>OV702296.1:331177830-332541278 GCA_916181665.1 Avena sativa
TTGTTTCATCAAATGTTCTCAAAAAACTAATTGCTATATCATCAGAATTCGTTACAACACATTCAAACATTGGCATGCAACGGAAATTATTGGCTTTGCATTAAATCCCATTTGCGGGTTCTTTTTTTTTTTTTTGAAACGGGTACCACGCACTACCAACAGGCAGTAAACCGGCCTGAAATACAAATGGATTTTTATTCTACACCGAGCTAGCTTGGTCGGTACTCTAGGCTGAGCACTTTGTTGAAACAAAACGTGCGCAACTATAGTAGTTTCTCTACTTTGACAACCAGTCGGCGTCCGAGTCGACCTCTAATCGTATTCGCTCCTTCCAGGCTTTCCTTGTACGGCCACAGGTACCCGCCCAGCCGTATCGATCATATATACAGGCGGTCAATCGGGCAGATCGGGCACCCGTGCAAGTGCAAACCTGCGTACGGCCATGGACAAGAGTATGGCGGCGGTTGGCGAAGACGGAGGGTTGAGCTTCATGGCCATGTCCAAGGACGAGTTTGTAGGTCAGTCCCAGAGCAGTCACCCGCGTGACGAGAATCAGGCGGCGGCGGCGGCGGGCGTCGACGAGGAGCTGAACTCTGCGGCTGCGGCCATATCGAGCGAGGAGGAGCAGCTGGAATTCTGGAATGGCTTGATAGAGAGGGACGGGGAGCTGGCGACGACGCTCTTCTTCGGCGCGCTCTTGCAGGCCGCCGCCGACGACTACGAGCCTCACCCCAAGGCACCGCGCTTCTCCGCACCACCGCGTCCGCCTTCAGCCAACAAGCCGGTCCCGCCGCCGGTAACGACCGTGTCCAGCTCCAGCCGCGTCATGGTGCTAGCGCTGCGCGCGCCGCCGGGCTCGCATGCTCGCAATGGCCAAACAACAGGTCGACGACCGCCGCCGCTCACGGAAACAAACCCCAGTGCACGCCCATCGCCCCTCACCGCGCCGGGAAGGAAGGTTCGAAGGGCAACACGCACCCGACCCCCTTATTGGTGTCGCCGTCGACGGCTCAGCCAGACGAGGCGCCGCCGCAGAACTCCTTTACAAAAGTGACGGTGCTGTGCGCGCCGCCGCATCTGGCTCGCGAGCTGAAGAGGCCGTCGACGTCCACCGAGGGCTGGGTACTCGCTCTCCCGGCCCAGCCAGCCAAGAAGCAGCATCGTGCTGAGTAGTCGGTCTCCCGGCCCGCCTCATCAGATAATGTATCTCTTGATCGATGATGTAATGCATGCATGTTGTGTGGATCAAGAAATTCACGCTTTTTTTCTATACTGAGAGGAAATTCACGCTTTGTTTTTTTTACATTGAGAGGAAATTCACGCTTTCTTGGGACATGCTTATCCGGCACTCAATCTGAAAATTCTGAAAATTCGGTCGAATTTAGATCAAAATCCCAACTTGTTCTGATGGCTGACACCTGGATTTGATTCTCGATTGGAGAAGAGAATAGAGCGCATGGGGAGCTTTTGTTTGTATTAAATATCTACTCGTAAAACAATCAGACACGAGAATCCAAAGAGAATTTGTACAATACACGTGATTGCAAATGAAATTTGTAAAAAGAACAGAACTTGGCTGAAATTAGTAGGCACCACACGAAGTTCGCGGTGGGAAGAAATAAAGAAGACACCTAGTTCGGAATTGACATGCTATTTGCTTCACGTAAAAAAAATGCTATTTGCCGGTTTGCTCACATACTTTTGTACAGTATCATGTTGTACTTTTTTCAGTGGCGGAGCTGGAATCCGCAGCAAGCGATGTCAAAATCACAAAGTGTGGTCATTAATCATTTTTTAGGGTTAAAACAAATGTACTTAGATGATTTTTTTAGTGTTTACATTTTTTTATGTCGCCTGACCATACAAAATACACATAGCTCCGCCACTGACTTTTTTCATTACATATTTGAGGAGAAAGGTTATATATGAATATGAGCATTTGCTAAGTGATGTGTCTGCTGCTCATAGTACTCAATCCAAACCCGATATTTCTTGGTTCCATGCTGAATTAATGGTGCTTCATTGATTTTTCTCCACATGACGATAGCATCTAGGTGCCTCATCATTTTATATATTCTTATTTCGTCCATCTCGCGTCAACACATTAGTTTTGCCCTTTGTCGGTTTGCAAACAGATGCTTCCAACGATGAGTTATAGGCAAGCACCACACAACCTTGAAGGGGATTCATGTCTTGATCTCATTGTCGATTTGTGTCTTTTGCCCTCTTATGCTTGTACAAATATTGAAGAGGAATGAAAATCTTCGTACTCATCTCCATGTTACAAGATACAATCATGCTTATAAAGAGTTGGTCTGTAAATTCACCAAGTCGAAATTTGGCAGAGTCAATTAGACTTATCGTCAAGCGAGACCTAGACAAGATGTGTATCGGCCGCTGGCCCCCTCCCCACCACCACCTCCGTCCTAGCTGCCGGCACGCCCATCCCTGCCACCACCCTAGGCTAGCAGCCATCCTCCCACTACCTCTGTCGAAAGCCCATGCCAGTTGCTGCCTCTGGCCGACGCTCCTCTTTTCCTACGACCGAGCGCGAGATGGATTGGGGGAGGCGCTAGGGTCACGCTTGCTAGAGGTTTGGAGTAGAGCACGCTGAGAGCATCTGTAGCAGATACCACATCTAGCCTCGTCTCACAAAATAACCGCCAGTTTGCAGTACGATACAGAAAAAAGGCTTTTCTACCAGCAATGCTACACCTACGGACGCGAAGCCTTACGGAAACACTACGCGCTGACGGGTCCCCGAACGTGATGCCAACCTGGAACAGAAATCGCTGAGTGAGAGAAAAAGAAAACGGAAAAAAAGGAAAAACTGTCACGCGGCCTGAAATCCCCAATCCCATCTCCTGGCGACCGACGGAAGGCTTCTTCTCGGCGGCGGCGCAGTGGAGAAATTCGCGGTTGCAGGTGTCGCCACGGAGCAAGCTGTTGGTCTCAAGCGGCATCATGCGGAGATGTTGGTCGCAGGCAGCAGCACGGCTAGATGTTAGTCGCAAGCGAGGACCGCAGCGGCCGCGGCGCCCCAGCGAGCTGCTGGACGGCAGGCGGCGGTGCGCGAGCTGTTGGACGGCAGGCGGCAACCTTGCCGAGCTCTTGGTCAAGGGAGGTACCAAGCACAGCATGGTTCCATCATGGGCATGGCAGGTGAGGCCCTCCTGTCTTTCCTGCATCCCGTGTGTACCTATACATTGTGAATAAACATACAAAGCTTTGAGCATTAGAGCATGCTGAATGGGGCTAGAAAATAAACGATGCGCTTGCCATCTTTGTCTACTAGCAGGCTTTGGCTAAGATCAATTTTGCTGTATCATCTCACATTTGGATATGCAGGACCTGCAGGCATATTGAAGAAGCCAAAGCCAGAGAGCATGTCTTCATATTGAATCTTGCCGTGAAGCGAATAAAACAAGGCTGCATTTCTGGAGTTGGATGGCACAACTGTTGCTGGAGCTATAGATAACTCATGTCTCATGATGATCCAGCGTATCGTTGCTACAGCTACAAATTTTTCCTAGAATTGGGGGCAAGTTTCCAGAATTTACAGCTATAAGAAAAAGATTTGGATTATGTCCAAGACTGGATGTTACATGTTCTGAAGCGACAAAGAAGATGGATGACATATTCTGGAGCAACAAAGAGGATGGATGATGTGCAAATCAGTTTGGGCGTGGATGTTTATTTACATGTAGAGTGGCACTATTCAAGAAGCCTATGAGTCTTGCTACTGTTCCTAATTTGATGGGTTCTGGGAGCTCAATTTTGAGGCACCGATTCATACAGTCGGTTATTGGCAACCTGGAGAAGGGTGTTCAGCATCAAAGAGGAAACATGAAGCTGTAGAACAATCAGAAAATGCTGCAGCGGGCTAGCTCTGTTATTATTAGTAATGGTAGTTTATGTTTTGGTTGCTTTGTTCTGAAGCAAAAAATATGTGATATATTGTATGATTTAACTATGATCATGAATGAGAATTCTGTTTGACAAAAAATCATTATGTTGTCTTGATCATGGTCATGGTCGAGTTGTACTCAAACATTGCTTGTGCACGCAAGAATATCCATTACAAATTGGAAATGCATGTAATTCTATGATTTGTTCAAGTAACCTGAGAAGAATCCAAATTCTAAATCACAAATTTGTCTACTCTCTAGTATCCTGGTGCCTATTAGCTATTACATTGAAATAGCCAAGTGCATAAAAAAAACTTGCATCCAACATCTTTAAATTACAAAAAAACATGTCTAACTTTGATCCATAGTATCATTGAGCCCTCCAAATCCGTGAGAGTGTAAATCTGTAGAACTTGATAATGCAGTTGAGCTTCGCTGAACTTCAAACAACATACTTGTATACGTGCCTTGAATAGGGGGAATATTCACTGCCGATGAACCTCCAGATGGTAAGGTAGCTATCATAGTTGGATTAATGCCAACGTCGAACGATTCCTGCAGCAAGCAAATTCGTGAAGTGACTTGGATATCGAAGTACTTGTTAAAAATAAGGAGACGAAAAACAAAGATACCTAAATTGTTCCATATGGCACTGCAGTTGTCATGGTTTGATTTCTGTTGCTAACACCAAAGTCAGATGGTTCCTACACCAAACAAATTCATAAGGTAAATTGGATCTTGGAATACTTATTAGAAATAAAGGGTGGAAAACAAAAGATACCTGAATTTCTCCATACGATACTGTAGCTACCATGGCTGGATTCATGTCACCACTACTAGTTCCCAAGTAAAATGATCCCTGCGATAAACAATTGTTAAAATGATTTTTGAACTTGGAGTATTTATTTAAACAGAGGTATGAGAAACAAATATAATTAAATTGTGATACTACAAGCACGTCCATGCAAAAAAAAGAACTTTGGTGAATCTGTTTCAGAGGACATAAACGTTAACTTATAAATATACATGCTACACATCGAAGATTGTTAAATAGCTACAAAATAAAAAATAGGTACCTCATGTCCCATCTCCTCTTGTTGTACAATGTTCTCGGATGATTTCCTTTTTGCATTGGATCTTTTATTTTTCAATCTCATGGAGCGAGCCTGAAATAAATACTACATTAGTGAACTTAAAAAATGTAGAGCTTTTCAATGAAACAAAATATTGGTAGAAATACCTCTTGTTCGGATTTTTTCTTCTCCTTTTATGCAGCTTTCTTCTTCTCCCTTTGTTCAGCTTTTTTCTTTTTTTCTCTTGCTTCACGAATAATCTTATCAACCTTAGATTCTTTTCTCAATGAAGGAGGACGTCCAGCACATCTGACAGCTATTGGACTTAGTATAATTTTATTTGTTGTCTCCCCATTAGATGGTGCACACGCTTCCCATGTACCAAGTTGATCGTCAATATTACCACAACTTGAGTTACTAGATGGTAGAATTTTCAGATTGTGGAGTTGTTCAATCAAATTATTGCATGACTCCTCTGATATGGCAGCTACCTCCACAAGTGGAAAGAAAATATTGCACAACTTATCAAAACGTTTGGCAACAGGAGTGTCTTCCATGCCGCCATATCTGCACCGGATAAAGTTATGTTTTCTTTTTACATTTTTTATCCACCGATCAAGGATGTACTGTGAGGGAACCTGCTTGATTTTCTTCTGAGTAAGCACACATAACACATGCCTACAAATAATACCCCTGAACTCAAAATGGCGACATGAACACTTAACTTCAAACTCTTCCTCATTGAAATATACATGGTACACATAATCTTTTCTCCATCCTTCATCTTTGTCAATTAGCACATCCTCGGTTATTTTGAACGTTTCTATTGCCCCTTCTTTTTGTACGAAGCTCCGGTTACAATACAACATGTGTGTTAGCTCCTCTTGAAACTCTTTGAACTTCGAATTTGTATATATTGATTGAAACTGCTTCTCGATGTCAAAATGAGTGATGCAAGGTATAGATGAATGGAAAGAATTAAAATCAGCAAGTACCTCCTTCTCAACTTTATCGCGTAGAGCATTCTCATATTGGCTAACAAAATGCTTCAATGTTGTCTTCGCGTGAACATACCCATCAAAGAAGGCATGCATACTCTCACTACGTTGTGTAGTTGACATGCCTGCCCAAAAAGCATCTTTCACAAATGCTGGAACCTAGCGATGCCGATTGTCATAGAGCCCTTTAAGCCATTCATTATCAGCAATATCAAACCTCTCAAGCATACGCATCCAAGAACCTTCAAAATCTGTAATTGTTAGTGAATCATATACGGCTTTGCCAATTGCAGTCTTGATGTACTCATATTCCTCATATCCACCTAACTTCTCAGGTAGCTTCTTCATTATATGCCACAAGCACCACCTATATCGAGCATCTGGAAAAACTATGTCCACAGCATTCTGAATTGCTTTTGCTTGATCGGTCACAATTTCTCTTTGTTGACGATTTGATATACACTTCAGCCATACTTTAAATAACCAGACAAATGTTTCAGTATCTTCATTTGATAATAAAGCACATCCTAGCAACACAGATTGTCCATGATGATTCACTCCAATAAAAGAAGCAAAAGGCATATCATATTTGTTCACCAAGTATGTGGTGTCGAAAGTGATGACGTCATTAAAGGAGTCATGCACTGCTCTACTTCTTGCATCAGCCCAAAAGACATTCATAAGTCGGGATTCATCATCAACATCCATGACACTAAAAAAGTTTGGATTGTCAGTTTGCATTTTCATAAAATACTCACGAACAGCCTCAGCATCACCACTTCCAAGTTTCAATATTCTTGTTTTCTCTAGATAATTGCGACATTCTTTCTCACCAAAGGTTAGTTTTTCATGACCATCTGCTGCCACGACAAAAGAATTAAAATTCTTGTTTATTCGTATTCCAGCCCGGTCGTTCAACTCAAGCCTTCGCTCCAACCTTTTGTTACATCTAAATAACCGAGATTTATGTGGACTTAATATATGATTATGATCCAAAATAACCGTAGAAATATGAAACTTTCCTTCCTGACCACGGACAACATTAATTTTAGCTTTGCATCCTAACCCAGCAGTTGGTTTTGGCTTCAACATATTTTTTGAGTTGGACTCAGTCTTACAATGGCGAGAGCAACAAAGTGTGAGATACCTCAATTCTCCATTATCAAATCTGTTTGAACTTCTTCTCGTCACACCAAACCCTTTCGCCTTAGCGTAATTTTTATAGTACTCTCGTACATCATTCTCGGAATCAAAGGTCATCCCCAATTCAGGATCTTCTGGCACATCTGCTTGTCCTTCACCAAAATCCTGTTCAAGTTCCACGTTGATTTTCTTTGTTGGCTCGATGCCATCGTCATCGCTTGATATAGACATGTCACTCGACTGAACACTATGAGTTTGATCATTCATTCCTACAAATCATAAAGTATATAATATAAGAGATTTACATGAAGTACTGTAATATTAACTAACCTGTCCAATCATATGCTAGATATAAGAATAAGCAATTAAACTATTTACATTGATATCACTTGTTCTGATTTTCAATTTGGGTGGAAATTGGAGCGACACAAACCTGCTTGAACTAGAGCAGCTCGGTAGTCCGTGAGTTTACGGGCGCCCGTCGACGACGAGCAGTTCAGCCGGCGACAGGACGGTGAAGTCTAGCTACAGTTTAAGGAAAGCGGTGAGGTAATGTGGTCCGGCGTTGCACGGCGCCATGGAGGCAGGGTGGTCTTCCACGATCTGAACAAAAGCAGAACTTACTGTGCAGTTTCTGGCATAATTTGCGGCACGTCCGGAGAGCAGCTCGGCCGGCGGCTCAATGGAGAGGTCTAACTGCGGGTTGAGGAGGATGGTGAGCTAGGTCCCGATCACGACGGCGCGATGGAAAGGTAGCTGGATATGGTCGATCTCAACGGAGAGGCAAAACGTACGGGGCAGTTCGAGCTTTTGGTTGCAAAATTAGCCTCACGTCCTTGCCTTTATTTTTTTGGGTTTAGCCTCCACGTCGGAACCAGTCCTCGTCAGCACGTAAGGTTCCGTAACTCATCCGTAGGTCTAGCATTTTCGCTTTTCTACATACCTAGATCGTATCGCATCGGATTTTTTTTTGCGGTTTACCATATATGGACATTTTCCTGCTATATATTTTTCTTATGAAGGACTCCCGGTGCGTTTTACTACAAATGAAAATATGGTTGGCGGGAAAGAATATTCAGCTACAGTGACTCCGTACTCGTCACCGTTGCCATCGCCGGAGGTCAATTCCGGCCATCCCGCCATCGCCACCGCCGGAAGTCGGCCACCGGAGCTGGGAAACAAGCAAAACGCGCAGCAAGCGGAGCATGCAGCCAAGCAGCGCGCTAGCAGAGCAGCAAGCGCGCGCTCAAGCAGAGCAGCAATCGGAGCATGCGCGCAGCAAGCAAGCAGCCAAACAGAGCATGCACAGGCGACTCAAGCGACATCGGAGGTGACTACATGTGGTGAGAACGGGCGAATCCAGGCGAAGGTGACGCAGTTCCGGGCAGAGGCGAAGCGTGAATCGGGGTATCTGCTCGAAGCAGTGGGGGCGTGCCTCATCCAGATCCGCGTGTCTAAGAAGACGATAGAACATCCATGAGCATACTCCGGTTGCGGTATGCGTATACGGTATCTATTTCGCGCCAATGTTTTTGGACAAATAAAGTGTTTTACAGTACATTGTATTCGTGTTTTGTAGTACCACGGGATGGGGTATCTGCTAGAGAGGGCTAGCCGGTCTTGGCGCCGACGCGCAGCAGGTCACCTTCTCCTCCCTAGTGGTTGCCAGCGGAAAATTCAGTCGGTGAGCATAGCGGCATAAACGGGAGAAGAAGAGGCCACTTCTCCCCCTCCCCTCCCCCCCCCCCCCCCCCCCCACACCCCCCGGGGGGTGGGGGTGGGGGTTGTTTCTCTATTTTTTGAGAGATCGGGATATTTGTAAAAAAGAATATGTAATCCTTCTAATGGTTCTTACCCTAACCATCACAGTTGTGCCACATCACCCCCGGTAGTGGGTCCTGCTGTCAGAAATGTCGTTAGCGCGGCCAAATCCAAGCGTCGTTGTACATTGCAAGTCACCGGTGCAATGTTGGTGGATTTTTGCAAATTTTGAAAAAATCGGTGGATTTTTGAACTTGTCATGCTAATGTAGCGGTTTTTTGCAATTAACTCTTGAAATAAATGGTAGTTCGGTGGAAGGTAAGGGTTTTGTTAGGAGATATTTAATATATGGGTTTTGCTAATTCTCAATCGGCTGAGGAATGAAGCTAGATCTCATTCAACTCTATAACCGTTGGATTTGCCTTGTGATTTGGACGTCCTGTGAGTTGCAAGTGAACTTGCTAGTTGGTTACAATTAAGACTTCCAGTTACAAGCGAGGTTGCAACTAGGTATTTTTAGTTACAAGTTAAATTGCAACTAATATTTTTTTAGTTGCATATGAGGATGACTTCATCTGACTGGGCATTAAGTTGATTCTAAGTCGACTGATTACACCCTTTATATTTACATGCGCTAACTAACTCTTCTCGAGCCTCTAAAATTAATTGATACCAGAACTGAACTTGTTTAATTAGAGTGGTAGTCAGGTCAACATTTCGAAATCTATTATATACTAAAAGCAATATAAGAGTGTTTTTCGAGGCACCTGGTTGATCCACATCACTTGAAATATTTTTGATATAGTTAGATCTAAAATATATGGCTAAGATTTAACAAGATATCAAAAGTTATGTAACAGTGTAATTGGGATTGTCACAATAGACGTTAGAGACACTTATAAAATTAAAAAGAGTTATCTTACCAGGTTGAACGTGCAAGACAAACCGTGTCAATGCATGTCTCATAGCACGTAAAAAAAACGCATGTCTCATATAGGACTCTTATCTGTAGAGGTTGTAAAAAAATACGTAGAATACCTAGGTAGACCGTGGAGGCAAATCCGGTCCCGAGAAAACTCATCCGATCCATGATGAAAAAAAAAACTGATAGGTACGTCTTGGGGAAGCAAACTCCATAACTGATGGAAAATAAACTGATCCGTACGTCCAGGAAGCGAACTGCAAAACTGATCGGCCACAGAAGCTGTTCAGGACAGAATAAATCCAGAACTGATAATTGATGTGTATACATGTGAAGCAAACTCTAAAACTGGTCGGCCGAGGGAGAAACTCAAAACCAGATCAACACGATCTCATTTTGGCTTACACAGGTGCATGTCGTAGATATATATGTAAGCATTACTACATTAGAACATGGTGGTAATATGGCAGGAAAAATAAGACATGCTCTAAAATTAGATTTTTTTCAGAGGAAATATTAGATTGATAAGTACACATACCAATATCATAACATATACACAATTTTTCAAAATAGTTGGTTTAAGTAAAAATTATATCATGTTGACTTCAGATAGTAGGACCTAGGTTGTCTGATTCACAGTAGTGCTACAGACAATTCCTTGCAAGACAAACTGTCCAACGGCCACTCTATCGCCAGATCGCCAAACTACCTAGAAAATAAAAAACTATAGCCATGAAAATCACAATTCCATGGACTACTGCACGATAGACATTGATCCATAGAGAAAATACAAAAATTAGATGCTACCAAATTCATTTATTATGCACGACACCATCTCAGAGATGAAAAGACAAGTCCTAAGCAAATCGATATGAGGTGTGATTTTAGCTTTGTTCTGTGCATGCAATGACATTGGAGTACGTCAATGGGACATGGTGATAGCCTCGCAGGAAAAATACATGATAGGCTCTGAAATTAAACATATTTGTAAGTATATAAAACATAGATAGAAACTCTAAGACTATAATTTATAAAACTCAAATTAACCTCCCGTGTTTCAAAAAGTATGTATCAAACGTTGATTCCAGAGACTAGGAATAAATTGTGAGATACACAGTTGTGCAGAGACGCGTTCCTCACAAGGCAGACTATCCAACCACTATTATATTGCAACTCACCAAATTGCAGAGAAAAAGAAAGAACAAGCCATGAGATCCATCGATTACATGGACTATTGCACGATAAACATTGATCCATACAAAAAATACCAAGGATTAGATGGAGCCAATATGCAGTTATCTTGTATAACACCATCTCAAACACCAAGAAAACATCGTGTAAAACAAATTAAGATTACATATGCAAACTACGCTCTAATATAAATATTCATTAGTGCATCCATCACCTCCCGGAGGCTTTATCAGCTGTTAAAATATCAACTTATGTGAGGGAAGATTGAAAAAAGTTGTTTTTATTGAAAACCAAATGGGTGGATAGGAGTTATGACACATCTCTATTCAGTACAACTCCATCACAACCACCAAGACATTATCACCAAAAAAAATAAGCGTAACATACCTAAACTACATTCTAGAGACTGATTAGTGCCATCATCACCTCCGAGAGCCTTTATTTTTTTGCTAAAGTTCAAGTGACAAGGGAAGAGATCAAACATGCTATTTTCACTGAAAATGAGAAGGGGTAGATAGGATCTTCAACTCGAAGAGAATTTCGGAGGGAAAGAAGTGGCTAGGCTCCTTAATGGATGATTCATGTTTCCGTACATCATAACTATGTGTAAGCAAGATCAAACCAATTATCGTATTTCTTTATAAAATCACAATCAATAAATTTTCATAGTTTTACTTAAGCAAATGAAAGTTAATAGATCGTCATACGTGAACATATCGCCTTTCTAGATGGTAACAAGGTTAACCATCAATAATAGATCCTCCTAAAGTGTATCATGTTTTTAGAAGATAATAGTATGACTTGAACCTATTCCAACTGAAAGATTTCATGAGTTTACTTAAATGTCATATATCAACTTTCCAATGAAATTACGGTTTGAAGGATTAAAGATGAAAAAACAATTGGTTAGTTCAATTGTTATGGAATCCTTATGAAAAATCAACGGTCTGTGGCACACTAAAGACGATATCTCTCTCTAAAAAAATTAAAGGCGATGCCCTCGCATTTGCGAGGGCCACCATCCTAGTTGTCCATATATAATGCATCAAGATAGTACAGAATATGCCCACACTATATATGTAACAAAACGACATTGAGAGACATCGATGATGTATACATTTTCATTATCACAAAAGAAAAAAAGAAAACCACATGATAACATGTTATGCCGTAGTGAGGTAGCAACGACACTACAACAACAATCTTCAGCAACATTGTTCTCAGTCCAGGACGTACTATGTGTTTTATTTTGCAGATTGGATGATAGTGAGTGTTCATATCCTGAGGCTCTCGACGATGTTTGCCCTCCGGGTCAGTGCTTCAAACTGGCGGTGCGTGTAGTCCAGTTTCCCGATGGACTCATACCTAGCCTCCTCCCCTAGCTCCGGCAGCGGTTTCACCATCCCAGCCACGCAAGCGTCCTGGAACGTGGCTACGGTGACACGATCTCTCTCGGCGTCGACGAGCACCCTGTGCTCCACGCTCTTGTACTTACCATTGGTGAGGACCTCGAGGATGTCGCCCACGAATACGGTGAGAGAGCCTGGCAGTGGCCGCACAGGGAACCACCTGCCATCCTTCTTGACCTGGAGGCCAGGCGTGGTGTCCAGCTCCAGCACCAGTGTGAGGCAGAGGCCGTCGGTGTGGGATGGGATGCCCATCACCTTGTCGGCGTCGTGGCGGCACGGAGGGTAGTGGTGAAAGACCATGTTCTGGAGCTTGCCCTGAATGGTTTCCAGGAGGGTCTCTGGTTTCACCCCAAGGTCAGTGGCCATCGACGCCATGAGGAGGCTTGTCAGCTTGGTCATCTCTGAGGAGTACCTCTCAGCTGCCTCTCTGCAGAATGTAGGGTAATTAATGGACCAATTTGATAGATTGACAAGGAGAAATTACTGAATTATCATATGTACGTCGCACTCGCACTCACCTAAATGTCGGTGGATGCTTAGGCCACAAATCCATGTTTCTGTGTTCGACTGGCTGCAATCCAAGGAGTAGACTCTCTGCCCAGTCCAGCTTACCCGTTGATGTGTTGAAGTGATGGCCAAACCCTTGGAAGCCATCTTCTGTATTGACGATCGCCACCTCTTTCTTCTTCTCCAGTGGCAGCTTGAAGAACTCTAGGGTGTTATCTTTCACACGCTCTAGAACCGTCTTATCAACACAATGGTTTTTCAGCTGCATAAGTGTTAGGAGTAATTAGGAATCGACTAAAATTTTAATCAGTAATAATGCAAACGCAATTGAAATCGATTAATTAATTAACCTGGAAGAAACCCCAGCCTCGACATGCAGAGCCAAGCTTGGCGATTTCCTCTTGTGACCCATCCAGCAGGCTGGCCATGTCTAGGATGGGAATAAGCTTGCAGCTCTCTTCGTCACCAGCCACGACGGCGCCTTCGCGGGCGATCTCGTCGGACCAAACGTACCTATCAGGGATGACAGTGGAACCCGCAAATGCGGCCGCGGTGGCGTCAGTGATCTCATCCCTCAGCATGTTCTTGGTGCTAGCCTCCATTGATATATGGAATTAGCTTTGTGCCAGTTCTAGCTTCTCCTTCCCCTTGCCTCCTCCCATGTCCACGATATGCATGTATATATATTGAAGATGGAATATTTTCATAATGGAGGAAGGTAGTCACCTTATTTTTTGTAGCTCTAATTGTTCTGACTTAAATTTTGCTTTTGCTTTTGGTGAATTGTCTTCCTCTTTTGACAAATTAAGTTGCTTGCAGGATAATACACCCCCACACACCTAACAGCTTTAACTAATCCACTAGCACGCTGCCAAAACATCATAGAAAATTCATGTATCAATAGTTTTAATGTCTATGTTTGAGTAGGAGTGTCCTTTCTCTTCATAAGATGCAATTTTAAATATGCACGATCTAATAGGAAATATCCATGCTGATCACATGTTATTACATTTAAATGATTGGCAGTTGGCTTCATCCACTAGTACATGCAGATGATCCTTCGGTAGGTACGTTTTCAGAACAAAAGTGAGATATGCAGGTTGGTTAGTTCGCTTAACCCATTACTGCAGCAGTGCAGAGTCTATCGGTAGTACCGATGAGAACAAAATGAGCTAACGCAAGGTTTAGAGCATCGGCTGCTCCGGCAGCTGCCGCAAAACAAGCATTTTCATTCAAATGTACACATAGTGTCAAACTTAAATTACATAGACATAGGAAATTCAAAATACATTGCATAAATTTAAACGAAATTAAAAAAAGTTCAACAAAATTTACAACCTAAATCTAATCCCAGCTGAAACCTGACGAGTCATCATCGGATTCGTTCCAAAATTCCTAGTCGAGCCTGTCGAAGGAGTCATCGATGGGGACGTGGACGAGGACGGGGACTGGTGGCGACGGTGTGGCGTTGGATGGCCCGGCACTGACGGCGGCGCCCTTCCGCGTCGTGTCGAAGGCGAGCTGGGCTTACACGAGTTGTGGCTACTCGCGGGCCAGCTGAGCCATGCACATGTCATCGAGCACCGCCACCTGCCGCTGCCTCGCTGATGTCGAAGGCGACGCTGATGTCTCCAGGCCGTGCAGTACGCCTTTGCCAGGAACTGCATCATCGGCGGAGCGAGGAACTCCACCTCCTCCAGCGACTCCACGTCACGGAAGTTGAGGTCCCGGCGGGGGCGAACGAACCGCCACGCCGCCGCGTCGTAGGAGTGCACCGCTTCCTCGGCACTGTCAAAGCTTCCCAGCCACCAGCAACTCCTGTCCTGGCTGATGTCAGCGGTGAAGCGTCCGGAGGGCCGCATCCTCACGCCGAGGAAGCCGGTGATGCCCATCGAACGGCGGCGCGACGACATCATTGATTCTGGCGGCGTCTTCGATTAGGTCTTGGAGACGGCGTGCAATAGCCGGATCTGGAGGGGAGGAGGCTCAACGACAGGGGATTTGGTGTCGGCGGTGGCTGCAGCAAAGGTGGGGAAGTGACGGTGCATTGTGCGTGCGTGTGGCTGGAAAATATGCAGCACAAGGGGGTGGTGCCGCAAAAAAATGCGTCAGCAAAACCGGATACGACAGCTGTTGGAGCTGATTTTTTGCCGCATGGTGCCGCATCCGACGGTTATTCGCAATGCGACCGCAAAATGCAATAGCTGTTAGAGATGCTCTTATGTACTCAATTGTAGCCCTCTCCCTAGAGGAAACCTAGCTGTCGCAACTCTTCCGTCTTCGTATGCTGGTTCCCCCTCCCTCGGTCGGCCTAGCTAGCGTCGGGAGGGGCTGCGAACCTGATCTATAAATAGAGTTTCACTAATAAAAATAATGGTTTCGATACATAATTTTATTGTTTTGGTCCTTTATTCCCTTTGGCCATTGTGCCAATGGAGACGTAAGTGCACGATCTTCGGTGCATCATTTGACGACGAGGTCTACTGGACGTCAATGGTCGTGTTGTAACATTAAATGTCCACATTTTTTATCCTTCAGATTCTTCACCGGATTGATTTTGAATTTCTCTCATGGTTGTCACGAGCAGGATGGTACTCAAAATATTTGTTCCGTATGTTACGTCTTGTTTTAGGTATAGTTTTTGAAAAAAAATGGCTATCTTTCATGATTTAATACACTGCTATGTTTCTTTATTTTGACGATTTTATGTACTACCAAATTTTTTGCTCCATTTTTTCTTGTTTTGAAAGAACTCTGCTCAACAAATTGAACTGAAAGGTTTGCATGTGTGCCCATCCGTGTGTCAGGTCTGACATCATTTAACGGATAGATTGCTCTTTGGTTTAAGAGGGCAGAAAGATGAGTAATACTACATAGGTAGTGGCCATGGGTGGATCCAGATGGGTACTTGGGGAAGAACTTTGTCATACACATATACTCCCTCCGTTTTAAAATATAAGATGTTTTAGCTTTGTGAAGCAAATGTATATAGACTACTTTTAGTATATAGGTTTACTAAGATTTATGAGATCTCAAGTTTTATAGTGAATCTAGACACTAAAAGAAGTCTAGATACATTTTCTTCATAAACCTAAAACATCTTATATTTTGAAACGTAGGGAGTACATGACAACGCAGCGTATATAATAGTGAGTTTGACTATTATCCATATTTTGTACACCCATTAGTCGAAACCTGTGGCTCCACCATATCAAAATAGGCGTGGAACAGTGCGTGACCTAGCACTGGTTGCGTGTTGATATAGACCGAGGAAAACATCCACAGATCGGTTTGTTACAAAGTTTGGTACAGATAGAGTTTGGTGTAACTACAACACCAGAACAATATAAATCTTAAATAATGCTAAATATATCTCTAACAGCCTCCCTTAATTACAACCTTGTCTAAGGTTGAGATTACGTTTGAACTCATCAAGATCTCTCACTAAAAGTGCCTTTGTAAACCCATATGCTACTTGATCTTTGGTAGAGATGAATCTGATATCTAGCAACTTGTTTGCAACTCTTTCTCTGACAAAATGAAAGTCAATTTCAATGTGCTTAGTCCTTGCATGAAAAACAGGGTTAGCAGATAAATATGTAGCTCCTAGATTATCACACCATAGACACGGTCTTTCTTTTAATGATACACCTAATTCACCAAGAAGAGCTTCAACCCATATTAATTCAGCTGTGGCATTTGCTAAGGCTTTGTACTCAGCTTCTGTACTTGACCTTGAGACCGTGACTTGTTTTTTGGCACTCCAAGAAATCAAATTTGGTCCAAAAAATATAGCAAAGCCTCCTGTAGACCTCCTATCATCAAGGCAACCTGCCCAATCTGCGTCAGAGAAAGCACTAAGCAAATTTGAAGAAGACTGCTGAAAAACTAGACCAACTTTCAATGTCCCCTGAATATATCTTAATATCCTCTTTGCAGCTATCCAATGAGAAGTTGTTGGAACATGTAAAAACTGACAGACCTTATTGACTGAGAAGGAAATGTCAGGTCTTGTCAAAGTCAAATACTCCAAAGCACCTACAATACTTCTGTATTCAGTAATATCATCAGGGCCAAGCAAGGTGCCTTCATGTAGAGTTAACTTCTCGGTAGAAGATAATGGTGTAGGACATGGTGTACACTGTTTCATGCCTACTCTTGAAATCAAATCAGCAGCATATTTTTCTTGTGTAAGAAGCAAACCATCACCAATTTTCTTTACCTCTATACCCAAAAAGAAATGAAGATCTCCCAAATCCTTAAGAGCAAAATCATCCTTCAGATCACGCAGCAAAACAGATATAGCCTGGTTAGATGAACTGGTGACAATAATATCATCAACATAGATGAGAACAAATATCATAACACCAGACTTCTTGTAGAGGAAAAGTGAAGTGTCTACTATTGAGGGAACAAAACCAAGAGCTTGCAGCTTGGCACTTAACCTGGAATACCATGCTCGAGGAGCTTGCTTTAGACCATAAAGAGCTTTGTCAAGCTTGCATATGTAGTGTGGAGTTTGTGCATCTTCAAATCCTGGGGGCTGCTTCATATAAACTTCCTCTTCCAGAACACCATGAAGAAACGCGTTCTTGACATCTAGCTGCCTCAAACTCCAGCCTCGAGAAACAGCAACTGATAAAACAAGTCTAATAGTGGCTGCCTTCACAACAGGGTTGAAGGTATCTTCATAATCAATTCCATACCTTTGCTTAAATCCTTTTGCAACAAGACGTGCCTTATATCTGTCAATCGTACCATCTGCATTCTTTTTCACACGGTACACCCATTTGCAATCAATAAGATTCTTGGTTGAATTTGGAGGAACAAGTCTCCAGGTTTTGTTTGCTAGCAAAGCATCATATTCTTCTTGCATAGCCTTAATCCAATGAGTATGAGAAAGAGCTTCTGAAAGTGTGGAAGGCTCACATGTAGATGTGAACAGCCCATAACGAATAGTGCCATCAGTATACTCATTGGGTTTTATTATACCTCTCTGAAGGCGTGTGCGAGGTCCAGGTGGCGGTGGTGAAGGCTCTAAAGATTCAGCTGCAGAAGATCCAGGACTAGCAGTATCAGAATCATTAGCCGCAGAGGATCCAGAACTAGAATCATCATGATCAGAATCATTGTCTGTACTGTTTTCTCCATCCCGGTCGATACTAGTACCAGCACCTGAGCCTGAGTGCACATCGACCGAGGGCACTAGAGAAGTTGGCGGTACAGCTGCTGTGGGATGACGCGAGGCATGCACTAGAGATACAGGAGGCGAGGCAATGGGGCTTGTCAGGTGATGATGGCGTGCAGAAGAAAAGACCGGTGCATCCACAGGAGACCGGGACCGTTGGCAAGCCAGGGGGACAAGGACCGGCGGGAACGTGCTGGATTGGATGCATGGGAATCAAGAGGATCTGCTTCGGGATCATCACCTGGAACAAAACTGGATGTAGCAGTATCAGTATTGGAAAATGTGTTGTGACTCCATGAACCATTGGAGCTAGTGTTAGCACTGTTTTCTTCAGAATTTGCGTCTGCTGAACGAGGCACAATATTATCTGTAAAAACAGTGTCATCTGCAAGAGCTGGGTGATGATTAGTAACATTGGGAATAGCATGTAACTCCATATGATCATCAATATGTGCCTCCTCATTATGTGTTGGTAACAAACGAATATCCTTTTTTAGACGCATGCCAGCATTTGGGTTTAATTCAGCAAACGGAAACACATTTTCATCGAACACAACATCTCTAGAAATATAGACACGGCCTATTTTGGTATCAAGGCACTTGGCACCTTTGTGACAAGGACTGTATCCTAAAAACACACATTTGGTGGAACGAAAAGCAAGTTTATGTTTGTTGTAGGGGCGGAGATTAGGCCAGCAAGCACAACCAAAAATTCTAAGAGACTCATAATTGGGTTTTGTGTCAAGGAGACGTTCAACAGGAGTAGAGTTGTGGATTACTTTGCTAGGAAGAAGATTGATGAGAAATGTGGCGGTAAGGAAAGCTTCATCCCAAAACTTGAGAGGCATATGTGCATTGGCAAGAAGGGCAAGTCCCACTTCAACAATGTGACGGTGCTTGCGTTCTGCAGAACCGTTTTGTTGGTGAGCATGAGGGAAAGATACATGATGGGTGATACCAACTTTTTAAAAGAAACTTTGGAGTTTTTCATATTCACCACCCAAATCAGTTTGCATAGTGATAATTTTTCTATCAAATTTTCGCTCAACAAGTTGTTGGAAGTTAAGAAAAACTTGATAAACTTCAGAACGCTTTTTGAGCAAATATATCCAGGTAAACTTGATAAAATCATCAATAAAGCTTACATAATAGGAGTGTTTGCCAACAGAGGCAGGTGCTGGTCCCCATACATCAGAGAAAACTTGTTCCAAGGGAACAGTGGAAACACTAGTAGAGACAGGATATGGTAACTGATGACTCTTAGCTAGTTGACAAGAATCACAAATATATGGGTTTATTTCAGGTGAATGAGAAATATTATTTTTCCTAAGAACTTGCTGCACCACAAAGGAGGATGGATGTCCTAAGCGGCGATGCCATGTAGAAGACGACGGCTGTATTGTAAGAAAGGCTTGCTTGGAAGATCCGGTATAGGATGGCACTAGTGGATAGAGGCCTTCATGACAGAGACCTTCAAATAGAATTCTCCTTGTGGCCTGATCCTTTATCAAGAAAAAATCAGGGTGAAATTCGAGGAAGACATTATTATCAAGAGTAAGCTTGTGAACAGAAAGAAGATTTTTTGATGCATCAGGAACATGAAGGATATTTCTAAGATGTAAAGGACCATGAGGAGTAGGCAACATTGAATGACCAATATGAGAGATTTGCATACCATTACCATTTGCCGTATGAACTTGATCACACCCTGTGTATTTCTCCTGGAAGGTGAGCTTGTTCATCTCATGAGCAACATGATTGGTGGCACCAGTGTCAGAGTACCAGTTCGTGTCCACACCATAGGACACCATATTAGCACCTTTGTCACCATGATCAGAATCATCACAGCGGTCTCGATTATTCTGGAATCTCCACCAACAGTCACTGGCAGGATGACCATGAATCTTGCAAATCTGGCATGTTACATTGACATAGGGGGTGGGTGCACGGCCACGACGGCGCCCATCATCACATGTATCATCACGACGCCGTCCTCCATCATCATCACGGCGACGGGGGTGATCATCATAACGACGATCGCGATCATTGCTACCATCACGCTTGTCCTCATAGCGGTCACGTCGGTCATTATATCTGTCATGGCGTCCTCGGTCATCCTGACGGTCCTCATATCGACGAGGGCGATCATCATATCGGGGGCGATCAGCAGGAGGTGGTGGAGGTGGTTGACGATCACCACTACGACGTGCCATGTTGGCGGAGGAGACAAAAGCATCACCATTACCACCCGATTGCTGGAGTTGATCAAACGCTTGGAGCTGATTGCATAGGTCGGCTAGTGTGGTACTAGGGTTGGCATTGATGGCAACTTTCAGGGTATTGTATGAATCTTCAAGACCATGTAGGATAGACCAGATTAGCTCATAATCCTCAAGGGGCTTCCAGCAGCGGCAAGCTCAGATGCAAGTGTCTTCATCTTGTCAAAGTACTTCTCAGCACATAGATCACCTTTCTTCATATCATGGAGAGCAGACCGAAGCTGTTGCGTGCGAGAGCGAGAAGGAGTCGTGGTGAGGGACTCAATTGCTTTCCACACTTCTGTAGATGTATCAAGGCCAATCACATGTGATAACAGATCCGGGGACAGGGCATTGACAAGATACCGAAGAACCTGCTGATCCCGCGTGATCCAGGCAGTATACTCCGGGTTTTCGATCTTGACACGCTTTCCATTAGTATCTTCCACCTCAGTTTCCTCCGCAGGGGCAGGCTCAAGTCCCTTGACGAGGTTGAGAACTCGATCGCCACGCAGAGCTGGAACAACGAGGGCTTTCCAGACAAGGGAATTGTTGCGAGTGAGAAGTTGGCTCGGTGGTGCACCCAGGGCAGCGGCGAGCACGGTGATCGCTGATGAAGAGGTCGACATGGCTGGACGCAAAACCCCAACGGCACAAGAGGCAGCAGTGGCAAGGATTTGATGTGAATGCAGCGGCAGAGATCAATCTCGGCGGCAGCGATTTTTGTTGGATCTGGCGGCGGCAACAGGGGGTTGTGCGGCGGCAGGGTTTTTTTTTAGTGGATTTTGTTTGTGGTGTGGGTCACGGAGGCAGAGAGAGATCTGGCGGCGGTGATGTTTGGCTTGTATTTTGGTTTGCAGCGACGAGGCGCGAGGTCACGGCGGCACAGAGAGGCTCTGGGGGCGGCGATGTAAGGCAGCTAGGTCGGGGAAGAGCTAGGCTCTAATACCATATCAAAATAGGCGTGGAACAGTGCGTGACCTAGCACCGGTTGCGTGTTGATATAGACCGAGGAAAACATCCACAGATCGGTTTGTTACAAAGTTTGGTACAGATAGAGTTTGATGCAACTACAACACCAGAACAATATAAATCTTAAATAATGCTAAATATATCTCTAACACACCAAAAGGTGGTCATGAAGTTTCATGAGATGTGAGCTCAGAGGATCGGAAAGTCGCATATCTCCAATATCTAGACAGTAATGTGCATGTGTCTGAAATATACATTTATGTACTGACAAGTCTAAATTAGCAACACAAAACACCAAATTAAAAACTACTGGCCCCTATTTATACATTACCACACACCATTCAACCACATCAAACGGTAATGCCCGCCCATGTCACACTTGACGATGACTACAAGCCCATAGATCGTACAGTAGAATTAGCATTACACCCAAGATCAGAGAATTTTCAGCATCTGCGCATCCCCGCGAGCGAAAGCCTCAAGAATCACCATCCACCCGCTAGCCATGAGCCCGCGTACGTCCTCGCGAGCGAGAATTAATTGCGGCGCAAAACATCTGACATCCGCCGTCCCGGTCCGAATCTCAAAACAGCGGGTCGACCCTGTGACGCAGCTGAAATGGAAAAAGAAAACAGGAAATTTTCAGACAATTCGCGTCCGCCGTGTCAAAAAGGTTTCTCTTGACGCGCTCTCGCAAACTGACCTTGGGACGGAAGACCGGCGCGGCGGCGGGGGAGCCGGGGTCGGGGTCGGCCCAGGTCTCCGGGCGGTTGAGCGGCACGTGCATGGCGCGCCACGTGATGTAGCCGAAGACGGCGATGGTCAGGAAGGCCAGGACCTTGACCACCTGGAGCGGGAGCTTGCACATCGCCCGCCGAGGCTCGCCTGCTGCTGCATGGTGATGAATGACCGCGTCTCTCGCTTTGCCTTGGCCACGAGCGGTCGAGCGGCATGCCACGCGTTCCGTCTATATTTGGGCCGGAGCACGTCTTATTTAGGCAGGCGTCACAGCGTCTCCACCGACAGCCCAAGAAACAGCTCCCGCCGGCGCCCACAATATAGCAAAATGTTTATCTCTTTTTTTTCCTAATACAGCATATGTTTTTCAGTTAGTTCGGTACGGTGAATACATATTTAAACACTTACCAACCAATCCACTACACAAGCTTCAACCTTTTACCAAGGCGCAAGAAGAGGGGAGCTTCGGGTGCTTCTTCGCTTACGATGCTTCCATGATATTTCACATATAAGTATAAGAGAAAACTATAAAACACAAATGGAAAACATCGATGCAAGACATCATTATCGTGTAGTAACAAATTTGATTTTAAAACATGATCCACAACGCAAGAAAAACATAGGACAGATTAGCATGTAATAAGTAGTAGAAAAAATACATTTTGATCTTCAATGGAAGATTAAATTTCTACAGTTTGGAGCTATACAATCAATTGAATCGAGAGAGTTTTTGACCTGAATTGAGACGAGAGTTTTTATAATTATTTTAGCTGGCCTAACGAGTGTGCAATTTCCATCCTACCCATTTAATAACTATAAACA
Organism: Avena sativa; assembly: GCA_916181665.1. Lineage (NCBI taxonomy): Eukaryota > Viridiplantae > Streptophyta > Magnoliopsida > Poales > Poaceae > Avena > Avena sativa. The sequence continues at coordinate 331,200,721 of OV702296.1, forward strand.
AAATATCTCTCAAAACAAGAAACTAGTATCATCTAAAAGAACTATGCTAGCCTCTGTGGGCCAAACAGATGGGTCGACCTGGTGTACAGTACGACCACAAGCCCAGAAAGAGAAGGCGATGCCCAAAAGGCCGAAACGCAATCTACTAAAACAAAAGGCCAAAACGCAACGAACGGTAAAGCCGCCCCAGTAGGTGGCGACTCGGTCGGGCAGTGTATATGACCCTGGTGTCTGTATCCCTTTGATTATTGAGCAATAAAAAGCCACTGATTCCTCAAAAAAAAAAAGCTAGGGTGGCACTGCACAGGCTCTTCGTAGTTAGGAAGGTCTTAGCTATACTCCTCCGTTTCATATTTTTTGTCGTGATACTAAAACAAAAAGAATTATGAAACAGAGGGAGTACATCTTTCTCCAAAATATAGCTTGTACATATGCAGTCTCAACTCATGCACAATTACGGTAATGCAACTATAAATTTAGGTTTTTCCAGTACAGATTGATCTCAAACTTGACAATAATCCATCATTTTTCATATGCAGACACTTGACTGTTCTGGTAGCTTTCATCAATACAAGCAGGGGCTCTCAGGAGTGTGAACTGAAGGCTCACCAGAACAGAAACGAAATATTGTTGATGATTCTAGACGACAATGCCTTCAGAATTTCTAAGAAAAATTGGAAGAAGGATCATGGGCATACAACATTAAATTTCTTACTGACAGAGCAACAAATCCCTATGCACCAGGAATTCATGATCATGCCCAAGACATGGTTGATACAGATGCCCTTGCTACTGCAGACAACTGACAACAGCAATGGAACGGTTATGAATCAACCGATTGACCAGGAATTTGCCACCGGTTTCATCTTAGCATTACAACAAATGACAGTCCTAACAAACCGTCAAAATTCATCATCCAACCAGCTTTCAGTATTAACAGGCGCCCTCACTATCTGAACTGCAAACTCACTAGATCAGGAATGGTCTAATATTACTGCTTTGCTCATTGCCCAGGGTTCCAGATGACAATTCTTGGGAGTTACGAAAAAAGAGAAAGGATGGATCATGGACATACAACAGGGGGTGAACAAGGAGAGGGGGGACAGGTATTGATCTCCCCACTAAATTAGCTGCTTAGGTTTGTCTAGTTAAAGAACCGCCATTGCTACCTAAGTACGGTTTTCTGCCTCCACCAGAGGTGAAAAAAATTTGATCCCTCTTCCACCTCTACTCTGAATCGCTCTCCATGCACAGAGCCTTCAGTCCTCTAGCCCTCTGCAGATTGATTTTGAGCATGTCAGCAATCTAGGGAGAGTAGCACATGAATAAAACGAAACTGGGAAATGAATGATATAAAGGTTACCTTTTTGGAACTCTTCTTCTCTCTAACTTCATACCTCTCATGGGTCAAATCCGACAGCCATGCTCCAGGGCACACCGTCTGCGGTAATACAGAGCAATGATAAGAGGGTTAGGAAATGAGCATGACCAAATCTTTTGAAAGAACACAGCTACAAAGTTTATTTTCTGAAAGAGAGCCTTACAAGCAAACACTTCTGCATCAACTTGGGCCTCTTCTTAGGCCTCTGTGGGAGCTTGCACCCCTTCATTAGCATGAAGTCCTCCTCTTTCTCCTTGTTTGACAATGAGATGAAGAATCTTGGCAGAGCGGTGGTGCCCTTCTCTTCCACTCCACCATTGAATTCAAATCCATTCCCCTCAAAAGGAAATGGGGAACCACGGGTGGAGTAATACCGGTCCTTATCCGGCGAGAGCGATATGGAATGCCTGGCCTCACTTGCCAGCGCCTCAGATTTCCTGCTGACAGACATCATGTTCAGACATTTCTCAACAGTTTGCACAGCAACATAAAAGAGGTCTATACTGAAATTACCTTCGGTGCAGAGTGCTAGGGCGCCGGGGTGAGCGAAATTGCGCAACTTCGCCTCCCAGAAGGGGCCGATTTACCCGTGGTATGGTGCGTCTAAGCACCTCAGACCGAGCCGGCGACGGCGAGCCGTCTTCACGCGTCTTGACGCAGCGAAGCCGCTTCCGGCTGCCCCATTGCAGGAACAAGTTGGGCTCGCTGGAGGGTCTGGGTTCCTTCACCTCCAGATCCATCTATACCCTGAAAAAACGAAGCCGTCAGGCAGCAGTAAAACCATAACTGCAGATCAGAATGAAATTCCTTCAGAAAAAAAGGAGCTAGTAGTAGGTAAGAGGAGCAAACTGCAGATCGGGATGAACTTTCTTCAGGAAAGGAGCAAGCAGTATGAAGAGGAGCAAACTGCAGACGTGTGGCGGATCTAGATGGTGTGCACCAAGAAACCGTGGAGACCAGAAAGCTGTGGAGGCCGGTGAGGTTTGACTAATCACTGGATGAAAACAAGCTCATCCCGCGAAACTAGAGGCTGCGGACGGGGTTGAGACGGCAGGTAACGGCGGCGCGCGTGAAAGAGGCAGAGGGGTCGACGGCGACGGCGGCGGCGGCGGAGTTGGGTGAAGATGGATTTCGACCGTGGACGGAGAGCAGATACTTTCAAGAGGAGCAACACAAGACTACACCCTTCGATTATACCCACAGGATTCGCCGTGAGGAACCAGATTCAGGCCGAGGAGGAACGGCTGCCACGCCATCGATCTCACAAGGGAAGACACCAAGAAAAAACCAACCAAATCTCTTGCAGACGCCAGAGAGGAAGAGAATGCTTACAGGGTTCGCTGCTCCACCGCTGATCTGCTCAGAGGGATTTCCTGGAAATCGGCGCAAGCTGGGAGCGGAGGGGTTGGGGGGGAGGGAGTTCTTGGGGTTGGGGGATGAGGCTGTGTTGCTTCCTGGGCTGCGTTTTCTTTTCTCAGCGAAAACCCAACCGGGCGGGGCGAGCAATCCACCCGCTCTCCTTGTATATGGAGGCGGCTGGTCTTTGCCCTGAGATGGCAAGCCAGAGCCGTAAGATTGGAAATGAACGGGGTAGATTCTGGAGGTGGTTTTGTGCCCCGTTTTGGCTTTGTGGCCTAGGGCTTGGTGGGGGTTGCCGCTAAATTTCGGGGGAGACTTGTGTAAGTGAGATTATACTATAGGATCAAACTTGTGTATAAAAGTTATATTTAGAAATTACAAAAGAAATCTAAAACTTCAATACAAACATACCGACGGCTTGGTCCTACAGCTGCAAGAAATTCAGCTCAGTATTCGATCTATAGTTCTATACAAAGAAATTGTGTTGCGAATAGTGTCAGCTCTAGGTGAATAGTATTTTGCATTATTCACATCCAAGTTTATCCTTTTTTTCTCTCGAAATGTATGTCAAATTTGAATCAGCAAATTATTGGCTTTAATAATTATATAACATATATTTGTTGTCATTTTTTTCAGGATATTGAAACATGTGTTTATCTTTTAAAATGATCACATGGATCTTATATAAAATCAGATCCTACCCAAGTTGCCCTCGCTAAATGATCACATGGAACTAATGATAACCTTATTCAAAATGTCCAACCTTTTTAGGTCACAAGGACTTGTATTTGCAAATATATGCTAATAATGGTTATCATTAGTTCCAGTCCTGACGATTTAGACTAGTAGATATCGAACATTTCTCATAAAGTTATTTCCATGTACGATATAACAAAAAACTCTAATTGTGAGAAATATAACTACGGAAGTTAGTAATGTAGTGTTTTCTTAGCTTCTAAAAATCCCATCGAGGTATTAATATGATAATTTTTTAAGATGAATAAAACAAATATTTTGGAATATCGATTTAATTTTCTAAAAGTTTATATACATACCATGGTGATAAGGTCTAGACCAAATTGAACATGCATGCTCTCTTCAGTGGTGGAGCTTGGCAGAAACAGCAGGGGCGAAACACAAAATCTAAGAGTTGGGGAGGACAAAAGACTAGTTTTTTTTTTATATAATCCCTTTTTCAAAAAAAAATCTTCAGGATTTGGTACAAAAGCTTTGGGAGGGATGTGGGGTGGGGTGGGGGTGGGGGTGGGGGACTTGTACTAAGCTCCGCCACTGGCTCTCTTCATGGCTAAACATTATTCTTTTCAATCTCTGGTCACTCCAAAATGCACCATTTCTAGTCTTTCCACGTTGATGCTGATGATAATTACATAAGGTTTGGTACTACTCTAATCTCTCAAAAAAATTCAACATGCTCTTGTATGCTTACACATAAAATCTTTGTATCAAAATATTTGCTAAATTACATATTGTAACCAAATGTAAACTACGTACAAGCAAAACCTAAGTAGTGCATGTTAGAAATAACCTATTCATAATTTCTATTACTTTATACTGTTATTAATGATTATTAATAGATCGGTAAAATTTCGCAAAGAAAATGAATTTGGATGAAAAGTTAAACGATCTAGTAAAACAGGAAAATCCCAATTTTTATTTAACAAACGCCGAACAGCCACACCAAAAGTTCTTATTCCGGCCCAAGAACTATCGGGCCAGGCACATGAAGGCAATAAGTGCTGGTAGTGGTACGCATTCCAAGTCCAGCCTAATGGCTGACCAGTCCGGAAGAAAGAGAAATTTGCTTTTATTTTTTGAACTGAGGCTCCAGCTTTCCGGGGAGTGCGAGACAAAGGCAGCCAGTTAGGTTGGTCAAGTCAACGTCCCCTTGCTACCTAAATTAATGGACCGCACACCAAGTAGGTAGCCCTTTATTTTGAACAATCAGAAAACGTATTTTAAAATTTTCAATTGTTTTTAAAAATATTTTCGTATAGGAAATAATACATATTTGAAGTGTGCAAAATATTAATTCAAAATAAGTTGTATTCTAGACTACACAAAAAAGGCAATTTTATTGATCTAATTATGTGAATAATGCACCTTCAAATTTTTTCAGATTTCTTTTTGTGTAGCCCATAATAAGTCGTATTTTAGATTGAAATATTGCATACTTGAAATATAAGTCATTACATACATATACATATTTTTCAAAATTATTTGAAAATTTTAAAATAAAGGGCTCGAATGAGCTCAGGCTCCAAAAATAATTTTTCAAAGGAGCGGGAGCTCTTGCGACTTTGCCAGAGTTGGGTAAAGAATGTAAAGTTATTTTTTTTTGTATAGGAATTAATGTTTAAACTAAAGGATACCTACACAAACCGGACTGGTACACGTGCGTGAGGCACGGGAGAGGTGTCACGGATAGTAAAATCCATTTAGGATTTCGTTCCTCGGACTAGTCATAGTAGAAGTATCATATTACTAGTATCATGCATACTAGCATGTGATAATATCCTCATAATGCTTAGTATCATCTAGTTGTATCATAGTCTCGTGTCATTTAATTATTTATAGAATTTCAAATGTAATTTGATGCACAAGATGTATTTGACATTAAATTTTCTTATTATATGTGCTATGATACCACTAGAACCTCTCTCTTTATTAATTATTGTGTAGCATCATTATTTTGCTAAGGTGGCATGCATGATACACTTTATGATACTACCACTAGGGCCAACGTCGCACCGGTGATTTTGGAGTTGTAGCGGATCACGGTCTCTCGCAAGCGGTGAGGTTTACGTTCTACGTTTAAACTGTTTTCGGTGTCTTGTTTGGAATGGGGAGACGACAACTACTTACTGAAGCTAGAATAAGGTCACCCTACCATATCCCCGCTCTGGTGGTGCATCTAGTGACGACGGAGGATATGTGGAGTCGTGTGTTTGGTGGATCTTCTGGAATCCGTTTGTTTTCGTGTTCTCTTGTGTGATTCTAGGTCAGTATCTTCCAATCCGTGGTTGTCATTATTAACAATGGTTGTTGCTCTGGTATGCGGGTCCTTTAAGCCCTTACTAAGATGACTTTCTGTCTTTTCAGTACAACAAGCTGAAAGAACATGTGGGCCCCCATGTGTGTCTTTGGTAATTAATGCAATCTTTATGGACTAATGCTTGTATCAAGTTGTACTTATAGGAATTGTCCATAGGCAATGTTTGAACCATATGTTGGCTTCAAGGTTTGGAGAAGAAGAAAGTGAATAAGATCAAGTGATGACCAAGATGTTCAAAGAGTGATCCACAGATTGGTCATGTGAGAGTTGAACCTATTGCAAGGGTGTCTTGAAGAAGAAGATAGAGTTCGTCATATGCATCTTCAAGACATAATCCAAATGATGCTAGAAGTAATGTTGTGCAAGCTAAATATGTGCCATATCTAGAAGATATCATGCTTGAAGCTTGCCATCCTCGGTGATCATGGATCGATGAAGACAAGGTCAAAGTAAAGGTTTCCCCATTTTGTATGGGGGAGCAACTTGGAAGTCTTCATCAAGCGAGTGTGTGCAAGAGCAATCAAGAAAGGTGTTCCATCTTGAGAAGGACAAGATCGTATACATCAAGATCAAGTGGAATATGCGCAAGACAAAGGTATGATCTTGATAGGGTTTCTTTCTTACCGGTCTCGTGGTGTTAGTTGGGGAGACCGGTTTATAGGATAGACAACCGTACTATCAAGAGGGGCTCTCAAGCGAGTAACTCGATCATATCTTTGAGAGAGAGATCAAACATTTGCATACTTAGCATCATCCTTCCTTGGTTGTTATTTGGATCTTATCCATGTGAGGTTCTAGAGCTTGTGGCAATATTCATAACAAGCTCTAGTTCATCAAAAACGGATTTCCCTTTTATGTCATATTGCGTTTTTGATCTTTGAGGTTTTCCGGTTTCTCACAAAGGGAGGTATCTCACATTATAATACATGAAATGTTCTCACTTGGTGGTATCCAATATTTCTCACCAAGGTTTTCCGTTTTTGATCTTTTGTTGGGTACCTCTTGTTGTCCTCTTTCCAACAAAATTGGTTTTGGGTCAATCAGAGTTTCCAAACTCTAGATATCGTCATTTGAAGTTTGCCTCTTATTTGGTCCAGACCGGAGTCTCCGGTCTGGCTGGACCGGTGTCTTCGGTGTGGTCCGGAGTTTCCCCAGGAATCCCCGGAGGAGGTCACAGAAATCAGCCTAGGACAGCCAGAAGGGTGGTCCGGAGACTGGTCCGGAGTCTCCGGTCCACTTGGCTCACAGAAGGTCTGGGACAGCCAGAAGACTGGTCCGGAGGCTGGTCCGGAGATGGGCCGGAGTCTCCGGTCTGCACACCGGAGTCTCCGGTCTGACTTTTCCCCAACGGGCAGAAAACGGTCAAAAATCTGTGGGCCTATAAAAAGGGGCCCTTCTTCCCCAATGACACTGCTCGAGTTTTACAGGCTTTCTCCTCCATTCTTGACCCTCTTGAGCTTGCTCCCCCTTCAATCCCTCCCTTGATTCTTGCATATACTTTAGGAATTTGAAAGAGGAGATCTAGATCTACAATCCCACCAATCCATCTCTCCTCTAAGTGAGGGAAACATTTTGGGATCTAGATCTTGGAGTCTTTTGTGGATTTCCTCCATTGTTCTTCCTCTCTTATTCCCCCACAAGCTTTTGTAGCTTTGGTGGAATTTGGGAGAGAAGGATTTGAGCACTACATGTGTTCTTGCCATTGCATTTGGTGCATAGGTTTGAGTTCTCGGTGAGGATTCGATTGAGTGAAAGGTGAGAAGCTTTTTACTCTTGGGTTCTTGGAACCCTAGACGATTTGGTGGTTTTGTAGGTTCTTGGATTACTTGGGGCCTCCAATTAAGTTGTGGAGCTTTCCCAAGCTTGTTTGTTGGAAGCCTCCAATTGAGTTGTGGAGAAGTGCCCCAACCTTGTGAGAGGTTCCGGATTGCCATCGACAAGTGCACCGATAGTGGAAGCATGGATCGATCCCGTTGGGGTGAGATTCACAGGAGAATAAGGGAGGCATTTTGTGGCGTTGGTGGTTTGATACCACTCCCTCTCCAAACGAGACGTCCTCCATGTTGGGAGAAACTCGATAAAATATCGTTGTCCCCACGTTCCTCAGTTATCTCTATACCCGAGCTATTTACTTATGCACTTTACATTGTGATAGCCTTCGTGCTTGAAGTAATATATATCTTGCTATCACATTGTTGCTTGTATTGCTTAGCATAAGTTGTTGGTGTACATAGGTGAACCCTAGTTGCTCTAGGTTTTGTGCTTGACAAAGTAAACGCTAGTTTAATTTCGCCTTTGTTGAGCAACACTCGGAAAAGTTTTTAACCGCCTATTCAACCCTCCCCCTCTAGGTGGCATCTGTATCCTTTCACAAGCTCTAGTATGATAAGCTTTGTCTGACTCCAGTAATGAAGGGGCGAGGAGGATGGTGTGTTTTCTGCTCGTATTAGTGTTCATAGTCATCGCTATGTGGTTTAGAGATCTATTTGTAATTTTTATTAGTTTTCATGGCTATTTTTTTACTAAGAGCATATATTAATGTCGCGAAGATACCAATTACACACAGTCTCTGCAACAATTTATTGTCCTACCGGCACTCCGGAAGGCGTAAGCATAGTAAAAAGAAGAAGAATTACAAAAAATAAAAGTTCTGCTATAGTGATTTATTCCTTGTAACACGATAGTACCAATATCAGCAAGACAACACCAGAATTCAAGCTTCTCAGAGAAAAAGGGAGCGGTGCACAAGCGTCATCATCGTCCAATCATAGAGAAAGTCCTCGCTCCCAAAAATAACGCCTTCAATAAGACCATTGCCAAACACAACCAATTAAAGTCAAATCTTGGATTTTCACCCTGAACGGTAAGACTTTAGACTTCGCATGTGATGTCGCTCCCAGTCACGATGCCGCTACTCCAAATCAGAAATCACCAAGCTAATTCATCATCGCAACAAAGAGTCGAATCACCATTATTAGTTCCCAGATCTTGGCTTCCATGACCTTCTCCGCGGGCTGACTTCACGATGGAACGAGAAAGCATGCCATGATATGGTAACAGCCAGCAAAGCTTCACAACACTCGCTGTGAAACCAAATGGCCAAATAAAAACACGGGCGCGCACGACCGAATTCCATCCGACCCAGTAATCTCCAGGCAATATGCTTCCATGGGAGTTCACCGGCGAAGTCTTCCGAAACACGACACTCCCACCAGATCGATGGGAATTGGCATCCGACAGATCTTTATCATGGCACAAGAAGAATCCTAGGACCACCTCCATTATTTGAGCACACAAGCATGCCCCCACGCCGCCGAACATAACAGAAAAGGAGGAGACGGCCGCACACAAAGTTCATCCATGGCGGTTGGCAAGCCCAAGATCCGACCCTAAGGCCAAGATCCATGGCGTTGCTGCGCCGCCGATGGAAGCACTGTGCCGTCCGCCGCCAAATCGTCGCCCCCGCTTCCAGGCCCCAGCTAGATGAGGCCGCGTCGCCAAGGATCGCCGCTGCTGCCCAACCATCGCCCATGGAGCCGCTGCCACGAACCCCTCTACTCCAGTCCGTCCTTCGCCGAGAGGAGGGGCTGCCACCGCCGCCGGTGGCGCTAGCCAGGATCCACTGAGGAGAGGACCGGCGACGAGATTGTGAGTCGCCTCCGGAGTCGCTCGAGCGAGAGCGACCCGGGAGTGTTTTTTCAATGAGAGGTCACCCAATACCTAGTAATTTTGGTGGCTGTTAATGATTAGTAACAGAGGAATTTTCACAAAAAAATGCTTAAACTAGTGGTAGAGGCTAATGTTCCCCGTGTGCTAATCTGCTCTGCTTCAACCAATCAAGCATGCCCGGTGCAGCTACGAATTGCACGAACGAACGAACGCACGAGCATGGGGCACCTCGGAGATCGGACCGATGGATGGATCCGTGCAAATTAACTCGCCAGAATAACGGGCGATTCCACCATCGCGTCGTGTGGCCGTGGCACGTCGTCACGATCACTCACACGGTCACCGTGGCCCGGCATGCGTGGTGGCGATGGCCGTATCAAAATCGGCACTCCCCATTGGCCGACCTCATATCCCCTTATCCACTTCCCCACCCTCTCCACCACCCCGTCGTGTACACCTCTTCTACTCATCACCATACCACCCGTCCATAATCACACCCATCGCATCGGCACCACTCTCCCGCGCGCGCGTGTGGCCTCTCCTGTCCTCCCGTTGCCAAGAACCACCTCCGCCATGGCCATGGCCACGCAAGCCTCGGCGGCCACCCGCCACCTCATCACCGCGGCCTGGTCGCCCTCCTCCAAGCCCCGCGCCGTCTCCCTCGCGCTCCCCTCCACCCGCGGCCCGGCCCCGCTCTGCGCCGCCGCCTCGGACTCGCCAGCGCCGGCCACCAAAGAACCCGAGGCCGCCCCCGCCCCCGCGGGCTTCGTGCCACCGCAGCTCGACCCCTCCACGCCCTCCCCGATCTTCGGCGGCAGCACGGGCGGCCTCCTCCGCAAGGCGCAGGTGGAGGAGTTCTACGTCATCACCTGGACCTCCCCCAAGGAGCAGGTCTTCGAGATGCCCACGGGCGGCGCCGCCATCATGCGCGAGGGCCCCAACCTCCTCAAGCTGGCGCGCAAGGAGCAGTGCCTCGCACTCGGCAACAGGCTCCGCTCCAAGTACAAGATCGCCTACCAGTTCTACCGCGTCTTCCCCAACGGCGAGGTGCAGTACCTCCACCCCAAGGACGGCGTCTACCCGGAGAAGGTCAACGCGGGAAGGCAGGGCGTGGGCCAGAACTTCCGCAGCATCGGAAAGAACGTCAGCCCCATCGAGGTCAAGTTCACCGGCAAGAACACATTCGACGTCTAATTTCTACCTGCTACGTGCGTGTGTTAATTAGCTCGTCGACCGTGGATCGGTCGATAGTTATTGGTGGGTGGCGATGATGTATGACGATGGACGTCCTGTAATTTTAATTGTCGAGTTTCAGTGATGGATTCGGTGATCATGGTGCATCAGATTATACGTGTACATGTTAATTTGGTGATGATATGCTGCTGCGTATGTTAACAATGTTCACGTCCATGATCTTTTTATATTCCTTTTTGTGAAACTCTATGTTGGATTAGTAGACAATATTTTCATGATTAATTCCAGAATATAATTTCTGACTACAACAGCTATGATCACATAAAACTCTAACATACTAGATGTACTAATCAACATGAACAATAGTAATGGAAACTCTACAACAACCATAGTAAAACAACATCACATGTTGATCGGTGTCTATGGAGAAGTGTTGGTGCAGATGTTGCGGAGACCGTTCAAAGAAGACAACGTAGGAGACGACACGCACGGGGTTCTGCAGAATGACCGGTAAGACGAGCCGTGATGACAAACTTGAGAAGTCGTGCGGAGTGCTTCCCAAAACCCTTATTCACCCTCTCCCGTACAGGATCACAAAGACAAGTGGTTCTGAAGACCTTCTCTCCCGTTCGTCGGTGCATGCGGAGCTCGAGATTGAGTAGACTATGGGGTGGCTCAAGCAGAGGAGTGGCAAAACCCTAAACTGGTTTTTGGTATATGTGCGGCAGAAACCCTTCGAGCCATTACATAGAGCGGCTCGGGAAAACCCTAACGAGTACAACGTGGGTCGAGTCCATGTCGCACACGTTCGAGTCGGTTACAGATAGTCGACGATCCGAGAGCAACCTGAACCAACTAAGTGAGACGCGTTTGTCAAACCCATAATATTCCTAAGTAGCAAAATTAAACTTGGCTCAAGGCTCATTCCACAAACCACGACATTCGCCTTGTGACGAGAAGAGCGTGCATGCTACGCTGGGGAGGAGCGCACAATTATCTTCCCACTCACTTATCAAATGGTGAGACACTCCACCCTATATAAGGTGATACAACTCTCGTCAAGCTTTTCACTTGAGAATAAACTTTAGCTCACACTTCTTTTGCCATACACATGTGAGCTGCCACCAACTGACAACCACATATATGGGCTTTCACACATATGAGTTTTGAGATAAAGAAAAATGTAAGAAATTATCTGAGAAAAAGAAATTAGCCCATTATTTCTAACAGTCTACACCATGACCACCCAACGAGCCTTCCCACATCTTTCATGGAGTGATATCATACACTGATGGTAAGCCCTCATATATATCTGCTCGGGGACTGCCGCACCCTCTCTCTTCTCCTAGACGCATGGCCACTTCGAGGTGGCATCGATGGCCGAGTGGCAGATGAAATTAAATGTTATGTAATGAAAGCCACACATGGTTTAGAAGACTGTATGTCATGACGGTTTTGAACCTGACTGACGATGATATCTATCTTTTCCTATATTCCTTCCAAGCTTCTATATCGAGGGGATATACACACCTAAGTTTTATTAACACGGTCGCCAATGCCAGTTTTTTCTCACATGATCGCGAAAAGGGGCACAATAAACCAGCAAGGACTTGGAAAAAACTCTTGCAATAGCAGCATGATAACATCCTACTTTTACAACAAGGCACAACTATCTAGAAGGAAGTCAATGTCTTGAAACTTGCCGCTCCCTAGGTATATATGGTGATTAGCCTATTTTGTCTTCGATTTATTTATCCTAATAAGTGCATTGTTTTTATATCTTGTATTTGCAGATGCAATTTGCGGTAAGATTTACATGAATTTCATACAACTGAAATCAACAAAGTACTTATGGGTGACTTCTTTTGGGCTCTGCATACGCATAAGCTAACTTATAGAAAAAATGGTGGGGAGAAACTATGGCGGGAGGAAGCTACTAGAAACTCTATGGATGATTGGGCTTCTGAAAATTTGAATTATTTGATGTGTTAGTTATTAAATGTCCATAATGCCCCAAAATTGGTGAATACCAGGGAACAAATTGGGGGAGCGGAGACTGCTGCAGGGAGCGCAGCTGCTGCAGGGAGGGACGGTGGTGGGTAGCAGCGACGACGGAGGTAGTGGGGATCAACGGGCGGTGGTAGGGAGCAGTGGCGGCGGCGGTGGTGGGGAGCAGAGGCGGCGGTGGGAGCAGCGGCGGTGGCGACGATGGTGGGGAGCGGCGGTGATGGTGACGGTGGGGGGCAGCGGTGTCAGGGGAACAACGGTTCCAAGCCAACGAACGTGAGTATTCTCGATGTGGTTCATGTCGATGCGTGGCTCTCCCTTTTTTTCCAATGGAAGGACAATCTCCTGTAAATAGAACGGAAACGGTGGCTAGTCAACATACCGATTCGGTGTATTAACCCAGAAGCTCGGGAAACTGCCTCCGCGAGCGTGGCTTCTCGGTGAAATAAGCGAGCCAGCAGCCGGACAGTTCTTTTGGGTTTCAGCGATTTGGTAGCTAGAAGCACGTCTATAAGCCCAAAAGAAGTCACCATATGTGTTGTACACTAGAAAACATGTACGATGTAATGACATCAAATACATGAGTTTTTGGAGTGCTAACATTTATGAATTGTCCACACTTTTGTAATATTACAAAAGGAGTCAACATTCATGTAATCTAATACCCTTGCTTTTTATATAATGTTATTAGAGGACTAGACCTTGAATGCGCGCATTGCCGTGCCCATCAATATTAAAGGATAGAAAGATTGAGATATTAGAGAAAATTGAAATGGTATGTTCACCCGAATTAACCACACACTACAGGAATGGGAAGCTACGCCGACGGCCGGTCGCTACGCCGACGGCCAAACGTCAGGGCCGTCGGCGTAGCCATCATCTAGGCCAGCTCCGCCAAGCAGCCGTCGGCGTAGAATTGCCCTTGGCATATCCTATGCTACGCCGACGGCTGCCCTCGGCGTAGCTATTTTTTATTTTATCTCATTAAACTTTGAAAAATCATAACTAAATTATTCTAATTCAGAAAAATACAAATAATATATCAAAATTTGCAGAAAAATAAGACATATCTATCTACACTCAAATATTACACATTTGTAAATAAAAATTAAGTAAAACATAAAACATTATATATAGTTTAAAACGGGCATAAAAAATTCAAAAATGATCGAAACAATGCGAAACCTTCGCGTGGTGTTATATTATGTGACATAGTTAGAAGGAAAAATATCAAACTTGGTACATTGATTATGTCTTAAAGAAACCTTCACAAAATGACCTATCTCATTCGAGGTTTCTTGGTTTTCGGGTCAAATGACCAATGTTATGGCTAGAATCAAGGCATAGTTTGTGATAATGTGCTTATATTGTGCATACACATGAATCATGGGATGGCGAACACTGTTGCAGGAGGAAGTTTTCCTTTTCGTCGCACCAAAAAGCCATTTCCCATTTTCCGAGCACAAAAAACGGACGATTTTGTGAAGCAACCACCAAATGGCTAATTCAAAATGCTACCACCACATTTTACAAAAATACTATACCATCTTATATGGACAATGTCTCAACAGGGGTATCCGAAACCTTTCCGTCCACCTTTGGTGAAAAAGACAAATTCCTGCCGAATCGGTAGGAAGTGGGTCAGATATGAACTACAGGTACATGATCCGATGCTCATGTTTTTTTACAAAAATCATTTTTAGGTTCATAATATGCTATTTTATCAAAGATCCAATGCAAGCTTAGAGAGGCTCGGCCCCGAGCTAAGAATCTTTGACGATAGTTTAAAACGGGCATAAAAAATTCAAAAACAATCGAAACAATGCGAAACCTTCGCGTGGTGTCATATTATGTGACATAGTTATAAGTAAAAATATCAAACTTGATATATTGATTATGTCTCAAAAAAACCTTCACAAAATGACCTATCTCATTCGAGGTTTCTTGGCTTTCGGGTCAAATGACCAATGTTAAGGCTAGAATCAAGGCATAGTTTGTGATAATGTGCCTATATTGTGCATACACATGCATTATGGGATGACGAACAATGTTGCGGGAGGAAGTTTTCCTTTTCGTCGCACCAAAAAACTATTTCCCATTTTCCGAGCACAAAAAACGGACGATTTTGTGAAGCAACCACCAAATGGCTAATTCAAAATGCTACCACCACATTTTACAAAAATACTATACCACCTTATATGGACAATTTCCCAACAGGGGTATCCGAAACCTTTCCGTCCACCTTTGGTTAAAAAGACAAATTCCTGCCGAATCGGCATAGCTTGTCGACAGGTTGCAAAAAAAATTTTAAAAAAAATTTAAAATTTTTATTTTTATTTTTTTTCTCAATTTTTGAATCTTTGAATTGTTTGACTCTTTAATCTCTCACTTTGAACATTTTTAACACTAATTATAGTTAATATTTAATTAAATTACAGTCTTGGTCAAGCTATGCCGACGGCCGCTACGCCGACGGTATTGCCCTCGGCGTAGCATACGCCGACTGCATTTTGATACGCCGACGACCTCTATGTGCTCCGCCGAGGGAGCCCTACGCCGAGGAGGCTACGCCGAGGGCAGCCGTCGGCGTACCATACGCCGCGGGCATTTTAGCCTACGCCGACGGCTTTTTGCACTCGACGTAGCGCGCGCGTCCCGTAGTGACATAAAGATAAATAGACAGTGAGAGTACTCACACCTTCTAGTCATCATTGATATATGACCTCATTTAGCACTAACTCATTCAAATCCATAAACTATCACAATATGAGAAGCTAAAAAAAACTTGGAATTGCACCTGGAGCTGTACGTGTGCAGCATGCTTTCTTAAAAAAAGCAAACAAATGGAAGTTGCAATACAGAACTGCATAATTCTATAATCTAATGACGTACTCCCCCACGCAGTTTTAGTGAAACCTGGGCCCGTAGTCCCTCAAAGTTGTTGTATCCAAGGCGACAGCTTGAGAGAGTACTATGTGTATTATAGAGACGATGTTGCCAAATACTCAACATACTTGACCTTGCAAAGAAACTTTTATAGGATCGTCTTAGATAAATTTCAAACCTGGAAATGAGCATCAAAATAGCTTAAAGTACAAACCCAGAAGCTACTCTGCCTTTATCCAGTCTGCAGTTCGCGGTCACAGCTTTATAGGATGTTGCAGCCACAGCCTAAATAAAATCGAAACAATACTAATCAATCACTAAAATCTTACATTTTCTATTACACACTCGGTGTGCAATGAATTAGCACCAGATGACGCTGTTTTTTTTTCCGGACCGTAGTGCACCTGTGTGCAATGTAACCTGCAACCGCACCATTGGATTGAACAGGCCACTAGTGGAAACAGCCCTATTGATCCCGGTTGGTAAGGAGCATTAGTCCCGGTTACTCAACCGGGACGGGGCAATCGGGACTAAAGACTTAACCTTTAGTCCCGGTTGCCCTACCAACCGGGAAAAAGTGGTACACGTGGCCGCGGCAGAGGGCGAGGGGGGTGGAGCAACCGACAAATAATCTTCTGCCGCGGCATAGATTTGGCATATTTCTCTGCCGCGGTAGAGAATTCATTTTGGCAACTTTTGTTGCCACGACAGCATTTTGGCAACTTTTTGTGCCGCGGCAGAAAATTTATTTATGTTGCTTTATTGTTTATTTAGTGTTTTGCACTCATCAATGAAGGAACCATTATATTACACAAGATCATCATGACAATATTACATTCAATACACGGATCGAGTTCATGCACTACATACAAAAGTTGCTCTTTGTACAATCCCTATTGTTTATACATACCCGAATAGTATTCCCCTTTTGGGTTTAGAACTTATGCATCCAAGAATCCCGCCAATTCCTCCTGAATTGCTCGTACGCGATCCTTTGGCAGAAGACCGTCCCGTAGACGTTTGATCTGATTTAAAAATGGAGTCAGCCTATATGAATGAAACTAAACACAATTTGATGGTAACTAAAAACTATAGAAATTGTTTACGTACGTGGAGTTGCTCTAAATTTCTGCCCTTCTCATCGCACGTCTGCCGGATGAACTCGCAAACATATTATCCACATAGATTGTTACCTGGTCCCTGCGTCAGGCACTTTACGAGAACATAGTTCCATCAAAATAATAATCAAGCATGATAATAACGGTATCAAAACTAGAATCAAAGAGATGCGCGGATATAGCTAGTGGTGCTTACATCTAGTGCTTGAAATGTAAGCTCCGCTTTCCAAACATCCCTAGCCTTGTTGGTGAACCGTTTCCAAGCGCTGCCCGGCGAAGAAAACGAATAAAAGAAGTTATTAATTACTTATATCATAAAATTTATGAACGTTGCCGATATAGTGTCGTAATGATTAGAATTACCGCTGGAGAAGTATCTGCATGTCCTTCCACTGCTCAAGGGGTTTATGTTTCGAGTCCATGACTAGTACACGCCCTTTGTCAAGTTGAATGATTAACAAAATATAGTGGAAGCTGCGAATGCATAACTAATCAATTATATACTTAACATCAAGTAAGTGAAATAGAAAGTGTATACAAGACAATAATACTCACTCGAAGTTGTAAGGAAATAATATTTCCCTTCTGATTTCTTGGACCCTTAACGCGTGTACTATATTATCCTCCGTATCCTGGGGGCTTGTTTTGAGATTAGCTTGATGAGCCCAATATGGGTCAATGAAGCCAATGTCATAGATTTGTCCTCTGCTGCATTCGAGAATCTTCATTCTTCATATTACAATATGATTATATACATGCAATAAACAAGGTGAGATAGCTGGATACTAAATTAATTACAGAATTAGTACTTACAGACAATAGGCACTGATGATCGATTTGTCCAAGGCGTCTTGATTGAATAATTGAAATAGTTCATCAAATTCAATGGATATCATGTCATCCATTTCTTTCCCATAATGCTTTTTGGTAACCTTCAGCACTATCCAGTTAGCCCTGGCCTTTGTGGCATGCATGTACCAGTTCTGCAATCTTCGCATTTTTGTTGGAAGATTATTTACCTCCTCAGGTTTGACGAGAGGTTTGCCGTACTGGTATTTGTATACTACTTCACTCACGGGGAAGTACTCTAACTGGGATAAGTACTGGGCAATACTCATACCTTGAGTAGCGGCAGCTTCTCCGTATTCTGCAACTACCTCTGGATCATACTGCTCTTCGGCCCCATATTTGCTCGACCCCACATTGGTATGGGAAATCACCTTGAGAGGGGCGCAAGACTGTTTTGCTTGTTCTCCGAGCTGGGCAACAGATTTCTCGCTTGCATCAGTACTGCTCTTCGAGGCTTGTTGTGCCGCATGTGACTTGAGAATAGAACGCTCATAGTATGATGACAGCTTTGGCTCGGGTTGATGAAGAGTCTTTAGCATTTTCAACACTCTGGATTTTTCTTCTTTGGTGCTGGGAACTCTGGCTCTTTCGGCCTCCTCAGCTTAGCGAAAAACGCTGTCGTTTCCGCATCGACGATCGCCGTAGTCTCCTCTTCAGTACAGTCATAAGCTCTCTTGGGAGGAACCTTTGGTATTTTCGGAAGAGGCTCTTGTTTACGTTTCGGCGATCGCTTACCACGACGCAGAGTAGCAGTACGCTTATGCTTTTTATCCTGAGGCGCCGGCGATGGCTCCCGCGGCGATGGCTGCGCCAGAGATTGGTGAGGCGACGGAGCCGGGTGAGGCGACGAAGACGGCTGCCGCGGCGGCGACGACCTCGCTGGAGACGGGTGAGGCGACGGCGAAGATGGCCTTGGCATGTGATTTCGAAGCACGATACATTTCTTTGGCCATAGAATGGTGACGTTTGTTGCGTCTCCCAGTACAGTCATATCCCCTTCACCTGCAGGGTAGTCAAGATCCAAAACTTCAAAGGTGGGCATGATTTCATCCACCTCGACAACAGCGTAGCCCTCTGGAACCAGACGACAGTGGTAAGTTGGTGTGGGTCCAATTGGTAAGGCATAGCCGACTGCCACCTTCATTGATATGTTCACAACTTTGACATGTAGCTCGCAGTGTGTCATCTCTGTGATATCATCCACTGGGTAGCCAACAGGAGCATCGTCGGTGCACCATCGTCATCGTCATTGTCATCAACCGGGACCTCGGTGGAAGCCACACTGCTTTTTCATCTTCCAAGGGCGAGTGTGAGTTCATCATTCTCTCTATCGGGAATGAAGTCCCCATCTTTAACAGCCTTTACTGCTTTTCTCATCTTCTCGATTGGCAAGGGGTCTTCTTTATGTCGTATGTTATATATACACTTCCCTTCCGAGTCCAACGTGCCCCCATGCCCGTAAAACCAATTCCTTGCACGTTCGACCCAATCGTCTGTCTCTAGGATGATCTTTTTAGCACGCAGTTCATTCTCAAGTTTCTCCCACTTTGGAATGCCAGCCCTGTAGCCACCTTGCCCCATAGTATGGTGATACTTCTTGTTAGCAGCATTCAGCTTATTCGTTGCAGACATTTTCTTAGCTTTTTCTGATGTCTTGTAATTCACAAACTCAGCCCAGAATGGTTTTATCTTCTCAAACTGAATCTTCTTGAAATCTGGAGTCTTCTCTTTCACGACATAGTCAAGGTGCAATCTTTTCTTCAAGTTGGTGAAACACTGGGCCATCTTCTTCATAGCCCACTCCCTGACCTTATCCTCCATGGCTCTCCCATGTTCTAAGGCGTCCTCAACTGGATCCTCCGCATTTGGATCCTCCGCATTTGGATCCAGCTCTATCTTTGGTAGTTTGAAATTAAGCATGAGCCTCTTCCATAGTAAATCTTTGGCCTTGTTAGGGACAAACAAACATGTTCCCTCTTCTTCCGCACCAGCAGGCCTATTCCAATTTTGAATGGTGATCGGGATTAAGTCCCTAACGATTACTCTGCATTGTGCCACAAATTTGATTGCGACAACTTCGGGAGCCGTCGGTTTGCCGTCTTCAGCGATATCTTCGATCCTGAACCTCTCATGGTCTTCCAACTTTTTGGTTGGGCCTCGTCCGCTCTTTTCAGTAGATTTGTTCGATCCGGAGGGCTAAAAGAAGAAAGATCGTCGTTACTATTTCTATATAGATAGCAGATGATTAATTAATGAATTAATTATATTACATGCACCTCGCTAGAGTGGTCGTCTTCTCGATTACACAAGGCATCGCCTTTTCCCTCGCGGAAAGCATCACCTTCAACCTCAAACAAGTCGTCTCTTCCAGCAAAAAGAGGATCACCCTCACCGGAGTTGTTTAGAAACGTCGATACATCTAAATTTTCTTTCCCGCGGATCACACCTTGGATCAACTCTTCCTGTTCTTCGTCTCTGTCGTGTGGGTCCATATTTTCTGCATAGGTGGAAAAATGGATAAGTCAAAGCGGCTAAGGGAGAATGTTAGGTACGGTGTTGAGAGATATAAACCCTAATTCAGAGAAACCCTAATATATACATACACAATAATAAAAATGAATTTACAATATCAGAAACCCTAATTCGGAGAAACCCTCGGGCTCGGATCCTATCACGAAGAACCAATACGAGAAAGAAAGGCGGCAATCAATACATGGCATAATACAATGCGCAATCAATATGTACATCAGCACAGGGGGGTAGTTGATCTCTGGCTTCGGTCTCGATCTCGATATCGTATTCTACCGGGAAGAACGAAACACCGGAAAGAAAGGGAAACAATCAACACATGGCATCGATGCAATGCTCAAGCAAGTATTATGATATGACAAGTTAATTTGCATTGGAATGTAACCCTAAGACATGCTCGACGATTTAATCGGGGTTCCGAGGTGTGAAAACCCTAACTCGGGGAAACTCCGGAACATATGAGAGGGGTGCATTTGTTCTTCTAATTATACTTATCATTTAAGTTGTTGAACAATGCATGATTATAAGTTAAATAGATAGGTTTCATTTTTCTGAACAATTTGATATATTATTTGTATTTTTTTGACTTATAAACAATAAGTTATTGATTTTACAATATTAAATCATTTTATGGAATTAAAAACAAAAAGGCAAATAGTTTTTACACCGGGGCGACCCCTAGCCAGTGAGACTGACAGAAGGGCCCCAGTGCCAACTCAGCCTCCACGCAAGCAAGCAGGACCCACCGAAATATGATACCAGCATGACATCATGCTGATGTCATCAATGGTGATGCTCATAGGTCGAGCATGGATCCATCGATCCAGTGCACGCCTGGACGCGCGGATGGGCGCGTTAGAGAGAGGGCGATGCAGGGAGCAAGATAGTGGCGGAGCCGCTCCTTCTTGGTCAACGGAGCGTCGCCTCCGTCGAGATCGAGCGGCGACGGCGTCGGGCACACACGCGGAGAATAGTACAGGAGGAGAGGGAGAGAAAGAAGGGCAACGTGAGGATCAGCAGCTCACCAGGAACACGACAGAGGTGGTGGCGAGGCCGAGCGAGCTCGGGAGACGCCGGAATCGACGGAGACAGACGGCGGACGGAGCTTCCAATCCAGGCGATTGAGGTCACGCGCGAGGGGGAAAAGTAGCCGGGACGCGCGCAGACGGAGGCAGCGGTCGTGGCTGACGGAACGCGCGGGTGGCGGCGAGCTCGGGCAGCCTGCCGGCGTCGGGGGCGGTTCCTGTGCGTGCGACGGTGAGAAGCAGAGAAGTGAGATGGGGAAGAAGAAGAGGAGGCGCGTCAGTTATAATCAAAGGACCCTTTGTCCCGGTTGGTGGCTCCAACCGGGACTAAAGGGTCATACGTCCCGGTTGGAACCACCAACCGGGACGTATACTCCACTTTTTTCAGCAGATCAAGGGTTGACGCGCCCAGGGTCTTTAGTCCCGGTTGGTGGCTCCAACCGGGACATATAACCCTGTTTTCAAAAAAATTCAGGAATTTTCTCTCTATTCCCGCCTTATTTTTATTTTGAGGTTTAAATTTGTAATGTTTTTAAAATGATAATTACTTTGGAATTTAGAAAAACTTTAAACATAAAAAGTGTTTGAATTTGAATAATTAATTCAAAACCATTTTCTGTTTTTAAAAATAATTAATGTAACCATTTAAACTATGAACCATTTAAAATTAAAAATGAATTAACTTATATTTTTTGAATATTAATTTGGAATTTAGAAAAACTTTAAACATAAAAAGTGTTTGAATTTGAATAACTAATTCAAAACCATTTTCTGTTTTTAAAAATAATTAATGTAACCATTTAAACTATGAACCATTTAAAATTAAAAATGAATTAACTTATATTTTTTGAATATTAATTTGGAATTTAGAAAAACTTTAAACATAAAAAGTGTTTGGATTTGAATATAAAATTCAAAACCATTTTCTGTTTTTAAAAATAATTAATGTAACCATTTAAACTATGAACCATTTAAAATTAAAAACGAATTAACTTATATTTTTTGAATATTAATTTGGAATTTAGAAAAACTTTAAACATAAAAAGTGTTTGAATTTGAATAACTAATTCAAAACCATTTTCGGTTTTTAAAAATAATTAATGTAACCATTTAAATATGAACCATTTAAAATTAAAAATTAATTAACTTATATTTTTTGAATATTAATTTGGAATTTAGAAAAACTTTAAACATAAAAAGTGTTTGGATTTGAATAAATAATTCAAAACCATTTTCTGTTTTAAAAAATAATTAATGTAACCATTTAAAATATGAACCATTTACAATTAAAAACGAATTAACTTATATTTTTTGAATATTAATTTGGAATTTATAAAAACTTTAAACATAAAAAGTGTTTGGATTTGAATAACTAATTCAAAACCATTTTCTGTTTTTAATTTGTATTTGAATTAACTTATATTTTTTATATATTAATGGGCGGGAAAAAAGGACGGGAAATAATGGGCGGAAAGAAAATTTTATTAGGATAGAAGTGGAATTAAAGTAAATAACGCAACTAACACAAAGTTACATAGAAGAACTGAAAATTAAGATACATGGCCAGATTAAGCCAAAGTCGGCCGAACTTGTTTTGCAATGTTGGAGTAAGTCAGTCATGCTCCTGCCTACACCTGTAATACTCGCCACTGTAGTCGTCATACTCGCCGCGGCCGTCGTCGCTGTCGTCGTCGGGGTCGCCATAGTTGAACCTTGAAGGCTGAGTACGAGTGGGCTGGACTTGAGGGTAGCGCAGGCAGGGGCTAGAGTCGGCGGCTGTGTCATAATCCATGACGCTCTAGAGAGTCCGGCCGCGCCACCACAGCCGACAGCCGGCCTCGTTGAAGTTCGGAGGAGGTGGGCCGTCCTCCTCGTGCCTGGCGAGCGCCCTCTCACGCTGATCCACGAAGAAGGCTTTCCAAGTCGGGAAATAGTCGGGATGCCTTGTGGGATTCCTCCGCTGCTCCGGCGTGATCTCGAAGTAGTAGTGGTTCGTGATGGCCATCCGGCGCGCCACACCTAAAGGGACAGGAGGAACCGGCACGCCTCCGGCGCTCAGCATCCAGCCGACGGGGACACAGTAGCCCGGCGGGCAGGGGTAGTTCGAGGCGCAAAGCGCCTCTGCCTCCCTGGGAGTTAGTGCTCCGGTGGAAGTCATGGGAAAGAGTGACGAGGTTGTAAATATGAGTCTAGAGATGTGCAATGACAATGGAGGCCAACCGTACATATATATATAGTGAGAAATGGCAGGAAGATAACTGTAGGGAAGAACTGGCTAAAAAAACTGGCGGGAAGAAAAATGGCGGGAAGAAAAATAGCTCATTTAGAACTTGCATTGGATCTCTGAAGAAACCACATATTGCGAGTCTAAAAATGATTTTTGCAAAAAATCACGGGCGATAGATCATGTACCTGTAGTACAAACCGGACCCACTTCCTACCGATTCGGCAGACATTTGTCCTTTTTACCCGGGATGGACAAAAAGGTTTGAGATGTCCGGGTTTGGAGATAGTCCATGTAAGGTGGTCTAGTATTTTAGGAAAATAGGACGCTAGCATTTTGAAACAGCATTTTGGTGGTTACTTCACAAAACGACCCGTTTTTTGCGCTCGGAAAATGGAAAAGGGCTTTTCCGTGCGATAAAAAAGAAAACTTCCTCCTGCAACATTGTTCTCCATACCAATGTCCACATGCATGCATAATATGGGCATAGCATCACAAACTATGCCGTGATTCAACACATAACATCGGTCATTTCGACCGAAAGCCATGAAACCTCGAACATGATAGGTCATTTTATGAAGGTTTTTTCGAGACATGATCAATATACCAAGTATGGTATTTTTTCCTTTCAAATGTCACATAATATGACACCACGCGAAGGATTTTCGTTGTTCGGATTTTTTTGAATTTCTTATGACCGTTTTGAATTTTTTGAATTTCTAACTATGGTCGAACCGGCGTGCATGAAGATAGGGGACGAGCATCGTTAAACTTGCATTGGATCTCTGAAGAAACCACATATTACGAGTCCAAAAATAATTTTTTCAAAAAATCACGGGCGATAGATCATGTACCTGTAGTACAAACCGGACCCACTTCCTACCGATTCGGCAGACATTTGTCCTTTTTACCCGGTATGGACGAAAAGGTTTGAGATGTCCTGGTTGGGAGATAGTCCATGTAAGGTGGTCAAGTATTTTAGGAAAATGGGACACTAGCATTCTGAAACAGTATTTTGGTGGTTACTTCACAAAACGACCCATTTTTTGCGCTCGGAAAATGGAAAAGGGCTTTTCCGTGCGACAAAAAGGAAAACTTCCTCCTGCAACATTGTTCTCCATACCAATGTCCACATGCATGCATAATATGGGCACATCATCACAAACTATGCCGTGATTCAGCACATAACATCGGTCATTTGGACCGAAAGCCATGAAACCTCGAACATGATAGGTCATTTTGTGAAGGTTTTTTCGAGACATGATCAATATACCAAGTCCGGTATTTTTCCTTTCAACTATGTCACATAATATGACACCACGCGAAGGATTTTCATTGTTCGGATTTTTTTGAATTTTCTTATGCCCGTTTTGAATTTTTTGAATTTTTAACTATGGTCCAACCGACGTGCATGAAGATAGGGGACGCACATCGTTAAACTTGCATTGGATCTCAGAAGAAACCACATATTGCGAGTCTAAAAATGATTTTTTTTCAAAAAATCACGGGCGATAGATCATGTACCTGTAGTACAAACCGGACCACTTCCTACCGATTCGGCATACATTTGTCCTTTTTACCTGGGATGGACGAAAATGTTTAAGATGTCCCGGTTGGGAGATAGTCCATGTAAGGTGGTCAAGTATTTTAAGAAAATGGCACGCTAGCATTCTGAAACAGTATTTTGGTGGTTACTTCACAAAACGACCCGTTTTTTGCGCTCGGAAAATAGAAAAGGTCTTTTCCGTACGACAAAAAGGAAAAACTTCCTCCTGCAACATTGTTCTCCATACCAATGTCCACATGCATGCATAATATGGGCACAACATCACAAACTATGCCGTGATTCAGCACATAACATCGGTCATTTGGACCGAAAGCCATGAAACCTCGAACATGATAGGTCATTTTGTGAAGGTTTTTTCGAGACATGATCAATATACCAAGTCCGGTATTTTTCCTTTCAACTATGTCACATAATATGATTCCACGCGAAGGATTTTCATTGTTCGGATTTTTTTGAATTTTCTTATGCCCGTTTTGAATTTTTTGAATTTTTAACTATGGTCGAACCGGCGTGCATGAAGATAGGGGACACGCATCGTTAAACTTGCATTGGATCTCTGAAGAAACCACATATTGCGAGTCTAAAAATGATTTTTTTTTCAAAAAATCACGGGCGATAGATCATGTACCTGTAGTACAAACCGGACCCACTTCCTGCTGATTCGGCATACATTTCTTCTTTTTACCCGGGATGGACGAAAAGGTTTGAGATGTCCCGGTTGGGAGATAGTCCATGTAAGGTGGTCAAGTATTTTAAGAAAATGGCACGCTAGCATTCTGAAACAGTATTTTGGTGGTTACTTCACAAAACGACCCGTTTTTTGCGCTCGGAAAATGGAAAAGGTCTTTTCCGTACGACAAAAAGGAAAAACTTCCTCTTGCAACATTGTTCTCCATACCAATGTCCACATGCATGCATAATATGGGCACAACATCACAAACTATGCCGTGATTTAGCACATAACATCGGTCATTTGGACCGAAAGCCATGAAACCTCGAACATGATAGGTCATTTTGTGAAGGTTTTTTCGAGACATGATCAATATACCAAGTCTGGTATTTTTCCTTTCAACTATGTCACATAATATGACACCACGCGAAGGATTTTCATTGTTCGGATTTTTTTTGAATTTGTTATGCCCGTTTTGAATTTTTTGAATTTCTAACTATGGCCGAACCGGTGTGCATGAAGATAGGGGACGAGCATCGTTAAACTTGCATTGGATCTCTGAAGAAACCACATATTGCGGGTCTAAAAATGATTTTTTCAGACGGGCGATAGATCATGTACCTGTAGTACAAACTGGACCCACTTCCTGCCGATTCGGCAGACATTTGTCCTTTTTACCCGGGATGGATGAAAAGGTTTGAGATGTCCGGGTTTGGAGATAGTCCATGTAAGCTGGTCTAGTATTTTCGGAAAATGGGACGCTAGCATTCTGAAACAGCATTTTGGTGGTTACTTCACAAAACGACCCGTTTTTTGCGCTCGGAAAATGGAAAAGGGCTTTTCCGTGCGACAAAAAGGAAAACTTCCTCCTGAAACATTGTTCTCCATACCAATGTCCACATGCATGCATAATATGGGCACAACATCACAAACTATGCCGTGATTCAACACATAACATCGGTCATTTGGACCGAAAGCTATGAAACCTCGAACATGATAGGTCATTTTGTGAAGGTTTTTTGAGACATGATCAATATACCAAGTCTGGTATTTTTCCTTTCAACTATGTCACATAATATGACACCACGCAAAGGATTTTCATTGTTCGGATTTTTTTTGAATTTCTTATGCCCGTTTTGATTTTTTTGAATTTCTAACTATGGTTGAACCGGCGTGCATGAAGATAGGGGACGAGCATCGTTAAACTTGCATTGGATGTATGAAGAAACCATATATTGCGAGTCTAAAAATGATTTTTTCAAAAAATCACGGGCGATAGATCATGTACCTGTAGTACAAACCGGACCCACTTCCTACCGATTCGGCAGACATTTGTCCTTTTTACCCGGGATGGACGAAAAGGTTTGAGATGTCCCGGTTGGGAGATAGTCCATGTAAGGTGGTCTAGTATTTTAGGAAAATAGGACGCTAGCATTCTGAAACAGCATTTTGGTGGTTACTTCACAAAACGACCCGTTTTTTGCGCTCGGAAAATGGAAAAGGGTTTTTCCGTGCGATAAAAAAGAAAACTTCCTCCTGCAACATTGTTCTCCATACCAATGTCCACATGAATGCATAATATGGGCATAGCATCACAAACTATGCCGTGATTCAACACATAACATCGGTCATTTCGACCGAAAGCCATGAAACCTCGAACATGATAGGTCATTTTGTGAAGGTTTTTTCGAGACATGATCAATATACCAAGTATGGTATTTTTTACTTTCAAATGTCACATAATATGACACCACGTGAAGGATTTTCATTGTTCGGATTTTTTTTGAATTTCTTATGACCGTTTTGAATTTTTTGAATTTCTAACTATGGTCGAACCGGCGTGCATGAAGATAGGGGACGAGCATCGTTAAACTTGCATTGGATCTCTGAAGAAACCACATATTACGAGTCTAAAAATAATTTTTTCAAAAAATCACGGGCGATAGATCATGTACCTGTAGTACAAACCGGACCCACTTCCTACCTATTCGGCAGACATTTGTCCTTTTTACCCGGGATGGATGAAAAGGTTTGAGATGTCCTGGTTGGGAGATAGTCCATGTAAGGTGGTCAAGTATTTTAGGAAAATGGGACACTAGCATTCTGAAACAGTATTTTGGTGGTTACTTCACAAAACGACCCATTTTTTGCGCTCGGAAAATGGAAAAGGGCTTTTCCGTGCGACAAAAAGGAAAACTTCCTCCTGCAACATTGTTCTCCATACCAATGTCCACATGCATGCATAATATGGGCACATCATCACAAACTATGCCGTGATTCAGCACATAACATCGGTCATTTGGACCGAAAGCCATGAAACCTCGAACATGATAGGTCATTTTGTGAAGGTTTTTTCGAGACATGATCAATATACCAAGTCCGGTATTTTTCCTTTCAACTATGTCACATAATATGACACCACGCGAAGGATTTTCATTGTTCGGATTTTTTTGAATTTTCTTATGCCCGTTTTGAATTTTTTGAATTTTTAACTATGGTCCAACCGACGTGCATGAAGATAGGGGACGCACATCGTTAAACTTGCATTGGATCTCAGAAGAAACCACATATTGCGAGTCTAAAAATGATTTTTTTTCAAAAAATCACGGGCGATAGATCATGTACCTGTAGTACAAACCGGACCACTTCCTACCGATTCGGCATACATTTGTCCTTTTTACCTAGGATGGACGAAAAGGTTTGAGATGTCCCGGTTGGGAGATAGTCCATGTAAGGTGGTCAAGTATTTTAAGAAAATGGCACGATAGCATTCTGAAACAGTATTTTGATGGTTACTTCACAAAACGACCCGTTTTTTGCGCTCGGAAAATGGAAAAGGTCTTTTCCGTACGACAAAAAGGAAAAACTTCCTCTTGCAACATTGTTCTCCATACCAATGTCCACATGCATGCATAATATGGGCACAACATCACAAACTATGCCGTGATTCAGCACATAACATCGGTCATTTGGACCGAAAGCCATGAAACCTCGAACATAATAGGTCATTTTGTGAAGGTTTTTTCGAGACATGATCAATATACCAAGTCTGATATTTTTCTTTTCAACTATGTCACATAATATGACACCACGCGAAGGATTTTCATTGTTCGGATTTTTTTTGAATTTCTTATGCCCGTTTTGAATTTCTAACTATGGCCGAACCGGCGTGCATGAAGATAGGGGACGAGCATCGTTAAACTTGCATTGGATCTCTGAAGAAACCACATATTGCGGGTCTAAAAATGATTTTTTCAGACGGGCGATAGATCATGTACCTGTAGTACAAACCGGACCCACTTCCTACCGATTCGGCAGACATTTGTCCTTGTTACCCAGGATGGACGAAAAGGTTTGAGATGTCCCGGTTGGGAGATAGTCCATGTAAGGTGGTCTAGTATTTTAGGAAAATGGGATGCTAGCATTCTGAAATAGCATTTTGGTGGTTACTTCACAAAACGACCCGTTTTTTGCGCTCGGAAAATGGAAAAGGGCTTTTCCGTGCGACAAAAAGGAAAACTTCCTCCTGCAACATTGTTCTCCATACTAATGTCCACATGCATGCATAATATGGGCACAGCATCACAAACTATGCCGTGATTTAGCACATAACATCGGTCATTTGGAGGGATTTCGGCAGGCTGGGCCAGGCAGCACTAATGATAGGGGTGAGTGTCGACATTATGTCGTGCGACGTGTACCTTGTCCCGGATGGTGTCACCAACCGGGACTAAAGATGAACCTTTAGTCCCGGTTGGAGACACCAACCGGGATAAAACACGAGTCAACACTAATAATAGGGGTGAGTGTCGACATTATGTCGTAAGTGTCGACACTATGCCGAGCTACTTGTACTATAAACAGGCATCCTTGTGAGTCCAGTCCTCCAGCCAGATTGAGGCATCTCCAATATTGTTTTCGAGAGCAGGGACACCACTACGACCAGTTTCAGGGAGATGCCGGCGGATCCCAGTCCTCCGGCATCTCCAAGAAACTGGTCATAGAGGCACTCCCTAATATGTGAAATTAGTTAGCTCCTAGGTGTATTAATCTAGTTAGAGAAGTTACAAGCTGCAAGATGGTTTTCGAGAGCCGGGACACCACTACGACCAATTTCAGGGAGATTCCGCCGGATCCCAGTCCTCCGGCATCTCCAAGAAACTGGTCATAGAGGCACTCCCTAATATGTGAAATTAGTTAGCTCCTAGGTGTATTGATCTAGTTAGAGAAGTTACAAGCTGCAAGATGGTTTTCGAGAGCAGGGACACCACTACGACCAGTTTCAGGGAGATGCCGCCAGATCCCAGTCCTCCGGCATCTCCAAGAAACTGGTCATAGAGGCACTCCCTAATATGTGACCGCGCATTTGGAGATCAGATCTTAATGGTAAGTATGAATCGGGACCACTTCTTCATAGTCCCGGTCCAGGCACAAAACATGACTAACACTCAAGACATTTATTAATATTAAAAACTGAGACTACAAAACCGGGACTAAAGGCCCCCCTATATATAGTCCCGGTCAAGCCAGAAACCGCGAAAGATATCCTTCGGTCAAGCCATAAACCGCGAAAGACATGAACTAGAGTTACATAATATGAGCATGAACTTCTTGGCATCTGTCCTTCCTTATGATCGCTTCAAACGTAACCATGGAGCATCTTCTTTACTTAACGGAATGCTTGGGGTCAGTTTTCACTGTGAAGGGCGGAATTTCATCAAACTTATTATAATCTTCTGACATGTCTATCTTGTCCTTGATTCCCACGATGTTTCTTTTCCCTAAAAGAACTATGTGACGCTTTGGCTCATCATATGATGTATTCGTTTGCATATTTTTTCTTTTTTTCGGTCTGGAGGACATGTCCTTCACATAGAAAACCTGAGACACATCATTGGCTAGGACGAATGGTTCATCTCTATAACCAAGATTGTTGAGATCCACTGTTGTCATTCCGTACAACTGGTCTATCTTTACCCCTTCCCCATTCAGGTTGACCCATTTGCAGCGAAACAAAGGGACCTTAAAAGAGACTCCATAGTCTAGTTCCCATATCTCCTCTATGTAACCATAGTATGTGTCCTTTTGTCCATTCTCGTCTATTGCATCAAAGCAGACACCACTATTTTGGTTGGTGCTCTTTTTATCTTGGGCGATCGTGTAGAATGTATTCCCATTTATTTCGTACCCTTGGAAATTCAATACAGTAGAAGATGGTGACGCGGCCAACAAGTATAGCTGATCTCCAACAGTGGTGTCATTCAAGAGATGTGTCCGCATCCAACCACCAAAAGACTTCATGTGTTCATCTGTAATCCATGATTCAGGCTTCCCCGGGTTTTTGGAGCGTACAATATTCTTGTGTTCCTCGATATACGAAGCTGCCAAGGTGGAATTATGTAGAACTGTGTAGTGTGCTTTAGTGAAAGAATCCCTGTCCCTACATATCATTGCTTTCTTTTCCAGCGTGCCTTTTCCACTTAGTCTTCCCTCATGCCGCGAGTCAGAAACACCAATCGGCTTAAGGTCAGGAATAAAGTCAACACAAAACTCAATGACCTCCTCTGTTCCATATCCCTTGGAGATGCTTCCTTCTGGTCTAGCACGGTTATGAACATATTTCTTTAAGACTCCCATGAACCTCTCAAAGGGGAACATATTGTGCAGAAATACCGGACCGAGAATGGCAATCTCTTCCACTAGGTGAACCAGGAGATGCGTCATAATATTGAAGAAGGATGGTGGGAACACCAACTCAAAACTAACAAGACATTGTACCACATCCTTCTGTAACCTTGGCAGAATATCTGGATTGATTACCTTCTGAGATATTGCATTGAGGAATGCGCACAGCTTCACAATGGGTACTCGAACATTTTCCGGTAGAAGCCCCCTCAATGCAATCGGAAGCAACTACGTCATAATCACGTGACAGTCATGAGACTTCAGGTTTTGGAACTTTTTCTCTGCCATATTTATTATCCCCTTTATATTAGATGAGAAGCCAGACGACACCTTGATACTGTAAAGGACTTCAAAAAAGATTTCCTTCTCTGCTTTGGTAAGAGCATAGCTGGCACGACTTAAGTGACGGCCTTTATCCGTCTTGTTCTGTGTATGGATGTTCTTTGGGTCTTTCATAATTTGTTGGTCCTCCCGTGCTTCTGGTGTATCTTTTGTCTTCCCATACACGCCTAGGAATCCTAGCAGGTTCACGCAAAGATTCTTCGTCACGTGCATCACGTCGATTGAAGAGCGGACACGCAGGTCTTTCCAATATGGCAGCTCCCAAAATATAGATTTCTTCTTCCACATGGGTGCGTGTCTTGTAGCGACGTCGTTCGGAACTGATTGACCGCCGGGACCCTTTCCAAATATTACTTCTATGTCCTTGACCATACCAAATACATCATCACCAGCAGGGAGTTCAGGCTTCTTCCGGTGATCTGCCTCACCTTTGAAATGCTTGCCTTTCTTTCTTACGGGATGATTGGTCGGAAGAAATCATCGATTCGCCAGGTACACAACCTTCTTGCATTTATGCAAATATGTACCTTCAGTCTTATCTAAACAGTGTGTGCATGCCTTATATCCCTTTTTTGTCTGTCCTGAAAGGTTACTAAGAGTAGGCCAATCATTGATGGTTACGAATAGCAACCCTCGTAGATCAAATGGCTCCTGTTTGTTCTCATCCCACGCACGTACACCTGGTTTGCCCCACAACTGTAAGAGTTCTTCAACTAATGGCCTAAGGTACACATCAATGTCGTTGCCCGGTTGCTTCGGGCCTTGGATGAGCACTGGCATCATAATGAACTTACGCTTCATGCATAACCAAGGAGGCAGGTTGTAGATACATAGATTCACGGGCCAGGTGCTGTGACCGCAGCTCTGCTCCCCAAAAGGATTCATGCCATCCGTACTTAGACCAAACCATAAGTTCCTTGCGTCACCTGCAAAGTCTGGGAAGTCTCTCTCGACTTTTCTCCACTATGACCCATCAGCAGGGTGTCTCAACTTCCGTCTTTCTTACGGTCTTCTTTGTGCCATCGCAACAACCTGGCATGCTCTTTGTTTCTGAACATGCGTTTCAACCTTGGTATTATAGGAGCATACCACATAACCTTAGCAGGAACCCTCTTCCGGAGGGGCTCTCCCTCAACATCACCAGCGTCATCTCATCTGATCTTATACCGCAATGCATTGCATATCGGGCATTTATCTAAATTCTCATACTCCTTACCGCGGTAGAGGATGCAGTCATTAATGCATGCATGTATCTTTTGCACATCTAATCCTAAAGGACAGAGAGTCTTGTTTGCTTCGTAGGTACTCTCAGGAAGTTCATTATGTTTTGGAAACTTCAGCTTCATTATTTTCAGCATCTTTTCAAATGAGGAGTCAGTTAGACCACACTCTGCCTTCCATCGCAACAATTCTAGTGTGGTATCGAGCTTTGTGCTGCCATCTTCACAATTTGGGTACAACAATTTCTTGTGATCTTCTAACATGACCTCTAACTTCAACTTCTCATTTTTTGTTTCACAGTCTCGCTTTGCATCAGAAATGACCCTACCAAGTTCATCAGCCGGCTCATCTGATGCCCGTTCTTCACCTCCTTCCTCTCCATTGTCTTCTATTGCAGTATCACTGTATTCAGGAAACATGTGATGATAGTTGTTATCATCATCTTCTTCTTCACCATCTTCCATCATAACCCCTCTTTCCCCGTGCTTGGTCCAGCAATTATAGTTGGGCATGAAACCTTTCATAATCAGGTGGCCACGAATGATTTTCGAGGAAGAGTACTCCTTGTTGTTCCGACATTGAACACATGGACAACATATAAAACCATTCTTTTTGTTTGCCGTAGCCACATCGATAAATTTATCCACGCCTTTCATATACCCGGGTACACGCCGGTCACCGTACATCCATTCCCGACCGTTCATCTGCATCATATAAGTAAGTTTATCAAAAAAGGACATCATAAATAGTGAAATGACCAATTCACATCGACACATGCATTGTATCAATGACAGAGAAAAGATAAGATTGCTAACCTCGATCGAGGGAAATAAAGAGTAGAAAGCTCAAGTGCGTCTCGGACACCTTCTATATTTTTGTTCTATGAGAAATTGAACGGGATCATTCACTCAAACATTTCATCAAACACCTTGAATGCATGCATAGGGGAAAAAACTAGCACACCCCTCACACCTTCCACCAAGAAAAAACAGAGTGGAGGCAAAGGGCTAGGGCATTGCATTTATAGAGGGCGGGAGCATACGTCCCGGTTTGTAACACAAACCGGGACTAAAGGTGTTGGCAACGCCACATGGTTGACGCCAAACCTTTAGTCCCGGTTGGTGTTACAAACCGGGACGTATTCCCCCTACCAACCGAGACGCATGCCTCCGGGCCCCGTGCCCGCTCGAACCGAGACGCGTGCCCGCATTAGTCCCGGTTCGTGGAGGAACCGGGACTAATGCTGTTAGGAGGCACGTACAGATAGCCTCTTTTCTACTAGTGGGCAAGTGGCAGAGGAGAGAGCAGGAACTCGTGCGCACGTACCACCATGGCCCATGGGTGAGAAAGGATCCACGGGAGGGGGAAGGAGACTCCACAGCATCTTGGCCCCGTCCGTCGTAGGTGCCATCGCAAGTGAACGACGGGTTTCGCAAGCGCTCGAGCAGAGAGCAGAAGCGGAGTGGCCAGATTGAGGAGTAGGTCTGAGGCGGGTTCATGAGGGGAGCCCCTATAAAAAGAGGAGACAAGGGGGGACGACCGATTGTAAGATCCCTCCCTTTTAAAGGTAAGGATACCTGTGATTGCAATGCTAGTCCCTGGATCAATTGCTAGCATCCACAGTTTAAGATGAAGTACACCGAAACAAAGGTCATTATTACATCATCATTCCAGAGATAACATAGTCTTTTACAACTCCATGGCCATAGGCCTAATACAAGAGTTCATTCATAACAATAAAAATAAAGTCTTCATCTTCATGTGCCACAGGCAAGCATGTTGAGTGTAGACTCATAACCCCTAATCATCATCAGAGTAACCTACAACATCACAAGTTACAGCCAGAGTGGGTCAATACATTGGAATAGTATTGGCAAGTGATACCTTAGTATAATAATAACATCTAGTTACTACATGAATTTGGCTAAGTGTAGCTTAGGCTTGCTTTTCTCAAAATAGGTTTTACCTATTAGTTGAAAAGACTAAGTTTTTCTTTGACAAAACTTTCCCAAGGAACCACCAATAGAAATTGGTGAACCTTCACCCTTGTTCAACCACAAGTTTTAACTTAGAAAATTGGGATGAGGAGATTCTTGATAGCTTCCATGTCTTTATGCTCAAATTGTCCAATACCAAGGACATGTCTAAGTACTTAGATTCTTCCATCTACAGAGGTTGTGCACTTTCCCCACAAGACTTGATTTTCACCAAGACAGGACCTTTCAGAAGCCTTCCCTTAGACCAAAATGGACGCGCTCCAAACCTATCATTCCCCTACCACCAATAGTCCATTTGGCTAAGTTATTGCAACCTATATGATCCAGGCATAGCCCATAATGCCATGTGGCTGCACTAGAAGCTTCTTAACATTTGGCATCTCAAATCCCTTTGTTCCTGGGTGGCAGTCCACAAGTGAGATACATAAGGTAAACCATAGAAATGGGCCTTGTGTAACCACTCAACACAAACCATTCTTTCCATTCCACCCAGGTGTTTCATTCACTTAGTTGTTTTATTAAGCAAAACATAAGTCAAGGACTTAGAAATATTTCTCATAGCATGAATATACAGCCCACCCTTGGTTGCTACTAGCTAGGATAAGCATGGCAATAGCAAGTATCTTACTTTAGAGGAAATTCTAACATTACTACAACTACTAGGATTTCCCAAGCATAGCATATAGATACTTAGCAAAATAATCATGCAAGTCCTATATAAAATATTTCTAATGCATGGGTAAAATATTGGGATAAAAACATGAAGCACCACTTGCCTTGGTAGTTTGGGGAGTAGCAACAATCTTCACAACTACAATCACTATTAACACCAAAATCTACACATAAAATAATGGCACCAAATTCACATATCAAAAATATACAAGCAAAAATATATGAATGCATGCAAATGCCATGTGATGATTTTCTACACCAAACAAGACAAGTATACAGTACTGAATCATAAACAAGACCAAGATACACTAAATAAACTTTATTTGATCTTTAAATCATTTTTCATATCATTTCTATAATCAAAATAAGCCTATAAATGTCTCTGCAAAAATAACCAATTTTACAGAAGCAAAACATTAAACACATTGCATAAATGGATATCATTCTTTCTCCTGATTCCAATGATATAAAATTTGCAAAATTTGAATGTGTGGATCAAAAGTTATGAATTTTGCAGGTTTGGACAACTAATAGACCTAATTTCTGTTTTTAAAACTAAACTCAGGCCACACGGCGTGTTTTGGTTGGCCCGTACCGGTTCGGCCAGATCGATCAACATGGGCCGCACGATCTAAGTGAAAACGCACGGCCAGATCTAAAACGTACCCCTTCGATAAGTGATCTATTCCTATGCGCTGGATCCAGATCCGACGGTTGCCAAGCATGCGACCATGGATGGGCGGCGCCAGCGACGGTGGCGCGGCAGCGGCGCTCTGTCAGTGGTGTTCCGACGGCTACGGAGGGGGCTGGGGTTAGTAGAGGTGCTTACCGGACTCGCAAGGTCGCGCTGAAGCTCAACGACTCGCTGGTGTGGACGGGGGCGTACTGTGGAGGTCACTAGGGCTCGTCGGAGTTGCGGGCGACGTCGGGTTCCTGCAGTCGACGACGTTGCCGATGATGTGGACCGCCCTAACACAAACCAAAGGCGTCAGGGTGTGCAGAACAATCTGGCGAGCAAGATAGGGTCAGAGAGAAGGCAAGGGGCGGTCGGGTATTACCTAAATCGTTCACCGGAGTTAGGCGGCGGTTCTGTCGTTTGCTGAGGTGGTCGGGGACGGCGACCTGGGTCATGCGCGGGCAAACCAAAGGCATCAGGGAAAGCACAGAGACATGGCGAACTCGACAGGGTCAAGCAAAAGACGAGGGGCGCTCGGAACTCACCGGAATCAGTCGTCGTAGCTCGTCGGGACAGCGGTGGAGTTTGGTGAAATCTGGGCAGCCTGGTGGCGAGGAGAAGGTGCTGTGTGTGGGGAAATGACCGCGGTGGGGTGGGGTTTAAGTAGCTAGGAGTGGGGCGAGGATTACTCTCTGAATCAATGGGAATTAAGCGGGGTTTAATTCGCGCGTCACTGTGTTGAGGTAACGACGGAGCGGTGACTGCGCGCGTGATTCTGGGGAAGAAGACGCTGACGTGGAGAGGGCCCATCGATCAGTGGCTGCGGGGTAGGTTCTGCGTGGGTGAGGGAAAGAGTAGAGGGAAATGGCCTGGGTGGTCTTAGTGGGCTGGGTTCGTTGCTGGGCCAAATTTGCAGCGCCGACCTTTTCTGCTTTCCTTATTCTTTTTCTATTTCGATTTTCAGGAAAGATTTTCAAATGAATTCAAATGTGTTTGATTTCAAATTCTTTCTGGATTTTTATAAAGTGAAACCTGCACATATTTAAGTATAAAACCATGTTGTTTCACCAAACCTGCTTGGTCCTTTGGATTTTTCAAAGAAAACAATGCCTTTACAAATGTTTTAATAAAGATCTAGAAATAGTTTTAAAATCATATTTTGTTTTTGAAATTTTTATCCAAGCTTTGGAATACAACATTCAAACATAGTATCAAATATATTTGTTTTAAAACAATCAATCTCATATAAAGAGTAGCATTGGGCCAATGCTTTGCTCACATAAAATAATAAGCATTCAAATGTTTCTGTTTTTGTAATGACCTTGAAAATGACCCTAAAATGATTATGAATGCATGGATGATATGAAAACTTTGAAAACATGATTTTTGGGATGTTACACCGATCTTCCTTTCTACCGCCGCCGGGCATGCACCACTAATCGCCATTAATTAAGAGAGTAATGGAAGGGCACGGACAAGATTCTCTGCTCCCCACCACTTCTGGGCTGAGGAGCGTTTCTTCACAACGAAGACTCTTTAATAGTACAAAGGGCCATGTCCTTGTGATAACACAGCCCACGGTGTGCAGGCCCAGCGAACGAGAAGCAACCGTAGTCGGTTTGCGGAGTAGAAGCCCGGTCACGGTGGAGTGGAGATTAGTTGATCTATAACATTGAGTGGACAAATCTGACGGTTTAGGACTCCAAATCGCAGTGAGAGGTCCTAGCTAGGTGAGTTTTACTATTTCTTAATAAGTGATGCAGCCCGTCCTATGGACGTCCCTACATATTCACAACCAAGTACCCCAAGTGGACCAATGACCCATACATGATCTAACCTACTTCATGATAAGGTTAACTCGCTCCTCTCTATGTGTGACTTCGACGCATCTTTGAATGGGCTGCTACTTCATGCCAACACCTTGTGTATCCTCATATATGATCCCAAAAAGGAATGCCAAGAGAAGCCATCAAGTACACGCCAGAGGGACGAACTGCCAAGTCGGTAGCCAATCCGGCACTGCTAGACCTAGCGCCGAACCATCCGGCGCAGGACCCGATGAAATCAGCTCCAACCAGCGCCCCGCTGAAACACACTTCAGTACATCGATCTGTTAGCCCATGGACGAACCAGCGCCATGCCAAAGCATCTTTTGCATATTCCGGTTTGCCGACTTAGCTGCCGAACGGTTCGACGCACAGGCCGGCGCCGCCATACTGGCTGCTAGAGCTAAAGTTCTGAACAACTATATTTGCGTACATCTTTTGGTTTGATGCCCCATGATATTGCTTTACATACCCTTTCACCCCTAGCACTATAAATAGCCTCCAAGGATTTCTCCTTTGACTTAGACTTGATGTTAGACTAGAAGAAGAAACCCCTTGAGGATCTCTATCTAGTTGGTCTCATGCTTCTTCATGAGGAGCACCTAATATCCCAACCCTCTTCGAATCTTGCTTTATAGCGTTCGGGTTGTACAAGATCTTCATATTTAGTTTGCTCTTATGAAGCTATCAAGATCTTGTCAAGAATCTCACCTCGCCGTGTCGGATTGAGAAGGATTTCTTGTCCAATACCAATCTCGTCGGATTGTATTGGACCGGTAGCCACCGGTTCGAGCCAGTGTTGTGTATTTGTGTTTGAGTCTTGCGTGTTTTGCGTGTTCTTCGTGCGTGGAGTTCATCTCTCCCCTCCCTCGATTCACCACGAATCCCTTGAAATCGTGAAAGATCGGGCCAACCCAAGGATCATCCCCTAACATATTGGTATCAAGAGACTCGTTGATCACGATTTTCGCCTCAAATTTTTCTTCTATCCATTATAAATTTGAAAATCTCCCCAAAAAAGAGCCCCAATACCTTCGGATCGATCTTTGGATTTGGTGATTTTTTCATGGTTTTGGTGCGTGGATCTATTGCTTTGGGTGTCGATCTACCTACCTTGTTGACCTTTCCCCAGCCCAATTTCGACCAATTTTTGAAGAATTTATCAGTTTGACTTTTTGGTGTTCTTCACGAACACAATTCAGCGAACCGACCGTGTCGCCAAATGGTTCTGCGTGAGATCTGGCATCGCCGAACTCACCGCTGGAACGATCGACACCAGGTCCGGCGCCGCTAGTTTTTGCCGCCAAAATATCCAGTGGCCCCATTTTTCTTTAATCCTCGTGTTTTGTTCGTGTTTCGCGTGCGTGTCACAACTACTAACAACAAGATTCCGCAAATCAACTTCATCTCGCGCTCTCGACACTGCGACACCCGAACATCTCCCCCACCATCGGATGCAATTCATCACCAAAGTATCACTTTCTCCACCCTATTAACCACATATCTTCCTTTGTGTGTATCTATCCTATGAGAGTTTCTCATTTTGTGTTTGCCTATGCATTGTGCACTTATCCTTGGAGAATGAGTGTGTATAAGAAAATACAAAAGTTAACTTCATAGCATAGAAGGAAGAAAAAGAATAAAAAAAGCAAAATATACAAAGTCTCCCATAGCAATGAGAGTCCCAAGCTTGTAAGCAAAGAGATAAAGAAAGCACGACCAAGGGAAGTGCACAAATCCATTGCTTATCATCTTTTTCAAATGAGTTACCGTCTCTCTTGTGTTGGCACGACAACCGAGCTTAGTTTTGATAGGTTTTGTTAGCTCATTTTTCATAGTCGTGTCAACCCCGTCCATCTACACGTGTGTGTTTTGTGTGTCTTGTAGATCGTACCTTTTTTGCTTTGTATTTTTGGATCTTAACCACACTTTTGACAACATACTTTTCTTTTGGTCGTTCCCGTTTTGTTTTTCCACCTTCCTAACCTACCACCATAGGCCTCTTGAGAGTCTTAGTTACTTTTAGTGTGAGCTTTCTTTTCACCTTCGCTTTGCAAATCGTTGGTCTTTCGAGTGTGGATACTTGTCCAATCCATTTACAAAGGTGAGGTAAAGGGCTAACCCCATCCACTTCACTTACATATATACCCATTGGTTTGGTGAATCATGGATAGGACCGGTGAGTCGAGTCAAGACCCGACACAAGATGGCGAAGGGCCGTACATGACGCAAGATAGGCACTTCATCATTCGTGAAGAACTTAGTGGTCATTGTGATTCCCTAGAAATTTGTCAAGATGAAAATTTTGGAGAAACTTGTGCCGAGTTCAAGAGGATGGACACTCGCTTCGATGGCCTCGAGCGTCAAATGAATGCAATGCTTCACAACTTCACACATCA
The DNA here is from genome assembly GCA_916181665.1 of Avena sativa. Lineage (NCBI taxonomy): Eukaryota > Viridiplantae > Streptophyta > Magnoliopsida > Poales > Poaceae > Avena > Avena sativa. Next base: position 331,241,090 of record OV702296.1, read on the forward strand.
AAATGAAGCTCTCCACACACTATGTCCTAGCTCACGCGCTACACATGGTCATGTTCTCACGCATCAAGTTCTTCAAGGCACCACTTGAGTGGTTAAAGCTCATCTCGCCATATATCGCCATGACATCAAGATCATAATGCAAGTTCTCCAAGACGCAATGAAGACCCCCTCGTCGACCATGAGAGATCTTCACAACATGTGACATCTTTACAACGTGCCACTACGTCAATCTACGATGGTGATTCTTAATCATGGCCTCCATCTCAACGTGAAGGACATCGTCATCAAAGAAGAACACTCGTTATCCAAGAGAACACGCCACAAGATGAACCTCACATGCAAACTCAAGCGCCTCCTCAACATAACGAGCAGCCACAAGATCTTCACTCGACATCAAGTGATGACTCCAATTTGGAAGAACAAGCACGTCGTCGACGTGAAGATCTTGAAGATACCCCGAGACGCCATCATTGACATGACCGTCAAGACTAAAACCATGAGCGTCAATGTGCAAATGATGAGCAACAACAACCTAGTCAACAACCTAGGCATGTACCTCAAGTTCAACAACCACACCAAGATGCTCAAAATCGTCGTCATCGTCGAGAGGACCAAGTTCCTCCACCACCAAATGGGGCACAACCACTGCAACAACAATCCCCTCCACCACCACATGAGGCACAACAACCTCCACAACAACAAGTTCCTCAACCGCGGAAAGATAACCCCCCAAGTTCCCTGTCCTCAACTGCGGCAACATCGAAACAATCACCGATACCTTCCATCCGGATTACGGATATAGTATATTAGCTGACGAGGGTTCGAATTGTCAATGCCCATTATTATGGACTTAGGTTTTGGAGAAAATGGGGATGCTGGAGATCACGAGACGGTTAATAGACACGCAGCAAGGGGGCACGAGGTTTACCCAGGTTCAGGCCCCCCGAGGGAAAACCCTACTCCTGCTTGTCTGTTCTTGATTGACGGTGGAACCGAAGGTTACAGGGGTGCGTAGATGCAGTCTGGCGTGAGGTGTGTGTATGAGTTGGGGGGGGGGGGTGGTCTTCCTCGTCGTTCCCTCCTGGCCTTTATATAGATAGGACAGGTCCCGGGGGTAGGTCGAGTCGATTACAAGTTAGGGTTTCACCCTTTAAATTTCTATCTATATCTAAGTCATGTTCTCCAAGGAGTCGAACTTCTACCGGCCTTGGGCCATCCAGAATCTCCTTGGGCAGCAAGTCTTGACGTGGGCCTTCACTAGGCTAGACCGGGTGTACCAATGTAAGGTACCCGTAGGGTATATCCATGTCAGTAGCCCCCGAGTGTTCAGTCAAATCGAAGATTCGACTGGAGACTCTATAATTTTTCGTGTGCTCCTTGATACGTCGTAAACGTATCTATAATTTTTTATGCTCCATGATTGTTTTATACCAACTATCTTATGTTTTCTACACTTTGAGGCATTTTTATACATTTTATGGAACTAACCTATTGACAAGATGCCGCAGTGCCATGTGCCTATTTTATTTTGTTTTTGGTTTCAGAAAATCTAGTAAGGAAATATTCTCGGAATTGGACAAAACAAAATCCGAAGTTCCAATTTTTTCAGACGCAACACGAAGCCCGAAGGAGAGACGAAGTGGAGCCACGAGGTGTCCACACCTAGAGCTGGCACGGGTCCACCCTAGGGCGCGTCACCAGGTGGTGTGGGCCCCTCGGGTGTCCACCGACCTTGCCCTTTCGCCTATATATGTCTCCCCAAGACGTAAATCTTACGATGATCAGATCTCCACAAAAAGTTCCGCTGTGCTGCGACCACCGAAGAGGATATTCGGGGGACAGAAGTCTCTGTTCCGGCACCGTATCGGGACGGGGAATTGCCCCCGGAGCCATCTTCATCGATCTCCACCACCATCTCCATCTCTGTTGCTAACTCCCATGATAAGGAGGGAGTAGTTCTCCCTCGAGGCTAAGGGCTCTACCAGTAGCTATGTGTTCATCTCTTTATCTATGCGTGATCTTATTATAGTCATGAGCTTTGTAATCAAGTAGATCTACTCTGCTACTCAAGTACTTTAATTGTAATCTCCGGTTATCCCCACACGTGTGAAGTTGATAGTGCGTACACCATGTGGCACTTAGGATAAAGATTACAGAAATACTTATCATGAGTTATAACTTGAGTTGGATGTCTCTATGAAATTATGGTGTTTGTTGGAACCACATAGCTCTCAAGGTGACAGTGTGGGGTTACCTAGATGGGGAATGCGAACTTTAAGGAGAACTTTTGTAGCCCTACCATGGATTGTAGTTGTCCAACCACAGAGTAGTTCAGAGTAGCATAATAAAGAGAAGATATTTATATGAGAGTGTCCACTAGTGAAAGTATGAGCCCTAGGCCTTGTTTCTAAGCATTGAAACACCTTTACAACTAGAACTATTACATGTTTGCTTGCTGCCATCTTTATTTCAGATTGCAATTACCACTTATAATCATCCATATTACATGTATTTCACTATCTCTTCGCCGAACTAGTGCACCTATACACCTGACAAGTGTATTGGGTGTGTTGGGGACACAAGAGACTTCTTGTATCTTGATTGAGGGTTGTTTGAGAGGGATACCTTTGACCACATCCTTCCTGAGTTCGATAAACCTTGTGTGATCCACTTAAGGGAAACTTGCTGTTGTTCTACAAACCTCTGCACTTGGAGGCCCAACACTGTCTACAAGAATAGAAGCGTGCGTAGACATCAAGCTCTTTTCTGGCGCTGTTGCCGGGGAGGTAAGGTAAAAGGTACTCAATCCTCTGGCTACTAAGCTATCTTCTAGTACTGTTGCTGGTGTGTGAGTGCTCGAAGTTATTTCTTAGATTATGCAATTATATCTTTTTTTCTTGTTTTCACTAGTTAGGATTAATGGAAAAACTTAAAAAAATTAGAGAGCTTTATAGTATTTTTCTAGAATTAGGACATGAAATGTTTGAAGAGGAAATTATTTTTTTTGAACACCATTGTTGCTAATACTATGGAAACGTCTAAGCTCGGGGAAGCTAGTTTTTATAAAAATGATCTTTTTAGTTCCCCAGCTTTAGAGGAGAAAATTTGTTATGATGATACTATACCTCCAATATATGATGATTACAATGATGAATATGACATTTTCAGTCCACCTACCATTGAGGAGAAAATTAATTATGATTATAATATGCCTCCTATATTTGATGATTATGGTGATGATAATAATAATGATAGCTATTTTGTTGAATTTGCCCCCACTACGATTAATAAGAATGAGTATGCTTATGTGGAGAGTAATAATCATTTTATGCATGTGGCCCATGATAAGAATGTTTTATGTGATAGTTATATTGTTAATTTTATTCATGATCCTACTAAAATTTATTATGAGAGAGGGAAACATAGTTTTATGTATCTCAACAATATTAAGTTTCCCCTCTTTTTGTTGAAATTTTTGAAGTTGCACTTGTTTTGCTTTTCTATGCTTGTTGCTTTGTGCTTTCATGACTTGTTTCTTTACAAGATTATTTTTCATAGGAAGTGGGTTAGACTTAAATTTGTTTTATATTTTCTTCTTGATGCTCTCTTTTACTTCAATTCATATTTCTTATGTGAGCATCATCGAAATTATCATGCCTAACTTAAAGGCGTTAAAGAAAAGTACTAATTGGGAGATAACCCAAATTTCAGTAAGTTTTCCTTTTGTTGAGTCTTAGAAGTTATTACTTTTTTAATAAACTCTCTTTATCCTTTTTGTGTGGTTTTTGTGCCAATAATAACCTCTAATGAGAGAGAAGTAAGTTTTGGGGAAGTTGTTGTCCCGAAACAGATTTCTGTGCTTCACTGTAAAAATTCGTGAAAAATCCCTGTAAATCGGATTGAGCTGTAATTTTCTGATATTATGCCCCTAGTTGTTATCTAACTTTCATTAGTTAAAAACTTTTCTATTTGAGCAACATAAGGTCTTCGAAAAAATCGGTTTCTACCTGTTGGTATGTTTTGACAGATTTCTGCCATTATTTGCATTTGCCTCTTATCTGTTTCTTTTTTAGTTCTCTTTAATCACTTGAGCTTTTAAAAGGAATTGCTAAATTATCTTGTGTTTTAATGAATGTTTTACTTGTGTTGAAACTAAACCCAAAGGTTTATTATCTTGAATACACTAATGTTGCTAATGAGAATTGTGTGAAGTTTTGTATGAAGGAATTTTTCAAGTGTAGGGAAAGAATGATGTGATGAGATAAAGAATGGACAAAAGCTCAAGCTTGGGGATGCCACCCCGTGTCACCCCAATAAAAGAGGTACAAGCATCAAATCTTGGGGATGCCCAAGGCATCCCCTTCTTCATCAATAAAAATCTCAGGTCTTCTTTCTAGACACTTTATTTTTATTGCTTCATGCACTATTGTGTTGTTCTTGGAGCATCTTTGTTTTTGTTTTTAGTTTTCATTTGTTTGGTTTGCTGCATAATTTGGTTGGATCATAACACACTTCTTTTGGAGAGAGACACACTCCATTTTCATTGTTTAGAACACTCTAGTTTGCACTCTGATTGTTCTCTGAGTGTTCACTTTTGCTAGCCATATGTTTAGCTTTAGTTTTCTCATGCTTCTGCTTATAACTTTTTAGTTCTTTTTTGTGGATTTTTCAGACATGCTCACTGATCTTTATTGATTATTATATTGGTGAGTTGTTTCAAATAAGTTGATTGGTGTTGGAAAAGAGTAGGAAGTTTCATGCTTAAGTGGTACAAAAGGAGCATTGCTTTGACTGTGGCTTAGACTTTATCATGTCATGTTAGATGTTGCTTTGACCTTATGCTTAGTGATTATTTCTGTAGCATGACTTGTTCCACACAATTGAGATTGCTTAATGTGCCTTGAAAGAATCATGCGTTGTTTTAGCATACAAAATCATAATATTGTGGTATTCTCCTTTGATGCTTTGTTTGGGTTGACTTGGCACATGCTCACGCCATGTTAAGACTATGAACCAGTCACCTTAGCCTCTATGATCATTTAGTTTTTTACTTGTGATATCACTGTATGCTTTAGGTAATAATGTTTTGTTGCTTTGCATGATTATGGCCATTATTGCTCTCTTAGTTGGCTGCTCCCAGTCTTTTTATAGCCTCCACTTGTACTAAGTATGATCTCTACTTGTGCATCCAACTCCCAATAAACCAAGTTATTCCAAAGAGTCCACTAAGTATATCCATGTTTTTATCTATCTTCCAAATTAAACTTGTTATGTGAAAATTAGTGATTAAAGCTCTCACAAACTTGATGGCACATTTTAATTTCTTGCACCTAATTAACTTGAACCATTGTGGCATATATGTTGTTATATGCTTGCACTTATAAGTTGGGAATTAGCAGAACCATGCTTTCATGGGGAACACTTTTAACACCTGTACATATTATCCAGTTGATATCATGATCTTTTGTTTACGGATGTCGGCGGTGTGAAATAAAAGGGGATCTTGTAAGTTCATGGAGTATTATATATGTGTTAGAGAAACGCATGGGCGGCTAGCCTAATCCATGCCTAATCATGGTGGAAACTTGCAACATCACCATAGTGAGCAATCCATGAAGCATCTTCAGAAAAAAATATAGAAAAAAAGAGGAAAATAAAAAATAGCACCATATCCATGGTAAATAAGAAGATTGCTGAGATGCTCATTGTCTGTTGCCTTGTCATTTTGATATGGGATAGCTCCTGTGTCATGGGGCAAGGGGTACCCCGTTGGCGGTTCTTTGTGATACACATATACTTACAATGACAAGAACTTGCTTGTGACTAAAGTTGAGTACCATGAGGAACGACCCTCGTATTCAAGGGACATGAGATTGCCAACTTATGATTTGTCAAGGATATACTTCATATTTGTTTCACTTTAACCTTAATCACTTCAAGATGCTTATGATAGGGGCAATGAGAGCTAAAAGCTAATAAGTACCATAATTTTTTGAAGCTCTTTATGAAACTTGAAATCCCTACTTCCCTCTCTGAAGGGCCTTTCTTTTTACTTTTATGTTGAGTCTCCATATTCTATCTTTATGCACCAATTAAGAGAGCATAGTTGTCATTCTTAGTTTTATGTGCATTGTCCCAAAACTTATTGATTGATTCGTAATGTTGATATTGCTTGTTCTTGAACTATTTGTATCTAGTCACCCTTATGAACTTTGAAGGTGTCCTATGAATTTATGTTTTGCCATTCCATGAGGGACAAGTTGAATACCCCTCTTGCTATGTTTTCTATATGTGAAACAAACAAACGTCTTTCAATGCATTGTTATTCATGATCTTTGTTTGTACCTTTTCATGTTACAACATAGTTGCTATGTCTTATTGTTAGAGCTACATCTTTCATGCTCATGTTTAGAGTACTTTGATCCCAGCTATCAATGCTTTACAATATTTTGATCAAGATTGTGTTGGTGCATGTCACCTAAAAAATTATTCTTTTTATCACTTACCTACTCAAGGACGATCAAGAGTTAAACTTGGGGATGCTTGATACGTCGTAAACGTATCTATAATTTTTGATGCTCCATGCTTGTTTTGAACCAACTATCTTATGTTTTGTCTACACTTTGAGGCATTTTTATACATTTTCTGGAATTAACCTATTAATAAGATGCTGCAGTGCCAGTTGCCTATTTTCTGTTGTTTTTGGTTTTAGAAAAGCTAGTAAGGAAATATTCTCGGAATTGGACAAAACAAAAGCGAAGCAAAGCCAAATTTCCTATTTTTTCAGACCCAACACAAAGCTCAAAGGAGAGACGAAGTGGAGCCACGAGGTGGCCACACATAGGGCTGGCGCGGGTCCACCCTAGGGCGCGCCACCAGGTGGTGTGGGCCCCTCGGGCGTCCACTGACCTTACCCTTTTGCCTATATATACGTCTCCCCGAGACGTAAACCCTACATGGATCAGATCTCCACAAAAAGTTCCGCATCATCGCCGTCACCGAAGAGGAGATTCGGGGGATAGAAGTCTCTATTCCGGGACCCTACCGAGACGGGGGATTGCCCCCGGAGTCATCTCCATCGATCTCCACCACCATCTCCATCGCCATTGCTGACTCCCTTGATGAGGAGGGAGTAGTTCTCCTTCGAGGCTAATTGCTCTACCGGTACCTATGTGTTGATCTGTCTCTATGCGTGATCTTATTATAGTCATGACCTTGTAATCAAGTAGATCTACTCTGCTACTCAAGTGCTTTAATTGTAATCTCCGGTTATCCCCACGTGTGTGAAGTTGTCAGTGTGCATACCGTGTGGCACTTAGGCTAAAGATTACAGAAATACTTATCATGAGTTATAATTTGAGTTGGATGTCTCTATGAAATTGTGGTGTTTGTTGGAACCATCCAGCGCTCAAGGTGACAGTGTGGGGTTACCTAGATGGGGAATGCGAATTTTAAGGAATCTTTTGTAGCCCTACCATGGATTGGAGTTGTCCAACTGGAGAGTAGTTCAGAGTAGCATAATGAAGAGAAGATATTTATATGAGAGTGTCCACTAGTGAAAGTATGATCCCTAGGCCTTGTTTCTAAGCATTGAAACACTATTTACAACTAGACCTGTTACATGTTTGCTTGCTGCCATCTTTATTTCAGATTGCAATTACCACTTATAATCATCCAATTACTTGTATGTCACTATCTCTTCGCCGAACTAGTGCACCTATACACCTGACAAGTGTATTGGGTGTGTTGGGGACACAAGAGACTTCTTGTATCTTGATTGCAAGGTTGTTTGAGAGGGATACCTTTGACCCCTTCCTCCTTGAGTTTGATAAACCTTAGGTGATCCACTTAAGGGAAACTTGATGCTGTTCTACAAAACTCTGCACTTGGAGGCCCAACACTGTCTATAAGAGTAGAAGCGTGCATAAACATCACTCCTCACCCGAATATGTTTTTGAATGGATATATATTATTTCATAGGGATTGTTGATACGTGTGCCTAACTCTCCCGATGGACCAGGGCCAGTTAACTGTCTTTGGAAAAAACAACACGATCTACTTCAGATTCGAGTCCCCGGACTCGAATCTAGAAGGATGCTGGCACAATTTGACTTAGGTTGTTGAGGTCTTATAGGAATCGAATCCCGGTGTTTTAAGTTAGGTACCCAACGCGTCCGTTGGGATTTTCCATCATGTATGTTGACACAAAATGTTACTGGCACAACGCAGTCGGGTGCGTTGCCAGGCCATCAGAAGTATCTGTAGGGCTTATCTTTGCATTGTAGGCACATCATCCGAAATATTACTGCCGTGGAGGCATTTTGGGTGACCAAGGAGATGGTATTTGTCTTATCATTATTTTGGGCAAAGTTTGCCAATGTGAATATTTTTTTTTGTCAGGAGTGATTCAAAGAATCTCATCTGAATGGTTCATAGGGTGCGCGACCAGCACTCCCTATGAGAGTAGCCCCCGAGTGTCTGTTCGAGTCATAGACTCGAGCGGAGACTTGAAATCTGTGAGTGTTCGTCAGTGTTTTTTCGAATGAGCGATCAACGCTCCCTATGGGATTAGCCCAAGAGTCCTAAGTGGAGTCGCAGACTCAACGAAGGACTCGAAGTGTGTAATGATGCAAGAACCATGTCAATTTCTCAGGTGCGCGGCCATCGCTCCTGATAGGAGTAGCCCCCGAGTAGTTGGTTGAGTCTTAGACTCGAGTAAGTACTTGTCCTTGTTCAGTCGAAAGTTTGTAGCTATTGATAGCCGTTGCTTTGATGACGTCATTGCTGATGATTGGTAAGCTCAAACGTCTGATGCAACAGAGATGATGCGACGGGATGATCATGGGTCCCACTTTCTGACTTGGATTTGACTAGTGATCGCGATGATTCAGGCGGATCTTGACACGTGTACGGTGCGATGAGAGACACGCGTTAGGGCTTAAAAATCGATGGCTCTGCTTCGTCTTCTCCGTCCTTTTATACTGTGGGGGAAATTAGAGTAATTTCCCCTTTTCCATTTGCTTTCATCTTCTTGCTTCCACCATTTCCAGAGATCGCGCCACGCACTAGACATTCTTCATGTATTTCCTTGTGGTTTCCTTCATGCTCATCACAGCTCACGCCGCACCGCCAAGATGGGAAAATCAAAGAAATCATCCTCCTCTGCCACTGTAGGGACGAGTGCCGCGGGCGCCACCAAGAAGGCCTCCACCGCCAGCCGTGTCACCGATGGTGGGTGGCGGCACTCCCAAATGAGGGAGGCGGACCTGCGCCTCCTGCGCGAGGCTGGCCTCATCTCCAAGAACAAGAAAGACGCCATCCTTTTGCGCGGGAAGGTAATTCCGGACCCACCCGAAGGGTTTCGAGTCATGTTTTACGCATTTGTTCTTCGCGGCATTTTCTTGCTTGCCCACGAATTTCTTCGTGGGATTATTTTTATCTATGGGCTACAACTCCATCAGTTTTCGCCCAACTGTCTTCTCCACATTGTGTGCTTCATCATGTTTTGCGAGTGCTAGCTCGGTATCGAGCCACACTTCGGCCTCTTCAGAAGACTCTATTCTCTGAAGAGGCAATCTGGCACCAGTGGTGTTTATCCACTGGGTGGGTGCGGGATTTCCATCCGCCCCACTATCCAATTCTTCCCCTTCTATCTCTGCGAGTCCATCCAGCAATGGCGGAACAAATGTTTTTACATCCGCGATGTCAAGTTCGACGGACAACTCTATGGGCTGGACCCTTTCGATGCGAGCAAGGTGGTCACCCAAAAGCGTTCATGGTCGAATGACGTCATGGAGGGCAAGGTCGAAGAGGTGGAGAGGCTGTACCAGCGGGTAGAGGCACTCTAGCTAATACGAGGCAAGGAGGTTTGTGGTGTTGATATCATTCACACCTTCTGCGAGCGTCGGGTGCAGCCCCTCCAGGCTAGGGCGCGCTCGATGTTCTTGTACTTTGGTGCTAGCGACCCAACAAGAGTTTAGGCAGAGGAGATGTCCTTGACTGAGCTTGACAAAGTTCTTTGGCCTCTGCTGAAGCACAAGGCCGATGAGGAGCTGCTGGGGAAGTCTCTGACTTCCCCCTTTCATGCGAAAAAAGAAGTCCCTCAGGTGATACATGTGGTTGCATGTAATGCTTTTCGAGTGCTTTTTGCTTGCTGTTTTTGTTTGATTGAACTTTGTCTTTTCCATTGACTCATAGGATTTCAAGGTAGCAGGCATGGTTCCGCCGCTTCCTGAGAAGTTCGAGGCTGCACCAGATGGTGGAGACGTGGAGTCTGACTCTGAGCTCCCCCCTTGCCCATTCACCTACCACCAAAGCCCCCGAGCCAAGCAAAGGGATGTCTCGCAATAGGTCATAGAGTTAAAGTTCGGATGGAGCGACGCTGCTGAAACCAAGGGGGCCTTCCTTCCTTGAGTGTCATGTTGGGGACAAGGGTACGACCTCTACCATTGCCGCCATGCCCGTTCGGGCTATTGCTCCTCAGCCACCGGCCAAGAAGAAGAAAAAGGAGAAGGACATGCCAATCTTCCAATTGTTCGATAGTCCTTCGTAAGCTTCTAATCCTTACTTTGTCGTTTGTTGTGTGCTAGATGCTTCTTTCATTGATTACCCTGAAATTCTTTCAAATGTGCTAGGAGGAACTCTTCAAAAGAATCCTTCGAGGAATTTGAAGAGATGCATGGGGAGTTGAAGGCTGTTTCGACATTCTCGAAGATGGTGGCCGAATTCGACGACGACAATTAGAGGTCCTTGAGGCCAGGGGCTCGTGTGGTCGTTGATCAGAGGACACAAGAAAAACCTTCGGAGTCTTCGGGTGACCAGGTAAGTAGTGTAGTCCTTCTCGCGGGCGAGCCCCCGAGCCCTTTTGCTCACTTGGCTTGTTGTTTTTCCTTCTGCAGCCCTTCATTCACGACGCCAATCGCCAGGGCTAGCAATACCTTTCCTTGGAGGGTGACCTCCGGCAACTCCAAGGTGCGTATATTTATTTCTATTCAATTGTGAGTACTAAGTAGTACTTGTTGTGCTGATTTTTCCCTTGTTGAATATTGCAGAGGAGAACAATGAGGCCCTCTACAAGCTGAATGCACTCAAGAAGAGTCTAGGCTAGGAGGATACCAAGGAGAAAGATGTTGTGAAGGCCCTTCAACGCCAACATCGGATGGATCAGGATCGTTAGCAGCAGCTTGCAGCTGCCGCGACGTCTCGGGAGAAGGCCCTGGCGGAAAAGCTAATGGCCGCTGCCAAAGAATTGTCTGGTAAGTGACACTTCACTCCTTTTCGCGAGCCTTTCTTCGAGTGTGATTTCTTTGGATCATACGAATTTTGCCGCATATCGTAGATGCTACTGGCGTTGTGTTTGATCGCAGCGTTTTGGAGCATGGTGACCCCATGGCGGATGCCGTTGCAGCTCTTCTGTGGAGTAGCTAGGCAAGGCTAAGGAGGTCCTCGCCCGCTTCTACAAGGAGGTCAACCCAAAGGGCATCGCCCTTGACGACGTCAAATCCCTAGCAGAAGCCTTGGCGGGTGATGCTACTGCAAGCTATAAGCGGGAGCAGAAGGGGGTGGGCGTCGCTATGGGGATGCCGATGGCAGTGGCGTCTGGCGCGCAACTGGATCTTTCGCAAGTCACCTCCAAGATGCCGATAGCAGCAGATGGCACGGAGGTAGCGTTTGCTGCATTCGCCTCGAAGTGCAAGCATTTTGGCCCGAAGCTCATTGACCTTCTGGCCACATATGCGTTGGAGCAGCGGGCGGGCAACGCGAAAGCCTCGGGGTCCGAAGCTTCTCATGATGCGGCTTCTTAGGTCATTTTCCTCGTAGTTTACTTAGTAGTATTTTCATTTTGTTGTGCCTTTTATGCATGTAATACTTCGAGCTGAACAAGTATGACTTACCACACAGTGGCTTATTGATGTAAATATAAGTGTCTCTGTTGACCACTGTCAATTGTCTTGGTTTTTAAACTCTGTCACTTGTGCACTCTTAGGGTTCTTCGAATGCTGAGTTGGTGGTCATGCCTCCCATTTTAACTGGTGCCTCTACGCCGCCAAGTGAGACATCGCAGCTGCCTATGCTTCGCGATCGCATCTGAATCTTAGAGAAGGACGTTCTCATGGTCCGTGGTCATGCGGACGTTTGGAAGTCCAAGATCGAATAGGCCGTTACAAGAGAAGAGTTTCTCCTTGAGGAACTTCGGCAGATCGGCGAGCAACTGCAATGTAAGTCACCATGAACCTTTTATTTTTGGGTGCGCCATGCCTTTGCGTCTTTTCACATACTGATTTTGCATGCAGTTGTGAATCTTCTTCCGCAGGAAAATAAAGAGCGTGTTGCAATTCGAATGAATTGCTTGACGCAACAGGAGTTGGAGGACAGGAGCTTTATCTAGACGGACCGCGACCGAGCGACTGTTCTCGCAATAGTTCAAGATCGCATCCATCAAGTGCTTCGAGTTCTAAAGCGAGCATGGTCATCACTCGTGGCGGTATGGGCCACGATGTTTCCCTTGGATGCGGCTCCCTCCAGCTTCTTGGGCTTGCTGGGCAAGTTTCGTGATACAAGCGTCGTGAAGGAGCTTGTTCATCATCAGCTGGTGGCAGGTGTGAAGGCGGCACTATCACTTGTTCGGTTGCATCGCCGTGATGTTGATCTGGCCGAGATAGCGGCTGGGCCACCTGCTCCTCCGAGTGGTATGGCATGGGACTTGCGCCCGCATTATGCCGCGGTAGCGCAGTATGCTGAGGAGATTATCGATGTTTTCGAGGAGCAGTCGAACGTCCTACTCCAACATGGCTGAGTTCTGTAAATAGAAAATAGAACAATGTAAAGTCTGTATATTATCGAGTGGGATTTGGTGCCCTTGTAAAGTTGTATGTATTGGCACGTAGTGCATTATTGACCATGGATTGTGCATGTCCTTTTCTTTAGCCTGACGTGGTCAGCTACTCAGGGTTTATGCGTTCTTGTTGTTGTTGTTGTCAATCGACGAGGTCGTAAGGTGAGGCGCAACCCCCGAGCATATTTAACGATGAAATTATATGCAAAAGATAAATTTGGGCCAAGGAACTTAGCTTTTATTCATCGTAATATAGGAGGTACAGTGTTCGGCTGAGTAGCCTGGCTGAATAGCCTTATTGAAAGTAAAAGACAACTAGGGGTAGAAGCGTCACAGCTATGCTACGTTCCAAGGGTTGGAGTATTCGACTCCGGACTCGACCTCTTTTAGGCAATAGGCGCCACCTGGGATTAATTCGGTGACGACATAGGGTCCTTCCCAGGGTGATTCGAGATTTAGGTGCCCCTTCTGCTTGAGTCGCAGGACGAGGTCTCCTTCGACGAAGGACCTTGGGCGCAGCCGACGAATGTTATATTTGTGGAGACTTTGCTGATAGACAACTGATTTGGATGATGTGATGTCGCGAGCCTCATCCAGCGTGTAGACGACATCTTCAAGTGCGTCCGTTGATTCGGCTTCGCTGTAGGCGATGACCCATGGGGCCTTGTAGCGTACCTCAGCAGCTAGTACTGCCTCGGCTCCGTGCACCATGAAGAAGGGCATGTAGGCTGTAGAGCTATTTGGCGTTGTGTGTAGGATCCAAAGGACAGAGGGTAGCTCGTCCGCCCAGGCTCCCGCCAGCCTTTCGAGTGGGTGTAGCAGTCTCTTTTTGATGCCATTACCAACTAGACCGTTAGCCTTTTCGACCTGCCCGTTGGTCCGCGGGTGCGCCACAGAGGCGTACATGAGGTTGATGCCGGTGTCCTCACAGAAGTCTTGGAACTCCCTTGAGGTGAAGTTTGAGCCATTGTCTGTTATGATGCTGTGAGGCACCCCGAACCTGTAAACAATGGATTTGAAGAACTTGATGGCGGAAGCGCTGGTTTTATTAGTGACAGGCATAGCTGTTGGGGATATGCTGTATGGGTATCCTTATAGCATGTCTCTTATCCGGCTAACCCGGGTGGCCCATAGTCGGTAGCATGGCCTATGGCCTGCTGGGCGGCCCAGTTAGGTGGATCCAGAAGGGAGGCCCATGACGGATAAAGGAAGGCTACGGTGGAGTCACCAACGTACCCGGAGCCTTGGAGTGCAAGATACACAAGACTAGTAATAGACGGTGTAGGACTCTGTGACCTGTCCGGCTAGGACTTTTCCCTATAATCCTAGGACCTGGCGACTATATAAGTCGGGCCTATGGGAGCCTTTAGGGCAGACAATCTCAGACGATAACTTAGACTTTCTAGTCACCTCGCGCAGCGAACCAATCCCTGTAACTCGGCTATTGCCATTATAGTGATTTATAGCAGGAGTAGGATTCCGCCACCGTCATGGGATCTGAACCTGGGTAAGCTGTGTTACCTCGTACCCGTCAAACGTCTGCCTTACCCCACGTCTCTAAACACGCACCGTGAGGACCCCTCCATGGCGTACTCGTCGGCAATACCACGACAGTTGGCGCCCACCGTGGGGCAAGAGGCGCTTCAGTCTCTTTAGCGGGCGAGGACCAAGATCTTTGCGGGAATCGGCAAAAACGTAGCCATCGGTCGCGTTCTCTTCTCTGGCAACGTTCCGATCGTCCCTCCTGACGAGTTCTGGATCCCGGCGAAAACGAAACCTACGCGGTGTTTGATCGTTCCTATCGGAGACATCCACCTCTTCATCGGCGAAACAGACTTGGGACCTAGTTCCCTGGGAGTCGGAGGAGCATGAAGACCCGCACGGACCGCCTACCGGCAGGATACGTTCGCGGAAGGATCGATGTCGGATCTCTCTTTGGAGTTTGCCGGCAAACATCGGAAAGCATCAAGACCCGCACGGACCGCCTATAGGCAGGATACGTTCGCGGAAGGATCGATGTCGGATCTCCCCTCGGAGTTAGCAGGCAAAGATCAGAAAAATTCAAGGCCCACCCAAACCGCCCCTGTGCAGGATATAAAGGTGGAAGATCGCTGCAAATCCGCCGGCTTCGTCCGTGCGTCTGGACAACAGAGATCCAAGTTCGTCGACGTGGTTACCATCTTCGATATGGCGCGCTGCGTTCAGAGAGAGGGCGAAAACCCCCGCGATTACCTGGCCAGGTGGCTCCGTATACGAGCCGATCTGGCCCACTACCCCAGTGATGATGCTATCTATCGCTTTGTGGAAGGACTGGACCATGGCATGCTTCTCCGACATTCTCTAAGACGGCAACAGGCGTCAGGACGCCTTACCTTCGAAGGCATGGTGAACACCGTCAACAACTACGCGGAGGCCGAAGCGGCAGCTCAGACAACGCTTGTGCTCATTGACGGAGCCCCTCCGATTCAGCCACCACCACCACCGCCTCCGACCGCCATCGTCGCAGCAGCACCACCACCTCCAGTCATCGTCGAGGCTGTTGCACCTCCACCGCCTGTCATCGAGGAAGTCCTGGCACCCTCCGACTCTGTCATTGACGCGCTTTATGCTGATGTCAGTGTAGATTCAGAGGAGATAGACTTCAGTCCAGAAGAGCTAGACTCCGTTATGCAGGAGATGGAGGAGGAGTACTCGCGCGACGAGCAAGCCAACAACGCCATCACGTCCCGAGGGGTGTTCGTCACCATTGGGATGGAGATGGATGAAGATCAACCCGGACGAACTCTACCTATGGCGCTGGAAAAGGGGAAGGGGCCGCTTATTGCTGCTGACGATGATCGCGCAAAAGTCATGCCTCCTCCGCCTAACCCAGTGCAGCAGCCGCAGGAACTCGGCACCTGCCCGAGCAACAACAACACCGCAAACTTGCCGCCTCCAGCATCTACGTCGGCAGCAGCCCAAGTTACTCCAGCAGATAGAGTGATGTACGACAATCTCCTCTTCGAGCCACTGACCGTTGCTCATATCCGGATCGTGACCCAGCTTGACGAGAAGCGCCAGCAGCTGCTGGAGGAAGCGCAAGCCATCGCGGAGCAAGGCGCTCAACTAGATCGAGATTTGGTGAACGCACAGAAGTCCATAGAGAAAGATAGAGCAATGGAGGCCGAGTACAAGATTTTGCTGCTGCAGCAGAAGGCTAAGAAAGCTCCAGCTCGTGTCATCAACGATCCTGGCGTACGGTACAACCTAGGATGGGCTCCCTCGAAGCCGGCACAGGCCAAACCATACATTGACAGTGAAGGAAAGCAGGTGATGCCCACCCCGCTCCTTAACCTCGCCATCGCTAAGACCCTTCTAGAGCAAGATAGATCGCCCGAGGCAGTGGAACAGGTCTATGACCTAGTGGCCAAGGCGGTGAAGCAGCAGGAAAAGTCCACCTCTCAGAGGCTTGAGTCTGACCCAGCGCTCTGCCAATCTAGCCAGTACAAGCCGCCAAGGAACAGATCTCCTCTTAATGTCGGATCCCAGACGGGTTCATCAGAACAAAGACGGAGGGATGCGCGCAACAGGAAGGATGCCATCCCCATATCCTCCGACCACGGAGAAATGGCCCGACCTCGTCACCCATTGCCACCACCCCGATCTCCCCGACATCATGAAGATTACAAGGCTCACCATCATACGGATATGCCCCCACCAAAGCAGTGCGGCATCGTCTTCCGCGACAACGCGGAGCAGACCCGTCATGACGGAGAGCACAACCAAGGACACAAGAGCAGGTCACGCCATGACCCTCCGCGTCCGACAAGTAACCATGACAGGCGTGAGGCGTCGCAGGAGGGTAACAGCAAGAAGGCTAACCCACCGCCACCTCCGCCTCCGTCACCACCAAGCAGTCACCATGGCGGAGGAGGCCCTCGTCGTTCACGCAGCCCATCCCCTGTTGACAAAAAGAAGAAGAATCCGGAGCCATACGATGCACGTTCGCGGATCGATAAGATCCACGAGGCCCGGGAAGGACCATACCTGCGACCACGTTGCTTTGGAGCTGCAATACGGTACGCAACTTACCCCAAAGGTTTCCTGATTGACAAGACCATCAAACCCTATGACGGCACCGCCAAACCAGCCACATGGTTGCAGGACTACGGCAACGCGGTGGAGATTGCCGGAGGCAACCCCAACGTCATCGTCAAGTACCTCCCATTAATGTTGGCAGGCACGGCCCGCCAATGGATCGACGACTTGCCGGAAAAATCTATCTACAACTGGCTGGACATGCAAGAAGCGTTCACCAAGAACTTTGAGGATACATACAAGCGTCCCTGCACCATAGGCGATCTACAGTGGTGCGTGCAAGAGAAAGACGAGACATCTCGCGCCTACCTCTCCCGCTAGCTAGATATGAAGAATTCCTGCGCAGGAGTGCACGCTCAGGCCGCCATGGCCGCCTTCATCGATGGGTTGGAAAGGGGCACGCTGCTCCAACATAAGCTGAAGCGCTTGCAGGATAATCACCAGCTTGACTTGAACCAGATGATTTAGTTGGCTAGTGAGTTCGCAGCCGCCGCCGCCGACGCTCACGGCTCCCTGCCGGCAACGGCCATTCCAACTCAAGCTCGGAGGAACAACAGTACAAAGCTGAAAACCGCTCCAGAAGAAAAGCAATCTACCGACATGGTCGCTATGACTTTTGCAGGACGAGGAGAAGGCGTACAACGTGTCCGAGGAAGGGGAGCTGGTCGTGGGCAGCAGCAATGAAGTGAAACCACCTCGGTGCCGCTCCGCGTTCCCCAAACCTACGAGGAGTATCGCGATATGCCGTGCCTCATACACCTCGACGCCAACGACAAGGCCACCCATATCAATCGACACTGCAAGTTCGTCAACGACCTCAAGGAAGACCCGGAGTCCGGCTACAAGCAAAGTCGGAAGAACAGACCGCGAGGCATGGGGCAAAGGGAAGAAGAAGGAGGAGGAGTCCAAGGATTCAAGTGACATGGACGAAGACGTTGACCCCAAGCACGCTGCCAAGGGCGACGACAAGGGCAAGAACCCTTTCGCAAAGAAGGCTCCAGTCTACCACACTTTCCTTGGCACCCCCACCGTCTGACAACAGAAGACTTCTCTGAGGATCCTGATGGCCACTCTCCCTCCAGTCCCCCAGTACCTGCGCTGGTCAGAAGTTCCAATAACTTGGGACAGGACGAACCACCCAGACCTTGTGCCCACGGAGAACCAGTACGCCATGGTCATCAACCCATTGATTGACGGTGTGGAGTTCACCAAGTGCATGGTGGATAGTGGAAGCAGCATGAACATCATGTACCTGGATACACTGCAGAAGATGAACTTGATGGAGGCAAACCTAAGGCGGACCAACACCATTTTCCACGGCGTAGTTCCTAGTCGGGAGGCTCGATCCCTTGGGTGCATTACACTTCAGGTTTCCTTTGGCGATGTTAATAATTACCGCCAAGAGCGCATGACCTTCGAGGTCCCCTTCAAGAGCGTGTACCACGTCATATTCAGCCGCGACATATTCCACACGTTCATGGCCAAGCCATGCTTCGTCTACAACAAACTCAAGATACCCGGACCAAACAGTATCATCATCGTATCCGGAAGCTTTACCAAAGCAAGGGACTACGAGATCAATGAAGCAGCCGTTGCAGAAGCTGTCCTCTACAGCGAAGAATTCAAAGAGATCCAGAGCAAGGTCAATGACTTAGAGATGCCCGTGTCGAAGAAGCAGATCTCCAACTCCCCTCCTGCGTTCAAGGCCGCCATCGAAACCAAGCCGGTGGAACTTGTGGTAGGCGATTCCTCCAAGACCGTCGCCATTGGGACGAACCTGGATCCCAAATAGGAAAGCGCGCTTGTCGAGTTCCTCCGTGAGAATAGGGACATATTTGCCTGACAACCTTCCGACATGAAAGGTTTACCTAGGGAACTTGCCGAGCATAGCTTAAACATTGATCCAAAATGCAAACCAGTGAAACAACCTCTACGAAGCTTTGGAGATGAGAAGAGACGCGCCATTGGCAAAGAGATAGCTAGGTTACTTAAGGCTAGATTTATCCGAGAAGTCCTTCACACCCAATGGGTGGCCAATCCTGTACTTGTCCCCAAAAAGGGAACCACTGAATTAAGAATGTGCGTTGATTACACCGGCTTGAACAAAGCATGTCCCAAAGATCCGTTTGCTTTGCCTCGCATTGACCAAGTCATTAACTCGACGGCTGGCTCAGAACTTTTGTGTTTTCTCGATGCATACTCAGGATACCACCAGATCAAGATGAAGAAGTCAGACCAAATTGGCCACTTCGTTCACTACCCCATACGACACGTTTTGCTATGTCGATGCCCTTTGGGCTGAAAAACGCAGGTGCTACCTACCAGCGAACAATGCAACGTTGCCTTCACGACCAAATTGGTCGGAACGTTCACGCCTATGTGGACGATATCGCGGTGATGTCTAAAAAGTCAAACGACTTAATCTCCGACTTAAAAGAAACCTTTGATAATCTCCAGAAATACAACATGATGCTCAACCCTAAGAAGTGCGTCTTCGGGGTTCCAGCCGGCAAATTGTTGGGCTTCATCGTTTCCCAACGTGGAATCGAGGTCAACCCAGAGAAAATCAAGGCCATCTTAAACATAAACCGTCTGACATGCCTAAAGGACATTCAACGACTAACAGGTTGTGTTGCAGCAGTTACTCGGTTCGTCAGCCGACTTGGAGAGAAGGCTCTGCCGCTGTACAAGTTGCTGAAGAAGGCAGGCAAATTCACGTGGACGGACGAAGCAGATGCAGCATTGAAGCATCTCAAGGAGATTCTTTCCTCAGCGCCCATCCTTGCAGCACCCGAGCCTGGAGAGCCCCTGTTAATCTACATGGCGGCAACCAACCGGGTAATCAGCATCGTTGTCGTGGTAGAGCGGAAGGAACCAGGATATGAGCATGGAGTTCAACGACCAGTTTACTACGTGAGCGAGGTCTTGACGGAGTCCAAGCAGCGTTACCCGCACTACCAAAAGATAGCTTATGGAGTATTCCTTGATTCTCGGAAGCTGAGGCATTACTTTCAGGAGCACCCAATCACAGCAGTGAGCAAGACTCCACTGTTCTACATTATCAATAACAGCGACGCTACAAGAAGGGTCGTGAAGTGGGGCATTGAGCTTGCGCCTTCGAGATCACCTACAAGAGACGCGACGCTATCAAGTCACAAGCCTTGGCGGATTTTGTTGCAGATTGGATGGAGATGCCAGACGCCACTCCACTGCCAGAACCAGAGTACTGGGTGATGCACTTTGACGGATCAAAGCTGCTCAATGGCTCGGGGGCTGGTGTATTGCTGCAGTCACCAACAGGAGACAAGCTACACTACGTTCTGCAGATCCACTTCGAGGCTACAAACAACATGGCGGAGTATGAAGCACTCATTCACGGACTACGTGTAGCCAAGGATATTGGCATCAAGCGCATAGTTTGCTGTGGAGATTCCGACTTGGTTGCCCAGCAGGTGGCCGGCACCTGGAACGCGTGGAACCCTATGATAGCGGCATATCGAGACGAAGTGGACGAGATAGCCAAGAGCTTTTGGGCTACGAAGTCAAGTATGTGCCTAGGGAGCAAAACGAGGCAGCTGATCTGCTGTCTTAGCTTGGATCAGGGCGCAATCGAATTCCGCTAGGAGTTTTCCTAGAGCACCTGCGCACACCATCCGTGAAGGGAGCCGACATCGACAACCCAGATAGAGTTGACTCTTTCGTCAACATGGTGACCAAGGTCGCTCTGGCTTGGACAAAACCGTTCATGGAATACCTCGAACATGGAACTTTGCCCGACGACGAAGTCGAAAGACGACAAATAGTACGCCGAGCAAAGGGTTATACCATAATCAATGGGCAACTCTACAAAAGGAGCACTACTGGTGTATACCTAAAGTGTGTTTCCCAGCTAGAAGGTATAGAAATCCTACAAGATATCCATCTCGAAGATTGTGGGCATCACGCCGCTCCTCGATCGTTGGTCGCGAAAGCCTTCCGGCAAGGATTCTACTGGCTGACCGCGAAGGCGGATGCCGACAAGCTGGTTGAGACATGCATGGGATGCCAGTATTTTGCCCGACAACCACATGTTCCTGCTGAAGAATTGCGAACAATACCAATAACTTGGCCGTTTGCAGTCTGGGGGCTAGACATGATGGTGGGACCGTTACAGACGGCACCTTGTGGGTTTACGCATCTGCTTGTAGCAGTTGATAAATTCACCAAATGGATAGAAGCTAAACCCATTAGAAAGCTTGATGGGGCAACTGCCCTCAGGTTTGTCCGGGATTTAGTGGTGAGATTTGGTCTCCCACATAGCATTATCACCGACAACGGAAGCAACTTGTCACTCGGAGAAGTGGAGGCTTATTGCTGGGGGAAAGGCACACTACAAGAATTCCGGTTTATTGCAACAAAATCTATTGCGACAGCTTACTTTTGTTGCAATAAAATGCAATATTGCCATAGAACTACCATTCGCGGCAATAGGTCCTACATGTTTTGTCGCACAACATGCCCTTTTTGTTGCAATAAATGTCACGTATTGCAACAAACCACATTATCGCGGTAATAACGTACTGATATCGCAACAACCATGGTTTGTTGTGCGAAATACTTACTTTGTTGCAATAGATACTAGGTATTGCAACAAAACAAACTTCTATGGTAATATTCGGCAAGATATTGCAACAATGGTGTCATGTTGCATTAGGCACAAAGATTGTTGCCAAAAATAGCTTCTTATTGCAACAAAACACGACTTGGTCGTAATAGCACACATTTTTTGCCTCCGTTTCACTATGTTGCAATAACTATTATGTATTGCGACAAGTTATGTATCCATGGTAATATGTAGAACATATTGCAACAATTCTCTATTGTTGCGAAAAAGATAAGATATTGGAACAATGTTCTCTAGTCAATGTCGGACCTTCATGGGGCCACCTGGGCAGTGCCCACCCCATGATTGTCGTGGTGGTGGCACGGCAGATGCCATGGGTAGGCTTAAGTTGGGGGCCGAATGGGTGCTTGTGGTCACCGGGGAGGGAGTGCACGGTCGAGCCATGCACGAAGAACAAGAAGAACTCTCCACACTTGACAATTTGATTGATGCCCCAAAGATTACAAGTGCTCCTTGAGCTGTATTGGTTTGAGTACGCAGCACTAGTTCCCTACTTGGTCCAACCTCCTTCTACTACTGCTATGCCCTCCCTTATATAGGCAGCTAGCTAGCTAATACACCTTAGGGTTGTAGGGTTTACTGTTTGGATCTTGGTCCCTACAATATGGGCCGAGTTATGGGCTTGCCCTAAGCCCATAGGCCCGGTCCATAAAGCTTGATAGCTAACGGTCTTCTGGTACGCTGCTTCTTGTTCTTTTTGGCGTCACGTTGTTACTTTGTACATCAGCGCTTGCTTTGGGCGTCACCCGGCTCCTTTTGTGTCACCCGGCGTCGCCCTTCTCTTTTGACCATGCTTTACCATGGTCCTTCCCGAACCTTACTCGGAAAGGTGCCACGTGTCCTTCTTGACTCGGCCCTTCCTGGGTTGACTCGGCTCGTTGGTACCTGCAAGGGTTACAACTTTGTCCTATACGGGACGAGATAGTTTATATATCGGCTCTCATGCTTATCTTTTCCGGCCGTTCTTACCTGGCCTGGTTCCTTTTTTACTCGGAGCCAACCCATCTGCGCTATGTTTCCCCTCTCGTGACCCTACCGGGGGTTATCCCCTCGACATTAGTCCCCGAAGCTGGTGAGGTCTAGCAGTTCAAGCTGTTAGGCGTCTCCAGGTTCCTTTTGTGTGAATGGAACTTAGTGTTTTGTCTTTTATCTATCTCAGTTTCACACCTTGCCGGGTTAGTCTGACAATTCCGGGTCAATTCTTTGACTTCTTGACTCATTCTTGCCTCGAGCCGAGTTATTTTGGCCAATTCCGGGTAATTTTCGGTGCGCTTCAGTCACTGACAACTAGTAATCACGATTACTTGCCTGAATTTTTGTTCCAGGTTCTGGCGGCACAGTGACGGCTGCGCAGTTATTCCCCGTCACTATGGAAGTCCCAAAGGTCTGCGCCTCTTGTCCTTCCAGCCGTGACGTGGCACTGGATTTTTCGTGTATCCTTGGTTACGTGGCGTTCGCTGACTGGCTCACCCGTCCTGGTACACGACCACATGCTGGCCGCATGACACAGTTAGATCCCACTACGGGGTTTTTTACTGCCCTTAAGTAGGGGTTGGGGGTTTCCACTTCCCCCATGCCCGTTCAGTTTCCTTAGCCTTTCTTCCTCCTCGCACCTGCAAGATCGAACTGCCTCCTTTGTGGTTCCTTCTCCCTCTTGCTCCTGTGCTGCGATTACCGATGTCCTCTTTCAATTCCAGCACGGGTCCTCGCTGTTCCAAGCTTCTCCTTACCGAGGAGGAGACAGACTCAGACGACCTCATGGACGCTCGCGACGGTGCTGATGGTGCCGAGGAGCAGGAGGTCCCCGCCGGCGAGCGCGGTGGCTGGGAAGTCTCGGAGGTCTCCACCGAAGAAGTGGAGTGGCTCCGGTCCACCAGACGCATCCCACTGCAAGTGGATTGCCGCCTCCCCGCCGGTGAGATCTCCCCCAAACCTCAAGATGGCGAGCGAGTGGTTTTGCTTTCCCACTTTGAACGCGGCTTTGCTCTTCCTGTGAGCACTTTCTTTTCCTCGTTTCTTTCTACCTTCCGTCTGCAGACCCACCATCTTCCTGCCAATGCAATTGGCTCTCTCTCTTGTTTCATCTCTTCATGCGAGGCCTATCTTGGAATTTGGCCTACAGTTCTTCTGTGGGCCAAGTATTTTCGTTTCAAAGTTCAGGTTGTCCCCCAGCCTGAAGTTCCCCGTGTCGAGAAGAAGCCTACTCGGTGCGGCGCTGCCAGCATCACGCCCAGGAGGGACTCCTTCTTTCCCCGGGTTGCTGGTATCGATTCTTACAAGAAGTGGCATAGAACCTTTTTCTATGTCAAAAATAGCGGGTCCACTAACAACATCCGGCTTCCCCCTTCTCGGACGAGGTCCCCCACAAGAAGCACTGGCAGCTTGACCCGCGCGACCAAGACGCTGCGGTGAACGAATCCAATGCAATTCTGGAAAGGTTGCTGTCGCCGGATGAGAACTTTCATCTCGCCGACTTCGACCTCATGTGCACCTTCATCTCACGCCGGGTAAGCCCCATCCAAGCCAGGAGCCACAAGATGTGCTTCATGAGCGGGTCTCATGATTCCACTCGGCATTCCACTAAGGAGCTCACCCATGACTCCATCGCCCGCCGAGTAATCTCAATCTTTAAATTGAACTTGGCGGATGATTGGTCTTGGAGCTGCCCACCGTTTAGCTGGGTTAGGCCTGTCCCCTGGGTAAGTTTCCGGATTACTTTCTCGCCGAGTAGGCTTTTGCTCTTTTGCCACTCTTAACTTAGTTTGTAGTCTCCATCTAGTCTGGAACAACTGAACTTGTATGGACACCTGTCAAGAAAACTAGAGAATTGTTTTTGGATTCTTCTTAGAATATAGAATGGTGGTATGTAATATAAACTACTATGTCAAGAAAACTAGTGAATTGTTTTTGGATTCTTCTTGTGAAGTTTATTTCATTTATCTATTTTTTTGTTCTCTACCCGGCTATTTATGTTTTTGTTAGGTGATTTTTTACTAGGGTGCATTTTGGTTGTTATATAGCGAAATAATTTGCTTGCCACAAGTTAGAACCCTCCTTATTACATTCCTGGCTCCACCAATGAACACCACCTATGCAGAGCTCAGCCCGAAAAGTACTTGCAGCTAACATGAGAGTTCTTAGTTAAACCCAATGAAATATCCCAACTTGGTGTCCTGTTCTGGTCCTGGTAACAGCCGCCCCTAGCAAGAGATAATGGGCCAGAGTTTGTTTAGACAAGCCCCAGTGTTGCCACCCCAGTTCCGAGTGTCGACGCTACATCCCGCAGCTTCTGCACTGTAAGTTGCATCATCAACGTGTTAGTTAGCGCCACTGCTTCCTCTACAAGATGCATCATCACCGTGGAGATGGTCGCTGTCACATCCCAGCTCCACATTGCAAAGTTTATCATAGAACCCATATACTCCCTCCGCTCCGGATTAAAGGGCCGCTAGCGATTGGAAAGTTGTTCCGAATTGTGTTAGGAGGAAGGCCCGAAAGAATTAATTGGTTGCATTAATATCCTTCTAGAAACGCTCCTGTTACTGCTCCGTTTGAAAACAATGGCCTAGCATGCAGATGTGAACGCGAGCGTTTACTGGAATGCATGCATTGCTTCGTATTCTCCTCCTCAAAACGCTCGTCTTCTTCCTTAATAATTCACCGCATGTTAATTTTATTGGCCATGTAGTGGATCACTTGTAGATTACTAGAGCCAATCCAGCTACACTTGGGTCGCGCTTCCATCTCTCGAGGGCCCTTTAAACCGGAGCGGAGGGAGTATAAGTCTACTCGCTTGCATTAATGTAGTTTTTCAATGAAACGTACAATGAGACTTACATGATTTTATGGCGTATGTTATGTTGCACTCATTAACTTGAGCTAAATAATTTCTTGATTTCTTGATTGCATGAACCAAAGAAGTAACCGGACTAGACTCTAGACCACATATAGTTTAGTCTTGGCAATTAATTAGTATGGCACATTCAGTATGTTGAATGATTGCTAAAATATATTTGAGTTCCATTTGATGGATATTTGCTATGTGAACTATATATTTATGAATCATGTATGTTTTGAATCCTGTAATTCAACACTTTTTTTTCTGATTGCAATAGGCTATTAGCATGACTCTATGTTGCAACATGATAGTGCCACGAAGAGTGTAGCGTTGTGTCAAATCTCAGGCGCCACACCCACCTATTTTGTTGCACTAGGTTATTCCCACGAATACTTTACATTGTCGCAATAACTTCTCACCACAATTGTTCTGCATTTGAGATAACTATCTAGCGCCACCAAATTCAGTTTTGTTGAAATAAGCTAATGCCACAATTGGCTATTGCCAAAGAAAAAGTATGCACCACGAAAAAATGTTGTTACCGTAGGTTATTGCCACGAATGTCTATCACCATGAACCAGTAATCGCCACGGTTTTAGTATTTGTTGCATTAAGCTTTTGCCACGTACTGAATTGTGGTAGCAAAGTGCATGATGCCACGGGAAAAAATGTGGCAACTTGCCACACGAACTGTTGCAATAGCACTATTTTTTCCCACGATTTATTTTTTGTGGCGACAACCTATTACCATGCGTCTTATCACAACGGTTAGCAACGAACGCCATGTTGTGGCAATAGATAATTATTGCCACAATTTCGTACTTATTGCGACAAACTATTTTGTTGCAATAGACCAAAATATTTGTAGTGGCATCCGACTTGACCTTGCATCTGTGGCACACCCACAATCCAATGGTCAGGTTGAGCGAGCCAATGGATTAATTCTGCAGGGAATCAAGCCACGTCTTGAGGCGCCGCTACATAGAGCAGCTGGAGCCTGGGCGGAAGAATTGCCATCTGTGTTGTGAAGTTTACGAACTACACCCAACAGATCCACCGGCTACACCCCTTACTTCATGGTATATGGAGCAGAAGCCATCTTGCCTTCCGACATCCTCCACGATGCACCAAGAGTTGCCGCCTACGACGAGGATGACGCTGAAGAATCCAGACGCCTAGATGTGGACCTTCTCGAGGAGGAGCGCGTTTTGGCATGCCAAAGATCCGCCATCTACCAGCAGAAGCTACGCAGCTACCATAGTCGCCGCGTTCGGCATCGCTCGTTTAAAGAGGGGGATTTGGTGCTCCGACTTAAGCAGAAGAAGTCACACAAATTATCCCCGCCATGGGAAGGACCGTTTATCATAAGCAAGGCGCTGCTCAATGGGTCTTACTACCTTGTTGACAATCGTTAACTAAAGGATAGACCCAACGAGGATCATAAGCGTAAGCGACGTGACCCGGATGATGACTACCCGGAGCTTGATCGACCATGAAACATAGCACAGCTACGTCCTTTTTACACTTAGCATTTTTTATCTAATTGTGTACCTCTTATATGATCAATGAAATAAAGCTCTTTGGTTCACTCATATTTCTAAGTTTTTTACCTCCTTTAGTGTTCATTTTTGGATCATGTAAAACCTTTATGCACAAGTATTGCGTTTGCACTTGTGAAAATTCCGCCTACGGGCGTTAGCTTAAGTTTTCTGGTCTACACGTTCTTTGTCGTTTTTATGTGGATTCTGGAGTAGTGACTTTTGGCACTTATTGTCGGCGATTTTGTGCTTAGGTTATTGACGGCGCCATTGGGCATCATCACCTAAGCGTATGGTTCCGACAACGAGTCTTCCGACTTACGAAAAGTCAAGCATAAGAACCAAAGTAATGGATAAGCCAGCACTTGCTTAAAAAAATATATACATGCTGGAAACTAGTTCTTAAGTAGCAGGAAATAACAACCATTGTTTTCCGCCTTAAGTTACATCACCAAGTTTTTTTCCGCGCATACACCAAAGGTGCAACAAATATTACAAAGTGTTTTTCATTCCTTGGGCGCAGGAGACTTGCAAGCAGCATTGTCACCAGCTGGAGAATCGCCCTCAATGTCGGCGCTATGATGAGACTCGGAGGAATCTTGGTTGACGCTTTCGATAGTGTTCATGGGCACGAAGACGTTGATATCCACCAACTCGGCAACTCTGGTGTCATAACCCGCGAGTGATGACAAGATGGCTTCGTGATCAATCTCTTTGCCGTCATCGTCAACGTCGGGGATACCAGAGGTCACCGTGTCGATGTCGGCACCTTCGTAGTGTGCCTTCACCATTGACAGCGCCATCCTTGCGCCAACCCGTGCGCATGAAGCTTTCTAGCTTGTGACACGCTCGGGGGCTCGGCGCAGAATCTCCGAGTACTTCATCACGGAGTCCGAGGCCTTGATGTAAATCTGGAGGGATTTGGCAATCTCTTTGGTTTGGGTGATGGCGGTGTTGATAAAGTTGTCGGCAAGAACCATGCATTCCTTGTCCGAAGGAGGCGAGCGGGTTAACCCCATAGGAGCTGCAAATTCCGACAAGGAGCGCATGAGTTCAATAAATTCAAAGTATCCAAACTACAGAAATACAAGGCAGAGGAAACTTACTGAAGATGCTGGCCTTAGCCTGCCAGAGGGTGTCCGCCAGGGATTCTTTCTCTTGTTGGAGGAGCTTAAACGCCTCACTGTGACGTTGGTTTTGCTCATCAGCATCTTGCTTCTGATCTTTTAAGATCGCAAGCTCCTCCTTCAAGTGATTGATTTCCGCGGAGGCGGAGTTCTGCAGGGCTTTCATGGAATCTTCATGCATTTTCAGCATTTCCTTCCTCTCCTCCTTAAGGATCTTGTTCTCGCTGTCCAGCTACTGGATGTGCTTGGAATGCTCGACAATGTCCTTGGCCTTGGCGACATGTTCTGCAAGTCGAAGAAAACAAAGTACACGGTGAGTACTCGGAGAATGTGGGCACAAAAACAAGACGGAATGCGCAAAAAGAAAACAGACTCTTGTTTTTGATGATCTGTTCCTTCAAGATGGCAGTTTTACCCTTTTCGGCTTCAAGATCTGCGCGCATCTTCTAATACTTGTCGTTGGCCATGCCCCTCCGAGCATTCTTGTTCTGTGGAAAAAAGGAAAAAGTTAAACCGTTGTTTAGTCTGCTTGGAGCACCTAGTCAGAAAATTTTCCACCTAGGCGCTCGGGGGCTACAGCGAGAGTTTTTTACTTAGCAATATGCTTAGCTTTTCTTTAAGCTTCTAGTCGGAGCTAATTCAGTTCTCGATTAGAAGCTTGGGGGCTAGAGTATAAAGTTTTAAACTCGGAATCTGCTTAGCTTTTCTTTAAGCATCTAGTCGGAACTAATTCAGTTACAACTAGAGGCTTGGGAGCTATAGTATTGAAAATTATAAACACTGCGTATGCTACTCTTAAAGCATCTAGTCGGAATAGTTTGTTCCATCTAAATGCTTGGGGGCTACAGTGAGAGTTTTTTCTAACTTAGTCACTCTTAGAGCATATACATGCAAAACCTATGGTTTTCCGTCTACATCCTCGGGGGCTATAGTGGGATACTCATATGAAATATAAAAGGCAAAGTAAAACTTACAAGTGCAATGATCTTGAGGTTTGTAGCGCTCTCGTCTAGCAGCTTGCCAAAGGAGATGCTATTTCCTTGCAAGATATCCGCTTGTCGGAGGAGCTCCTCAAGACCGCACGTCGGAGATGACGGTACTCCTCCAGGAACCAGAGTTGTGTTACTCGGTGTGAGCACCGGGTAAACTATCTTCGGAAACTCAAAAGGTTTCTAGGGAGCAAGGGCACCGCCTTCGGCAGAAGTACCAGCTTCCACCACCACCTTGCTGCCACCGATGGCATCCTTAGCCGGAGCTTCAGCCATTTGTTGAGCGGTATCTCCTTCGTTGCCTGCTCGCCGACAACAGCGAGTTCGGTAGAGGCGCCAGAATCCACTTCCATGACGGAAGGACTTGGTGCCTCCTTAGCTTGTGAGCTTGTTGGGGCGGACAAGGGCTTGACGACAGGAGTAGCAGGGGCGATGGCGAGGGAGGCGTCACGATGCAGCATATCCTTGATATTTCGATAAGCCCCCAAAGTTTTGGAGGTCTTCTTGAGGCTGGTCGTGGCTTTCTTTCTAAAACGTGCAAATGCATAAGTACAGGAACAAGACAGACAGATAGATAATGTCGGAGAATGAGAAACTTACACTAGGGGGGTGCTTTGGAAAAAATCCCGGTGGCTTTTCTCTTTTCCGCCTCCAGGGCGGCGGTAGTATTTTTGGAGGCTCCACCCTCCGTCTTCTTCTTATTGCCTCCGTCGGCAGCGTCAGAGGTGGAGCTCTTCCGCTTACGCGCCAACAAGACTTCGTCGTCGGACACGACCGTGACTTCCTTCATCTTTGGATCATAGATTTGAGGAGCCATGCTCATCTCATCTATGTCGCTAAGCTGTTAAGTAACAAATCACCGTGTTAGATAAGATGATATTTGCAAGACGGAAGAACTGGAGTATATGTCGTACACGGAAAATAAAAACCTACCTTTGGGCACTTGCCGTCTACGAACATGTCGTAGGTGATGGTGAAGCCACGCTTCTTATCCTTCACCTTGACGATGTCTTTTAGGCGGAGCTTGACGAAGTCGCTCAAGAAGTTATCCACGGAGATCCGGAGGCTATCCCTTCGATCACTGGTATACTCATGCATATACTTCACGCGGTGCTACAGAGGTTGGATTCGCCTGATGAACCAGCACATGGCTAGGTCCAAGCCGGATAAACCCGTCTCTATGAACCATTTGATCCGCCTTATAGCGCGGGAAGCGTCGAGGTCGGAAGGAACAGAGGCTTGGGATCTCCATGTGGAAACTTCAGCGGCGGCTCCCTCTGCGAAGTCCGAGTACGTCACTTCTCGGCCCGCCAGAGGAATGTCGGGGCCGTAGAAGTACGTCCGCTGCCAATTTTTGCAGGACTCGTGGCCAACAATGTCGGGGAACTGCCTGCCAGGTCGAATCTTGAAGCTTATGGTGCCGCAGTTCCTAAGCTCCTCCTTACTAAGTCCGGATTCACGTTTGACGGTGAAGAAGTACGTGAACAAGTCTAACCTAGGCCTTATCCCTAGATAACCCTCGCAAAGTGCCGCGAAGTTGCTAAGCACTAAGATGCTATTGGGGGAGAGGTTATGGGGCTGGACCTTGTAGTGGTTTATGACGGAGAGGAAGAAGTGGGAGATGGGCAGAGAAACGCCACGTACCAGCTGAGCCTTAAGGTACACCTTTTCTCCGACTTGTGGAGAAGGTGTCACCTCGCTGGCCGGCGCCGCCCGCCAGGCGAGCCCCTCCGTCGGCGGGAGGTAGCCTTCGGCGACCATCTCTTGGATGTCGCGGTCGGTGATGTCCGAGCCGCACCAATCGCCCTTATGCGAGTCTGGCTCTTCCTCCAGTGGCTCTAGCGCCACCAGATTTTGGTCGCCATCGGTGGATTCGATCACCGCTGATGCGGGGATGACCAAGCCCTCTGGGGGCACGACGACAGAGCTCGTCGGCTTCGCCGCGGATTCGCTCGACGCCGCCATGGATGGGAATGTGCTGCTGCTCGCCATGGAGTGAAGGATTGATGCGATTGGTGCAGATGGAAGCTAGGGTTTTCTCGAGGTTTCTCGCGGAGAGCTCGAGGAGGCGCATGGCTGGAGGAAGACGATGATGCGAGGAGAATGAGGTAAAAAGTGGAAAATGCCCCACGGTTACTATTTATCATCCTTGGCGTCAAGATTCGTGTAGCTTAATCGGACGGTTGCCGCGTAGACGACGTGTTCGCGAACGTGCGCGGAAATTTCGGCACGTCTCCAACCGTCGCCGCCAACGGTTCGTATCGCTCGCGTGGGAAAATCGGATATGATTGCGTTCTCTGCATGTGTGAGTTACGAGGCGTCGCTGACCTAAGCCTACGTCGTCCTAGCTGACATGGGTAGATGAGCCGTCACATCGAAGATTCCGGCATAGACGGACTTAATCCGACTACGAAAGAGTACAATAGAAGATTCAATATTTCTCCGGCTTACAAGTCGAAGACGGAGAAAAACCTGCAGGGTTCTTTGGGAGGACTACAAGATGTTGCTTGCCGATTTGCCGACATCCATCTAGACGGAGCATTCCACGTGAAGAGGCAAGACGGCGCAAGATCTCGGAGTTCTCCGGGGGCTACTG
Organism: Avena sativa; assembly: GCA_916181665.1. Classification (NCBI taxonomy): domain Eukaryota; kingdom Viridiplantae; phylum Streptophyta; class Magnoliopsida; order Poales; family Poaceae; genus Avena; species Avena sativa. The sequence continues at coordinate 331,272,753 of OV702296.1, forward strand.
TTGGGGATATGCTGTATGGGTATCCTTATAGCATGTCTCTTATCCGGCTAACCCAGGTGGCCCATAGTCGGTAGCATGACCTATGGCCTGCTGGGCGGCCCTGTTAGGTGGATCCAGAAGGGAGGCCCATGCCGGATAAAGGAAGGCTACGGTGGAGTCACCAACGTACCCGGAGCCTTGGAGTGCAAGATACACAAGACTAGTAATATACGGTGTAGGACTCTGTGACCTGTCCGGCTAGGACTTTTCCCTGTAACCCTAGGACCTGACGACTATATAAGTCGGGCCTATGGGAGCCTTTAGGGTAGACAATCTCAGACGATAACTTAGACTTTCTAGTCACCTCGCGCAGCGAACTAATCCCTGTAACTCGGCGTATTGCCATTATAGTGATTTATAGCAGGAGTAGGATTCCGCCACCGTCGTGGGATTTGAACTTGGGTAAGCTGTGTTACCTCGTACCCGTCAACCGTCCGCCTTACCCCACGTCTCTAAACACGCAATTTGAGGACCCCTCCATGGCGTACTCGTTGGCAATACCACGACAATAGCCTCGATCCACTTTGTAAATTTGTCGACTGCTACCAGGAGGAAAACATGCCCTCCTGGCGAGGATTTTGGCAGCTTGCCGATCATGTCGAGTCCCCATTGGACGAAAGTCCACGCCAGTGGTATGGGATGTAGCTCTACGCCTGGAACGTGCGGCTTATCTGCGTATCTTTGGCAGGCGTTGCACCTTTGGACGATGTCCTTGGTATCACTCATTGCAGTTGGCCAATTGAAGCCATCTCGTAGAGCCTTGGCGACGAGGGCGCAGCTGCCTACGTGGTGGCCGCAAATACCTTCATGGATGTTAAGGAGGATGCTTTTCCCGTCACTGTTAGTGATGCATCGCTGAAGCACACCCAAAATGTTGCGCTTGTACACCTCGCCGTTAATTATAGTGAAGGCCTTTGATCAGCAAGCTACATGCCGAGCTTCAGTCAGATCTCCAGGCAATTGTTTGCTTATCAGGTACCAGAGGTATGGTTGAGTCCATGTCTGCTTGATCGCCATGACCTGCATGAGGCTCACCAGTTAGACCTCCATGTTGATCTCTTCGGGTCCTTCAGCTTTCTCGGGTGGCACAGCCTCTGAGTATCCTGCAGCTTCGACTATGTCCTTTGGGAATTTTTGCTTGATAGAAGGCACGCAGATCTTCTCGAAGAACACACCTAGTGGTACTGGGGCGCAAGTGGAGCCGATGTTCGCGATATTGCCAGCCTCTTCGTTGCTTTTCCTGCCAACGTGTCGGAGTTCGCAGCCGTCAAAGTCTCCTTCAAGTGAGTTGTAGAGTGCACGATATGAAATCATGTTGGTGCTATAGGTGTCCCACTCGTTCATTGTCTGTTGGACGACGAGATTAGAGTCGCCGTAGATGACGAGGAGCATGGCGCCACAAACTTTGGCCATCTGCATGCCATGTAAGAGTGCCTCGTACTCAGCCTCGTTGTTGGATGCGCGGAACTTCATCCGAAGGACGTATTTCATATTATCCTCTTGAGGGGACGTTAGTATGACTCTGGCTCCTGCTCCAGCCTCGCGTTTGGAACTATCAAAGTGCATCGTCTAGGACTGGGACATGTCTGGAGTATACGGTAGCTGGAGTTCCATCTAGTGGACGATGAAGTCAGGGAGCACCTGAGACTTGATGGCAGTGCAACACTCGTAGATGATATCCCGAGGAGACAACTCGATGCCCCACAAGGGTACTCTCTGATGGATGTGATAATATAACACTTTTTAGCTATATAAATTGTGTCATTTGCCTATCATATCATGCTTTATCTAACTATTGCTATGCCTAATATGCACGATTACTTGTTTTCATTACATTCAATATGAGTTGTGCACATTTAGTAGTTTAGGTAGAATTTTATCCGTCTTCCTTGTCTTTGACATGTGTGTAGGTGATTATGATGATTATGGATCAAACAATGACAAAAGGAACAAAGAGAGCATAGTATGGAGGAACTGCAGGATCAGACTTAGCCATTTGAGGTGTTGGAAAAAATCAATTTTTTCAAATTATCAAAATAAATATTCGAGACCATGGGGTTGTATCACTCGACGATACAAATCCAACGAGCCCAAGAACGCCCAAAACGGAGTTCGTATGAAGAAATGGCGACCAAAATACGAAAGCATCTGCAAGTTTGACGACCAGCTATACGGTCGGCTGCTGTATAGTTTCGGCCGTATAGTTGCCAAAAACATCGAAAACGATGGGATTTCGCCCCAGAAAGGCTCCAGAACCTTGTCCAATTCATATGACGGTATTGTGCATACCCTAGGGCACCCCAAGGCCTATATAAAGAGGGGAGGAGCCAAAGGAAGCCACAATCAACCATATACAAGATCTAGATCCCATCAACCGCCTTCACGGCGGCACCCTGCCGCCGTGCCGCCTCCATAGCCTCTCAAGCTCCACCAAGATCCAATCTCTATCAACACCATCAAGGCATCCAAGCAAGAAGAGGAGGAGAAGGAGAACGCCGCCATCACCACGCCGACGCCACCATCACCGCGTTGTCATCACCATGTCCATCATCGCTACTCCTTCATCCTTCCCCATCATGGTCTCCGTGATGGGTTGTAATATGACTTGAACCCCCCCTTATTAATGTTATGATGATTTGAGTAATTGAAGTGTGGTGTATTCTTGTTAATTAATATGTTTATGCTTTCTCTTTACATTGTTCTATTCATGATATTATTCTAGTGGTTGGAGACGTCCAATCCATTATTGAGGAATTTACTAGGGATTCACTGTGTATCATAAAACTTATCATTAGTCTCTACTTTGCCATGGATCTTGACAAGTCCATGGGTAGAACTAATAGGCTATTTGCTATAAGTGATTTGCGGAGGCAATGGCAACTTAGGATGCACCGCCCAGAGTTCCCCAAGATCACTCATGATTAGATAGGTATAGTGTTGCGAATTGCTTGATCCCAAAGTGACTTACGAGATATCTTATGACTAGCACACTTGCTTAGGAGTACGGTTATCCATAGAACTTAATGCCTTTGATCTGGTTTACCTCGGTTGGTCTTGTTATCTTAATACACTAGGATGACCCATGTCCGAAGAGGGTGTGGGCAATTGAGTTGTCTAGTTGCCACTTACCAACGGTGGGGGACAATGGTATATGAGGAACCGCCACAATTATAGTTAACAGCTATTCCATAAGCACTTATCATGCACACCGATATACACAACATTACTTGAGAAACCATAGCATTAATATTGCATCTCATTGCATTCACCTCTTTCCAGTTTTACTTTTGTTCTAGTTTTCTTTCAATCCTAGTAGTAGTTGTTACAATCATCTTAAAAACATTTACCCTATAAACCTATAGAGTAGACTATTTCCAAACCACGGTTTGGGTGCGTACGTATGCGCATTGACAACGTGGCTGCGGGGTCGTGTTTGCCAAGCTCCCATCGGGATAAACTCTTAAATATTTGCTACTACAAGTACTGCAATAACCTCGTTTTGGTGCAGGTACCCAGCCATCACTCGCCCAGTGGCTTCGGGGTTGTTCAGGATGTTCAACAGTGGTGCGTCGTTGACGACTACAATCTGATGATCTTGGAAGTAGTGGCTCAATCGACGTGTCATCATAAATACGCCATAGGCGAACTTATGGTAATTGGGATACCTCTGCTTTGTTGGTGTTGATACCTGGCTGAGGTAGTAGACTGAGCGTTGTACCTCGTGGGCCTTACCGTCCTCGGGTGGCTTGACCATCAGGGCAGCGCTGACCACCTGGTGTGTCTGCGGTGTATAGCAACATAGGCTCCCTTTCCCTTGGCGTTACCAATACAGGAGACATTGAGAGCATGCGCTTGAGGTCTTCAAATGCTTCATCGGCTTTGGCTTTCCACTCAAATTTTTCGGCCTTGCGCAGTAGCTGGTAGAAGGGGAGGGCCTTATCGCCCATGCGGCTGATGAATCTGCTCAGCGCCCCGATTAGACCTACTAGCTGTTGTACCCCTTTGACGTTTGTGGGCTTCTCCATGGCTAGTATAGCCCTGATTTTCTCCGGGTTGGCCTCTATGCCTCTATGAGAGATGAATTACTCGAGTAGTTGTCCGGATGGGATGCCGAAGGCGCACTTGTCCGGGTTCAGCTTGATCTTGTAGCGATCAAGGTTATCGAACATCTCACGGAGGTCTTCGATTAATGTTCAAGCCTCCTTTGTCTTGATGACATAGACCTGGACGTTGCGTCCGATCTGGCTCTTCATGCACGTCTGCATGCACCTTTGCTACATGGAATCTGCGTTCTTCAACCCTAAGGGCATCATGTTGTAGCATAATACCTCGAACGACGTGATGAACACCGTTTTCTCCTGATCATCGACCTTCAGTCGAATTTGGTGGTAGCCCGAGTAGGCGTCGAGGAAGGAGAGTTTCTCACATCCTGCAGTTGAATCGATGATTTGGTCAATCCATGGTAGGGGAAAGTGATCCTTAGGGCAGTGCTTGTTAAGCGACATGAAGTCCACTCACATCCACAGGATGTCCGTGTCCTTTTTGGGGACCAGCATGTGGTTAGCTACCCAGGTGCTTTCCTTTCTCTCTCTTATTAAGTTGGCATTGAGGAGTCTGTTGACTTCGGTACAAACGGCTTCATCTCTTTGCTCGGACAGTCGATGCATCGACTGCTTGACCGATTACTGGGGGCAGGCCATTGTATGTGACCTCCTTTAATCTTGAGAGCTCTTCCTGCATGCCGAACGACTCGGAGATTCTGTTGAAGTCCCTATCATAGCTGTCCGACCTGGTGAAGCTTCCTGGGATGGTAATGACGTCGTTTGGTCCTAGCATCTTCAGTAGAAGGTACGTGTAGTGTGGTGCTGCCAGGAATCTTGCGAATGCTACACGCTCAAGGATGGCGTGGTACTGTGAGGGCCAGTCCACCACTTCAAACTCAAGTCGCTCGTGCCAGAAGTTATCGGGGGTGTTGAAGATGACGTCGAGCCATATTTTGCCTAGGGGGTATATTCCCTTCCCTAGAACGATGTCGTGGAATGTCGCGTCTAACGCCTCTAGGCTGCATAGCGGCATCCGCATAGCCGCGAGTGTGCGGGTGAACATCAGGTTGATGTTGCTGCCATCGTCCATGAAGACGTGACTCATCTCGAATCCTCCAATCTAGGCCTTGAGCACTAGGGTAGAGTGACCTGGGCGAGGTATCTGGCACGGGTGATCCGAATGGTCGAATGTGATGCACGACTCCGAGCCGCTGAGGTACTCAGGTATGGTTGGCGGGGAGGTGACGGCCAAGTTAACCTGGCGGGTGATCTTCTTTTGCACCCTATTGGTTGGGCGCCCCTTTCGTATCATGAGGGCTCCTAACAGTGGCGGGTATGCATCTGCCTCGTTATTCCGCGCTGGCTCAACCGCAGACTGCGCGGGTCCTCTTGGTGGTGGAGGTGGAGCTCCATGTGCAATGGTTCCTGGGGCAGGGGCAAATCCGGGATTCACCACTTGGCGACGCATCTGAGCGAAGCCCTCAAGGATTTCTGGAACTCCTTGCAGTCCTTGAACATGTGGAGCCTTCCTCTTACCATCCTGCTTGTCAATGTAGAAGTGGATGGTGCAGGGACGAGACCGTTTTTTGAATGCGGAAGGTTCATCATCGCGGTTGGGGCGCTGCCATGTTTGGGTGGGTTTTCCGCCGTCGCGGTAGTTGATACCGCGATACCCGCTGTTGCAGTTGCTATCGTCGCGGCGATCAGCGTAACTAGCTACAACCATATCAACATCTTCGCGGTCATCATAGACGCGCAGTCTTCTTTTTCCGCGGTGATCACACCTATGGCCATAGTCATCCTCGTCATTCGAACGTGTTCGGTTGATGACATCTTCACCATAGGCCCAATGATTGGCGATGTCCATCAATGGTCGATGGTTTTGGGCTTGACGCGCCCGAGCTCCATATTGTCTCGAAGACCGTGAGTGCATAATCTTGCAATCACAAACGACAAGTTCACACTTGCTCATGTCCTTTGATTATTTTCTGTAAAGTATTTTGCAAATCCAGTGTTGTCATCACCTGCATTTGAAAAAGGTCAGAAAACACTATTTTCATAATAATATGATTATAGGTTATTTAGCCTGAGGTAATAACCTACTATGAAAGTTCCGGTGGTAAATGAACATATTATCTAGGACATAACAACCAATGTCGCCAGTGATTCTTACGCCGTATATAATGCGTTAACCATGAGATTTGGAATGGGACGGAGAAGTCAGTTGTATCCTTTTCCTCTTATATGGAGGCAAGACGACCTTAACGTGACGTTGTGATTCCTTGTGCGGATCCAACATCTGGGTGGGCACCCTTACACCCCACACTTTTGGTGTCTAGATTATCTATGAATGGTGTTTAGGGGTATAGTCCATTTAATATGGTACTTGCTCGGGCATCACCAGGTCATAGAGTCTTCGGGAACTCATCAGGATTTTAGCCTGCCCGAAAGTGGGCTTAACAGAGGTGAGCCGGCCCCGAAGGATCGTGCAGACATATGGGGTCATGGAGAGGGCAGTGATTGGCTTGGATCATCTACTGGGCCCCACACCATAGGAAGTGTGGACGGGAAAGATCGCCCGGTTGTGCAACAAGGATTTGATCTCTCATGGGTAAAGTAACGCACCTCTGCAGAGTGTAAGAACTGTAACTTGTTACTCCCTGTTCCGGGAAGGAGCCGCGAACGCGGCGGGAAAGGAACTCCATGAAAGTTCTGGTAAACCCGTGAAGGCTGACGGACATAGCTTTTCAGAATAAAAGCAACCTTTGAAGAAATGTTTATGAAAACCTGCATTTCCTACGACCTATGGTCTGTGGCTGTAGATATAGTGCATCAAACACTCCTTTTATAGTGAACTTGCTGAGTACGCTCGTACTCAACGTATCTTATTAACCCTTGCTAGATTCTGAAGCCATTAAGACGACGTCTACATCAAGTTATGCTCTGGGAATCATCATCAAAAGCTAAAGCTCTTCAATGAAGTCAAGAAGGTTAACATATACACCCACTTGAGTGAAGACGAAGTTACTGATTAGATAGGAATATAATCTCTAGCCATAGAACCTATTTCTGTAGTGTATTGTGATAGCAGCAATGCCAGACCATTAGTTAAGATACTAGTCTTAATAGTATGATAGTTTTTGAGTTATTTATTTCTGATTCTTATTTGTAAGAAGTTTCTTTCTCTCTCTTTAACCTAGAGTGTTCTCTGGATCTTGTGTAAAGAGTTGAGTTGTAACCTATAGTCATGTCTTGGACCTGCTGTGTTTCTGTTGTACCACTCTGAGGGATGTAATACTAGTGAACGGTGTTTCATTGGTGATATATCAACAACTATAGTGTACTACATCATGCAATGGTATGCTGGGTCACCGCAGTTGGTATCAGAGCATATACTTTGACCTTAGGGTTAAAAAACCTTTTAGGAAGATCTGTAGGTTGGATAGTGACTATAGGAGCCATCTTATCTAAACCAAATATTGTGATGATTTGTGATAAGTATCCACTTGAGGATAACTTTGTCACTAGATACTTAAGTCATTCTTTCTTGAGAGTAATTATTTTATCTTTTCTCAGGATAGTGCTATTTAGTGTCTTCCGAAGGAGACATAAACCACCAAGATATTGTAGGAAAGTCAATCGACCACTGTAGATTAGGATCAAGTGTAAAACATCAATTGAAGTACTCTTAATGGTGTAGCCTAACCCTAGAATTCGTGTAAGACAGTGGAATCTTATGGTTAGTTGATAACCAAAGACAATATGATGAATATCATCAGGATAAATGTTGTTGTAATGAGTAGTAATCATTTGGAATTTACTTGAGGATTCTACGTGATGAAGTAAAATTATGATAAGAATCAATGATAGTGTAATTAGAAACAAAGTCATCATGATGAGCTTAGCTCTTAAATCCTGATGTATAGGTAAAACATAACGAGATCATGGTGAAATTAGCTCCGAAACCATGATATAAGTGTAAATATGACCAACAATTAGTAAATTATTCTAAAGTAGCAATAAGAGAATAACATGGTAGGACTATGATAGAAGTCATAAGTGCTAGAAAATTCTAATAATCTTTGGTTTAAGTTAGTAAATCGGATCTGATTAGTTGTTTGGACTGATCATGTGAGGTTAGTTTACTAAATAATGATAGGTTGGTTATATTAGCCATTCCAAGAGTGAGACTAAAGGTTAGTCAAAATCAAATTGAGATCATTTTGTTTAGAATTATCCTGTTGCAATTGAGCAATTCGGGTAAATATTGAAACAAAGAAATAGTTTGACCCTATGTGCTAAGTATCACGATGTAAACCTATACGAGGAGGTGTCATATACTACACAACTAAGCCTGAATTCTAGAGATATTATACTCAACTACTATACTTTGGGCTTAGAATATTGTGTGTTATATCTACCACATTTGGACTTATTGGTTTTTCTTGGATCTTCTTGATTGACTAGATCTGTACATGAAGTTTGACTTGATGTGCAAATGCATGTTGCAACATCCAGTTACTACTTGATGTTATAGACCTAAATAGGAATGGGAATTCGTGTAAGGGAGTGACGAGTTTCAAAGACCAAGATGAAGACCTACATGAAGGGTAAACCCAAGTATGAGGAGTGTCAATTCAATTTGAAGGATGGATCAAGTTCAGATCATTACTAAACAGTAATAAGAATAAAGTCTAGTGTAGAAAATACACGGAGCAACAAGAAGTAATAAACTTAAAGTTCATTCAAAGTAGGTAATTTTGCTAAGAAGTAATGGAGTAGTAGTACCAAGTTCATGGAAGTATCATGAATAAGTACAAAGAAGAAGCTTTGGAACCAAAGTGGTATTTAAGCTCTGACAATTCAGAGAGAATGCCAATAGTACGTCGAAAAACCATACGGTAATTCATACACCCTAGGATGGTTCACAGCTGGTATCTTGTCCACAGCTGGTATTTGGTTGACTTAGTTAACCAGATTATCTTGATTGTTGCATAAAGAGCATAAAATTTGGCCTAAGTAATCAAGTCAAGTACTATATAGACATAAATGAGTATAATTTTTTTGATGCGATCGTCTTTCGAGGCACTTCGCAAAGTCAGACCTATCAAAGTGAAAATGCCCAAATAGTAAGTAAGACAATTAATGATGAAAGATTCACTTCGGAGATCCACAATTGTGTGGATACACCGTACAATCTTTCATAAGACCCTAAATAGGTAGAGTATAAGCTGGATAGAGACCAATATTCTAATTATAAAGCCAATAAATACTATATAGACAGTTTGAAGACTATTAGTAAACCCTAAGGGGAGAGTAAATAGTAAACGGAAGTACTGTTATCCGAATTCCAAGTAAAGGTTAGAGAAGAAGTACTAACCTATAACAACATTAAGCCTTATTTTCATAAGGTCAAAAGAAAACATCATTATAAAAGTACTTTCAGAAGTATGTCTGGAGAAAAGATCGAAGCTTAAATTGAAGATAGTAGTGCTTAGAACTTTAGATAGTTAATAAATGGAATTTGAAGAAGTACTTAAGGAAATAACAAAAGAATTTCTAAATCTTGATAAGGTAAAAGCTTGAAGTAATAAAATGGAATAGTCCTAACAAACTTATTCTAAAAGAAACAACTCTTAAGCTATCATTAAGAGGGAACAAAGCACATCCAATTGGACAAGTATAGAGGAACAAGAAATTCCAATGGGTATGGACTAAATGAGTTCAAATCCAACCTTCAGAAGGACCACCAGTATAAATCATAAAATGACAATACAAAAATTTAGTCTTTTGGCCACAACTATTGTGTTATAACAATTAAAACCCTGTTTTAGTGTGACTTCCTATACCTTACACAGTATAAGAAAGTTCAATGATTAAATAAAAGGAGTTGGATTAGGATACCTAATTAGGTTAAGGAACTAAAGAAGAGACCCCAGATTAAGGAGTTTATAATAAGGAACTATCCTTAGAGGTGGATAGAAAAAGGAACTTTGGAGTATAGACACAACAAGTTGAAGATTGTTTAGTATGATGAGAATTCAAGAAAAGGATTCAGATATGGAATACTATTATTCTCATTTGAGGTTACTATGGAATTGAGAAATTCCGTAACCAACACAAGTAAATCCCTCATTCTGAAACGTGAGAGTTTACGAACTTCGGGGACGAAGTTTATTTTAAGGGGGAGAGTCTGTAACATCCCAGCATTAGAGCTTAGAAATAAGCTGAACCCAGATGTGTGCATTGCATTCATGCATAGAAAATCCGAATAATTTTCGCACTTTTGAACAAAACTTGTCAAAGTGATTGAAGCTTCTCTCAACTTGATGGAATTGAAGTAGATCATCAAGTTGACTGCGATAAGTTTCAGTATGACCTTTGTTAAAACCTTATTTTGGGTAAAGGAGATTTGATCTAAGGGTAGATCAAATGTAATAAAAATTAAACCCTAACACATTGCTTATTGATTAATATTTGATCCTTAAGTGATTATCACATAGTATTCATTACAATAACTCATGAATACCAAGCTATGAATATAATCTAAGTAACAAGAATGTAATAACTAATCTTGACCTATCTTATTCTTATCTATTCTTACCATGAGTGTCATGGTAATACTTAACCCTAACTCTTTAAGTTATATGGAGTAAGAAGGAAACCTATTCAAAGACCATTCACCACATATCTTTCTTTCCATATTAATCCTTATCATCTCTATTGAACCTTATTCTAATATCTATTGTTCATCAATATTGAGTAATAAACTATTGATTCACCAATTCTTAATCTATCAATACTTGATCTATCAACTCTTGTCCTTATCATAGCATTCACTTAAAGTCCTTTAGGAAAGAAGTAAGAAGAGGTAGATGGTAATGCTAGTTATAAATATCATCTATAGGATGGGAGTGTTGGAAGAGAATAAGATCAATATGATAATTGATGGAGTTAACTCACTCCTGAAATGATAGAAGAGTTATCTAGAATATATATTTGTATGGTAACAAAGAAGATTACAAGGATGATTATTGAAGATAGTTACCGGGAGTAATCCTATTGGATCAAGTAGGTATAGTCAATGAATAATATCTCTTAGTCCAATAGAGATAAATAGAAGATAATTATAATACAACTGTAATGTTGTATGGATGAAAGCCTTGATTAGCCAACTGGAAACCTAAACCATAAAGGATCAAAGGATTATAATGGTCATGCTTTACTCACCAAGATTGAATGCTTATATCATGTATAAGTGACATTGGTGGATAGAACATGATTGAACCCTAGTATAGATAGGTTATCCTAGATTAGTCATGACATGTCACATTAATATAATGTGAGGTTAGAGTATGAGTTACTAGAGTGAAGTAGAGATAATATAGTATGATTAAGAGGATGTTAGAACAACATTGGATTAAAGAAGTAGTATTTTCCTCTTTGGAAATACTAAGCACTTGAGGTGAAGTAGGATTTGATGTATACATCTATTGAAGTAGTGTTATTCCTCTTAAAGAATAGTAAGCTTTTGAGGAAAGTAGTTTGATATATACATCTACTGGAGTAATGTTAGTGGTGGATGATTATGGAAGGGTATGAATGGAGTTAGAAGTAACTACTTGTTGGATTAGAGGTTATCAGCAGTAGAGTAGTTGATATAACCAAGTATAGATATGAGAGGATTATGAAGGGTTTTTAGTGTCAAGCTCATTGGATTTATAAGTGGATTTAGAAGAATTAAAGGTGGATAATAATATTCTTGTATAGCAAACCTCATCATGTTAACACATGATTGTAAGACCCCACCTTTATAAAGGTAAAGGTCCCTGTGATTGCAATGCTAGTCCCTGGATCAAATGCTAGCATCCACAGTTTAAGATGAAGTACACAGAAACAAAGGTCATTATTACATCGTTATTCCAGAGATAACATAGTCTTTTACAACTCCGTAGCCATAGGCTAGTACAAGAGTTTAACTTAACAATGTAAATAAAAGTCTTCATCTTCATGTGCCACAGGCAAGCATGTTGAGTGTATACTCATAACCCTAATCCTCATCAGAGTAACCTGCAACATCACAAGTTACAGCCACAGTGGGTCAATACATTGGAATAGTATTGGCAAGTGATACCTTAGTAGAATAATAGTATCTAGATTCTACATGAATTTGGCTAAGTTTAGCTTAGGCTTGCTTTGCTCAAAATAGGTTTTACCTATCAGTTGAAAATATTAAGTTTTTATTTGGCAAAAACTCCCAAGGAACCACCAATAGACATTGGTGAACCTTTACCCTTATTCAACCACAAGTTTTTAACTTAGAAATTGTGATGAGGAGATTCTTGATAGCTTCTATGTCTTGATCTTCAAATTGTCCATTTCCGGGGACACGACTAAGTACTTAGATTCTCCCTTCTGCAGAGGTGGTGCACTATCCCCACAAGACTCGACATGCATCGAGACAAGACCTTTCATAAGCCTTCAAAATGGACGCGCTCCAAACCTATCACCCCTACCACCAACTGTCCATTTGGCTAAGTTATTGCAACCTATATGATTCAGGCAGAGCCCATAATGCCATGTGGTTGCACTAGAAGCTTCTTAACATATGGCATCTCAAATCCCTTTGTTCCTGGGTGGATTTCCACAAGTGTGATACACAAGGTAGACCATAGATATGGGCCTTACGTAACCACTCAACATAACCCAAACAACCATTTCACCCAGGTGTTTCATTCACTTAGTTGTTTTATTAAGCAAAACCCAAGTCAAAGACTTAGCAATATTTTTCCATAACAAATATATATATATAATCCACCCTTGGTTGCTACTAGCTAGGCTAAGCATGGCAGTAGCAAGTATCTTAACTTAGAGAAATTCTAACAATTCTACAACTACTAGGATTTCCCAAGCATAGCATATATATACTTAGCAAAAATTATCATGCAAGCCCTATACAAAATATCACTAATGCATAGTCAAAATATTGGGACAAAAATATGAAGCACTACTTGCCTTGGTAGTTGGGAGAGTAACAACAATCCTCACAGTCACAATCACCACTAGCACCAAAATCTACACATAAAATGATAGCACCAAATTCATATCTCAAATAATCAAGCAAAAATATATGAATGCATGCAAATGCCATGTGATGGTTTTTTAGAAACTAAACAAGACAAGTAAAACAGTACTAAATAATAAACTAAACATTTATACACCAAATAAACTTAATTTGGCTTTTAAAACATTTTCCAAATAAATTTTATACACAAAATAGGCCTACAAATGTCTCTGCATAAATTTCCATTTTAACAGAACCAAATCACAAATCCAAGCCTACAAATTTGTAGGGTTTATTTTTGTGATTCCAATGGTGTATTATTTGCATTTTTTGGATAAACAGAACAAAAGTTATTGAATTTACAAGTTTGAATAACTAATAGATTCAAAAACATATTTTGAATTAAAATCCCAGACACGTGGGCGTGTCTGATTGGCCCGTACCGGTTCAGCTGGATCGATCAACGAGAGTCGCACGATTTAATTGAAATCGCACGGGCCAGATCTATTCGTACCCCTTCGATAAGTGATCTAATCCTACGCGCTAGATCTAGATCCAACGGTGTCCGATCAAACGACCATGGATGGGCGGCGCAAATGGCTGCTGGCGGCGGCGCTACTGGCAGCGGTGCTCCGGCGATTCCAGAGGGGGCTAGGGGCGGTGGCGATGCTTACTAGCGTCGCAAGGATGCGAGGATGCTCAAGGTGGCTTCGGCTTGGACGGGGGCGAGCTGCTGCGGCCGTGGGAGCTCGTCGGAGTTGCGGACAGCGTCGGGTCGATGCAAACGGTGACGAAGACGATGACCTGGATCACCCCTATGCAAAAAAGTGCATTAGGACACGCGCAAGGTCCAGGCGAACAAGTGGGTTTGAACTAGAAGGCGAGGGGCGCTCGTATTTTACCGGGATTGCTCGACGGAGTTGAGCGGCGGCTCTATCGTTTGCAGAGGTGGATGGGGACGATGACATGGGGCGATTTAAAACAAACCGAATGCATGAGAAGATGCACAAGACGATGGCAAAGCAGGTCGTGTGAACCAGAAGGAAAGGGGCGGTCAGGGCGGTACTGCAGCGGTGTAAATGGAATTCCGGGAAGCCTGGTGGCAGAGAAGGAGTGGGGGTTGAGGGGCAATGGTCGCATCTGTGTGGGGTTTAAGTAGCAGGTGAGGGCTGGGCGAATTACTGCCTGAATCAAAGGAATTGATTCGATTTTAATCAGCGAGGTAACGGGCGGCGACGGTGTGTTCATCGCGCGGGATTTGGGGGAGGACGACGACGTGGCGTTGGGGCCACTGGTCAGCGTCTGGGGGTTGGTTCGACGCGGGTGAGAGAGAGGGGGGGGGGAATGGCCCGGGTGGGCTTGTTGGGCTGGCTCTGTTGCTGGGCCGAAAGGCTGGCGCAGGCCCTTTTCTTTTTCTTTATTCCTTGTCTATTTCTGTTTTGATTTTCTGAAATCATTTTCAGATGCTTTTCAAATGAGTTTGAATTCAAATTTCTTTTGGATTTTTGCAGTGAAAACTTTGTACTCAAATGAGTGTAAAACCTTACTGTTTAGTCCAAAGCACTTTGACATAAAGTAAAATAAAATAAAACCATGCCTTAATATGATTATAGATAATAGGCATAAAGTGGTTTTATATTTGAATTTTGTTTTGAGAATTTTGTGCAAGCTTTGCATTCATAACAAGGTATTCTCATACTTTGAGAGTAAGTTAGAACCATTGCCTTTCTAGCACAAAATAATAGGCATAAGAATGGTTTCACATTTTGAAATCTAGTTTGAAAATAACCAAATGCTTATGAATGCATGAATGATATGCAAACTTTTCAAATTATGATTTTTGGGATGTTACAATGATGATGGATATGAAGAAGTAGTATATCTAGGAAAGGAATTCCTTAATTAGAAGTCCAGGATTGTGAAGTATGGAAGATAGGAATTCTTGGTAAACACTAAACCCTAAATCTATAACCAAGCTTAACATCCATCTCATCTGTTGGATAAATCATTTTATTTTCACAATGCTTTATAGGAATATTTTCCTATAGCAAATCACTTAAGAACATCTCTGTCATTTCCAATTATCATAACCATATGTGCTTAGGAGTTATCTTTATCAATTCTTTTCCATCAGACATCCAGATAATAACTTTCTATCTTAAAGTGTGATAGCATTAAAGATCACAAACATAAAGACAATATGTTTAGCCATAAATCGTTACTCACATCAACAAAAGAATATAGGTATATTAGGAACCCTAAACCCTAGAGTAAGCATTTACAATTCAAACCCTAACTCCTATATTATTTATAAAAAATGTATATATCTTGTTATTCCCTAGATTCATGGGAGTAATATTAACCATATTAATTCCTTTGTATATCATACATCAAATAATGATATATGATCATTGTATAAAAATTTCCCTCCAAACTCTAAATTAACTAGAACTAAGTTTTATAAATAAATAAGGAAATATCATATAATAAAGCCATGGTTTATTATAGAAAGAAAATTAATAACAAAGGCTTCTACAAAATATAAAAAGGATTTATATAAAGAAAATAAAGAAATATAACAATATATATAATAAAGGTTCACAAAATGATACTTAATACATTTCACTATTGCTACAATTATTTAGCAAATAACTTCTATGAAGAGACTTTCCAAAACAAATAAAAAACATAAATCTGAAAACAAAGCAGAAAATAGATAAGGAAAAACAGAAAGAAAAGAAAAGGAGAACCAGGCCCGAGCAGCAGGCCGACCTAGATTTTCTCCTCTGCAATCTACCGCCCAGCAGTAACACCTTTCCTCCTCCACTCACTTCGCCACGGCCCAACAGAAGGCCGGCCCAGAAACCGTTTTGTCAACTCGATCCTCATCGTCTACCTCTTGCTCGTCCCAAAGCAGCTCGCTCTTGATCGCGCCGCCGTCGCCCGCGCTAAGATCCTTGCCCGCCGCCCTGGAGCTGGGGACAAGAATGCCGACGCTGTCCTCTCTCTCCCCATACCTATCTCTCTTGGTCTCGTTTCCCCTAGCATTTTTACCTTCTGCCGAAACCCTAACCCGCCATGGCCTCAAGCTAGAGCTCGCTTCCGTCCTTCCCTTTCCATTTTGAGGCCACCACCGAGACCGCGATGCTCGACTTCATCATTTGCCCCAAACCGCACTAGTCAGGGAGTTCCCTAACTGCAGGATTTGAATCGTCTTCCTCGACACCGACATCATTCGCCGCCGTCTCCAGCTGCACCTCGCCTCTACGACCTCTGAGCTCACGATGAGCTGGTGGTCCGCTAGGACCCTTCCCTTCCTCCCATCCCTCTCTGGTTTTCTCCAGCCTTGAGCACCGCCGTGCGGCCTCCGCTCTGGTAACCGTCGGCAAGGCTCTCGGCCACCCCAAGACCCTACGCCACCCTAGTTAGGTTGCCCGTATTTATACGCTCAACGTGTGCATCCGCGCGCGTGCCGTAGCACCGCCGCTGGGTGGTCGCCGACGTCGGCCACCGTCCACCACGCCGGTTAGCGCGAGTCAACTCGGTACAGGCCCCGTCGCTGAGGTGGCTTGCTGATGTGGCATAGACCCCACTAGTCAGTGACTGGGGGTAAGAACAAACCTAGTGATAAAAACCTTTCACCCCATGCTGACATCAGCATTACATTATGAACTATTTAGTTTATTAATTCAAGAAATTAAATAAAATGATTCAATCTTATAAAATCAATAACTTTTGTTTTATAATTCAGAAAAATATGTTTAATATATGAAAATTTTCAGAAAAATAAAATATACAAATTAAAACTATTATTAAATATTATTATGATAATTAATTATATGAATATTATTTAATAAAGGTTTTAGAAGTAATAAAACTTAGATAAATCATATTTTAATATTGGTAAATATTAAAAATATAAATAAAATACCAAAAATCTTAGAAAAATAAAAAATACTTTAAAACTATAATCATACATTATTATTTCACTTAAATAGTATTTATTATTTATTAAGTATATATAAAGTGATAAACCTTATAAAAATCATATCCTATTATTTTTAAATCACAAAAATAAATGTAATATACCAAAATGATCACAAAAATAATACCTACATGCTAAAAATATGATATTACACTTTTGAGGTAAATAAACATTTGAACAATTTAATAACTTGAATTTAAACTTATTTCCTTAATTGATAATTCATATAAGGGTAAATAAAAATTGCTAATAATTCTAAAAATTAGCTAATTGAGTCTAATAAATAGTATTAGTCTTAAATAGTGATAATATGAAGTCAAAATGGTTCAACACATTTTAAAATACAATTTTATTGAATTATCATTCAACCATATGTGTAGTTTATTTTCTAAAAAGATCTAGATAAAGTATAAAATCTTTAAGAATAATTTGGGATTAAACAAAACCTTTTTACTTACCTCAACCACAAGTTTATAAACAAATCAAAACCCTATAGTGAAACCATAAGTAGTTAACTAATGTTTTTTCCCTGATCACCAATTATAACCATTCATTCACAAAAAAATGATTCCATTCCATTATAAAATCAAGAAACCACTACACCAAATAAAAGTATAACCATTCTTAAGTAACTTTAAGGAAACATTATAAAGTACACAAGGTACAAATAACATAAGCAATATACCTGAAGTCCGTCTATGTCTTTAAAGTTAACTTTAGTCTACAATACTTCAAATAATATGCTAAAGATATTGTTATGTGTTTTATAGTTAACTTTGGTATGTTATAATTAAATCATAAAGCATCTCAAGTCGAAACTATCCAAGCAAGCACAAACAATATCGACCACCATTGGTTAACCACAAAGATTGTTTAAACCTTAATAAGAAATCTTTTCTTCAAAAGTTATTAGTTTTGCCACTTAAGTCAACAGATGACAATTAATCGTAATCACATTACTTTATACTTTACCTGTATACCTAAGATGGTTAACACTTAAGTTCTTTATAAGTGACATTACTTGTAAAGTAAAATTTGAAGATAAACAATTATAGTGTAAACAATCTTGAGTAGCATTTCACATTTGTATGTATCTCATTGTTTTATGATATTGTAATTACATATTGTTTCACACATACTCACAAGCCTTAATAAGAAGCACAAGTGTGAAACTTAATCTAAAAAGGGCAACACATTCCAAAGAAACCATTTCCAGTATCCAAACCCTAGATCAACGTTATCCTCGGGATTCGAGTTTATCAACTTGCATTACATTACTTATGCATAAAAGCATCTTGCTTCTTTAAATGTTAGTCCTTACCGGACCAATGATGCTGATTTCAGATATTGGATCCTATAATGTCTCGAAGACCGTGAGTGCATAATCTTGCAATCACAAAAGGCAAGTTAACACTTGCTCATGTCCTTTGATTATTTTCTGTAAAGTATTTTGCAAATTCAGTGTTGTCATCACCTGCATTTGAAAAAGGTCAGAAAACACTGTTTTCATAATAATATGATTATAGGTTATTTACCATGAGGTAATAACCTACTATGAAAGTTCCGGTGGTAAAGGAACATATTATCTAGGACTTAACAACCAATGTCGCTAGTGATTCTTGCGCCGCATATAACGCGTTAACCATGAGATTTGGAATGGTACGGAGAATTCAGCTGTATCCTTTTCCTCTCATATCGAGGCAAGACAACCTTAACGTGACGTTCTGATTCCTTGTGCGGATCCAACATATGGGTGGGCACCCTTACGCCCCACACTTTTGGTGTCTAGATTATCTATGAATGGTGTTTAGGGGTATAGTCCATTTAATATGGTACTTGCCCGGGCATCACCAGGTCATAGAGTCTTCGGGAACTCATCAGGGTTTTAGCCTGTCCGAAAGGGGGCTTAACGGAGGTGAGCCGGCCCCGAAGGATCGTGCAGACATATGGGGTCGCGAAGAGGGCAGTGATTGGCTTGGATCATCTACTGGGCCCCACACCATAGGAAGTGTGGACGGGAAAGATTGCCCGGTTGTGCAACAAGGATTTGATCTCTCATGGGTAAAGTAATGCACCTCTGCAGAGTGTAAGAACTGTAACTTGTTACTCCCTGTTCCGGGAAGGAGCTGCGAACGTGGCGGGAAAGGAACTCCATGAAAGTTCTGGTAAACCCGTAAAGGCTGACGGACATAACTTTTCAGAATAAAAGAAACCTTTGAAGAAATGTTTACGAAAACCTGCATTGCCTACGACCTATGGTCTTTGGCTGTAGATATAGTGCATCAAACACTTCTTTTCTAGTGAACTTGCTGAGTACGCTCGTACTCAACGTATATTCTTAACCCTTGCTAGATTCTAAAGCCATTAATATGACGTCTACATCAAGTTATGCTCCAGGAATCATCATCAAAATCTAAAGCTCTTCAATGAAGTCAAGAAGGTCAACATATACACCCATTCAAGTGAAGACGAAGTTAGTGATTAGATAGGAATATAATCTCTAGCCATAGAACCTATTTCTGTAGTGTATTGCGATAGCAGCAATGCCAGACCATTAGTTAAGATACTGGTCTTAATAGTATGATAGTTTTTGAGTTATTTATTTCTGATTCTTCTTTGTAAGAAGTTTCTTTCTCTCTCTTTAACCTAGTGTGTTCTCTGGATCTTGTGTAAAGAGTTGAGTTGTAACCTATAGTCATGTCTTGGACCTGCTGTGTTTCTGTTGTACCACTCTGAGGGATGTAATACTAGTGAACGGTGTTTCATTGGTGTTATATCAACGACTATAGTGTACTACATCTTGCAGTGGTATGCTAGGTCACCGTAGGAGTTCAGTACTTCGGATGGATCTGCATTTTTTCTGAGCTTGTTCTCCAAGTTGTTACCCAACTTTCATCAGTTCTGCACTTTTTGATTTGAGCAACAGAAGGTCTTCGGAAAAATCAATCTTTACCTGTTGGTCTGTTTTGACGGATTTCTGCCATCATTTGCATTTGCCTCTTATAGAAGCTTTTGTTTTGATGGGTTTTCAGTTGAAGTGTTTACCAAAGGTTTATTGTTTTTTCTTACACTAATGTTGTCTTTGAGTTTGTGCAAAAGTTTTGTATGAAGGAAATTCGCAGGAGAGGGAGAAAAGGAATCTGTAGAGTTCGTCTTTGAATAGGTAAAAGTGGTGAAAACAGAAGGTTTGTGAAACCCCAATATTTTTATATTTTTGATGTTTTTAATACATAAGAGAAGTTACGAGACGAAACTGAAGAGGAAACGGAGCCCGAGGTGGACAAACCCACCCCAGGCATGGGCCCAGCCTGGTCGTGCCTGAGGGGGATGTTCCCCCCTCAAACTCCGTCTCCGCCTCGTTTCCGTGTCAAAACCTTCCTTATGCATTGAAACTTCGTAATATATAACCCCCCGGATCCCCCGAGGTTCATGCATCGTGTTCTCGTCGTGTTTTTGTTTCAATCTATTTCTGTCAGGAAATCTTCTCAAGTTTAGAGCACCATGGCCTCCGCCAACGAAAAAGGCAAGAATCCCGAGGAAGAAGAACCTCAAGTCCCCAAGGAGGAGGAGATTTCAGTAGGTTATGAAGGTGACATGGAGGAGGACAAGCATCTGGACACCCGCGCACCGTCGCAAGCATTGGTTTGGTGGCACGACCTACCAAGCTTAAGAGGACATCACCGATGTCTACAGGAGGGAAATCTCGACGTCATACTCTCTCTCCACGATCATCTCCTCCACGTAACAAGAGACCCTTCCATGCACTTATACATGAATATCAATATCAACATGTGTCCAAAGGGAACTTGCCTTCGGTTTGGGATATGCGTCGTTCTAACAATGCAGAGAAGGATCATGCTAAGGATGAAGAGTGGGGAAACAATAACAAGAACTAGGATTCTCGGACTGACATGATCATGAACCATATAGAGCAAAACTCGGAGATAATCCGTACTCTTACTTTTGAGTTTGAGGAGTTGAAGAAACTTATTGAAGAGCTTATCAAGAGAACACCACCACCACCGAAGGAGTAATTTGTCATCAGGTTTGGCATCCCCTTGGCTTGTTCCAAGCTTGGGGGAGTGCCGCGGTATCACCACCATTATCTTTTATCTTTTACCTTTTTAGTGGATTCATATCTGTGGTAGAGAAGTTATCTTATAGTTTGGTTTGCATGTGTAAGTATCTCTCCTTTAGTTGATTATCTATGTATCCCTTGGTGTGAGTGCCTTTATTGAATATTAATGAGAAGTCTCATCTTTTACCCTTTTGCACTTCTTATTTTAGTTTGCAATCTCTATTATATGATTGATCTTGTTGATCAGTATTGGCATCACTTTGGGAGCATCAAGTAACTCTAAATTGGTTTTGGCAAACCAAGTTCTGGTCAGTAGCAACAATTTTTGAGGTTTGAAAGAAAAAGAGAAAGAAAATCTTACAGGTATTTGGTATCATTTGTTTTCTTTCTTGTTGGCTCATAAGCTTAGTATTCTTTATTTAAGATCTTTTGTGTCTTCAAGGAAGATTGCATGTTTGGCTTTATTACTTGTATGTTTGCTTGTTTCTTTCAACTCTCTTGCTTGCTACCTAGCCTTGCTAGCCAAAAACATGTTTTGAGAAGGCATACTTCTCATGTTTCCAAATCCCTGTGAACCCAACCTTTGCCATTTGTGTCCACCATATCTACCTAGTAGCATTATTGCTATTCCAAGCAAATTCTCAAGCTTCATCTACCTTCCAAATTAAAAAGTATTTTGTTATGTGAAAACTAGTTAGTAAAGCTCTCACGAACTTGATGGCACACTTTATTTTCTTGCCCTAATAGACTTGAACCATTGTGGACATCAAAGTTGTATATGCTTGCATCTATACGTTGGGATTAGTAGAACCGTGCTATCACGGGTAACGTTTTCAACATAGCACTTATACTCTGTACATCGTTGATATCGTGTTATTTTGTCTATGGATGTCAATGGTGTGAAATAAAAGGGGAACTTGTGAGTCCATGGAGTTTGTATTTTGTGCTAGAGAAACGCCTGGGCCGCTAGCCTAAGCCATGCTTAATCGTGGTGGAAACTTGCAGCATCACCACAGTGAGCAATCTGTGAAGCATCCTCAATAAAAAACTATACACATAGTAGACAAAAAGCTTTTTGTGAAACTGTTTGCCAGGTGTTCTTTGACCAAGAACAGGTTTGCCAATTCCAATTATGATTTATCTTTATGCATCTCTATTGTGACTGTTGTACTTGGTTGCAAGCTAAGTTATATAATGGTGAGTTGCTTTCTTCTATGAGTTGTGCAATGGTAAGTGTGATGCTTCTTGTTCGTATTCTTTTATCGACACTTCACTCCATAAACCTGTGGACATGTTTACTGAGCTCAGTTTTCGCTTGGGGACAAGCGAAGTCTAAGCTTGGGGGAGTTGATACGCCCAATTTGCATCACCATTCTATATCATAATTTACCTCTATTCATTGATATTTGTCTTATTATGAGGTATTACTTATGGCTTTTCATCTGTTTATGCATGTTGGATGATTCTTGGTGGATGAACTACCGGAGTCTGGATTCTGATGGAAAATAAGGCATTTTGGTGCAATTTCGCGAAGATCAGAAAAATACCAGAAAAATATGGAAACATATTATTTTACCAGAAGACAAAGGAAGCCAGAAGGAGGAGAGAAGGGGGGCCTTAGGGGGCCCACACCCCCTAGGCACGGGCCCACCCTGGGCCATGCCTAGGGCAGGTGTGGCCCACCTTCCAGGCCTCCAACTCTCCCCCTTCGCCTATATCTTCCCTACGGAACCCTAAGCCTAGAGGAGCGACCACGGATAGATTTCTGCCGCCTTTGGGGGGCGGAAAACACCGAGAGAGAAAGATCTCTCCGATAGACAGATTTCTGCCGGGGGAAATCCTTCCTGGAGAGGGGAGACCATCGCCATCAACACCATCATCAAGCTAGGCTTCATCGGGATCATCATTATCCACACCATCATCTCCACCAGCACCATCATCACCACTCCGTCCCACTGTAACAATTGTGTTGGATATTGCTTTAGTTCTTAGGGGAAACTTTCCCGGTGTTGATTACTATTGTAGTTGATGCTTGTGAGTGGAACCATTGGATTATTATTTATGTTCAGATTGTTATCCATTACCATATCATCTTTGATCTTGATCCATATGATGTCTTGTGAGTAGTTCGTTGTGTTCTTGAGGACATGGGAGAAGTCATGTTGTTAGTAGTGAATCTGTGATGAGTTATTATCCAATGGTTTAGTATTTAAGTTGTGGTGCTATTCTTCTAGTGGTGTCATGTGAACGTCGACTACATGACACTTCACCATTTATGGGACTAGGTGAGTGCATTGTGTATTTGTCTACTAATTGTGGGGTTGCCGGAGTGACAGAAACCTGAACCCCCGTTAGGACACCTTTGCGCAAGGGAGCATAGGATCTCAGAGTTTAAGGCTGTGGTTAGATTTATATCTTAATTACTTTCCTTTAGTTACGGATGTTTGCAGGGGGTTTAATCACAAGTATGTATTAGTCCTAGGAAGGGCGGTATGTTAGCACAGGTTCACCCACACAACACTTACAACACCAGAGAAGAGTACTCAGCTATTTGAAGTGAAAGCAGTTGACAGAATTCCCATGTGTCCTCGAGAACGTTTGGTCCTTATAAGTATTTCCACCGGCTTGTCCTTTGCTAAGAAAGGATTGGGCCACTTGCTCCGTTTGTTCGTTACCTTTGTTACTTGCTCCTTGTTTTGCTGCCTTGTCAGAAAACCACTAAAAATCCGTTTGCTAAGTATTCACAGGGGTTTCCTGCTCCATACCGTTGTTCATCACCTTTTGCTCCTCGTTGGGATCGACACTCCTATTTATCGAAAGTACTGCGATACACCCCCTATACTTGTGGGTCATCACGTAGCTCTTCAATTGAAGCTGGTCTCTTGCTGGTGCCTTTGAAGTTGCGGATGAAGATGTATGCTAGCTCTTCCTATCCGCGGATGGATCCAGAGGGGAGGCTGTTGAGCCAGGCTCTGGCTACGCCCGTTAGCTGCAGTTGAAGGCATTGCATGGCTGTGTTTTTGCTCCCGCCATGGAGTTTGAATGACGGCAGATGCTCATCAAGCCAGATCTTTGGCTCCTGCATGCCATCGAATTTCGGGTTGTCCGAATGGAGTTTGAATCCCTTAGGCATCCGCGACTGCCATATAGCCCTACTGAAGCATATGGCACCGCACAACTCAGTGTCCTCGTCCTTGGATTCCGTGGAACACGTGTGTTTTGCACGTGACTTGTCGATCTTGCGCTGCGCGAGCTCACTACGGGCGTCGTAGTTGTTGCTTCTGCGTCGTGGGATGCGACGGCGTCACGGCAGGTCATGCTCTTCTTCTTCGGATGAGGGTGTGCGGCTTCGAGTGAATTTTACCGCAGCCTTCTTCTTCAGCTACGTGGACGTTTTGTCATGGAGCGCAGCTTCGACAAGTCCGAGACCTGCAAGCGCAAATTTGTGGATTGCGTTCCGCGGGTCTCCCGCTGGAGGCGAGTTGGATGCTAGGTAGGTGGTGGCTGCCATGAATGCGGCCTGCGGCGTCTTGGGCATGATGTTGCCCTGTGAGTACATCATCATGAAGGACATGTCGAGTGCCTTTGTGGCCTTGCATCGTGCGGCAGGATCCATGGGCTCCAAGCAACAACGATACTTGCGGCCGTCATAGCCCTTCAAGGTAGAGCCTCCAGAGGAAAGTGTGGCTCGCCTTGCGCTTGATTCGTCAGCCGCTCGCATGCGTTGGTCGAGATCGCTTTGCTGCTTGATCTGTCGATTGTGCTCCTCAATGAGGAGCCAGTGGTAGCCCATCAGCATCTCGCGAGGGGCGTCGATTGGCAGAGGGTGGGTACCTCGCATGGCGTCATGCACCCTTTCCCATTCTGCGGCGTTGAGATTGATCTCATTGCGACCACGGTTTATACCCTTAGTGTTTTCGGGTGCCCTATTCCCGTTGGTATTGGGCGGAGGTGGCGCATTTGCTCTGTTTGAGGCATTAGGAGCCTGCGGGTTGGGAGGAGGATTCGGCAGGTTGGTGTCATCGCTGAAGTTACCATCGTGGATGGCTGCGCATATGTAGGGATGGGCAAGATCATTGCTCCCAAAGCTTTCAAATCCAGAACCGTAGGTTCCTTCATCAGTAGGGGATCGCACAGATCGGAGTTGCAACTGACGCTGTCATCCGAGTCGCTTGTTAATGATACTGTGCACAAGGCGCCGATTGGTGGTACCCACAAGGCAGGCCTGATCGATGGAGGTGACACCCGCTCCGGAAGGTGGAGAGTGCCGGTCTACCCCACCTGGAAGCATAAGCTCCCGAACAACATCTTGAATCCGTCGCCTACAGACTCAAAGTCTTTGCGGGTGGCCGGGCAGTGCGCGGTGAAGTCGAAGGCACTGAAGAGGAGGTGATTTTCCATAGCAAAGGAATCGATGATTGCTCCGAATGGAACCGTCACGATCGCACGATCAGCATCCCCAATTCCCACAGACGGCGCCAATTGACGAGGGTTCGACTCGTCAATGCCCATTGTTATGGACTTGGGTTTTAGAGAAGATGGGGATGCTAGAGATCGCGAGACGGTTAATAGACACGCATCAAGGGGATAGGAGGTTTACCCAGGTTCAGGCCCCCGGAGGGAAAACCATACGGCTCCTTGTCTATTCTTGATTGACGATGAAACCGAAGGTTACAGGGGTGCGCAGATGCAGTCTGGCGTGAGGTGTGTGTATGAGTTGGGGGGTGGTCTTCCTCGTCGAGCCCTCCTGGCGTTTATATAGATAGGCCAGGTCCCGGAGGTAGGTCGAGTCGATTACAAGTTAGGGTTTCACCCTTTAAATTTCTATCTATATCTAAGCCGTGTTCTCCAAGGAGTCGAACTTCTAGCGGGCTTGGGCAATCTGGAATCTCCTTGGGCAGCAAGTCTTGACGTGGGACTTCAATGGGCTGGACCGGGTGTACCAATGTAAGGTACTCGTAGAGTATATCCATGTCAGTAGCTTTTTCCCTGGTAGACCTAGGTTTAATCGAACCTTGGGAAACAACGCTAATAGGAATGAAAATAAGGACACATCTAAAAGACTTTGTTTTTTTCCATTTACCTTTGTTCACTGGACCAATCTAGTTTACTTTATATTATGGGTTGAATCAATGGATGGAGATAGGACAGGGTTGAAGGTCCACCTATAGCTACATATCATATTGGATAAAAGATAACAATAAGCACAATTATGTGTAAGGTTCCAATTGAGACAATCTTTATTTATGGGCAATACATACTAATATACTAGATCCCCTGAGAGTCCATAGGCATAGCAATAGTCTTTTAATCCAACCGAGTGTACCATGAAGCACCGGGTGCCAAACGATCATTAAGTATAAAACATTGATCAAAACATTAAATGGTGATGTTGTTGTGATTACGAATGGGTCGCTAAGCAAAGATCGTACTAACCTTTCTGTCACTAGGGTTCCTATGAGATTGCCGCTAGCCAAGTATCTCACATCAAGCCTTGATCTATCTCGGGGGTCTTGGGTACCTACAAGTACAAAGATCAATGCAAGAGACAAAGAAAAAATGGTACAAATCCCTCTTACAAACCAATACACAATTCTCCCATAAGATGCACATAAACGCTGCAAGGCTTCTCCCAAACCCACAGGCTGTGAGGACTACTCACTCATAACAATAAGATCAAGGATAGAAAACACTATGCAATACTTAGATTGAAATCAAATATTCTGACAATGGTCGCTGAATCACAAGGAGATCTCAAGTACAAAGTAATGTCTATGTCTAATGGATAGGTTGGGGCCGGGATGGAAGGGATGAACTATTGTGTGGATCTCCTTTGGTGATGTTGTGATGCAATCTGAGAATGGCGGCCCTCTGCACGGCGGATGGGACATCCATATATATAGGCGCCTTCACAAGAGTTGTAGGGTTTGACGAGACAAAGCCACCGCCACCCTGTACGGTCGAGCGGTTCGGGTGGGGTGCACCCGTACCAGTGGTCGTTACGCTGGCTGGTGCCTGGTATTAGCACCAGGAACATTTGGTCATCAATACTTCCTCAAAATCATCATTTATGACTCCAAATTTCTCAATAAAGTATGATTTTCTGCATAACATAAATCAAAGGATGGTTTTGCATATCTTTGCAATAATTAGTCATTAGTGGTAAATCAAGACAGAATAATGTCAATTGCTTGACAAAAAACAATGTTTAAACGCGGAGAAAGATGGAGCTTTTTGGAGCCATCAATCACCAAGTACATCA
The DNA here is from genome assembly GCA_916181665.1 of Avena sativa. Taxonomy (NCBI): domain Eukaryota; kingdom Viridiplantae; phylum Streptophyta; class Magnoliopsida; order Poales; family Poaceae; genus Avena; species Avena sativa. The sequence continues at coordinate 331,300,224 of OV702296.1, forward strand.
ACATGATGGCTCGGATGATGAGGGATACCAACACCGCCACCATAATGGTAATGGTCACCAACACCAATATGAGGAGACATTTGTCAAGATAAAGTTCACCATGCCCAAATTCACCGGTTCCAACGACCCCGAGGAATCTCTCTCATGGGCACTCAAGGTTCATAAAATATTCCGCGTGCACAATTATAACAACGAGAAGATGGTGGATATGGCATTCCTCGATTTTAATGATTATGCCAACCTTTGGTGGGAACAAGTCCAAGTTTCTCGAGAGGCACGAAGAGAGCCACCCATTGATACGTGACAAGATATGAAGGATCACATGCATTCCCGCTTTGTTCCGTTGTATTACACTCATGACCTCTTCAACAAGCTTCAAAAGCTAAAACAAGGAACCAAAAGTGTTGAAGAGTACTTCAAGGAAATGGTTGACATCATGTTGGATGAAGAGGAGATCATGTTGGATCAAGAGGAGATGGTCCCTTCAAAGTCCTCAAGAAGATAAATAACAACGCCTGAGTGATCGACATCCCCGCGTCCAAGTACCTCCTAAGCAACACTTTCAATGTCGTGGTGGTGGCACGGCAGATGCCGTGGGTAGGCTTAAGTTGGGGGCCGAATGGGTGCTTGTGGTCACCGGGGAGGGAGTGCATGGTTGAGCCATACACGAGGAACAGGAAGAACTCTCCACACTTGAAAATTTGATTGATACCCCAAAGATTACAAGTGCTCCCTGAGCTGTATTGGCTTGAGTATGCAGCACATGTTCTCTACTTGGTCCAACCTCCTTCTACTACTGCTATGCCCTTCCTTATATAGGCGGTGCTAGCTAATACCCCTTTGGGTTCTAGGGTTTACTGTGTGGATCTTGGTCCCTACAATATGGGCCGGGTTATGGGCTTGTCCTAAGCCCATAGGCCTGGTCCATAAAGCTTGACAGCTAACGGTCTTCTGGTACGCTGCTTCCTGTTCTTTTTGGCGTCACGCTGTTACTTTGTACGTCATTGCTTTCTTTGGGCGTCACCCAGCTCCTTTTGTGTCACCCGGCGTCGCCCTTCTCTTTTGACCATGCTTTACCATGGTCCTTCCCGAACCTTACTCGAAAAGGTGCCACGTGTCCTTTTTGACCCGGCCCTTCCTCGGTTGACTCGGCTCGTTGGTACCTGCAAGGGTTACAACTTTGTCTTATATGGGCCGAGATAGTCTGTATCTCGGCTCTCATGCTTATCTTTCCCGACCGTTCTTACCCGGCCTGGTTCATTTCTACTCAGAGCCAACCCAGCTGCGCTATGTTTCCCCTCTCATGACCCTATCGGGGGTTATCCCCCCGACATTAGTCCCCGAAGTTGGTGAGGTCTAGCAGTTCAAGCTGTTAGGCATCTCCAGGTTCCTTCTATGTGAATGGAACTTAGTTTTTGTCTTTTATCTATCTTTGTTTCGCATCTTGCCGGGTTAGTCTGACAATTTTGGGTCAATTCTTTGACTTCTTGGCTCATTCTTGTCTCGAGCCGAGTTATTTCGGCCAATTCCGGGTCATTTTCGGCGCGCTTCAGTCACTGACAACTAGTAATCATGATTACTTGCCTCAATTTTTGTTCCAAGTTCTGGCGGCACAGTGACGGCTGTGCAGTTATTCCCCGTCACTGTGGCAGTCCCATCGGTCTGCGCCTCTTGTCCTTCCAGCCGTGACGTGGCAGTGGATTTTTCGTGTATCTTTGGCTACGTGGCACTCGCTGACTGGCTCACCCGGCCTGGTACACGGCCACATGCTGGCCGCACGGCACAGTTAGATCCCACTACGAGGGTTTTTACTGCCCTTAAGTAGGGGTTGGGGGTTTCCACTTCCCCCCACGCCTATTCAGTTTCCTTAGCCTTTCTTACTCCTCGTGCCTGAAGATCGAACTGCCCCCTTTGCGGTTCCTTCTCCCTCTTGCTCATGTGCTGCGATTGCCCCTGTCCTCTTTCGATTCCAGCACGGGTCCTCGCTGCTCCAAGACTCTCCTTACCGAGGAGGAGACAGACTCCGACGACCTCATGGTGCCGATGGTGCCAAGGAGCAGTAGGTCCCCGCCGGCGAACGCGGTGGCTGGGAAGGCTCGGAGGTCTCCACTGAAGAAGTGGAGTGGCTCCGGTCTACCAGACGCATCCCACGGCAAGTGAATTGCCGCCTCCCTGCCGGTGAGATTTCCCCCAAACCTCAAGCTGGCGAGCGAGTGGTTTTTCTTTCCCACTTTGAACGTGGTTTTGCTCTTCCTGTGAGCACTTTCTTTTCCTCGTTCCTTTCTACCTTCCGTCTACAAACTCACCATCTCTCTACCAATGCCATTGGCTCTCTCTCTTGCTTCATCTCTGCCTGCGAGGCCTATCTTGGAATTTGGCCTACAGTCCTTCTGTGGGCCAAGTATTTTCGCTTCAAAGTTCAGGTTGTCCCCCATCCTGAAGTTCCCCATGCCGAGAAGAAGCCTACTCGGTACGGCGCTTCCAGCATCACGCCCAGGAGGGATTCCATCTTTCCTCGGGTTGCTGGTATCGAATCTTGGAAGAAGTGGCATAGAACCTTTTTCTATGTCAAAAACAGCGGGTCCACTGACAACATCCGGCTTCCCCCTTTCTCGGATGAGGTCCCTGTAGGGTTCGCAGCATAGAAAACAAAAACTTTCCTACGATGGGAACTAAGTACCAAGATCTATCTACTAGATACAAACAACGGGCGGATGTATATCCGTAGAGAACATACCCTTGAAGACCGACAAAGCTTAACGAGTTCGACTCGTGGTTGATGTAGACGATCTATTGCCGATCTCAAGATCGAGAGGAAGTCCTAGCGCCGCAAATTAGCAGCACACACGTTCGAGGCATCGAGCAACCTCCGCCTCCTCGCTCCAGCGATGCAGTGGAAGCACAACTCTTTCTTGTCGAATAGCCACCGGGAACATGTATCTCGCTAGTCTGAGACCATGGGGGATAAATTCTAGAGGGGGAGAGAGATCCTTGACGAGGAGGTGTGAGTGAGAAGTGAGAGGAGGGGCTCCTTATATAGGGGAGGGGGCAGCCCAAGGGGGCATGGCCGCCGGCCATGGAGGGTGCCCCCACCTCTCCCTCATTCATGTGGGTGGACACTCCACTCACAAAATGGCCCTTCAATTTTCTCCACTCAAAAATCCACTCAAATTCCCATTAAATTTCCACCAAATTTAATGCGAACTCTCATTAAATAAAACTCTTTTATTTTATTCAGAATTTTGTCAATTACTTTAATGACAAACATTCAAAAATAACCCCTTGCTAGAATTCTATTTCACATTCATAACCTCTTTATGCAATTTCACCCGAAAACCTGTTTCGGTATCTAGTGAAATAAATTCCTGCGCTTGTTCATTCTTTCGGCATGAAACTTTTGCTCCAATTGGATGTCGGTGTCTCTTAAGTGTGTCACCCTATGGTTCATGAATAATACGGACATGATCGAGACCCCTCTCGGATCAATAATCAGAAGCGGGATCTGGAGACCCATACTGACTCCCACACATTCAACGATGACTTTCTTGTGATCGTCGGAACCTTTTACGCTAGTATCTTAATCCCTTTGTTTCACGATATATTACATGTCCGAGATTCGATCATCGGTATCTCCATACCTAGTTTGATCTCGTTATTGACATGCACTCTTTTCTCGTTCCCGTGATATAACATTCTAGTGATCAAATCACTTGCTTGCAAGCTAACTAATGTGATATCACCGAGAGGGCCCAGAGTATATCTATCCGTCATCGGGATGAACAAATTCCATTCTCGATCCATGGGCCTCAACATAACACTTTATTAGTTCTGAATCCATCTTTATAATCACCCAGTTACGGTGTGACGTTTGATGTTATCAAGAAACTCTTCTGGTGTTAGTGATTGACATGATCTCATGGTCTAAGGATTAGGATCACTTCGTAAGTTGTTATAGCAATATAAACTCAATGACTTTGATCGTAATGCTATACTTCGGATGAATGTTCATCACACCATTACACTAATGGTGTGATCCCGTTATTAACAACATCCAATGTCCATGGTTAGGAAACCTTGATCATCTTGTTAATCAACAAGCTAGTTTATGAGAGAGGAATAACTAGGAACTTTCTGTTTGTTTATTAAACACACATGTATTAATGTTTCCATATTAATACAATTATAGCATGCAAAATAAACATATATCATATACTTGGAATACACATAATAAACACTTTATTATTGCCTCTCAGGGCATATTCCCTTCAGTCCCCCACAAGAAGCACTGGCAGCTTAACCCGCGCGACCAAGACGCTGCGGTGAACGAAGCCAACGCCATCCTGGAAAGGTTGCTGTCGCCGGATGAAAACTTTCATCTCGCCGACTCTGACCTCATGTGCACCTTCATCTCACACCGGGTAAGCCCCATCCAAGCCAGGAGCCACAAGATGTGCTTCATGAGCGGGTCCCATGATCCGACTCGGCATTCCACCAAGGAGCTCACCCATGACTCCATTGCCCGCTGAGTAAGCTCAATATTTAAACTAAACTTGGCGGATGATTGGGCCTGGAGTTGCCCACTGTTTAGCTGGGTCAGGCCTGTCCCCTGGGTAAGTTTCCGGATTACTTTCTCGCCGAGTAGGCTTTAGCTCTTTTGCCACTCTTAGGTTAGTTTTTAGTCTCTCATTCTGTTTGTCTTTCGCAGAATCTCCTTCACCAGGTTGATGACAGTACTGTCCCTCCTGTTGGTTATCATGGGGACCGCTCTGACTCGGATGAGGTCGAGTACGACCTGGAGTTCTTCATGCCGATCCCGCACACTGCAGCCGCTTCTACTTCGGGTAAGAGTCAATATCGCAATCCCTTACAAGAATGGTCTGACGATGATGAGGATGATGATTGTACAATTTTGAAGGATAATACCTTGTGAGCTTAATCTCTTTGCTTGTCCGAGTAAGCCCGTTATTTACGTTTGCAGCTGACCAGGTACATGACGTTCCTCCTCTTGCCGTGGGCGGAGTCGGCAAGATTCTCGTCGCTAAGCCGAAGCGACGCGGAACCTCCTCCAGGACCCAGCCGACTAAGAAGAACAAGCCCAGTCCGGTAGCTCCTGGTGCCTCTGCTGCTGCCAGCTTGGGTGAGACTCGTCAAGCAGCTAGGCGCCGAGTTACGCGCCGAGTTACCCGCGACCCGGTCGTCACCGGGTAAGTTTTGCACTTTGCCCTCTTTGTTCTTTTCTTTCTCGTCTTTGATGTTCTCTTACATATGTCTTGTTGTTTTCAGTGTTGCACCTTTGATGGCGACTCGGGCTACTTCTAGCATTGCCTCGCCGCTTAGGCCTGCACCTCCTCCAGCTAACTCGGCGGCGCCGAGTCCTGTCTGGGTTGAGTCTAGCACTGTTGAGGCTCACGCTTCTCAGTGTCAGTCAGACCCGGTGGGTCGTTCGGCTGGCGCTCCTGGCACTGGCCGGGAAAAACTTCCTGATCTTGGTGCCCACAAGTTTGGCACCGAGAAACCCTCTGCCACCAGTTCCTCTGGCATTAGCCCTCAAGCTGATGTGAATGAACAACTTCCTGATCTTGGAGCCAGCAAAACTGCTGAGCCCAGTCAGGGGGCTCCAAGATCTTCTCCAAATCCTCCTGCTCGCTCTCAAATTCTGTCAAAGGGCTAGACCCAGCCCAAGGCTTCTGGTTCTACTCGCCCCTCCTCTGCCAAATCCACCTCTTCCAAGCAAACAACTCTAGTTTGCGCTTCGAGTTCTTCTCCTCAGATCCGGCCTCCGACATTGGCAACAAAGCTCGCTTCAACGGGTAAGGGGGACGAATCTGCGGCTGCCGGGTCAGGTGATGACTCCAGGGCTGTTACCCTCCATACTTTTGTCGCTGCAACCCGTGCCACTGTGGGAACCACCCTGAAAACGGGTCGAGTTCTTACTCGGACGCTCAGTGGCAAGAGCCTTGGTTCGGCTGAACCTTATGCTATGGCATGGAATGCAGCAGGCGAACAAGAGGTCAGCACTCGTGCCGGGAAGAAGCTGAAGCTAGGCCCCAAGGCCGTCTCCGACATGACCCAGCAGGCCATTACTTTGATGGCCCGTGTCGACAAAGTCAACGAGGTGTATTAACTTCTTACTCTTTTGTGTTATTGAGTATTTCCTTTATACATATCACCTAGTCCCCGAGGTTGCAGTCGAGTAAGAAACTTACTCGGCTGTAAGCTCCTCAAGAGTCACTTTCTTTAGCTCCTTTACTTCAATCCTGTATGCTAGAACTTCAATCCCTAGCCCTCGAGGTTACTGCCGAGTAAAGAACTTACTCGGCTGTAAGCTCTTAAGATCTTTGATTCCTTTATGCCAGACTAATGTTAGAGCTTCGATCCCTAGCCCTCGAGTTTACTGGCGAGTAAGAAACTTACTCGGTTGTAAGCTCTTAAGCTTTTTTATCCGGCATGTCGCCTGACTCTACTTTTTCTTATTATATGTCTTCTTTGATTATCTTACGCATAACAAGCGCACCATGGTGCACCAAGCTCTTGTCCTGGCGCATCGCAAGCTTGAACTTGCGTATGAGAAGCTACAGACTGACACCTTCGGCCAAGGTAATATTTTTGCTCTTCCTCTTTTCTATTTGGTGCAATTCTCCTTGGTTCATCTCCTTACTTTTCCTTTCGCTCTTGTTTCGCAGCCACTGCTCAGTCCACCATTAATGAACTTCAATCGCAAATCAGCGAGGCCGAGAGTAAATTCCTTACCTCCCTAATCCAATTGCTGAAATTTTTCTGTTGGTACTGACAAATATTTGTTCTGAATAAGCAGAGAAGCACCAAGCCGAACTCCAGAAGGAGCGAGACGAGGTGACTCGGCTGAAGGAATTAATGGCCGAGACGGAGCAGAAGCACTTGGCCGAGGTGAAAGGGCTGAAGGAGGAGCTTGCCGAGAAGAGCGAGCAGCAGGCTGCCAGTGTCGAGAACACTAAGAAGCTGCTTGACGAGGCCGAGTCATTGGTCGAGTCGACCAATATGAACCTCGACGCCCTTCAAGCCAAGACCAAGACTTGGCATAGCAGGCTCGCTGCCATCAACTTCTTTCTCGGTAGTGAGTTCTTACTCTTTACGCATTGTCCAAGTCCTGCTGGATTTCTTCCATCTGACCTTGCTATTTGCTAACTTTCTCTTTTTGCTTGCAGAGAACTTTCCGGAGGCCAACATGTTTTCCATCCGAACCATCAAGAAAGTGAGAGCTGAGGCTGGTGCTCCTGCTGACGGCAAGGTGTCCATGGAGGAGCTTCTTGCAGCGGTGTCTGAACGGGTCAAGACCCTTAGATCCTGCGGTGTGGACTTGCTCAAAGCGGCTATCCATGCTTTTCGCATGCTCTGGCCGGATGAATACCCACCCGAACTCATCGAGCCACTCGCCGACAGATTGCTCCTTACTGAAGACCGGCTGGATCAATGGCGTGAGTCCGTCGGCCGGGTTGCAGCGGACAAGGCTCTCTCCTTCGTGCTTTCATGGTACGAGGACATCAACCTTGATGTTCTTGCTCACATAAGGGGAGATGGCAAATGGTTGAACGACCCGGAGCTGATCAAGAAGCGCCAGGAGCGAGCTTACGCCATGATCGAGTACACCATGGTGCACGCTTGGTGTGAAGGGCCCAGCTTCCTCGACCTTGGCGACCCGCTCGTCGAAGTTCCTGCTGAAGAAGGTAGCGACAGCTAGGTGACCGAGTCAGATGATCCAGATGACCTAGCCGCAGATGCCCCTCACCCGGCCGATGTTCCAAGCACTCCTGGCTCCGAGAATTCTCCTCCGAGTTCTCCTGCTCCTTAGGCCGACAAATACTCGAACTCTTATTAGATCCCCGGTATGCCAGGTACAGATGTAACGTACATTGCATTTGAAGTTTGACTATGTGCCTTGTGATAGGCTATATATATTTGCGTTATGCTTTGAGTGCGAATCACTCAAGGACAAGTCCTCGAGTTTCATTTTGCCGTGTCACCTTTCCTTGCCTTTGGACCCTGTCTACCATTTTTCGGCGTTCGACATTAGGATCTCAAAGTACGAAGGATTTAGTTAGCGGATATGAAACTTGGATAACTTGTCCGAGATTACTCGACACATAGCATAACACAACCTCCAAAGAGTTAGGCAAAAACTAAAGCCAACTCGCGTTTCTCCCTTGTACTTATCCGACGTTCGAGTTTACCCGTCTTAGATATTTTTCTCTTGCTTGCCATGAAGCCATGTTTTCGGACAACAGCATAGTCGAAGAGTTGATTTCTTCCGAGTAAACACTACTTGTTCCGAGATAAGTTTCGGGTATCACGCCAGCCGTCGTAAAAAAATTGAAATGGAAAGACTAAGGGGCAGTCCCCGAGTCAGTTTTTCGAATCATACCATTTTATTATTAGCACATAGCCGGCAAACACATCCGACATATGAGAGTTCGAGTCATACATGCACTGCTTCCCCTAAGTATAGAAGGGACGAAGCAGTGACACATTCCATGGCCTTTTGGTTTCATCTCCTGACCTGTCTGCCTTGTTTTTTGCGCTTCATGAGCGTCTATGAGATAGTAGGAATCATTGTGCAATGCTTTGCTTACAATGAATGGACCTTCCCATGGAGGTGATAATTTATGCATTCCAGTTGTGCGCTGCACCAGCCTTAGCACCATATCTCCTTCTCGAAAAACACGAGGCTGCACTTTTCGGCTATGGTAGCGTCCGAGATTTTGTTGATATATAGCGGACCTGGAGAATGCCAGTTCCCTTGATTCTTCAAGTAAGTCTACTCCATCTTCTCGGGCCTCTTTTAGCTCGGCTTCCGAGTATTGCCTTATTCTTGGCGAGTCATATTCTATGTCGGCAGGCAAAACTGCTTCAGCCCCATATACAAGGAAAAATGGCGTATAACCAGTTGATCGATTCGGAGTCGTTCTTAAGCTCCACAGTACTGAGGGTAGTTCCTCTATCCAATAACCAGGTGATCTTTGGAGTGGAAGCGGGGTTTTATCCCGGGCAGAACTAAGCCATTAGCCCGTTCAACTTGTCCATTTGATTCTGGATGGGCGACTGATGCTACGTCGAGTATTATTCGGTGTTTTCCACAGAAGCGAGCAAAAGCTCCTTCGGCAAAGTTTGTGCCATTGGCAGTGATCACACTGTGCGGGTAACCGTATCTAAGGATTATATCCCTTAGGAATGTGACAGCTATTTTACCGTCCAATTTCTTGATTGGCTTCACTTCTATCCACTTGGTGAACTTATCGATCATGACCAAGATATGAGTCATGCCTCCCCTTGCTGGTTTGAATGGTCCTACCATATCCAGGCACCACACTGCAAAAGGCCACGTGATTGGTATAGTCTTCATTTCTGACGCTAGTAAATGTGACTTGGACGCATAGTGTTGACAACCACTGCATTTTCCGACTAACTCTTACGCTTGTGCCAATGCGCTCGGCCAGTAGAATCCATGTCGGAATGCCTTGTCTACCAATGCACTTGATGACGCATGGTGCCCGCACTCTCCCTGATGGATATCCAATAAGATCTCCTGGCCTTGCTCTGAGCTGATGCAACGCTGCAGTACACTTGTCACACTTCGCCTGTAGAGTTCTTTCTTGATTATGGTGTATGCTTTTGCCCTTCATGTTGTTTGCCTTGCCAATATATCGTCACTCGGCAAGGTTCTATCCTTCAAATAACTGAATATTGGTTGTGCCCACGTTGGTATTAGTGGTTTCGGGTTTGCTTCAACATCAATGTCCATTGGTTCCGCCGAGATATGTTCTGCCGACATAACCTGAGGAGTCCCCGAGTGTGATTCGGCAACCTCTGAGGTGAACGGATCAGTCCCCGAGTGACTCGAACCTACCCCTGAGTCAACGTCCATTGGCACTGCCTCTGATTCCTGACTCGCCGGGATGATCCTGATTGATTCGGACTCTGGTGACGGCTTGATCGATGGCTTCCTGAGATGCTCCAATGCTACCCCTGGTGGTATTGCTTGCCTAAATGACCCTAGTTTGGATAATACATCTACTGCCTCATTTTCTGCTCTAGGAATGTGATGAAATTCACAGCCGTCAAAATATTCTGAAATTTGTTGTACGTGGAAGCGATATAATGCAATGTTTGCATCCAGCGCATCCCAATGTCCAGACACTTGCTGAATCACCAAATACGAATCACCAAAACACATGATCCTTTTGATACCAATTTCCTTGGCTACTTTAATGCCATGGACAAGTACTTCATACTCGACAACGTTGTTAGAAGCAGCAAAATGAATTTGCAACACATACCTCAGTTGATCCCTCTTTGGAGATGTGAGCACTATCCCGGCGCCCAGACCCATTCTCGTCTTGGACCCGTCAAAATGCATTTTCCAGTAATTTGGATCTGGCAGTGGTGGTGAAATCTGCGACGGCTTGAGATTTTATTGCATCCCGCCTATCATATTGTAGAGTGTATGGTGCCAGTTCAATGGCCCATTTGGCTACTCGGCCGCTGGCATCTTTGCTGCCCAATATATCCGAGATAGGTGCCTCGCATATTACCCAGATTGGATGTTCTTGAAAATAATGTTTCAGCTTCTTTGCTGCCATATATACCCCATATGTCATCTTCTGATAATCCGGGTAATTCTGTTTCGAGACAGAGAGCACTTCCCTCAAGTAATATACTGGTCTTTGGACTGATTTTCCCCCTTTTTCATGTTCAACCACTATTACTGCACTTACAACTCTGTTGGTTGCGGCGACATAGAGCAGCATTGGCTCCTTGGATAGTGGTGACGCTAATATTGGTGTTGTTGCCAACATTTTCTTTAATTCACGGAAAGCGCTATCAGCTTGCTGTGTCCATGTGAATTTGTCTGTTTTTTCATCAGCTGATATAGTGGTAGGGCTTTTTCGCCTTGCCGACTAACTTCTAGACATCATTGAGGGTTTTTGGCAATTCCATTCTTTCGATGGCCCTGATCTTTGTTGGGTTAGCTTCAAGTCCTCGGCTGGATACAAGGAATCCGTGTAATTTGCCTACCTGGACACCAAATGTACATTTTTCTGGGTTAAGTTTCATCCGGAATCTTCTCAAGTTTGTGAATGTTTGACGCAAGTCCTCAATTAGAGTATGACTTTGTTTGGTTTTTATTACCACGTCATCAACGTATACTTGAACATTTTTGTCCAATTGATCTTGTAAGCATTTTTGCATGCATCTTTGGTATGTTGCGCCTGCATTTCTCTATCTGAATGGCATGGTGCGATAGCAATAAGCCCTGTACGGGGTGATAAAAGTTGTCTTTATTTGATCATTTGGATTCAGCGGAATCTGATGAAATCATGAATATGCATCCACAAATGACAACAACTCACACCCAGCGATAGAATCTATGACTTGATTGATCTGAGGCAGAGGAAATGGATCTTTTGGACACGCTTTATTGAGGTTCGTGTAATCAATACACATGCGCCATACCACTGCCACGTTCGGGTCATCTTTCTTCTTCTCGACCAGGACTGGATTTGACAACCAGTTCGGGTGCAACACTTCCATGATGAATCCGGCAGCTAAAACTCTTGCAATCTCGGCCGCTATTACTTTCCTCCTATCTTCGGCGAAGCGGCGTAGGGGTTGCTTCACCGTCCTTGCATCTGGTCTTACATGAAGAGAGTGCTCAGCCAGCTCCCTCGGAACTCCTTGCAGATCTTGAGCAGACCATGCAAAGATGTCCCGATTCTCACGGAGGAAGCTGGTGAGCTCGCTTTCCTATTTATCTGTAAGGCCAGCCCCAATGGTCACTATGCGCTCTGGGAAAGTTTCATCCACCTGCACCTTCTTGGTTTCCTTGGTAGCTTGAAATGACACATTGCCATGCGGGTTGGTGAGTGTCGGCATGGACATTTGTGCTGCTTTGGCCAATGCTGCCACCTCTAACATCTAACTTTTCTCTTGTGCTATGACGAGTGACTCGGCCAGTGAAGACCCGGCTGAAGCACAAGCAATAGATCTCGTGTAATCTCCTTCCACTATGATCACCCCACATGGGCCTAGCAGCTTCATCTTTAAATATGTCATATGGGTAGTAGCCATGAATCTTGCCATAGCCGGCCTGCCGAGTAAGGCGTGATACGAGCTGACCAGATCTACCACCTCGAACTCTATAGCTTCATTGCGACAGTTTTCCCTGTTGCCGGATAAGACGTCGACCCAGATCTTGCTAATTGGCTCACAGGATAATCCCGGCACAATCCCGTGGAAATTGGTCTTAGTCGGCTCCAGCATGTTCATGGTAATGCCTAACTTGAGCATTGTATCCTTATACATGATGTTGATGCTACTGCCACCGTCAATCAGTACTTTTGAAAACTTCACGTTGATATCTGGGCCCATGAATGTTGGATCCAACACCAGAGCGTATCCTCCAGGGGTTGGCATGATCTTGGGGTGATCTTTTATACTCCAAGTTATCTCTTGCTCAGACCAATGCATGTACTTCGGAATTGCCGGCATCGTGGCGTTCACTTCCATCATTCGTCGATGCTGGATCTTCTTGTCATTTAGCTCTGTGATAAAGACAACATAGCTCTGGTGATGTTCTCTGTACTCATTTCTGGTTCCATGGCCGATATGAGCATCATCACCTCTTGGATTGTGCACCTGGTGCACAGCTTCTCTTCTTTCCTGATTCTGATATCTCGGCTGCCTGTTTTCATATCTGTTATCTGCTCCTACTGCTTGAGCATTTCCTCCTATAAGTGGTGGAGGGGGAGGTGGTGGAAGCTGCTTATTTGGCGAGTCCACTCTGTCTCCCTTCTGAAACCAAGTGCATTGCCTTGTTGAGTGATTTGCCGGCTTACTCGGACTAGGCGTGTGGAACTTACACGGCTGATCCAGCATCATCTCATAGGTGTATTTTTGTCGGTCCTGATACTGTTTCCTCTGATGGTATGGCCTTTTTCCGTCATTCTTTGGCATCCATTGTTGTTGACCATTTGTCCTTTGATGCTGACTGCTTCCAGCATCTGGATGATCCTGACTTACTGTCGCAACCTGAGCCGAACCATACCTGTAATCTGGCCTCTCGTCTCTTCTTTTGCTTCTGTATTAGGATCTTTCCTGGCGCCTTTGCGACCCGGCAGCGTCATAGATCTGAGTCTCAGTCATCCCGTCTGCTGACATGAGCAGCGGCTAAGTCGGATCTCCTAACGCATACGAGTCGGCGATTCTTATCGTCTCTGCCAGGCTTGCCGGCATATCTCTTTGTAACCTTTGCCACAGCACACTCCCATGTCTACATCCTTGTGCAAACCATGCGATTGCTTGTGACTCGATTACCCCTTCACAAGAGTTACGCGTCGTACACCACCTTGTGAGGAACACCCTGTCTGTCTCATTTGGTCTTTGCTTGCACATTACTAGTTGTTATTATTATCAGAAAAATATAAAGAATCTTAATATAATATCCATTTAGTCCCGATTGTAGTCACAAACCGGGACTAAAGATATTTCCTGCCATTTCCCACCGCTTCCTGCCAAGTTTTCCCGCCCTTTCCTTTCTACGAGAGCTTTTAGTCCCGGATGTAGTCACTAACCGGGACTAAAGATATTTCCCGCCATGTCCCAAAGCTTCACGCCAAGTTTTCCCGCCCTTTCCCTCTATATTTAGGGCGATCGCGCCATGGCTATCCACACATCCACACCTTCCTCTCTTAGAACAACGGACAACGCCTACTGGGCCATTCTGACCCTCGAGGAGACCGAGGCGCTGTGCGCCTCCAACTACCCTTGTCCGCCGGGCTACCAGCCGCCCGCCGGCTGGATGCTGAGCGCTGGAGGGGTTCCTGTCCCTCCTGTCCCTCAAGGTTCCTCATGCCAGGCGGCCATCACAAACCACTTCTACCACGAGCTCACACCGGAGCAGCGGATGGATCCCTAGTGGGATCCCGACAACTACGACACCTGGAATGCCTTCTTCGCTAATAGGCGGGAAAGGGAGCTCGCCAGGTACGAGGGTGATGGCCCGCCACCAGTGAACCACACCGAAGCCGGCCGTCGTCTGTGGTGGGCGAACCGTACTATCATTAGATTGATGCGCTACATCGCCGGGGGAGACCATCCTCGCCTGCGGTGCCCACGAGTCCACCCGCCACAGAGCCACAAAAAGGCCCCACACCAGCCTAGCGGTAGCAGCATCGTGTTCCAGGAGACCCCTCCCGCCCGCCGTGAATCCGAGGCTGAATGGCCCCTGGTATATGCCATGGATGGGATGAGGATCCCCGGAGTGGCAGGTGACGATGACGATGATGATGACGATGACGAAGAAGACCCTGAAGCTGCGTACTATAGGACTAGGCATGATTATGACTAAAGGGGGCGGCTTTAGTCCTGAGTGTTAGCTAGTCCCGTTTGTCCCGGTTTTTAATATTAATAAATGTCTTGAGTGTTACCTAATAAATAGAGGGAAATGCCTATATAAAGAGAGGGTTCATCTTTAGTCCCGGTTGGAGAAACCAACCGCGACTGAAGGGATTGCGGCAGACTGGGCCAGACAACACTAATAATAGGGGTGAGTGTCGACATTATGTCGTGCGGCTTGTACCTTGTCCCGGATGGTGTCACCAACCGGGACTAAAGATGAACCTTTAGTCCCGGTTGGAGACACCAACCGGGACTAAACATGAGTCAGCACTAATAATAGGGGTGAGTGTCGACATTATGTCGTGAGTGTCGACATTATGCCGAGCTGCTTGTACTATAAATAGGCAACCTTGTGAGTCCAGTCCTCCAGCCAGTTTGAGGCATCTCCAAGATGGTTTTCGAGAGCAGGGACACCACTACGGCCAGTTTCAGGGAGATGCCGACGGAGCCCAGTCCTCCGGCATCTCCGAGAAACTGGTCATAGAGGCACTCCCTAATATGTGAAATTAGTTAGCTCCCAGGCGTATTGATCTAGTTAGAGAAGTTACAAGATGCAAGATGGTTTTCGAGAGCAGGGACACCACTACGGCCAGTTTTAGGGAGATGCCGACGGAGCCCAGTCCTCTGGCATCTCCGAGAAGCTGGTCATAGAGGCACTCCCTAATATGTGACATCACGCGTTTGGAGATCAGATCTTAATGGTAAGTATGAATCGGTACTAAAGGCCCTCCTTTAGTCCCGGTCCAGCCACAAAACGGGACTAACACACTCAAGATTGTTTGCAGACAACACTATAAAAATGGACACATGCATGGAGCATCTTCACTCATAAAATGTTACAATTATTACATATCATTTCTTCGCGTGTGTTCCTTTCTGATCCCGTCATATCCATGGAGCATCTTCATTCATTAACATGGTGCTTGGGTCATCCTTCACCGAGAAGGGCGGAATTTCATGAAACTTATCACAATCTTCTGACATGTCTGTCTTGTCCTCCACTCCCGCGATGTTTCTTTTTCCTGAAAGAACTATGTGGCGCTTTGGCTCATCGTCTGATGTATTCTTTTTCTTATTTTTTCTTTTTCTAGGTTTGGTAGACATGTCCTTCACATAGAAAACCTGAGCCACATCATTGGCTAGGACGAATGGTTCGTCTAAGTACCCAACATTGTTGAGATCCAACGATGTCATTCCGTATTTCTTGTCTACCTCAACCCCTCCTCCTGTCAGCTTGACCCATTTGCACCGAAACAAGGGGACCTTAAAAGTAGGTCCATAGTCAAGTTCCCATATCTCCTCTATGTAACCATAATATGTGGTCTTTGACCCATTGTTGTCTGTTGCATCAAAGCGGACACCACTGTTTTGGTTGGTGCTCTTTTTATCTTGGGCTATCGTGTAAAATGTATAACCATTTATCTTGTACCCTTGGAAAGTCGATATAGTCGAAGATGGTGACCTAGACAACAAGTATAGCTGATCTCCAAGAGTGTTGTTTTTTATGAGATGTTGCAACCAACCGCCGAAACTCTTCATGTGTTCATCTCTAATCCAAGAGTCATGCTTTCCAGGGTTGTTGGAGCGTAAGATTTTCTTGTGTTCCTCGATATATGGGGCTGCCAAGATAGAATTCTGTAGAACGGTGTAATGTGCTTCGGTGTAAGAATGTCCGTCCCTACATATTATTGATTTCCTTCCTAGAGTACCCTTTCCACTCAGCCTCCCCTCATACCGTGATTGAGGAAGACCAATCGGCTTAAGGTCAGGAACAAAGTCAACACAAAATTCAATGACCTCCTCTGTTCCATAGCCCTTGGAGATGCTTCCTTCTAGCCTAGCATGGTTACGAACATATTTCTTTAAGATTCCCATGAACCTCTCAAAGGGAAACATATTGTGTAGAAATACAGGACCGAGAATGGAAATCTCTTCGACTAGGTGAACCAGTAGGTGCGTCATAATATTGAAGAAGGATGGTGGGAACACCAACTCAAAACTGACAAGACATTGGACCACATCATTCTGTAACCGTGGTAGATCTTCAGGATTAATTATCTTCCAAGAGATTGCATTGAGAAATGCACATAGCTTCACAATGGGTACTCGAACATTATCTGGTAGAAGCCCCCTCAATGCAATCGAAAGCATTTGCGTCATAATCACGTGGCAGTCATGAGACTTTAGGTTTTGGAACTTTTTTTCTGCCATATTTATTATTCCCTTTATATTCGACGAGAAGCCAGACAGGACATTAATACTGCTTAGGCATTCAAAAAATATTTCCTTCTCTTGTTTGGTAAGAGCGTAGCTGGCATGACCTTGAAACCATTCTGGATGCAGGCCATCTGGGTCTTTCATACGTTGATGGTCCTTTCGTGCTTCCGGTGTATCTTTTGTCTTCCCATACACGCCCAAGAAGCCTAGCAGGTTCACCCAAAGATTCTTCGTCACATACATCACATCGATTGCAGAGCGGACCTCTAAGAATTTCCAATATGGTAGCTCCCAAAATATAGATTTCTTCTTCCACATGGGTGCGTGTCCTTTAGCGTCTTTCGGAACATATTTTCCTCCAGGACCCTTTCCAAAGGTTACCAGTTGATCCAAATATTTGACCATATCAAATATATCAGCACCAGTACGCTCCTTAGGCTTCGTCTGGTGAGATGCCAGACCGTTGAAATGCTTGCCTTTCTTTCTTAAGGGGTGCTTGGCCAAAAGAAATCGACGATGCTCATTGTATACATTCTTCTTACAATGTTCCAAATATATACTTTCAGTCTCATCTAAACAGTGTGTGCATGCATTGTATCCCTTGTTTGACTGTCCTGAAAGGTTACTAGGAGCAGGCCAATCATTGATTGTTACGAAAAGCAATGCTCGGAGGTTAAATTCTTCCTGCTTGTGCTCATCCCACACGCGTATCCCGGGTTCGTGCCAGAACTGTAAAAGTTCTTCCACTAATGGCCTTAGGTACACATCAATGTCGTTGTCGGGTTGCTTCGGACCTTGGATCAACACTGGCTTCATAATGAACTTCTGCTTCATGCACAACCAAGGAGGAAGGTTATAGATGCATAGAGTCACGGGCCAGGTGCTGTGACTAGAGCTCTGCTCCCCAAAGGGATTCATGCCATCTGTACTTAGACCAAACCTTAAACTCCTTGCATCATCTGCAAAGTCCGGGTACTTTATATCGATTTTTCTCCATTGCGACCCATCAGCGGGGTGTCTCAACATCCCATCTGACTTACGTTCCTCTTTATGCCATTGCAACAACTTGGCGTGCTCTTTGTTTCTGAATAAGTGTTTCAACTGTGGTATTATAGGAGCATACCACATCACCTTCGCAGGAACCCTCTTCCGGGGTTATCTCGTCTAATCTTATACTGAAGTGAAGTGCATACCGGGCATGCATCTAAATTCTCATACTCCTCACCGCGGTAGAGGATGCAGTCATTAGGGCATGCATGTATCTTCTGAACCTCTAAACCTAGAGGGCAGACAACCTTCTTTGCTTTGTACGTACTGGCGAGCAATACGTTATCTTTTGGAAGCATATTCTTCATCATTTTCAGCAACTTTTCAAATGAGGAGTCAGGTATAGCACACTCAGCCTTCCATCGCAGCAATTCCAGTGTGCTGACCAGCTTTTTCAGACCATTTTTGCAATTTGGGTACAACAACTTTTTGTGATCCTCTAACATGTGATTGAACTTCTCCCTATCCTTTTCAGTTTCACAATCTCTTCGTGCATCGGCAATGGTCTGACCAAGATCATCAGCGGGTTCATCATGTGTCTCTTCTTCATCCTCCCCTTCAGCATCCCCCATGGAAGTATCTCCGTACTCAGGGAAACCATGATAGTTGTCATCCTCCTCCTCTTCTTCATTGTCTTCCATTATAACCCCTCTCTCTCCGTGCTTGGTCCAACAATTATAACTGGGCATGAAGCCGGACTTCAACAGGTGGCTGTGAAGGGTTTTTGAGTCAGAGTAATCCTTCTGATTCCTACATCCATTACATGGACAGAATACAAAACCATTGCGCTTGTTTGCATCAGCAACACGGATGAATTCATGCACGCCATTAATGAACTCGCCAGAGCGTCGGTCAGTACCGTACATCCATTCCCGGACCATCTGCATTATAGTAAAAGTATATCAAAAACCATTACACAACATGATAAAATTACTACAAGTTATATTGAGAGCTTCTAGAGCATAAATTTTGAATTTTGAAAAATTTACATGCACCAATTTGTGAATTGCAGAAAACAATCAACATGATAAATTTGGAGTTTTTTATTATTGTTCTATCAGTGAAAACCTCATTCCATTCTAAGCTCTGAAACTCTAAAATTACACATTTCAATTTTCAGTAACTATGTGCCTAATCAAAATTTGTTACACATATATATCAAAATCCTTCTAGCTACTTCTAGAGCATTCATGCATGATCCATATCTCTATACTTCTAGAGCATTATAGAGCTAAAGTAGCAATAAGAGATGAAAGAATGAAGTTCTAACCTTTCAAAGCTTTGGATTTAGGTGTTGCAAACTAAATCTTGACAAATCTTGAGAAAAAAATGGCATGAACTCTCTTGCTTCTTTGAGAAAAATGGCCACCATATGCTTTAGGGTAGTAGGACAGGAGGCAGATTATATAGTCGTGGACAACTAGTCCCGGGCCGTGATACGACCCGGGACTAATAGTCCACGGAAGGACCAGCTGGCCTGCTCCAGGTTATAGTCCCGGGCCGTATTACGGACCGGGACTAATGACATGGTCCGGCCCGGGACTAGTCACTACGGCCGTTTCTAGCCGTTAGAGGCCTCATGGCCCGGGACTAGTGCTCCCACTAGTCGCGGGCTGTGCCAGGCCGGGACTGTTGGGCTTGTTCTGATCGAACCAAAGATGGTTTTTCCAATAGTGCGTGTTGCGACGCACAGGCCAACCGACTGAGTCAAGATCCTCTCCCCAACCACTTATAGTCGGTCAGTGCGCCTGACACTTCGAACCGAACCCCTCAAAACTAGCCACTCGTACCCTTGTTCTCACATAAGGACAAGTGTAATATCGCCGTGCACGAGAGTTACTACTTACCATTAGTCCGATGGAAGCATGGGGATTCAAAGACCTGACAAGTTCACCGGTGACGGCGGCGGCGGCGATGAGCAACTTCCCTGGCTATGCGTTAGGAGTGGTTGGGAGCGGCTTCGCGGTGGTGGCGTCAATCGCCCCGATCGTGGCCCTTGACTCCCACAGGTTTCTCGCCATGTCCGACGACGATGAGAACCGGTGAGGACCTAGATCCAGATCTGTAACCATCCCCTATCTTACCTTGCTCACCCACCCGTCTAGCTTCTAACCTCGATCGGCCACTCCCCTCCCCTCATGTGTTTGCTTTGCAGTGCCAAGTTCGCGGAGGCGATGCTCAAATGGAAGGAATTGTGTAGGGACCAGTATCCCGACACCGCCTCCGCCGCCAAGGTCGCACATGAGCTACTTGGCCGCGGCGGTTACTCCATCGAGGTGCTCGTTGTGGGCTACGACACGCTCACCAGCCGCGCCACGATGTACCATGTCATCCCCACCGCACCATGTATCGAGACCATCTACAAAGCTGTGGGGCCGGGCGCACAGTCCTGCAAGGAGGTGCTCGATGGGGGCTATTGTTGGAATTATGCCCTAGAGGCAATAATAAAGATGTTATTATTATAATTATTGTTCATGATAAAGTTTATATTCCATGCTAGAATTGTATTAAGCGGAAACTTTGATACTTGTGTGGTTTATGAATAACACCGTGTCCCTAGTACGCCTCTATGGACTAGCTCATTGATTAATGATGGTTAAGGTTTCCTAACCATAGACATGAGTTGTCGATTAATGATGAGATCATATCATTGGGAGAATGATATGATGGACAGACCCAAATCAAGCAGAGCAATTAGATCATGTCATCGTGTTCATCTTTGCAAAGCTTTTTCTTATGTCAAATATTGTATTCCTTAGACCATGAGATAATGCAACTCCCTGGCATCGGAAGAAAGCTTTGAGGTCATCAAACGTCATCCTATGAGAGGGTGATCATAAATGTGTCTCTCAGGTGATCGGAAAGTACTTGTTGGGTTGTATGTATCGAGATGGGATTTGTCCCTCCAAGTCAGAGAGATATACTTCGGGCCCACTCGATAATCGATATCAACACCGCTTTCAAGCACATGGTTAAGGGGTTAATCACAAAGTGATATCGTATTACGGAATGAGTAAAGTACTTGCTGTGAACGAGATTGAACTAGGTACGCCGATACCGATGGTCGAATCTCGGGCAAGTAAAATATCGCGTGACGAAGGGAATATATATATGGGATTGTTTGAATCCTGGCATCGTGGTTCATCCGGTATGATCATCTATGAATATGTGGGAGTCAATATGGGTTTCCAGACCCCGCTGTTGATTATTGATAGAAGATCATGTCTGCATATTCTCGAACCCGTAGGGTCACACACTTAACGTGTCTCGACGCTAGGATAGAATGGATAATTGGTTTATGAGTTTTTGTTCGAAGTCTCGTATGAGATCCAGGACATCATGAGAGGTTCTAGAATGGTCTGGAGAATAAGATTCATATAAGGGAAAGCAGTTTTTGGATTTTGGAATTGTTTCGGAATGTTCGGTATTGTACCAGAAGCTTCTAGAACCTTCCGGAGTGGGACCAACGTGGCCCCACTTGTCGGGAGGGAGCGTGGGTCTATGAGGGAGTTCCCTGGCCGCATTGGGCCAGGGGCACAAGGCCCCATAGGCCCAGCCGGCCAAGCCCTAGGGGAAACCCTAGGGAGAGCTTCTAGAAGGGGGGAAACTTGCCCCCCCACTCCTCCCATGTGGCCGCCGGCCCTAGGCTTGGAGGACGGGCAAGGGGGCAGCCGGCCAGCCCTCTATATAAAGAGGGTAGGGGCGCACCCTCCCACCACACCTCCTCCAACCCTAGCTGCCTACCTGCTGCCCTCCTCTCTCTCTCCCGACTGCGCGTAGGCGAAGCCCTGCCGCAGAAACTCTCCACCTTTGCACCACGCCGTCGTGTTGTAGATCCAATCTATATCTCCACCCCACTTGCTGGACCGAGGAAGGAGGAGAGGTCGAGGTGCCGTACGTGTGCATCTCTCGGAGGCGTCACCACTTGCGGCGTTGGATCGGATCGGATCGCGAGGAGGAGAAGGCTAGTACGACTACATCAACCATGTTCCGTTGAACGTTCCGCTGTGCGTTTTATTCAAGGGTATGAAGATCTCATCTATCCCCCCTCATTGTTTTCATCTCCTAGATTAGATCTTGCCTTCCCCGTTCGCATCCGTAGAAAATTTTGATTTACTGTGATGCGAAACCCTTCAGTGGTATCAGAGCTAGATCTAAGCGTAAATGTGTTTCACGAGTAGAACGCAACATGCTTGTTGCGGGCGTGATGTTTTCTATTGCAAGCCTCTTTTTTTGTACTTCTTATGACGCGGGATAGTGAGATCGACGCGGTCCAGGCCAACTTTACGTGACCTCGTTCGCGAGACCGGCTCCGCACTTGACGTGTGGCTTGTTCCACACATGCGGCTAGTGGATGCCAGTTTCTCTCACTATAGTAGTCATGGGATTTACACCGTATGTTGGCAACCATAATATCACCGTTGTGGCTTTCCGTAGGTAAGAATCGTTCTTAGCTTGTTACTCTCATAAGCCACGTAAAACATGCAACAACAAAGTAGAGGCGTCTAACTTGTTTTTGCAGGGAGTGTTTCTGTGATATGGTATGGCCCAAGATGTGATGTGTATGTTGTATGCAATGATCATGTTTTGTAATATTTCACGACTTGCATGTCGATGAGTACACAACCGGCAGGAGCCATATGGTTGTCTTTATAATTGTGTATGGCCTGTGTGTCAACTTCTTATGCTCCATGTAATAGCTTTACTTTATCGCTAAGTAGTTAGCAATAGTTGTAGTTGCTATTCGTGGTGGAGGCAATCATGGTGGAGTGATGGAGATCATGCTGGCATGCACAAGATGGAGATCATTGCGCGGAGATTGGCTATACCATGTCACATAAAATTATATGCATGTGATGTTTATCCTTTTATGTATCTTATTATGCTTAGATCGCGACGGTAGCATTATAAGATGATTCCTCACTTAAAGATCAAGATAAAACTGTGTTCTCCCCATGTATGCACCGTTGCGAAAGTTTGTCGTGTTCAAGCATCACGTGATGATCGGGTGCTATAAACTCTACGTTCACATACAACGGGTGCAAGCCAGTTTTGCACACGCAGAAATACTTGGGTTTGACTTGACGAGCCTAGCATGTACAGACATGGCCTCGGAACACATGAACCGAAAGGTTAAGCATGAGTCATATGAATGATATGATCGACACTTTGTTGTCCACCATTCAAACCACATCTCTTCTCGTGAAGATCGGATTAGGTGTGGTGAATTTGGATCATGTTCACTAAACAACTTGAGGGATGTTGAATTTAGTGGGAGTTCATCTAGTAATTTGATTAAGTTGAACTAGTTATCATGAACATAGTCTAAATTGTACTTGCAAATTTTGTAGATCAAATGGCTAAGTCCAACTTCAACTTCAATGTTTTTGCTGAGAAATAAAAGCTTAAGAACAATGGGTCTAACTTCACCAACTGGTTCCGCACAAACTATGTTTCAGACTCAGGCCCGTTCTGAGAGATATGAGATCTTTGAGAAATTCTTTAACTGCAAGATGGAGGAAGGGAGTTCCGTTAGTGAGCACGCCATTAAGATGTCGGGCTACACTCAACTCCTTGAGCAACTGGACTGCAAGATTCCAGAGGAGCTCAAGATTGACAGAGTTCTGCAATCACTCCCTCCTAGCTACAAAGGTTTTGTAGTTACTCATAATCAGATTGGTTCCACTGATATGATCACTGAGCTCTTCGCTAAGCTGAAAGCTGCGGAGGTGGACATCAAGAAAGATAATCATGTGTTGATGGTCAAGAAGCCCCCAGCTTTAAGAAAGGTAAGGGTGCAAAGAAGCCCTTCAAGAAAGGCAGCGGCAAGCGCGTTGCCCCTGCTGAGAAGAAGCTCATGTCTGTACCTAAGCCGGACACTGAGTGCTTCTATTGCAAGGACAAGGGTCACTGGAAGCGCAACTGTCCAAAGTACTTAGCGGACAAGAAGGCTGGCACCATCAAAGGTATATTTGATATACATGTTATTGATGTTTACCTTACTAGCGCTCATTGTAGTGCCTGGGTATTTGATACTAGTTGAGTTACTAATATTTGTAACTTGAAACAGGAGCTACAGAATAGACGGCGGCTAGCGAGGGATGAGGTGACGATGCGCGTTGGCAGCGGATCAAGAGTTGATGTGATGGTCGTCGACACGCTCTCCTTAGTTTTACCTTCGGGATTAGTTTTAAACCTCAATAAATGTTATTATGTGCCTGCGTTGAGCATGAACATCATATCTCGATCGTGTTTATTTCAAGACGGTTATTCATTTAAATCAGAGAATAATGGTTGTTCTATTTATATGAGTAACATCTTTTATGGTCATGCACCTGCTATGAATGGTTTATTTCTTCTGAATCTCGAAAGCAATGAAACACACATCCATAACATTGAGTCTAAGAGATGCAAGGTAGATAGTGATAATACGACTTATTTGTGGCACTGCCGTCTAGGTCATATTGGTGTAAAACGCATGAAGAAGCTCCATTCTGATGGACTTTTGGAGTCTCTTGATTTTGAATCATTTGACACGTGCGAACCATGCCTCATGGGCAAGATGATCAAAACCCCGTTCTCCGGAATAATGGAGCGAGCAACAGACTTGATGGAAATCATACATACCAATGTATGCGGACCAATGAGTGTTTCGACGCGCGGTGGTTATCGCTATTTTCTCACTTTTACTGATAACTTAAGTAGATATGGGTATATCTATTTAATGAAACATAAATCTGAAACGTTTGAAAAGTTCAAAGAATTTCAGAATGAAGTGGAAAACCATCGTAACAGAAAAATTAAATTTCTACGATCCGATCATGGAGGTGAATATTTGAGTTATGATTTTCTCACTCATCTTAAAGCAAGCGGAATAGTTTCGCAACTCACGCCACCCGGAACACCACAGCGCAATGGTGTGTCTGAACGCCGGAATAAAACTCTATTAGATATGGTGCGATCAATGATGTCTCTTACAAATTTGTCGTTATCATTTTGGGGTTATGCATTAGAAACCCTGCATTCACTTTAAATAGGGCACCATATAAATTCGTTGAGACGACACCGTATGAACTGTGGTTTGGTGCTAAACCTAAGTTGTCGTTTCTTAAAGTTTGGGGACGCGAGGCTTACGTCAAGAAGTTGATGCCGGACAAGCTCGAACCCAAAGCGGAGAAATGCGTTTTCATAGGATACCCTAAGGAAACTATTGGGTATACCTTCTATCACAGATCCGAAGGCAAAGTGTTTGTCGCAAAGAACGTATCCTTTCTTGAGAAGGAGTTTCTCTCGAAAGAAGTGAGTGGGAGGAAAGTAGAGCTAGACGAGGTTATTGAACCTTCTCTTGAGTTGGAGAGTAGCACAGCACCTGAAATTGTTCCAGTGCCGTCTGCACAAACAATAGAGGAAGCTAATGACGAGGATCATGAAGCTTCGGACGATGCTACTACTGAATGTCGCAGGTCGACAAGGTCACGTGCCCCTCCTGAGTGGTACGGTAACCCTGTCTTGACTGTCTTGTTAGTAGACAACAGTGAACTTGCGAACTATGAGGAAGCGATGATGATCCCAGACTCTGAGAAATGGCTAGAGGCCATGAAATCCGAATTGGGATCCATGAGCGAAAACCAAGTATGGACTTTGGTGGACCCTCCTAGCGACCGAAAGGCCGTTGAGTGCAAATGGATATTCAAGAAGAAAACAGATGCGAATGGTAATATTACTGTCTATAAAGCTCGACTTGTCGCAAAAGGTTTTCGACAAGTTCAAGGTGTTGACTACGATGAGACTTTCTCTCCCGCAGCGATGTTTAAGTCCATTCGGATTTTATTAGCAATTGCTGCGTTTCATGATTATGAAATATGGTAGATGGATGTCAAGACTGCGTTCCTCAATGGCAACATTGATGAAGAGTTGTATATGATGCAACCCGAAGGTTTTGTCGATCCTAAGAATGCTAATAAGGTGTGCAAACTTTAGCGTTCCATTTATGGACTGAAGCAAGCATCTCGGAGTTGGAACCTTCGTTTTGATCAAGTAATCAAGAGCTTTGGATTTGTTCCAAATTTCTACGAAGCTTGTATCTACAAGAAAGTGAGTGGGAGCTCAGTGACATTTTTGGTACTATATGTGGATGACATATTGATTATTGGAAATGACATTGACATGCTTAACGATGTGAAGAGTTATTTGAACAAATGTTTTTCAATGAAAGACCTAGGGGAAGCTGCTTATATATTGGGCATCAAAATCTATAGAGATAGACAAAGACGTCTGATAGCTTTAAGCCAAAGTACATACCAAGACAAAGTTCTGAAAAGGTTCAGAATGGATAAGGCAAAGAAAGGTTCAGTGCCTATGTTGTCAGGTAAGATATTGAGCAAGGCTCAGTGTCCAGCTACGGTAAACGATAGAGAAGCTATGAGCAAAGTGCCTTATGCCTCAGCCATAGGTTCTATCATGTATGCCATGCTGTGTACTAGACCGGATGTGTCCAATGCTCTTAGTTTGACGAGCAGATACCAAAGTGATCCAGAAGTGGAATACTGGACAGCCGTGAAGAACATCCTAAATTATTTAAATAGAACTAAAGAAATATTCTTAGTCTATGGAGGTGATGAACAGCTCGTCGTAAAAGGTTACGTCGATGCTAGTTTCGACACCGACAAGGATGATTCTAAATCTCAGACAGGATACGTTTATATTTTGAATGGAGGAGCTGTGAGCTGGAGAAGCTGCAAGCAAAGCGTGATCGCAGGATCTACAGTAGAAGCGGAATACATGGATGTTGTAGAAGCGTCAAGTGAAGGAGTTTGGATCAAGAACTTCATCACTGAGCTTGGTGTGGTTCCAAGTGCCTTGGACCCACTGGAGATATTGTGTGACAACACTGGCGCCATAGCACTGGCTAAGGAACCAAGATATCATCCAAAGACCAAGCATATCAACCGCAAGTTTCATATAATTCGAGATTATATAACAGATGGAGATATGAAGATTAGCAAAGTACATACGGATCTGAATGTCGCAGATCCGTTGACTAAACCTCTTCCACGAGCAAAACATGATCAGCACCTTAGTGCCATGGGTGTTAGATTGTTGCCAGATGTAAACTAGATTATTGACTCTAGTGCAAGTGGGAGACTGTTGGAATTATGCCCTAGAGGCAATAATAAAGATGTTATTATTATAATTCTTGTTCATGATAAAGTTTATATTCCATGCTAGAATTGTATTAAGCGGAAACTTTGATACTTGTGTGTTTTATGAACAACACCGTGTCCCTAGTACGCCTCTATGGACTAGCTCATTGATTAATGATGGTTAAGGTTTCCTAACCATAGACATGAGTTGTCGATTAATAATGAGATCATATCATTGGGAGAATGATATGATGGACAGACCCAAATCAAGCAGAGCAATTAGATCGTGTCATCGTGTTCATCTTTGCGAAGCTTTTTCTTATGTCAAATATTGTATTCCTTAGACCATGAGATAATGCAACTCCCTGGTATCGGAAGAAAGCTTTGAGGTCATCAAACCTCATCCTATGAGAGGGTGATCATAAAGGTGTCTCTCAGGTGATCGGAAAGTACTTGTTGGGTTGTATGTATCGAGATGGGATTTGTCCCTCCAAGTCGGAGAGATATACTTCGGGCCCACTCGGTAATCGTTATCAACACCGCTTGCAAGAACGTGGTTAAGGGGTTAATCAAAAAGTGATATCGGATTACGGAACGAGTAAAGTACTTGCTATGAACGAGATTGAACTAGGTATGCCGATACCGACGATCGAATCTCGGGCAAGTAAAGTCTCGCGTGACGAAGGGAATATATATATGGTATTGTTTGAATCCTGGCATCGTGGTTCATCCGATATGATCATCGATGAATATGTGGGAGTCAATATGGGTTTCTAGACCCCGCTGTTGATTATTGATAGAAGATCATGTCTGCATATTCTCGAACCCGTAGGGTCACACACTTAACGTGTCTTGACGCTAGGATAGAATGGATAATTGGTTTATGAGTTTTTGTTCGGAGTCTCGGATGAGATCCAGGACATCACGAGAGGTTCCGGAATGGTCCGGAGAATAAGATTCATACAAGGGAAAGCAGTTTTTGGATTTCAGAATGTTCGGTATTGTACCGGAAGCTTCTAGAACCTTTCGGAGTGGGACCAACGTGGCCCCACTTGTCGGGAGGGGGCGTGGGCCTACGAGGGAGTGCCCTGGCCGCATTGGGCCAGGGGCACAAGGCCCCATAGGCCAAGCCGGCCAAGCCCTAGGGGAAACCCTAGGGAGAGCTTCTAGAAGGGGGGGACTTGCCCCCCACTCCTCCCATGTGGCCGCCGGCCCTAGGCTTGGAGGAGGGGCAAGGGGCAGCCGGCCAGCCCTCTATATAAAGAGGGCAGGGGCACACCCTCCCACCACACCTCCTCCAACCCTAGCTGCCCTCCTCTCTCTCTCTCTCCCGACTACGCGTAGGCGAAGACCTGCCGCAGAAACTCTCCACCTTTGCACCACGCCGTCGTTTTGTAGATCCAATCTATATCTCCACCCCACTTGCTGGACCGAGGAAGGAGGAGACGTCGAGGTGCCGCACGTGTGAATCTCTCGGAGGCGTCGCCACTTGCGGCGTTGGATCGGATCGGATCGTGAGGAGGAGAAGGCTAGTACGACTACATCAACCATGTTCCGTTGAACGTTCCGTTGTGCGATTTCTTCAAGGGTATGAAGATCTCATCTATCCCCCCTCGTTGTTTGCATCTCCTAGATTAGATCTTGGCTTCCCCGTTCGCATCCGTAGAAAATTTTGATTTATTGTGCTGCGAAACCCTTCAGCTATCGCCACCGCATGTCGGTCATAGACATGATCGAACTCGTCGATAGTTGTGACCTACATATCGTCTGGCTCAGGGCACCTGTAACTACCGATGAGTTAGAGGTCATTTACATTGATGGGGACGGAGCAACGCCTATAAAAAGGGAGATCAGAGAATGCATACGACTTGGCCGGAAGATCATCACGGATTCCTTAATGTTACTCGGGTTAGCCTTACTTCCAATCTCTATTATGATTGAATGCATACTATGTTGATCAAGGTTTTCACCTCTATATGTTTTCATTTAAGCTTTTGATATTCAGAGGGAAGTAGATAATAGGAATTCCTACCATGTCTATTTGAGGGAAATGTTAAGGATTGAAATTAGTTTCCACAGAACCAAAGTTTGTGTTGGAGGGCAACGAAACTATTTAAGCAGGTTATCAGATGTCCGGTGGAAAAACTTGTTACAAATTTGTGTTGTGGGCGAAAACTAATGAAAATTTTCTATTTAAGCAGGTTATCAGATGTTATGTGGAAAAACTTGCTATAAAATACGAATGTGTACCTGTAGATGAGAAAAGCATTATAACCTTAGATATGTGAGTGAAGGAGAAAAAGGTTAGAATAGATTAGGTTATTGGTTGTTCAAGAAAAAACGTAGGTTGTTGCGAAGGCAATCCATTGGTTATGGAACAATTCTAGTTGCTTCCTCCCTTTAGTAACGTCCCTTCATATATGATTTATTTTTAGGGTGTTAAGAGAAACAAATGATATGTATGCAACCAATTTTTTGTTGAGTGGTGTCAAGTTAAAAGTACCCAGGAGAGTTGGCCATTCTAGATCTAAACATCACAAATATTTCCTTGGGTTCAAAGTGCTTGTGGAAACTTTTCAATGAATATGATATGGGGCAAACATTCCTAAAGAGTACCTCACACATAGAAACCGGGGACAAGTAAAATCCAAAGTAGGAACTCCCACATTTTTGGAGGTTAAAGGCTGGTTTTGGTTTTGTTGTAGGGGAAACGTTGGGAACGACACCAACACTAGATTATGGGAAGAGCAATGATTCTTTGATGATAGTTGGACCACTGCCTTTCCCATGCTATATGCAATCTCTCTATGCCATCATAGTCACTATCAAACAAGGGTTTTCGTCGTTTTAACTCTAAGATTTTAGAGAGAGCTAGTTGAAAATATAAGAGAAAAATGGTGAATCTTAATGACTATGTTTGCAAATGTTTCTCTTTAGGGGGAGCACAATAAATTAGTTCGGATGATCCCAAGTTCAGGAAACTTTAGTGTGAATACTTTCTGCTAATTTATGCAAAATAATGAGGTGGTGTCGTACAACTTTTTTGTGTAAAGTCAAATGTATTATGTCTATTAAAAAATTTCCATGGTTGGTGCTTAAAATCATTTGAGGAGTGATGTTTTATTGCACATAGGCAATAAATCCGAGAAACATGTCTCTTTTGTGGTAGTAATGAACCAATAAATCACTTATTTCTTTCGTGTCCAGTGCCCGCTAGCTAGATATAAGATTGACTTTTGGCACAAAATTTTCAATTGCACATGTCGATGAATTCTTAATGTTTGACCAACGGGTATTAGAAAAAATCATGAAAGTGGTTGAGATAACAATTTTGATTTGGGTGATTTTAAAATCCAATAACGTTCATATTATGTTTTGTTTAATATTTTTCATTGGACTAAATTGGATCAATTTGAAGTGAAGGAGGCAAGGATTACCAGGATGTCTAAATCTTCATTATCTAGCTATGTGTGGGATGGAGGGGAAATTTGACGTTTGTGATTGCCATCTTATCATATGCATATCTTGGAAAATGTCGGGATAAAAAATAATTACCCCCTAAGTAAAAGTTATTGTGTGTAACAAGCTAATGAAATATTTGCTATGTAAGGAGATTTTAGTATGTGCATATGGATAACTGTCTATATAGTACATAAAGTGTACCTGTAGATATGAAAAGGATTAAACTTAGTTTATGGAGAGATACCTTAGTAACCATATAAAAGATCGATGATCATATTCTTACAATATGGAGACAGTACTTCTCCCAAGTTTGGCTGCTCCCAAGTTTAGGAAATTATAGTGTGAAATAATTCTACTAAGCTATGAAAAATGGTTTGTGCCCTAAAAATTATCACAGAGAATCCAACTTTCTCTATATATCAATCTTCCTCGTAGCTCTCGCTAATGGAACAATTTGGTAGAGTTGTTTTTGCATAGAGGTGGTAAATCGAAGAAAACATGTTTTTTGAGTAATGAACAAACAAACGACTTATTATTTTGCTTCTTTTCACGAACCAGATATATATGGAATATCTTCAGTTGCGCTTTCGGTACAAATGCCAATTGCACACACTACTGAACATACAATGTTTGGCCAAAGAGTTTTAGGAAATAAAAATTTACATGGTAGTAATTCATATGAAAGATATTATTTGGAGGATTTGACAATCCAATATCATGTTCTTTTTTCAAGAACAATGGACACATCAGTCAGAGTTTTCCCCTTATGTAAATATTTTCCATTGGATTGATTGGTTGATATCTCTACAGTGAAGGAGGACACAGCGGACCAGCTTAGGCGGTGCACAAAGCAACTGAAATGCATCATTGTTGATGTCTTCAATGTCAAGAGGAGATTGGAGATGTAATATCCTTGAACAACAATAGTGAAATGGTGATTTGTTTTGGAGCTTGTTCATTCCCAGTTGTTCTATGCTAAGTCATATGTTCATCATCTCTTCCGCGTGTGGGTGAAAACTTTTGTTTTGTATTACTGTATCATGATGGAGACACTTTAGCAAAGTTTTGTTTTCACCAATAAAAATCATGAAAACCCTTTCATCAAAGGAGCAATAATGTTTTAAAATGCTTATTTTATTTGGGTGGTTGGAAAATTGGTACCCTGATTCCATACTGGCAAATAGAGAATCAAAGAATGTATTAGTTACAAGTTATTTGCTTTTTTATACCTATTGGATATTTTCTTGTATGATCTTACCTTCATAAAACTACTAATCCTAATTATGTGAAGAGAGGTAGTCCCCCACAGACCATGTGCCAAAGCGTAATGGGAGGAGCGTAGAGAATAATATCACATTTCATCATCATTGGCAGCAAAGGGGAGCAGTTGAGTCATCTTGCCGAAGTGATTTGCATAAGGGGTAGAAGTTTTAAGGTTTGTTTTATAGGGCGGCGGAGGACGTCACCATAGGAGAAGAGCCACTATTTCTTGGACCTGAAGGAATGGTCGATGGTGGTGGTAGATCAATAGATTGTTGTATTGGAGGAGGAAAAAGAAGCATTACATTGTTGGGTTTGAGAAATTAGAGTGAAATATCAACTTTGTTATGAGAAAGTTTCTATGGTGAATTATACTACTTGACATTTCTAACATTTTTACCTTTAGATTTTAGCGAAGGGATATGTGAAAAATGGAGGAATTTCAGGATGCAAGAGAGATCGAGCTATCCAAGAGGAAACATGGAAGTGAAGGACGACGGGTATCTTTGTTGCAAGAGAGAGGCGTGGAAACGAAGGAGGAAAATCCTGCTAATGTTAGGTGCTAATATCACCAGATACTCCATGCCTAAAATATTCTAGGTGGGTAACCATCCGCCCTCGGAAAGAAGAGGTGAATAGTGCCCTAGACACTGCAGGCTGAAGCGTGCAGAGAACCTGCTAGGACCCATGTATTCATTCCGACGGTCGTGACTTAGTGGTTGGGTGTGCGTGCCAACATATACATTGCATCTTCTCTACACTTCCGCACTCACTTTGCGTAAAAGGGTTTGTTCAACTTGAAACTCCTTGAGAACCCTCAATATGGGACTAGACCCAACACAATCCTAAATTTCGGTCACATGAATCTGTTGTGACTATAAATCATGGGCCCTGAAACCAAGGGGGGCCATGTCCCGGCTACCTCATAGCAAGTTGGCGGGCTGGTTCAAGTAATTAACACGGAGGACGTACCATCAGTATTTTCTTTCACAGAAAGGACATACTCCCTCCCTCCCAATTTTGGATGAATGAACTGCATGTAAGGTTTGTGGAGAAAATTCACCGACTGAATTAGTCCTTTTCCCATTTACTCAATAATACTCATGCATGCCACGGTGCGGGGTCACCCTATTAAAACTCATGCATGCATTGATTAGTCATCACCATGGGAAGAGAAACGTATAAAAAGTTAATTGCACGGTAATATTTAATCAGAGACAAAAGGGTCAGGTTAGTACTAATTTATACTTCTCGCATCCTAATTTGAGAAATCCTAAAAAAAATTATGTGTGTCCTAAATTAGGAGGGAAGGAGTACCATGGGTTATGCACACATCGCACACGATAACATTTTGAGAACTGTTGTAAAAAAAGATCAGTTTAAGAAGTCACGCTCAAAAGAAAAACCAATTCCTTTTTCTTTCTTTCTTGCGGGTAAATACTGGGAGATCGACAATGTTTGAGACTGATTTTAGTTAATGGTACATCGGACATAAACGTCCTTCACCCTTTTAGAGGAACTTGTAAAGAACTTGCGTTGAAAGCTATGGAAAATCAATTTGAAAATCGAGAGTCAAAAGATTTGGTTATACGATGATGTAAGTCAGCATATTTGGGTAGTTAATCCGCTAGAAAATTGTGGAATTCTATAAACTACTAGGAGCCATTATAACCTAAGAAAGTCAGACTAGAGTAGACTGCATTACACCGACGGCCATCACCATGATGTGGTTATTGTCAGAGTCGACATTATAATAGGTAAGATAGATATTGACATACAATCACCAACGACTTTTCATACTGGAATGGCGAAAATTTATTTACATGCATACATAAATTATCGTTTGATGCTTCTAGGGCCCTAGGTTATAGTTTCACCCCGGACTCCTAAAATGTCAGGACCGGCACTGGCTCCTGAACCACATGCTGTACTTCCTGCCGTCGCACGAGGCTGTGCAGTCGTTCTTGTTGGAGTATTAGGCATAATTTTCACGATTAATTATAGAATATAAATCATGATAGCAACCGCTACAATCACTTGAACCTCTAACATACTAGATGTATTGATTAACATGAATAGTAGCAGAGTATACGCATTAACAGCCATAGTAAATCAACAAATCTGATGATGGTATAAGTACTGATCGGTTGCCGATGAAGTCGTCGTTGGTGCAGTAGCCTATCGAATAAGTCGGCGTGTAGTAGGTTCGGCTTGACGACCGGGAAGACGGGTCGTGATGACGAACTTGAGCAGTTGCGCGGAGCGCTTCCCAAAAACCTTATTCGCCTCTCCCGTACAAGATCGCAAAGACGAGTGGTTTCGGAGACCTGCTCTCCCGACCGCCGGTGCATGCCGGCAAGCGGGATGGAGTAGGCTACGGTGGCGGCGCAAGCAAAGAGTATGGCAAAACCCTAGATTGGCATGTTCTGGACGGTTATAGATAGCCCACGATCCGGGAGCGACCCGAATCAACTAACTGTTGACACGTCTGTCTAACCGCACACATTTCCTGAGCAGAAAAATAAAGCTCGGCTCGACGAGATTTCCGCAACCCGCGACACGCGCGTCGTGTCGTGTTGTGACATGACGTGATGAGAGAGAGAAGCACGCATGTAGCTCTCTTATTGACACTCACTTACAAAATGATACAACACTCCACCTTATAAGGTGGCGCAACTCTCCTTCAACTTCTCATATGGGACTAAACTTTATCTCCCACTACTCTTGCCACACACATGTGAGCTGCCATCAACTTGGGTCAAATCACATATGGGCTTTCACGTACGTGGGCTTTAAGATTTAAGGATAATCTGAAATCACACATGGGTCTAATAATTTAGCCCGTTATTTCTAACAATCCCCACCAGATCTCAAATACTCATTTGAAGTCAACCCTTGTTACTTGTTTCATCAGAGACTATTAAGTTGAACTTTCGCCTAGAATCTTGAACTACGTCTATCAACAACTTAAACAATGGACGAACCTTGAATTGCAAGTTTGGTGACAATAGATTTCACTGAAAATCATAATTAGTACCTAGCTGCCAGTAGCCTACCCTGCGGATTGGAGCATATGCATCATACTCTCTGGTCTCTTCATGAGTTTACTAGAGATCACCCAAGTTTCATAGATCACGACGTTTACAATCGAGCTCATAGAGATGTGTTCTTTTAAAAATGCCATGTACGACGACATCTTTGCTAGTTAAAGCCAACATAAACATATTAAGGCATATTGCCAACCTGCCTTACAAATTATGAGAGTTATGCATCTTCACATAGAGAGGGTTATAAAATACTCTCATCAGTCAAAGCACTAGCTTGTTCTTCCCAGGTCCTAATTCATGGGATCTCCGATCACATAGGTTAGATTACCACTAGGTGTGACATCCATGGGTCTCAACCCCATCACCCTCGATGCACTTTCTATCATATTTCGTGATAGTCCCTTTGTAAAGGGATCTGCCAGATTTTTGTCTGTTTGAATATATGTAACTGTTATTACTCCGAAGTTTCTCAATTTCTTAACAAATTTAAAATGTCTCTTCACGTGTCTTGATGACTTCGCGGTATCCTTAGAATTGTTCACTTTGACAATAATAGTTTGGTTGTCACAATTCAAAAGGATTGCCGGCACAGGTTTCTCAACCACAAGCAAGTCCATCAAGAGCTCACGCAGCCATTCTGACTCAACATTGGTTGTGTCTAAAGCAGTAAGCTCTGCTTCCATAGTTGACCTCATCAATATGGTATGTCTATAGAATCTCCATGACACTGCACCACCTCCAAGGGTAAACACATACCACCTGCTCTCCCGATCGTCGGTACACGCCGGCAAGCGGGATGGAGTAGACTACGGTGGCGGCGCAAGCAGAGAGGATGGCAAAACCTTAGATTAGTTTGGTGTTATGCGTTATGGAAGCCGCACAGGCGTTTATATAGAGTGGCTCGGAAATCCCCGTACAGGACACATGGTGGACCAAGCCCACGTCGCGCACGTTCGGATCGGTTATAGATAGCCCACAATCCGGGAGCGACCCGAAACCGCACACATTTTAATGAGCAGCAAAATAATGCTCGACTCAACGAGATTCCCGCAACCCGCAAGCCCCGTATTTCTAACAGTCCCTACTCTCCCGCCACTGGCGCCACCTCTGGCGCTCCCCCCCCCGGCCGTATGCGTCCGCGGCAAGGGCGACGACTTCCGACTCTTCGTCAATAGCCTGATCGTCCACCGCGACGCAACGCCGCTGCGCTCGTTCGAGATCGACACTAACCTGCTGATACCACCCGAACCCCCGTACGACGACCTCGAGGTCAACAGGGACTGGAGCGGCGAGTGTTGGTCCACGTAGAGATAAAACAAAAAAATTTCCTCTAACGTGGTGATCCCAAGATCTAGCTAAGATAGAAGGCCACGAGGTTTACCACTAGACGCGCAGTTATGAATTACTGATGAAGCGTGCCAGTTGATGCAGTACAATCTTCACGATTCGATTGTCCTGGTGCTGATCGTACAGCACCTCTACTGGTATCCACACGTATAAGGAGGAGCACCGGCGGCAAACCGCTAGGTTTGGTACGTCGGCAGGACTGCTGTGGAGCTAGGGTTTCCAACACATGGAATGACATAACCGATCAACGATTAACCCTTCTGGGTTACTGTGCTCCACTATATATAGGGAGTGAACGTGGGCTCCATTTTCGTGGCCCATTCACTAAAGCCCATATAACACTAGTTATCGTGAGTCCGACTCACTAACTCAGTCCAAATCCGGCTCGGGTACAACCCAACCAGATATCCGGTTCAGATCCTATCCGAACTTACCCCCGATCTTAAGTGTGTGACCCCACAGGCTCTTGGCAACTTGGACACGATTAGAGTCCGACTCTCAATCGATCAGTCGGTAGCGGCTCCTGGCAGAACGTGCCAAATCCCAAGTACCAAAGAGTCATAACGACTTGCCTTTCCAATGCGACTTGCGTCCGAGTCCCTTTTGCCTCACGATATACCTTGTCAGACTATAGGCGAATATTTGTCATCCCTTAAATAGTCTGACTCTCTTCTCGATCCCAGATAAGTGATACACCCGACTAACTCTTAGTCGATCGCCTCGGTTAACACTTAACCGAGTCGTGCATGGCCATGCTTTCCGACTCATATCATCCGAGAGGGCCCAGAGAATATCTCTCCAAGTGGAGGGGCAAAATCCCGTCTTGGTTATTCACATCACGCAGCTTGATTCTCAGTCGACCCGAAATCTGCCTTTATGACTGCCCATTTACGGATCAGTGTTTGACAAAATCTAAGTTGGTGATCCTCAACTCAGACTATGCAACAACCTCAGGTCTAAGGATTACATTGATTGAGATATACAAATGACAACTTGTTCGTTGTATCTCAATATGGGTCAATCCGACTCGCTAAACTCTTTAGCTGAATCTGTGTAAGTCGGAATTGTTGGAGATATGCCCTAGAGGCAATAATAAAAGTGGTTATTATTATATCTTTGTGTTTATGATAAATGTTTACATTCATGCTATAACAGTATTAATCGGAAACATTAATACTTGTGTGATTTGTAAACTAAATTAGAGTCCCTAGTAAAGCCTCTTTAATAATACTAGCTTGTTGGCTAATAGATGATCGTGGTTTCTCGATCATGAACATTGAGATGTTGTTAAACAACGATATCATATCATTTGGAGAATGGTATGATGGACATACTCCTATAGATAAGCGTAGCATAAAGATCAAGTCATTTCAATAGTTCGTTTGCTATAAGCTTTCTGATACATAGTAACCTAATTCCTTCGACCATGAGATCATGTTAATCACCATCACCGGAAGGATGCTTTGATGACATCAAACACCACACCGTAACTGGGTGGTTATAAAGGTGGCATTAAGTGTTCGGAAAGTATGGGTTGAGGCACATGGATCAAGAGTGGGATTTGTCCATCCATATGACGGATATATATACTCTGGGCCCTCTTGGTGGAATGTCATCCAGTTAGCTTGCAAGCATGTGACAGGTTCACAAGGGATCACATATCACGGGAACGAGAAAAGAGTACTTATCAGTAACGAGGTTGAACTAGGTATGCAGAGATACCGACGATCAAAACCTCGAATAAGTAAACTATCGTGAGACAAAGTGAAATTGGTATCGTATGTAAGTGGTTCATTCGATCGCAAAGTAATTGTAGAAATATGTGGGAGCTGAAGGGAATATGCCCTGAGAGGCAATAATAAAGTGTTTATTATGTGTATTCCAAGTATATGATAGATGTTTATTTTGCATGCTATAATTGTATTAATACGGAAACGTTAATACATGTGTGTTTAATAAACAAACAGAAAGTTCCTAGTTATGCCTCTCTCATAAACTAGTTCGTTGATTAACAAGATGATCACAGTTTCCTGATCATAGACATTGGATGTTGTTAATAATGAGATCATAACATTAGTGTAATGGTGTGATGAACATTCATCCGAAGTATAGCATTACGATCAAAGTCATTGAGTTTATATTGCTATAACAACTTACGAAGTGATCCTAATCCTTAGACCATGAGATCATGTCAATCACTAACACCGGAAGAGTTTCTTGATATCATCAAACGTCACACCGTAACTGGGTGATTATAAAGATGGATTCAGAACTAACAAAGTGTTATGTTGAGGCCCATAGATCGAGAGTGGAATTTGTTCATCCCGATGACGGATAGATATACTCTGGGCCCTCTCGGTGATATCACATTGGTTAGCTTGCAAGCAAGTGATTTGATCACTAGAATGTTATATCACGGGAACGAGAAAAGAGTGCATGTCAGTAACGAGATCAAACTAGGTATGGAGATACCGATGATCTAATCTCGGACATGTAATATATCGTGAAACAAAGGGATTAATATACAAGCGTAAAAGGTTACGACGATCACAGGAAAAGTCATCGTTGAATGTGTGGGAGTCAGTATGGGTCTCCAGATCCCGCTTCTGATTATTGATCCGAGAGGGGTCTCGATCATGTCCGCATTATTCGCGAACCGTAGAGTGACACACTTAAGGGACACTGGCATCCATTTGGAGCAAATGTTTCATGCCGAAAGAATAAACAAGCGCAGGAATTTATTTCACTAGATACCGAAACAGGTTTTCGGGTGAAATTGCATAAAGAGGTTATGCATGTGAAATAGAATTCTAGCAAGGGGTTATTTGTGAATGTTTGTCATTAAAGTAATTGACAAAATTCTGAATAAAATAAAAGAGTTTTATTTAATAAGAGTTTGCATTAAATTTGGTGGAAATTTAATGGGAATTTGAGTGGATTTTTGAGTGGAGAAAATTGAAGGGCTATTTTATGAGTGGAGTGTCCACCCACATGAATGAGGGAGAGGTGGGGGCACCCTCCATGGCCGGCGGCCATGCCCCCTTGGGCTGCCCCCCTCCCCTATATAAGGAGACCCTCCTCTTCACTTCTCACTCACACCTCCTCGTGAAGGATCTCTCTCCCCCTCTAGAATTTATCCCCCATGGTCTCGGACTAGCGAGATACATGTTCCCGGTGGCTATTCGGCAAGAAAGGGTTGTGCTTCCGCTGCATCGCTGGAGCGAGGAGGCGGAGGTTGCTCGGTGTCTTGTACGTGTTTGCGAGCACGGATGCGCTGCTGCTTTGCGGCGCTAGGACTTCCTCTCGATCTTGAGATCGGCAAGAGATCGTCTACATCAACCACGAGTTGAACTCGTTAAGCTTTGTCGGTCTTCAAGGGTATGTTCTCTACGGATATACATCCGCCCGTTGTTTGTATCTAGTAGATAGATCTTGGTACATAGTTGTTCCCATCGTAGGAAAATTTTTGTTTTCTATGCTGCAAACCCTACAGTGGTATCAGAGCCGGATCTATGCGTAGATGCTTTACATGGGTAGTACACATATGAGTATGTGGGCGATGATGATCATGTTGTTGCTCCTTAGTTGTAATTTTGGATATTGGTGGCATAGTGGGATGAAGCGGCCCGGACAAACTTTACATGTCCTCGCACATGAGACTTGTTCCACGCTTGACATGCAACTAGTTTGCATAAGTGGCTAGCGGGTGTCTGTCTCTCCTACTATAGTCAATATCTATTTTGCAACGAGTTGTCAACAATTTGGTTATCCTCGTTGTGGTTCATGTTCGTAGGTAAGAACAGTTCTATCTCGAAAGCCCTAAGCCACGTAAAATTTGCAATGGATAAATTAGAGGCGTCTAGTTTAGATTGTTGCTGGGCTAGTGTTATGATATGGTGATGTTGTAAGTATAAGTATGAGATGATACTCTTACAACACACATAGCGTGTAATATCCATAGACCTTGGATTTACACATAAAGGTATGATAGTGATCATACCACGATGCACATGATAGAGATCATATGCGGGAACCATATCATTCCACTAATAAACATGTGATGTTTGATAGCATCTTATATTGCTTGTTTAGCGCTTTGTTAGCATAATAAGATGATCCCTCATTTAAATATCAAGATAAGAATGTGTTCTTCCTTTAGTATGCACCGATTATGTTTCGTCGCTCCAAGACATCACGTGATGATCGGGTGTTCTTGGATCCACGACCATATTTCGGGTGTAAAACAGTTACACACGCGAATACTAAGGTTCTAACTTGGCGAGCCTAGCATGTACAGACATGGCCTCGGAACATGGACCGAAAGGTTAAGCATGAGTCATATAGTAGATATGATGCCCATTTGATGCTCGCCTTTGAAGCTACACCGACTCACGTGATGATCGGACTTGGTGTAGTGGATTTGGTTCATGTAATCACCAAAAAGGCACGAGGGATGTCATTTTTGAGTGGGAGTTCATTCGTAATATGGATTAGTTGAACTCAATCTATCATAAACTTAGTCTAAACTTTACAAATTCTGTTGTAGATGGCACCACCTGCTTTTAATTTCAATGTGTTCATGGAGAAAGAGAAACTTGCAACGAACGGTAGCAACTTTACCGAATGGGCCATGAATTTGAGGATTCTCCTCGCTGCTGCACAAAAGCAATATGTGCTAGAAGCGCCGCTAGGCCCCCCACCTTTTGAGGATGCCCCTGACGAGGAGAAGAATGTCTATCAGACTCGTCAGGAGGACCACAACTTAGTTCATTGCAGCATATTGTATGGGCTAGAGCCGGAACTTCGAAAGCGTTTCGAAAAACGGCAATGCATTTGATACAATGGGTGAGTTGAAAATGATTTTCGACACACATGCTGTTGTAGAGAGCTACAATGCTTCAGAAAAGTTCTTTAGCTGCATGATGGAAGAGCACAGCTCCGTTAGTGAGCATGTACTCAAGATGTCGGGTTATGTCGATAAGCTTGTGTCTTTGGGAATAACGATTCCCATTGACTTAGGCATCCATCATGTTCTGCAGTCTCTGCCACCTAGCTATAAGAGCTTCGTGATGAACTATAATATGCAAGGCATGAAGAAGTCTCTCCCCGAGCTTCTGTCAATGCTTAAAACTGCAGAAGTGGAGATCAAAAAGGAACATCAAGTGTTGATGATCAATAGGAACACTGGTTTCAAGAAATACAAGAAGGGAAAACGGAAGGGAAGTAAGGGCGGCAAGCCGGTTGCCATGCCTGAAAAGAAACCCCGAGTTGGACCTAAGTCTGATACCGAGTGCTACTATTGTAAGGGAACTGGCCACTGGAAGCGCAACTGCCCCAAGTATTTGGCAGACAAGAAGGCCGGCAAGGCAAACAAAGGTATATATGATATACATGTTATTGATGTGTACTTGACTAGTGCTCGCAGTAGCACCTAGGTATTTGATACCGGTTCAGTTGCTAATATTTGTAACTCGAATCAGGGGCTGCGGAACAAGCGACCGCTAGCAAGGGGTGAGGTCAAGATGCGTGTCGGCAATGGATCAAGCATTGATGTGATCGCCGTCGGAACGCTACCTCTCCATTTGTCGTCGGGATTAGTTATAAACTTGAATAATTGTTATCTGGTGCCTGCACTTAGCATGAACATAGTATCTGGATCGTGTTTGATGCGAAGTGGTTATTCATTTAAATCTGAGAACAATGGTTGTTCCATTTATATGAATGAAATCTTTTATGGTCATGCACCGATGATGAATGGTTTATTTCTATTATATCTCGATGATAATGTTACACATATTCATAATGTTGATGCTAAAAGGATTAAACTTAATGATGATATATCCGCATATATGTGGCACTGCCGTCTAGGTCATATTGGCATTAAACGCATGAAGAAACTCCATTCGGATGGAATTTTGGAATCACTTGATTTTGAATCATTTGATACATGTGAGCCATGCCTTATGGGCAAGATGACTAGAACGCCGTTTTCCGGTTCAATGGAACGGGCGACAGATTTATTGGAAATCATACATTCCGATGTATGTGGTACAATGAGTGTGTCGGCGCGAGGTGGATATCATTATTTTGTTACTTTCACAGATGATTTGAGTAGATACGGTTATATCTACTTGATGAAACACAAGTCTGAAACCTTTGAAAAGTTCAAGGAATTTCAGAATGAAGTGGAAAATCATCGTAATAGAAAGATCAAATTTCTACGGTCCGACCATGGAGGTAAGTATCTAAGTTACGAGTTTAGCAATCACATGAAAGAGTGTGGAATTGTTTCACAACTCACACCTGCCGGAACACCACAGAGAAATGGTGTGTCGGAATGTCGTAATCATACTTTATTAGATATGGTTCGATCTATGATGTCTCTGACGGACTTGCCGTTGTCATTTTGGGGTTATGCACTAGAAACTGCTGCATTCACTTTAAATTGGGCACCATCTAAATCCGTTGAAAAGACACCGTATGAATTGTGGTTTGGAAACAAACCTAAGCTGTCATTTCTTAAAGTTTGGGGATGCGATGTTTATGTGAAGAAACTTCAACCGGATAAACTCGAACCCAAAGCGGAAAAATGCGTCTTCATAGGATACCCTAAGGAAACTATTGGGTATTCCTTCTATCACAGATCCGAGGGCAAGGTTTTTGTTGCCAAGAATGGATCCTTTCTAGAGAAAGAGTTTCTCGCGAAAGGTGTGAGTAGTCGGAAGGTAGAACTCGAAGAGGTTATTGAACCTTCTCTTCAAAGTATGGCGAGTAGCGTAGCGCCAGAAGTTGTTCTGGAGTTGGCTTCACCTATTGAAGAGGGAACTAATGATAATGATCATGAAACTCCAAAAGAGAATACTACCGAACCTCGCAGGTCTAGCAGGACGCGTGCAGCTCCCGAGCTGTACGGAAATCCTGTCATGAATTTCATGGTTGATGAAAATGATAACCCTGTGACATATGAAGAAGTGATTATGAGCCCGGATTCCAACAAATGGTTAGAAGCCATGAAATCCGAGATGGAATCCATGTATGAAAATCAAGTTTGGAACTTGGTGGAATTACCTCACGACCGAAAGGCCGTGGAGAACAAATGGATTTTCAAAAGAAAAACTGATGCTGATGGTAATGTGACCATCTATAAAGCTCGACTTGTCGCAAAGGGGTTTCGACAAATTCAAGGAGTTGACTATGATGAGACATTCTCTCCCGTAGCGATGCTAAAGTCAGTTAGGATTATGTTAGCAATTGCTGCATATTTCGATTCTGAGATATGGCAGATGGATGTCAAAACCGCGTTTCTCAATGGTAATATTGAAGAAGAGTTATATATGATACAACCAAAGGGTTTTGTCGATCCTAAGGATGCTAACAAGGTGTGCAAGCTTCAGCGATCCATCTATGGATTGAAGCAAGCATCATGAAGTTGGAATCTCCGCTTTGATGAGGTGATCAAAGAGTTTGGATTTGTCCAAACTTATGGAGAAGCATGTATTTACAAGAAAGTGAGTGGGAGCAATGTGGCATTTCTGATATTATATGTGGATGACATATTATTGATCGGAAATGATATAGATCTTTTAAACAATGTTAAAAGTTATCTAAACAGCAAATTTTCAATGAAGGACCTAGGTGAAGTGTCATACATATTAGGCATAAAAATCTGTAGAGATAGATCTAGTCGCCTAATAGGGCTATCGCAAAGTACATACCTTGATAAGATTTTAAATAAGTTTAAAATGGAAGATAGTAAGAAGGGGTTCTTACCTATGACACAAGGCACGACATTGAGTAAGACTCAAAGTCTGGCTACGGCGGAAGAAAGAGAGAAAATGGACAAAGTCCCCTATGCTTCAGCCATAGGCTCTATAATGTACGCCATGCTATGTACAAGACCGGATGTGGCACATGTTATTAGTTTGACTAGTAGGTACCAATCGGATCCAGGTTCGGAACACTGGATAGCGGTCAAGAATATCCTTAAGTACTTGCGAAGAACTAAGGATATGTTTCTTGTATACGGAGGTGAAGAAGAGCTCGTCGCTAAGTGTTATGTCAACGCTAGCTTTGACACCGATCCGGATGACTCTAAGTCTCAATCCGGATACGTATTTCGCATGAATGGCGGAGCGGTTAGTTGGAGGAGCTCCAAACAACCTGTGGTGGCGGGATCAACAACGGAGGCCGAATATGTTGCTGCTTCAGAAGCGGCTCAGGAAGCGGTTTGGATGAAGGAGTTCATATCCGAACTAGGTGTGGTTGCAAACGTGTTGGACCCAATGGTGATCTATTGTGACAACAATGGTGCCATTGCCAATGCCAAAGAGCCAAGGTCTCACAAGCATTCCAAGCATATTAAGCGCCGGTTTCACTCCATCCGCGAGCATGTCAAGGATGGAGATATAAAGATTTGTAAAGTACATACGGATCTTAGTCGATCGCCTCGGTTAACACTTAACCGAGTCGTGCATGGCCATTCTTTCCGAATCATATCATCCGAGAGGGCCCAGAGAATATCTCTCCAAGTGGAGGGGCAAAATCCCGTCTTGGTTATTCACATCACGCAGCTTGATTCTCAGTCGACCCGAACTCTACCTTTATGACTGCCCATTTACGGATCAGTGTTTGATAGAATCTAAGTTGGTGATCCTCAACTCAGACTATGCAACAACCTCAGGTCTAAGGATTACATTGATTGAGATATACAAATGACAACTTGTTCGTTGTACCTCAATATGGGTCAATCCGACTCGCTAAACTCTTTAGCCGAATCTGTGTAAGTCGGAATTGTTGGAGATATGCCCTAGAGGCAATAATAAAAGTGGTTATTATTATATCTTTGTGTTTATGATAAATGTTTACATTCATGCTATAACAGTATTAATCGGAAACATTAATACTTGTGTAATT
Organism: Avena sativa; assembly: GCA_916181665.1. Classification (NCBI taxonomy): domain Eukaryota; kingdom Viridiplantae; phylum Streptophyta; class Magnoliopsida; order Poales; family Poaceae; genus Avena; species Avena sativa. The sequence continues at coordinate 331,345,090 of OV702296.1, forward strand.
TGTAAACTAAATTAGAGCCCCTAGTAAAGCCTCTTTAATAATACTAGCTTGTTGGCTAATAGATGATCGTGGTTTCTCGATCATGAACATTGAGATGTTGTTAAACAACGAGATCATATCATTAGGAAAATGGTATGATGGACATACTCCTATAGATAAGCGTAGCATAAAGATCAAGTCATTTCAATAGTTCTTTTGCTATAAGCTTTCTGATACATAGTAACCTAATTCCTTCGACCATGAGATCATGCTAATCACCATCACCGGAAGGATGCTTTGATGACATCAAACACCACACCGTAACTGGGTGGTTATAAAGGTGGCATTAAGTGTTCAGAAAGTATGGGTTGAGGCACATGGATCAAGAGTGGGATTTGTCCATCCATATGACGGATATATATACTCTGGGCCCTCTTGGTGGAATGTCATCCAGTTAGCTTGCAAGCATGTGACAGGTTCACAAGGGATCACATATCACGGGAACGAGAAAAGAGTACTTATCAGTAACGAGGTTGAACTAGGTATGCAGAGATACCGACGATCAAAACCTCGAATAAGTAAACTATCGTGAGACAAAGGGAAATTGGTATCGTATGTAAGTGGTTCACTCGATCGCAAAGTAATTGTAGAAATATGTGGGAGCTGAAGGGAATATGCCCTGAGAGGCAATAATAAAGTGTTTATTATGTGTGTTCCAAGTATATGATAGATGTTTATTTTGCATGCTATAATTGTATTAATACGGAAACGTTAATACATGTGTGTTTAATAAACAAACAGAAAGTTCCTAGTTATGCCTCTCTCATAAACTAGTTCGTTGTTTAACAAGATGATCACAGTTTCCTGATCATAGACATTGGATGTTGTTAATAATGAGATCACAACATTAGTGTAATGGTGTGATGAACATTCATCCGAAGTATAGCATTACGATCAAAGTCATTGAGTTTATATTGCTATAACAACTTACGAAGTGATCCTAATCCTTAGACCATGAGATCATGTCAATCACTAACACCGGAAGAGTTTCTTGATATCATCAAACGTCACACCATAACTGGGTGATTATAAAGATGGATTCAGAACTAACAAAGTGTTATGTTGAGGCCCATGGATTGAGAGTGGAATTTGTTCATCCCGATGACGGATAGATATACTCTGGGCCCTCTCGGTGATATCACATTGGTTAGCTTGCAAGCAAGTGATTTGATCACTAGAATGTTATATCACGGGAACGAGAAAAGAGTGCATGTCAGTAACGAGATCAAACTAGGTATGGAGATACCGATGATCGAATCTCGGACATGTAATATATCGTGAAACAAAGGGATTAAGATACAAGCGTAAAAGGTTCCGACGATCACAGGAAAAGTCATCGTTGAATGTGTGGGAGTCAGTATGGGTCTCCAGATCCCACTTCTGATTATTGATCCGAGAGGGGTCTCGATCATGTCCGCATTATTCGCGAACCGTAGGGTGACACACTTAAGGGACACTGGCATCTAGTTGGAGCAAATGTTTCATGCCGAAAGAATAAACAAGCGCAGGAATTTATTTCACTAGATACCGAAACAGGTTTTCGGGTGAAATTGCATAAAGAGGTTATGCATGTGAAATAGAATTCTAGCAAGGGGTTATTTGTGAATGTTTGTCATTAAAGTAATTGACAAAATTCTGAATAAAATAAAAGAGTTTTATTTAATGAGAGTTTGCATTAAATTTGGTGGAAATTTAATGGGAATTTGAGTGGATTTTTGAGTGGAGAAAATTGAAGGGCCATTTTGTGAGTGGAGTGTCCACCCACATGAATGAGGGAGATGTGTGGGCACCCTCCATGGCCGGCGGCCATGCCCCCTTGGGCGCCCCCCTCCCCTATATAAGGAGCCCCTCCTCTCACTTCTCACTCACACCTCCTCGTGAAGGATCTCTCCCCCTCTAGAATTTATCCCCCATGGTCTCCGACTAGCGAGATACATGTTTCCGGTGGCTATTCGGCAAGAAAGGGTTGTGCTTCCGCTGCATCGCTGGAGCGAGGTGGCGGAGGTTGCTCGGTGTCTTGTACGTGTGTGCGAGCACGGATGCGATGCTGCTTTGCAGCGCTAGGACTTCCTCTCGATCTTGAGATCGACAAGAGATCGTCTACATCAACCACGAGTTGAACTCGTTAAGCTTTGTCGGTCTTCAAGGGTATGTTCTCTACGGATATACATCCGCCCGTTGTTTGTATCTAGTAGATAGATCTTGGTACATAGTTGTTCCCATCATAGGAAAATTTTTGTTTTCTATGCTGCAAACCCTACAGGAGCCATATGAATTTCCAGATTCCTCTATTGGTTATTGATCGGAGAAGTGTCTCGGTCATGTCCGCATAATTCACGAACCGTAGGGAGACACACTTAAGGATTCGATGTTGTTTAGTAGATATGGAATGTTTATAAGGGATACCGAATGTTGTTCGGAGTCTCGGATGGGATCCGGGATATCACGAGGAGATCCGGAATGGTCCGGAGAATAAGATTCATATAAGGAAAGTCCGATTTCGGAGTTCGGGAAGTTTCCGATGATTTCATCGGAGGGGTTAGGTTCACCGGTCCGGAAAGGGAATGGTCCATGAATGTGTCATGGATATGTGGAATGATTGGATCATATCCTAGGTCACTTGGTGTTGGCATTTGCAAGAGAGAAATAAAGCTCTAAATTGAAAGTCAAACGGGAAGTTTGAAAATTCAAACTGGAACAATGGTTTCCTAGTGGAAGAAGAAACAATTCCTTCTCTCAATCCAACTTGGGTTTGGGTTTGGATTCAAACCCACCCCTCCCAAGGCTTCCCCTCCCTCTCATAAATAGAGGGGGAGGGCTGCCCCAACACCACAAGAGCCAAGTCCTCCCCACACACGCGCCGCTGCCGCTCGCCGCCGCCGCGCCGCCTCCCCGCGCCGCCGCTGCCCTAGCCCCCACCGACACCTCCTCCTCCCGGTCGTCTAAACCCTAGATCTCCGGGAAACCCTAATCCACCATAACTCGCACCAGCTTAGGCGAAGACCTTTGGGATCTTCCCTCTACTTCCGATACCACACCGTCATGCTGCCGGAATCACGAGGGGAAGAACTACAACCTCCGCTGCCTGCTGGAAGAAGGGAGAGGAAGGTCTTCATCGAGTACCGAACGTGTGACCGACTGCGGAAGCGCTGCCGGAACGCAGCGCTGGAAGGATCGTCTACGCGATCTTGAGATCAGCAAGTGTACGACTACATCACCCACGAGAATCTGCTCTCGTTAACCGCTTTGGAATCTTCGAGGGTGAGTGCTTCTATTGACTTGTTGCTACAATCTAGTGGATAGATCTTGGCTTGTTTGTGTGCATGCGGTAGAAATTTTTTGTTTTCCATGCTATGAACCCCTACAAGAATAGCATCACCATACCCATGACAAGTGGAACCGAGTCATCAAGTCGACTTTCACATTGGTCTAAGTTATGTGTCCAGCACAACCTCAATGACCAAGGATATTTAGTACAAACAACATGAATGTATAGTTCCACAACCGAATCACATATTCAATGATACACATCAGATATTTATACAAGGACAACTTAATAACTTTATGAATACAATGGGAAATATCATCATACATGATTGCCTCTAGGGCATATTCCCAACAGCGAGGTCGACCCGCATGTCGACCTGTGGGTCAGCCACGCCCTGTCCGACAAGTGTTGCGCCCGCTCACTGGTGGTCCGCTTGGAGGAAGAGCTCTCTCCTTGGCGTCCGTGGTGCCCCCGCGACACATTCTCCTCGCCACACCTGACAAGGATCCTCCTTGACGCCGTCCACCTCGTCAACGGCCAGCTCGACTTCTCCTGCTGCCCGGCGCTGCTATGTCTCGCGCTCGTGCGCTGATGCCTCGAGGGCGACGCCCTTGTCTCACCCTCCCTTGTGCGTCTCGCCATCACCGAGTGCCACAGCGATGTCGGTGGGGATCCGGAAGCGCCCGACGAGATGCTGCACACGAGATTGTCCACACCGAGGCTTCGTTTTCTTGAGATTTCTTATGAGTACGACACGGAACAATTCCTCGAGTTGATGCCTTGGTTGACGGAGGACAATGTCCGGTATATATACCAACGAGACCAAGATCTATTCTCGGCAATGGTGATGGACTGATGGTAGCAAGCAGCTTATGTCGTTTAAGTTCTGTCGAAACACTTGTGGGTTCGAGCTTCGAGTTCCTAACTTCCTAACCAAGATCTATTATCGGCAATTGTTATGTCTTCCTTGTAGGCAAAAAGCATACACCTCGTGGCCAGTCGTTTAGTTTGAGGACTCGTTCGCTCCCTACTCCCTCCCCCACCCACCTACCCACCACGCTCGGGCGACGGGTGAACCCTAGTTTCCTCCCCTGAGCCCCCGCGGTGTTGGTGGCGGCGGGGAGGCCTCTTCCTGTGTGTGCAAAGGTGTGCAGGGGGCCTGCTGGCGACAGAGTGTTTCGATTGGCGGTGGTCTAGCGCGACGGTGTGAGATCCCGTGGTACTGGATGGTCCTCGAGGTGGCAGCGTGGTAATTGGATGCGGGGGCCGTGGTAGCCTACCTGCGGACGGTGGCGCCTTCCCGGCCCAGATCTAGGCCCTTTTGGCCAGTAAGAGCCTGGTTTGTCCATGTTGCTGCATCCGGTCGACCACCGCCATCCGGTGGTGGAGGTAGTTCCCTCACATGCTATTGTTTTGCCAATCTCGCCGAAGTTCCTTCTTGGTTTATCGGCCTCGCATCATGGGCCATGGTGATATGTCAATTGTGATTGAAATATCGTGGTGGCAAGCTTGGTGGAGTGAGATGGAGCGTCTAGGGTTGTGGTTTTCTAGGGGTTGGGAGAATTTTTTGTCGTCTCGGCACTGAAGCGGTGACGCCTGCAGGTGTCGCCGTCCTTTCTGAAGGACATCGGGTGTACCTCTTTCCCACCTCCTACCCCACCACCACCCCCTTCCCCAGTACTGTACCAGGGAAAACCCTAGGACGCGTTCTAGGGGAAACCCTAGGATCTGTCCGGGTAGCAGCTCGTCGTTGTCGCTTCCCTTTTTGGAGGTGTTGCTTGATACGCGGATCTTCCATTGAAGGCAACACCAAAGGTTGCAGAACACTTCAAATAATGTTCATTTTTCACCGTTTTATAAGCTCATTTATAAGCTACTTCCACAACTATACCAACTACATATTTCCTCTCTCCCTTGTTCAATATAAACTCCTATATCTATATTATGCATATCTTAGAGCATCTCTAACCGAACCCTTTTCTACGACCGAATTCCTATATTTTCTCCTCTATCCGCCGAAATGGCCTCTAACTGAAGCCGCAAATTCGGTTAGAGGAGTAAATTTAGGAATTTGACTCCTATAATTTCCCCCTTCTATTCCATATTTGCTCCTCTGTGAGGTGGATGCCTATATTTCTCCACTGCGTCTACCACCGTCTCCGGCGAGGCAAAACGCACCGGCCAATCCGCCGCCGCCTGGATGGTCGTTGGAGGGTACGCCGTCGCCGGCGCCCTTCCCTGCCTCCTCTACCATGCTTGCCAAAATTCTCCCGACCCTGAATCGCGTTGCCGCCTCCTCGAATCCCCTCTTCTGTAGTGTGGTCACGCTCGAGCTCACCTCCGAGCCGCCGCCGCCGCCCTACCGGTCCTCCTCCACCTTGTTCCTGACTTGGATCTCTCCCTGCCCGTCGACCTGCTCTCTCCCTGCCCGTCGACCTGCTCTCTTCCTGCGACCTCACGGCCGCCTCTGCCTCCTCTGTGGCAGTGGCGGAAGGAGAAGCACCGGCGTGCGTCGCCTCTGCCTCCTACTCGTGAGCTTGGGGATGGCATGCTCCAACCTCCGTCAGCCTCCTTCAGAGTTGTAGCTCGCTGGTCGGAGCTCGTCTCCTGTGTGTAGAGGCCTCTCGTCCCCATCCCAAGCTCGCGGAGCGCCGCCTCCCCTTCGAGGACGACGCCGGGCACCTGCAGCTGGGCATCTCCTACCTGCCCCAAAATTCGTTGACCACCTGCAGCTGGGCGTCTCCTACCCACCCTCCCTGTCGCCGGCCAGCACCGACACCGCCGCCGGTGCCTATTCCCTCTACTGGGCACTGGCCGAGGACGACGCCGGTGGCACATAGCAAGTGTTTGACACAATATTGAGCCAAATATACATTTTAGGGAGTTAAATTCAGGGGATCGATTCCACGACACAAAATTTAGAGGAGTATATTTGCTCTTCTAAGATATAGGAAGTCTTTTACTCCTCTAAAGGAAAGGAGATGGGTTGGAGATGTGAAGGTAATTCCTCTTTGCGATTGGAGACGTCGTGACGAAGTTGTCATCCACTCATTCGAGGTAACAACATTTGTAATGTGATCGCTGTGGACGAGTCCGTTTCTTTCCTCGCCAGTTTAAGACGGGCCGATATGGTTTGCTTGGATTACACCTCTCGTGGAGAATAGATTAATTGATGAACTTTGTGTTATACATAATCGATCGGCTGTAGAAAAGTTGATAGTCTACTATATATGGCAAACTAGATTATATATAAACTGATAAATTTAGAACGAAAATAAATTCCCCAACCTCTATTTTCTGTTCAAAAACTAAACAACTGCATAATCAGCGCACTTTTGCTCAGAAACAAAAGACTGTAAATTATGAACGCTGGCAATGTGTCAAGAAAAGACTTACAGGCAACATGAGAATCATCAACTACCTAGCATCGATCTTTGTGGGGAAAGTGATCATCGTCCCAAAACCCGCCAGATTCGTCAGCCCAGACCTCCTCGACCACAATGGGAGTCACCGGCGGGAACCCCGGGAACCCAGCCGCATGGCGAGGAGCCGGCTCGGGCAGGCGGCAGCGATGGTCTAGTAGGAACAAGTCTAGAAGGGCAAGGAGCGCTCCATGGACGGTCGCCGCGTGGAGCCCGTAGCTGACGGCGGTGAGCGGCCCGACCACGTGCACGGAGAAGAGGGCGGCGGTGCTTCCACAGGCTACCACGGAGTTCCAGTCGTCCTTCCTCCCGCGCGCGTGGGCCATGGTGCGTTGGATGGCCTCCTGGACGCCGGATTTGGCCGCCCGGCGGGCGATGCGCGGCGCGTTCGTGGCCAACTCCTGCACCCCGCCGGCCAGGCGGTGGCCGCTGGGCGAGCAGCATACTCCCTCGAGGAAGGAGAAGACGGTGCGGAACACGGCGCTGGAGATGGCTGTTCTGAGCACGTCCTAGGCGAGGCGCTCCGGGTCCGGGAACGGCGACTGCGCGGGCATCGTGTTTGTGGATGGGCTCTCCTCCATCGATGGATTTCCGGCGGCGGAGAGGAAGGCTGTGGCTTGGATTACAAGTTGATCGAGGGCTAGCTCGTCTTGGTCTCGCGGAAGTCGGGCAACAGATGAGCAAATCTGTTTATAGGGTGGCCTGGCCGCTTTTTTATATTTATCTGTTATTGTAGTCTATTTCTTTTCAGTGGGATTTTATATATATCCAAATTGGCATACGAGTTATCAACATCAATGGGCAGTCCGGCCAAAGCCCGACATCTGAACCAGGCTTGGGTCTCACTGAAGGCTGAAAAACATGAAATGAGTGTTTTTCATAATTTAGAAAAAAAAAGGTGATTTTTATATATACAACCATCGGTGTATCTCGTTTCCTTTGACCAAGAATTACTCATTTAACATGTTTTATGTGATAGAAATAATAATAAATAAAGTACCATTGAATAGGAATTATTTGATAATAATTTTATATCATATAAAATACATGTTTTTAGATCATATAAAATACATGTTAATAGAATAATTTATATCAATGCAACTATTCATGTTGAAGTATGTTACAGTTTCACGTGCTAATTAATTTTCTGGAATTTAATTTTCTGGAATTGATCATGAAAGTTGAGGCCACGCACTAGCTTACTGTTTTGAACATCATCTAGGTTGTTAATGGCCAACCACCAACCAGAAAGAACTCCTCTAAACCCTAAACCCTAATCTAGATAAACTCAAGTCAGTTATTTCTGGATAGAGAGAATATATGTTTGAGTTTGACATGACAGTTAATTTTCTAAAACTAATCATGGAAGCTAAGACCACACTCTGGCTTACAGCTTTGAAGATCATCTGGGTTGTTGATGCCAAACCAGAAAGAGCTATATATGTCCGTAAATGGTCTCGAGTACATTTAAAAAAAAATGTTGTAGAAGAAGCCCCCTACAACGGCTATGTTTTTAAATACTCCCTCCGACCCATATTAATTGATTTAGATTTATTTATATACGAACATAGTTAGTCAAGTTTAATATTAGATATATTTGTATCTAGACAAATTTAAGTCAACTAATATGGGTCAAAGGAAGTAATAAAAAATTAAATATGCATTTGTGAATAGGCGAAGCTGAGCGGCTCCGCTTCCGTAACAAAAAAGTGAAATACTCCTATGTAGGGAAAAAATACATAAGTATGTGCCCTCCACAAAAAAGTGAAATACTCCTATGTAACTTGCATAGTGGAATCCCAGAACTTGTGGTATACGTCACAGGTACTTTGTATTTTCACCCCAGTTTACATACTTTCGAATTTAAGTTTGAAACTTAACACACACATACTAGTATACATCCTCTACTAGATGCAAAGATTTATTTCATATTTTTTATATTGTTCAGTAGTATTGTTTTTTTATTTCACAATTCTCATAGGATCAGGAAGTATCCCGTTCTGAAAATCACTTTTAGCTTTAAAAGGGCCGGCGAAGCACCGCCTTCACTATGTTGCAATCTCACCGCGTCAGCGCTCCAGTGTGATATGAGTTTTGGCTGCTGACTGCTGTAGAGCACCAAAAGGAAAATTGCATCCAGTTCCAGTGCCTGAGAACCTAGCTGTGAATTCCCGATCGAGGCAAAAAAAAAAGTATCGACTAAAGACAGGTCCTCAATTAAACAGTGTCCATCTCCGCCTCCTTGCCAAGGGGCCTCCTCATGCGGCGGAGAGACCTCACGCGTCAGAGCTAGCTCTCGCTAGTATCTACTGTAGCAGGCTACAACATCCGTGGAAGAGATACACTAAGAAAGCATGTCCAGCATGCCGGAACCGGCAGCCATGGCTCCCTCTCCCTCCCTTCTGGTCACCTCCACCTCAACTTCTCCCCTTCACGAGGGGGCGCCACGGCAATCAGATGCCTCATCGTCACGCTCACGTCCGACTAGCACTGGTTGGTTGAACAAGGCACGGCGTCTCAACCATCCATCACCTGCACGACAGATCACAAAAAACTGTTAATCGTCAAAACCCAAAACCAAGACTTACTGAGCTAGGCCAGTCACCAAAATCAATGTGACATGAGATTGGCAAAGTATCAATCGTCACAAGGCAACAGCTTGCTAAGACAACAAAAACAATCAGTATGTTACAAGCCAAACCAGTTATTAACTTTTTATCATGGGTAAGACATACTGCCTCTACTTTTAAAGGCAGGTACCAACTGGAGCATTCGTATTTCATTTACCAACTGTTGGTGAATTTACAAACCCTTGAAATCAAACAGGAAAACACTACACGACTTATTTCTATCTTGGAGACTAAAAGATAAATAAACTTCAGACGTGCAACTCGGTCCAGCTAAGACAGTAGAACGATTTGTCAAACATTTTTGCTCTTACATCCTGTTGCTGAGACATATAACATCTTCCTGGCAATTGCTTGAAACTTGAAATCAGCAAATGTTAATACAACCCTAGGATTTGTCCTTAGACCGACTGCTATGTTTCCAACTGTCCATATGCCTATCTAGCAGCAATAAATCAATCCCGGTGCTGACTAAGAGATCCGTGTAAGTGTAGTGGCTCAGAAGAATAAACTTGATGTCAAGACACAAGGTATTCCTAGAGTAATTTTACCAGGGGCAACGGTGATAAACAGAAGCAGTCCAGGTGACGTCGGAATGGAAGATTGTCAATGCCTTAAAGAACAAACTCACAGGCTTTCAGTTCATCAGATGGTAGAGGGAGAGTAGGAGTATGAGGTTACCGGCAAGAAGATCGCCACCTTGTCACGAGAGAGGTGGTCTTCCTTGGAGTGCGTTGACACTGATGTGAAGGCCATGTCACTGCCCCTCTCAACACCAACAGCCTGCAGGCTGCAGCAACATGATACTTCAGCAAATTAAAACTTACAAGTAGGGTAGCAAGTGGTAAAGCTGCTGCCTTGTGACCATGAGGTCACGGGTTCAAGTCCTGGATACAGCCTCTTGCAGAAATGCAGGGAAAGGCTGCTTACGAAAGACCCAAAGTGGTCGGACCCTTCCCCAGACCCTGCGCAAGCGGGAGCTACATGCACCGGGCTGCCCTTTTTAAGTAGGGTAGCAAGTAGATGTGCAAATGCATGTAGGCTAGTCTTCAGCCAAAACTGAAGATTGGTGTATATGGATCTGAAGTATATAGATCAAGGACTTGCTTAGTGCACATAACAGATTGCACCTCACAAGCACATACAAGTGTACTGTAGTCTGTAGTTCTTCAGCACTACAGATTCCACTGCACAGGCATAAAACATGATGAACAGGAGATCCATGTTGCAGGCTACACTTCTAAGAACAGCAAACTATCTCCATGTTCAAGCAACCAGAAACACACTAAAGCGGGTTAGACAGTGAGCAGTGAATTAAAAGCACAACAATCAGTTCAAGAAACTACCCATAGCAAACAACAACAATTGTTCTAATTCTAAATCGTTTGAATTTAAAACCAATCAAAGTATCTAAAACAGGGATATGATATTACTTTCTGCATTTTCAGCAGCAATTGCAAACTACTCTACACTAACATACATGCAAAATCTGACGTAATAAGAAACACCACCAAATCTGAACCTAATAACCTGGCAACATAACTAAATGAATGGTTGCTGTCATGGACAAAACATCACACAAGCTACACACCGACTAGTCATGTGGCAAGTGCTGCACTGTAATGAAGGAAACGCATGCAGATTACAAGTGGCAGAGAGATCTTACTCTGAATACCTCGGCTGCTACAATCGACCCGGTGGGGTGAGCAGCAGCCACATCCCCAGCATTGTCGTGTCCATCAGAGAAGGGCAGAAGCAGCAGGTCGGCCTCCCCGGTACGGCAGCCGTGTATCTGGATGAACCTACAGAGTTGAACTACTAATTTAAACAAAAAGAACATTGAGCATGCATGTTCTGAGATGTTCAAAATCATATTGTTGCAATTTCACACTCAAACTGAGATGTTCAAAATTGAAGAAACTACATAACAAAGGACGGAGCATACATCCATGGCAGGCAGAGCATGAATAAAGAAAGACAACCGCATCATAAATTGGAGAGCAATACGACACATACCCATGGCAGAGGGTAAGCGCATCACGAGAAAACAGTCCATCATTACAGATCAGAGCATATCACAAAAATTAGATCCACGCAGCAAACCAGAAAATCGCCGCCTAATGTGATATCATTTTACTAATAGCAAACTATCAAAACATCCACCAGATACCTAGTAGCATTTCTGGTAAGAGTTATCAATAAATATGAGACAGAGTTAGACTATACTGAAAGCTATCAGTTGATAAACATGAACAAAAAAACTTTTACTTGTAGGCAACAATCTTGTCATGGGTATGAATAAGACTAGCGGTACCAAAAAAGATTGGGACTAATCAAGTAAAGAATCTTATGCAACACTACAGCAATATCCAAAAACATGGTGAATCAACAAAACGACACCCAGGTTGGCCCAGGTTTTTAGTATCTACTTCAAACAAAGCGACAGAACCTTTCAGTTATAAATGTTAGTTGCATTATATAGTAACACTAGTAAACAATGTTCAAGATAAAAAAAAAAAAGAAGGTCAGGTAACAATGCCCATTTATCTAAATTTCATCACTGTGGCAGCACTTTCTAATACTCTACTACAGCCAAACAGTGAGTATTATTTGTTTTATCTTTCAAATAAAGTCATTACAAAGTTTGATGGTCCAACTGATCTATTCCCTCCGTCTCAAATTAGTTGTCCTAACTTTGGCTAGATACATGTATCTAGATGTGTTTCAGTATATAGGTACATGCGGATTTAGATAACGTTGGGACAATTAATTTGGGAAGGAGGGAGTATGACAATTCATCCAAGAGAAGTAAAAACAAACAGATACCTGAAGAAGAGGACTCCGTTGAAGGCACTTGGGGCCCCAAAAGTGGAAAAAAATCGTCAGATGCCTCTTAGAAGAAGACAAACTTGTGTTTCGATGCAGAACTTCTTTTGAACTAATACTTGGCTTGTTTACCCCAAGAAATCTGATGGATAAGTCTCTGTACTGAGGTCTTTGTGGGGCTGCAGCACATGGTCCTTGTGTCCTTGTGGCTGCCTGGTGGTTTGCTGCCCATCAAGGAAAGCATCCTTGACTGGCTTTTAGGACAGCATCTTAGACTAGCATCTTAGCATATGCTTGGCTGGCTAGCAGCCTATAAATATGTATCCCCAACCCCTCAGGTTGGCATGGCATTGTGTGAGAAATAAACCAGAAAATTGCCCCAACTCCTAGTGTCATCCTCTCCCTCGATGAGAGTAAGAATTCTGTGACTAACAAGTGGTATCAGAGCGAGGTTATCCTGTAGCCTGCTCATCTCCTTCCCCGGCCTCGCAGCAGCCCCAGCCAGTAGCAGCAGCAGCTCCGGCTGCCCCAGCGCACTCCTCTCCCTCTGCACAGACGAGCAGCAGCTCGTCAGAAAAGCAGTCCTCTCTCCACAGAGCAGCCCCCCAGCGGCGAGCCATGTCCGCAGGTCACTCTCAGCACTCGGTCACCTCGAGCACGCAGCGGCGGCAGGAGGCCGAGCTCGCCGCAGCAGAGGAGCGCGAGCGAGCGGCGACAGCAACCGCTGCGGCGGCAGCAAGGGCATCGAGGTTGGCAGCGGCGGAGCTGGCAGCAGCCAGAGCAGAGGTGGAAGCAGCAGCGGCGGCGGAAACAGCGCGTCAGGCAGCAGTGGAGGCCGAGGCATTGCGTGCCAGCACCATTGCTGCGGCACGCATCGGCAGCGACCGCGCCCGCAAGTTCACACTGCGGGCACTTCGCAAGGAATGGGAGAACCTGGCCTTCAAGCCAGGTGAGGACGTTGATGACTTTGCTCTCCGTCTCAACACTCAGCTGCAGAAGATGGTGCAGTTTGGCGACGACACCTACAACGAGGAGAGAGCTGTCGAGAAGCTCTTTCGCTGCGTCCCCGAGAAGTACAAGCAGATGGCTCGCTCGATCGAGTCTCTGCTGGACCTCTCCACGATGACGATCGAGGAGGCGATAGGTCGCCTCAAGGTCGTCGACATCGACGAGCCACAGCCTCTCTCGGGGCCCATCACCACTGGTGGGAAGCTACTTCTCACTCGGGAGCAGTGGGATGCCTGCCAAGGTGACAGGAAGAAGGGGGAGTCTTCTTCCACGACAGGCGGCCGCAAGCGTGGCAAGGCGCGCAAAGACGCCCAGGCCGGGGCGCGAGGACGTGCCGAGGGTGATGCCCGCGGAGGCGCCCAGGGTGGCGCCGCCAGCAAGCACAAGCTGGCACGAGACGACACCTGCCGCAACTGCGACCAGCTTGGCCATTGGGCCAAGGACTGTCGACAGCCACGACGCGGCCGCCGGCCAGGCCCACGTCGTACAGGCGGAGGAGGAGCCGGCTCTGTTCATGGCATTGTGTGAGAAATAAACCAGAAAATTGCCCCAACTCATAGTGTCATCCTCTCCCTCGATGAGAGTAAGAATTCTGCAACTAACAAAATCAAACTAGCAAAGTACTACCTTATCCAACTTTTACAGAACAAAAAATAAACTATATGGATGGATGTGCTAAAAGAAACTGAATATTGAACAAACACATAGGTACTCTAATAAAATATATCAAGCAGTCAGTCCCTTGCTCCGTGCTCATGCATAACCTCATCAAGCAACCAAATGAATGCCTTCATATTCCCTGTATCGCTAAATCAACTACAACTAGATGACAGTCTACATACAAATCAGCTAACCAAATCATCCATATGGATCCTAATACTGTGAGCAACTAACTGAGCCCTGACAGAGTAACACAAGTATACATAGCTAGCAGTGAAGAGAGTGCTAGCCTCCGATTTCACTGGGTACTAAAGTCGACCTAGATAAACCTCACTATTTTTACTTGTTTATTGATATAGTCAAGTCTATTAGTTTTAACCACTTGAAAGAAATCAAACACCAATAATAAGATATATGCTAAAAAGGTAGACCAGCCATTGGACTACACTGGAATAGTGCATGGCAGCACAACACGCACACACGGACTAATTAAAACCATCATACTAAAAGCATGGACTGTATCTTAACAGTTTAAAACCGAGCACAGTAATGAAAACACGCAGTAATCTATAGCTAATTGAACACACATAACTTATTGTAGATAGTAAACAAACATGACCTACAGGTGTATATGTCCTAAACCATTTGTGCTTGTGATGCCAAATTAGCTCAAACCTACAGCTATTGCATTGCATAGCCAGCAGCAGCATTCTCTGTAAAAGACAGCAGGACGCACCTACGAGTCAATAGTCGTTCTTGTCCTCAGCCGTCCAAGTGGAGGAAGTCATCGTTCCTGCACAAGCTATCGCCCATCCTTGCCATCACCACCCCCTTGAGCTCTACCGCCGTGACTAAAGAAGATTCCTTAACTTAAACTTCGGGTCTTGATTTCTTCTCTTCTTTACCTGAAAATCGCAAACACAAATAGTTTATAGTAGTAAACTTATGAGAGATTAGTAAACTAGACTGAACTCAAATGTTTAGAGAGGGTAGCAATTAACCAACTGTGATAAAAGCAACAACCGACCAGTACTCGTCCAAAGGCAACAATTAGCAAATTTTGATCAAGGCAACATATTTACACAACAGCAAGCTAGCAAAACATGGGCAAGCAACACTGGTAACATGTAAATCATGGGCCAGCTACCACATATGCAAACTCAAAATTAAGAAAGCACATGTTTCTGTCAACTTCACTATTTCACTACATGTCCTAGTTTAAGTACAACACCAACTAGAAATTAACCATTGCAGACTAACTTTAAAGATGACAATATATCAAGCAGTACATACTAATACAAGTGGCAATTGGCAAAAAGGAGAAAAACATTATTCACTGCTATCATTCACAAAGAAATTATCACAAAGTTCCCTGCCATCAATAATATAGCTTTAAGTGTATTTATCCTGTTTAGAGTAGTAGTAACCTTGTGAGAGTACTAGTAAACTAGACACTGGACTCAAATGTTTAGAGAGGGTAGCAATTAGTGAACTTTGATCAAGACAACGTATTTACACAACAGCAAGCTAGCAAATCATGGGCAAGCAACACTGGTAACATGTAAATCATGGGCCAGCTACCACATATACACCAACTGAAAATTAAGAAAGCACATGGTTCCATCAACTTCACTATTGCCCTAAACATTCCCTAGTTCGAGTACAACACAAACTAGAAATTAACCATTGCAGGCTAACTTTAAAGATGACAATATATCAAGCAATACATACTAGTACAAGTTGCGATTGGCAAAAGGAGAAGAAAATTATTCACTGCTATCATTCACAAAGAAACTATCACAAAGTTCCCTGCTAGCAATAATATAGCTTTTAAGTGTAGAGAGAAGGGGAGAAGCAGAGGCTCACCTAAAACACAAAGTCGAAGAAGAGACCATCGCTGCCATCATTGCACGACCATGAAGAGAACCTGCATAGCATACACAGGCAACAATTAAGAAAGAGATCAATGAAAGGTCAAACTTCAGGTTACCAGAACACAACACTCATTGTCTCAACCCAGCACCAACCTTGTGAGCAGCAACCATTGCATTGCACGGTCAGCCCCAAAAAAGCATAAATATCAGATGAAGTGACAGGAGACACCTAGCAGCCATAGTCATTCTTCTCGTCTCAGGCATCGTCCGAGTGGAGGAAGTCATCGGAACCTCGACAAAGGCTCGCAACCAGCAATACCTCATCAGGCTTACAACTCTAGTTAATGTCATCATCAACCTTGTCGCAGAGCCACACTAGTCCAGCAATTATAGAACAATCTTAAAACAGTAGTCCAGCAATTATAGACAGAACCATCTTCATATGATCTATATATAGCCGCACTATGAACCACCACATTCATCAACCAACAACACTAAACCTTAGATACGATAGTGGCACACTAAGAATTGTTGCAAACAATAGTAACATAGCGATAAATCCAACAATTATTGCAAACAATAGTAATAGAGCGATAAATCCGACAATTATCCGTTACAACTTGGAATCCCTCAAATCCACAAACCATAGTAAGATAGATAAGGCAGCTGCACACTACTACTAGACAGAATAGAACAGACGAGGTGTATATCTATCGAGGGAGGAGGGACGGATTAGATCTTGTCGATGTCCTCGTCCTCGAACTGGATGTAGTCCTCGTCCTCGACGTTGTCCTCCGGCCCGTCGACGTCGACTCCCTCGTTGAGCCTGAGCGTGTCGGGGAGCTCCCCGTAGGCCTTGAGCAGCCTGGACTCGTCGTTCATGTACTTGAGGATGACGTCCGCCTTGTCGTCCTGGTAGTCGCGGAGTCCGACGAGGACGATGTCCCCGGCGGCGATCCATACCTTCTTGTGCATCTTGCCCCTGATGTGGCAGAGGCGCTTGGTGCCGTCGACGCAGATGGCCTCGCAGCGGCCGTTGCCGAGCATCCGCGTCACCTGCGCGTACTCCTGGCCGTCCTCCTTGAAGACCAGCTCGCGCTTGTCGTCGTCGGCCTCGTTCTTTCCCCTCTTGCGGTTCTTGCCTCCCTTTCCCTTGTTCTTCGGCATGGCTGCTGGATTGGCTGGCTGGGATGCGGCGAGAAGGAGAGACGAAACCCTCGGTGTTAGATCGAGATGGGGAGCGGTGGCGCTGCGGTTTGCGGTTTTTGGGCCAGGCCTGGGCTCGGCGGGTTTGACTATATAGGTGGAGAGGGGTGGAGGAGTCTTGGCCGTCGGATTTAGGGTTGGGAGAGGTGGGCAGGCAGGATTCTACGCTGAGGATGCCGTGTACCGTGTACGGGTGGGTCTCCAATTCGTGGGTGGACACGGAGAACGTATCGTGTTCTCCACGTGACTGTACTCGTGCTGTACCAGAGCTGTTAGCCTAGTTTTAGTCCATACTAACTAGTACTCTCTCGTAAAATAAATAAGTGTACTTCTAACTTTTGTCTAAATTAAACTTTATTAAATTTAATTAACTTTATATAAATATAATAATATGCATTACATCAAATTAACATATTATGAAACTAAATTTGAAAGCATATCTACTATTACCAATTTAGAGTCATAATTACTGCTATATTTTTCTATAAAGTTAGTCAAACTTTACTAACTTTGACTTAGGACAATCCTAGAAATACACGTATTGCGAATGGAGAGAGTATCATGCATGTCTTGTTGGTAAATATTTGATGTGGCACAACGATTAATGAAAAAAAAAGAGGGTTAAAGTATCATAGACAGATACTGTAATAGCACGTAAAACTATAAATTCTAATGCATGTAAATCTTGTATATAATTTTACATGGAGATTCTACAAATCGTTAAATATAGTGCCACTATAATACTATCATATGATACCATGCACTATAAAGATAGTATCATATAGTAGTATTATATGCATGATACTTCCACTATGACCAGCCTTAGAGCAACTCTAACCGATCAAAAAAAAGGGTTACAATTTTGGTTGAAGCCGTAATTTATTTTACAGTGTACTGAAAATTCATTTGCAAGATCTTTATATGTGTAGTTTGGGGGGCAGTGTACACTCCACCCGTAAACTAGTATGTTTTGTCAAATCTGACATTTTTGAGAAACTTTGATCGAATCTGACATTTTCTTGAAACTAATTCAAAATCTGACCTCTGGGTCGGCGCCATTTTAAACAGAGTCGAAGTTATACAGGTCAGCACCAACATGTGACAACAGGGGGCAACCTAGGGAGGTCAGCGTCGTTTTAAACAGAGCCGACCTTTTTCGTTTTTTTTTCTGATGTGTGCGCACCGACATATACAACTTTTGGCTCCATTTAAAATCGCGTCGACCACAGGGGTCAGATTTCAAATTAGTTTCAAGGAGAGATCAGATTCGGTTGAAGTTTTCAGATTTGGTCGGATTTGACAAAAAATACCATAAACTAGTCAAACCTCGTCCGAAGGAGGCGCCGCCTCACTTCGCCGTGAAACTTGCTGGAATTGGTCACCGCATAACGGAATCGACCGTTGTACGCCAAATCAACCCATACAGGTCCTAATTGGGCCGGTGCAAAATAGGAGGCCGTGGCTCGCGGCAGAGACGGGCGGCTTGCGCGAGGATGAGGATAAGAAAAAAAAAAGTAATAAAATAGGTGTCCACGGTGCGGCCTCTAGGATACAGGTCCATTTTACGGTGTCTATTTTTTCAGACTAGTTTCGCAAAAAATCGGTTTAAAGTGTCTTATATGTGTGTTTTTAAGGGTCAAGTTGGATATGCTAGAAATTGCTCTTATAGCCGCACCTAGATCCATTGGTTATCTGAAACATCATATGGAGATTTTTGGCTACTGAGTACCGAAAATCATATTTGTGAGTTTTTTTAAAAAGATATCCGGATGTAGTCAATGTTTTCTACAAACATGCAAAATGTTTATTTCAGATACCTTGAATTTTAAGCTACATAAAAATGTCAAAAGTATTGATCTATGCATGCATTTTAAAATCCCTAAACTTTATCATATTTCGTCATTCTTATCTGGCACACTATACAAAGAATTTCGTGTTGCGGTTTTTCATGTTTGTGGGATGTAACGTTGACTACATCCAAAAAAATTGAAACTTGTAAATATTATTTTTATATTTTAAAAAATAAAGGAAGCACAGGAGCTCAGGAGTCATATACACTTTCCTAGAACATACTCCCTCTGTCCTAAAATACCCTGCATTCTGGGTTTAGTCAAAGTCAAACTTTATAAAGTTTGGTAAAATATATAGAAAAAACTATAAACATCTATAGCACCGAATGTATATATTATGAAAATATATTTTATGACGATTCTAATGGTACTTATGTTGTATTATAGGTATACATAAATTTTTCAATATATTTGGTCAAATTTTACAAAGTTTGACCTTGACTAAACCCAGAATGCAGGGTATTTCAGGACAGAGGGAGTATCTTCTATTTTGTGTATATTACACATTCATTCAAATATCCTAAATGACAATGGGATGCAAAGGTACTGCTTCTAATCCATAGGGTATGTGAAAAATAACTTACTTTTGTGAGGTAGTAATTGATCTCAACATTCTTCCGTGTTCATGATCGTTTTAATGCATGCTAGCAACAAACAAATGTCATGATAAGATACATTAAAAATGAGATTAAACTATATTTCTTAACTGAATGACAATGCTGATACCAGTTCCTAGATAACATCTAAAATTTGGATCATGAAATGTGGACATTAGCACAATACTATCGGCGCTTCACCAAGTGCACAATACGACTCCCGACACATTGTGCACCACTAGCTGCGATCGAACGGACCCGTTCAAAACCGAGCCTGATCGAACCGTTCACGTTAGTCCACAAGGTTCGGTCAATTTTAGGACGACCTAAAATTAGAAATTCCGTTGTTTTATGGGCTTAGAAAAACGCCCGGACAAAGCTTGGATTTCGGTGCGTGGCCTGACCCCAACTCAAGCAGGCCGTGTTGCGCTAGATGCATGATTACATTTTCGGTTTTGGCCTTTTCCATTCGGCTAGACAGCCATTGTTAACCTCTTTTTTTTTTTGAGGAACTTGAAAAGAAAAAGGACAGCGATGAGCCCTCAAAAATAAATTAATCTACTCCCTCTCTGTCCCAGAAAGGATGTCCGAGGACAATTTCGTTTTTGCAAAAAAAAAATCCATAAACCATTCAAAACGCTTTAAATCTATACTAATACTAATACTAATGCTAATACTAATTACTATTACTAATCTATATCTATATCTATATCTATACCTAATAATAAAGGAAGGAGTGTTTCTTGTAGTACCTATATTTTTTTGGACGACTTTACCCTTTGACCAAAAAATAAATAACCACCAATGCCACCGGTAAGTGAAAAAGAAAAATCTATATCTATCCATAATCTCTACTACTAATAAAAGAGTAAACATTATCTTCTCTACATGCACCCCACCAAATATATATAGACCTATTACCACCATTCGATTAGACCCACTAAACTCAATCTAACAACTAGCATTTGTCTAATCGCAATATGGGGTGCACTTAGTAATTTAGGTTGACTGACCCATACTCCACCACAGAGGAAAAGGTGGAACTCTCCGTCCCGGCTCCGCAATCCCTGAAATCAGGCAATACTAATCTAATCGAGAAAAAAGAGGAAACTGAAGCGACGCCCTCGCTAATCATCCCGTTCCGTCTAAATTACGTGTTCCGGTAACAGATCATCAGATCCCCAACCTACCTCTCCCAACTAGCGGCGCACCCACGATGTTGCCGCCCTACCAGTTCCGATGTTCACCTCCGCCCTAAAGCGCGATCACGCACCATGGCCAGGAAGAACAGTTGGAGGGCGCAGATCCATGACCGCCGCCATACAACCCACCCCTCTCTGCTCCACGCCACCACATGGACATGGCTATGGCCCGGCGCCCCTGGAGTCCGGGGCGACCTACACGACTATGTGGCATCCCCCGCCGCTGAGGAGCCGCATTATCCGCGCGACCACTCAGATCCAACAAGTGGAACAGTGGTAGCACGCGAATTAACGCCGTCGCTGTCCGCTCCATCGCTTCTTGATCTCAAACACGACTAACCCATTGCTATTGGGCGATGCAAGTTTTCTCACGGTGGTAATTGATTGGAGTTTTTCCAAATGAATCATGGGAAAATTGATGGTCCAGGGCTGTGTTTACGTTTCATTTGCATGGCCTGTTTCAATTTGCAGGGGGGTTGGGGATTGCCAATGCGAGTGAAGGGGATAGGCTACAAGGTGCACATGCACCAACTGTCGTTTGGTTTTCATGTTGATAATTAATTAGGATTTACCGTTCCATTATGAAATGGTCAATCACTTAATCATGTGTGCAGGTATTTATATTAGTCAGCACTGATACAATAGCGTCGCTGCCCATGGCTACTATGATTTTTCAAAATACTGACCAACAACAGTCTGCAGGTTTGGGAAGTGTGTTATCTTTGGGGATCCGCTCTTGTGTATTACTTCAAAGTTTTATTCTATCATCTTATTTTCTAGAAGTACAAGAGCAAAGTACTCAAGTGGCTCAGGGAACATGTGCATCTGAAATGACTGCAAATATATCAGTCCTGCAAGTGTTTACTAGGAAGATCTTGGAACACATCCATATTTTTCAGTATGACAAACTGTCGATAAGAAGATTTGTTATCAAGACACCAAGTTAACATTGGAGTGGGAGCTGCTGAGAAGAGTGTACTGCAGCAAGTTGATAATAATTTGAGTACATCAATGACACATCTACGGCACTATTTATCATGAAAGAGATCAAGGTGAGATGTCAAACAATAATTGTATGACCTTCTGTGTGGTATGATATACGTCTTGGTTTTGTTGTTTGTATGTACATAATGTAAACTGAGCAGTGATTATGTTTTGCATCATATAATATGTATCATGCCAAGTGCATTCTATACTAATTCATTTTTTATTATTACAAGTGAACTCATGTGCTTCAGGTTAAAGTGTCCATGTAATATCTGCTTTTGATCAAAATAGCATGATGCCCCTGAGTCAAATGAGCGTCTATTATTCTAATGTATTTTCATATTGACGGAAGAACATCACATCCTAGATTCAAAGAACCCGGCTGGGGTGGATCATGAGCTACATGCTTAATGGAAAGGTAAAATAAAAAATCTTACACGGTTGCTTTGTGCCTCTAGATGCAGTGCTCCAGAAATAGTGCAACATATACTCCCATGAATTATGTAAACACAATTTCATGAATATTACCAAGATGATTTGGAAATCGAAAGCAAAGAGCAAATGTCGGTTTTATTTTATGAAAGCCGGCCAATGGGAGTAAATCCCATACCCCTCCCACCTCCATCACAATTCCATGAATCTAGACATCCAAGGTGATTTGGAAATAGAAAGCAAAGAGCAAATGTCGGTTTTTCTCTTCGCTCCTCATGCGGTAGCGTCTGCTCACCGCTGACAGTTTCACTCGGAGGGGTTGTACTGGGAACATGTCTTGTTCTTGGCAAAGGTCTGAGGACAAGACAAACGACAAGACTGTGGTATTGTGGTGTTACAATTTTACGATGAAAAAAAGTTATAAGAAGACGTGCCAATTCAGGTATAAGGCAAGTGAATCTGTAGTGTACTTTGCTCTGGAGTGTGGGCGTACAAGACATATTTTGTCACTCCTAGGGATTAATATGAGTGAAATTCTTCACATTTGAAGATATCTGTGGAGAGGCTATAAGAGATGCCCTATCAAAATACAAAAAGGCTAGGATCTGGTTTTCACACCAGCCTACTGGAGCATATGGCTTGCTAGGAACAGAGAAGTTTTTGACGATATGGAAGTGACTGGTCAAACGGTGGCAAACATTGAGTTACATAAACTATGGTACAACAGAACCAAGAAGAAAGATACCAATTGAACTATTGTTCTTCTTTCTCCATGTTACCCTCTGTAACTTCTTGCATGTAAAAACTAGGAGCTGCCTTAGCTCCTTTTCAATAAAAAATTAGGTAAGGGATCATCTCATCCAGATGTTCGTAAAAAAAAGAAAAACAAGTTGCAACGAACATTATAAATATCTCCAGGTTACAAATTACATTTCATGTTTACAGTTGCTTGCTTTCAAGTTAAAAGTGTATTAAAACAATATAGTCTCCATATTTGCCATAGCTTACATGTGTAGTGCGGATACCATGGCCAGTAAGAACAGACGGATTCTTTCAGAAAAAGAATGCTCCGTAAATGGGATTAAGAATCATGTCACTTGCTAATCACGATTTACTGGAATCTTTTAAAAAAAATGCATGGAAATGAGAATAAGACTTCAGTCACTTGTTGATAGATGATGATCTTTACAAAATAAATTATTAAGACGTGGAGAAAAATTAATTCTCACCAATACACGTGCGCCGCACGTGCACAATTACTAGTCTATAATCTATAATCTATAATAATAATAAAGGAAAGATCGTTTCTTGTAGTACCTACACTTTTTTGGATGGCTTTATCCTTTGACCAAAAAATAAATTACCCACCAATGCCACCGGTAAGTGAAAAAGAAAAATCTATACCTAATAATAAAAGAAGGAGTGTTTCTTGTAGTACCTATACTTTTTTGGACGACTTTACCCTTTGACAAAAAAATAAATTACCCACCAATGCCACCGGTAAGTGAAAAAGAAAATCTATATCTGTACCTAATAATAAAGGAAGGAGTGTTTCTTGTAATACCTACACTTTTTGGATGACTTTACCCTTTAACCAAAAAATAAATTACCCACTAATACCACCGGTAAGTGAAAAAGAAAAATCTATACCTAATAATAAATGAATGAGTGTTTCTTGTAGTATCTACATTTTTTTGGACGACTTTACCCTTTGACCAAAAAATAAATTACCCACCAATACCACCGGTAAGTGAAAAGGAAAAATCTATACCTAATATATATATATATATATATCGACGCGGATTTGCTACCCATCATGCTATCTGCACACACATGCATTGTCATCCGATATAGTGACCATATGATCCCATAATATCTGCATCGTCGGTTGTTGGCATTATTTTACTAACGGCGTCCTCTTGTCATCCGTCAAATTCCGTTAAGAATAGATCGTAGGAGATTTCCGTTGTCCTTTTACTTGTGTCTTAGACACCGCCCTCACGTCATTTTGGTTTTTATTTATGTCTTAGACACCATTGTCACATCGTTGTGGTTTTTAACATGTGTCGTAGACACCACAGTTATATGTTTTGTAATTTTCTAATGGGTGCACTCGATACCACGTACATTTGTTCGTGGCTTGTCTGGACAACTGGTCTTGTTATTTTTGCCGCGCTTTCTATCCTCCGTTTCCGCGAAAGCTACATGACACTACATATAAGCGTCAAGTGAACATGTGGTACTGCAAAAAAAAGCTCACAAACACCACACATGCACCATTGCTCACGACTGTCAAAGTGCAACAACTTGCGAAGGGTTTATGAACCACTTTCCAGTCTGCGTCGATTTTGTCCTGCGTGCCGCTTGATTAATAAATGTCCTAGAAAAGATAAAAATACAAAACCACAAAGAGTGAAATTTTAAAGACATAGGAAGGGAGGTGTAACTAAAGTACCTATCATGCAGTGTGCAAAAACATTTATATGTATCCTAAAAAAACATTTATATGACCCACGTAGCCACCAAAGTCAAATTGCTAAAACTGGAAAAAATGCGAGTACAACTAAGTTTCCTTTGCTATTATTATTGGGGCCACACATGAACACCGGCTTGATGGTCAATCGCATCCGTCATCCAATGTTTCCCCTAAAATAATATTATGTCTTTTTTCACACATCGCACCGGATGAATTTGGACAATAAAAGGTGCATGTAGTTACTAAAAGACTGCCATAGTTAGTATATGGTAACAAAGGCGTATTGGTGAACAAACAACTATTGATAAAAGTAGTAGTGCTTTTTATTACATCCGAGGAATATTAAGAGGTGCTTGGATATGCCGGATGGTGTCGTGTGGACAACGACTAACAAGCGATACTAAATGACGGGCTATAATGGGAAGCGAAATAGACAAGCGGGCGCGATTTCCTATGTAGCACATGCTGCTGCTAGGATTCATGGTTCATCATTGTCGGAGATGTCGATGATGACGATGTTCTTTCCTTTGTCGCCGCCTTCATGTTTGTTGTTGGCTTGCTCCACTTTGACAGACGACCCTTCCACATCGTCGTATGTGACGTTGCGGACGACTTCAAGCCAATCGTCGACCATCTCGTTTTCCTTAATGTTTGCTTTTTGAGTAGCCCGGCTTGCTTTCGCTTCCATCTCTATACGGCGCGAGTCACGTACAATAAGCTTGTAGTCTTCATCATTCGTGTCAGAGCCGGTGTTGCTCGGTAAGGAGTATTCCTTAATGTCGTCGGAGTTGGAGGGAAACACCGACTTGACACCGTCAGCATCGATGAACATGGAGTGGTGTCGAGGCGTCTCTTTGTTTGAGAGTGTGGCGTTGTGTCATGTGTCGGATTGGTTCGCCCTGGTGATTCCCTCTAAATTCTCTGGCGGTGGCGTCTAAGATGCTGGCAAATTGATGCATGTGGGTGGAAAATCACATATATAAAACATAAAAAAAATTGGTACCTTCTTGACGCCTCAATGGACCTGTGCCGGTTGAGCGAGAGAACGCCCTATTTCATTTTAGAGAAAAGCGTATGTTCTTGGTTCGTGAGAAGACGCATGTTCTTGGCTCGGTGTATGTTCTTGGCTGTGTGTCCTAGCATGCGTGACATACAAAAAAAAGACATGTTGTTGTGGTAGCCAGGTGAAGAGAACTTTTGTGTATGGATGGGTAAGACAGTGGGAAGACCTCATGTGTGTGGGTGACATGCGTAATACTTTGGTAAGAACCCATGTGTGTGGATGACATGCGTCATTTACTTTTGAAATCAACCTCATGCTCCAGATACAACGACCGTTAGTTTTTCTAATGGATTTATATCATATCTGTTAATTAGATTATGCTCTCGTATTTTAATCCTATGGTGTTACGAGCATGCACAACTAGCCGAGTGAGTAGCCCACTATTTCCTATATATATATATATATTATATAATAAAAGAAGTAGCGTTTCTTGTAATACCTACACTTTTTTGGACGGCTTTACCCTCTCACTAAACCTATTATTACTACTAATACCACCGATAAGTTAAAAGACATTTTTTTTTTCAAAAGAGAATCGTGCCGGAGGAGTTGCAGAGCGTGCCGCACCAGCTAGAAACCGTGACGGTTAGAGCTAAGCATCATGAACTCATGTCGAATAGAATTAGATTAGGGAGTCCTAATACTACTTGGACATATGTGCTCCTAGGCTTAGCTGCTATACGTGTGTATAATTAGATTAGGGAGTCCTAATGCTACTTGGACATGTGCTCTTATGCTTAGCTGCTATACGTGTGTATGCACTCATGTCAAGCTACAAAATAAACAAATATGACAAGATACGAGGCGTGACGTCAAGCAATCCAGCGATTTTCAATGCGAGTTTCCATATGCTATGTACATAAGTTTTTGCTACGATTTTTTGTTGTAGATTTAGGGTTTAACATAGAGACAGCGCCGGCAAAGAGAACCAACACTTTCCATGCATATGATCTGGTCAATGTCTGCGCGTCGCTGCAGAGCAGAGGAGGGGATCGAGGAAGGATGCGCGAGCGCAACGCGGCGAGATCAAGAGCCTCACACAGCGACGAACCAGACCTGGGCAACGGGGACAAGGCACAACACAAACCCAGTGCCTGGCTGGGCGGCGGACAGGGCCTGGCCGATGGCACGACAGCAACCTGGACTTGTGCAATCCAATCAAGGCCCTCACGTTATGCCTATGTATATATTTTGATAGGTAGGATAGACTTCTCTGTGGCAATGACCTACAATGAAGATGCGGAGGAAGCGCTCGTGTGGGATCGATCCGGAGGTAGGTGGTGAGTGGGGAAGCGGCGGCACATGTGTTTTTTACGTTTGGGTTGGGATTGTGTTGTTTTGCCTTAGCATTGTTCCAAATGTTGTATCGGTGGTTGCTTTATTAATATAGTGGGGGAAAAGCTTGTTTCGAGGATGAATTATTTTTAGAACCCACATAGTTCGTTTGTTTTGATCGACTAGCACAAAACTCTGCGTTGCAATGAAAATAAAAGCTAAGACTCTGTTTTCTTCCGCCGCAACGCACGGGCATCTTCCTAGTCCTAGTCCTAGTCATATCCTAGTCCTAGTAGTAATAAAGGAAGGAGTATTTCTTGTAGTACTTATACTTTTTTGGACGACTTTACCCTTTGACTAAACAATAAATTACCCACCAATGCCACCGGTAAGTGAAAAAGAAAATCCTAGTCCTAGTCCTAGTCCTATCCTAGTAGTAATAAAGGAAGAAGTGTTTCCTATAGTACCTACACTTTTTTGGACAACTTTATCTTTTGACCAAAAAATAAATTACCCACCAATGCCACCGGTAAGTGAAAAAAAATCCTAGTCCTAGTCCTAGTAGTAATAAAGGAAGGAGTGTTTCTTATAGTACCATACTTTTTTGGACGACTTTATCCTTTGACCAAAAAATAAATTATCCATCAATGCCACCGGTAAGTGAAAAAGAAAATCCTAGTCCTAGTCCTAGTAGTAATAAAGGAAGGAGTGTTTCTTGTAGTACCTACACTTTTTTGGACGACTTTACCCTTTGACCAAAAAATAAATTACCCACCAATGCCACCGGTAAGTGAAAAAGAAAAAATATAAAAAAAGGTTACTTTCTTGGACGACTTTACCCTTTGACCAAAAAATAAATTACCCACCAATGCCACCGGCAAGTACCGCTTCTCTCTTAAAATCTATACCTAATAATAAAGGAAGAAGTGTTTCTTGTAGTACCTACACTTTTTTAGACGGGTATACCCCTGCCAATTAGAAATTATTACCCACCATGCCACTTATAAGTAACTTTTTTAGACCGATATACCCGAGTCCAGATAAGATCTCGTGAAGAAAGGAAACTCTACATCGATCGTGTATATTGGGCGTGTTTCGTGGCTCCCACGCCTGGTTCGTTAAACGTAAAGGAAGGAGTGTTTCTTGTAGTACCTATACTTTTTTAGACGGGTATACCCCTGCCAATTAGAAATTATTACCCACCATGCCACTTATAAGTAACTTTTTTAGACCGGTATACCCGAGTCCAGATAAGATCTCGTGAAGAAAGGGAACTCTACATAGATCGTGTATATTGGGCGTGTTTCATGGCTCCCACGCCTGGTTCGTTAAACGTAAAGGAAGGAGTGTTTCTTATAGTACCTACACTTTTTTAGACGGGTATACCCCTGTCAATTAGAAATTATTACCCACCATGCCACTTATAAGTAACTTTTTTAGACCGATATACCCGAGTCCAGGTAAGATCTCGTGAAGAAAAGGAACTCTACATCCGATCGTGTATATTGGGCGTGTTTCGTGGCTCCCACGCATGGTTCGTTAAACGTAAACTGAGATTGTGGAGACCTATGTGAGATCGAGTTATCCTTCTTTCTTTGCCTCGATTTCGATCGGGCGACGCGGGTCCCCGCCAGTGTGTTTTCCACGCTAGGGAGACATGAACGGAGCTATGCATGGCTTGGAGCTTCAGTCATGGCCGGACAAGCGTCGCCAGTGCGGACCGTGGAGGAATTTAGCCAAGCGGTCTCGCCTCAAATCGGGGTGGCGCCGGTCCCGTCAGTGTGTTTTCCATGACACCACGGCAGGAAGACATGAACGGGGCTATGGCTTGGAGCTTCAGTCATGGTCGACCAAGCGTCGCCAGTGCGCACCGTGGAGAGGCCCCGATCCAGTCCGACATTCTCGACTCTCGCCCACCCGTTCTAAAAATAATTCGCTCCTCACGACCTGAGTTCTCCTGCCGTAGAGGCCGCTGGATCTCCCTTGGGCACTGATGCCGGGTGTGCGGTGGAGGCGTCGGCAGTCAGTGGCGGAGGCGGTGTAGGGCAAGCGGTGCTTGGGATGCCGTGGCGTGGGTGGGGCTGCACGCAGAGAAGATTTTTAGCCAAGATCCGCATGTAGCATGGCGACGCGACGAAGGCCACCATGCAGCGGGTAGGAAGCGTCGAGGTACAGGCAGCAAGGTTGCCAAGGTTAGGCCGGCGGCAGCCGCGCATGGGGAGTAGTGGAAGGTGGCGCTCTCAGGTCTGTCTTGACGCGATGGAGAACAGACAACTTGCGCCCTGCCCCAAGCCTAGGACGCCACACCCACTCGGCCTCTAGGTATGGCGCCGTGACCCCGAGCACCCAGGCCACCAGCTTCGCCTGTCGCCGGGCACCCCCACCACTGTTGCACTTTGGTGCACCGAGAGACCACACCAGACTGCCTCAGGAGTCTATCGGCCCCGCTCTGATAGTCCACTTTGGCCCTTCTCGTCTGAATTCCAGCACGGGCGCGAGGAGGACAAGCTCCCCCAGCCAGCAACTGTTGGAAACATAAGCGATAATCCATATGATTTAATCCGAATAATAAACTGATAAATCATGATCATACAAATGGTACTAAAACCAATTATGCAGATCAACAAAGTAGATGAACAGATTACATCTATAGGAGATAAACCTATCACATCTACACCAAACGCTAGAACAAAGAACTCTAGCATAATCTGAAAGAGAGAAATCGAGATCACATACGATGTAGGCTGAATAGCAGCCGCAGCGGTTGCAGCAGCGTCGCCCATGTTGAAGTTGTCGAAGAGGTCGCCGACGTCCGGGAAGAAGTCGTCGTTCGGGAACTCGTCGTCGGACGACGTCGTGGTTGCCAGTAGTCGCGCTTGAGCGCTCCCCAAAAACCTGATCGCCCCTCACCCGTACAGGTTCACGAGAGGCAGGGTTCCAGAGGCCTACTGTCCCGATCTGCGGTGCACGCCGCAAGCCGGGATGAGGAAGACGAAAGCGGCGGCGCAAGGTTCTGGAGGTAGGCGCGTGTGTGGATTGATACGGTGCCGATTAGGTTTAGCCCGGACGCTTATATAGTGCAGGTTAGGACGATCGTGGGCTCAGCCCACGTCCGAGTCGGTAACAGTCCATGTCCATAAAAACTGGAAACGGCTGTAATTAACGCGTTTGTTAATGACTCATAATCAGTTTTCCCAACAAGCAAAACAAAGCTCGGCTCGGCGAGATTCCCGCAACCCGCGGCGCGCGCGCGCGTCGTGACGAGGCGAGGCGTGGCGAGGCGAGGCGGGCGGCGTCGGAGGAGGAGTGCGCGAGGGCTACTCTTCTTGTCACACCTTAGTGAGTGGTGCAACACTCTAGTACATAAGGTGGTCCAACTCCCCTTCAACTAGCAATGTGAGACTAAACTTTAGCACCACTAGCACAGCCATATACTTCCATGCATAAGTGGGCCAAAGAGAATTTCGAAATTTGTCTAATGGGCCAATAGCCCAATATACACCAAATTCTAACAATCCCCCACAAAGTCTCATTGGCACATCACAACACTTTTCTTCCAGAACATTGTTTTATATACCGGTGTATAGTGGAGACTGTTAAGTTGAACTTCCACGTTAAACTTTATGCTACGCTAGCTAGCAATTTGAATAGTGGACTATGCCTTGAACTACAAGTTTTCTGCGCGCTAGTTTCACAGAAAATCTAGACCGATACAGGGCTACCGTTGGCTTCCCCGCGGTTTGGAGATTATGCGTCATACTCCAGGGCCTTTCATGAGTTTACTAGAGAGCACCCAACTCTCACGGACTGCGACGTTTAACAGTCAGACTCATATAGGTGTGTTCCTCATGAGATGTTCTGCAGGACAACATCTCCGCTATAAAAAGCCACTTGGAACACATTAAGATAAATATCAACCTGCCATGCAGATTAAGAGAGTATTGCATCTTTATGGAGATGTAAATATAATATATGGATACTCTCTTCTCAGCTGACCAACAGCTTGTCTCCCATCTCTAATTCACGGGATCTCCGATCACATAGAGTGGGTTGCCACTGGGATCAACTCATAGCGTGGGTCTCAAACCCATCTCCCTCGATGCATTATCTATCACATTGCGTGATAAACCCTTTGTAAAGGGATCTGCCAGATTCTTAGATGTTTGGATATAATCCAACGCAATAACTCCGGAGTTTCTCAGTTTCCTGACAGATTTCAATCTCCTCTTCACATGCCTTGATGACTTCATATTATCCTTAGAACTGTTTACTTTGATGATCACAGTTTGATTATCACAGTTCATCGGGATGGCGGGTATTGGTTTTTCAACCACAGGTAAGTCCATCAAGAGCTCATGAAGCCACTCTGCTTCAACAGTGGCTGTGTCTAATGCTGTGAGTTCTTCTTCCATTGTTGACCTCGTTAAGATGGTCTGCTTGCAAGACTTCCAGGAAACAGCGCCACCACCAAGTGTAAACAAATAACCACGTGTGGCCTTAATCTCATCAGCATCAAATATCCAGTTTGAATCACTATAACCTTCAAGTACCCGTGGATACCCAGTATAGTGAATACCATAACTCGCGGTGCCTTTCAAATAGCGCAGAACTCTTTCAAGAGCATGCCAATGATCATCTCCAGGATTTGACACAAATCGACTCAGTTTGCTTACAGCAAAGGAGATGTCAGGTCTAGTAGCGCTGGCCAAATACATGAGCGAGCCAATAATTTGAGAATATCTCAATTGATCTTTAGCATTCCTTCGATTCTTTCGAAGTAGCACACTCTGATCATAAGGCGTTGGAGAAGAATTGCAGTCGCTATACCCGAAGCGACTCAATATATTTTCCACATAGTGAGACTGAAGCAGTGTAATCCCACCATTGTCATCCTTTAGTAGCTTGATGTTTAAAATTACATCAGCCACTCCCAAGTCCTTCATCTCAAAGCAGCGAGATAGGAACTCTTTGACCTCCTTGATAACAGCGAGATTGGTCCTGAATATCAATATGTCATCAACATAGAGACACATAATAACTCCCTCGCCCCCACCATGGCGATAGTACACACATTTGTCAGCTTCGTTTACAACAAAGCCTTCAGCAGTTAAAGTTCTTTCAAACTTCTCGTGCCACTGTTTAGGAGCTTGATTAAGACCATATAAAGACTTTACTAACTTACACACCTTTCCTTCATGACCATCTACTACAAATCCATCAGGCTGCTCCATATATATTTCCTCATCTAGCTCTCCATTTAGAAAAGCTGTCTTAACGTCCATTTGATGAACGAGAAGACCATGTGAGGCAGCCAAGGAAAGTAGTACTCGAATAGTGGTCAATCTGGCTACAGGTGAGTAGGTATCGAAGAAGTCTTCACCTTCCTTTTGGGTATAACCCTTAGCCACAAGACGTGCCTTGTACTTTTCAATAGTACCATCAGGTCTAAGCTTTTTCTTGAACACCCATTTACATCCTACAGGTTTACACCCATAAGGACGATCAGTGATTTCCCAAGTACCATTAGCTAAGATGGAGTCCATCTCGCTTCGGGCAGCTTCCTTCCAGTAGTCAGCATCTTGAGATGCATAGGCTTCTGAAATAGAAGTGGGAGTATCATCCACAAGGTACACAATGAAATCATCACCAAATGACTTTGCAGTCCTTTGTCTCTTGCTCCTTTTGGGAGCTTCATTGTCATCCTCCACAGGATCATCAGAGTGTTCTATCGGCATAGTGGGTTCAGGAATTATAGAAAATTCCTGACTAGATGAACTAGTCATCTCCTGATTTGATGAGCTAGACATGCCTTTCATAGGAAAGATGTCCTCAAAGAAAGTCGCATCATTCGACTCCATAATTGTACCAACATGCATGTCAGATACCTCAGATTTTACTATCAAAAGTCTATAGCCAATGCTATGAAAAGCATATCCTAGAAAAACACAATCAACGGTTTTTGGACATGACACGCAGTCATTAGCGCCTCCCCCCACCATTCCTTGGAAAGACCCGATGTATCTAACATGGCGTTAACCAAATCAGTTAGAGTGCGGTTCTTCCTTTCGGCCACCCCATTTGACTGAGGTGAGTAGGGAGGCGTCCTCTCATGTATAATACCATGTTCCGCACAGAATAAATCAAATTCATTTGAAAAGTACTCTCCACCACGATCCGACCTTAGCCGCTTGATTTTAAGATCAAGTTGGTTTTCTGCCTCAGCTTTATAGATTTTGAAGTAGTTCAAAGCTTTATCTTTAGATTTCAGGAGATAAACATAGCAGTATCTAGTGGAGTCATCAATCAACGTCATAAAGTATCTTTTTCCACCTTTTGTCAACACACCATTCATCTCACAAAGATCTGAATGAATAAGTTCTAGCGGTGCTAAGTTTCTCGGTTCGCAGCCGTATGAGACTTGCGGGGTTGCTTTGCTTGCACACAAACTTGGCACTTAGAACCTTTGATAGTGGTAAATTTCGGAATTAAACTCATATTGGCTAGCCGCGTCATGCAACCAAAGTTAATATGACAGAGTCGTGAATGCCAAACATTGGACTCATTATCATTGCAAACATGATTAATAACTTTAGTACATGAGTCTGACAAAGACAAGCGGAACAGACCTCCGCACTCATAACCCTTTCCAACAAATTGTACATATTTATAAATTACAACTTTATTGGACTCAAAAACCAACTTAAAGCCATCTCGACATAAAAGCGATCCGCTGACGAGATTCTTATTGATGGAGGGAACGTGCTGCACATTCTTCAGCTGTACGGTCTTCCCCGAAGTAAACTTCAGATTTACCGTACCAACACCATGAACAGAAGCACGTGAGCCGTTTCCCATCAGCACAGAAGAGGTCCTTGAGACCTGATAAGAGGAAAACATGGAAATATCAGAACATACATGTGTATTAGCACCCGTGTCTATCCACCAATCAGGAGAATGACATACTGAAAGAATAGTAGGTAAAATACCGTACCCAACATCCTTCATCTCAGTATCGCTAATAACAACATTAGCGGACTTGCCGCTGTTCCCATGTTGACGCTTGTCAAAGCGATTAGGGCAGCTAGGAGCCCAATGATTAGGATCACCACAGACGTGGCAAGAGCCTTTCCTCTTATCATTTTTCTTCTTGAAGTTGGTTGAGTGCGTGGCCTTGTTCTTGCCATCGAACTTTCCCTTTCCTTCAGTTTTATTCTTATTCTTAAACTTGTGGGATTGGAAGTTTTTCCTCTGCACTAAATTGGCAGTAGAACCCCCCTCAAGTCCTCGAGCAGTTTTGTCCTTTGCTCTCGCCTTCTCTTCCACATGAATAAGTGGGCCAAAGAGAATTGCACCGCCGCCGTTTTCGTCTTCCTCATCCCTTGAACCTTGCGCCGCCGTTTTCGTCTTCCTCATCTCGGCTTCGTCTTCCTCATCCCTTGAACCTTGCACCGCCGTTTTCGTCACACCTTAGTGAGTGGTGCAACTATTATGGGGTAACCCCTTGGGGTGGCCCGATCTTTCACGAATCTCCGCGGGAATCGAGGGTAAAGCGGTGGAAGGGGGAAGGGGATGGAATCCACGAACACACGCCACGAAGAACCTGACGAACTCACGCACACAAAACACGATACACGCCGATAACTCACGCCGGTGGCAACCGGTCCAACATAATCTCTAGGATCGGTGTTGGGCGAAGCTCGCTCTCCACACCAACAACGGGGGACGAGGTGCTTGGTGAGATCTTGACGACTTGGGGGCGAGAAACCGAGAACCCAAGGCCTTGTACAACTTGAACGCACTAGGCAAGATCCAAGAGGGGGGTGGATAATCCGGTGCTCCTTGGTAGGAGCATGAGACCAATAGATATAAGTTCCTCAAAGGGTTTCCTTAATCTATTATTATCCAAGTCTAGGGTTTACAATGGAGGGTAGGGGCTATATATAGGCCAACCACATGAACAGGGGTATTTTCGGAACAAATAGCGAAATATAGAGAGGGTTACAAGGCGCTGGGCCGATTCAATACGATCAGGTTCTGTGTCGTCCGGTAGTACCGGTCCAGCTCGACCGGTAGTACCGGTCATGCGGTAGTACCGCTTCATGGCCCGGTAGTACCGCCTGTCGACCTGGGAATTCCGCTGGAGCCTTCTGTTGGTGGCGGTAGCAGGAGGCGGTAGTGCCGTCGTCCGGTAGTACCGGGTCCTGGGCCGGTAGTACCGCCGGTGACAGAGAGCATTTGGCTAGCGCTGGGGTCTTCTGTTGGTGGCGGTAGCAGGGGGCGGTAGTGCCACCGAGCGGTAGTACCGGTCGCCAGGTCCGGTAGTACCGCTGGCGACAGCGAGCGTTTGGTCTCTTCTGCTGGCGCTCCTCCGTCCTGTGGGTCCTTCTCTTCGTACCTAATGATGCAAAAGGTATGGGTATGAAGTAGCAGGCCATCCAAGGGTGTATCGAAGTCACACAAGGAGAGGAGCGAGTTCACCTTAGCTTGAAGGAGTTTGGCTCGGGCACGAGTCATGGGTCCACTTGGGGAGCTTGCGGGAGTAGATGTAGTAGCGATCGTAGGACGGGCTGCATCAGCTCCCCCCCCTTGGGAAAGAGTCGTCCTCGAATCTTGAACCTTCTCAACTTCATCTTCTCCATGGTAGGGTGAGAGGTCCTTGACATTGAATGTCGAGCTCACTAGATACTTTGATGTTGGGATATCAATGATATAGGCGTTGTTGTTGATCCTCTTTAGCACTTTGAATGGTCCATCACCTCTTGGCTTTAGCTTGGAGTCGCGTTCCTTGGGGAAGCGGTCTTTACTCAAGTGTATCCACACAAGGTCGCCCTCTTCGAAGATTATCTCTTTCTTGTTCTTGTTTAGCCTTGATGCTTGGCGAAGGACTTGTTGCTCGATAGTAGCTCTTGTGTCTTCATGGAGTTTCTTCATTGTTTGGGCATGCTTGACAACGTCCATATTGGCACGTTCATGAAGTGGAAGTGGGAGGATATCGAGCGCGGTGAGAGGCTCGAAGCCATAGACGATCATGAACGGGCTCCTCATGGTGGTGGAGTGCTTGGCGCGGTTGTAGGCGAACTCGGCGTGTGGAATACATTCCTCCCAGTCTTTAAGGTTCTTCTTTATCAACACCCGGAGGAGTGTGCCAATACTTCGATTGACGACCTCGGTTTGTCCATCGGTTTGAGGATGCGAGGCGAACAAGAAGAGGAGCTTGATGCCGAGCTTGGCCATGAGAGTCTCCAGAAGTAGCTCATGAATTTTACGTCGCGGTCGGAGACGATTGTTCTTGGCACACCGTGTAGCCGAATTATTTCCCTGAAAAACAAACTTGCTACATGTGAAGCATCATCGGTCTTATGGCACGGAATGAAATGTGCCATTTTTGAAAAGCGATCCACTACTACAAATATAGAGTCATGTCCATGTTTAGATCTAGGCAAGCCTAACACAAAGTCCATGCTAATGTCCGACCAAGGTGCATGAGGAATAGGCAATGGCATATAAAGACCAAAGGGGTTGGACTTAGACTTAGCTTGGATACATGTAGTGCATCGTTGGACGTGGCGCTCCACGTCGCGCTTCATCTTAGGCCAAAAGTAGTGAGTGGAGAGCATGTCATATGTCTTGTCACGGCCAAAGTGACCCATAAGGCCTCCACCATGGGACTCTTGAAGAAGCAAAAGTTGGAGAGACGATTTCGGAATGCAAAGCTTGTTTTGTTTAAAAAAAACCCTTATGCAAATAGAAATCATCAATCCCTTTGTCTATTGAACATTGTGCAAATATTGGTCCAAATAAAGGGTCAGACGCATACGAAGATTTGATGTCATCAAGACCCAAGACATTTACTTCGAGTCGTGTAAGAAGGCTTGTGTTTTTGCGAGACAAGGCGTCCGCTACCACATTTTCTTTGCCCTTCTTGTATTTGACAATGTAAGGAAAAGACTCCATGAACTCAACCCATTTTGCGTGCCTTTTACTCAAATTGGCTTGGACCTTAAGGTACTTCAACGACTCATGGTCGGAATGTATGATAAATTCTTTGGGCCAAAGATAGTGTTGCCACACTTGAAGAACTCGAACTAAGGCAAAAAGTTCTTTGTCATAAATGGGATAGTTTAGGCGTGCGCCATCAAGTTTCTCACTATGGTAAGCAATAGGACGCCCATTTTGCATAAGGATGCCACCAATGCCAATACCACTAGCGTCACATTCAATCTCAAAGGTTTTTGTGAAATCCGGTAATGCAAGAAGTGGTGCTTCGGTGAGCCTATTTTTGAGCTCATCAAAAGCCTTTTGTTGTGCTTTTCCCCAAACGAACGTGACATTTTTCTTGGTCAATTCGTTGAGGGGGCAAGCAATGGTAGAAAAGTCTTTCACAAAGCGACGGTAAAAGCCAGCCAACCCATGAAAACTACGAAGTTCACTAACATTTGTAGGGATGGGCCAATCTCGTATGTCCTTGACTTTTGAGATATCAACTTCAGTGCCATTAGAAGACACAACAAAACCAAGGAAAATCAGCTTGTCTTTTGCAAAAGTGCACTTTGGGAGATTAGCATAAAGCTTTTCATGACGGAGGATTTGAAGGACCTCCTTAACATGAGTAACATGCTCCTCTAGTGACTTACTATAAACAAGGATGTCATCAAAGTAAACAACTACACTCTTCCCAATGAGAGATCTCAAAATATGGTTCATGAGGCGCATGAAGGTAGATGGGGCATTAGATAAGCCAAAAGGCATAACCAACCATTCATAGAGACCAAGCTTGGTCTTGAAGGCGGTTTTCCACTCATCACCTTCGGCCATGCGAATGTGGTGGTAACCACTACGAAGATCAATTTTCGAAAATATAGTGGCTCCACATAACTCATCAAGCATGTCATCAAGACGCGGTATAGGATGTCGATAACGCACGGTGATAGCATTGATTGGACGGCAGTCCATGCATAACCGCAACGCATCATCCGTTTTTGGAACCAGGATCACGGGGACTGCGCTTGGGCTAGTGCTTACTTGGATCAAACCTTTGGAGACGAGTTGGTTGATTTGACGTTCGATCTCCTTTGTCTCTTCCGGGTTCGTGCGATACGCGGCGCGGTTTGGTAGTGGGGCGCCGGGTATGAGGTCGATACGGTGCTCGATTCCACGAAGAGGAGGAAGGCCATGAGGAAGCTCTTCGGGGAATACATCTTGGAATTCCTGCAAAATAGCCATCAAAGAAGGAGGAACATTTGTCAAGTCGTTAGTTCCTTGCGCTAGTCCCTTGCATACAAGGACATAGTGCAAGATGGATGGGTTGTTCCGCACTTCTCTCATCTCACTTTTGGTGGCAAGAAGAACACTCTTATTTTTTCCACTCGAGTGTGGCTTGTAGCTCTCACTCACTATGGTGTGGTTCTCTCGCTCACCACTCTTCTCACAAGGTGTTTTTGTGTATTGTGCCCTCGCTAAAGCCTTTGCATTGTCCGCAATTATTTGGCTAGGAGTCATTGGTTGCAACACACAAGTTTTATCAAGCCATCTGAAGGTGTAAGTGTTTGAGTGACCATCATGCAAATCACGCTTGTCATATTGCCACGGTCGTCCGAGCAACATATGACAAACCGTCATTGGGACCACATCACATTCCACCGTGTCCTTGTAGTGCCCAATTGAGAACGTTACCGAGACGGTGTGCTTGATCTTGACGGATCCTTGGTCACTTAGCCATTGGATATGGTATGGGTGTTTATGCGGATGGAGGGTGAGATTGAGTTTCTCACACAATTCCGTGCTTGCAAGGTTGTGGCAGCTCCCTCCATCGATGACAACTTTGATGGACTTCCCATTGATGTCGGCACAAGTTTGGAAGATGTTCGAGTGTTGGTCTTCATTCTCATTGACTTGGGTAGTCAAGACCCTTGTGACTACAAGCGATGGACTTGCGTCATGCTCACACACAAGAAGTTCTTGGTCCTCTTCCAAATGTTGCCTTGCCATGGCTTCCTTGACCCTTGCATCAAACTCTTCTTCACTCAAGTATTCTTCATCGCCGTTGTCATGGATGAACAAAACTTTCTTGTTTCCACATGCGTTCGACTTGTGCCCTTTGCCTCCACACTTGTAGCATTCACCATTGAATGGTTGATCATCCCTTGTGTTTTTGCCACTTGGAGGCTGTTTTCCTTGAGGGAGAGTTGGCTTGAAGGGAAGCTTGGTGGTACTTGAGGAGCTTCCACTTGGTGTTGTTGGAGTAGCGGTTGGTGCTTGCTTGTAGGTGAAGTACGTCTTTGGCTTGTTGTACTTGATGTCCTCTTGCACTTGACGCTCGGCCTTTGATGCGATGTGCACAAGCTCAACCATGTTGTTGTACTTTTGGAACTCGGTGATGCGCTTGATGGGATGGTTCAAGCCATTGAGGAAGCGTGCCATTGTTTGTTCATCTCGCTCTTCAATGTTGGCACGGATCATGTTGAGCTCCATTTGCTTGAAGTACTCTTCCACGGTCTTTGTCCCTTGACTAAGCGTTTGAAGCTTGTTGAAGAGGTCACGCGTGTAGTGTGAAGGAACAAAGCAGGATCTCATATGAGCCTTCATATCTTGCCAAGTTGATATTGGAGGCTCTTCTTTTGCTTCGCGAGCGAGTTGGACTTGTTCCTACCAAAGGTTGGCATACTCATCAAACTCGAGGGATGCCATGGCCATCATCTTCTCATTGCTATAGTTGTGCATGCGGAATATCTTGTCGACCTTGAGTTCCCACGAGAGATATTCCTCGGGCTCATTGGAACCGGTGAACTTGGGCATGGTGAATTTAAGCTTGCCGAAAGTTTCTTCTCCATTGCGGTTCCGGTTGCGGCGGTTGCCAAGATTTGGGCGGTCATCATCATCATCCAAGCTCTCATGTCTTGCTTGGTGATGGTTGCGTTGCTCTTGTGGTTGTTGAGGTGCCGCGTTTGGTGGTGGAACTTGGTTTTGACGACAAGCTTGGGGAGCTTTCTCGTTTTGTTGATGCGGTTGAGGACGAGGAGGAGGTTGAAGGTCCTCACGACGAGCTTGGGGAGCTTGCTCTTGTTCTTGTCGCGGTTGATGCCGAGGAGCATTGTCTTGCGCCCTGTGGCGAGGAGGACGTCGAGCCGCATGCGCAATTGGTTGCTCTTATTCTTCTTGATGTTGACGAGGCTCGTCGTGACCATCATGTTGCCGACGTGGACGATCATGCCTATGATGACGTCTTGGGGGATCTTCGAGTGCTTCCTGTCGACGGTGATCTTGGTCGTCCTCTTCGGATGCTTCACTTGTTGTTGAAGGGACATGTCAACGGCGATGGCCTTGGTGGTCCATGTGAGGTTGCTCTTGTTGAATCACAAGTGCCCTTGGTTGTTGCCGGTTCGCTTCACGTCGTGGAGGTCTTGCGGAGAGGTCACCATCATAGCTTGACATTGCGGCGTGTCGCGGAGATGGTACCGCTTGAGAAGAGCTCATGGATTGAAGAACGGGTCCATCCCGGTGCCTTGAAGCGTGACGGCGAGGTGCACTTGATTCACTTGAGGAGTGCCGAGATGAGCCTGATTCGCGCGAGCGTGGCCTTGCTAGTCCATCAATGAGGCGTTGAAGCTTCTCATCTGTTGAGGCGAGTGCACGACCAAGAGCTTCATTTTGATGACCGAGGTTGTGTTGCATGGCATGCATTTGGCCACGGACTTCTTCGAAGCAGTTGTCGATGTTCTTGAATTCCACACGGGCCTCGCTAAATTGTTCATCTTGGCGCCGCTCAAGAGCTTCACAACGGTAGTTGAATTCTCCTCGGACCTTCCAATGGTCCCATCTTATCATGAATTGTGTCTCATCCTCCGGAGGTTGTGGTGGTTGGGATGGCTCTCCATGCCTGTCCATGATGAAAAGCCAACAAGGGTTGTATATGGAGAAAAAGGGTGCGGGGAGTTAGCCTTTTACCTCACCTTGGATATTATATCAAACCAATTGCCACACAAATGAGCGAACAGCGTGCAAAGTGAAATGGGCAAGAAACTCACACACAAATATGCTACAACTCTCAAAAGCTTTTGGTGGAAGGTTAGGATTGTGGAAAACCAAACGAAACGATCAAATCAAAAGGTTATTGTTCTACGTGGTGAAGAACCAAAGATCAAAAGCAAAAGGATACGATCTACAAAAACACGAAAAACACACACGTGGAGAAAAACGGGGTTAGCACGACTATGAAAATGAGCACAAAAGGTCCTAACGAAGACTATGCTCGGTTGTCGTGCCAACGCAAGGAAAGACCACAACTCGTTTGCCAAAAGAGGATAAGCAATGGATTTGTGCACTTTCCTTGGTGCGCTCTTTCTTCTCTCTTTCTTGGCTTACAAGCTTGGTATTCTCTTTGTATTGGGAGACTATGTATCTTTTTTCTTTTTCTCCTTTTTTTGATTCTTTTCCTTTTTCTCCCTTTCTATGCTACTATGTTAGCTTTTTGTATTTGGCCTTACACTCTCACTTTCCGAAGGCAAGTGCACAATGCTTAGACAAACAAAAAATGAGTTGCTCTCATAGGATAGATACACACAAAGGAAGATATGGAGTTGTCAAAGTGGTGCAAGTTATACCTTTGGTATTGTTGACGACTTGCAACCATTGGTGGGGATGATGTTCGAGTGTCGCGGTGTCGATGAGCGCGGGTGACTTTGATGCGGAAGCTTGTGTTAAGATGGCGATAAACACGCGAAACACGAACAAGCTAAAAGGGAAAAGTCAGCAAATGAAAATGAGGCGTCAAGAGAAGCAGAAAAGTTTTTGTGACTGACGGTAGTACCGCTTGGTACGGGCGGTAGTACCGGACGGCGGTAGTACCGCCTGCTCGACCGGTAGTACCGCTGGTCACAGAACAAGAACGAAAACGAGATCCACTTGACACAAACCTCAAATTCGTGGGAAATCTAACCGAAAGGCTGGGCTAGGAACAACAGGGGCTATAGATCGACTCCAAAAGCAACAGATCAATGGGCCAAAACCACGAAAAACTCACCAAATCCAGAGATCGATCCGAAGGCAAATTGGGGCTCTTTTTGGTGGGATTTTCGATTTTAAGGGGGATAAAGAAAAATTGGGGGGGAAATTCGTGATCAACCTTGCTCTTGATACCAAGATGTTATGGGGTAACCCCTTGGGGTGGCCCGATCTTTCACGAATCTCCACGGGAATCGAGGGTAAAGCGGTGGAAGGGGGAAGGGGATGGAATCCACGAACACACGCCACGAAGAACCCGACGAACTCACGCACACAAAACACGATACACGCCGATAACTCACGCCGGTGGCAACCGGTCCAACATAATCTCTAGGATCAGTGTTGGGCGAAGCTCGCTCTCCACGCCAACAACGGGGGACGAGGTGCTTGGTGAGATCTTGACGACTTGGGGGCGAGAAACCGAGAACCCAAGGCCTTGTACAACTTGAACGCACTAGGCAAGATCCAAGAGGGGGGTGGATAATCCGGTGCTCCTTGGTAGGAGCATGCGACCAATAGATATAAGTTCCTCAAAGGGTTTTCTTAATCTATTATTATCCAAGTCTAGGGTTTACAATGGAGGGTGGGGGCTATATATAGGCCAACCACATAAACAGGGGTATTTTCGGAACAAATAGCGAAATATAGAGAGGGTTACAAGGCGCTGGGCCAATTCAATACGATCAGGTTCTGTGTCGTTCGGTAGTACCGGTCATGCGGT
Source organism: Avena sativa (assembly GCA_916181665.1). NCBI lineage: Eukaryota > Viridiplantae > Streptophyta > Magnoliopsida > Poales > Poaceae > Avena > Avena sativa. The sequence continues at coordinate 331,387,622 of OV702296.1, forward strand.
AGTACCGCTTCATGGCCCGGTAGTATCGCCTGTCGACCTGGGAATTCCGCTGGAGCCTTCTGTTGGTGGCGGTAGCAGGGGGCGGTAGTGCCGTCGTCCGGTAGTACCGGGTCCTGGGCCGGTAGTACCGCCGGTGACAGAGAGCATTTGGCTAGCGCTGGGGTCTTCTGTTGGTGGCGGTAGCAGGGGACGGTAGTGCCGCCGAGCGGTAGTACCGGTCGCCAGGTCCGGTAGTACCGCTGGCGACAGCGAGCGTTTGGTCTCTTCTGCTGGCGCTCCTTCGTCCTGTGGGTCCTTCTCTTCGTACCTGATGATGCACAAGGTATGGGTATGAAGTAGCAGGCCATCCAAGGGTGTATCGAAGTCACACAAGGAGAGGAGCGAGTTCACCTTAGCTTGAAGGAGTTTGGCTCGGGCGCGAGTCATGGGTCCACTTGGGGAGCTTGCGGGAGTAGATGTAGTAGCGGTCGTAGGACGGGCTGCATCAGCTCCCCCCCTTGGGAAAGAGTCGTCCTCGACTCTTGAACCTTCTCAACTTCATCTTCTCCATGGTAGGGTGAGAGGTCCTTGACATTGAATGTCGAGCTCACTAGATACTTTGATGTTGGGATATCAATGATATAGGCGTTGTTGTTGATCCTCTTTAGCACTTTGAATGGTCCATCACCTCTTGGCTTTAGCTTGGAGTCGCGTTCCTTGGGGAAGCGGTCTTTACTCAAGTGTATCCACACAAGGTCGCCCTCTTCGAAGATTATCTCTTTCTTGTTCTTGTTTAGCCTTGATGCTTGGCGAAGGACTTGTTGATTGATAGTAGCTCTTGTGTCTTCATGGAGTTTCTTCATTGTTTGGGCACGCTTGACAACGTCCATATTGGCACGTTCATGAAGTGGAAGTGGGAGGATATCGAGCGCGGTGAGAGGCTCGAAGCCATAGACGATCATGAACGGGCTCCTCATGGTGGTGGAGTGCTTGGCGCGGTTGTAGGCGAACTCGGCGTGTGGAATACATTCCTCCCAGTCTTTAAGGTTCTTCTTTATCAACACCCGGAGGAGTGTGCCAAGACTTCGATTGACGACCTCGGTTTGTCCATCGGTTTGAGGATGCGGAAGAGAAGAGGAGCTTGCTGCAATATTGTAGTGCGTCTATTAAAGAATTTATCACTATAATTTATCTTCTCCAAAATTCAAAGCAAAAATTTGAGCTGCACCAGTTTTATTTTTATTCTCCCGGTACATCGCACGGGTATGTTTCCTAGTAAAAATAAAAAGATGGTTTTGGTGATAGCACGGTGCAGCGTGAGGGAATTTGAAACGTACAGGTCTGGTCTCCAGAAACTTAGTTGTTGAGATCGCGTATGGCCGTTTAAACTAATAGAGAGATAGACCGTGTATAACTTGACCCCGTCCCCCATTCTCTCGATCCAATCTTGCCGCCGCCGCCTCTACCAGGAGCTCTCTCGCCCTCCTCTCCATGGCGGCGAGGTACATCACATGATCCGGTAAAGTGGCGGCGGTTCTCAGGCTACCCCTCCCGCGCGGCCTCCTCCGGTTTTTCCCGCTGCCCTGGCTCCAAGCGTGGCCTGGCTCCACAAACCAAGACCATGTGCGGTGCGGGAGTGAGGTTTTGTTTTTCCTCCATCCTCCATCCTCCATCGATCTACTGACTGATGGAAAGCCGATAGCCGTCGACTCCGCTAACGGGAGGCAGTACCTGTGCGAAAGGGAACTGGGAAACAGGGCTTCAACAACTCCACCGACAAAAGGTTGCGACATGACCTACGCGTAGTGGCGGCAACGTCTCCATTGACCTAGGTTGAGGCAGGACCTAGGCGTAGTGGCAGCAACATCTCCATTGACTTGCCTGGAGCCCTCGATCAAGTGCTTCGTGCTGTCGCCTCCGCTATCGATGAGGCATGAAAAAGAGATGGTCCTCCAGCTGCACCTCAAACATCATCGACGCCTGCTCCATGGACGCTCTGTTTTTTGTTCAATCCCCATGCCCCTAGCTATTCCTTCTGGTCTTCTGGTTATGTTCTCTCTATCTCACGAGTCAGTACATTTTCCTTCGAGCACAAGTTAGTACATAGATACGACATACAACCTGTTTTTTTAATTGATGAGACATGCATACATATTTCTTCGTTGCCTTTTTTTAGTTATATGTTAGGCATATGCTCATCCATCCTGAAATAGGCGACTTGGGCAATAGGGATTCACTCAAAAATAGAAGTGTACCACAGTGTATATACTTCATATGTAAAAAGATAAAGTTTGCTAATGATATCATCGAAATTTCTTAGCTCACATCGAGTGTCTTTCATGTAGTATATATAGCCTACGATGTCTGCATATAGATGTTTGTAATCGGTTTTAAATTTTCTGACATGACATAAGAAATACTATAGACTTGAAACCTTATTGTTTATATTTAATTAAAATGATCTCTACCATCACAATATTTCAGCAATGTGCCTCCCGTTGTAACCCACGGGCAATTTTCCTAGTTACTAATAAAGCACGGAGTGTTTCTTGCGGTCCCAAGACAAGTTTGCCCTCCTACGAAATAACAAATTAACCACCAATGCCACCGGTTAGTGAAACTAACCTTGTTTGATGAAAAAAAAACGCTACGCCACCAGCTGTGCAAACCAATTTACGGATTCTCGCAGCGTTTGATGAAAAGAAAAAACGCTACGCCGCCAGTTGTACGAACCAAGTTACGGATTCTCGCAGTTTACCGTGTGTTGGTGCGGTGGTTGTGTGCGTGTATGTGGGCTTCAGGTTAGGTGAGCAAGGGTTAGATGACTGGCGTGGGCCAAATATCTGGTAGGCCACGCACGTTCGAAAACGAAAAACAAAACGCTAAACTATACATGGTAGCACTCACGTTTAGTCCCACCTTGCCCTCTTAAACCAAGCACTACTGATTTATATACGTTCAATGTTGACTGTAGTATCAGCCAGATAAGTCGGGTATCAAGAAACAACACCATAATGGCGTGAGAGAGGGATTTTGCACCACATAAAGTGGACTATAGGGGACGGCAGATGAAGGGAGTGAAAGAATTGTAAAACCTACCTGCATGTTGCCTAATTAAATTGGACTATGGGACAGCAGATGGAGGAAGTGAAAGAATATGGCTACACTCAGTTCGGGATCGCGGATCGCGGTCAGCTGAGGAAGACGTGGGGCTCGTGAAGGAAGGCGACACACGGAACAGGATAACTATGAACTCTTCTCTATCTCTACTACCTAAAAAAGAAGTTGTGTTCCGTCGTCGACTAATACGTCAATGCCTTCGTCGCTTCTTCGCCTCCCCACGATCATCGCTCCGTCAAACGAGCGTTTCGCTTCATCAAGTGTTGTGCTGGTGACCCACTCCACCCTGTTTTACGCTCGCCTCTCTCGGAAAAAACCGCCTACCCGCTCCTCTATCTCTCCCCGAGAATCTCGCCCATCACGGCATCGCGTCTAGGGAAGCAAAGACCTATGCTCTCACATCCTGCGCGCGCCGCCGCCACCACCACGCCTAGGTCGCCATCCTGCCCGCGGGGGCCTTGCCGCCTTGGACCACCGTCCTGCCCACACTTGTAGCAGAAGGATGTTCGAGTAACCCATGGTAGAGGAGAGGGCGTCCAGTACGTGGGGAACAGGTAGGTACATCAAGACCTTCTCCGCCTAGGCAGGCTCCGAGTCGCTAAGAAGATGTGCGTGCCCGCCCGGGGTTAATTGGAGACGAGTTCACCTAAGAAGGTTCATATTGGGCCTCCACCTTCCTTTTACATTTGCAACTTCCTAATTTATGTGAGAATCGCATCAGAATGGCGTGCTCTTGCCCGCAGTACTGCTCCTGCAGGAACACCTGGAGCGGGCACCACTACAGGTGCAAGGCGACTGACCTTGTGTACATCAGGGACCAAGAAACCTGCATAGGGAAGAAGGCGTCGGCGTCGGGGTGGACGGTGACGTGGCGGAGCCGACGGGTTCGCCTTATACAAGTTTATGCTCAGGGTAAGGACCATCAAACTGTCTCCTCGATCCCAAGATCTAGATTGAACTGCCAGAGGAGACCACTACAGTCTTTGCTTAACTACAGATGAAACGTGAATACAACAGTACATGGACTCAGACCTAGCGGCAGGTAATGGCATATTCAGTTTGTCATATACTAATCTCTTATTAGGTAGTGATTTAAGATCTTGGTTATGGCTCTTCAGCTAATTGTAATTCCTTGAGGACCTGGAACCTTTCCTAAGGAACCTTGACGAGCCTCCTCCTAAATGCCTCGAGAACACCCAGATCTCATTGTACTATTGTGTCTGCTTCACCGCAGGAGGATTTAGAGATGCTTTTCTTCAATTTCGTCATCAAGCTCAATAACATGGTGAACCGCTCAGACCCCAGGCTGTTCTCGTGTTCACGTGATGTTGATTTTGTCTTTTGTTTGTTAAAATATGATTCTCTCTTTGTTTTCCCTGTATAGAAGATAGAGAAGTCCATCATGCGGTAGGACAAGCACTGAACTATTGAAGCGCCTGGAGTACAGATGTCGAGATAGATGAAGGCATCGATGAGGTTATCTACAAGATCAAGGTTGCTAGCAAATTGAGTTACTAGAACATTGTTGAATCTGGGATTTGAGTTACTAGCAAATTTGTTTTCTTAGGACCCTGTCTATCTGGCTACCACAAATCCTTGATATCAACCTCTATTCCTTAAAAGTAGGAACGCACTGTAGGTTTGCGCAAAAGCTTAACTGTCTAATCAATTAGTTGAATTCTTAATCTGTGCCTGGCAATTGCCTCTAGAACTGCTTTAATAAGCTCTCGATTTGTGATGTAGGGATTGATGATGCAAGATAGAATGTTCTTAATAAGCGACATCTGAGGTTATGTTGATGTGTGGCAGCTCATAAAAGGCAACACGTTTTGACATTGATGACACTGTCCAGCAGAAAAGAAGGTGCGATGCTTATTACTAGGATGTATGTTCTGCTCAAAGGATTTTGTTTTATAATTGGGATTTTCCACTTTCATTTGTATGACTATGTAAAATAAAAACCTCATTTATTTTACTGGTAAAGGTCTTCTAGCTAATTCACTTCACTTCAATGTTTATTTTTCAGAAGTTGATCCCAAGGCAAAAAATGATGATTTCGGCTATTTGCTGAAATGTTGAAGTAAATATAACCTCCAGTTTATTGTTCACTTTCTTCCCTTTCAAAATAAGTTCTGCACTTCTCAATTTCCAGGAAATATCAGAGTCTATTTTTTTCCCATTTGTATTCAAATTGTGATAACTTCATGACATTTGTTCCACCATTTGTATTCAAATTAAATGGTAAATGCCCAGGTATGTACATTCACATGTAGTACTAAATTGATATTGCACTTACTAAGATGAACACAATAATATATGACTGTGAGGCTGATGGAGGTGGTGGTTGGAGAAGAATTCCATGGCGATGAAGGTGCGTTAGAGGGCAAACGGGCCAACTCGCACCACCTGCTGTGCTGACGACCACAGCTGGGATGGCGGAGGGCCATAACTCTGAATTCTAACAGGCTCTTAGGAGATTGATCGATGCACTTTTGTCGGAGGAGAAATCATGTACTGAACGCATCCTTAATGGTGGCGAGTTTCATTTCCAGGATTGTGGTCTATTGTAGTTTCAAGTATAAAGTGTTATTTCTCAAGTAAATACAATATTGAGAATTATGTTCCACTTATTTTGGTGGCTTGAAAATCAGGTGAATGGCTATATATGCATTACCTATGTAAGAATTTTATTTTGAGTTAAAAAGAATTTTCCTTTTGGAGGTAAAATTGTATTCTCTTGTGAACATTTGTGGATACTATATTTGTACAACATGAAGGGTCGATATAAACATATTTATACACTGAGCGTGAAGTCCATAAATCTTTCATCAAAAAAATTATCTTGGTTCATGAAGTAAATATGTCCAATGTATAACTGATTTATACTTTCACATAAGTGCCTTTGGTTTGGCCTGGAAATAAAGTAACAAAAGTGTTGATGGATCCGATCACAAAGTTGAGGAGCGAACATTGAGGAATTAAACCGACACCTTGTTGCGTAGAGAAAGTGATGCTGTGAGGTAGAAGTGTCACATGCATGATGTTTACATGTGTAAGGGGTGACAAATGAATCCTTGTCATGCATTTGCGACTATGTTTATAAGGGACAAAGGAAGAGGGGAAGAGAGTGCAATGTGAAGAGAGAGGAAGAGTGGAAGAAAGTGTAATGTGAAATAGAAGTGTCACATGCACATGCTTACATATGCGATGAGGCAATGGACACTTAAAAGCCCGTGGCAACGTACGGACATATTTCCTAGAGATATCAACTTATTATTTATATTATTTTTATGAAATTTCTCATATACTCCCTTCATTTCAAAATATAAGATGTTTTAGGTTTGTGAACAAAATGTATCTAGATTTTTTTAGTGTATAGATTCACTCATAGACTTTTTTTTTCTAAAAGAAGCATATATTAATATCAAAAGATACCAATTACACCCAACCTCTGCAACAATGCATTGCCCTAGCGGCGATACGAATGCATACAACAAAAAAAATAAAAAAAATTATAAAAAAAAGAAAAGTTCCACTACAGTTTCTCATTCATTGAAACAACAGTACTACCACCACCAAGACAACACCAGACGTCCATCTTCTCCAAAAATGACGCCTCTAAGAAGGGAATAGTGCACAAACACCATCATCGCCCGATCAAAGATCTAGGTTTTCACCCTGAAGAAAGTCCACGCTCTGAAAACAATACCTTCAACAAGGCCATTGCCACACACAACCAATTAAGGCCAGACCCTGGGTTTTCACCCTGAAAGATAGGACCATGAGCTTCTCCTGTACTGTCGCCCCGCTTGCATACCACTACTCCAAGTCATGTGTCACCACGCAAATTCCTCATCACCACCCGGACTCGAACCACCATTGTCAGTCCTTAGATCTCGGCCTTCATGACATTCTCCGTCGGTACCATAGGACGAGAACATGCCCCATGATATTAACAGCTAACAGAGCTTCGAAGCGCTCCCTCTGAACCCAAACGGCCAGAGAAAAACATGGGTGCGGACGACCGAATCCCACCTGATCCAGCGATCTCTCGGCATATGCGCATTGTGGAGTTCGCCGGCGGAGCCTTCCGGAACACGTCGCTTCAGCCAGATCGATGTCGACAGGCAACTGACAGATCTTCACCTAGGCGACGAGTAGGAACCCTAGGACCACCACCTATTATTCAAGCCGAGCATGTGGAGAAGACGACAAACCAGAAAGCCGTCATAGAACGTTACTGGCGTATCTGTAACAAATCCCGGCCTAGATATGAGGCCGAACTCGCGATCAGCGCTTCGACTCGATCCCCTCGCCCTCCACGTGCTCGCTCAGGGAACCATCCATCCTGCGACCGGCGCCACGAGTCCCACTGCGCCGCCACGAGGACGGCGGATCTAGGAGGAACCCCAGACCCACGGCCACACCACCATCACCCGCAACCTCCTAGGAAGGAGAGTCCGGCTGCAGCCGCCGCCTGGCCAGGAAGCGTCGTCCCGACCACCGCCGGGGCCTCCTTGAAACGACGCAGCCCTAGCCACCCTATTGAAGAAAAACACCGTAGCCGCCACCGTGGCCGATGCCGACGGCAGCGGCGGAGGGAGGCGATCTAGAGGAAGGGGGAGGCGGCGGCGCCAGGATCTGGGGGGGCCTCCGATGGCGGCTGGGGTCTCCATGGGAGGGTTACGTACGGGAGGGGAGGAGGGTTGTTGCTTGTTCATAGACTTGAAGGAACAAGATTTTGGTTGCAATCTCAATTCATAGACGTCAAGGAACAAAGAAGGAAAAGAGATGGAGAGTGATATGCACAGATGACTAATGAAGAAAAGCATGAAAGACTGCAGAAGCGTTGTAATGAATTGAGATTTTATAATGTTTTTCTTGGACAGAAATCCACCAATTTATAATGTTTGCAAGCTACATTGAATATTAATGAGCTAACCTGAAAGAATTAAATCCCCGGTGTGGTGTGATGGCTGTCCTTCGATGTGAGCTATAAAATTAAATGGGGAGCGTGAGGGCCATAGTCTTGGAGGGTTACAGCGGGAGGCGAGGCGACGTGTTGAGACTGGAGCTCAGTCTGCGAGGATAGCTCTCTTGGCTAACGCCAAATCGGCGGACTGGTCGAACTCGGCCGCTGACGCCGAGCAAGTGATGGCTCTGGTGGCGCGACTCGGAGGGGAACCAGGGAAACGTGTAGCTGTTAGGTAGTGGGATGGACTAAGCTCGGGTTGGCCTGGTCGGTGGTGGCCTAACCGGGCTTTGGGCCGTGCTGGTCTGGCCGGCCTAAAGGCTTACTTTCTTTTTATTTTTTAAAATATTTTTTCTTTGGCTAGGAAACACATGGTGACGGCAGCCGTCAAACCGCACGCAAGGCGGCGCTGAGCTCACGTGTGGGGAGGAGGAGGCGATGTGCACGGGACGGAAACAAGCTTGGAGGTGGTCGGGACGTGGGCCTCGCGTGGAGCTGAGTTTGAAGCATGTAAAAAATTGTTCATGCAAATTAGATCGATCTTTCAGATGCAACGCAGTGACACTTCTGCTTATAGGCCTAAATGTGAGTTTCAAACAGCGATCTTGGGCTCCTCACACACCTGTACCTGTTGTCCAGGACCTCCACCTAGGGGTGGGCATTCGTTTTTTTCGATAATTCGATTCGGTTTTTCGGATTTTTCTATAATTCGGTTTCTACAAAATAGGCACCGAAATTATTTCGGTTTTCTAATTAATCAATAGTTCGGTTAGTGGATAATTCGGTTCGGTGTTCGGTTTTTAACCGAACTTATGGAAATAACAACACTGTGCCCTAATTTATGTAGATCCATACGAGCTAAACCACTCATCGGCGCACCGAAAGCAACCTCCAGGTCGGCGAGTACCTGAAGCAATACATGGCTAGCTGATGTCTTAAACGTATGTGTAGAAAAAGAACATAATAAGCATGATGTCTATCTTGCTCGTTCAAAAAAATGATGTCTATCTTCCAAGCTGTATACATTCAACAAATTGTATGTGTTGAGAGTTTAGCTAAAATACATGATTATATCCGAAACAGAAAAATAATTGAAAGACTTCCAACAAAATTTATAAACACAATTGACAGTTAAACCACGAACATATACGTGCATGTGGCTGGAGACATACGTACATGCATGGACTGCTTTTGCATGTATGTTTTTTTGTCGCATGATCTGGTATCTACGTACAGTAATGGACGTCTGAGACAGAATCACAAATATATTTAGCTCTGTCACGTATATTTTTCGGTTTATACGGTTATTTCGGTTAACAGAGAGTCAAAACCGAATTAATATTTATGAATTCGATTAATCATATTTACTAACCAAAATTAGTTTCGGCTAATTCGGATTCGGTGTATTCGGTTTCGGTTCTGGTTCATTCGGTTTCGGTGTTCGGTTTCGGTTTTTTATGCCCATCCCTACCTCCACCATTCTCCTGCCGCTCGCCCACCCGTGGCGCATCCTTGCCGCCATCGACGCCTCGCGGCTTCCGTCCCTGCGGCTCTCCATCTCGCTGTGTGGCTCAGGCCCCAAACCTAGCATCCACGCTGGCCACCGCTGGCTAGCGACCTGGGCCAAGCTCCGCCGCCAGGTGCCCACGCTCTCCGTCCTTCTCTTTCAGGTCCCCAGCCCTGGATCCGGGCCCTCTGTCCTCCTTTTCCAGGTCCCCGGGCCTCCGCGTCCTCCGTCCTCTGCTTGTTGGGAAGCCGTGGATCGACAGAATCAACGCCGTCTCCTCCCACTCCGGCCGCCGCTTCCCCAGTCGAGCTTGACGCCATCACTGAAGTGTCGCCCACATGCGTGCTGCGTCTCCCTGCCGCCGGTGGAGCTCGCTGCTGCTGCTCCTACAGGCTGAGCACAAGTTTACCTGAAGTGCAATGTTCAGAAATACAGAATATAAAGAGAGTCTACAGGTGTAAAGAAAAATTTGTTTCATGGAATTAATTTGTAGCAATTAATGAAGACATCCTTGTAGTCTAGCAGAAACAAGACAGTGTGCGTGCTTGAACGTACAGACTGAAGAATAAAAGTGGTTCTTCTGTCCATGAAGAACAGAAACAGGCAGATTGTAGTGACCGGTAGTTTTTGTGGTTCTTCTATCCATGAACAAGCAGAAGCAGCAGGATGACGTGGATATATGCATGGTTAACAACCCTGATCTAATGATTTTATGCATGGTTAACGGAAGCAATAATACTACTCCAGTATGGATGATCAAAAAATAGCACTGCTTCTAGGATTATTGGGTGATAAAAAATGACATTGTTTCTATAATAGCATGACAAAAAGAAATGAGGACAAAAATGGCACTGTCAGCAGCAATAGTGCAACTCCAGTATGGTGTATGAAGGAAGATAGTCACAATAAAATAGACTATATGTGAATTGCTACATACAGCTATATATTGTCCAAAATTGTCTAATATGTCCAAAACTAAACCAATGTTTCTATGTTACTTACCAAATATAATATTGTAGAATTTTAGGATTGGATGATCCAAAATAAAGACATGAATGTTTATAACTTACTTAAAATAAAGATCACAATTACTGTAACAGTTTTCACTTCACCCGAAATAAAGACAGACTAGTTTGTGGCTTCCTTTCTTTTTTATTTACTCTATTTTTTTTACGAAATACCACCAATTTATTAATAATCATCGATAGCAGTATAAAGCAGTCTAGCATGTTTCTAACATTGAGATGAACATAAAAAAAAGTTCAAGTAGGAAGATAACAAAACAAGCAGTCAAACTTCTAAAAGAATGGAGCAAAAAAGAATGGAGCAGCTAGCCATATGGTACCAGGGATCGTGAGACAAAGAACGTGCGTGGTCTAGCGATGCATGTTAGTATGTTACACGTTGGCGAGACCCGTCGCTGTGTACCAGCTGGATATATATATATATAGCTCCACTGCTACAGACCGTACTGATCACGTACGTACGTTGATGTTGAGTAGAGACTGTAGCGTATTGACGCGCACCATCCAAGATCCAACGTGCGCATATATAGGCGCCCATACCATGCCGTCACGGTCCATGCCGTACTGATCCTATCGATCCAACCGTGCGCCACAGAGTTGCCGTGGGATGCCGCGACAAAGCTAGTAGGCTGGCTTTCCTTTTTGAGCCGAGCTGGCTGGATGGCCTAGCATGTGCGCAAGTTGCCGCAGGCCACAGAGCGACCATCCCATTAATAGTTGGCGCCTCCGTTAGAGCAAAACGTGGTTGTGGCCTCTGCTCCTACCCAAATGGGACATCCTTTTCTAGACATTAATAGCATGTCCAATAGGAGGTTACGATTATCGATAATTTGGGTAAGCAAACAAGGTAGTACCATAGGTCATGGAGAGAGAAGATATTGGTCATCGGAAAATTTGGACAAATTTAGACAAAAATAACGTCTTTGTCGAACAAATTTTGATACTTCCTCGTTCCCGATTTAAAGGACACAATTTGCAAACCATGCAATTTCAAAATATTTAGACAGAAAAGCATTTAATCTCTGTAATTACTCCGTGTGAAAAGAACAAAATGTTTGCATGCACATGTGTGAACAAATATGAACGTTTTCCTAACTTTTTTTCTCCTCGTGCATGTTCTACTCCATACTATTAAATGGATCAATTAGATGACACCTAGGGCTTAGAGAATTGCAAATTGTGTCCTTTAAACCGGGACGAGAGAGTAATAAACTCTTTTACAGATAAATCTCAAGAGAGTAACCTATTTGACAAACGCCCGACCATTAGGAGCTAAGCTATAGCCATAGCGCCTTTTACGCAGGCGCTACGGAGTCTGCCACGTAGCGATGGAGGCAGGACCGAGCCCGCACCTGGAGTGGCTTAGCTCCCAGAGCTTAGGCGCTAAGACTTGACTTAGCGAAATTTTGAGGTGCCAACACTCAAAATGTTCTCTGCAATCTAGACAGGCAAAATTTTAATTAGCTTAGCTCCTAGTGCTTAGGCGTTAAGCTGCACACATAGCTCACAAAGCTTAGCCGCTAAGCTGCATGTTCTTGATTATGGTCTTTAGGAGCTATGAGACTACCATTTATTTTCTTGATTACAGTTTTGAGGATAACCATAATCATGCATTCTTACATGTAGTTGCCACCTCGTTTGGAGAATGAGATGGAGGAGGTGTATCAAACTTGGTCTGCATACATGTTGAAGACATGTTCTTACATGTAAGAGCATGCATGATTATGACTATCCTCAAGACCATAATCAAGAAAATGTATGTTAGTCACGTACCTTCTCAAGACCATAATCAAGAACATGCGGCTGAACCCCTACGCCCTAGGAGCTATGTGTGGTCATGTTCTGCCACCCCGCCGCCCCCAACATCAACGCCACCAGGTCCATTGATATGTCGTAAATGTATCTATAATTTTTGATGCTCCGTGTTTTTTTTGTATCAACCATCTTATGTTTTGTCTACACTTTGAGGCAGTTTTATACATTTTTTGGAACTAACCTATTGACAAGATGCCGCACTGCCAGTTGCCTATTTTCTGCTGTTTTTGGTTTCAGAAAAGTTAGTAAAGAAATATTCTCGGAATTAGACAGAACAAAAGCCAAAGTTAATATTTTACCGGAGCGAAGACGGAGTCTAGAGGGGGGACGAAGAGGCGCCACAGGGCGGACGCACCACCCCTGGCACGGGCCCACCCTAGGACGCGCCAGGGCATGGTGTGCCCCCTGGCCCTCAACCGACCTCGCCCCTTCGCCTATATAAACACCCGAGGCAGAAACCCTAAACACCTGATCAGAAATCCACAAAAGTGTCTGTAGCCGCCGCCATCATCATCCCTAGATCGGGGGGGGGGGGGTCCGAAGCTCTTCCCGACACCCTGCCGGAGGGGAGAGATCATCCTGGAGGCTTTCTTCATCACCATGCCAGCCTTCGGAGTGATGCGTGAGTAGTTCACCCTTAGACTATGGGTCCATACAGTAGCTAGATGGTTGGTTCTCCTCTTTTGTGCTATCATGTTTAGATCTTGTGATCTCCGTTCATGATGATCTATTTGTAATCCTACATGTTGTGTTTGCGGGGATCCGATGAATATTGAGATACTATGTTAGATTTATTATTGATCCTATCATGTCTATGTTATTTGTGATCTTGCATGCTCTCCGTTGCTAGTAGATACTTTGGCCAAGTAGATGCTTGTAACTCCAAGAGAGAGTATTTATGCTCGATAGTAGGTTTATGCCTCTTGTAATCTGGGAGAGTGACAGAAACTTCTAAGGTTGTAGATGTGCTGTTGCTACTAGGAAGAAAACAACAATCCTTTGTCTAAGGGCAATTGTATTGTTTACTTTACACACTTTGCTTAATGCAATTATCTGTTGTTTGCAACTTAATACTGTAAGCGGTTCGGATGATAACCTGAAGGTGGATTATTAGTCATAGATGCAGTTGGATTATGGTCTATGTATTATGTTGTAATGCCCAATCAAATCTCGTAGAGATCAAGATATCTAGTATATGCATTGTTATGCATTCTAAATCTGTCAAATTGTCCCGCTGTAATTTGTTCACCCAGCATTCTCAATCTTGAGCTTTTTGTCATTCTTTATTTCATTACATCATTCTTTCTCTACACCTGCAAATCTTCCTTCATACAAAACCTCACATAATCTTCATTAGCAACATTAGTGTATTTAAAAGATAATAGACCCTTGGATTTAGCTTTAGAACAACAAAACTTTCACTAAAAACACAAGCTACTATATCAATTCCCTCAAAAAGCTCAATTTCTAGGAAAGGAATCAATAAGAAGCAAACGCAAATAATAGCAGAAATCTGTCAAAACAGACCAGCAGGTAGAAACCGATTTTTTTGAAGACTTTATGTTGCTCAAATAAAAAAGTGTTGAACTAACGAAAGTTAACTAACATATTGAGGGATTTATTCGTAAATTTTCAGCTCAATCCGACTTAAAGAGACTCTTCACATATTTTTATGGTAGAGGAAAGAAATCTGTTTCAGGACAACAACTCCCTAAATCTTACTTCTCTCTCATTAGAGGTCATTCTTGGCACAAAAAGCAAACAAAAAGGATAAGAAAAGGTCATTACAGAAGTAATAACTTCCAAGACTTAAGAAAACTCTTGGGTTATCTCCCAATAAGTACTTTTCTTTTACGCCTTTAAGTTAGGCTTGATAGTTTGAGAAGATGCTCACATAAGAAATATGAATTAAAGTAAAAGAGAGCATCAAGAACCAAATTCAAAGAACATTTAAGTCTAACCCACTTCCTCTACATAGGAATCTTGTAAATAAACAAGTCATGAAAGCACAAAGCATCAAGCATAGGAAAGTAAAATAAGTGAAACTTCAAGATTTTTAACATAAAGAGGGGAAACTTAATATTATTGAGATACATAAAACCATGTTTCCCTCTCTCATAATAACTTTTAGTAGCATCATGAATAAAATTAACAATATAACTATCACATAAAACATTCTTATCATGAGCCACATGCATAAAATAATTATTACTCTCCACATAAGCTTAGTCATTCTTATTAATTGTAGTGGGAGAAAATTCAACAAAATAGCTATCACTATTATTCTCATCACCATAATCATCAAATATAGGAGGCATATTGTAATCACAATTAACTTTCTCCTCAATAGTAGGTGGACTAAAAATATCATATTCATCATTGTAATCATCATATATTGGAGATTTGATATCATCATAAGCAATAGAATAGCTATCTTCCAAAGCTGGGGGGACTAAAAATATCATTTTCATAAAAACTAGCTTCCCCAAGCTTAGATGTTTCCATAGCATTAGCAACAATGGTGTCCAAAGAATTCATATTAATAACATTTCTATTAGCATGCAAATAAAGTTCCATAGGTTTTTTTATTCTCTCTTCAAACACTTCATGTCCTAACTCAAGATAAATACTATATAGCTCTCTAATTTTATTGTTGTTTTCCATTAAGCCTAACTAGTGAAAACAAGAAACAAAAAGACAAAACTACAGAATCTAAAGGAAATAACTTTGAGCACTCACACCAGAGATGTGAGTACCTTTTACCTTACCTCCCCGAAAACGGTGCCAGAAAATAGCTTGATGTCTACGCACTTCTATTCTTGTAGACAGTTGTTGGGCATCCAAGTGTAGAGGTTTGTAGAACAACAACAAGTTTCCCTTAAGTGGATAACCCAAGGTTTATCGAACTCAGGGAGGAAGTGGTCAAGGGCATCCCTTTCAAGAAACCCTGCAATCAAGATACAAGAAGTATCTTGTGTCCCCAACACACCCAATACACTTGTCAGGTGTATAGGTGCACTAGTTCGGCGAAGAGATAGTGAAATACAGGTGGTAACGGTGCCAGAAAATAGCTTCTGACTTGTTGTTGACGTGGAAGAACGTGTGTGAGTGCTAGAAAAGAGCTTGACAGTGAGGTAAAGACTAAAGCAAGAAAACATGCAACAGATCTAGATGCAAACGGTGTTTCAATGTTTAGAAACAAGGCCTAGGGATCATACTTTCACCAGTGAACACTCTCTCATATAAATATCCTCTCTTCATGATACTACTCTTAACTACTCTCTAGTTGGACACTCTAATCATCGGTAGGGTTATAACAACACTCCTCAAAGTCCGCCTTCCCCAATCTAGATAACCCCACACTGTCACCTTGAGCGCTAGACGGTTCCAACAAATACCACAATTTCATAGAGACATCCAACTCCAAATATAACTCATAACAAATATTCAATCTACCCAAAGTGCCACACACGTGGGGAAAATCATAGATCTATTAAAGCACAAAGAGTATTTATGTAGACTCAAACCTAAGTGCCACCTTGGCGTGCACGCTGTCACTTTCACACACATGGGGAGAGCAGAGATCTATTGAAGCACTTGCGTAGCAAGGTAGATCTACTTGATTACAAAGCTCATGACCACAACAAGATCATGCATAGAGAGAGAGATGAACACATATCTACCGGTAGAGCCCTTAGCCTCGAGGAAGAACTACTCCATCCTCATCATGGGAATCATCAACGGTGATGGAGATGGTGGTGGAGATCGAAGGAGATGGCTCCGGGGGCGCTTCCCCGTCCCGGCAGGGTGCCGGAACAGAGACTTTCTCTCCCCCGAATCTCCCCTTCGGTGGCGGCGGCGCTACAGAGGTTTTCGTGGATTTCTTCTAGATGATTTAGGGTTTTCTCATTGGGGGCTTCTTATAGGCTAAGAGGCGAGGCTGGGAGACGGCCAGGGGGCCCACACCCTACCCAGTCATGGGGTAGGGCCCACCCGTGCCTACGGGGGTGTGGTGGCCATGGTTCGCCTCTCCGTCTCCCCTCTGGACTTCGTGACGCCCACGGTAAAATATTGACTTTGGCTTTTGTCCCGTCCAATTCCGAGGATATTGATTTTCTGCCTTTCTGGAACCAAAAACAGAAGAAAACATGCAACTGGCACTGTGGCAACTTGTTAATAGGTTAGTTCCAGAAAAGATATAAAAACACCTCAAAGTGTAGACAAAGCAAGGCAAAGTAGATAGTAAACAAGCATGTAGCATCAAAAATTATAGATACGTTTCCGACGTATCAAGCATCCCCAAGCTTAACTACTGCTCGTCCTCGAGTTGGTAAGTGATAAAAGAATAATTTTTTAGGTGACATGCACCATCAAAACACAGATCAAACCATTTGCAAACATTGAACGCTGGGAACAAAGAACTCTAAACATGTGCATGAAAGATGAAGTTCTAGCAATAGGACATAGTAACTAAGCATGCAACATGAAAGGCTACAAACAAAGATAATGAATAACATGCATTGAAAAACGTTTGTTTCACATATAGAAAACATAGCATAGTGGCATTCAGCTTGTCCCTCATGGAGTAGCAAATAGATGCATAGGATACCTTCAAAGTTCACAAGGGTGACTAGAAACAACTAGCACAAGAGCAAGTAATATCACAATATGCATCAATCAATAAGTTTTGGGACATTGCACACAGAATGGCAACTATGCTATCTTAATGGTGCCTAAAAGGTAGAAGGTGGAGACTCAATATAATAGTGGAAGAAAGGCCCTTCATAAAGGGAAGCAAGGATTTCAAGTTTCAAAACGATCTTCCAAAAATTATGGTACTTGTTAGCTTTCAGCCCTCATTGCCCCTATCATAAGCATCTTGAAGTGATTAAGGTTAAAGTGAAGAAAGATGGAGTATATGCTTGACAAAGTATAAGTTGGCAATCTCATGTCCCTTGAATACGAGGGCCACACCTCATGTTACTCAACTTCAGTCACCTGTAAGTTCTTGTCATAGTAAGAACATGTGTATCATAGAGAACCGCCAACGGGGTACCCCTTGCACATGGTAAGGAGCTATCCCATGACCAAAATGCAAGGAAAGCATACAATGAGCATCTCAGCGATCTTTTTATTTACTATGTGCATAGCTTTTTATTGGGGATGCTTCACAGAATGCTCATTATGGTGATGCTGCAAGTTTCCACCATGATTAGGCATGGCTTAGGCTAGCGGATCAGGCGTTTCTCTAACACAAAGTACATACTCCATGGACTTATAAGTTTCCTCTTTATTTCACACCGGTGACATCCATAGACAAAAGAGCATGATATCAACTTAGTACAAAGTACAAGTGCAATGTTGAAAACGTTCCCCGTGACAACACGGTTCTGCTAATTCCAACGTATAAGTGTAAGCATATACAACATAGATGACACAATGGTTCAAGTATACTAGGGGCAAATAATATAAAGTGTGCCATCAAGTTTGTGAGGGCTTTAATCACTAAGTTTTCACATAACAAAATAGTTTTTAATTGGAAGATAGCTGAAAACAAGAATATACTTGGAATGGTGTAACACACCATGCATAGGAATCTATAGTGGACACTTTGGAATAACTTGGTTTCTGGGGAGTTGGAAGCATGAGTAGAGCTTACTCATACAAGTGGTGGCTAGCAAAATACTGGGAGCAACCAACTAAGAGAGCAATAATGTCCATAGTCATGCAGAGCGACAAAACATTACTAATCAAAGCATAAAGTGGTACTACAAGTCAAGGACTAAATGATCAAAAAGGCTATGGTGACTTGTTCATAGTCATAACATGGTGTGAGCATGTGCCAAGTCAACCCAAACAAAGCATCAAAAGAGAATACCGCAATACTATGCTTTTGTATGCTAAAACAACGCATGATTCCTTCAAGGCACATTAAACAATCCTAATTGTTTGGAACAAGTCATGCTACATCACTAATCACTAGGCATAAGGTCAAAGCAACACCTAGCATGACATGATAAAGTCTAAGTCACAGTCAAAACAAGCTCCCTTTTGTACCACTTAAGCATGAAGCTTTCTACTCTTTCCAACAACAAACAACTTATTTGAAACAACTCACAAAGATAATAATCAACAAAGATCAGTGAGCTTGTTTCATAAATCCACAAAGAAGAACTAAAAAGTTCTAAGCTGAAAGCACAAGAAAACTAAGGCTAAACGCAGTGCTAGCAAAAGTGAACACTCACAAAAAAATAAGAGTGAAGACTAGAGTGTTCGAGGCAATGGAAATAGAGTGTGTCTCTCTCCAAAACAAGTGTGGTGTAACCAACCAACTTACTCAAGCAAACTAAAACCAAAAACGAAAACTAAGACGCCCCAAGAACAACACAACAATGCATGAAACAATAAAAATGAAGTGTCTAGAAAGACCAGAGATTTTTATTGATGAAGAAGGGGATGCCTTGGGCATCCCCAAACGCTTGTAACTCTTGAATATTTCTTGGGGTGACACGGAGTGGCATCCCCAAGCTTGAGCTTTTTTCCATTCTTCATCTCATTACATCATTCTTTCTCTACACCTGCAAATTTTCCTTCATACAAAACTTCACACAATCTTTATTAGCAATATTAGTGTATTCAAAAGATAATAGACCCTTAGGTTTAGCTTTAGAACAGCAAAACTTTCACTAAAACACAAGCTATTGTAGCAATTCCCTCAAAAAGCTCAATTTCTCAAAAAGGAATCAATAAGAAGCAAATGCAAATAATGGCAGAAATCTGTCAAAAGAGACCAGCAGGTAGAAACCGTTTTTTTCGAAGAATTTCTGTTGCTCAAATCAAAAAGTGTTGCACCAAAAAAAGTTATCTAACATACTGAGGATTTATTCTTTAATTTTTAGCTTAATCCGACTTACAGAGACTCCTTACGAATTTTTATGGTGGAGGAAAGAAATCTGTTTTGGGACAGCAACTCCCCAAATCTTACTCCCCTCTCATTAGAGGTCATTCTTGGCACAAAAAGCAAACAAAAAAGATAAGGAGAGGTCACTACAGAAGTAATAACTTCCAAGACTCAAGAAAACTCTTGGGTTATCTCCCAACAAGTACTTTTCTTTTACGCCTTTAAGTTAGGCTTGATAGTTTGAAAAGATGCTCACATAAGAAATATGAACTGAAGTAAAAGAGAGCATCAAGAACCAAATTCAAAGAACATTTAAGTCTAACCCACTTCCTATGCATAGGAATCTTTTAAAGAAACAAGTCATGAAAGCACAAAGCATAGGAAATTAAAACAAGTGCAACTTCAAGATTTTTAACATAAAGAGGGGAAACTTAATATTATTGAGATACATAAAACCATGTTTCCCTCTCTCATAATAACTTTTAGTAGCATCATGAATAAAATTAACAATATAACTATCACATAAAACATTCTTATCATGAGCCACATGCATAAAATAATTATTACTCTCCACATAAGCATAATCATTCTTATTAACTGTAGTGGGAGAAAATTCAACAAAATAGCTATCACTATTATTCTCATCACCATAATCATCAAATATAGGAGGCATATTGTAATCACAATTAACTTTCTCCTCAATAGTAGGTGGACTGAAAATATCATATTCATCATTGTAATCATCATATATTGGAGGTTTGGTATCATCATAAGAAATAGAATAGCTATCTTTCAAAGCTGGGGGACTAAAAAGATCATTTTCATAAAAACTAGCTTCCCCAAGCTTAGACGTTTCCATAACATTAGCAACAATGGTGTCCAAAGAATTCATACTAATAACATTTATATTAGCATGCAAATAAAGTTTCATAGGTTTTTTAATTTTCTCTTTAAACACTTCATGTCCTAACTCAAGATAAATACTATAAAGCTCTCTAATTTTGTTGTTGTTTTCCATTAAGCCTAACTAGTGAAAACAAGAAACAAAAAGACAAAACTACAGAATCTAAAGGAAATAACTCCGAGCACTCACACCAGAGATGTGAGAACCTTTTACCTTACCTCCCCGACAACGACGCTAGAAAATAGCTTGATGTCTACGCACTTCTATTCTTGTAGACAGTTGTTGGGCCTCCATGTGCAGAGGTTTGTAGAACATCAGCAAGTTTGCCTTAAGTGGATTACCCAAGGTTTATCGAACTCAGGGAGGAAGTGATCAAAGTTATCCCTCTCAAGAAACCCTGCAATCAAGATACAAGAAGTCTATTGTGTCCCCAACACACCCAATACACTTGTCTGGTGTATATGTGCACTAGTTCGGCGAAGAGATAGTGAAATACAAGTGGTAACAGTGCCAGAAAATAGCTTCTGACTTGTTGTTGACGTGGAAGAACGTGTGTGAGTGCTAGAAAAGAGCTTGACGGTGAGGTAAAAACTAAAGCAAGCAAACATGTAACAGATCTAGATGCAAACGGTGTTTCAGTGTTTAGAAACAAGGCCTAGGGATCATACTTTCACCGATGAACACTCTCTCATATAAATATCCTCTCTTCATGATACTACTCTTAACTACTCTCCGGTTGGACACTCTAATCATCGGTAGGGTTATAACAACACTCCTCAAAGTCCGCCTTCCCCAATCTAGATAACCCCACACTTTCACCTTGAGTGCTAGATGGTTCCAACAAACACCACAATTTCATAGAGACATCCAACTCCAAATATAACTCATAACAAATATTCAATCTAGCCAAAGTGCCACACATGGTATGCACGCTAAAACTTGTAGGGGTTCGTAGCATGGAAAACAAAAATTTTCTACCGCATACAAACAAACAAGCCAAGATCTATCTACTAGATTGTAGCAACGATTCGATGGAATAACTTACCCTCGAAGATTCCAAAGCGG
This sequence comes from Avena sativa, assembly GCA_916181665.1. Classification (NCBI taxonomy): domain Eukaryota; kingdom Viridiplantae; phylum Streptophyta; class Magnoliopsida; order Poales; family Poaceae; genus Avena; species Avena sativa. The sequence continues at coordinate 331,408,910 of OV702296.1, forward strand.
TTAACGAGAGCAGATTCTCGTGGGTGATGTAGTCGTACTCTTTCCGATCTCAAGATCGCGTAGATGATCCTTCCAGCGCCGCGTTCTCGCAGCGCTCCCGCAGTCGGTCACACGTTCGGTACTCGACGAAGACCTTCCTCTCCCTTGTTCCAGCAGGCAGCGGAGGTTGTAGCACTCTCCTCGCGATTCCGGCAGCACAACGGCGTGGTACCGGAAGTAGAGGGGAGATCTCGCAGGGCTTCGCCTTAAGCCGGTGCGAGTATGGTGGAGCTTATGAGAGAGGCTATTAGTGGTCTAGTAATTAGACACACCAATTAGAAGGCTCTAAACCAATTAGAAGGCTCTAAACCGCTGGCTAAAGCAATTAGAAGCTCTAAACCAAAACGGCTCTAAACCGGAGGTAGAAGATAGGAACTTGTGTGTGTGCTAGGAGGGGAGCCCTGCCCCTCCTTATATAGGTGGGAGGGCTGGCCGGCCAAGGGGAGGAGTCCCTCCCCAAGTCGGCCTTGGGAGGTGCGCCGGCCAAGGGGAGGAACCCTCCTCCAACTCGGCCTCCACCAATCCTCCTCTCTTCCCACTTCCCAAAATTGCCGTTTGACTTTCAAACTAGCCGTTTGACTTTTCAATTTAGGATTTAAATAAACCCTTTATTTTGGACAACAAGAACACCTAGTACATGATGCAATCATTCCAACTTACAATGACACATTCATGTACCCTTCCCCCTCCGGAGTGCCGGACATTCCGGGACCTTCTAGAATGTTCCCGATGAAAACACCGGAACCATTCCCCAACTCCGAAACGGGACTTTCCTTATATGAATCTTATTCTCCGGACCATTCCGGATCTCCTCGTGATATCCCGGATCCCATCCGAGACTCCGAACAACATTCGGTCTCTTTCTCATAATACCATAACTACTCAAACAACGTCGAATCCTTAAGTGTGTCTCCCTACGGTTCGTGAATTATGCGGACATGATCGAGACACTTCTCCGAACAATAACCAATAGAGGAATCTGGAAATTCATATGGCTCCCACATATTTCTACGATTACTTTGCGATCGAATGAACCACTTACATACGATACCAATTTCCCTTTGTCTCACGATATGTTACTTATCCGAGGTTATGATCGTCGGTATCTCTGCATACCTAGTTCAACCTCGTTACTGATAAGTACTCTTTTCTCGTTCCCGTGATATGTGATCCCTTGTGACCCAGTCACATGCTTGCAAGCTAATTGGATGACATTCCACCGAGAGGGCCCAGAGAATATCTATCCGTCATATGGATGGACAAATCCCACTCTTGATCCATGTGTTTCAACCAATACTTTCCGAACACTCAATACCACCTTTATAGCCACCCTGTTACGGTGTGGTGTTTGATGACATCAAAGCATCCATCCGGTAAAGGCGATATGCATGATCTCATGGTCGAAGGAATTAGGTTACTATGTATCAGAAAGCATATAGCAATTGAACTATTGAAATGACTTGATCTTTATGCTACGCTTATCTATAGGAGTATGTCCACCATATCATTCTCCTAACGATATGATCTTGTTGTTAATAACATCTTAATGTTCATGATAGGGAAACCACAATCATCTATTAACCAACAAGCTAGTGAAGTATAGAGGCTATACTAGGGACTTCAATTTAAGTTTACAATTCACACAAGTATTAATGTTTCCTTGTTAATACTATTATAGCATGAATATAAACATTTATCATAAACACAAAGATATAATAATAACTATATTTATTATTGCCTCTAGGGCATATCTCCAACAGTCTCCCACTTGCACTAGAGTCAATAATCTAGTTTCAAACCTTTGTGTATTCAACACCTATGGCTTTCCGGTGTTGCATGTACACGATTGCTAGTGGTCAACTGATCTCCGGATCTGACACTTCCAGGTCCGTGTGTAATTGCATGTCTTTGCGTCTCTACGCATCACTCATTCTCTAATGAGATGGCTTTGTATAATTTGGTCTTTCGGTGTGACCTTTAGTTCTTTGGGGTTAAAACATGTTGATAATATTGTCGCACAATATATCTTCATAGTATTATCCCGCTGTGAACTACACCTAGTTTGATAACAAACTACTTGACACAAATGCCCTCTTTTGCTGCTATAATAGCAGTCATATACTTAGCCTTTTGTTGAAGTATCTGTCACAATGTCTTAACTTTGGAACTCATCCAAATCCATTATGGAACTCACTTTCCATTATATTGTGCCACCCTTAATTTAGATTGAGATAAACTTAATTTGTACTCTGTGACAAAACTAGTATCAATGTAGTACTTTTACAATGAACTAACCATCTATTTGTCACTTCTACAAATAATATACTCTTAGTTCTTCCAAAAGATCATAAGAATATCCTTACTATCGTCCAATGATCATCTTATGAATCATTCTGGTATATGCTCATAACTTTTAGAGCATAGGACATATCTGGATTTGTACATACCACAGTATGATTGATATAAACACTCTTTGTGATTTCATACATCAAGTATCAATCTATACTTGAATCTTTGTTTCACTTACCAAATGTCAATACACTTGAATATATCATCAACATTGAACTCTTTCAATCCTTTCTGTGCGACAAGAACCTTTTCTTGTAGTTTCTATATTGAACTCATTCAATATCTCGTTTATGTACTTCTGGCACAACCATATTAGCATCTATTGATGCCAAATATTTGGGTTTTGCCTAAGTCTTTCATCAGGATGAAATTCTTAATATGTGTTAATAAAAGATACATCATTTCTAATCAACAATATGTCCTCCACATAATGTATTAGAAATATGTCTTTAGCGCTCCCACTTAATTTCTTGCAAATGCAAGCATCTTCATTGTTTCCGATGAAATTAAACTCTTTTAACAGTTTCATCATAGTGAAGATTCCAACTCCGCTATGCTTGCTTCAACCATTGAAGTTTGCATATGCATTCAGCATCCTTTGAATTAACAAAACCCTTTGGACCATGTCATGCACACGTCCTAGGTAACAATTCTATTAGAAGAACTTGTTTTGTTTATTCAACTACCACATAACAAAATTATATGTAGTGGTTGTTATATTAATCCGTATAGACTAAATATCGCTATGAAAGATCAAATCTTGTCATAGTCAATCCTTGAACATTGTTGTGAACTCTCTCCCAACATGTCGACTATAGATGTGAAACATCCATGTCTATTTCTTTATAGATCCAAACACAACTGTAAGGTCTTACACCTTTCTCGAGGGTCCTTCAAGTTCAAAACTTGATTTTTCGTGTATGGAATTATCACGGATTTTATGGGTTCAAGCCATTTGATGGAGTCAGGGCCCATCATCGCTTCTTTGCATGTAGTCCGTTCATTATTCTCAAATAATGATTCAACCCTCAAATCTTAGTATTTGATTGTTTACTCGACCTACTTGTTTCAATAGAAACTTAGACCTCCGTGACCACAACCTTTGAGGCACGTGAGCCATGAGCATTATTGCTGCCTCCGGAACACTTTTCGGTGCTGCGCAACTCTGCACATATAGCTAAGGTTCTTTTAACCTTATCAAAGTTCTATTGTCCTCCCATTTTAACTTTTCACGAAAAATTCCTTCTCAAAGAAACTTGACGTTCTAAGCGAAAAACACTTTTGTCTCCGGTGTTTGTGGAGGAATACTTAATATTTATACAAAGACAGGTTTATCCGACTTTGGTTGCACACATCTTTCTTATGCATAGCATACCAATGTTTTAAGAAAGGACTACTTGGGTTTTATCCCAAACCATAACTTTATATGGTGTCATTTCAGCGGATTATGATGGAGCTCTTTTTAGTGGAAAAGCGGTAGTCTCTAAAGCTTTTAATCTTTAAAATATAATGGCAGTTCTATATTTTACACCTTTGATCTTACCATGTCAAACAAGGTTTTAATTACATATCTCGAACGCTCCATACTCTTATGGTGTTTCGGGAAATGCAAATCCACGGAACGATTCCTTAAATCTTAGGTATTATGCTAAACTTGTAACTCAAATATCTTCCTTTATGATCTTATCATAAACTATTTATATTCTTGTTACAATGATTTTGCACTTCATCTTGAAATCTTTGAACTTTTCAAATATTTCATACTTCATCCTTATTAAGTAAATATTCATATATTCACTCAAATTTTCGGAGAAAGCATATGAAGTTGAAATCCATCGCTCTTGACTACACATAATGGAGTTCGTACAACAATATGCACAAGTTCCAATAAGCTAGTCTTTCGTTCCCTTTTGGCCTATGAACGAAGTTTTAATTATTCTCTAGGAAAGTTTCACAAACGTCATTTGATCAAAAATCAAAAGACTCCAAAATTCCATCCACATGGAGTTTCTTCATGTTTTCTTTCCAATATAATTTAAACTGCGATGTCACTTCCTAAGTGATCTTTCAATCAATTTGTCTTTCGACATTTTTTTTAGCACTAGTTTTATGGATGTGATTTCTCCAACGAGATTTGTGAATCATCCATCTTTTATGGATTACGGCAATTATTTGAACAACCCTTTTGTTCTCATAATACCTGATAAAACAAATCTTAAAGGCAAGCTTTGATGTTTTAACGAGCAACACAATAACCCTTTATTTGTTCTCGATGAACATCATCACATATTCTTTTGCTAGTTACTTAGGCCATTGTAGTTCATGAATTGTGTTGTTTCGTATGACGATTCATACCAACAAATTCAGTATAAAATACTTAAGAACCACATTGTTTAATGAGCAAAGAATATAGCCATAACATGTATATCATCTATATACTTAAACTGAACAATTCTAGTCTTTTCTTTTCTGCCATATATTTCTGAGATTCTCTTTCAGTATTTCCTTTTCTGTTTGAAAGAATCTATCAACATTAATAGTGGAGTCATACATATGACACATAGTCCAAAGCGTGTATAATTAAATACCAATGTCTTTGGATTTGCACTTTGAAGTAGATCACCATCATCAAATGTTTGGTGTTCTTTCAAATTCCTTTCTTTAGTAATCTATTGGTGTAGTAAACATTTTACCTACATCAAATATTCACCTTCATCATGGAATCGTCCATGACCAAGCTACTTTTAGCTTATAATGGTGAATCGCTTGTATAATGTTGCTCTCCAAAACCTTTTGGAAGATTAGGACAACTAGTGTCTCCAACCTTTTGCAAATTTTCATCAAATATGAGAACATGACTTTTGCCATATTATACTCTATCATGTTGTAACCAAAACTTTGTTTCAGATATCACAATATCTTCCACATATCATGGTTTCTGAAACAACTCTTTCAGATCCTAGATAACCTTGATATTAAGACAATCCTTTGAATATCAAGAATCATGGAGACAAACATGATACTTTATATACTAACACTTGGAATTGTTACTCTTGATTTAATACCAATTATTAAACTTCATGGAGTAACCGGAACTTACTGAAAGTTTGCAATAGGACTTTTAAACTTTAGATTAACACTTCAAAACAATACGATACCAGTTCGTAAAGTAACTAACCAGAATTCTATAGTTCTATCATCTCAATTATAACTAAGCGCAAGGTGGTAAACGGATGCCAATGACTACAACAACTATGCAAATTCACTTTGATTTAGTTTATGATAAATTGAGTTCTAATTAATAATTAAATTAATCTAGGTGAACTCCCACTCAAAACAACATCCCTCACATTGTTTTAGTGATCACACGAACCAAATCCACCACATCAAAACCGATCATCACGAGAGTTGATATGGCTTCAATGGCGAACAATCAACATGTTCATCATATCTACTATATGACTCATGCTCTACCTTTCGGTAATCCGTGTTCCTGAGGCCATGTCTGTACATGCTAGGCTCGTCAAGATCAAACCTTAGCTACCGCATAAGCAAATCTGGCTTGCTTACGTTGTATTCACCCGCGGAATCAAAGACACCCGATCATCACGTGGTGCTTCGAAGCAGCAAGCTTTGGCAACGGTGCATACTAAGGGTGAACACTTTAGAACTTGAAATTTATGTGCATGAGGGATCATCTTATAATGCTACCGTCGTCTACTAAGCAATACAAGATGCATAAAGGACTAACATCACATGCAATTCATAATATGTGATATGATATGGCCTTTCTTCTTTGTGCTTCCGATCTCCATCTTCAAGCACGAACATGATCTCCATCATCACCAGCATTGCATCAAGGTCAATGACGCTTCACCATGGTTGTCGTCCACCGGCTTCAACTATTACAACTATTTTGAATAGACACGCAGGTCTTAACAGAAATTAAAGACAACCATATGGCTCCTGCCGGTTGCCTACTTACAATAAGGAACATTGCATACATCAAATATAATCACAATCATGGCCATATCACATCACTGCACACCCCTGCAAAACAAAGTTAGACGCTTCTACTTTCTTTGCATATTTTACGTGGTTTGGGGCTTTCCATAAGTGTCGTTCTAACCTACGAACAAGAACCACAACATTGATACTAGCATTGTTGATTACCCGTTGTAGATTGGATCTTTACTATGCTAGGAGAAACAGGCACCCGCAAAGCCACTTATGCAATACGAGTTGCATGTCAAGCGTGGAGCAAGTCTCATGAACGATGTCATGTAAGGTTGGCCCGGGCCGCTTCATCCCAACATACTGCAAGATGCAAAGTACACAAAAAGCAATCTACAATAAAAGCATCAACGCCCACAATGACCATTGTGTTCTACTCGTGCAACAGATCTACATATAGACACGGCTCTGATACCACTGTAGGGGTTCGTAGCATGGAAAACAAAAATTTTCTACCGCATACAAACAAACAAGCCAAGATCTATCTACTAGATTGTAGCAACGAGTCGATGGAATAACTTACCCTCGAAGATTCCAAAGCGGTTAACGAGAGCAGATTCTCGTGGGTGATGTAGTCGTACTCTTTCCGATCTCAAGATCGCGTAGACGATCCTTCCAGCGCCGCGTTCCCGCAGCGCTCCCGCAGTCGGTCACACGTTCGGTACTCGACGAAGACCTTCCTCTCCCTTGTTCCAGCAGGCAGCGGAGGTTGTAGCACTCTCCTCGCGATTCCGGCAGCACAACGGCGTGGTACCGGAAGTAGAGGGGAGATCTCGCAGGGCTTCGCCTTAAGCCGGTGCGAGTATGGTGGAGCTTATGAGAGAGGCTATTAGTGGTCTAGTAATTAGACACACCAATTAGAAGGCTCTAAACCAATTAGAAGGCTCTAAACCGCTGGCTAAAGCAATTAGAAGCTCTAAACCAAAACGGCTCTAAACCGGAGGTAGAAGATAGGAACTTGTGTGTGTGCTAGGAGGGGAGCCCTGCCCCTCCTTATATAGGTGGGAGGGCTGGCCGGCCAAGGGGAGGAGTCCCTCCCCAAGTCGGCCTTGGGAGGTGCGCCGGCCAAGGGGAGGAACCCTCCTCCAACTCGGCCTCCACCAATCCTCCTCTCTTCCCACTTCCCAAAATTGCCGTTTGACTTTCAAACTAGCCGTTTGACTTTTCAATTTAGGATTTAAATAAACCCTTTATTTTGGACAGCAAGAACACCTAGTACATGATGCAATCATTCCAACTTACAATGAAACATTCATGTACCCTTCCCCCTCCGGAGTGCCGGACATTCCGGGACCTTCTAGAATGTTCCCGATGAAAACACCGGAACCATTCCCCAACTCCGAAACGGGACTTTCCTTATATGAATCTTATTCTCCGGACCATTCCGGATCTCCTCGTGATATCCCGGATCCCATCCGAGACTCCGAACAACATTCGGTCTCTTTCTCATAATACCATAACTACTCAAACAACGTCGAATCCTTAAGTGTGTCTCCCTACGGTTCGTGAATTATGCGGACATGATCGAGACACTTCTCCGAACAATAACCAATAGAGGAATCTGGAAATTCATATGGCTCCCACATATTTCTACGATTACTTTGCGATCGAATGAACCACTTACATACGATACCAATTTCCCTTTGTCTCACGATATGTTACTTATCCGAGGTTATGATCGTCGGTATCTCTGCATACCTAGTTCAACCTCGTTACTGATAAGTACTCTTTTCTCGTTCCCGTGATATGTGATCCCTTGTGACCCAGTCACATGCTTGCAAGCTAATTGGATGACATTCCACCGAGAGGGCCCAGAGAATATCTATCCGTCATATGGATGGACAAATCCCACTCTTGATCCATGTGTTTCAACCAATACTTTCCGAACACTCAATACCACCTTTATAGCCACCCTGTTACGGTGTGGTGTTTGATGACATCAAAGCATCCATCCGGTAAAGGCGATATGCATGATCTCATGGTCGAAGGAATTAGGTTACTATGTATCAGAAAGCATATAGCAATTGAACTATTGAAATGACTTGATCTTTATGCTACGCTTATCTATAGGAGTATGTCCACCATATCATTCTCCTAACGATATGATCTTGTTGTTAATAACATCTTAATGTTCATGATAGGGAAACCACAATCATCTATTAACCAACAAGCTAGTGAAGTATAGAGGCTATACTAGGGACTTCAATTTAAGTTTACAATTCACACAAGTATTAATGTTTCCTTGTTAATACTATTATAGCATGAATATAAACATTTATCATAAACACAAAGATATAATAATAACTATATTTATTATTGCCTCTAGGGCATATCTCCAACAAAACTTTCACACACGTGGGGAAAAGCATAGATCTATTAAAGCACAAAGAGTATTTATGTAGACTCAAACCTAAGTGCCACCATGGCGTGCACGCTGTCACTTTCACACACATGGGGAGAGCAGAGATCTATTGAAGCACTTGAGTAGCAAGGTAGATCTACTTGATTACAAAGCTCATGACCACAACAAGATCATGCATAGAGAGAGAGATGAACACATAGCTACTGGTAGAGCCCTTAGCCTCGAGGAAGAACTACTCCATCCTCATCATGGGAATCAGCAACGGTGATGGAGATGGTGGTGGAGATCGAAGGAGATGGCTCCGGGGGTACTTCCCCGTCCCGGCAGGGTGCCAGAACAGAGACTTTCTGTCCCCCGAATCTCCCCTTTGGTGGTAACGGAGCTACGGAGGTTTTCGTAGATTTCTTCTGGATGATTTAGGGTTTTCTAATCAGGGGATTCTTATAGGCGAAGAGGCGAGGCTGGGAGGTGGCCAAGGGGCCTACACCCTATCCAGGCGCGGGGTAGGGCCCACCCGCACCTAGGGGGTCTGTTGGCCCTGGTTCGCCTCTCTGTCTCCCCTTTGGACTTCATGACCCCCACGGTAAAATATTGACTTTGGCTTTTGTCCCGTCCAATTCCAATGATATTCATTTTCTGCCTTTCTGGAACCAAAAACAGAAGAAAACAGGCAACTGGCATTTTGGAAACTTGTTAATAGGTTAGTCCAGAAAATATATAAAAACACCTCAAAGTGTAGACAAAGCAAGGCAAAGTAGATAGTAAACAAGCATGAAGCATCAAAAATTATAGATACGTTTCTGACGTATCAGAGACCGCGCTGCAGCTCTATGCTTGCATCCCCAAATACCGCCACAAGATCAGGACCATAGCTGACGGTCTACAGACCAACAATTGGACACGCGACATTCAGGGAGTGGTGGGTATTGATAAGATTGGCCAATACCTGGCACTATGGCGACAAGTCTAGAACATCACCCTCAACAACCTGCTAGACCAGCTTGTGTGGAAATGGAACTCGAGCGGCATCTATTCAGCAAAATCCTGCTAACTCGCCTCGTTCCATGGATCCACAAGCTGCCAAGCCTGTAAGCTTATATGGAAAACTTGGTCACTCCCACTTGTCAAGTTTTTTCATTGGTTAGCCAACAAGGACAAGTGTTGGACTGCTGAGAGACTACGGCGACACATACTAGATCATCATCCACGATGCTTTCTCCGTGACCCGGAGTCGGAATCTATGCAACACCTTCTCTTGGCCTGCCCCTTCTCGCGACACGTCTGGCACGACGCTTTGGTCTGGCTGCGCATCCCTTGCAGGACACCTGAGAATGAACCATCCCTGCACGACTAGTGATCGTTGCTGCCCAAGCTGCCCCCAAACCGACGCGCAAAGGCTTGGTCTCAGCGACACTCCTCGTCGACTGGATGCTTTGGAAGTAGCGCAACGCCTGCGTGTTTGACGGTGACAACCATTCTGTTCATGAGCTGAACAGGAAGATTAAAGAAGAAGCTTTGTTGTTAGCTAGAGCTGGTGCAGCCGGCCTACGCGCCATCATCCCAACAGATTGGGATGTTCACTGATTATCTTATACCGAACTCTGTAATTTGCACCGTTAGGTGTCTTGTAACTATTGAACCCTTCTTTGCAATGAAAATAAAAGCAATGCCATCGTGTTTTCCCGAAAAAGGGAGGTGAGGTAGGGGCGTCGCGCCATCGACATGGTCCGAAGGTTGAAGATGAATGGCTTTTCAAGGATCTTGTTGTAATTTTCGTTGTTCTTGAGATGCTCTATACTGTTCGATGTTTCTTTCAATGCCAGGTTCCGTTCGAAAAAAAAACAGTTGGCCCTTGCCGTCTTCACCTCATGCCCGGTGGTCCGCAAACCGTTTTCCTAAGTATATAGAGAAAATTTCTTATTTGACACTATTTAAAAATATAGTTTCTTATTTGACACTAAGAAAGTTTGTCTTCCTTGGCGCTTGGTCTAAATATTTTGCCCTATATGACATCACTGTGAGTTCCGGTAGCATTTTCCGTCAACTAGGACCATACTACCCCTCCCTTTAACGTTGTATCATGCTGGAAAAAAAGATGACCAATCCTCTCGTTCATATCCAGAGAAACCACATCCTCTTTTCATGTCCATAACCGGCCCATGAACAGCGGCGAAAGGCGGCCATGTCAGGCTTCGCGCTCCGGACCAGGACCTAGGCACGATGCCGGAGGGCGGGCAAGGCGGGGCTGCGGACGGCAGGCAAAGCACATGGCAACGACGCGGCCAAGGAAGGCTGTCGGCGATCTTAGCTGCGGGCACTCCCCATGGCGCGGCCAAGGAACGGCTGTCGGCGATCTTAGCTGCGGGCACTCCCCATGGCGCGGCTGCAGCGATGGGTGCGGCTGCCGGCTACTCTTCTAGGTCCGCATTCTGGTGCGGGGTCAGGCCGCAGTGTATGCCACGTCGCCCGCTGCCATGGGTGTCCCTCCGTGACTTACTTCAGTTTTCTTCCCACTCTGCTCAGTGCCCAGTCCGTGGCACAGCTCGTTGCATGTAATTTGAACTGGAGAGCAATTAATTGAGGTGGCCAGAATATGCCATACCTTCTCTTTCATTCATATATCGATTCAGTTAGGTGTGTAGAAAATTGGGTCGAACACTGTTGCTTTTGTCCTTTGTGAAATTTGGTCCAGAATGCATCTAGGGCAAAAGCGTCTATTTATGTCTGTACTTAACAACCGTTGGAGCAAAAAATGAACTAGGGTGTCAAATAGGGAATAAAATTTAGACCAGACATCAAATAAGGAAGAAATTTTTTCTAAGTGTCAAATAGGAAACCACATTTTTAGGTAGTGCCAAATAAGGAATTATCTTTACTTATACCATATGGCACGCTCAGGCAAAGAACCAATTGTCAACATGGTCTAAGCCGAATGTAAACACTCGGCAAAGGTTTTGCTAAGTACTAGTAGTACTTTTTAAACCCTATAATCATGCGTGAAACATACGATCATTGGAATCAACGCGCGACTATGAAAAAAGCAGATGTGCGCCCTAGCAACTTTTTCTAGTATAGTAATATTTTTCCAAAAAATGTAAAGTTGCCATCTATCCATCGGTAATGAAATCAAGTGGCTGATGTTGCGCCACGCGCTGACACCAACACGGGCACGTTGGCGCCTTATATTTCCTGTTTTCTTTTTGTATATGCTTGATGCTGTGGGGCCGCGGGTGACTTGCGCACGAGAGCGACCGGGCAGACAGCAAATCTCGCTTGCTGTTACAGTGCCACGCGGATAATCAAAACTGAATCAATTGCTGATATATACAGTACGATCCTCCTTGACTTGCGTGCATGTACACTCTTCTCCGCTGGTTCCATCGCAGGGCCCGATCACACTCACACAGCTGGGGCTTGGCCGCTCACGACGCCCCAAACGGTATTGAACGCGTCCGACAAAAGCTAGCATGTTTGCCACGCTCAGGCTACTCACACTGCATATAGTACTAACTTACACCAGTAACATACACATGTTGCACCGGTAACTTACACCAGTTCATGTCGATGCTGAAGCTGCCGCCTACGTTGAGGGTAGGGTCGACGGCGATGCTGAAACTGCCACCTACATTGAGGGTAGGGTCGACGGCGATGCCACTGCTTGCCTGCTGTCGGCCACGGGGTCCAGCTCCAAGCGCTGCGGCCACGTCCTCTCACAGGGACGCGGCCACGCCCTCTCCCAGCACTGCTACCGCCATCTACACCAGCGCGGCTCCCTCATCCAGTCACAACGCCACGGCAACTGCCGCCTCCTGTCTTGGCGCGGCTGCCGCCTCCTGTCCCTGCGACGATGTTGCCTCCTGTCATGGCGCCGCATCCTCTCCCACCGACGCCACCGCTTCTTGTGACGGCGCTGCTGCCGCCTCCTATCTCGGCGCCGCTCCCGCTTCTCGTTCCACCTCCGATCCCTCCTCCTGAGAACATGGTATCGATATCGACGACGAGGGAGGAGCCGTGCGGTCTCATGAGACCGACGTGACGCACAGGGTTCGCCGGAGGAACGGTGGAGAGAACAATCGGCGTATCCCCAATCAACGGAGTGAAGGAGGTTGCCTGAAACCCCACTAATCCAAGGGGTGGAGGTCGTCGGGATGAGCTGCGTGGGTCTGGCTCCATTGTAGGCAGCTGGGGATATGAATTGGAATCGACCGGAGATCTTGCTGCCTATTTAAGGAACAATTTGTGGTGCTGCAATCAAGCGCAATAGATTTCAATTTCCAAATTCGCGTGCCATAGATGGAAGCTTTGGAGGGAGAAGATACCACGAGGGAGAAAATTTCGCGTGCCATGGATGGAAGCTTTGGAGGGATAAGATACCGCGAGGGAGAAAATTTCGCGCACCAAAATTTTTCGGATCCGATCGATCTCTGGCCTCCCGCATGCAAAACCAGAAGGAAACCGGTTTTTTCGAACGTGGCCCGAGGTGACGTTTTGCCTGGCTAAAACATCGCCGATTGGCCACGCCGTGGATTACCTACAGATCGCTAGAGCCAATCCCTCCACACCTTGGTCCCACGGCCATATCTCAAGGGCGGAGCGGAGGGAGTAGATTACTATCCCCATAGTGGAAAATAACTTATGTGCGATAACATGCAATGTCATATTAATTAGGCTGTAGACTCATTTTGTCTTGATACATGTGATACTACAGTACATAGCTAGTTACTCTATCTATATATTTCTTCATTAACTCATTTCCACATAAGCAAAAGTGTTGAATTGGACTCTTAGTTATTAGTGAAGTTACCCTCGCTATGACCAGCCTCATGACGTCTCCGTCTCACAGGGCTCCTTGCGGGTTCATCGGACACAACACATTGGGATGTGGCAAAGCATGGGCCAGCCTTGTCACCGACACAGCGGTTGGTCATTGTTATCTATGACTGTCGCCTACCTTCCCATGGCCGCTTAATGACGGCATCGGTTCCCCAGATGGGCACAGAGAGATGTCTTGTTGGCACATCAGCCAGTGCTGGCATGGTGGATGCGAAGCACCAACGTTAATGTGTTCCACGGCCTCCGACCGCTAGAATGGACATAAAAAGGCGTGCCGTCCATCGTCGCACCCTTTCCTCGCCTTCTCTCGTGAAACTCTAGCTGTCGCTCGATCACCACAACCACATCACCATGTCAAGCAGCAGATGCACCGGAGGCGCCACAGCGAACGGCTCCATGCCGTGCAGCCTCGCCGTTGATGAAGCGGGGGCATTGTAATGAGCACGGTACCCATGCCCTCCAAACTACCGACTCCTAAGCGGCGGCTAGAGGATGTCATGGAACGGTGTTGGCATCCTCCCAAAACCTAGACCCATAACCATAGAGGTGGTGGGAGGATATCCGCAACCACCCGGCGGGAGGCTGACGCCAGAGGAACGGGCATCCCCTTTGTGGGCCCACGATGACAACAACGACTAGTTGCACGACGTCTTCCATGCGCTGTGGACGGAGGACATGGCGGACTACGATGACCTCATCGGGGTGTCAACCATCGACAACTCAGTGGGGCACCTGCGGTAGTGTGAGTTGCGTCTGGTTGCACCCTGGATGCCTTTATCGAGCACATCAGGCAGCGCGGCCCTCGCCTGGAGAAGCCGTCGCCACCATGAGAACCCTAGTGGCTTCCACGGGCTTTGGCGGCAACATTGTAATCCTTCTCGCGCTCATCGTCTTTCGGGCCGGTGTGATCCTACTCGTGGTCTCCCTACCCCATCCCCAATCTAGAGGTGAAGGAGGAATTGACACCACCGGCGAGGCGCAACCCATTGCGGGGAATCATCATCGACGAGACGCGTCAGCTGGAGCCCAAGCCGGATGCCCAGACCTGGAGGAGACCGGCGGGGAGTCTGCGCTGGCCGTCTACCTCCGCTAGCTACGGTTCCTGGCGAGCGTCGACGACCCCAAGGACACACCCGGCTACGGCTAGTCATGGATGGAGTCCATGAATGATCACGCCGCCTTGCACGGGACGCTCGAGGAGGCGATTGCGACGTTCATCTGTGACGCCGGCATGGAGCTCGTCGACTTGACGCGCGACGACGCCGGGCTGCACCCAACGGCGTCATCAAAGACGAGCCAGGCCAGCGAGCCCGACCAACGTGGGAAGAGGAGCTGAGTGACAATGACTACCGCGACTCCGAGTTCTACTATCGCGGCAGCCGTTAGATTATTTTTTAGTTAAATTTTGTTCGTTTTACTGATTTTGTTTAAACTTTGTAAAATATAATGAAGTTTGAATGGAATTTCGAATTTCTATTTCTACAAAAAAAATCTTCAAAAATTCATTTTTCACGCGGCTAGGGACGGACAGTACCCCAAACGCGGCAACACGCACCGGCCGGCGCCTCCGAATCGTTCGTTCGGCGCTTTTGCCGGATGCAGATTATTGGGGGATCAAAACTAAATCAATTGCTGATACGATCCTGTTTGACACGCGTGCAAGTAGTCTTTTCTCCACTTGTTCCATCGCAGGCCCGATCAGACAGCTAGCGCATGGCCGCTCCAAGTCGAGATGGCACTCATACCATGGCAGCAGCTGGACGTCGAACCTTCTATAAATAAAGGGATGATTCTTCCAAATACTACCTCCTCAAGCAAAACAGGTAGCATGGTGACCATTGTTGGTATCCTGCTGCTGTTAACAACGGCCGCCGCCCTGCTCTTTTCAGCGCTGTGCCGGCTGAAAAGAAGCCCACAACGGTTGCCGCCGGGACCAGCCACGGTGCCGGTGCTGGGCAACATGCACCAGATGCTCTGCAACGAGCAGCCGGCGTTCAGGTGGATCCATCGCTTGCTCGGGGAGATGGGCACCGACATCCTGTGCCTCCGACTCGGGCGCGTCCACGTGATCACCGTGGCGTCGCCGGAGATCGCCAGGGAGGCGCTCCAGAAGAAGGACGCCGTGCTCGCGTCGCGGCCCGCGTCTTTCTCCGCGGAGTCGCTGAGCATGGGGTACAAGAACATCGTCAAGACGCCCTACGGAGACCAGTGGAGGAAGATGAGGCACGCGGTGGCCTCCGAGATCCTTTCTCCGGCCATGGAGCTTCGGATGCACGGCCGGCGCGTCGAGGTGGCCGACCACCTCGTCAGCTACGTCTACAGCCTAAGCCAACGCGGCGGCAGCGTGGACGTTCGGCACGTAGCCAGGCACTTTTCTGGTGACATGATCCGAATGCTCATGTTCGGCAAGAGACACTTCTCCGAGTCTACTAGGACCTCCGCCGGCGGCGGCCCTGGCCCGGACGAAGAGGCGCACGTCGACGCGCTGCTCGCCGCCGTGGACTACGCAGGTGCCTTCTGCGTGTCCGACTACTTCCCAGTGCTGGTCGGCCTTGACTTGCAAGGCCACGAGAAAATCATCAGGGATGTGATGAGCACGCTGGGGAGGTTGTATGATCCCATTATACATGACAGGATCCAGAAACGGGGTGCTAACAGCAATGGCGTGAAGAGGAGACCGCCACAGGCCATGGATGATTTTCTGGACGTGCTCGTCTCACTGGAGGATGCGCAAGGACATCCTCTGTTGACGGTTGCAGAGATCATGGCAGAAGCAATTGTGAGTTTTTTCTTCTTTCAATTTCACATCATATATATTTTTTTAGGAAAAGAGGCTCAAGACACTGCTTTAATAAAGCAACACCAGGTTATCTATTTATATGCAAACCAATCCTAATCCTAACCACAATGGCCTACTTATATGCAAAGATACATGCACTAGTATAGTAAGAAATAACCGAATATACATGCATATTCCGTTTGCATAACATCCCCATGCAGTCACAACATGAGATTCTCGGACGTTGAGACTCAACCGTCTCTGACATTGAACCGTTGCTTTAGGATTCATGCTTCACAATTCCATCAACTTTCATCAACCCGAGTCAAATTAAATTGCAATGATACGAACTAAAACATTGCAAGTGATATAATGTGCATGCTAGAATTTGCTTTCCGCTCTCCCGTGGCTAGTAGTTTTCCTTGTGCGACACCATGTCACCATCTGGTGAGTGGGAGTGAGCAGAGGTGGGTGCGCCACTGGTAGGGTTGGGCATAAAAAACCGAAACCGAACACCGAAACCGAATTAATCGGAACCGAAACCGAATACACCGAACCCGAATTAGCCGAAACTAATTTCGGTTAGTAAATATGATTAACCGAATTTATAAATATTAATTCGGTTTTGACTCTCTGTTAACCGAAATAACCATATAAACCGAAAAATATACGTGACAGAGGTAAATATATTTGTGATTCTGTCTCAGGCGTCCATTACTGTACGTAGATACCAGCTCATAAAAAAAGACAAAAAGACATGCATGCAATTACGTATGTCTTCAGACACATACACGTACATGTTCGTGGTTTAACAGCTCATGCATGTACGTACGTCTTCAACCACATGCATGTACATGTTTATGGTTTAACTGTCAATTGTGTCTATGAATTTTGTTGAAAGCCTTTCAATTGTTTTTCTGTTTTGGATATAATCATATATTTTAGCTGAACTCTCTATACATACAATTAAATGTATACGGCTTGGAAGATAGACATCATTTTTTTGAACGAGCAAGATAGACATCATGCTTATTATGTTCTTTTTCTACACATGCTTTTAAGACATCAACTAGCCATGTATTGCTTCAGGTACTCGCCGACCTAGAGGTTTCTTCCGGTGCACCGATGAGTGGTTTAACTCGTATGGATCTACATAAATTATGGCACAGTATTGTTATTTTCAGAAGTTCGGTTAAAAACCGAACACCGAACCGAATTGTCCACTAACCGAACTATAGATTAATTAGAAAACCAAAATAATTTCGGTACCTATTTTGTAGAAACCGAATTATAGAAAAACCTGAAAAATCGAACCGAATTAACCAAAAAAACCGAATGCCCACCCCTAGCTACTGGGCAGTCCGAGTCGTTGGAGTACGAAGGCGTGTCAGATTATACCTAGACGTTTCTTGGGCCGGGCCGTAAAAAGCCCGCACGTGCATTTCCCATGCCCAAGCCCACCTGGCTGCCGAGCCTAAAAATTCAGCCTAGGCCCAGCCTGAACTGCACATAAATCACTGGGCCGGGTCGAGCCTTCCCTATTTTTGCCTTTCCTTATGCCCGAGCCTGGCCCAACTTGCACACGGGCCTTAAACCGGCAGCCCAGGCCCGGCCCACGGGCTAGAAAAGCCTGGCCCGTCAGGCTTTTTCGGGCCGGCTGCGCGGATCGGGCTGCCCATGCCTAGCTATAGACTTCAGATGCAATGGAGCTGGGCCTCGATGCGGCACTGGAGGCCAGGTCATAGACCGAAGCAGATAGTGTAGAGAGTTCACAAAAAAAAAAAAAGAAGCAGACAGTGCAGAGAGTCCAAGAGACACGGTGTAGACAGACTGTGGCCGGCCGGCGCGCGCGGTAAGCGACGCCCATCTAAGGCAGTCGGGGTTGGTGCAGATGTGGCCAAGGCGGGGCGCCGTGGCCCAGCATGCATATGCATGGGCGTGACGGAGACCGAGGAACGTCGAAAAATGCGGCACAACAGGGAACTGAGTTTTTTCGAATATCGTGTGCGATGAGACTCGAGTTCCATATATACGACGGCAGCCACGGTGGTTGGATTTGTATCCCACAAAAACACAAGTGACCGAGCGATGCGACTGTTTATGCGACAGTTTATATATGGGGCTTAGCTTGGACGTGATTGATCAGGCGAGGGCTAGTTTCACATCATATGAACATGAATTTGACTTGTTACCGTAGGTGAATGTGATAGATTCACTTAAGCAGCTATTAACGACTATACTGAGTTACTGACGACCGAAGTCTCAACTGCATGCATGCAGGACCTAAGTACGGCAACACCGGATAACACGTCCAATGCAGTCGAGTGGGCGTTGGCCGAGATGGCAAACCGCCCAGATGTGATGAGAAAAGCCATGGCGGAACTGGACTCGGTGGTCGGCAAGGACAGGCTGGTCCAAGAACCAGACATCCGCCATCTCAACTACCT
Source organism: Avena sativa (assembly GCA_916181665.1). Classification (NCBI taxonomy): domain Eukaryota; kingdom Viridiplantae; phylum Streptophyta; class Magnoliopsida; order Poales; family Poaceae; genus Avena; species Avena sativa. The sequence continues at coordinate 331,427,733 of OV702296.1, forward strand.
CAAAGCATGCATCAAGGAGGCACTCCGCATCCACCCATACCACGCCTTCAGCTCGCCCCACGTCGCCACCGCAGACACCACCCTCGCTGGCTACTTCGTCCCCGAGGGTAGCCATGTTCTCATCAGCCGACTTGGCCTTGGTCGGAACCCCAAAGTCTGGGACGGCCCGCTCGAGTTCCGGCCAGAGCGGCATCTTGGAAGCGGTGGTTCAAAGAAGGTGGATCTCACCGAGCCGGACCTGCGGTTCATAACATTCAGTACTGGGAGGCGTTCTTGCCCCGCGGTGTCGCTCGCCACTTCGATCACGATGATGCTCTTCGCTAGGCTTCTGCAGGGGTTCATCTGGACAATGCCGGCTGGTATTGGAAGAATTGAGCTCCAAGACTCGCCAACAAGCCTTGCATTGTCCAAGCCCTTACTTCTGGAAGCCAATCCAAGACTGGCTCCACATCTTTATGTGATCACGCCATGTTCAACCATCTAAGCAGGAATACTACTACAGAATAATTTGATTGTTCCATGTGTATGTATGTGTGTGTTATAGAATTGTATAAGTTAATAAGGCCTAAACAATAATGCCAATCGTATTCAGTCTGTAGAAGTTAATTACTACGTACAAGCATATATGTATTGTACTTTATGTCAAGTTGTTTTCTTGCTACGTATCAGGAGTGAGGCTCGGAGTTGTATCATGTTGATGTAACATCAAGTTTCAGACTGGCTACGGATTTTTTCAGGTTATACGATTGTCTGTCCACGGGATTTAGCTATGGACTTATCTCCTCTCAACGGAAACCTACAGATACTACATACAATCGGCAACTGACGGTCTTTCGGGATTTCCTGACCGTTTGGCGACATACTAGTAGACTTTTGTGATCGAATCATCTCATTCAGATTGTTCAGAGTTCAGATAAAATTAACCGCGCAACTGCATGCAGATCTTGAACTTGTAATTTCATATGCGGCAAACTTGTAATTATCCAAACGGCATGTGTGTACCTTGTCGACACTTTCCAATAAAATAGATGGACTTACTTCACTCCAATCAGATGACTAAATCATGATATTAGAGCACCTCTAGCAGATGCTATAAAATTTGGTATCGCAACGCAAACCTCTTTTGTGGTATGGCTCACACGCCGGAACAGAGCCCATGTATTCGTACAGTAAAACTGAGTATTCTGTCGTCTTCATCTTAGGCCTGCAAATCCCATGGTACTAACACCTCGGCCACCTGCTCAGCCACCGCCCATGGCGCGCCACCGCTGCCCCTGGTGTGCTCCTTGTCCCTGTCTCGGCCGCCCCAGCTCGCCCATGTTGCACCGCTGATCTGCTATGCGCCGTCGAGCTTCTACGCACCGCCGCACCCATTCTATTAGCCCCACTAGAAACATGTGGGTCCATTTGGATTGTCATGGTTGACTGAGTGCAGACATATTAACCAGCACCGTAGATTATACGCGACTTGCACAGTGGGTCCGTCTGACCTGACAGGCACTCCTCACTTCTCTTCACCCTCTCTCTACAAGAAAGTTTTAGCCACCAGCGAAGCGAATTGGAGGAGATCTAGGCGGCGCGCTACAGAGATCGACTACAAGATAGAGGTAAGCGGTGCATTTCTGGTTGTTAATTTTGATTTAAGCGTACATTTGGGGTTTCTTGATCGAGATCCATTTGAGTTTTCACATTTGGGGGAAATCTTGTCTTTCCACATTTCATTACCGTCTCGCAATTTCTGCATGGATTTTCACCTGATGATAGCTACTGGTGACAACTCGCAATGGAATGGCGTCGACACGGATACAAATCTTGTGTGCATGTATGGCCTTCCATCGTGCCGCAGAGTTATGCGTGACCCTAAATGGAGAATGACACCGGCCGTAGGTTCCTTGGATGCGGTGTTGAGATTCCTAGCTGTAGTGCCATTTCTTGGGTTGATCCGTGACACAAGTACCTTGTGTACGCGTTGTATTGTATCTGAAATCGAGTTAAACTTAAGAAAGCATTGCTGAGCAAGCAAAGACACGCCACATTCAGCAAATTAACAGCATAGCTCAAGATGAGACGAACTAGGTTCTTCGTGAGAAGAAGGCATGATGCCAGCATATCTCCTTCAAGATGACATAAGTTATTAATAAAATATGTCAATTAGTTTATAATATTGTGAATTAACTGCTGGATGGTGATGAAGATTCTTTTACCTCTACTATGATAGCTTAATAGGATCTCTAGACTAACCTCACATACCAACTTTAGTCTTTTCTGCGTACTTGTCCTTAATCGTGTGTACCCGGTACCCTCTTCCTGGTCGGTCACCCATCCTTAAATTGCTCTAGGCCAAGCACGCTTAATCTTAGAGTTTTTTTTAGATGAGATTTTGGAAAGAAATTACAACTTGTTGGTATGAGTATACCATCAACCATATTAAGTCATGCTTCAGGTCTCACATACACCCATCCTTAGAAGATCGACACCCTCGTCGATCAACCACAAGCCATGAACGTCCCCTCTTGCCATACGTCCGTGTGTCCAGTGCCGGCACATGTGCCATGTCGTGTCCACTACGGGCTACATGCGCCATGCTCCATATGTTCGCCACTAACCCGTACACGCTCGTGTAACCGTGAGGGTCGACTCTGATACCACTTGTAACACCCTGGCCTCTCCGGACCAGCGACTGTCACTCCTCGCAGCTCAATAGAATCTCTAGACTAACCCCACAGACAACCACTACTGTTTTCTGCGCACTTTGTCCTCACTCGTGCGCATCCGGTACCTACTTCCCGGCCGGTCACTCATCCTCAAATTGCTCTAGGCCAAGCACGTTTAACCTTAAAGTTTTTTTTAGATAAGCTTTCGAAAAATAAGTTGCAACTTGTTGGTATGAGTATACTATCAGTCCTATTAAGCCATGCGCCAGGGTTTCACATATTGTATAATTATTATCTGATTTCCATATTTGCTTCTTTCTGTTTTAAAATAATTATTGTCTTTCTATATTTTTTTGAACATTCAGTATTTTTCTACTTGTTTACCTCTCTATAAACTTGTTTAATGGTGCAGAACGACCAAACCCACCTACCAAACCCACCTAGCTTCACATCTCAACCATATCCTAAAGAAAGCCCCCACCTCTAGATCTTGCTTTCACTCTCCACCTCCATATCCCAGTTTCACCCTCCACCTCTCCACACAACTGCCAATGCGGCTGTGCACACCTCTCCGGTGCCCTCGACCGTGGCTGTGCGAACCTCTCATGTGCCCTCAATAATGGTTGCGCGCACCTCTCCGATGATCTCGACTGCCGAACTGAAGGTCCTCCTTGGTACCTAGTTCTTGTCCACTGTTTGTCCTAACAAATTGGTTTATTTGTTAACTGATTATTAAATTCTATTGATCTGAATAGGATCTGTATGTTAGAAATTTCTATCGTAAGAGTATAAGCAAACTTTATAGCTTTTTGGACGTGGGTTTTTTGCTTCCGGGTGCATATGCACCCTTTATTTGAATTTAATTTTTGTCAAAATTTGAAATGCCAAAAAAATTCAAAAAATATATGTGCACGTAGAACTTCAAGTTTTATGTGCGCGCAATGTCGTTTCACAAAAATGGAACATTTTGGATGGCTTGTGCAAAAAAGACAAAATTTGGTGCTAAAGTAACGTGCTCCACGATACAAAATTTTGTTTTTTTACACAACACATATACATATCAGTTTTCGGTGGAATGACTTTGTGTGCACCTCAAACATAAAGCTACACATGATCATATTTTTTTTAAAAAAATTCAACTTTTTGAAAAATGTTTTTTCATACCGGGTGCATATACACCCGGGTGTAGAAAGGGGTTTCCGAACTTTATACTTAGTCTTACTCTATAGGTTAGAAATGTCTATTGCGGAGATCAACTCTGACAATGTACCTAGTTCTCGTTCGCCCCGTACCCTCTATGATGCGAGGTAAAGTGGTAAGATTTGATCATGTCTTTAATAACATGTATGTATGTATGTATGTATGTATATATGTATGTATGTATGTCATGTAATAAAATTTTATTTTAGGATTAGATACTTGATCTATAGACAAGTACGGCCTTCACTATAGTTTTGATAATGGTGTCAACATGATTAGATTAATAAGGAAAAACCTGAGTAGAATAGTCAAAAGATACAAACAAACGGTCCCTTACTACATTTGCACCATGAGCGAACAACATCTTCAAAGGAAATATGTCGGCTTTCTTTCATTCCAATCATGCTGCTGCATACACACTAATGATGTTCGTACTTACGGTAACCGATAGTCGTTTCTTTCTTTTTATGTAGTACCTTTTATGTCTTTTTGTCCATATGTTTCTTATTCCTTACATTCATGAAGACGAAGACACAATCAAAGATTACAGTGTCAATAAGACCATCATAGAAGTTTCTACAGAACATGGAAATCATTTTGACATCAAATTGGATAGACTGTGTTGTTCAGAAGAAGCTGCAAGAAGGATATGTTTGTGCCTTCGAGTTTCAACCAAAGGAGGCTATTTGGCCATGTGGATAAAATTTAAGTCAGTTATTATGAATTAATTAGTTAGTTTATTTGAGATGTATGTGAACTAAATTGGGATGAAGTACTTGCATCTGAACTATGTGTATTATTATTGTCCTATGAGGTTATGTGTATTATGAGTTTTCTATATTATAATTTATATTATATAAAACGTGATGGGTTAATTATTAAATTAATTACATTGCTATTCATCAAAGAATCTGCCGACCGTTGCCATTCTAGGCATTAATTTTGTGCCGTCATCACACGTATTGTCCCGGCACCTAGGCTATGCCGGCATCCAATGGGCCATGGCATTAATCGATGGTTGATGTGCTAGCGGCGGATAACCATGAGGCGAGAGAAAAAAATACCGCCTATCAACTTTCCCAACTCAGTTATCCCTGGTGTATTTTTTATGCCAGGGGACGCCCTCAGTGTTGTGGTGATTATAAGGGGCGGTCAGGGATTTCCTCTCCAGCCTGTCAAAACAGGCCTGGTTGGGACTTTATGCTCATCGGTGCCTCCTAAAACCGTTCGAGGGAGGACGTCGTTGCTGATTAGTAGGTCTCCCGTCAGTGCAACAGAGCCATTTTTGACTAACACGCGCAGACGGGCGACTAGCCTGTCACAAATAAGGGCGGTCGGCAACAATGGATTTTGTACTTGTGTGATCTAAAAACATAAGGTAAACACTATCTGCCCGTTCTGACATACTCATAGTATACACCAGTACGGTGCACTACTCATTTATCTGCAACCAATTTGTTCCCTCCACACCGTTGGCCCGAAACTCTCACCCTGAATGCTCCTCCTTACCTTCTTACACCTCCTACCCCCTTCGCCCAAAAATCTCACCCCGAATGAAAATCCCGAGGTCGATCTACGGTTAGAATCATCATCATTTGACCGACCATGTGCGGCTATTTCTTCTTCAAGGCTTTGACTAGGAATTGTGCATTTTCTTTTTTGTTTCTACTAACTTTTAGCATATGGTTAGTTGGTAGATTGGTGGAGGTACTGTTCACGATCGGGGCACGAGGTGTATCAGGCTTGTTAGGTTTGCCGAACCTATATATTCTCTAGGCCTCGTTCGTTTTGTTGGGATTAAATCCAGACATGGATTGGGTGAATCCATACCTCCATCCAAACCCAACGAACCCCGTTTATCCCATCGCCATATTTCCTTGCACGTTTCCCGGCCATTCTGTTAATCCATGCTAGTATGCGTCGACCATCCAGATCGCAGCGCCGCTGAACCCTTCGCTCGTACGCTCACGTCTTGAAATTATTCCAGACATCAGCTGGGGATAATTTTTTTCCAGACCGAGTCAATAGAAGTGGACTGGATATGATGGGCCAAAAATACCGTTGTGGAGTAAGCGAACAGCATGATGTAGCCGGGCTGGAAAAATTTATCGCAGGACTGGAAAACCAGAATCAGGCCTTAATCCAGATCAATCCAGGCCAATGCATGTCTTTGTGGAAATAAACAAACAGGGCCTTAATAAGGTTTTAATAAGGTTATTATATGCATCAGTCGAATGCAGATGCTCATAGTCATCCTTCTTTTGAAAAGAAAAGCTCGAGCAAAGAAGAGATTTGCCAAATTCTCCTTGTTACTCTCTTCGTCCGCAAATAAGTGTACGTTTAGCTTTTTTCTAATTCAAACTTAGTAATTTTTGACTAATTTTATAGGAAACATAACAATATTTATGGCACTAAATTTGTATCACTAGATCTGTTTCTAAATGTAGTTTCATAATATGAAAATTTGATGTAATATATGTTGCTATATTTATTTATAAAGTTAGACAAATTTAATAAAGTTTGACTTAGACAAAACTAGAAGTACACTTATTTGCGGACGGAGGGACTATATAATATATGCTGTGGAAGAGTTACGGTAGATCATAGTTTGAGAAATTTGGAAGGAAAAAATTGGTCCTAAATATACACTTTTGTTAAAAGCAAACAAACGAAAAATATGGTGCATTCAGTGCACTGCCTAGAACAATTGACAAGCGTATATATAAAAACCAAAAGACTCGCAATATGAGAATCAGCAACAAACTAGCATCGACCCTTGACATTCTAAAAGCCGCCAGGTTCGTCAGCCCAGACCTCCTTGACCGCAATATGAGAAATCACTAAGCAAAGATGATATTGTTGCATTATTGGGATGGCCTAAGCGTTGATGCCAGAGATCGACGGTGGCGACCATGGAGGATGGAGGTGAAGCCGTTGGGGCACTGTAGATGGAGTAGAGGTCACCAGAGCTATCGAAGCGTGCGATCTCCGCCTTGGTTTGGAAATCCTTCACAAACAAGCCAAAGGGGTCACACTCGATGGAAACATGATTGTCGATGGTGAAACGACAAACAGAGATTAGATTTTTAATTAGGGCTGGGGCAACTAAAACATCACGAAGTAGGAATTGTTTGGTTGTGGATGGAATTTGTGTGTGACCGACACATGAAATAGGAGCGGAGGAACCATCACCTAGTGTGATAGATGAAAAATGTGATGGTGTGCAATTTGATAGCATATTATTAGATAAAGACATATGACTAGATGCACCAGAATCAAAGATCCAAGCAGTACCTGTGTTACCTTGTCCAACAAAGTTATTCATGGCCTGGAGAAACGCAGCCTGATCCCAGCTCGGAGCATTGGCAAGTGTTGGTGCTGCCGGTGGTGCAGGTGCTGGCGCAGAAGGATGCGCCGCATACATGTTGTAGGGCTGAAAGTAGGCTCCTGAATCGGCGTTGTAGATGAGTTGCGGAGTTGGGGCGCCATATTGGGTCGGTGGTGCAGCATAGGCGGCCGGTGTCGGGGCGGCGTAGTAGGCGTGCGCAGACCGAGGAGGCCGGGAGCACCGGTGTGAGGCCGAAGGCCTGGCTGCCATGCGCCAGAGTAGGCCGGGGGAGCGCCGACCGGGGAGGGTGCAGCCCAGGGCATGGACCAAGCCTGGAAAAGCCCCATCCACGGGTCATGAGGGGCCCGCCAGATCGGTGCTGCAGGGGGCGCCGATGTCAATGTAGGGGGCGCTAATCGGTGGCGGGGGTCGATACCTAGGGTTGTTGCCGCGGTAGTTAGGGCTTGGGCGCCATCCAGGAGGTGGGACAGGCGCCGAAGGCGGGGCGACTGGCGGGGCAGGAGCAGGGGCTGGTGGCCGTGGAGAAGCAGCGAATACTTGAGGGCGCGTCCTTGTTGGAGAGAGCATGATAGGCCCATTGGAGTATGGATCGCACCTCAGCAAAGGTGGGGCGGGGCCGCATCATGGGGATGAACGAAGATTGCTTCTCGAACCGCTCACTGAGCCCAGCAAGAAGAACGTTGATCAGTTGGCGATCATCAACAGGGTCACCGAGCTCTTGAAGCTCATCGGCGATGGATTTTAGGCGCTAGCAATAGGCACCGACGGGAGAATCGCCCTGGACGGTGTTGCGGAACTCGGTGTGGAGAGTTGTAAGGCGGGCATCGACGTTGTCCTGAAAAAGTTGGCGAAGAGCAGACCATAGATTGGAGGCGATGGTGGCCTGACAAAAAACGTTATTGAAAATTTCTGTGGACACGCGAGTATAGATCCATTGGACCACAGCCAAGTCGTCCTTGACCCATTGAGGATCAGAGGGACGTGGAGAAGAGGTCGTATTGACATAACGAAGGTTGTAGCGACCAAGATGAATATCGAACAAGTGACATCAATGATAGTAATTGTGGGCAGCAAGATCTAAAACTATGTGGATGACATTGGAAACATCTGTAATTGTATCGACTAAAGAAATTTGAGGAGAAGGTAGAGGAGGATTTTGGTGGATGGAGAGTTGGGAGGAGGAGGGTGTATCAGTGGCTGACTTGAGGGCGACAGCGGCTTTGGCGGCGAAGTAGCTATGGGGCGGCGACGACGACGACGGGGTGGGTGAAGGACCCATGACCTAGGAACGATAGTAATCTGATATCATGTAGAATTATGATAATATCACACTTGATTCAATAACATAGGAATACAAGCGTTTATATAGTATATGGGAGAGGGGGGCCGGGCCGGTGTCCTAGTGGAACCGGTAGAGGGGCCGGTAGTACCGGCCTAATTGAGGCACACAAAATCTATCTACTAATTTACACAACGGTAGGTTCGTCCGTCACCCTATTTTCGTTCCGATTTTTTGTTGGACGATTTTGCCCCTATAAGTTCTAAGAATTTACATACACTGCCACTGCCAAGTCACAATCCGGTTCTTCCCTCGTGAACGTGTCCCTTCCCCTCTCGTTCCCCAAGCCTAGGCTCCACCCCGCCGCCACAGATCGTCCCGGTCGTCGCATGCCACCTCCTACAGGTGCTCGCCTCCTCCGGCGAAGGAGTAGCTGACCACGACGCTAATCCCGGCAAGCGGATCCGTCCAGCTAAGTACGGCCCTCCTCATCCACCCTATGTCCAGGCCAGCCTCCCACGGCCACAGGTCGAACCGATGCAGGACTGGCGGGCTAGCCGGTGACCGCGGCCGGCGGGAGGCAAGAAGGACGAGCTGGTGATTGCCTGTCCCGACCGGAGCATTTAGCTGCAAAATTATCTAATAGATAAGAAATTAAGAATGCCCCAATTTCTTCTCTGTGCCTGCCGGGAGGTGCGTCGACCTGTGTATCCAGAACCCCGCAGCTGAACCAGCTCTTCTGCGCCTGGCGCTCGCTGCAAACTGCCGCCGTCCAGCGTCTATGATTGCGGCCTCCGCTGTGGGTCCCCATCTTCCACCTAGGTCGGCGGCGGCGCTCCTACGACTGAGGCGGTAGAACTCTGATGTGCGAACATATTCGGCAGCGGCGAGGTGCTGCAGCCGGGCGGGCGTTTGGATCGACCGTGAAGTCAACGTTCCGATGGAAAAATCAAGCTCCACCAGATGCGTCAATCCCTGCGGATTTATGCAACACTCTCCGAGAAATTACTCGGTGAATCACCGCTATAGGCTTCCTGCATCGCCATCGGTGGTCCATTGGGCCAATACCCAGAGCTCCCAGCCACTCAGAGCCGCCCTTCAACTGTTCCCTGGCCACCACCGGCGGACAACGTATACTGCCGCCGCCTTCTATACCTGCTGCTGCTGCTGCTGCGTAGCTGGCCATAGTGCCGTTTGGCCTTCTCCTATCTCTCCTTCTCACTACAGAAGCCAAGCTACCGCTGCTATAATATGTTGCCCTCCGCTTTGCTTTGTGTCTACTTTCTTCGTTTTAAAATATAAGATATATGTTTTAGTTTTGTGAAACAAATGTATCTAGACTATTTTTAGTACTCCCTCGATTCTAAAATAGATGTCTCAGATTTATCAAAATTTGGATGAATCTAGACACTATCGGGACAGAGGGAGTATATAGGTTCACTCATGTTTATAGTGAATCTACACACTAAAACAAGTCTAGATACATTTTTTTTACAAACCTAAATATCTTATATTTTAAAACGGATGAAGTATAAAAGTACAAATCGAGCTGCTGCTGCTACGAATTCGATCGCCCAAGAAATAGCACATACAGATAGAGATAAAAGGAAGTAGTGCAGTTGCGAAAAAGTAACACTAGCTAGAACGTGTGGTGGAGAATAAGGTCACGGCTTTGGTCAATGGCCCATTGGTAATAAGGTCACGGCTTTGATAATAGCCAATATATATATATATATATATATATATATATATATATATATATATATATATATATATATATATATATATATATATATATATATATATATATATATATATACATGTGGTGCCTACAATCTAGCTATTTCCGTGTGGATCCTTTGTTATGGATCAGGTAAGGTGAGATGTTAAACTTTTAAATCGATGAAAATACAAGTGCAAAGGCATATAAACAGAATGGAGAAGTGGAGTGGAATAATAGGCGGGGAGAAGGTGATACGGAAACACAAGAGAGAGACCAGCAAGGGGAAGGGAAAAAGGTGGGGAGGAATTTGGCGAGGGAGGCGAGGGTGTGATTAGTAAGTATAGACGCATCCGTCCGGTTTTGTTATCTATCTACTAATTTACACAGAGGTAGGTTCGTCCATCTAGATTTTGGTTCCGATTTTTTGTTGGACGAATTTGCCCATGGCAGTTATAGGTATTTACATGACGTGCCACCGCTAAGTTTATCTGGTGAGTCAACGAATCAATGAAGAAAAAAATCTTCTCCTTCCGAGACGACCGCGCCGCGCCCTCCGCCACTGCCGCCATCGCATCCTCTCCGCTAGCGCCCTCCGCCACTGCCGCCATCGCATCCTCTCCGCTAGCGCCCCTCCTCCCTCCAGTATTGCCTCCGGCAGCCCTCTGGTCCCCTCCAACCTGCTCAACCTCGCGGGCCTTCTCCTCTACCACCACGGCGTCGTGCGCCGTCACCGGCAGCCGCTCTGCCAGCGTAGTGCCGCCGACGGGGGCCATCTCCGTTTTCCGTTGAAACTCTGCTCCGCGCTCGCACACGCCGCCGCTGGCCCCTGAGTCCCCGTCGCCGAAGGATCGGGATATCGAGCCGCCGCCGGACGAAGCTCCCGTTGGGATCTCGCCCGTCGCTGGATGGATCTTCCGTTCTTTTTTACTCTGCACCCACCTCTGATCAGGGACACGACACAAGGTGGCAGGTGGCAGGTGGCAGGTCGGTCTTCAGGAATCCGTCTGGTCTTCGCCGCGAATCTATGCGGACTGAGGCGGTGAGTTCCTCACCGCGAGGAATAGTTCTGGGGTGGCCGCGGATTGTTGCTGGCGGCAGAGGTGATTTCCATAGAAGGAGACAGAGAGGACGCGTCCTTCGCGACCGGCGTGGAGGACCAGCGCAGCAGGTGGTGGACATGATAAACTGCGGGAAGAAGGCGAGCCTGGTGGCGGGCACGTCCTCACGTAGGTGTTGGGGCTCGCCGCCGTCGTGTACAAAAAGCAGCAGGCTAACATCTGTGATAGATGAATTTCTCCTTCTCTTTAGCAGTTCAGCTAGCTACGGAGAACTGAAAACTAATTGCAGTATGTGCTTGCTCTTGATGGTTGTCAGGTTCTTGGTGGCTAAAGCGCGGGCTAAGCAGACATGGAGAACTCAGCAATAGCCATGGAGACAGCAAAGGCAGGCCACCACCGAAGGTTAGTATTCACATTTAGCAATCTTTTTATCATGGCGTTGGCCAAATTTTTTTTAGCAATTCTTCAGAGTTTAGGACACGTTGTATTTTGTTATATTTTTCAGAGATGATATCTGGTAAAAAAAAGATTGTTAGATGATATGGATATGCAGGATGATTCTAACTGTTTTGATCAATATTTATATTTTGTTTTCATGTAAGTCTTATATCTATTTGGTTATATTACCAAAACTATATATTATGCAAGTTCCTTTCTTTTTGAAAGAAATATGGAGACGAATACCAATGTTGACTGTTGTACTTGCTGATAAGGACGTTGGTGGAGGGGCTGGGTTTGCAGCAATGGGGATGAAGAGAGGTTGGCTATTCTTATAGATCTCAAATGTCCACTAACCTTGACGTCAGAGGCAGAGGATTCCGGCCAGCGATTCACCAAGAGATGATGCAATTTGGGAATTTCCTTTCCCCTGCTCGATGCGATGCTCCATGACAGGGCCCTGCGTCCCTGGACTCGGCTTATTTATTTCAGCTGGCTAGGATAGCAAAAGTAATACGGCCCACAACTTTTACCGGCCATGTGGAACCAACATGACGAATGAGCTGGCAAAAATATGTGTTGGGTCTACATAGGAATACTCACCTAAAAAACTGTTGATATGTCAAAAAAAACTAAGAAAGGATGTATAGGTACTCCCTCCGTCTTAAAATATATGTCTTACATTTATCAAAATTTAAATGAATATATACACTAATTAGTATATAGATTTATCTAAAATTAAAAAAATCTAAGACATCTATTCTAGGACGGAGGTAATAGTTCTCTAGAAATGTATGTACAAACAGGCATTGTATCTCGAAAACGTAAAGAGAGAACAAAAACAATTATGACTCAATTACATCCGAACAATTGTGTACGTGGCCACATTAAAAAAATACATCTAGAGAAAGCGTCGCAAAGCACAGAGCCATATTAACTTGAGCCCGCTCCCTTTTCGAGAGTCCCAAGAGCACACCAGTCGCAAGCATCATCAAGGACAGAGCCATCTAGAGAAACGATGAGGGTACGGGGTCGACGAAGGAGATGAATTTGTTTGTCTTCAACACCGTATATTTGTCCCATCAAGAAAAAAATAGTTTGCAATGATAAAGTTTTATATGGTTGGCCTAACATATTTTTTAAAATAACCCGTATCAACGCACGGGTATTATGCTAGTATAATCTAACACAAACGAGAAATACGGTGCATCCAGTGCACTGCCTAGAACAATGACAAACGTATATATATAAAAACAAAAGGACGCGCAATATATATGAGAATCAGCAACAAACTAGCATGCATCGATCCTTGACATTCTAAAAGCCGCCAGATTCGTCAGCCCAGACCACCTCGACCACAATGGGAGTCACCGGCGGGAACCCCGGGAACCCAGCCGCATGGCGAGGAGCCGGCTCGGGCAGGCGGCAGCGATGGTCTAGTCGGAACAAGTGTAGAAAGCCACAGAAGGCGTCACCGATGGCCGCTTCATGGAGCCCGTAGCTGAGGGCGCTGAGCGGACCGACCACGTGAACAGAGAAGAGGGCGGCGGCGCTACCATAGGCTACCACGGGGTTCCAGTAGTCGTCCGTCTGGCGCCCGTGGGCTACGACGCTCTCGATGCCTTTCTCGATGCCGAACTTGGCCGCTCCGCAGGCGATGTCCGGCGCGCTCGTGACCACCTCCTGCACCCCGCCGGCCAGGCGATGGCCGCTCGGCGAGCAGCATAATCCCTTGAGGAAGTAGTAGACGGTTTCGACCACGGTGCTGGTGATGGCTCCTTGGCGCACGTCGCCGGCGACGCGCTTCCAGTCCGGGAGCAGCGACTGCGACTGCGCGGGCATCAATGGGCTCTCCTCGGACGGTGGGTTTCCGGCGGCGAACATGGGTGGCTGTGGCTTTGATTAGAAGTTGACCGCGGAGGCTAGCTAGGGCTTCAGGCCACGAACGTGGGTGGCTGTGGCTTGGACTACAAGTTGATCGAGGCTATCGTAGTATTGGTCTCAAGTGACGGGAGTCAGCAGTAGATGTCGGGATGCAGGCGGAACGCGGAAGTCCGCTCTGTCCGCGCCGCCTAAAAGGCCTAAATGGCTAAGCGGCTGGGCCGGAAAGCGCCAGCCGCCAAGGGCCCGCCTCGCAGCCTCGCACCGGAGCGGACAAAGCGGTTGGAGCCTGCATCCTGAAGTAGATGGACAAACACAAACCTGTTCATATGGCATCCGAGTTAATCCCTTGTAGTCTATTGCAGACTCCGGTCTCCCTCTAGTCTATTTTTGCTAATCTCTTGCAGTCTATTGTAGACCTAGTTCGCCAACATAGATACCACATAAGGCGTCACCCAGGTACGATTTCTCTTTAGAGCTCGTTTGGCACCCATCGGTTTATTTCATGGCATTATATTGATGATATCACTTCATTTGGCAATTCCACAGAAATGACAGGATACCAAAAGGAATTAAGGCTAGATATAAAATGAAAACCATGGAATTTGCAAATGAATTCCGTAACCAATTCTGTGGCTGCCAAACAAGTTAATTCTTGGAATCACAAATGAATTCCTTGATTGCAGCCCCAAATGATGGGAGCCAAACGAGCTCTTATTTTTTTCTTGTTTTCTATGCACCATGGAATAATGTGTGTGTGCTTAATTTCATTCAAAAGTTTGTGTATACCATGGCCGACAGTTCAAACGAGTTTTACTTCAAGACTTTCATCAAGCCACCATCAGGCTCATCCGAAGATGACATCAATATTTTGATGGCCATAGTTGTGCTCATCCATGAGCTCAATGAGAGCATGTTGTCAAAGTTCTTTGGCATGTCTGGAGGGTGCACACGGTTATACTTGAGGCCGCTGCATCACATGATCTTTAGATTTAGCACTTATTTTTTTTGGCATGGCTAGTTCTCACAATGACATTAATGTCATTCAGAGGTCTCATGTGTTTTCTAGTCTTGTGAAAGGCAATGCTCCCACGGTCAACTATGTGGTAAATAGCTACCGACACAACAAGGGATCCAGAAGATGGTATCTATCCTGCATGGCCTACATTTGTGAAGACCATGCACAAGCCGACATAAGAGAAACACAAGAGGTTTGCAATGAAGCAAGAGAGTGCGAGAAAGTATGTGAACATTTGGTATGAACCAATATCATTGATGACTAATTATGTATCATGGAGCAACAAGGAATGTGAGAGTTGATGACTACTTATGTATCATGCACAACATGATCGTCGAACATGAGCGCGATACACACACGCACCTCATTCTCTCTCAATAGGAGAAAACCCCCACTGAAAAAGCCACACCATAGGAGCACTGGACAGATAAATAAGCTATACTATTACTACACATAGTTGCAAATCTCATGCTACCGTTTTCTGGACACACCGGCCGGTATAAACACGATCCTGCAAAAGCCTCTTCCCCACTTCTCGGGTGCTTTGGATCGTTCACATGCATAAATGAAAGTTTATTCGAGCCACTTTATTCTACTAGTACTGAAAATGCTTACACATCACATCATATTGAGAAGGGCAAAAAAGAAACGTGGCCACACCAACAGAGAGAGCACTTTGCATATATGCATGCTTGCATGCAGTTGCTTCCATAAAAAGAAAAAGATCTCCAGAGGACTTGACAGCACGTACCAGCAAGTCCACTTACTCTCATGGACCGATCGAGCTAACCATCGATGGAGCGCCCCTCATGATCGATACTTGGATTGACAGCCAGCTTTTGATATCGAGTCAGCTTTACTCAAGGAACAATCAAAGAGATCGACCAACGAAAAAACAACCCAAGCAGCATATGGGCCCGACCATCAAGACAAGAATCCAGGTCGTTAAATAATTCCAACAAAAGTCATCCAAGTTTTTCAGCCAATAGGGTCAATTTAGGTTGTAAAAAGTACTGCAATTTGCGAGGACACGATGTCAGGGGCAAAATGGTCAATACTGAATACGAGGGGCATTATAAATGCTCCTCGCCGGCCAGTGCTGCTATCATTCGTTCCGTGTGCTCTGCTCTTGGCATCTCTCTGCTCCCTTTGCTAGCTCTCGCAGAAGCAGAAGGTGTGTGTGTGAGAGAGATGCAGGGCATGAGGGGCGGTGCGGTGTTAGCGGTGGTGCTGGCGCTGGCCGGCATGGCGGCGACCTCGTCGGCGGCCGTCTACAAGGTCGGCGGCGCCTCCGGGTGGACCATCCTCGGCAACATCAACTACGCTGACTGGGCTGCGAACATCACCTTCCATGTTGGAGATGTCATTGGTAAGTCTCCCATTTCAGACCAATTTTAAGCAATTTCCATCTTCATTTCTTGTTGAAAACGTACACATCCTTCAAGCCAGGAAATCCAAGAAGAAAATGTGAGGCTTATGGTTTGGCTTTGCACATAAATAGTTCAGAAGCACGTGTTATGATTTGTTGAGCAGGCAGGATCTGTTCTTCCTTCATCGTGCTGATGCAAAGATGGGACTGCTAAAGTCTTGTCACCTTCAGTAGAGTACTTTTATAATGCACCGACCATCTCTTTTTTGTCTTGTGTTTAGACGAAAAATCTTGCTTTTAACCATGATGCGAATTTTTTTATAAAAAATATAGCACTTTTTTTATTTCTACACCTCCGGTATGTGTGGAGTTACTTGCAAGTTTGATGTGATCGGTCTTAAAGTCGTTCACACAGGCTTCGTGATGCCTGTGCACAGTTTTGACATGATCCATAAATTTAGTTCACCCCCTCTGCAACTGCATTACTCTTCTGTACTAGGAAAACTCTGAAGCAGAAACACAAAGTTCATGGACCACCTGAGCTAGTGAACTCTGAA
Source organism: Avena sativa (assembly GCA_916181665.1). Classification (NCBI taxonomy): domain Eukaryota; kingdom Viridiplantae; phylum Streptophyta; class Magnoliopsida; order Poales; family Poaceae; genus Avena; species Avena sativa. Next base: position 331,444,259 of record OV702296.1, read on the forward strand.
TCAGTAAAGTACTATACTATGATATTGACAAAATAATAATGCTGGCTGCCCAATTTATTGTTCTCATTGGCTGCTAGATCTGTCGGTTCACGGACTGAACTTTTATCATGAGGTTCACGGTAAAAAATGGTTTCAGTAGTGCGTTGTGGTGTGCAGTGCCTGATGTTCCAGCATGCCTGCTGCAATTCAGTATTTAACCTGAGGTTGTGGTGTGCAGTTCCTGATTTCTCAGCTGTTGCAAATTAATAATATGGAACTCCTAGGAAATGATTTGCATATTGTCAAGGTACTGTCAAATGAGTAGCTGCTACTGCTATTAGGACATTATAGTGGACTCCTCATCGGTTGTAAAGTGAACTACTTTGGCACTTTGAATCATGAGTAAATCAGAAGCATCAAGCATGTCTCTTGCTCACCCGCTTACTAGCTAGCCCAGGCTAGCCAGCTTTGATGCAAGAAGAAAGTACTCTACCATGTCATGCACACGTCCTAGGTAACAATTCTATTAGAAGAACTTGTTTTGTTTATTCAACTACCACATAACAAAATTATATGTAGTGGTTGTTATATTAATCCGTATAGACTAAATATCGCTATGAAAGATCAAATCTTGTCATAGTCAATCCTTGAACATTGTTGTGAACTCTCTCCCAACATGTCGACTATAGATGTGAAACATCCATGTCTATTTCTTTATAGATCCAAACACAACTGTAAGGTCTTACACCTTTCTCGAGGGTCCTTCAAGTTCAAAACTTGATTTTTCGTGTATGGAATTATCACGGATTTTATGGGTTCAAGCCATTTGATGGAGTCAGGGCCCATCATCGCTTCTTTGCATGTAGTCCGTTCATTATTCTCAAATAATGATTCAACCCTCAAATCTTAGTATTTGATTGTTTACTCGACCTACTTGTTTCAATAGAAACTTAGACCTCCGTGACCACAACCTTTGAGGCACGTGAGCCATGAGCATTATTGCTGCCTCCGGAACACTTTTCGGTGCTGCGCAACTCTGCACATATAGCTAAGGTTCTTTTAACCTTATCAAAGTTCTATTGTCCTCCCATTTTAACTTTTCACGAAAAATTCCTTCTCAAAGAAACTTGACGTTCTAAGCGAAAAACACTTTTGTCTCCGGTGTTTGTGGAGGAATACTTAATATTTATACAAAGACAGGTTTATCCGACTTTGGTTGCACACATCTTTCTTATGCATAGCATACCAATGTTTTAAGAAAGGACTACTTGGGTTTTATCCCAAACCATAACTTTATATGGTGTCATTTCAGCGGATTATGATGGAGCTCTTTTTAGTGGAAAAGCGGTAGTCTCTAAAGCTTTTAATCTTTAAAATATAATGGCAGTTCTATATTTTACACCTTTGATCTTACCATGTCAAACAAGGTTTTAATTACATATCTCGAACGCTCCATACTCTTATGGTGTTTCGGGAAATGCAAATCCACGGAACGATTCCTTAAATCTTAGGTATTATGCTAAACTTGTAACTCAAATATCTTCCTTTATGATCTTATCATAAACTATTTATATTCTTGTTACAATGATTTTGCACTTCATCTTGAAATCTTTGAACTTTTCAAATATTTCATACTTCATCCTTATTAAGTAAATATTCATATATTCACTCAAATTTTCGGAGAAAGCATATGAAGTTGAAATCCATCGCTCTTGACTACACATAATGGAGTTCGTACAACAATATGCACAAGTTCCAATAAGCTAGTCTTTCGTTCCCTTTTGGCCTATGAACGAAGTTTTAATTATTCTCTAGGAAAGTTTCACAAACGTCATTTGATCAAAAATCAAAAGACTCCAAAATTCCATCCACATGGAGTTTCTTCATGTTTTCTTTCCAATATAATTTAAACTGCGATGTCACTTCCTAAGTGATCTTTCAATCAATTTGTCTTTCGACATTTTTTTTAGCACTAGTTTTATGGATGTGATTTCTCCAACGAGATTTGTGAATCATCCATCTTTTATGGATTACGGCAATTATTTGAACAACCCTTTTGTTCTCATAATACCTGATAAAACAAATCTTAAAGGCAAGCTTTGATGTTTTAACGAGCAACACAATAACCCTTTATTTGTTCTCGATGAACATCATCACATATTCTTTTGCTAGTTACTTAGGCCATTGTAGTTCATGAATTGTGTTGTTTCGTATGACGATTCATACCAACAAATTCAGTATAAAATACTTAAGAACCACATTGTTTAATGAGCAAAGAATATAGCCATAACATGTATATCATCTATATACTTAAACTGAACAATTCTAGTCTTTTCTTTTCTGCCATATATTTCTGAGATTCTCTTTCAGTATTTCCTTTTCTGTTTGAAAGAATCTATCAACATTAATAGTGGAGTCATACATATGACACATAGTCCAAAGCGTGTATAATTAAATACCAATGTCTTTGGATTTGCACTTTGAAGTAGATCACCATCATCAAATGTTTGGTGTTCTTTCAAATTCCTTTCTTTAGTAATCTATTGGTGTAGTAAACATTTTACCTACATCAAATATTCACCTTCATCATGGAATCGTCCATGACCAAGCTACTTTTAGCTTATAATGGTGAATCGCTTGTATAATGTTGCTCTCCAAAACCTTTTGGAAGATTAGGACAACTAGTGTCTCCAACCTTTTGCAAATTTTCATCAAATATGAGAACATGACTTTTGCCATATTATACTCTATCATGTTGTAACCAAAACTTTGTTTCAGATATCACAATATCTTCCACATATCATGGTTTCTGAAACAACTCTTTCAGATCCTAGATAACCTTGATATTAAGACAATCCTTTGAATATCAAGAATCATGGAGACAAACATGATACTTTATATACTAACACTTGGAATTGTTACTCTTGATTTAATACCAATTATTAAACTTCATGGAGTAACCGGAACTTACTGAAAGTTTGCAATAGGACTTTTAAACTTTAGATTAACACTTCAAAACAATACGATACCAGTTCGTAAAGTAACTAACCAGAATTCTATAGTTCTATCATCTCAATTATAACTAAGCGCAAGGTGGTAAACGGATGCCAATGACTACAACAACTATGCAAATTCACTTTGATTTAGTTTATGATAAATTGAGTTCTAATTAATAATTAAATTAATCTAGGTGAACTCCCACTCAAAACAACATCCCTCACATTGTTTTAGTGATCACACGAACCAAATCCACCACATCAAAACCGATCATCACGAGAGTTGATATGGCTTCAATGGCGAACAATCAACATGTTCATCATATCTACTATATGACTCATGCTCTACCTTTCGGTAATCCGTGTTCCTGAGGCCATGTCTGTACATGCTAGGCTCGTCAAGATCAAACCTTAGCTACCGCATAAGCAAATCTGGCTTGCTTACGTTGTATTCACCCGCGGAATCAAAGACACCCGATCATCACGTGGTGCTTCGAAGCAGCAAGCTTTGGCAACGGTGCATACTAAGGGTGAACACTTTAGAACTTGAAATTTATGTGCATGAGGGATCATCTTATAATGCTACCGTCGTCTACTAAGCAATACAAGATGCATAAAGGACTAACATCACATGCAATTCATAATATGTGATATGATATGGCCTTTCTTCTTTGTGCTTCCGATCTCCATCTTCAAGCACGAACATGATCTCCATCATCACCAGCATTGCATCAAGGTCAATGACGCTTCACCATGGTTGTCGTCCACCGGCTTCAACTATTACAACTATTTTGAATAGACACGCAGGTCTTAACAGAAATTAAAGACAACCATATGGCTCCTGCCGGTTGCCTACTTACAATAAGGAACATTGCATACATCAAATATAATCACAATCATGGCCATATCACATCACTGCACACCCCTGCAAAACAAAGTTAGACGCTTCTACTTTCTTTGCATATTTTACGTGGTTTGGGGCTTTCCATAAGTGTCGTTCTAACCTACGAACAAGAACCACAACATTGATACTAGCATTGTTGATTACCCGTTGTAGATTGGATCTTTACTATGCTAGGAGAAACAGGCACCCGCAAAGCCACTTATGCAATACGAGTTGCATGTCAAGCGTGGAGCAAGTCTCATGAACGATGTCATGTAAGGTTGGCCCGGGCCGCTTCATCCCAACATACTGCAAGATGCAAAGTACACAAAAAGCAATCTACAATAAAAGCATCAACGCCCACAATGACCATTGTGTTCTACTCGTGCAACAGATCTACATATAGACACGGCTCTGATACCACTGTAGGGGTTCGTAGCATGGAAAACAAAAATTTTCTACCGCATACAAACAAACAAGCCAAGATCTATCTACTAGATTGTAGCAACGAGTCGATGGAATAACTTACCCTCGAAGATTCCAAAGCGGTTAACGAGAGCAGATTCTCGTGGGTGATGTAGTCGTACTCTTTCCGATCTCAAGATCGCGTAGACGATCCTTCCAGCGCCGCGTTCCCGCAGCGCTCCCGCAGTCGGTCACACGTTCGGTACTCGACGAAGACCTTCCTCTCCCTTGTTCCAGCAGGCAGCGGAGGTTGTAGCACTCTCCTCGCGATTCCGGCAGCACAACGGCGTGGTACCGGAAGTAGAGGGGAGATCTCGCAGGGCTTCGCCTTAAGCCGGTGCGAGTATGGTGGAGCTTATGAGAGAGGCTATTAGTGGTCTAGTAATTAGACACACCAATTAGAAGGCTCTAAACCAATTAGAAGGCTCTAAACCGCTGGCTAAAGCAATTAGAAGCTCTAAACCAAAACGGCTCTAAACCGGAGGTAGAAGATAGGAACTTGTGTGTGTGCTAGGAGGGGAGCCCTGCCCCTCCTTATATAGGTGGGAGGGCTGGCCGGCCAAGGGGAGGAGTCCCTCCCCAAGTCGGCCTTGGGAGGTGCGCCGGCCAAGGGGAGGAACCCTCCTCCAACTCGGCCTCCACCAATCCTCCTCTCTTCCCACTTCCCAAAATTGCCGTTTGACTTTCAAACTAGCCGTTTGACTTTTCAATTTAGGATTTAAATAAACCCTTTATTTTGGACAGCAAGAACACCTAGTACATGATGCAATCATTCCAACTTACAATGAAACATTCATGTACCCTTCCCCCTCCGGAGTGCCGGACATTCCGGGACCTTCTAGAATGTTCCCGATGAAAACACCGGAACCATTCCCCAACTCCGAAACGGGACTTTCCTTATATGAATCTTATTCTCCGGACCATTCCGGATCTCCTCGTGATATCCCGGATCCCATCCGAGACTCCGAACAACATTCGGTCTCTTTCTCATAATACCATAACTACTCAAACAACGTCGAATCCTTAAGTGTGTCTCCCTACGGTTCGTGAATTATGCGGACATGATCGAGACACTTCTCCGAACAATAACCAATAGAGGAATCTGGAAATTCATATGGCTCCCACATATTTCTACGATTACTTTGCGATCGAATGAACCACTTACATACGATACCAATTTCCCTTTGTCTCACGATATGTTACTTATCCGAGGTTATGATCGTCGGTATCTCTGCATACCTAGTTCAACCTCGTTACTGATAAGTACTCTTTTCTCGTTCCCGTGATATGTGATCCCTTGTGACCCAGTCACATGCTTGCAAGCTAATTGGATGACATTCCACCGAGAGGGCCCAGAGAATATCTATCCGTCATATGGATGGACAAATCCCACTCTTGATCCATGTGTTTCAACCAATACTTTCCGAACACTCAATACCACCTTTATAGCCACCCTGTTACGGTGTGGTGTTTGATGACATCAAAGCATCCATCCGGTAAAGGCGATATGCATGATCTCATGGTCGAAGGAATTAGGTTACTATGTATCAGAAAGCATATAGCAATTGAACTATTGAAATGACTTGATCTTTATGCTACGCTTATCTATAGGAGTATGTCCACCATATCATTCTCCTAACGATATGATCTTGTTGTTAATAACATCTTAATGTTCATGATAGGGAAACCACAATCATCTATTAACCAACAAGCTAGTGAAGTATAGAGGCTATACTAGGGACTTCAATTTAAGTTTACAATTCACACAAGTATTAATGTTTCCTTGTTAATACTATTATAGCATGAATATAAACATTTATCATAAACACAAAGATATAATAATAACTATATTTATTATTGCCTCTAGGGCATATCTCCAACAAAACTTTCACACACGTGGGGAAAAGCATAGATCTATTAAAGCACAAAGAGTATTTATGTAGACTCAAACCTAAGTGCCACCATGGCGTGCACGCTGTCACTTTCACACACATGGGGAGAGCAGAGATCTATTGAAGCACTTGAGTAGCAAGGTAGATCTACTTGATTACAAAGCTCATGACCACAACAAGATCATGCATAGAGAGAGAGATGAACACATAGCTACTGGTAGAGCCCTTAGCCTCGAGGAAGAACTACTCCATCCTCATCATGGGAATCAGCAACGGTGATGGAGATGGTGGTGGAGATCGAAGGAGATGGCTCCGGGGGTACTTCCCCGTCCCGGCAGGGTGCCAGAACAGAGACTTTCTGTCCCCCGAATCTCCCCTTTGGTGGTAACGGAGCTACGGAGGTTTTCGTAGATTTCTTCTGGATGATTTAGGGTTTTCTAATCAGGGGATTCTTATAGGCGAAGAGGCGAGGCTGGGAGGTGGCCAAGGGGCCTACACCCTATCCAGGCGCGGGGTAGGGCCCACCCGCACCTAGGGGGTCTGTTGGCCCTGGTTCGCCTCTCTGTCTCCCCTTTGGACTTCATGACCCCCACGGTAAAATATTGACTTTGGCTTTTGTCCCGTCCAATTCCAATGATATTCATTTTCTGCCTTTCTGGAACCAAAAACAGAAGAAAACAGGCAACTGGCATTTTGGAAACTTGTTAATAGGTTAGTCCAGAAAATATATAAAAACACCTCAAAGTGTAGACAAAGCAAGGCAAAGTAGATAGTAAACAAGCATGAAGCATCAAAAATTATAGATACGTTTCTGACGTATCAGAGACCGCGCTGCAGCTCTATGCTTGCATCCCCAAATACCGCCACAAGATCAGGACCATAGCTGACGGTCTACAGACCAACAATTGGACACGCGACATTCAGGGAGTGGTGGGTATTGATAAGATTGGCCAATACCTGGCACTATGGCGACAAGTCTAGAACATCACCCTCAACAACCTGCTAGACCAGCTTGTGTGGAAATGGAACTCGAGCGGCATCTATTCAGCAAAATCCTGCTAACTCGCCTCGTTCCATGGATCCACAAGCTGCCAAGCCTGTAAGCTTATATGGAAAACTTGGTCACTCCCACTTGTCAAGTTTTTTCATTGGTTAGCCAACAAGGACAAGTGTTGGACTGCTGAGAGACTACGGCGACACATACTAGATCATCATCCACGATGCTTTCTCCGTGACCCGGAGTCGGAATCTATGCAACACCTTCTCTTGGCCTGCCCCTTCTCGCGACACGTCTGGCACGACGCTTTGGTCTGGCTGCGCATCCCTTGCAGGACACCTGAGAATGAACCATCCCTGCACGACTAGTGATCGTTGCTGCCCAAGCTGCCCCCAAACCGACGCGCAAAGGCTTGGTCTCAGCGACACTCCTCGTCGACTGGATGCTTTGGAAGTAGCGCAACGCCTGCGTGTTTGACGGTGACAACCATTCTGTTCATGAGCTGAACAGGAAGATTAAAGAAGAAGCTTTGTTGTTAGCTAGAGCTGGTGCAGCCGGCCTACGCGCCATCATCCCAACAGATTGGGATGTTCACTGATTATCTTATACCGAACTCTGTAATTTGCACCGTTAGGTGTCTTGTAACTATTGAACCCTTCTTTGCAATGAAAATAAAAGCAATGCCATCGTGTTTTCCCGAAAAAGGGAGGTGAGGTAGGGGCGTCGCGCCATCGACATGGTCCGAAGGTTGAAGATGAATGGCTTTTCAAGGATCTTGTTGTAATTTTCGTTGTTCTTGAGATGCTCTATACTGTTCGATGTTTCTTTCAATGCCAGGTTCCGTTCGAAAAAAAAACAGTTGGCCCTTGCCGTCTTCACCTCATGCCCGGTGGTCCGCAAACCGTTTTCCTAAGTATATAGAGAAAATTTCTTATTTGACACTATTTAAAAATATAGTTTCTTATTTGACACTAAGAAAGTTTGTCTTCCTTGGCGCTTGGTCTAAATATTTTGCCCTATATGACATCACTGTGAGTTCCGGTAGCATTTTCCGTCAACTAGGACCATACTACCCCTCCCTTTAACGTTGTATCATGCTGGAAAAAAAGATGACCAATCCTCTCGTTCATATCCAGAGAAACCACATCCTCTTTTCATGTCCATAACCGGCCCATGAACAGCGGCGAAAGGCGGCCATGTCAGGCTTCGCGCTCCGGACCAGGACCTAGGCACGATGCCGGAGGGCGGGCAAGGCGGGGCTGCGGACGGCAGGCAAAGCACATGGCAACGACGCGGCCAAGGAAGGCTGTCGGCGATCTTAGCTGCGGGCACTCCCCATGGCGCGGCCAAGGAACGGCTGTCGGCGATCTTAGCTGCGGGCACTCCCCATGGCGCGGCTGCAGCGATGGGTGCGGCTGCCGGCTACTCTTCTAGGTCCGCATTCTGGTGCGGGGTCAGGCCGCAGTGTATGCCACGTCGCCCGCTGCCATGGGTGTCCCTCCGTGACTTACTTCAGTTTTCTTCCCACTCTGCTCAGTGCCCAGTCCGTGGCACAGCTCGTTGCATGTAATTTGAACTGGAGAGCAATTAATTGAGGTGGCCAGAATATGCCATACCTTCTCTTTCATTCATATATCGATTCAGTTAGGTGTGTAGAAAATTGGGTCGAACACTGTTGCTTTTGTCCTTTGTGAAATTTGGTCCAGAATGCATCTAGGGCAAAAGCGTCTATTTATGTCTGTACTTAACAACCGTTGGAGCAAAAAATGAACTAGGGTGTCAAATAGGGAATAAAATTTAGACCAGACATCAAATAAGGAAGAAATTTTTTCTAAGTGTCAAATAGGAAACCACATTTTTAGGTAGTGCCAAATAAGGAATTATCTTTACTTATACCATATGGCACGCTCAGGCAAAGAACCAATTGTCAACATGGTCTAAGCCGAATGTAAACACTCGGCAAAGGTTTTGCTAAGTACTAGTAGTACTTTTTAAACCCTATAATCATGCGTGAAACATACGATCATTGGAATCAACGCGCGACTATGAAAAAAGCAGATGTGCGCCCTAGCAACTTTTTCTAGTATAGTAATATTTTTCCAAAAAATGTAAAGTTGCCATCTATCCATCGGTAATGAAATCAAGTGGCTGATGTTGCGCCACGCGCTGACACCAACACGGGCACGTTGGCGCCTTATATTTCCTGTTTTCTTTTTGTATATGCTTGATGCTGTGGGGCCGCGGGTGACTTGCGCACGAGAGCGACCGGGCAGACAGCAAATCTCGCTTGCTGTTACAGTGCCACGCGGATAATCAAAACTGAATCAATTGCTGATATATACAGTACGATCCTCCTTGACTTGCGTGCATGTACACTCTTCTCCGCTGGTTCCATCGCAGGGCCCGATCACACTCACACAGCTGGGGCTTGGCCGCTCACGACGCCCCAAACGGTATTGAACGCGTCCGACAAAAGCTAGCATGTTTGCCACGCTCAGGCTACTCACACTGCATATAGTACTAACTTACACCAGTAACATACACATGTTGCACCGGTAACTTACACCAGTTCATGTCGATGCTGAAGCTGCCGCCTACGTTGAGGGTAGGGTCGACGGCGATGCTGAAACTGCCACCTACATTGAGGGTAGGGTCGACGGCGATGCCACTGCTTGCCTGCTGTCGGCCACGGGGTCCAGCTCCAAGCGCTGCGGCCACGTCCTCTCACAGGGACGCGGCCACGCCCTCTCCCAGCACTGCTACCGCCATCTACACCAGCGCGGCTCCCTCATCCAGTCACAACGCCACGGCAACTGCCGCCTCCTGTCTTGGCGCGGCTGCCGCCTCCTGTCCCTGCGACGATGTTGCCTCCTGTCATGGCGCCGCATCCTCTCCCACCGACGCCACCGCTTCTTGTGACGGCGCTGCTGCCGCCTCCTATCTCGGCGCCGCTCCCGCTTCTCGTTCCACCTCCGATCCCTCCTCCTGAGAACATGGTATCGATATCGACGACGAGGGAGGAGCCGTGCGGTCTCATGAGACCGACGTGACGCACAGGGTTCGCCGGAGGAACGGTGGAGAGAACAATCGGCGTATCCCCAATCAACGGAGTGAAGGAGGTTGCCTGAAACCCCACTAATCCAAGGGGTGGAGGTCGTCGGGATGAGCTGCGTGGGTCTGGCTCCATTGTAGGCAGCTGGGGATATGAATTGGAATCGACCGGAGATCTTGCTGCCTATTTAAGGAACAATTTGTGGTGCTGCAATCAAGCGCAATAGATTTCAATTTCCAAATTCGCGTGCCATAGATGGAAGCTTTGGAGGGAGAAGATACCACGAGGGAGAAAATTTCGCGTGCCATGGATGGAAGCTTTGGAGGGATAAGATACCGCGAGGGAGAAAATTTCGCGCACCAAAATTTTTCGGATCCGATCGATCTCTGGCCTCCCGCATGCAAAACCAGAAGGAAACCGGTTTTTTCGAACGTGGCCCGAGGTGACGTTTTGCCTGGCTAAAACATCGCCGATTGGCCACGCCGTGGATTACCTACAGATCGCTAGAGCCAATCCCTCCACACCTTGGTCCCACGGCCATATCTCAAGGGCGGAGCGGAGGGAGTAGATTACTATCCCCATAGTGGAAAATAACTTATGTGCGATAACATGCAATGTCATATTAATTAGGCTGTAGACTCATTTTGTCTTGATACATGTGATACTACAGTACATAGCTAGTTACTCTATCTATATATTTCTTCATTAACTCATTTCCACATAAGCAAAAGTGTTGAATTGGACTCTTAGTTATTAGTGAAGTTACCCTCGCTATGACCAGCCTCATGACGTCTCCGTCTCACAGGGCTCCTTGCGGGTTCATCGGACACAACACATTGGGATGTGGCAAAGCATGGGCCAGCCTTGTCACCGACACAGCGGTTGGTCATTGTTATCTATGACTGTCGCCTACCTTCCCATGGCCGCTTAATGACGGCATCGGTTCCCCAGATGGGCACAGAGAGATGTCTTGTTGGCACATCAGCCAGTGCTGGCATGGTGGATGCGAAGCACCAACGTTAATGTGTTCCACGGCCTCCGACCGCTAGAATGGACATAAAAAGGCGTGCCGTCCATCGTCGCACCCTTTCCTCGCCTTCTCTCGTGAAACTCTAGCTGTCGCTCGATCACCACAACCACATCACCATGTCAAGCAGCAGATGCACCGGAGGCGCCACAGCGAACGGCTCCATGCCGTGCAGCCTCGCCGTTGATGAAGCGGGGGCATTGTAATGAGCACGGTACCCATGCCCTCCAAACTACCGACTCCTAAGCGGCGGCTAGAGGATGTCATGGAACGGTGTTGGCATCCTCCCAAAACCTAGACCCATAACCATAGAGGTGGTGGGAGGATATCCGCAACCACCCGGCGGGAGGCTGACGCCAGAGGAACGGGCATCCCCTTTGTGGGCCCACGATGACAACAACGACTAGTTGCACGACGTCTTCCATGCGCTGTGGACGGAGGACATGGCGGACTACGATGACCTCATCGGGGTGTCAACCATCGACAACTCAGTGGGGCACCTGCGGTAGTGTGAGTTGCGTCTGGTTGCACCCTGGATGCCTTTATCGAGCACATCAGGCAGCGCGGCCCTCGCCTGGAGAAGCCGTCGCCACCATGAGAACCCTAGTGGCTTCCACGGGCTTTGGCGGCAACATTGTAATCCTTCTCGCGCTCATCGTCTTTCGGGCCGGTGTGATCCTACTCGTGGTCTCCCTACCCCATCCCCAATCTAGAGGTGAAGGAGGAATTGACACCACCGGCGAGGCGCAACCCATTGCGGGGAATCATCATCGACGAGACGCGTCAGCTGGAGCCCAAGCCGGATGCCCAGACCTGGAGGAGACCGGCGGGGAGTCTGCGCTGGCCGTCTACCTCCGCTAGCTACGGTTCCTGGCGAGCGTCGACGACCCCAAGGACACACCCGGCTACGGCTAGTCATGGATGGAGTCCATGAATGATCACGCCGCCTTGCACGGGACGCTCGAGGAGGCGATTGCGACGTTCATCTGTGACGCCGGCATGGAGCTCGTCGACTTGACGCGCGACGACGCCGGGCTGCACCCAACGGCGTCATCAAAGACGAGCCAGGCCAGCGAGCCCGACCAACGTGGGAAGAGGAGCTGAGTGACAATGACTACCGCGACTCCGAGTTCTACTATCGCGGCAGCCGTTAGATTATTTTTTAGTTAAATTTTGTTCGTTTTACTGATTTTGTTTAAACTTTGTAAAATATAATGAAGTTTGAATGGAATTTCGAATTTCTATTTCTACAAAAAAAATCTTCAAAAATTCATTTTTCACGCGGCTAGGGACGGACAGTACCCCAAACGCGGCAACACGCACCGGCCGGCGCCTCCGAATCGTTCGTTCGGCGCTTTTGCCGGATGCAGATTATTGGGGGATCAAAACTAAATCAATTGCTGATACGATCCTGTTTGACACGCGTGCAAGTAGTCTTTTCTCCACTTGTTCCATCGCAGGCCCGATCAGACAGCTAGCGCATGGCCGCTCCAAGTCGAGATGGCACTCATACCATGGCAGCAGCTGGACGTCGAACCTTCTATAAATAAAGGGATGATTCTTCCAAATACTACCTCCTCAAGCAAAACAGGTAGCATGGTGACCATTGTTGGTATCCTGCTGCTGTTAACAACGGCCGCCGCCCTGCTCTTTTCAGCGCTGTGCCGGCTGAAAAGAAGCCCACAACGGTTGCCGCCGGGACCAGCCACGGTGCCGGTGCTGGGCAACATGCACCAGATGCTCTGCAACGAGCAGCCGGCGTTCAGGTGGATCCATCGCTTGCTCGGGGAGATGGGCACCGACATCCTGTGCCTCCGACTCGGGCGCGTCCACGTGATCACCGTGGCGTCGCCGGAGATCGCCAGGGAGGCGCTCCAGAAGAAGGACGCCGTGCTCGCGTCGCGGCCCGCGTCTTTCTCCGCGGAGTCGCTGAGCATGGGGTACAAGAACATCGTCAAGACGCCCTACGGAGACCAGTGGAGGAAGATGAGGCACGCGGTGGCCTCCGAGATCCTTTCTCCGGCCATGGAGCTTCGGATGCACGGCCGGCGCGTCGAGGTGGCCGACCACCTCGTCAGCTACGTCTACAGCCTAAGCCAACGCGGCGGCAGCGTGGACGTTCGGCACGTAGCCAGGCACTTTTCTGGTGACATGATCCGAATGCTCATGTTCGGCAAGAGACACTTCTCCGAGTCTACTAGGACCTCCGCCGGCGGCGGCCCTGGCCCGGACGAAGAGGCGCACGTCGACGCGCTGCTCGCCGCCGTGGACTACGCAGGTGCCTTCTGCGTGTCCGACTACTTCCCAGTGCTGGTCGGCCTTGACTTGCAAGGCCACGAGAAAATCATCAGGGATGTGATGAGCACGCTGGGGAGGTTGTATGATCCCATTATACATGACAGGATCCAGAAACGGGGTGCTAACAGCAATGGCGTGAAGAGGAGACCGCCACAGGCCATGGATGATTTTCTGGACGTGCTCGTCTCACTGGAGGATGCGCAAGGACATCCTCTGTTGACGGTTGCAGAGATCATGGCAGAAGCAATTGTGAGTTTTTTCTTCTTTCAATTTCACATCATATATATTTTTTTAGGAAAAGAGGCTCAAGACACTGCTTTAATAAAGCAACACCAGGTTATCTATTTATATGCAAACCAATCCTAATCCTAACCACAATGGCCTACTTATATGCAAAGATACATGCACTAGTATAGTAAGAAATAACCGAATATACATGCATATTCCGTTTGCATAACATCCCCATGCAGTCACAACATGAGATTCTCGGACGTTGAGACTCAACCGTCTCTGACATTGAACCGTTGCTTTAGGATTCATGCTTCACAATTCCATCAACTTTCATCAACCCGAGTCAAATTAAATTGCAATGATACGAACTAAAACATTGCAAGTGATATAATGTGCATGCTAGAATTTGCTTTCCGCTCTCCCGTGGCTAGTAGTTTTCCTTGTGCGACACCATGTCACCATCTGGTGAGTGGGAGTGAGCAGAGGTGGGTGCGCCACTGGTAGGGTTGGGCATAAAAAACCGAAACCGAACACCGAAACCGAATTAATCGGAACCGAAACCGAATACACCGAACCCGAATTAGCCGAAACTAATTTCGGTTAGTAAATATGATTAACCGAATTTATAAATATTAATTCGGTTTTGACTCTCTGTTAACCGAAATAACCATATAAACCGAAAAATATACGTGACAGAGGTAAATATATTTGTGATTCTGTCTCAGGCGTCCATTACTGTACGTAGATACCAGCTCATAAAAAAAGACAAAAAGACATGCATGCAATTACGTATGTCTTCAGACACATACACGTACATGTTCGTGGTTTAACAGCTCATGCATGTACGTACGTCTTCAACCACATGCATGTACATGTTTATGGTTTAACTGTCAATTGTGTCTATGAATTTTGTTGAAAGCCTTTCAATTGTTTTTCTGTTTTGGATATAATCATATATTTTAGCTGAACTCTCTATACATACAATTAAATGTATACGGCTTGGAAGATAGACATCATTTTTTTGAACGAGCAAGATAGACATCATGCTTATTATGTTCTTTTTCTACACATGCTTTTAAGACATCAACTAGCCATGTATTGCTTCAGGTACTCGCCGACCTAGAGGTTTCTTCCGGTGCACCGATGAGTGGTTTAACTCGTATGGATCTACATAAATTATGGCACAGTATTGTTATTTTCAGAAGTTCGGTTAAAAACCGAACACCGAACCGAATTGTCCACTAACCGAACTATAGATTAATTAGAAAACCAAAATAATTTCGGTACCTATTTTGTAGAAACCGAATTATAGAAAAACCTGAAAAATCGAACCGAATTAACCAAAAAAACCGAATGCCCACCCCTAGCTACTGGGCAGTCCGAGTCGTTGGAGTACGAAGGCGTGTCAGATTATACCTAGACGTTTCTTGGGCCGGGCCGTAAAAAGCCCGCACGTGCATTTCCCATGCCCAAGCCCACCTGGCTGCCGAGCCTAAAAATTCAGCCTAGGCCCAGCCTGAACTGCACATAAATCACTGGGCCGGGTCGAGCCTTCCCTATTTTTGCCTTTCCTTATGCCCGAGCCTGGCCCAACTTGCACACGGGCCTTAAACCGGCAGCCCAGGCCCGGCCCACGGGCTAGAAAAGCCTGGCCCGTCAGGCTTTTTCGGGCCGGCTGCGCGGATCGGGCTGCCCATGCCTAGCTATAGACTTCAGATGCAATGGAGCTGGGCCTCGATGCGGCACTGGAGGCCAGGTCATAGACCGAAGCAGATAGTGTAGAGAGTTCACAAAAAAAAAAAAAGAAGCAGACAGTGCAGAGAGTCCAAGAGACACGGTGTAGACAGACTGTGGCCGGCCGGCGCGCGCGGTAAGCGACGCCCATCTAAGGCAGTCGGGGTTGGTGCAGATGTGGCCAAGGCGGGGCGCCGTGGCCCAGCATGCATATGCATGGGCGTGACGGAGACCGAGGAACGTCGAAAAATGCGGCACAACAGGGAACTGAGTTTTTTCGAATATCGTGTGCGATGAGACTCGAGTTCCATATATACGACGGCAGCCACGGTGGTTGGATTTGTATCCCACAAAAACACAAGTGACCGAGCGATGCGACTGTTTATGCGACAGTTTATATATGGGGCTTAGCTTGGACGTGATTGATCAGGCGAGGGCTAGTTTCACATCATATGAACATGAATTTGACTTGTTACCGTAGGTGAATGTGATAGATTCACTTAAGCAGCTATTAACGACTATACTGAGTTACTGACGACCGAAGTCTCAACTGCATGCATGCAGGACCTAAGTACGGCAACACCGGATAACACGTCCAATGCAGTCGAGTGGGCGTTGGCCGAGATGGCAAACCGCCCAGATGTGATGAGAAAAGCCATGGCGGAACTGGACTCGGTGGTCGGCAAGGACAGGCTGGTCCAAGAACCAGACATCCGCCATCTCAACTACCTCAAAGCATGCATCAAGGAGGCACTCCGCATCCACCCATACCACGCCTTCAGCTCGCCCCACGTCGCCACCGCAGACACCACCCTCGCTGGCTACTTCGTCCCCGAGGGTAGCCATGTTCTCATCAGCCGACTTGGCCTTGGTCGGAACCCCAAAGTCTGGGACGGCCCGCTCGAGTTCCGGCCAGAGCGGCATCTTGGAAGCGGTGGTTCAAAGAAGGTGGATCTCACCGAGCCGGACCTGCGGTTCATAACATTCAGTACTGGGAGGCGTTCTTGCCCCGCGGTGTCGCTCGCCACTTCGATCACGATGATGCTCTTCGCTAGGCTTCTGCAGGGGTTCATCTGGACAATGCCGGCTGGTATTGGAAGAATTGAGCTCCAAGACTCGCCAACAAGCCTTGCATTGTCCAAGCCCTTACTTCTGGAAGCCAATCCAAGACTGGCTCCACATCTTTATGTGATCACGCCATGTTCAACCATCTAAGCAGGAATACTACTACAGAATAATTTGATTGTTCCATGTGTATGTATGTGTGTGTTATAGAATTGTATAAGTTAATAAGGCCTAAACAATAATGCCAATCGTATTCAGTCTGTAGAAGTTAATTACTACGTACAAGCATATATGTATTGTACTTTATGTCAAGTTGTTTTCTTGCTACGTATCAGGAGTGAGGCTCGGAGTTGTATCATGTTGATGTAACATCAAGTTTCAGACTGGCTACGGATTTTTTCAGGTTATACGATTGTCTGTCCACGGGATTTAGCTATGGACTTATCTCCTCTCAACGGAAACCTACAGATACTACATACAATCGGCAACTGACGGTCTTTCGGGATTTCCTGACCGTTTGGCGACATACTAGTAGACTTTTGTGATCGAATCATCTCATTCAGATTGTTCAGAGTTCAGATAAAATTAACCGCGCAACTGCATGCAGATCTTGAACTTGTAATTTCATATGCGGCAAACTTGTAATTATCCAAACGGCATGTGTGTACCTTGTCGACACTTTCCAATAAAATAGATGGACTTACTTCACTCCAATCAGATGACTAAATCATGATATTAGAGCACCTCTAGCAGATGCTATAAAATTTGGTATCGCAACGCAAACCTCTTTTGTGGTATGGCTCACACGCCGGAACAGAGCCCATGTATTCGTACAGTAAAACTGAGTATTCTGTCGTCTTCATCTTAGGCCTGCAAATCCCATGGTACTAACACCTCGGCCACCTGCTCAGCCACCGCCCATGGCGCGCCACCGCTGCCCCTGGTGTGCTCCTTGTCCCTGTCTCGGCCGCCCCAGCTCGCCCATGTTGCACCGCTGATCTGCTATGCGCCGTCGAGCTTCTACGCACCGCCGCACCCATTCTATTAGCCCCACTAGAAACATGTGGGTCCATTTGGATTGTCATGGTTGACTGAGTGCAGACATATTAACCAGCACCGTAGATTATACGCGACTTGCACAGTGGGTCCGTCTGACCTGACAGGCACTCCTCACTTCTCTTCACCCTCTCTCTACAAGAAAGTTTTAGCCACCAGCGAAGCGAATTGGAGGAGATCTAGGCGGCGCGCTACAGAGATCGACTACAAGATAGAGGTAAGCGGTGCATTTCTGGTTGTTAATTTTGATTTAAGCGTACATTTGGGGTTTCTTGATCGAGATCCATTTGAGTTTTCACATTTGGGGGAAATCTTGTCTTTCCACATTTCATTACCGTCTCGCAATTTCTGCATGGATTTTCACCTGATGATAGCTACTGGTGACAACTCGCAATGGAATGGCGTCGACACGGATACAAATCTTGTGTGCATGTATGGCCTTCCATCGTGCCGCAGAGTTATGCGTGACCCTAAATGGAGAATGACACCGGCCGTAGGTTCCTTGGATGCGGTGTTGAGATTCCTAGCTGTAGTGCCATTTCTTGGGTTGATCCGTGACACAAGTACCTTGTGTACGCGTTGTATTGTATCTGAAATCGAGTTAAACTTAAGAAAGCATTGCTGAGCAAGCAAAGACACGCCACATTCAGCAAATTAACAGCATAGCTCAAGATGAGACGAACTAGGTTCTTCGTGAGAAGAAGGCATGATGCCAGCATATCTCCTTCAAGATGACATAAGTTATTAATAAAATATGTCAATTAGTTTATAATATTGTGAATTAACTGCTGGATGGTGATGAAGATTCTTTTACCTCTACTATGATAGCTTAATAGGATCTCTAGACTAACCTCACATACCAACTTTAGTCTTTTCTGCGTACTTGTCCTTAATCGTGTGTACCCGGTACCCTCTTCCTGGTCGGTCACCCATCCTTAAATTGCTCTAGGCCAAGCACGCTTAATCTTAGAGTTTTTTTTAGATGAGATTTTGGAAAGAAATTACAACTTGTTGGTATGAGTATACCATCAACCATATTAAGTCATGCTTCAGGTCTCACATACACCCATCCTTAGAAGATCGACACCCTCGTCGATCAACCACAAGCCATGAACGTCCCCTCTTGCCATACGTCCGTGTGTCCAGTGCCGGCACATGTGCCATGTCGTGTCCACTACGGGCTACATGCGCCATGCTCCATATGTTCGCCACTAACCCGTACACGCTCGTGTAACCGTGAGGGTCGACTCTGATACCACTTGTAACACCCTGGCCTCTCCGGACCAGCGACTGTCACTCCTCGCAGCTCAATAGAATCTCTAGACTAACCCCACAGACAACCACTACTGTTTTCTGCGCACTTTGTCCTCACTCGTGCGCATCCGGTACCTACTTCCCGGCCGGTCACTCATCCTCAAATTGCTCTAGGCCAAGCACGTTTAACCTTAAAGTTTTTTTTAGATAAGCTTTCGAAAAATAAGTTGCAACTTGTTGGTATGAGTATACTATCAGTCCTATTAAGCCATGCGCCAGGGTTTCACATATTGTATAATTATTATCTGATTTCCATATTTGCTTCTTTCTGTTTTAAAATAATTATTGTCTTTCTATATTTTTTTGAACATTCAGTATTTTTCTACTTGTTTACCTCTCTATAAACTTGTTTAATGGTGCAGAACGACCAAACCCACCTACCAAACCCACCTAGCTTCACATCTCAACCATATCCTAAAGAAAGCCCCCACCTCTAGATCTTGCTTTCACTCTCCACCTCCATATCCCAGTTTCACCCTCCACCTCTCCACACAACTGCCAATGCGGCTGTGCACACCTCTCCGGTGCCCTCGACCGTGGCTGTGCGAACCTCTCATGTGCCCTCAATAATGGTTGCGCGCACCTCTCCGATGATCTCGACTGCCGAACTGAAGGTCCTCCTTGGTACCTAGTTCTTGTCCACTGTTTGTCCTAACAAATTGGTTTATTTGTTAACTGATTATTAAATTCTATTGATCTGAATAGGATCTGTATGTTAGAAATTTCTATCGTAAGAGTATAAGCAAACTTTATAGCTTTTTGGACGTGGGTTTTTTGCTTCCGGGTGCATATGCACCCTTTATTTGAATTTAATTTTTGTCAAAATTTGAAATGCCAAAAAAATTCAAAAAATATATGTGCACGTAGAACTTCAAGTTTTATGTGCGCGCAATGTCGTTTCACAAAAATGGAACATTTTGGATGGCTTGTGCAAAAAAGACAAAATTTGGTGCTAAAGTAACGTGCTCCACGATACAAAATTTTGTTTTTTTACACAACACATATACATATCAGTTTTCGGTGGAATGACTTTGTGTGCACCTCAAACATAAAGCTACACATGATCATATTTTTTTTAAAAAAATTCAACTTTTTGAAAAATGTTTTTTCATACCGGGTGCATATACACCCGGGTGTAGAAAGGGGTTTCCGAACTTTATACTTAGTCTTACTCTATAGGTTAGAAATGTCTATTGCGGAGATCAACTCTGACAATGTACCTAGTTCTCGTTCGCCCCGTACCCTCTATGATGCGAGGTAAAGTGGTAAGATTTGATCATGTCTTTAATAACATGTATGTATGTATGTATGTATGTATATATGTATGTATGTATGTCATGTAATAAAATTTTATTTTAGGATTAGATACTTGATCTATAGACAAGTACGGCCTTCACTATAGTTTTGATAATGGTGTCAACATGATTAGATTAATAAGGAAAAACCTGAGTAGAATAGTCAAAAGATACAAACAAACGGTCCCTTACTACATTTGCACCATGAGCGAACAACATCTTCAAAGGAAATATGTCGGCTTTCTTTCATTCCAATCATGCTGCTGCATACACACTAATGATGTTCGTACTTACGGTAACCGATAGTCGTTTCTTTCTTTTTATGTAGTACCTTTTATGTCTTTTTGTCCATATGTTTCTTATTCCTTACATTCATGAAGACGAAGACACAATCAAAGATTACAGTGTCAATAAGACCATCATAGAAGTTTCTACAGAACATGGAAATCATTTTGACATCAAATTGGATAGACTGTGTTGTTCAGAAGAAGCTGCAAGAAGGATATGTTTGTGCCTTCGAGTTTCAACCAAAGGAGGCTATTTGGCCATGTGGATAAAATTTAAGTCAGTTATTATGAATTAATTAGTTAGTTTATTTGAGATGTATGTGAACTAAATTGGGATGAAGTACTTGCATCTGAACTATGTGTATTATTATTGTCCTATGAGGTTATGTGTATTATGAGTTTTCTATATTATAATTTATATTATATAAAACGTGATGGGTTAATTATTAAATTAATTACATTGCTATTCATCAAAGAATCTGCCGACCGTTGCCATTCTAGGCATTAATTTTGTGCCGTCATCACACGTATTGTCCCGGCACCTAGGCTATGCCGGCATCCAATGGGCCATGGCATTAATCGATGGTTGATGTGCTAGCGGCGGATAACCATGAGGCGAGAGAAAAAAATACCGCCTATCAACTTTCCCAACTCAGTTATCCCTGGTGTATTTTTTATGCCAGGGGACGCCCTCAGTGTTGTGGTGATTATAAGGGGCGGTCAGGGATTTCCTCTCCAGCCTGTCAAAACAGGCCTGGTTGGGACTTTATGCTCATCGGTGCCTCCTAAAACCGTTCGAGGGAGGACGTCGTTGCTGATTAGTAGGTCTCCCGTCAGTGCAACAGAGCCATTTTTGACTAACACGCGCAGACGGGCGACTAGCCTGTCACAAATAAGGGCGGTCGGCAACAATGGATTTTGTACTTGTGTGATCTAAAAACATAAGGTAAACACTATCTGCCCGTTCTGACATACTCATAGTATACACCAGTACGGTGCACTACTCATTTATCTGCAACCAATTTGTTCCCTCCACACCGTTGGCCCGAAACTCTCACCCTGAATGCTCCTCCTTACCTTCTTACACCTCCTACCCCCTTCGCCCAAAAATCTCACCCCGAATGAAAATCCCGAGGTCGATCTACGGTTAGAATCATCATCATTTGACCGACCATGTGCGGCTATTTCTTCTTCAAGGCTTTGACTAGGAATTGTGCATTTTCTTTTTTGTTTCTACTAACTTTTAGCATATGGTTAGTTGGTAGATTGGTGGAGGTACTGTTCACGATCGGGGCACGAGGTGTATCAGGCTTGTTAGGTTTGCCGAACCTATATATTCTCTAGGCCTCGTTCGTTTTGTTGGGATTAAATCCAGACATGGATTGGGTGAATCCATACCTCCATCCAAACCCAACGAACCCCGTTTATCCCATCGCCATATTTCCTTGCACGTTTCCCGGCCATTCTGTTAATCCATGCTAGTATGCGTCGACCATCCAGATCGCAGCGCCGCTGAACCCTTCGCTCGTACGCTCACGTCTTGAAATTATTCCAGACATCAGCTGGGGATAATTTTTTTCCAGACCGAGTCAATAGAAGTGGACTGGATATGATGGGCCAAAAATACCGTTGTGGAGTAAGCGAACAGCATGATGTAGCCGGGCTGGAAAAATTTATCGCAGGACTGGAAAACCAGAATCAGGCCTTAATCCAGATCAATCCAGGCCAATGCATGTCTTTGTGGAAATAAACAAACAGGGCCTTAATAAGGTTTTAATAAGGTTATTATATGCATCAGTCGAATGCAGATGCTCATAGTCATCCTTCTTTTGAAAAGAAAAGCTCGAGCAAAGAAGAGATTTGCCAAATTCTCCTTGTTACTCTCTTCGTCCGCAAATAAGTGTACGTTTAGCTTTTTTCTAATTCAAACTTAGTAATTTTTGACTAATTTTATAGGAAACATAACAATATTTATGGCACTAAATTTGTATCACTAGATCTGTTTCTAAATGTAGTTTCATAATATGAAAATTTGATGTAATATATGTTGCTATATTTATTTATAAAGTTAGACAAATTTAATAAAGTTTGACTTAGACAAAACTAGAAGTACACTTATTTGCGGACGGAGGGACTATATAATATATGCTGTGGAAGAGTTACGGTAGATCATAGTTTGAGAAATTTGGAAGGAAAAAATTGGTCCTAAATATACACTTTTGTTAAAAGCAAACAAACGAAAAATATGGTGCATTCAGTGCACTGCCTAGAACAATTGACAAGCGTATATATAAAAACCAAAAGACTCGCAATATGAGAATCAGCAACAAACTAGCATCGACCCTTGACATTCTAAAAGCCGCCAGGTTCGTCAGCCCAGACCTCCTTGACCGCAATATGAGAAATCACTAAGCAAAGATGATATTGTTGCATTATTGGGATGGCCTAAGCGTTGATGCCAGAGATCGACGGTGGCGACCATGGAGGATGGAGGTGAAGCCGTTGGGGCACTGTAGATGGAGTAGAGGTCACCAGAGCTATCGAAGCGTGCGATCTCCGCCTTGGTTTGGAAATCCTTCACAAACAAGCCAAAGGGGTCACACTCGATGGAAACATGATTGTCGATGGTGAAACGACAAACAGAGATTAGATTTTTAATTAGGGCTGGGGCAACTAAAACATCACGAAGTAGGAATTGTTTGGTTGTGGATGGAATTTGTGTGTGACCGACACATGAAATAGGAGCGGAGGAACCATCACCTAGTGTGATAGATGAAAAATGTGATGGTGTGCAATTTGATAGCATATTATTAGATAAAGACATATGACTAGATGCACCAGAATCAAAGATCCAAGCAGTACCTGTGTTACCTTGTCCAACAAAGTTATTCATGGCCTGGAGAAACGCAGCCTGATCCCAGCTCGGAGCATTGGCAAGTGTTGGTGCTGCCGGTGGTGCAGGTGCTGGCGCAGAAGGATGCGCCGCATACATGTTGTAGGGCTGAAAGTAGGCTCCTGAATCGGCGTTGTAGATGAGTTGCGGAGTTGGGGCGCCATATTGGGTCGGTGGTGCAGCATAGGCGGCCGGTGTCGGGGCGGCGTAGTAGGCGTGCGCAGACCGAGGAGGCCGGGAGCACCGGTGTGAGGCCGAAGGCCTGGCTGCCATGCGCCAGAGTAGGCCGGGGGAGCGCCGACCGGGGAGGGTGCAGCCCAGGGCATGGACCAAGCCTGGAAAAGCCCCATCCACGGGTCATGAGGGGCCCGCCAGATCGGTGCTGCAGGGGGCGCCGATGTCAATGTAGGGGGCGCTAATCGGTGGCGGGGGTCGATACCTAGGGTTGTTGCCGCGGTAGTTAGGGCTTGGGCGCCATCCAGGAGGTGGGACAGGCGCCGAAGGCGGGGCGACTGGCGGGGCAGGAGCAGGGGCTGGTGGCCGTGGAGAAGCAGCGAATACTTGAGGGCGCGTCCTTGTTGGAGAGAGCATGATAGGCCCATTGGAGTATGGATCGCACCTCAGCAAAGGTGGGGCGGGGCCGCATCATGGGGATGAACGAAGATTGCTTCTCGAACCGCTCACTGAGCCCAGCAAGAAGAACGTTGATCAGTTGGCGATCATCAACAGGGTCACCGAGCTCTTGAAGCTCATCGGCGATGGATTTTAGGCGCTAGCAATAGGCACCGACGGGAGAATCGCCCTGGACGGTGTTGCGGAACTCGGTGTGGAGAGTTGTAAGGCGGGCATCGACGTTGTCCTGAAAAAGTTGGCGAAGAGCAGACCATAGATTGGAGGCGATGGTGGCCTGACAAAAAACGTTATTGAAAATTTCTGTGGACACGCGAGTATAGATCCATTGGACCACAGCCAAGTCGTCCTTGACCCATTGAGGATCAGAGGGACGTGGAGAAGAGGTCGTATTGACATAACGAAGGTTGTAGCGACCAAGATGAATATCGAACAAGTGACATCAATGATAGTAATTGTGGGCAGCAAGATCTAAAACTATGTGGATGACATTGGAAACATCTGTAATTGTATCGACTAAAGAAATTTGAGGAGAAGGTAGAGGAGGATTTTGGTGGATGGAGAGTTGGGAGGAGGAGGGTGTATCAGTGGCTGACTTGAGGGCGACAGCGGCTTTGGCGGCGAAGTAGCTATGGGGCGGCGACGACGACGACGGGGTGGGTGAAGGACCCATGACCTAGGAACGATAGTAATCTGATATCATGTAGAATTATGATAATATCACACTTGATTCAATAACATAGGAATACAAGCGTTTATATAGTATATGGGAGAGGGGGGCCGGGCCGGTGTCCTAGTGGAACCGGTAGAGGGGCCGGTAGTACCGGCCTAATTGAGGCACACAAAATCTATCTACTAATTTACACAACGGTAGGTTCGTCCGTCACCCTATTTTCGTTCCGATTTTTTGTTGGACGATTTTGCCCCTATAAGTTCTAAGAATTTACATACACTGCCACTGCCAAGTCACAATCCGGTTCTTCCCTCGTGAACGTGTCCCTTCCCCTCTCGTTCCCCAAGCCTAGGCTCCACCCCGCCGCCACAGATCGTCCCGGTCGTCGCATGCCACCTCCTACAGGTGCTCGCCTCCTCCGGCGAAGGAGTAGCTGACCACGACGCTAATCCCGGCAAGCGGATCCGTCCAGCTAAGTACGGCCCTCCTCATCCACCCTATGTCCAGGCCAGCCTCCCACGGCCACAGGTCGAACCGATGCAGGACTGGCGGGCTAGCCGGTGACCGCGGCCGGCGGGAGGCAAGAAGGACGAGCTGGTGATTGCCTGTCCCGACCGGAGCATTTAGCTGCAAAATTATCTAATAGATAAGAAATTAAGAATGCCCCAATTTCTTCTCTGTGCCTGCCGGGAGGTGCGTCGACCTGTGTATCCAGAACCCCGCAGCTGAACCAGCTCTTCTGCGCCTGGCGCTCGCTGCAAACTGCCGCCGTCCAGCGTCTATGATTGCGGCCTCCGCTGTGGGTCCCCATCTTCCACCTAGGTCGGCGGCGGCGCTCCTACGACTGAGGCGGTAGAACTCTGATGTGCGAACATATTCGGCAGCGGCGAGGTGCTGCAGCCGGGCGGGCGTTTGGATCGACCGTGAAGTCAACGTTCCGATGGAAAAATCAAGCTCCACCAGATGCGTCAATCCCTGCGGATTTATGCAACACTCTCCGAGAAATTACTCGGTGAATCACCGCTATAGGCTTCCTGCATCGCCATCGGTGGTCCATTGGGCCAATACCCAGAGCTCCCAGCCACTCAGAGCCGCCCTTCAACTGTTCCCTGGCCACCACCGGCGGACAACGTATACTGCCGCCGCCTTCTATACCTGCTGCTGCTGCTGCTGCGTAGCTGGCCATAGTGCCGTTTGGCCTTCTCCTATCTCTCCTTCTCACTACAGAAGCCAAGCTACCGCTGCTATAATATGTTGCCCTCCGCTTTGCTTTGTGTCTACTTTCTTCGTTTTAAAATATAAGATATATGTTTTAGTTTTGTGAAACAAATGTATCTAGACTATTTTTAGTACTCCCTCGATTCTAAAATAGATGTCTCAGATTTATCAAAATTTGGATGAATCTAGACACTATCGGGACAGAGGGAGTATATAGGTTCACTCATGTTTATAGTGAATCTACACACTAAAACAAGTCTAGATACATTTTTTTTACAAACCTAAATATCTTATATTTTAAAACGGATGAAGTATAAAAGTACAAATCGAGCTGCTGCTGCTACGAATTCGATCGCCCAAGAAATAGCACATACAGATAGAGATAAAAGGAAGTAGTGCAGTTGCGAAAAAGTAACACTAGCTAGAACGTGTGGTGGAGAATAAGGTCACGGCTTTGGTCAATGGCCCATTGGTAATAAGGTCACGGCTTTGATAATAGCCAATATATATATATATATATATATATATATATATATATATATATATATATATATATATATATATATATATATATATATATATATATATATATATATATATACATGTGGTGCCTACAATCTAGCTATTTCCGTGTGGATCCTTTGTTATGGATCAGGTAAGGTGAGATGTTAAACTTTTAAATCGATGAAAATACAAGTGCAAAGGCATATAAACAGAATGGAGAAGTGGAGTGGAATAATAGGCGGGGAGAAGGTGATACGGAAACACAAGAGAGAGACCAGCAAGGGGAAGGGAAAAAGGTGGGGAGGAATTTGGCGAGGGAGGCGAGGGTGTGATTAGTAAGTATAGACGCATCCGTCCGGTTTTGTTATCTATCTACTAATTTACACAGAGGTAGGTTCGTCCATCTAGATTTTGGTTCCGATTTTTTGTTGGACGAATTTGCCCATGGCAGTTATAGGTATTTACATGACGTGCCACCGCTAAGTTTATCTGGTGAGTCAACGAATCAATGAAGAAAAAAATCTTCTCCTTCCGAGACGACCGCGCCGCGCCCTCCGCCACTGCCGCCATCGCATCCTCTCCGCTAGCGCCCTCCGCCACTGCCGCCATCGCATCCTCTCCGCTAGCGCCCCTCCTCCCTCCAGTATTGCCTCCGGCAGCCCTCTGGTCCCCTCCAACCTGCTCAACCTCGCGGGCCTTCTCCTCTACCACCACGGCGTCGTGCGCCGTCACCGGCAGCCGCTCTGCCAGCGTAGTGCCGCCGACGGGGGCCATCTCCGTTTTCCGTTGAAACTCTGCTCCGCGCTCGCACACGCCGCCGCTGGCCCCTGAGTCCCCGTCGCCGAAGGATCGGGATATCGAGCCGCCGCCGGACGAAGCTCCCGTTGGGATCTCGCCCGTCGCTGGATGGATCTTCCGTTCTTTTTTACTCTGCACCCACCTCTGATCAGGGACACGACACAAGGTGGCAGGTGGCAGGTGGCAGGTCGGTCTTCAGGAATCCGTCTGGTCTTCGCCGCGAATCTATGCGGACTGAGGCGGTGAGTTCCTCACCGCGAGGAATAGTTCTGGGGTGGCCGCGGATTGTTGCTGGCGGCAGAGGTGATTTCCATAGAAGGAGACAGAGAGGACGCGTCCTTCGCGACCGGCGTGGAGGACCAGCGCAGCAGGTGGTGGACATGATAAACTGCGGGAAGAAGGCGAGCCTGGTGGCGGGCACGTCCTCACGTAGGTGTTGGGGCTCGCCGCCGTCGTGTACAAAAAGCAGCAGGCTAACATCTGTGATAGATGAATTTCTCCTTCTCTTTAGCAGTTCAGCTAGCTACGGAGAACTGAAAACTAATTGCAGTATGTGCTTGCTCTTGATGGTTGTCAGGTTCTTGGTGGCTAAAGCGCGGGCTAAGCAGACATGGAGAACTCAGCAATAGCCATGGAGACAGCAAAGGCAGGCCACCACCGAAGGTTAGTATTCACATTTAGCAATCTTTTTATCATGGCGTTGGCCAAATTTTTTTTAGCAATTCTTCAGAGTTTAGGACACGTTGTATTTTGTTATATTTTTCAGAGATGATATCTGGTAAAAAAAAGATTGTTAGATGATATGGATATGCAGGATGATTCTAACTGTTTTGATCAATATTTATATTTTGTTTTCATGTAAGTCTTATATCTATTTGGTTATATTACCAAAACTATATATTATGCAAGTTCCTTTCTTTTTGAAAGAAATATGGAGACGAATACCAATGTTGACTGTTGTACTTGCTGATAAGGACGTTGGTGGAGGGGCTGGGTTTGCAGCAATGGGGATGAAGAGAGGTTGGCTATTCTTATAGATCTCAAATGTCCACTAACCTTGACGTCAGAGGCAGAGGATTCCGGCCAGCGATTCACCAAGAGATGATGCAATTTGGGAATTTCCTTTCCCCTGCTCGATGCGATGCTCCATGACAGGGCCCTGCGTCCCTGGACTCGGCTTATTTATTTCAGCTGGCTAGGATAGCAAAAGTAATACGGCCCACAACTTTTACCGGCCATGTGGAACCAACATGACGAATGAGCTGGCAAAAATATGTGTTGGGTCTACATAGGAATACTCACCTAAAAAACTGTTGATATGTCAAAAAAAACTAAGAAAGGATGTATAGGTACTCCCTCCGTCTTAAAATATATGTCTTACATTTATCAAAATTTAAATGAATATATACACTAATTAGTATATAGATTTATCTAAAATTAAAAAAATCTAAGACATCTATTCTAGGACGGAGGTAATAGTTCTCTAGAAATGTATGTACAAACAGGCATTGTATCTCGAAAACGTAAAGAGAGAACAAAAACAATTATGACTCAATTACATCCGAACAATTGTGTACGTGGCCACATTAAAAAAATACATCTAGAGAAAGCGTCGCAAAGCACAGAGCCATATTAACTTGAGCCCGCTCCCTTTTCGAGAGTCCCAAGAGCACACCAGTCGCAAGCATCATCAAGGACAGAGCCATCTAGAGAAACGATGAGGGTACGGGGTCGACGAAGGAGATGAATTTGTTTGTCTTCAACACCGTATATTTGTCCCATCAAGAAAAAAATAGTTTGCAATGATAAAGTTTTATATGGTTGGCCTAACATATTTTTTAAAATAACCCGTATCAACGCACGGGTATTATGCTAGTATAATCTAACACAAACGAGAAATACGGTGCATCCAGTGCACTGCCTAGAACAATGACAAACGTATATATATAAAAACAAAAGGACGCGCAATATATATGAGAATCAGCAACAAACTAGCATGCATCGATCCTTGACATTCTAAAAGCCGCCAGATTCGTCAGCCCAGACCACCTCGACCACAATGGGAGTCACCGGCGGGAACCCCGGGAACCCAGCCGCATGGCGAGGAGCCGGCTCGGGCAGGCGGCAGCGATGGTCTAGTCGGAACAAGTGTAGAAAGCCACAGAAGGCGTCACCGATGGCCGCTTCATGGAGCCCGTAGCTGAGGGCGCTGAGCGGACCGACCACGTGAACAGAGAAGAGGGCGGCGGCGCTACCATAGGCTACCACGGGGTTCCAGTAGTCGTCCGTCTGGCGCCCGTGGGCTACGACGCTCTCGATGCCTTTCTCGATGCCGAACTTGGCCGCTCCGCAGGCGATGTCCGGCGCGCTCGTGACCACCTCCTGCACCCCGCCGGCCAGGCGATGGCCGCTCGGCGAGCAGCATAATCCCTTGAGGAAGTAGTAGACGGTTTCGACCACGGTGCTGGTGATGGCTCCTTGGCGCACGTCGCCGGCGACGCGCTTCCAGTCCGGGAGCAGCGACTGCGACTGCGCGGGCATCAATGGGCTCTCCTCGGACGGTGGGTTTCCGGCGGCGAACATGGGTGGCTGTGGCTTTGATTAGAAGTTGACCGCGGAGGCTAGCTAGGGCTTCAGGCCACGAACGTGGGTGGCTGTGGCTTGGACTACAAGTTGATCGAGGCTATCGTAGTATTGGTCTCAAGTGACGGGAGTCAGCAGTAGATGTCGGGATGCAGGCGGAACGCGGAAGTCCGCTCTGTCCGCGCCGCCTAAAAGGCCTAAATGGCTAAGCGGCTGGGCCGGAAAGCGCCAGCCGCCAAGGGCCCGCCTCGCAGCCTCGCACCGGAGCGGACAAAGCGGTTGGAGCCTGCATCCTGAAGTAGATGGACAAACACAAACCTGTTCATATGGCATCCGAGTTAATCCCTTGTAGTCTATTGCAGACTCCGGTCTCCCTCTAGTCTATTTTTGCTAATCTCTTGCAGTCTATTGTAGACCTAGTTCGCCAACATAGATACCACATAAGGCGTCACCCAGGTACGATTTCTCTTTAGAGCTCGTTTGGCACCCATCGGTTTATTTCATGGCATTATATTGATGATATCACTTCATTTGGCAATTCCACAGAAATGACAGGATACCAAAAGGAATTAAGGCTAGATATAAAATGAAAACCATGGAATTTGCAAATGAATTCCGTAACCAATTCTGTGGCTGCCAAACAAGTTAATTCTTGGAATCACAAATGAATTCCTTGATTGCAGCCCCAAATGATGGGAGCCAAACGAGCTCTTATTTTTTTCTTGTTTTCTATGCACCATGGAATAATGTGTGTGTGCTTAATTTCATTCAAAAGTTTGTGTATACCATGGCCGACAGTTCAAACGAGTTTTACTTCAAGACTTTCATCAAGCCACCATCAGGCTCATCCGAAGATGACATCAATATTTTGATGGCCATAGTTGTGCTCATCCATGAGCTCAATGAGAGCATGTTGTCAAAGTTCTTTGGCATGTCTGGAGGGTGCACACGGTTATACTTGAGGCCGCTGCATCACATGATCTTTAGATTTAGCACTTATTTTTTTTGGCATGGCTAGTTCTCACAATGACATTAATGTCATTCAGAGGTCTCATGTGTTTTCTAGTCTTGTGAAAGGCAATGCTCCCACGGTCAACTATGTGGTAAATAGCTACCGACACAACAAGGGATCCAGAAGATGGTATCTATCCTGCATGGCCTACATTTGTGAAGACCATGCACAAGCCGACATAAGAGAAACACAAGAGGTTTGCAATGAAGCAAGAGAGTGCGAGAAAGTATGTGAACATTTGGTATGAACCAATATCATTGATGACTAATTATGTATCATGGAGCAACAAGGAATGTGAGAGTTGATGACTACTTATGTATCATGCACAACATGATCGTCGAACATGAGCGCGATACACACACGCACCTCATTCTCTCTCAATAGGAGAAAACCCCCACTGAAAAAGCCACACCATAGGAGCACTGGACAGATAAATAAGCTATACTATTACTACACATAGTTGCAAATCTCATGCTACCGTTTTCTGGACACACCGGCCGGTATAAACACGATCCTGCAAAAGCCTCTTCCCCACTTCTCGGGTGCTTTGGATCGTTCACATGCATAAATGAAAGTTTATTCGAGCCACTTTATTCTACTAGTACTGAAAATGCTTACACATCACATCATATTGAGAAGGGCAAAAAAGAAACGTGGCCACACCAACAGAGAGAGCACTTTGCATATATGCATGCTTGCATGCAGTTGCTTCCATAAAAAGAAAAAGATCTCCAGAGGACTTGACAGCACGTACCAGCAAGTCCACTTACTCTCATGGACCGATCGAGCTAACCATCGATGGAGCGCCCCTCATGATCGATACTTGGATTGACAGCCAGCTTTTGATATCGAGTCAGCTTTACTCAAGGAACAATCAAAGAGATCGACCAACGAAAAAACAACCCAAGCAGCATATGGGCCCGACCATCAAGACAAGAATCCAGGTCGTTAAATAATTCCAACAAAAGTCATCCAAGTTTTTCAGCCAATAGGGTCAATTTAGGTTGTAAAAAGTACTGCAATTTGCGAGGACACGATGTCAGGGGCAAAATGGTCAATACTGAATACGAGGGGCATTATAAATGCTCCTCGCCGGCCAGTGCTGCTATCATTCGTTCCGTGTGCTCTGCTCTTGGCATCTCTCTGCTCCCTTTGCTAGCTCTCGCAGAAGCAGAAGGTGTGTGTGTGAGAGAGATGCAGGGCATGAGGGGCGGTGCGGTGTTAGCGGTGGTGCTGGCGCTGGCCGGCATGGCGGCGACCTCGTCGGCGGCCGTCTACAAGGTCGGCGGCGCCTCCGGGTGGACCATCCTCGGCAACATCAACTACGCTGACTGGGCTGCGAACATCACCTTCCATGTTGGAGATGTCATTGGTAAGTCTCCCATTTCAGACCAATTTTAAGCAATTTCCATCTTCATTTCTTGTTGAAAACGTACACATCCTTCAAGCCAGGAAATCCAAGAAGAAAATGTGAGGCTTATGGTT
Source organism: Avena sativa (assembly GCA_916181665.1). NCBI lineage: Eukaryota > Viridiplantae > Streptophyta > Magnoliopsida > Poales > Poaceae > Avena > Avena sativa. Next base: position 331,476,626 of record OV702296.1, read on the forward strand.
TGGCTTTGCACATAAATAGTTCAGAAGCACGTGTTATGATTTGTTGAGCAGGCAGGATCTGTTCTTCCTTCATCGTGCTGATGCAAAGATGGGACTGCTAAAGTCTTGTCACCTTCAGTAGAGTACTTTTATAATGCACCGACCATCTCTTTTTTGTCTTGTGTTTAGACGAAAAATCTTGCTTTTAACCATGATGCGAATTTTTTTATAAAAAATATAGCACTTTTTTTATTTCTACACCTCCGGTATGTGTGGAGTTACTTGCAAGTTTGATGTGATCGGTCTTAAAGTCGTTCACACAGGCTTCGTGATGCCTGTGCACAGTTTTGACATGATCCATAAATTTAGTTCACCCCCTCTGCAACTGCATTACTCTTCTGTACTAGGAAAACTCTGAAGCAGAAACACAAAGTTCATGGACCACCTGAGCTAGTGAACTCTGAATCAGTAAAGTACTATACTATGATATTGACAAAATAATAATGCTGGCTGCCCAATTTATTGTTCTCATTGGCTGCTAGATCTGTCGGTTCACGGACTGAACTTTTATCATGAGGTTCACGGTAAAAAATGGTTTCAGTAGTGCGTTGTGGTGTGCAGTGCCTGATGTTCCAGCATGCCTGCTGCAATTCAGTATTTAACCTGAGGTTGTGGTGTGCAGTTCCTGATTTCTCAGCTGTTGCAAATTAATAATATGGAACTCCTAGGAAATGATTTGCATATTGTCAAGGTACTGTCAAATGAGTAGCTGCTACTGCTATTAGGACATTATAGTGGACTCCTCATCGGTTGTAAAGTGAACTACTTTGGCACTTTGAATCATGAGTAAATCAGAAGCATCAAGCATGTCTCTTGCTCACCCGCTTACTAGCTAGCCCAGGCTAGCCAGCTTTGATGCAAGAAGAAAGTACTCTACACATGCTCAATCCTTTTGTAGATCTATATCTACCTACCTTATGATGCACGTTTGGTTCCTTTTCGTTCCTAGCACTTTGCGTGATCATCTCATCCATTTGGTGTGATTAAAAACTAAACACTTTTGATTTACGTGGCTGCTTGTTGTGGATGCACGCAGAGTTTAAGTACCCGCAGGGCATCCACAACGTGCTGGAGGTGAAGAAGGCGGACTACAGCAGCTGCACCAACTCGACGCCCATCGCCACGCACACCTCCGGCGACGACAAGATCACCATCAAGAGCCCCGGCCACCGCTTCTTCATCTGCGGCGTGCCCGGCCACTGCGCCGCCGGACAGAAGCTCAACGTCCGCGTGCCCAAGACGCAGCGGCCGCGCTCCTCTGACGCCCCTTCCCCTGCGCCCGCCGCGTCCGCGCCGGCGCCAGTCGCAGCTTCCCCGCGCGCTGACGGCCAGACAGCCTCTACGCCGCCGGCGTCGTCGGCGACGACGTCGGACGGAGGGGCCGCGGCAACCGCACCCGCGCCGAATGCCAACGACGCCTGCGTCGTCAGCGCGCGGTACCCGGCCTTCGTTGTGCTGGCCGTGGCCGCGGCCATAGCCATGCTACAGTAGATGACTATCCTGCATTTGTGTTCTGTGCGTTGCGTGCATCTCTCCGTGGCCGATTTTTTTCATGTTTTTTGTGGAGTGTTAACGTCTTGGTGCTTGATTGTTGTTGGCTTGTTCAGAACTGGCATTCCTCGCAGAGATTTCTTGCTCTGTTCATGTTTTTACCCGTATTCTTACTATATGTATACCTGGATATTTTTTAAACAGAAGGCCTTCTCAGACCGCGCTTTAAAAACAAAGCCACGAACGGCAGCAAACAAGTTTAGGATCCAAGCGCACGCCAACAAAGAAATATTTTAAACTCCCTTCAATCATAATAAGTATCGCTGATTTAGTATGAATCAATATTGCTAATTTAATACGAAGTTGTACGAAATCAATGATATTTATTATGGATCGCAGAGAGTACAGTAAAACAGCAGTGCATATGTTACTCGATACTTCTCTTCGCCTAGTTTTTTTGGAAGCTCATCTAGGTTCATTACCATCGGATATTGGAGATCAATTCTTGATGGAAGAGAACTGCTGAAAGAAGGTCGCATTAAACGGATTGGAGACATGAAATCTACGAAGATATCAAACAGTAAATTACCCAAGTGCATTTTAAGAGGTGGCAGGTTAATGCCACACCCCAGCTTCATTCTCTGAAAGTATTAATGGTTAGTAAAGAAAAAACCTGAAGGGGCTATATCTGGCGATGATAAGAAGAAGTTTGAGTAAGCCAATACCATCTTTATGGGATGTGTTAGTGTTTTTGATAATCGTCTTTGTGGTATGTACATGCACATAATAAACAAAAAGCAGCTCTCGGAGGTACTAAATACTAAGTTTGGTACAAAAGATGTAGGCAGGGAACTAAACATTAATGGAGAGCTTCATGATAGCAGGATGGTGAACAACCGTTCTGTAATTGAGCAAGCTCGTGAGATACATTGCATTGCGAAAGAGCTCGAACTCCTTAAGTGTATCTTACCCGACAAATTTGTCTCTTGATGCATTATTGCAAAGTTGACTTATTCGTGGAGGAACTTCACCATGACTCTTAAACATAAGAGATAGCAGATATCAGTTGAAAGCCCGATAGCGTGTCTATTAATGTTGAGGAGAATGCTCGAGCTAAAGACAATATTGTGAAACTAGGTGAGGGATAATCAAGCGCCAACATGTGGCAATAAGAACCTTTGATGAGAACAAAGAAAATATCAAACCCGGCTTCAACAAGCCTACAAAGACTACTGCCTTGAAGAAGAAGAAGAAGAAGAAGACAACAAGGCCGGGTTAGGTTGCTTCACCTATGGAAATATCGGCCAGTTTTCTGAGGACTGTCCTGAAGGGGTTCGTAGCATGGAAAACAAAAAATTTCTACCGCATGCAAACAAACAAGCCAAGATATATCTACTAGATTGTAACAACGAGTCGATAGAGGAACTCACCCTCGAAGATTTCAAAGCGGTTAACGAGAGCAGATTCTCGTGGGTGATGTAGTCGTACTCTTGTCGATCTCAAGATCGCGTAGACGATCCTTCCGGCGCTGCGTTCCGACAGCGCTTCCGCAGTCGGTCACACGTTCGGTACTCGATAAAGACCTTCCTCTCCCTTGTTCCAGCAGGCAGCGGAGGTTGTAGCACTCTCCTCGCGATTCCGGCAGCACGACGGCGTGGTACCGGAAGTAGAGGGGAGATCTCGCAGGGCTTCGCCTTAAGCCGGAGCGAGTATGGTGGACTATGAGAGAGGCCTTGGTGATCTAGGGTTTAGAGGGCACCAAGGGGAGAGTGTAGCCGGCGGCTAGGGTTTGGGGATCACCCCAACTCGCCGAGTTGGTGGTGCCCTAGGCGGCGGCACAAGGGGGTGGTGGCGCCGGCGACTTGGAGGAGAGGGCTAGGGTTTGGGTGTGAGGGGTAGGGGGCGCCCTACCCCTCCTTATATAGGTGGAGGGTCGCTGGTTGGGAGGAGGGAGTCCTCCCCCAACTCGGCCTCCTTGGCCGGCGGGTGGAGGGAGGAGGACTTCCTTCCCAAGTAGGTTTCCTACTCTCCCTCCACCAAGCAAACTTGCCGTTTGACTTTTTCAAATTGGCGTTTGACTTTCAAACTAGGATTTGATTTCTCCCTTTATTTTTCCCAGCCAAGTGACCTAGTACATGATGGAACCATTCCATATTTTCATGACACATTCATGTACCCTTCCCCTCCGGAGTGCCGGACCTTCCGGACCCTTCTAGAACATTCCCGATGAAAACACCGGAATCATTCCCCAAGTCCGAAGCAGGACTTTCCTTATATGAATCTTATTCTCCGGACCATTCCGGATCTCCTCGTGATATCCCGGATCCCATCCGAGACTCCGAACAACATTCGGTCTCTTTCTCATCATTCCATAACTACTCAACAACATCGAATCCTTAAGTTTGTCTCCCTACGGTTCGTGAATTATGCGGACATGATCGAGACACTTCTCCGATCAATAACTAATAGAGGAATCTGGAAATTCATATGGCTCCCACATATTTCTACGATTACTTTGCGATCGAATGAACCACTTACATACGATACCAATTTCCCTTTGTCTCACGATAGTTTACTTATCCGAGGTTTTGATCGTCAGTATCTCTGTATACCTAGTTCAACCTCGTTACCGATAAGTACTCTTTTCTCGTTCCTGTGGTATGTGATCCCTTGTGAGCCAGTCACATGCTTGCAAGCTAATTGGATGACATTCCACCGAGAGGGACCAGAGTATATCTATCCGTTATATGGATGGACAAATCCCACTCTTGATCCATGTGTCTCAACCCATACTTTCTGAACACTCAATGCCACCTTTATAGCCACCCAGTTACGGTGTGGTGTTTGATGTCATCAAAGCATCCTTCCGGTGATGGCGATAAGCATGATCTCATGGTCGAAGGAATTAGGTTACTATGTATCAGAAAGCTTATAGCAATTGAACTATTAAAATGACTTGATCTTTATGCTACGCTTATCTATAGGAGTATGTCCATCATACCATTCTCCTAATGATATGATCTTGTTGTCAACAACATCTCAATGTTCATGATCAGGAAACCATGATCATCTATTAACCAACAAGCTAGTATTATAAAGAGGCTTTACTAGAGACTCTTATTTAGTTTACAAATCACACAAGTATTAATGTTTTCGGTTAATACTGTTATAGCATGAATGTAAAAATTTATCATAAACACAAAGATATAATAATAACTACATTTATTATTGCCTCCAGGGCATATCTCTAACATGTACAAAACGTGTAGATTGCAAGAGAAAACAGGGAAAAGTGTTAATATCGTGACCTCTAGAAATATTGAATATGGGTATGGTAATTTATTTACTATTCTTTCGGTATTTCAATCTGCATGTTGGTGGATTGATACGGGTTTTACTGTTCATGTATTTGCTGACATCTGTATTTTCACTTCACGGGATTCTTCCATCGTAATGGAAAATGGATCACATGGTTTTGTTCGTGATGTTGCCATGGTGAATCTTCAATTTACTTCAGAAAAAATCATGCAGCATGTTCGAACTATGCACAAGAATCTCGTTAGTGACTCCTTTCTATGTAGAGATGGGTTAAGATTGCTTTAGAGTCTAATAAATTAATAGTTTCTGAGCATGGAAAATTTATTCGTAGAAACTATGAGCTCGGAGGGTTGTTCCAATTTCCCATTCAGAGTTTTTTAATAATTCCACGACCATATTCGTGGCGGTGCTAATAATGATATCAATGTTTGTCACTCTCGTTTATGTCACATTAACTTTGGTTTAATGTGGAATGTCTAGTATGAATTGAATTCCGAATTTCACTATTGCCGGAGGTTCTAAGTATCATAGTTGTAAAAATCAAAGAAACATCAAAAGCCTCACAAGGCAGCCGATGAGAGAAACTTGGCATCTCTAGAACTTATACATTCTCATCTATGAGAGATGAATGGTGTGATGATAAAAGGTAGGAAGAGAGATATTTCATGATATTGATTAATGATGCGAGTAGATTCTGCTATGTTTGCTTGTTGCAAACAAAATATGAGGTTTTAGACTACTTTAAAATTTCTGAGAACAAAGTTTAAAATCAACAAGAGAGAAAGATTAAGCATCTTAGGTTAGATCGTGGTGGTGAGTATTTTACTAAAATATTTAACAATTTTTTTGAGAAACACAATATTATTCATGAAGGAAGTCTCCCTACTCTCCCAATGAAATGGGGCTGCCGAGAGGAAAAAGCGCACATTCACTTACTTGGTAAATTGCAAGTTAGCCACTTATGGTTTTTCAAAGAAATGGTGGGGGAGGGGGCTCTATTGACTTCATGTCTTGTCCTAAATAAAGTTTTTTAAAAGAATAAAGATAATACTCGTTATTAGGAGTGGGCTAAGAGAAAACCAGCACTTACTTGCTTGCGCACTTGGGGATGTTTCACCAAAGACAATACATGTTTTTTTTCTTGGGGAAGGATGGAGAAACATAATTGGTTCACGTTATTATAAAAAATTAAGGTTTTCCTTCTACCAGATGTGTATGCCAAAGCTACTAGTACGAGATTAGTGATGCTCATTTTTCCATCATCATACATAGTACCATGATTTTTAGGATTTAGTAGGCACTCCAATGGATTCATATGTGATCCCAGTCTTCGAGGATAGGGACGCCTTTTTTCTCACACGGAACTTGGTGTGCATATCTCCTACTTTCATGATCACTTCAAATATATCAACTCCTTCATGCTCTTAGTTTTGTCCATATCTCATAAGTCTCAAGACCTATTCCGGACGCAAGTAACATGGACGAAGAGGAGCCTATGCGATTGTGCTGAACGATGGTTTTACTCTGGCAAAAACGATTCTAAGAAGTGTAACTGCACATTTTTAACAGTGTAATTTACACTCTTACACAAAGTTATATCTTTTTCTAAAATATACGGTACACCTTTTTGACTTATATTTCTGGAAGTATAAGGCAAACTTATGGTAGCAAAAACCATATTATGTACAAAATGTTTGTCACATGAATTTTGCTACTCCAACCTTGTGGAGATAGAGGGAGACAAAGGGGAGGGTGCAAACTAGTGCAAAAATTCTTCATGCGGCAAGCATTGCCTCATTTGGCGTCCATATATCCTCGAGCTCCAAATAATCAACCTCTCTCTCTCTCTATTCGTCGATGTAAAGCAATATGAAAGAGAATAGTAAAATAAACCGCATTGACTATCCTATAGTGCATTAGGTTACTAATGACTAACTCTGCAATACCTCCCACAACTTTCCTTCAGATCGTAGCATTTTCACTTTCATTTCTATCACGTATAAAGCCAGTTTATGCATCATGCCCGACAAGGATATCGTCCTCTGACCTTTCCATAGAGCACACTCAAACACCCTATCACCCCCTGCTGGGCGCGCCACCCATGTTTTTTTGGCCCACGAGCATCGCCTCGGCTCCTCCTTTTTATAGACGCCTCCGTATCGCCAAAAAACCTACACCATATTTTTTCCACGATTTACAGAGGCAGCGGCGAAGGCGAACGTCCTATCCTACTCCGAGAGAGGAAGATCCTGCTGCACCGGAGCCTCCGGTGAGGGGGAAATCTACGCCATCGTCATCACCACTCCTCCTAGGCATAGGGGGATTCCTATCCATCAACATATCCACCAGCACCATCATCAATACTATCACCATCTCCAAGATCCATCCTGTTCCCCTCATAGTTTGTAATTAATTGAACCCCAGATATTGTTTTAAAGGCTATTACATGTTTGTGATTGGCATCTTGTCTTTTTTGGTGGAGAGATTATATTTTCAGATTGTGTTGTATTCCATATGCTAATGATCCATATCATGTTTGCTAGTTGTGAGTAGATCCCCATGTTCCTAAGGGCATATGATGAATTGACTATGATTTTCATATAATATGCAATGAGTATGTGGTCTAATTTTTATCTTTTATATTCTTCTATGATGGTTTTATGTGAACGTCGACTGTATATTACTTCACCTATATGGGCTCATAGGAGAATACTTTGATGCGATGATAGGGGTTGGAAGGGACGGAATTGACAGAAACCGTTTTCCAATACTTTGAGTTGCATTGGGGGGATTATATGTCGGGGACCAATGAACTTAATGCTATGGTGGGACATTTATGTCTTAATGATTCTTAGATGTTCATGTGAATGGCTCTAGGACCCATCATAAGTGGTGTATTTTGCTCATATTTATGACTGCACCTAATTTAGGCTCCGCCCTAGGGGAATGAAACTTGACAACATATTCACCATATTATATATAAATCTTTATGCTAAGTAAATCCATATTGCCCTCGTGAACGCTTGTCACATATAAGTACACACACTTGAGCTTGTCCTCTTGCTGCATAGAGGATTGGGCTTTGTTTCACTGAGAGCATTTACTTATTGCTATTTACTTTCAACACTATATTCTTGCACACTACAAAACCCAAAACACCAAATCTACTGCATTTACTATTATTTTTGTTTGTCAAATTTTCTAACCAATACACTCAACTCCTCATGGGTTCGATAACCTTTCTTTATTGAAAAGTACTACAATTGATCTCCTACACTTGGGAGCCATCAAGCACCAAACAATTCATCCAGTAGCTCATCAATTACATGGAGAGGATATTTTCCTTTCTTGATGAGTGCATTCAATTATTTATAATAAACTACTAATCTCCAAGTTAAATCCTTCTTGTGAACCAGCATTATAGGGGAAGAAAAAGGAGCTATTATTGTATTAAATGACACCTTGTTTGAGTAGTTCTACTACCGAGCTTCCGTTTCACTCTTGAGTTTAGGAGAAAATTTATATGTCCTGACAAGATATACGTTGAGCATCTAGAAGCAAAGTTATAGAATGATCACACCTTCTTATGGGAGGTAGACCCGTGGGATCCACAAACACAGAAGCATATTGATCTAGTAACTTCTGAATTTCAGCAGGAACATGCAAGGTTTCATGAGTGATAGAACAAATTTCCACTGCACTTCTGGTCTAGAAGGTATCATGTTGTCCTTGCTGATGGATGGACAACACGAATTGGACCCAATCGACCTACATAGAGCCCAAGGAGTCCGTCCAATCCATGTCTAGCATGCCATCATAGTCACCCAGGGATAATAAGCTAAACCTTGATACAAACTGAGCATACTGGTATTGCCACTTGCATGCAGGAATGTGAAGATGTCCAATCAAAGCAGCTCCATCCGCCACCTTTACTGGCACTAGATCCATAGCTTCCACTCCTAGCAACTAGGAAACAAACTTGCTATTGAGGAAGGAGCGAGAACTTCCTCAGTCTATGAGAATCAAGTAAGTATGATTGCCAATATCCACTTCCACCTGCATTGAAGCTGTCGGTTTCTGACTACATAAAGGTGCTAAGGACAAACACATACTCTCCGATGCATCCTAAAATTCTGAAGAGCCATCAGAAGATGTTGATTGGAAAAGGATCTACCAGTTCTTGAACAATATGTAACACAGTTCCCTAGCACTTATTTTCATTAACCCATTTCTCTCACAAGTGTAACATAGACCTTTTGCTCTTCTATAGTTTCTTAGAGCTACCCATTTATCCCCGCTCACTTGTTTTCCTACTGCCACATGCATTGGATGTTGAACCAGCGGTACACGGTTGCTGTACCGACACTGCATTCTGAAAAAATTGTCTTCTGTGATGTGTAGGAGCATTAAAGGGAGTGGAACCGTACCATCACCAAGTTCTTCATGCAACAAGGACAATTGATATGCCTTGTCCAAATTCTCTAGCATTTGATATCATGAGTCTGATAGAAGGTTTCAAACCATCCAGGAATCAAGTTACATAATAGAGAAGATCATGATGTTTTCCATAAGCTGCTAACTGATCCATGAGTTGAGAAAATTCTTCAATATAAGCCTTCACTATTGTTAGCTAACAGATATGAAACATCTTATGAAGGAGAGTCTCATGTTGATTTTTTCCAAATCTTGCCTGAAGAGCAATGCAAAAGTCCACCCAGCCAGCCTTAGGTGAACTTTCTATGATTGATACGAGCCACTTCGCCGCTGCTCCATCAAGTTTCATCGACGCATACAAAACCCAGAGTGAATTGAGAGTCCCACAAAATCCAAAATATTACTCATGACGTGATTGCCAGAGTCGTGGGTGAGTGCCGTCGAACCTAGTAAATTCACCCTCGGTCTAGGAGAAAAATAGTCAGCACACTCAACTCGAACACCTCGTCGCCGCATTTATTCGAATTAGGGGAAATATGGTTGTCACGCGCACCTCTTGTCGGATACGTAATATGAAATCCCGTCCTCCAGCCTTGAAGTTCACCGCGGTGCCCAAATTGGCCATCCACTTCTTCTAGTGACACATGTTTATTAGCAGCAGCAGTCGCCGTTACGGTGGCCGCCGAAATAGATCCATCACTCCCCATCTTGTGTCTAGAGCCCGCCGGATCTCGGTCATCGCATCATCAGCCTTGACGTTTAGAGATGAGCACTTGGCTTCATTGTCCCTGATCATGTCTGTCATGACTTGGGCTATGGACGAGAGATAGGCACGGATGCGATCTTCTACGACTTCCTTGGCTGAAATCTTCAGGAGATCGTAGATCCTCTGTGCCTCATGCGATAATTAATGCATGGCTTGAAGAAGAAGTCGTTATTGAGATGATGCGTTGGTTCTTGTGGCTTGGAAGCGCCAGAAGAAGAGGCTCTAAGATACCGTATGTAAGACCCTAACTACTAAGATCGAATAACACAGAGGAACTAAGATGGAATTGACTGGATCTTGATCTAGTTTAGAGGTTTTGCTTAGATGACCATCCAAAGATGCTCAAATCTGTAGCATCATTACATAGAGAGATAAAGACGGAAACAAGACAACTACCATAGCCTTTCTTCCTTCCCATCGACCTATCCTTGACTGCATAACCGCGTACCGCAAAAGTCATTTGCGGCAAACCGCAAACCTGTTTTGCAGTACCAAAATTCACATGGAACAGATACACAAAACAGAACTGCATATTTGAAAATTATCACTAGTTGGCGCCAGATTCATACATAGTGGATGGTTTTGAACATGAAATTTATATCAAAAAACTCGATGTCGCGCCCTACATCTAGAACCGTAGCTACCGCCGGTGGTACCTACTCACCGGATCTTCAACGACGGCATCGAAGCTAGCCTACTCGTCGTTCGAGTCAGTGGTGTCGTCAGAGTAGTCGACGATGAAGATTCCGAGCCGGGCGGCGTGCTCGCATTCGGAGCAGCATCAGACGCGGTGGAACTCGCGCACGTGCTCGTCGTGGCGGCGCTTCGCTCGCTCCCACACATCGGAGACGAGGGTCCCGAGGGAGTTATACTTAGCTCGTGGATCGCCTCATCCTCCTCCGAGCCAGAGTCGTCCTCCTCCCCCGAGCTGCCGATGTCGGTGATGTGGCCCCAACGAGCGGGAGCCAGAGCGGGAGCAAGCACCAGAGCTGTAGGTGGCGCGCGAACCACCGGCGAAGGCGCTGGCCAGAGCTCGCTGCCGTGCGGGAGCTGCCCGCCTCGGCATCGTGCGCGCCGGGCACGAGCCCGAACCCGGCCCAAGCCGGTGAGGTAACACGGGTGCGCGCAAGTGCGCCCCACGCGCGCCTGTGTGGACCGGTGCCTACGTTGTTCCTCCTCTCTAGGCGGTGGCTCGACCACCGGAGCCCCTTCCGCGGGAGCTCGAAGCGCCGCCTCGGCCGGCCAAAAAATAGACTGAACTCTGTGTGATAATTCTGTGGTAAAACAAAGCTTTTTTTGATACAATGGTATCCATAATTTCCGTGTCATTGAACTGGGCTTCCTTGGGCTAATTTCTCCACTGGGCTGCTACTGGGCTGTGTGTGTGTGTGAGAGAGAGAGAGAGCTAGCAGACCAACCTCTGGAGCCGTTTCCGAATTTCCGTTCAAAATGTCTTCTCCTCAGGCAGCCGCGAGACTCATCTCCTTCATCGACCTGCGCGTTATTTCTTTCCAATTTTGCTCCACCCCCAGCAAGATCTCATCCTCCTCCTCCCAAGTCCCAACTCTCAATTCCCCCTTCCGTTTGCCCTAGCCAGCCGCCGCCGGTGACATGGAAGAGAATGATCCTCTCGCCAGCGGCGACCAGCCTACCCCGCAGCTTCCCGACGACCTCCTACGCAACATCTTCCTCCGCCTTCCGCCGGATCCCACAGCCTTTGCCTTCGTCTCCGGTGCCTACAAAGCCTGGCGGCGCGTCGTCCACGACGACGCCAACCTCCTCCGCTCCCTCCGCGAGGCGCACGGCAACGCCCCACCGCTCCTCGGCCTCTTCTCCGACGCTGTCTACGGCGAGCTCCATTTCACCCCCAACCCCACCCCCTTCTACGGCGCGATGAATCTTCCGGCGCCGCCACCGCTTTTCCACGCGTACGGCTGCACGCATGGCCGCCTGCTCCTCCACGGCGCCGGCGGCGAGCCCCTCCTCGTCTGGGACCCTCTGACAGGGGACGAGCACCTCGTCCCGTCGCCGCCGCCGGGCTTCCTCCCCGGGCAGAGCTGCGGTGCGGCGCTGGTCTGCGACGCAGATCACGCCGACAACGGCGACTGCCACTCGTCTCCCTTCCGTGTCGTCTTCGCCTACAGCGAGGACGTGCCTCCCAGGCACACCTTTGCCTGCGTGTACAGCTCCGTGACAAGTAGCTGGGCTCCGGCGGCCACCATGGACGTCGGTTGCCACTTCGACCGGAAGCCGGGCGCCGTGGCCGGAAACGGCGCCGCCGTGTACTGGATGACTGGGGAGGCTACTAAAGTGCTCGAGTTCCACCTGGACACGCAGAGGCTGGAGCTGACTGAGACGCCGGTAGAAGTACGGGGCTGCGAGTTCTTTATCATGCCGTCCATGGACGCCGGTAGGTTCGGCCTTGCGGGCGTGATGGGGGACTACGTGTTGCTCTTCTCGTGGGAGGATGGCGTCGCAGACTGGGTTCACCGTACCATACTTCTACTGGACGACTTCCTCCCGGTTGATCATGCATATGCTAACCAACAGTTCCAGATAGGCGAAGATGGGGTCTTGCGTTCTGACGATGATGATGAGGAGGATGAGATGGACGCCCCAATGGAGCCCAAGGTGGTCGGCGTCTCTGAGAATGGAGACGCTGTTTTCTTGCACACGGAGCTTGGTCTGTTCATGATCGACTTGCAGTCCGGGCAGAGTAATCAAGTGCCTACTCCAACGACATACTTCTCCCTTATTTATCCCTACTCCACCTTCTACACAGCAGGTACGTACGTACAATACTTTACAATATCTATATTTACTTTTTGTGAAAGATAGGAAAAATATTTGGCTCAATTCAGTGAATAATAAAGAGAAGTTTATTTGCAACCATGTTTAGTCTTACAAGCCACCAACACACAGAAGCCTACTCTCCTGAAATTAACAAACTCGAATGCTTTGCTCATGCTAACACCCAATTCCTAGCTTCCATCTTGATTTTGTCGAACATCACGGTGGGCATATGCATGGTCGTGTTCACATCTTTGAAGATCCTTGCATTGCCTTCATTCCAAAGCTCCCAACAAACTAGCATGAGAAGTGAGGCCATGGCTTTTGTCTCTTACCATGGGAAAGAACAATCTTGTGCCAACATTCCTCCACCTCGTCGAAAGCGCTCCAAGATGTTGGGTCGAAGTCATGTAGCCACAACCACACCTTTATCATAGAGATATATCTACCTAGCTAGGAATAATCTAGTGGCGAATCCAGGATGAATTTGGAGGGTGGGCTAAGTGAACCATGCCACTAATTAAAATTCAGAAAAAATACATATAATCATTGTCTCGGCAACTTAAATCATATAGATAAAATCAGTAATTTTTTATCTATTGAGTTTTTGTGTGTATAAGAGCTTTGCAGATATTAATTGGTGGTTTCAAGTGCAAAATATAAATTTATGCATGTCAACCAAATACAATAGTGATATAACTGTCTAGTGCTCACTTGCTTTACATTTTGTTAAATATTAAGTCGCCCAGATCTTTTTTATGGGAATGTCTAGCCCTTCTTTGCTTTGTCCTATTGGCTATTAGGTAACAAACGGAGAAAAAAGCCTGGATGCTCCAAATCCACTCGTATTGGACTACCCCTACATGCACTGGCCCATTTCTTGTCCAGCCCAGTTGCCTTTCGCTGCTTACCCCCTCGACAGTTCGCCTCCAACGCTCCAAGGCAACCCATCTTCTTCTCGGCTGGCTGCTGAACCTCTGAGCTCTCGTCAATGGCCACCAGGAGATCTAAAATTTGATATTTCAACAAAAATAGAGGGTAGGCTTCAGCCTAATGAAGCCTACCTGGTAGATTCGCCCCTGCTTGTATATAACAAAATTTTTTTGCAAATGAGATGTCACTTATATGCCATGAAAATCCTAGCATTAGAAATTCTTTTTAATAAAAATTCTAGTCTACTTTTCTGTGGCATATAATTCATGTGTTATAGGTAAAAAACCGATGAATTAATTCTGAATACATGCCGTCCTAAAAACCCAAAGGAATGGAGTGTATGGGAATGCTTTTGTGAGGCCAACCTTAGTTTCTTTTGTGGTAAAGGCAACATCTATGGAACTTTTTTTTGATAATCAATACCATAATATATTCATATTAGAAAATAGTATATGATAGAGATACATAAGTCCAGTGATTACAAAATAAGTCTTAAAAAACTAGCAATTCTTTGAGGTCTTCAAACTCCTTTTTCCAAGACAATCTTGTACTTTTCTTGAGGCAATTAAAACTGCCAGATATCAAAACACAACATGTAAATACCAATGAGTGTTTTCCCATAATTTTAGTTTGAGCCGCAGTGCCAATGCTACGTGCACGCGTGCAGTCATTAGGAAAATCAATCAACATTACTAAGAGTATCAACACCAATATTCCAGGGAAAAGCAACCTAACAGCTCTGCCGGTGTCGCTGGCGAAACGAGAGTGCAAATCACCATTGTTGAGGACATAGCAGCTAGCCAGGATAAATATTGCGAGAATAATCCTCCTCGCGATAACCATGAGAGAAAAATCCAAAATCGATCTAGGGAAGCAAGATCTGAAAGACCGTACCTATGGAACATTAATCATTCAACGCAATCATTGAGGCCATGAAGGAGATCTAACCGTCAAATGAAGGGCCACATATCACTTATTATAGACGATGCAATCTCTATTGACATAAATATAAAAAAATATGGCTACCAAAGTACTAATTTAATCTTTTGAAAACATTACTTTTATTGAAAACCCAACTCATACATCGGGTTCCTCACACCTTCCGATGCCGGTGAGACCGGCCAGGAATCGGTCTATGGAGGAGTTGGAGAGGCAACACCTACCTCACTTGATTAGATAAACTGGGGATAGTTATGTAAGATGGGTTAGGAGGCATGGAAAACAAAACAAGACTTACCAGGGCACTGAAAACCGAGAGCTCCCCCACATCTTGTAAACTCTAAATGATTAGTTGAGTAACATATTAATTTCTCCCACATCTTGTAAACGCTAAATGATTAGTTGAGTAACATATTAATTTTGGAATTTTTTACTTTCGTTATGTTGCATACTGAAGGCAACAACGACATGTTGGGAATCACAAAACTATTTGAGGCTATTTTTTGTTAATAGAGTACATTCAGTTTGACAATAATTTTTTCTTTTGAAAGAAAGGAAATTAAAATATTTGGCCAATTCAGTAAATAAACAGAAGTTTGCAACCTTGTTTAGTCCTACAAGCCACCAACACACAGAAGCCTACTCTCCTGAAATTAACAAACTCAAATGCATGCTTTGCTCCTGCTAACACCCAATTCTTAGCTTCCATCTTGATTTTGCCGAACATCACGGTGGGCATGGTCGTGTTCACATCTTTGAAGATCCTTGCATTGCCTTCATTCCAAAGCTCGCCCAACAAACTAGCATGAGAAGTGAGGCCATGACTTTTGTCTCTTACCATGGGAAAGAACAATCTTGTGCCAACATTCCTCCACCTCGTCGAAAGCGCTCCAAGATGTTGGGTCGAAGTCATGTAGCCACAACCACACCTTTATCATTGAGATATACTATCTAACTAGCTAGGAATAATATTATTTTATTTAATGCTGAATGCTGATTAATGTTTGTCATGTTCATGAATACGGATTAGCATATCCTAAATTTTATGTACGTCATACTACTATATAATCTCCTTCATTTATAAGACATGTGTGTTCTCTCTAGATTATCAGTTTGCAAATGAGATATCACTTATATGCCATGAAAATTCTAGCATTAGAATTCCGGTGTGTACTTTTCTGTGACATATAAATCATGTGTTATAGGTAAAAAATGGATGAATTATAAATACATGCCGGCCTAAAAAACCAAAAGGATGGAGTGTATGGAGATGCTTTTGTGAGACCGACCTTAGTTTTTTTTGGGAAAGGCAACACCTATGGCACTTTTTTGATAATCATTACCATGCTATATTCATAGTAGAAAATACTACATGGTAGTGATACATAAGCTGACGCTAGTGATTACTTAAAAAAACTAGCAAATCTTTGAGGTCTTGAAACTCTTTCTTCTGCCAAGACTCAATTTTGCACTATTCTAAAGGCAGACAAAAACTGACAGATATCAAAACACAACAGGCAAATACCAATGATGGTTTTTCCATAATCTTAGTTTGAGGCGCACTGGTAATGCTACATGCACGCCTACATCCATTAGGAAAATCAATCAACATTTCCAATACAGGTATTCTAGGGAAAAGCAACCAAATAGCTTAGTCGATGTCACTAGCGAAACGAGAGTGCAAATCACCATTTTCGAGGACGTAGCAGTCGGGACAAATATTTCAAGATTAATACTCCACACATAAACCATGAGAAAAAAATCCAAAATTGAATGGGGAAGTAAGATCTGAATTATAAATACCTATGAGACCATAATCTTTCAACGCAACAATTGAGGCCGGGAAGGACATCTCATTGTTGAATGAAGGGACAAGTATCACTAATTATAGACGATGCAATCTCTATTGACATATATGTCAAAAAAATATGGCTACCAAAAATACCAATCTAATCTTTTGAAAACACTACTTTTATTGATATCTCAACCCATAGATCGGGTTCTGCACACCTCACGATGCCGGTGAGACCGACCAAAGGAGGGGGAACCGATCTATGTAGGAGTTGTCGAGGCAACACATATGTCACTTGATTAGATAAACTGGGGAAAGTTTAAGAGGGTCCATGAGGCGGGGAAAAGACTTACCAACGCACTAAAAACCCGAGATCTCTCCCACATCTTTTAAACCTTACATGATTATTTGAGTAACATATTAAATTTGGAATTTTTTTACTTTCCTTATCTTGCATACTAAAGGCAACAACGACATGTTGGGAATCAAAAACTATTCGAGGCTATTTTTTGTTAATAGAGTACATTCAGTGTGACAACAATATGTTCCGAACATAAAAAATCTCTACTTGAATTTTGAAGATAGCGATTCTGTATTTTGTGAGAAGTTCTATTCTTCATATATATTATTATATTTGTTTCTTTAGTTTATTTTCTTTGGTCTTTTAGATGAACCTGGCTATATATTATGATCGATCAAAATATTGATAGTTAATGTTATGTGGTTACTATTGAACACATGTTCACAATACTAGACCATTGAATGCCACATCTTTTTTGGTTACATTTATGGACGGACCCAAGATTTGAGTAGGGGGGGGGGGGGAGGGTGAAGAAGACGACGACCACATGAAGCTACTAGAGCTGTGTTTTTGTTTTAGATTAATTAGTAATTTCTCCTAGTGTTCCAATATTGAATAATATAAGTTCTAAAAATTGGGTATAGCACCAAGGGCTCTTGATAAGATACAAACTGATGTTTCCTACATATATTGATTGTATAGAGATCAACATGTCCTCTCAGTTAGATTTGAATTTGTTTTCATAAAGTACACTTCCAATTGATTACTAGAAGTTCCTATAGTCCTAGCTAGTGATACGAGTTTATATCAAACCAGTAGCCAATACTTAATAGTATTCCAAGTACAATTGATTTCACGAAAATATAGTAATTTGAATAAATATACTGATACAATACCTAGGTCTTGGGGAACTCATGTGAGCTTGCACCGGGAGGTTGTAGACTCTTCAGTCTTTAGATCGATCCGCCATGCATGGGCAATGGGTGTGTGACATCCAGGCGGTCATGAAGAAAGTTTCTCAATGATGGGTGTGAGGCTCAGGCTGGTGGTTGTGGCTATGCCCTAGCAGAGGCTGACGGCAAACGATTTCTGTCAATCAAGTTGACCGCCATGGATGGATGTCGTACGAATCGATCCTCTTGTATTGTTGGCAGAGACCATATACTTGCTACAAATTAACCTAGAGAACTACTGAAACTAGTGCTAATCTCAATTAGAAATTGTTTGGAGGGAGGCGTTGGTTGTGTGTGTATGTGTGTGTGTGGAGGGGGGGGGGGGGGGGGGGGGGAGGGGTTGGGGTGGGAGGGAGGGGATGTTTAGACCCCTACTCACCCTGACTCTGCCCCTGGTCACGTTCAATGGACCTAAGCTTCCTATGTACATGTAACTAACTAAGAAGTTGCTTAATTCATGACTATGAATTTTATTGTTGTATTTAGAATCATGGATTACATGTGTTATATCAAGTGACTAGTACTGAACTATATTAAGTAACCACTCTAAATAATATACTGGTAAACATCAACGTGTGTCCATAGATCCATCGGAGGTTATATATGTGTGTTTTCCTAAATAAACTACTATTGAAGTTTTAAGTTGTCTACATAAGTCAATAGATCCATTGGTTGTTGAGTTTACAACCGTGATTTGCTCAGGCAAAGTTTCGTATCCATAATTTAGTTGGCATGTATTTGTTTTTTGCCACACCAGGCTTGCCGCACTTTATTACCCATATGGCCCATTTTTTATACAATCAAAATTTTCCTAAATTTGCAAAAGTTTGGCGTCAAACTTCTCATCTAACATTTTTTGGCTGGCCACACTTTAGCTTGGCAAAATGTGATTGTGAGCCAAACATGCCCATATCACAAAAGATAGTGAGATTTGGTTATGTTGATCAATTTGGTACAAAATTTTAATGATTTTGTTATATTATCACCAAAATAATGCATTTGGTCATTTATATTAAGTAAATAAATAATGGGGTAGATGATCACTACGGTTTATTTTAGCATCTATAAGTGGTCCTCCCAAGTTATTATGTGTGATTCCCAGTCGACTATTAATTCCCTGTCAACTTCTACTAACCGACACTCACTATTTGCTAAAAAAAATGCATACACATACATGCACACAACTGGTGAAAGATTCAAGAAATCATGTACAAATGATTGCCTATCCATTAAAATTTGAATGTAGCAGCTACAATCATGTAAGTTTTCTAAAAATAATATGGTTATGATCTAAACCTTGATTTGAGTTGAATTAATGTTATACGATTATGAAATTCTTAATAGGGTTTTGATTAGAAGTAGTTTTTTGATAGTACTCGCAGTATTACATATATACTTAAAACTCCTGTTTCTTTTGTAACACTAGCCGCAACCTATATACTTTAATTTATGGAGGGTTGTCATTGGATTTTCTAATTTTAGAAATAGTATTTGTCCATCTTATCTCAATTCATGCATGATTCCAGATAATCCACTTTGATCTAATTACATGATTTATACTCTATATTTCGATCACTATGTGTTTCTTTGCCTTGAAACTTGTTTTTAGTACATTTTCTAGCTGAGGGAATCAAGAGTGTAGGTATTGCATCATCTAGAATTCTTGTGCAACTTAACTACTTGAGGACAGATCTAACGATGTAGAGGGAGTAACATTAACAAAATACGTAAAGGTTTTTGTACCGTTGACTCACATGATTGATATATCTTCTTTTATTCGCTCTATATTTTTGTAAACAAGATATGGTTTGTCACTAAGAGACATAGTTCCATAGATAGAGTTGCAGAGAAAAACAATATGTGATGCAACTTTAGAAAATGAACCAGATTATATACATATTATAGAAAATCTAGGAAATATGCAAAACACATCTTATTATGAGTGTTGCATCAAGAAACATCTCCTCTAACTTTAGTCAACAAAAATATGTAGCAAAATTTTACATTCCTAAGTGTTCTCGAAATATGACATTAACTAAGCCAACAAAAATGTGCATTTGTAGCTTATATAGGTATGGTCGGTAGGGTTAGAAGTCAACCTTATCCCCCAGAACCTTCTCAATTCATGTGTGCATACAAGCGTAACATGTATTTCCATTTGTGTATGTTGCATGTTTCCGTAGTTGATTAGTTCGTTTCAACTTATTTTATATTGAAGTTTATTTCAGAACATGTATGCATCCCTATTGAGGTATATATTATTATATCTCTTATACTGGATCTTAAATATTTCCAGTTCATTCGTGCAGTAAAACTGGAACAAAAATCTCCAGGCCCAACCCGAGACAACACCCAACACCACTCATACCCATGGTTAGAGCTGCTTGTCTATCTTCTATTTCGTCTTCACTTCATAGCCGCCCATCATAGCTGAGATCGGAGATACCAGCTGATCCATGATGACTCCCGCGGTAATATAACTACTAACAATAATGAACTTTGTAGTCAGTGGAGAAAGACTAATAGCAGGTGTTTTTCCCACTTATATAGATGAAGGGTTCTGTTGTAGAATGTATATATTATATAACCAACGAATGATAAGTTTGATCTATCAGCTTGATGCAATTTTGAGATGACTTGTGATATTGTACAATTGTAGATGGGGTAGGAATAGACACTATCAAAAGGTTTGGATAAGTTTCCATACGATTTCATCCTTTGGTCTTTTTTGCTTTTCTTATAGGTGGAGAAATCAGTGCTCAAGGTGAAAAGTAGTGATGGCCGTGCTGACTAATTTTTGCCAATGAAGAGGTGATGACTAACTGTATCCTAGCATCTGGTAGCTTTTTTAAATGTTCTGTTGTGACTTAATTAAATATATAGTAAATTTGTTTCGATTATTAAAAATAGTTATTTTTTTCATTTTTTCTGCTTGTAGGATAGGTTGCTGCAATAATTTCCAGGTTACCTCTCGCTATATGAAAAGTTAAATGTTTATTTTACAGTATCTGGTTGCAAATGAACATCGACTATTACCGTAATAAAATAATTACATTAATTTATGATGGTTAACTTTGTATATGGAGATGAATATCTTGAGTGGCCGCTTAGCATCACCGAATGTTTTTGGACAAAAATGTGATGCCCAAAAGACATGTGAACTTACCACACACAAATTTGTCTTTGATCATTATAATACAGTTAGAAGCACTGCAAATTTCAACCATTTATTCTTGGCAGTAGAGGGCAGGCCATTAGAAAAAAATTATTGGCACAAAAATTAGACTATGAACTTCCTTGCTTTTATATTTATCGTATGTAATGTAGGGTTTACCAAAATATATTTAACTAGTTGAATAAGCATAGGGACACATTATGGTGTTCTTAATGTTTATATTAAGAGAATATTATATATATAATATAGACTACAATGTGGTGTTCTTAATGCTTATAAATAGACTACATTGTATAGGGAAAAATACTTCTTACTCCGCGGATATATATATTATATTTTATACATGGACAAATAGGTTTATGATATTATGTAGTATTATTTTCAGAGACTAACAAGAACGTTGATTTTTTAGGTACCAAGAGCATACAACATCTATGGTGATTTGATAGAATGGACCTGATTGATTGAGCTTCAAAATTCTGTATGTCCTAACAATGTAGTTGTTGTATACATGTAACTGTTTTTCCCTTTTATTGTATTGTATCTGTAATATTCTCAACGATTTTCACTACTCCCTGGTCTCAGAATAGTTTGCACTAACAATTGTGTATTGTGATCTACAAAATCTATTTAATTCTTCACATCTTTGGCTTGCGTTTGATTTTAGTAATTATACATCCTATTTCCATCACATCGCATTGTGATCTGTACATCATTAATCATTTTTAGATGGCATATTCTCCCAAATTATGCCTCCATGAATGTTAAGTGGGTATTTCCGTACTATGATTTATGTAGCTTCCACATGTATGAAAATTGAACTCATGCTTGCTCCTCGATCGCTCAGGCGAATGAATACTGGGAAGCCACAAGCCAAAGATTACAGACTAGAATGCAACCTATGTAGTCCCCTGATATATATCTTATGTATCTATTCCATTATATGACATTCTTTAGTTTCCGCAACTAATTTGTATAGGTAGTTCATTGACCATCGTGCTTTACCATCTCCGCACTCTTCTTGGTGTGCCCTCTGTTGATTAGGGTCCCATCATTGATGTGAGAATGAGTCGACAAGACCATGTGACACTCATGTTGGAGTCCCGTGAGGCGAAACTGAATCACCACTAGATCTCTATTCTGATGAAGAGATTTCCCTGTTCGACTTGATCCAGGAAGAATAAAAAAATAGATTATCTCTAGGGGTCAACATCCTAATCAGAAATCAAAACCACCTAATGTGCCATTACCTGCTTTAAAACATTTGTGGCTGACATCCTACAAAAGTTAACATTGGGAGGTTATTTGTTGATTGAAACATATCTATGGTGACATATATGCTAAATGTGCCACAATTTGATTATTGGTATTAGCACCCGCTAGGAGTGGGGAGAGTTGGTGAATTGGTAGTAAATCTCATGTTGAACGTTCATCTTAAACTATATGTTTCGTAGTTTGTCCACTAGGTGTGTTTCTATATTTTAGCGCTAGAAGGCACAACCAAACATACCTGGTGTGCAGAACTGGAAAGGCTCACAATTTTAACAGGTGATACATCCTCAAATTCTATAAGTCATGTGCAATGTATGCTCTTATAGAGGCAACAGAGAATAAAATCCCAGATATTTTTCCTTTAGCAGGCTTTATCCTTGGTTTGGGGTTGGCCACTTCATGAGGAACCAATGCCACACCAATGGTTCTAGCTATTCTTGCAAGTGGATTTTGTTTTGCAAGTGACACACAGATTCCAATTAACACTAAATGTCATTACTTATCTTTGAACTCGACATCGACATGGCCTAATATTTTTGTCCTTCGGGTTTTTATTTAAATTCACGAGAGAGGGAGAGCGGGAGAAGACATACCCTGTTTCTGAATTTCAATTCAAAAACACACGTTCGTCACCTCAGTCAGCAACCACATGCAAGTATTTTTTTCTCATTTTGCATCCCCTAGCCAGGATTCCTCTTCGTCCTCCTCCCAAGTCCCAACTCTCAATCCCTATAGCCCTAGCTATAGGCATCATCAAATCAACCTCCTTGACCAGCGTACACCATGGATTCTCGATCTCTCGAAATAGGCTTTCTCCCCGCTTTATAAATAAAGCATAGGTAAGACCACTGCTGGGCAGACAGCACAACGCCCAAAGGAAGATACACCCCACAATACAAGAGGCTAGGAAAAACCCAAGACCAAGCCGAAAACAAGAAGAAATAACAGAAAAAGAAAGCCGAGAACAGCGGTGTGCCGAAAACGAAAACAACTCGCAACCGATGCGCCCTCCAGAGAAGTACCACCACACGTCCCGCAGTCCAAAGCGTCTGCGTACCAAAAACGCACCTCCAAGAAGGGGAGTGACGATGACGACACTGTTGTCTGGCCGGGACCTAGGGTTTCCCCCGGTACACAACTATGAGGGGTGGGGGAGGGATGTCCCCGACACCCTTCAAGAAGAAAGGTGATACCCACGGGCGTCACCGTGCCGGTGTCAACGCATAAGGATTTCTCCCAACCCCTCCAGAACCACACTCCCGAGCACTTTGTAAAGCTCCACCAATCTCGTCACCCACGAGCACGTGCCATCCTGGTCTTGAAGTCGCCACCGTCGTCACATCGAGAGCCACGGCACGAAGCCGGTAGGCCGAGGGAGCGGGGCCTTCAGCAAGGGCCAACATGCCAATAGTACGCGGGAGGGAACTACCTCCACCAGTAGCACGTGGTAGCCGCCCGGATGCAGCAGCAAGACAAACCAGGCCCTCCGGCCCGGCTGAGCCCGCGAAGTCCCGTGAAGTCCCACCGCCGCACTGTAACAAGGGTGCCACCAAACACGCCAACCGCCGCCGCAGGACCTACTCCTCCTCCCCCAGGGGATTCGCCGCAACGACATATCCTGGTCGTCAAGTAACACCATCATCGCCACCGAGCTTCCCCGGGCCTTCTGGACCGCTGTCGATCTAGGGATCTCACGTCACCTCCCGGAGCCTCCTCCACCAGAGGGACGTCGTAGTCGTCCACCTTCCATGGCTGCCGCCCCGGCGTCCACGAGCTCGAGTCCTTACCTCCGCCAACATCACACTCCAAAGGCCGTCGAAATTGGTAGGGTGATCGGGCGCCATCTCCAGAGGTTGTAAGTCCGCGCAGCCACCAAAGTGCGGGGTATTACCCACCACCACCCGAAGCGGCCGCTGTCCGGACGCAGCGGCAGGGCTGATCAACCGGGATCAGGCCCAGATCAGCCCGCGAACCCCTGAGGCCCGCAGGCCCAGATCTGGACCAGATCATCCCCGCTGCCGCGTTGCTGCGCCTTGGTGTCGCCACCGACCGAGCCCCGGAGGACGTCCTCTCAGCACCACCACCACCGAGCCGACCTCCATTGTGCTCCGTCGCCGCCGGCCCTCCCCGAGCCATGCCTAGGGCACCTAGGGAAGAGGCGCACCACACCGTCCAAGAGTAGAGGAAGCCGAGCACGCAACCACCAGGGCCGTCGTCCCGCAGCCACCAGATCTAGGGCGACCCAGGCCGGCCACCACTGCGGCCACAAGGACCAGCGCCGTCGTAAATGCGCCCGCACGCCGTCCCCAAGCCAGGCTGGAGGAGCACGCCTCTGCCAGAGCACCGCCGCCACCGTTGCGCACCGCCGCCAGGCCGAGAGCCCCCAAGCTCCTCACCTAGCGCGCGGGGGAGGACAAATCCGCTGCCGCCGGCGTCGCACGAGCTTTGCCCAGCGGCCCACGCCGGCGGCGGGATTCCCGATGACCCACTCCACAATATTCTTGGTGCATTGTGCACGACAAGGAAAAATTCTCCACCCTTCCATGCAGCAATGCATAGTCCAACCCCTGGCCTCTTCTCTAGCGCCCTTGAGGTGGCGGTCCTGTTCAAATGAAATTAAGTTGAAGGAGTACACAAGATTGTGTTATTTACACTTATAGTTTTACCGGTGAATTGTAATTTGACAAAGAAATGATTTTCGTCAGACAAAGAAGGGTGATTATCTGTTAGGTACCAAGATAAGCATCTCAGGTTCTTTGATAGAATGGAAGTGATTTTCCTGAGCTTCAGAACTCTTCTTGTCATGCACAATGGTGTATGCTTATAATAGTGTGTGTTTTAGTCGATCTGAATTATCCTCAACGGTTTTCCCTACTCGTGGTCTCTAAATATTCTTGGGAATACCCCCGTGAAGTGAACTTCAAACATTTGTCTAGAAATATATTTGGATTGTGCAATGTTACCCACACAAGTATGTTTCATTCATAATAAGGTTGATATTGTTAGTTACATTTTAGTAATTAGTTACATAACTTTTCCATTGTACGATCATGTGCCTCCAGAGACACAAAGTAAAATCAAACACTCAACGGTGCTGACCAGCCTACCATCACGTAGCTTCCCGATAATCTACTCTGCAACATCTTCCAACGCCTCCCTTTGGATCCTAGCGCCTTCGGGTTCGTCTATATATGTCGCCTACAAAGAGTGGCAACGCATCATCCATGGCACTAGTAGGAAAAAGGTTACTAGTAGGGTGTGCAGGAATGCTACCATGGTCAAAAATTCATAGCACTTAGAACTTGGACAGTATCAAGAACAAGCTAAGCGCGACAATGTTGACTCTACATGACTAGAGTAAAGAGAGATTCGGATCAGTTCAAAAGGAACTAAAGAAATTAAGAAGTAGACTACATAAAGTACATCTCGACCATCGATGTTTTGGAGATTATGACCCCCAGAGGCACTCTCCAGGATGAGGATGACAAAAAGGCGGTGTGCGACTAGTGCAGCAAGGCGGTCGAGAAGAGAGGGACATACCGCCGAAGAGAAGCAAGGGTAAGAGCATCTCTAATCAGGGGCCCTAAAGTCCTCCCAAAAGGCTATCGGAGGTGCCGATGCTTAAAATCATGCCCATCCCACCCCCAAATTCGTTTTTGGCACCGATGTGACCCATTTTGTTATCCGGCGCTCCCAGGTCGAACCCAACCAACTAGGGGCTAGCGGGGGCGTCGGATTGAGTTCAAAACAATGTGGGCCAGCCTTGTCGACGCCACACGCAAGAAAACTCGCCCATTTTGCATTCCCTCCCCCACGACCATCACGCCAGCAGCTCGCCGCCGCTACCAACCCTCGTTGCCATCAGTCGTTCAGTCCGCTAGAAGTATCCGTGCAGCCGCTGGAAATACTTCCAACGCCCTCCCTTGCCACCTCCCGACCTGCATCGTCGCCGCCATTCCACCTCCTGGTAGCTCCAAGCCTGCCACACAACCTCCCTGCCTACTAGGTGTTCAGCGGTTTGCCAAAGGCATGGATTTAGACGAGGAAGAGATGTTGGCCGCTTTGATGGATGATGAAGTCGTCATTGCTGCTGGCGCCAAAGACACCATCAATGATGACGATCATCTTATGATCATCACTTCCCTCCTGGGCATGATTGTCGGCGTCGATGAGAAGCCTCCTGCTAGGGGTTCGAAGCCTGGGCGGCGCAGGAGCAAGCCAAGGCAGAGTATGGAAGTCTACTACATTCTCTATGCCGACTACTTCGCTAAAAACCCATTTCACGGCGACATCATATTTTGACACTATTTTAGGATAAGCCGCAAGCTTTTTCTGAAGATTGTCGAGCAATTAAGAGAGTTCGACGACTACTTCAAACTGAAGAGAGACAATGTCAGCTTGCTTGGTTTTTCCACAATTCAAAAATGCACAGTTGCTCTCTGGATGCTTGCATATGAAATTCCTCGAGATACACATGACGTCTTCCTCCGCATGGCCGATCCCACAGCCATCGACTGTATGTACATGTTTTGCATGACAATTGTGGAAGTGTATGGAAAGAATTATCTGAGAACACCTAATGTAGAAGACACATCTTGGATCTTGGCACATAATGCAGCAAGGGGTTTTTCAGGCATGCTTGGAAGCTTCGACTATACGCACTGGGCATTGAAGAAATGCCCCATTTGCGCACTAGGGCATGTACAAAGGTCACAAGATATTATGTAGTGTCGTGCTTGAGGCTATGGAAGATCAAGATATGTGGATTTGGCATGCTTTCTTTAGTATGGCAGGATCACACGATGACATGCAGTGTTCAAATGTGTTCGCCAAGCTAGTTCAAGGCACAACTCCTATGATGGATTTTGAAATCAATGGCCACCACTACAACAAATAAAACTATCTAGCAGATGGTATATATTTAGGAGAACGGCACATGGGCTCACCGTGTCCTTGTTTGGCTCCACGAGTTCCTAGCATGGCATGAACTAGATGCCCTGACCTGATACGACTGCGGGTGGTCGGGTTCTCCCACGAGTCCAACTCCATTTTCTTCCAGGCAGTGCCGGGTGCGTACATCACAACTTGGAGTCTGGGCAGCACCAGCGAGTGCTTGAAACATATCATCACCTCTCCTTTGTTTATCCCTACTACTCCTTCTATACAGCAGGTATAATTTCTTCACACTAGATATATTATCTTTGGTAGTTAGGAATGGCCTAGCTAATAGAGTATAACCGTTTCTGTTCAGTGATAATTCAATATTGATGAATGTTTTTCATGTCTATGAATGCTGATTAGAAACTTTCAAATTTCATGTAGATCATATATTCGTATGTGCTTTCATGCATATGGCTTGCTTAATCCTGGGATAGAGAGAGACAGACATATCAGTTGAGAAAATAATTTTTTTGAAATTTATTAGTGTTATGTAATCACTACATGTACATGTAATTTATCCCTATTGTAGAACAATAGAGAGTGACGAGCGGTAACATCGGCAATGCTCATTGAAATGGACTTAGGGTTTCGTGGAAAAGAGAGCGCTGTTGGTTTCGTCGGCTTAACAGACAAAAAAGGGAGGCGATTTACCCAGGTTCATGCCCACGTAGAGGAAACCCTACTTCCTGCTTGTCTGCTCATATTATCATTGGAGAGTACAAACTAATTGAGTCAACTAGATGAGATCTCGCCGAGAAAGAGAAAGGCGTGATGTCTATTGTCTAGATCTATTGTCGGGTGTAGCGCGTCGAGTGCCCTCCTTGTTGGCCCCTTCTAGTATTTATATATGGGGGGACTAGGTCTCGGGTGCCAATACGAGTAGGTTACAAGTTAGAGTTTATATCTAGTCTAGTATTGAACTTTTCTTGTCTTGTATCGTTAGGAGTTTGTGTCCTTATAGGCTTCGTATTTGTTGAATCGTCATGGGTTTTATGGATCTTGATGTATCTTCGAATAAGCCTTCCTTCGGGTCGTACCATATATGCCAATAGTAGGCACCCGAAGGGTCATGCCCATGTTAGAGAAGGATTGTCGGAATATATTGGTTGTATTATTGAGCTTCGAGTATATATAGACGTATAAGGGATCATCTTGGAGTACACGTCAAGTTAGGCTAGAGTCCTAACTATTCTAAACTACCATAACAACTGTCCTCAACTTAGGAGAAGGGCTGGTGTAATTTTGCCTCCATTTGTCTCTGCTGTTACACAAAATATTCAGTTTGGTACGTTCACTGATGAAACTCAACTTTCTCATGAGGAGGATCCAAATAGCAAGGTGCAAGATGAGGAGGATCCAACTTTTGGAAAAATGATTGATGATATGGTTTACAGGGTTTTTAATTGTGGTAAATGTTTAAGTATGGGCCATGTTACTAATCAATGCTCCAATCAAATTCGATGTCAGGCCTTTTTCATTATGGCCATATCAGAAAAGAGTGCCTGAAGCTGAAGAGTCAAGCTAGGAAGCGGTAGATTCCTAAGGAAAAAAGAGTTGGCATTGCAACCGGAGAAGACAATTTGGACAAAACTTGTCATAATGATGGCACCGACCAGGATTTGGACAAGGGCAAACAATATTTTGTCGATTCGCCTGAACACTCCCCTTCCTGCACAACTCCAAACCCTACCCCAAAATCGCCGCCTACGCCTACCTCGTCGACAATGGCTAACTTCCCGCTTGATCCAACGAGATGGATTCCTGAAGGCCATCAAGTCATCGATGGTGGCCCCACAAGATTGCCTAGAACCTTCTACACGCCGTCTGTGTTGCCGCGGCGTCGCCATGACCACATTGTAACTGTGGAGCTCATGCCGCCACCTCCCCCCCACCTTGAACTCTACTGGAGGCAACATGTCAGGAATTTTATTGTGCATCAACTGCATCGTGAAGTGGATGCTAGTTAGCCTTGTCTCTTTGGTATCGGGTTTTTCTTCCTGCGTAGTGCTGCATCCATAGCTGCTCTTGTGAATCATATTCCTTATCAGTTACATAACGGTATCTTTGTGTGTTTTGTGGCTCACGATGATAGAGAAAATCATAGAGCAGAGTTGGGATTTTCTACTGGATGGTTGATGTTCCTGGGATTGCCCTTGGATTATAGGAATGACTATGATATAAACAATGCTATTGCTACTTTTGGTAAGTGTCTACACTGGCACCAAGATCAGGATGTGATTGAAAGGAAACTAGTTTATGCTTCATTCCCTTCTATAACAAGAGTCCCTAGAGATATTGTTTTTGGCAATTATGCCACTGTGGGTGGAGTAAGAGAATCATGGACTGCAGTCTGTTATATTCTTACTGCTGAATTTGCTAATCACTTGCCACATGATGAAGATCAGATGCCTCTCAATAGGAATCCTCATCCCATGCCTGGTAACCAGAAATTTGGAGACAATAATAATTTTGCTAATCCACCTTTTCCTGAAATTGGATGGAATCATCAAGAGGATCTGCAGCAGCACTTTGATCAGAACAATGATAATAACTTTTTTCAGTAGCAAGATAACAATGCAGGTGGTTTTCAACAACAAGATGATCTGAACATGGATCAAGCTGACAATTCTGCTGTGACAGAGGACACTGATGACTCAGGGGGTTCTCATCATAATGAGAGCATTGTGCATCATCAGAATATTATTATTAATCAGGTCAGAATTGCCCCAATGGAAAGCATGTTGTTACCTGTGAAATATGGACCTTGACCCCCCTCCAAGTTTGCTAATTGACCAGATTTTAAACTCCATGTTTCCTAAGCACTGCATGGACTATATCCCTGTTAGTCTTCCTAATCCAATTTTTAGCAAACTTTTGGCAAAAGGATTTGGTCTTGTGCTTTTGAAGGCTGTCTAAATTTTACTACCTCATGGAAGCAACCTGAAGCCACAGTCTCTTTGGTTGGGAAGGGCAGGACAGTGGCCAGGATGCTCAATTATGATGAGCCAGCTATATTACAGAGTGGTTCATCACCAATTTTTACAGATTCACCAATCTCTTGTCCAAAGAATAAAAGGAAGAAATCATGTGCAATCCATACCTGCCTATCAGATTCACACGTAGTCAATCCAAGCCTCTGATTGCAGATAAGAAAAGACAAAAAATATCTGATGGGGCTAGTAGCTCAATTTTTATTGGCAAAGGACAGGAGTCAAATGAGAAGACTCCTGTTAGAAGGAGCACAAGAATGGCAAACAAGGCTGCAGGATATAAGACTCCTGTGGTGTCTGACAAACCCAAACCCAGGAAAAAGGCTAAGTCAGCTAGGCCTTTGGAAAATACAGAGGAAGATATCCTGCCTGTCATCCCCATTGCTACTTTGCAAGAAACAGGTCAAGATCTAGAGATCCCACCTGAAGACATATCTGTGGAAAAGCTTATGGCTTCTCCACCATCTCCAACCAGAAAGAAGGACTCCAATGATAAGTAAAGTTTTTGTTTTGGGTGGTGCTGGAAAGGATGGGATCAGAACTTTGGAATTGTATTTTGCAGTCAGGCTCTTGTCAATTTGTCTCTCCCAAACATATTATCCACTTGTTGAGTATGATGGAACTGTGGCAATGAATTTCAATTTGGCTCTAATGTCATATATGTTGATGATTTCCTGGGGTCTTTTGTTTTCTGATATGATGACTTGCTATGCTTGTCATTCTTTTGCTACCATTACATTGGTTATCAATGAATAGTTACTCAACTCTAAAGTTGGACTGGAAAGTTCTTTGCTGGAATGTTAGGGGAACTAATGACAAGGACAAACAATTGGCAGTGTTTAACAAAATTGATGAAAGCAATTGTGCAGTTATTTGTCTACAAGAAACCAAGTGTGAAAGTTTTGACCACTCATTCATAAGATCTTTTTGTCCTAAATGTTTTGACCAATTTATCTTATCACCATCGGTTGGGGCATTTGGAGGAATTATTGTTTTATGGAACAACTCTATATTCAGAGGAGAACTACTCGAAATAAACAGAGCTGCAATCAAAGTAAAATTCACTTCTTCACACAATTCCGAAACTTGGACTTTAGTGAATGTCTATGGGCCTTGCAAAGGTCAGGAGAGAGACAATTTTGTACAATGGCTTTATGATTTGCAAATACCTGTCCATGAACACTAGTTGTTGTTAGGGGATTTCAAATTCATTCGGTCAGTTGAAAACATAAACAAATATGGGGCTGACATGAATGATATTTTCCTATTTAACAGTATTATTAGTCACCTTGCCCTTATTGAGTTGCCTTTAAAAGGAAGAAATTTCACTTGGTCGAATATGCAGGACAACCCACTATTAGAACAGCTTGACTGGTTCTTCACTTCTTGTAATTGGACACTCCAATATCCCAACACTATGGTCAATCCACTGTCAAAAACTACTTCTGATCACATTCCATGTGTGGTAAACATTTCCACAAATATTCCAAAAGCAAAAAAATTCAGATTTGAAAATATGTGGCTTCAGCAACCTAGTTTTCTTGATGTGGTTAAGCAAGCTTGGGGACATCTAGTTAAGCAGGGTCCTATTGCCAACATGATAACTGCAAAGTTCAAAAATACAAGATATTCTCTTAAAAAGTAGGGGAAAAAGATGTCTCATATCAAAGCTCTGATAGAAAAATGTAATAAGGTCATTCTAATGCTTGATGATATTGAAGATAAGAGAATTCCCAGCAGACCTGAATTTAAATTCAGAATATTGTATAGCTACACTTAAAAAGTTTATTGAATATTCAGTCAACCTACTGGAAGAATAGATGCACCATAAGATGGGTAAAGTTTGGAGGAGAAAATTCGAAAAAAATTCATGCAAAGGCCACAGAAAGGTACATGCACAATGTGATCAATGATATAAAAGATGAACATGGTAATACATTAATTAATCACAATGATAAAGATGATGCATTATGGAGATGTTATAAGAATCGTATGGGGGTTTCTACAAGTGTTGAGAATAGAGCAGATCTATTAGAATTGATTCAAGAAGTGGATAATCTGCATAGTCTGTCGGCAGAATCAGTAATTCAGAAATTGAGGATGTAGTAAAATTTATGAAAACTGACAAGGCACCAGGCCCTGATGGATTCAATGGAGCTTTTGTTAAAAAATGTTGACATATTATTAAAGAAGACTTTATCAAGCTGTGTCATGATTTCCATAAGGGCCTCACACCCCTTGAAAGCATAAATGGTTCCTATATCACTCTGGTTCCAAAAAAGAACAGCCCTGAGACAGTTAATGTTTTTAGACCCATTTCTCTCACAAATACATGTTTGAAATTTCTTACTAAACTAGCTGCCAACAGACGTCAGAAGGAAATAAAGAGATGCATTCATGTCAACCAATATGGATTTATTAAATGCAGAACAATATAAGATTGCCTTGGTTGGACTTTTGAATATTTGCATCAATGCCATGTTTCCAAGAGAAGAACAGTAATTATAAAACTGGATTTTGAAAAGGCTTTTGACACTATTGAACATAAAGCAATTATCAGGATTCTAAGGTGTAAAGGATTTGATGAAGTTTTTATTGGCTAGGTAAAATAAATTCTCTCATCTGGTTCATCCTCTATATTTCTGAATGGAGTTCTAGGAAGAAACTTTTATTGTAAGCGTGGGGTAAGACAGGGTGATCCCCTCTCTCCTTTACTGTA
Source organism: Avena sativa (assembly GCA_916181665.1). Classification (NCBI taxonomy): domain Eukaryota; kingdom Viridiplantae; phylum Streptophyta; class Magnoliopsida; order Poales; family Poaceae; genus Avena; species Avena sativa. Next base: position 331,509,479 of record OV702296.1, read on the forward strand.
TGTCCTAGGAGGGGATTTATTACAAAGTTTCATAAATAAGGCTTATAGAGATGGAAGACTGAGAACTCCAATCCCAAATAGAGGAACCTATGATTTCCCTATTGTCCAATATGCTGATGACACCATCATTGTCATGCAAGCATATCCAGATCAATTACATATTCTAAAAGAGATACTGGATGAATATTATTCCTTCACTGGGCTAAAAGTCAACTTTCATAAATCTGCTCTGATTCCAATCAATATGAATCAAGATGAAGCCAGTTTGCTTGCTTTGGAAATTGGTTGTATTACTGCTACACTACCATTTCCATACCTTGGTTTGCCTATGGGAGTTACAAAACCAGCTATTAAAGATATGTCACCTCTAATTGATAGAGTGGAAAGAAGGCTTACTGCCACTACCTCCTTCCTTTCTTATGGAGATAGGCTGGTCATTATAAATTCTGTGCTTTCTTCAAAGCCTCTACACTACCTCTGTTCTCTTGAAATTTTAAAAGGAGTCATTGAAGTAATAAATAGAGCAAGAGGGCACTGTTTATGGAGGAAAAAGAAAGAAGATGGGAATATAAACTCCCTAGCCTCATGGGACATGATTTGCAAACCAAAAGTGAAAGGTGGTTTAGGCATAATAAATTTGGAAGTTTAAAACAAATGTCTGCTCATGAAACATCTGCACAAACTGTACAATAATGAGGATCTTCCATGGGTAAAGTTGGTAAGAGATGCTTACTATTACAATGAGGTGCCTCACAATGTTACTGTTTGTGGCTCTTTTTGGTGGAGAAGTATTATGAAATTTGAAGAAGACTTTTGATCAATGTCAGTATGTAAAATTGGTAAAGGCGATTCGGCCCTATTCTGGTTAGATACTTGGAATAATTTACCTTTAGCTCAGTCTTACCCAAGGCTTTTCTCTTTTGCTCTTGATAAGAACTGCTCAGTTCAACAAGCCATTGCTTTAGTTCAGCTGGAGGGGGCATTTCACCTGCCATTATCGGATGAAGCCAATGCAGAACTTTTAATGTTACAAATACAATTACAACATGTCAGCATTGATCCACATGCACGGGATAAAGGGGATAACAAGATAACAAAGTCTGGGGATTACTCTGCAAATATGGTGTACAAAGCCCACTTCAATCTGATTCCAGATCATTTCCCTTCTAAGTGGCTATGAAAGAGTAAACGTATGTCAAAACACAAGGTCTTTGCTTGGTTAATCTTACACGATCGAATTAACACAAAAGAAATGCTAATAAGAAGACATTGGAATGTGAATACTGATTTAGATTGTGTGTTATGTCCCAGTCATACTCTGGAGGATTGGACTCACTTATTCTTCAAATGTAACTACAGTGTCAGAGTTTGGACATATTTATAGATCAATTGGGGTACGGGTTCAGGTCCAGAAATTGGGGTACGGGTTCAGGTCGATGTTTTGTTGAGATAGTCATCTTAACTTGCTGGAATATTTGGAGACAAAGAAACGATAAGATTTTTAAACGGACGAGACCAACCTTCAAAGCATGGAAGGCTGGATTTGTCTAAGATGTCTCATTGCTCAAACATAGAATTACAAGCTCTAAAGTTGCATTCAATAAAGGGCTGTGGGGGTCTCCCCTGTAGTAGTTAAGCTTAAAAAAACAACTATGCGTACGATACTTTAACATCACCCGTAGTTGTAGAATTAGTGTCGTGAACAACTGGAACATCGCAGACGGTCAGACTGGAGATATACCGAAGTAGAATCCAGTAGGCTGACATCCCCCGCAGTCCGAGCCGGAATGTCATGGACGGTGTCGTGTCATGGAAGCTTGGACTATAGATAAAGCTGATGGTGCTCAAGCGAGGTGGTCTCTAAATATTCTTGGGAATATCCGCATGAAGTGAGTTTCAAACATTTTGGCTAGACATATATTTGGATTATGCAATGTTACCCACACAAGTATGTTTCATTAATAAGAAGGTTGATATTGTTAGTTACATTTTAGTAATTACTTACATCACTTTTCCATTGTATGATCACGTGCCTCCAGAGACATAAAGGAAAATCAAACACTCAACGGTGCTGACCAGCATACCATCATGTAGCTTCCTGATAATCTATTCTGAAACATCTTCCAACGCCTCCCTTTGGATCCTAGCGCCTTCGGGTTCGTCTGTATATGTTGCCTACAAATAGTGGCGGTGCATCATCCATGGCACTAGTAGGACAAAGCTTAATGGTAGGGTGTGGAGGAATGCTACCATGGTAAAAAATTCATAGCACTCAGAACTTGGACGATATCATGAACAAGCTAAACGCAACAATGTTGACTCTACATGACTAGAGTAAAGAGAGATTCATATCAGTTCAAAAGGAACTGAAGAAATTAAGAAGTAGACTACATAAAGTACATCTCGTCCATGGGTGTTTTGTGGATTATGACCCCTAGAGGCAGTCTCCAGGATGAGGATGACAAAAAGGCGGTCTTGGGCGACGAGTGCAGCAAGGCGGTTGACCGCTGGAGAGAAGCAAGGGTAAGAGCATCTCCACTCAGGGGCCCTAAAGCCCTCCTAAAAGGCTATCGGATGTGCCGACGCTCAAAATCATGCCCATCCCACCCCTAAATTCTTTTTTGGCACCGGAGCGACCCATTTTGTTATCTGGCGCTCCTAAAACGAACCCAACACACTAGGGGCTATCGGGGGCGCCGAATTGAGTTCAAAATGGTGCAGGCCAGCCCTGTCATCGACACGCGCATGAAAACTCGCCCATTTTGCATTTCCTCCCACACGACCATCACCCGAACAGCTCGCCGCCGCTACCATCCCTCGTTGCCGTCAGCTGTTCAGTCCGCTTGAAGTATCTGCACAGCCGCTAGAAATACTTCCAATTCCCTTGATGACCCACAAGTGTAGGGGATCGCGAAGGGTAGTATTACCCAATTTATTGATTCGACACAAGGGGAACCAAAGAATACTTGCAAGCCTTAACAACTGAGTTGTCAGTTCAGCTGCACCTGGAACTAGTTCTTGCTCACAGAAGTTTATCAGTAGCAACAGTTTGATAGTAGAAACAACAAAGCAACAAAAACAGTGGAACAGAAGCAATAGTAACAGTAAACAGTAGGATTCGAGTGCGGTAGGCATAGGGATGGATGGACGGGCGTTGCATGGACGAGTCTAAACATGTAACTTCAAGAACCAGGGCATTGTAGATAAATAATAACAAGCATCCAAGTACTAAACAATCCTAGGCATGTGCTCCAAATATAGTCATACGTGCTCGCAATGAGAACTTGCACAACATCTTCTGTCCAGCCAGCCCGTGGCAGCGGGGCCTCTAGGGAACTACTGGCAAATAAGGTGCTCCTTTTAATAGAGCACCAGAGCAAAGCATTAACACTCCGTGAACACATGTGATCCTCACACCACAGCCATCCCCTCCGGTTGTCCCAATTATTGTCACTTTGGGGCCTTTGGATCCCGACAATGATATGTGTACACAACTTGCAGATAAGGTCACAAACAATACTATCATAATGATTCAATAATAAGTTTAGATTTGAGATCATGGCACTCGGGCCCTAGTGACAAGCGTTAAGCACAACAAGTTGCAACAAAGTCAAATAGCACTAATAGAGATACTAGGCACTATGCCCTAACAATCATATTCGATTACATGATAGAACTCATCCAACCCCTACCATACCCAAGCCTACAACGGGGGATTACTCACTCATGGATGAGGGAAACATCGATGGTTGATGGAGATGCGTTGGTGATGATGATGGCGATGATCCTCTCCAAATTCCCCGTCCTGGCAGGGTGCCAGAACGGAGTTTCTGGATCCGAATCTTGGTTTCTGGTGGGGCTTATAGCTCCCATGCGACGTCTTTACACGGAATTGGAAGGAACACGACATCGTTGAAAAGAATAGCTCCCATGCGACAGTTGTGAGGCAGCTAATATCCTAGGGCCACACGGGCCATAAAATGGTCGTTAAGGACACATTTAACTTTGTTCCAAGATTAGGGTTAAGCCAAACCAGTCGGTTGGGACAGCTAGTCAAGCCAGTCAAACCAACCGCTTCCGACCGAGAACGCGCGTCACACTGACTGTAGCTTCCCCGACGGTGGCGGCGGACCTCACCCAGCGTTCTCGGCGCTGGCGGCGGTAGGGCAATTAATTTAGGAGGCGGCGCTTTCGTTCGACGGCGAAGGTGGTGAGTGCCATTTGAAAGCTAATTCCTCTCCCATTCTTCTCAATTCGAGATCTGAGCATGCCCATTGATGCTAGATTGCGGAGGCGAGGGTGTGCTGAACGGGGCGAGGGGGAACGAGATGGATCATGGAGAGGGGACTTCTAATCGGTATATCCTGTATCTCTGCACTTAATTTGTCTAAGGTTGAGCTCTTTGTTCGCTTCCGCTAGCTCACAGTGCCCGGCAAAAACAGGGGAGACGACGTTGCGCGCCAAACCTTCGAATTTTGCATCAATTTCTTTCCCTCTAGGGTTGTTTTAGTTGATGGCAGCACACAGCTCATTGAGAGAGACACAATTGTTAAATGGGAGGTGGAATTAGAACATGTTGATCCCCAAGAGCTAATAAACATGGGAGAGGAGGCGGTGAGGAAAATGGTGGAAAAAATTGGGGATAGTGTGGTTTGGGGGCCAGAGCAAGAAGTTTCTTTGTTACGATTTGATGATTGCAAATGTGACTATGTTAGGGTTGAGACGGGGGAACATATAGTTGATGAAATCGATGAGCGAAACGGTTGGACAAGCAAAACTGTTCTGTTTTTAGTAGAGCTCATTGATCTGAAACCTGATTCGAGGGTTGGATATGTGGCCTCGAAGCTGGCTGCTCAGATGGTCGAGGATGATTGGGCTGCACAAAGGCAAGTAATGCCTATACTTACTGATTTGGAAGTGTTAACAGTGGAGGATGATGCTAATGCACAAGGGGATGCTGCAGATGCTAATGCACAAAGGATTATAACTGTTGATTGGAATTCAGTTGAGATACATGACCGGACTGATTTGGTCATTGCACCAACAGATGACATTGAAATGGCAAAGCTTTTTGGCATTCCTATAGATGACAGAGACAAGGAGAAGAAGAGGGATGAAGATGCAAATGATGGTGACAACCATTTAAGAGTTGAAGAGGCAGATATAGATCTAGAGTTGTTGGAAAATGCTGCAGTTCATGTAGATGATGCACATGATGATGAGCTAGTAACAGTTTATGACAAAGAGGACCCAGTTATTGAAGTTGGGAGATTGTTTCCAAGCATGGATGAATTTAGGATGTGTTTTAGGACATATGCAGACAAACGTGAGTTTGCTACCAAGACTATGTGGACTGATAAAAAGTTCTATGCAAAATGCGTAGGTTATGATGGTGGTGCCAAGCCTTGCAAGTGGTATATATCTGCTAGACGCCAACCTGATGGAAGGACAATAAGAGTGAATCAAATTCCAAAACCTCATACTTGCATTACAAGTTCTCAAACAGTTACAAAGATGACATCACAATTATGGGTTGCAGAAAAGATCAAGCCCATTTTAGCCACAACACCAAACATCACTGCAAAGAGACTGGAAATAGACTTGGAAAAGCAGTACCCCATTAAGCTGAATTATACTACAGTGTGGAAGGCAAAGCAAAGGGCAATGAAAGAGCTATATGGTGATTGGGAAAATACCTTTCGAATGCTTTATAACTTCAAAGCAGAAGTAGAGAAGAGGTCACCTGGCAGTGTTGTGGAGATAGATACTGAGGTAACGGCTGATGGGAAAGTCTTCTTCTCTAAATTCTCCATGATTTTAAAGCCTTGCATCGATGGCTTCAAAGCAGGGTGCCGTCCATATTTGAGTATAGACTCATCTTTCTTGACTGGAAAGTGGAATGGTCAACTAGCAACATGCAATGCTTTAGATGGACACAATTGGATGTTCCCTGTAGCTATTGGCATGTTTCAGTCTGAGATAGAGGCATCATGGACATGGTTCATGATGCAGTTGAAAATATGCATAGGGCCAGTCTCTCCATTGGCAGTGCACACAGATGCATGTAAAGGTTTAGAAAATGTAGTGAAGATTGTTTTCCCTCATGCTAAGCAGAGGGAGTGCTTCTTCCATATGTGGATGAATTTGATCAAAAAATTCAGAGGAGATGATTTTGGACGCATGTGGCCAGCAGCAAGATCTTACACCCGACAGGCACATTCATATCACCTTGAGAAGATTAAGGCGGCATGCTCTAAGGAGGATAGGGTCAAGTTTTGTACATGGTTGGAAACCTACCATTCTCTTTTATGGTACAGGTCAGGTTTTAACACTGCCATCAAATGTGATCATATAAACAATAATTTGGCAGAAAGTTTCAACAACAAAGTGAAGGAGTTAAAAGACTTGCCTGTCCATGACATGGTTGACCAGATCAGGATCATGATCATGAGGTTGTGGGAATTGAGAAGAAGGCTTGGTGATGTTCTTTAAGGAGATAAGCTTCCTGATGTTGTGCAGCAGGTGGTCAACAAGAGCAGAAATCTTGCACATTTACGTGTTGAAAAATCCTCATTGTGGGGTGCTGAAGTCAGAGATACAAAGACTGGCAGGAGGCATGTTGTTGACACTCAATTGCATGAATGCACATGCCTTGAGTGGCAACACACTGGGAAGCCTTGTGAGCATGCCATACTTTTCTTGGCCTCCAAACACAAGCTAAATATGCACCCATATTTGCATGAGTATTATTCTGTAGCAAAATTCAAGGCTGCATATGGAACACAAATTCCAGCACTTACAGATCAGTCTCAGTGGCCTGAAGTGGACATTCAGTTCTCCTTGTGTCCTCCTTTGATGAAAAGAAAGGCTGGCAGGCCCAAGCAGAGTAGATTCAAGGCTTGGTTTGAGAAAGGTGGGAGCAACAAGAAGGGAAAGAAAGATGAAAAGAAAGATGCCAATCCAAAAAGGGCCCAAAAAGGTAACAAGAATAGATGCAAACTCGGTGAAGAACTTGGACACCGAGCTGGCTCTACCCAAGTGCAGATACACTTCTGAAAAGCAAAAGTATGTTCATCCAAAATCTATCCCATTTCTTGTTGATGATTTTTCTCCCCCAGCTAACTTGCTTGTTTTTAGGAGGAAGCGTGGAGAAAAAGGCCCACCTCTTGTTGTTGACAAATGCTGGCCAGTGAAAAGGGCAAGAATCAATGGCCAAAGAAAGAAGAGAACTAACCAGATCATGTTTGGTGCCGCTGAGGTGCAATCTGAACTTGTTTTGGAGGATGATGTGCAAACTATTGAGGCTTTAGGGCACACCGTTTCTGATTTGGAAGCTCTGGTGCAAAATGAGGGGCAAAATGAGCATGTTGTTGAGGCCCTAGTGCAAAATGAGCTTGTTGTTGAGGCTCTGGTGCAAAATGAGCATGTTGTTGAGGCTCTGGTGCAAAATGAGCCTGTTGTTGAGGCTCTGGTGCAAAATGAGCCTGTTGTTGAGGCTCTGGTGCAAAATGACCATGTTGATGAGGCTCTGGTGCAAAGTGACCATGTTGATGAGGCTCTGGTGCCAGATTATGTTGTTGAGGAGGTGCAGGAGGTGAAGGAGACTCTTGGACGTGCTGTGGGGAGGCCATATGGTAATGGTAAGAAAAAGAAGAGCATAAACTTGTTGTGTGGTGTGAAACTTGTGAAGGAGAAGAAAACGAGGGGTAAGAAGAGCCAAAAGAAATAGACTTTGAAGTTGGCACTTGTTGTTGTTGTAAACATTTGTTATTGTAATAATTTGGCAGTTGTTGTTGTTGTAAACATTTGTTATTATAATAATTTGTCACTTGTTGTTGATAATTTGGACAAAATTCAAATATGATGGTAAATTTGAATTTCAACAAATGTAGCTATGTACTTTTTATATGTTTGTATGAGCTTCCAACGTTTTTCTCATATGTAGAGTACAACTCATCCTCACCCTGATCCCTTTTGTGAAGTACAACTCACCCTCACCCAAAATGTGGTAGAAATGGGCTCCAAAGCTAGGGTAAACCCCCCCATTTCTAAGCAAGTTTTTTTTCAACCATTTCTAAAACCAAGTATGATATTTTTCCTCACAACTATCTTACATAACATGACACCATGCGAAGGTTTTGTATTTTTTTGATTTTTTTTGAATTAGTTATGCACCTTTGAATGTCTGGTCAAACTTTTTGAAGGGTTTTCATAAATATTCTTAGCTAGGGGCTGAGGCTCACAAAACTAGCATTGGATATCTCATGAAATAGCATGTTGTGAACCTAAAAATGATTTTTACAAAAAATCATCAGCATGAAATCATGTACCTGTAGTTCATATCTTACCCACTTCCAATCGATTCGGCAGGATTTGTTTTTCACCAAGGATGGAATGAAAGGTTTGAGATACTCAAGTTGGGAAATTGTACATGCTAGGTGGTCTAGTATTTTTGAAAAATAGGATGTTACCATTTTGAAACTTCAATTTAGTGGTTGCTTCACAAATCCCCCCTCTTTCGGCACTAAGAAAATAGAAAATGGATTTTCTGTGCGTCGAAAAGGAAAACTTTGTGCTACAACATTGTTAGTCATCCCATTATACACATGCATGCCCAATATGGGCACATTATCACAAAATATGCCTTGATTCTAGCCATATCATTGGTCATTTGACCCGAAAGCTAGAAAACCTCGGAGGAGATAGGTCATTTTGTGAAGGTTTTTTTGAAATATGATCAATAGACCAAGTTTGATATTTTTCCTCACAACTATGTCACATAACATGACACCATGAGAAGGTTTTGTATTTTTTTGATTTTTTTGAATTAGTTATGCACATTTGAATGTCTGGTCAAACTTGTGAAACCTCGTTGACTGCATCCTAAACCCAGCTAACCCTAAGGCCGAATGAGGAACGTAGATCTAACCCTAGCGCGACACTGTGGCCGTCCGATCGCATCTTCTAGAAGGATTTCGCGGGTGGCTCTAGGCTATCCGTGGAAGGGCTTGTTCTGCAACCTGATTGGTTGGCGTCTCTTAGAAGGATTTCGCTCCTAGCTCTTGGCGATTCGTGGGATGGATGATTCTGAAATCTGATTGGCTCGCATCGTTTTTCCATGAATAGATAAGGTACAGCGTGGCACACTCCATTGATCATTAGACCGAGCGTGGCATGCGAGGGCACTGGGCGGGGCTGGCTGCACCATGCATGCATGCTATGCATCGCGTCGTAGTCTAGCTATTTTGCGTGCAGCCAACCGATACAGCAGCATGGCAGCATATTTACTCCCTCCGTCGCATTAAATAAGTGTATGTCTAACAACTTTCTTCAGTCAAACTTACTCCCCTCCGGTTCATGCGCCATAGAAAAAGTCAATATTTATGAACTTTGACTACGTATATAAGAAAAAATATCAAAATCTAAAATATGTAATAAATATAAGATACATCATGGCACACTCCATTGATCGTTGGACCGAGCGTGGCATGCGAGGGCGCTGGGCGGGCGGGCTGCACCATGCATGCATGTTATGCAGCTGCCTCTCGCGTCGCAGTCTAGCTATTTTGCGTGCAACAGCGCTGCGGCGTATTTACTCCCTCCGTCGCATTAAATAAGTGTACGTCTAACAACTTTCTTCAGTCAAACTTACTCCCCTCCGGTTCATGCGCCATAGAAATAATATCAAAATCTAAAATATGTAATAAATATAATTATATTCACCATAACACATACTTTTATATTATATAAAATTGATATTATAAACTTAATTTCATACTTCCTCTATTCCCTCCAATTGACATCCCTCTGATTACTTCCATCGATTTTTCGACGATTTTTCTTCTCAAACGTTGAGTTTCCATGTGTGAGTTTGTTGCATGCGGTGTGTAAAAACGAACGAGTTTGCTGCATGTCGTGTGACAACTACCTTGGTCTTAGATTCCTACATTTATTACCGAGTAAATCAAGGCCAAATTCTATTTTCTCTTTTATTTTTTTACTGCCAATGAACAACTACCTTGGATGTTTTTTCTCTCTTTCCCATTAATGCATGCATGCATGCAGGGGCGGGGGCGACGGTGCAGGGGTCACGTCGCATCGTAGCAATTTTTTTGCACTGACCGCATTGGTCACGCACGCGGCTACGCCCGCTGCCTACACGCAACACAGTGCACACAGCTGCGCCAACGCTGGATTCCCACGCTGCCCTTCACACTGAGCCCTCAATAAATAGGCAAAATGGCTTTTCCTATTCATCTCATCTTGCCCCTCATCTTCAACCTCGAGCCCGTACCTTTGCCTCCTCCCAGCCCCAAACCCCAAAAAACACTCCGGCGACCATGGCGACCTCCCCCTCCCCCCGCTTCCCTTTGGAATCCGAAGTCAGCGACGAGGACAACCACCCGGACCACAAGCAGGTCTAGGAGCAGGAGGCGCCCACGTGCCCGAGGCGTGGCAAAAAGGGGGGCGACGCAAAGCCCCGCCCTGCCCCTGGGCACAGAGCCACATCGTCCACAACCCCCTCCCCAGCATCGGCGGCAACCTCCCGACGATGGCCCCTCCGAAGAGTATTGGAAGGCGGCGGAGAAGGAGGAGGAGGCGGAGCTGGATGCTTACGCCAAGTGGGAGGAGAAGCAGTCCGCGCGCGCCTTGAAGAAAAGGCGGAAACGGGGGAAGGAGGACCTACGGGAGGCCAATCGCCAGGCCTTCCAGGAGAAGCAGCGGCGGCGGCTTGGAATGCTGCGGCGGCGGCTTGGAGGGCGGCGACACCGGCACCGCCCCCACCGACGATGGAGTAGGGCGGCGAGGTTGACCGACAGCCGGGCGGGCTAAACCCACGTAGTAGCTAGGGTTTAGACCAGGGTTTAGGCGCCTAGTTGCCCTTCCCTTCTATATTGTACCCCTTTTCTTTTATTGTAATGTTATCGGGCTATCTAATATATGTAATGTTATCTAATATATTATCTATCCCATGTTTTACTCGTGCCCGCAATATTTATAATCTGTTATCACTCGACTTGTGTTTTATTGTATTGTCATTTGTCAAAACACCCAAAACAACAAGTGCATAAAACAAAAGACACAAAAACAAGTTCTCATATAATACTCGTGCAATATTTATAAAATGAGTGGAATTAGAAAAGCTCAAAAGGAAGAATAAGTTAACCTTATGATGGTTGATTATTTTCAAACAACACATGCAACACATGGTTCATTTTCAAACAACACATTTAGATATTTACATAAGTTAAAGGGGCGCCCAAGTTATGTTAGTTAAATGGATGCCCTTGGCCTTCATTTATATATTTACTTTCGCAAAAAATAAAAGATTGCGACCTGAGCACGAGTATCTGCAGATCCACACGTCCCTAGTTAGATTGTAACGTGAGTACACTTTTTTTGCCCAATCTACAAGTAGTTACTATTGGGTCTGGATACGACCATTTTGGCCAAGCTAAGTTCTATTTGGGCCTAGCCTTTTTCAATCACTCCTCGTCAATTTTTTTTACTTTTCAACCCCTCCCTCTCCCCTGCACACTGATAAAACTGAAGGAACACTGATTTCGAAAACAGAGCAGCTCAAAATTAGCCCAAATTTATGTTACATTTTATTCAAGCCAAAGACATAGACCATTACATCCATTACAAAGCATCACTCGAACACTGATTGCGCTGTCTAATGACTAATGATCAGGAGATAAACTAATCCGAGAGAAATTACACAAAAATAAAAAAAAACGGCCATCAGATTGTCCTGCTTCTTCAATTCGATGATTTGCCTTAGCTGCTTGTTCATCTTCTTCAGCTCGGTCTTCACTTCCGCATCCACCGTAGTACCAATGGAAATGGGGTTGCCACATCCCAATTGCTCCACCACTGACGGGTTTTCGAGCTCCCGGGATGCTACCTCCACCCCAATTGGCTCGATGTACTCATCAAGCCACTCAAAATGCCCACATTTTGGCAGTTCCTGAAATCGCAAAGATGAACCCTAAATCCCAAATTCGATGAATGCATGAAATTTCAAAATAAAAGCAAGAAATTGGCGCTCAGAACACTCATATCTCACCTTTCTCTGCTCGGGCTTGCTCTCACACTTCACAAATTCCCGGCCAATGTTGCTGTTCTTGTCAGTGGATGTGACAAGCCGCTTCAGGGGCACGGTACGGGGGCAATCGGGGCACCTCCTCATTGGCACCGCACCATACCGAGGCCATGAGCGGAGGGAGGCTGAAGCAGAGCTCGACATCCCTCGCCAGCGTTGCCGCATTTGCTCGCCGGAGAAGAAAACGGAAGGGTATGAGATTTAGACGAGGAAGAGATGTTGCCGCATTTGCTCGACCTCCCTGCCTACTAGGTGTTCGGCGGTTTGCCAAAGGCATGGATTTAGACGAGGAAGAGATGTTGGCCGCTCTGATGGACGATGAAGTCGTCGTTGCTAATGGCGCCAAAGACACCATTAGCGATGACGATCATCTTATGATCATCAGTTCCCTCCTGGGCATGATTGCTGGCGCGGATGAGAAGCCGCCTGCTGGGGGTTCGAAGCCTGTGCGGCGCAGGAGAAAGCCAAGGAAGAGTATGGAAGGCTACTACATGCCCTATGCCGACTACTTCGTTGATGACCCATTTCACGGCGACATCATATTTCGACACTGTTTTAGGATAAGCCGCAAGCTTTTTTTGAAGATTGTCGACCACTTAAGAGAGAACGACGACTACTTCAAACTGAAGAGAGACAATGTCGGCTTGCTTGGTTTTTCCACAATTCAAAAATACACAGTTGCTCTCCAGATGCTTGCATATGGAATTCCTCGAGATACACATGACGTCTACCTCCGCATGGCCGAGCCCACAACCATCGATTGCATGGACATGTTTTGCATGACAATTGTGGAAGTGTATGGAAAGAATTATCTGAGAACACCCAATGTAGAAGACACATCTCGGATCTTGGGACATAATGTAGCAAGGGGGTTTCTAGACATGCTTGGAAGCGTCAACTATATGCACTAGGCATTGAAGAACTGCCCCATTTGCGCACTAGGGGATGTACAAAGGTCACAAGATATCATGTAGTGTCGTGCTTGAGGCTATGGAAGATCACAATATGTGGATTTGGCATGCTTTCTTCAGTATGGCAGGATCACACGATGAAATGCAGTGTTCAATGTGTTCGCCAAGATAGTTGAAGGCACAACTCCTGCGGTGGATTTTCAGATCAATGGCCACCACTACGACAAAGAAAACTATCCAGCAGATGGTATATATTTAGGAGAATGGCGCATGGGCTCACCGTATCCTTGTTTGGATCCACGAGTTCCTAGCATGGCATGAACTAGATGCCCTGACCCTGATACGACTTCGGGTGGTTGGGTTCTCCCACGAGTCCAACTCCATTTTCTTCTAGGCAGTGTCGAGTGTGTACATCACAACTTGGAGTCTGGGCAGCACCAACGAGTGCTTGAAACGGATCAACACCTCTCCTTTGTTTATCCCTACTACTCCTTCTATACAGCAGGTATAATTTCTTCACACTAGATATATTCTCCTAGGTAGTTAGGAATGGCCTAGATAATATATTATAACATTTTCTGTTCAGTGATAATTCAATATCGATGAATGTTTTTCATGTCTACGAATGCTGATTATCAACTTTCAAATTTCATGTACATCATATATTCGTATGTGCTTTCATGCATATGGCTTGTTTAATCTTGCGATAGAGAGATACATACGTATTAGTTGCGAAAATAATTTTCTTGAAATTTATTAGTGTTCTGTAATCACTACATGTATATGTAATTTATCCCTACTGTAGAACAATAGAGAGTGACAAGCGGTAACATCGGCAATGTCAATTGTTATGGACTTAGGGTTTTGTGGAAAAGAGAGCGCTGGTGATTTCGTTGGATTAACAGACAAACAAGGGAGGTGATTTACCCAGGTTCAGGCCCTCGTAGAGAAAACCCTACTTCCTGCTTGTCTGCTCATAGTATTATTAGAGAGTACAAACTACTTGAGTCGACTAGATGCGATCTCGCCGAGAAAGAGAAAGGCGTGATGTCTATTGTCTAGATCTATTGTCGGGTGTAGCGCGTCGGGTGCCCTCCTTGTTGGCCCCTCCTAGCCTTTATATATGGGGATGCTAGGTCTTAGTTGCCAATACGAGTAGGTTACAAGTTAAAATTTGTATCTAGTCTATCTTGAACTTTCCTTGTTTTGTATCATCAGGAGTTTGTGTCCTTATAGGCTTCGTATCTGTTGAGTCGCCATGGGCTTAATGGATCTTGATGTATCTTCGAGTGAGCCTTCCTTCGGGTTATACCATATATGCCAATAGTGGGCACCCGAAGTGTCATTCCCATGTCAGAGATGGATTGTCCGAATATGTTGGATGTATTATTGAGCCTCAATTATATATAGACGTATAAGGGATCATCTTGGAGTACAAGTCAAGTTAGGCTAGAGTCCTAACTATCCTAAACTACCATAACAACTGTGTGTACCTACTCTAACATCCCCCGCAGTTGAAGCGGTAACATCGTGAACAACTGGAACATCACAGACGGTCAGACTAGAGATATACCAAAGTAGAATCCAGTAGGCTAAAATCCCCCTGCAGTCCGAGCCAGAATGTCATGCACGGTGCGTTGCGGTAACTTGGAGACGCGTCGAGGTAGTCGTCGAGGATGTCGATGCTGAAGCCAATGCAGTTTGAGTCGTCGAGGACGAGGTGTGGCCATAGTTTTGCCAGAACTAGGCGCATGTCGGGGACGAACGCACACTTCGGTTTTGCTAGAACCGAGTATGCAAAGAAGAACTCGTCGGTGATGCGATAAAAGTAGTCTTTAGAGGAAGGGGTTGATGCCGATGAGGACGAGGCATCGATCGGAGCATGGGACACTCAAGAACACATCAGGGGTGAAGGTACTCCCTGTGTTGTGAGTACTAGGCATGCGAGGGGAAGGGACCATCACGAACTTGTCGCCATGTCATAGAGACTAGCAGGGGAGGCCTCCAGAGCAATTACAAGGCACAAAGCAGTGAAGGGAGAGATGACGATGCTGTCCACGGTTGTCGGAGTAGAGGAGCGGGTGGTGTAGTTGGGGAAGATGATGACGTTGATGGCGAAGTTGTAGTGGACGAAGAAGTATAGCGCGGCGAAACCAGCAGCGACCCGGAGTGTTCATGCTGGACGCCTAGAGAGGCGCAGCGAAGGTACTCGATGTAGGAGAAGAAGAACCCGGTGCTGTGACGAAGACCATGCGCAGGCATCCGCGCCGTAGGAGATGACATGGTGGAAACGAAGGACATCGGTGCATGGGGACGACGAAGTAGACTGCATGCAGCGACGCTATGACCCGAGGGGGAGGCATAGCTGTAGGGTGCCAGTCAGTGCAGCGGCTGGGAGACCACCAACGATGTACACACTAAGAAAAGCGCGTTGGAAGCCGGTAGATTGGACCAAAGGCGGAGGCATTGCAGCCCGAAGGGGCAACGCATCGGCAGCCTGTAGCTCGATTGGTGGTAGGTGCGTGCTTAGGGATGTGCGTGGCGTAGACAGGCGTGGGATCGGTTGATCAGACCGATGGTACACCGTATGCGCCATGGCGTGGATGACACGTAGATCATAGTCGATGGTAGCATTGTCGGTGATGTCCCAGACGAAGACGACAAAGACAATCCGAGGGGGCGGCCACGACAGCCTTCCAAAGAAGGCGTAGCAGCCATCCGCGGTATGCGGCAGCCTGCCGTGAGGCCGTAACAGCCTGTCGAGGCAGGCGCGACAGCGGAGAGGGAAGGCACCCATGCGCAGTGTAAATCATCGATGCCGATGGTAAGAGTAGAGACACAACGATGACGACAGCGGTGGGCGACTCAGTCCGATCTAAGATCGATAAAAAAACCGTTCAAGAGATTGGAAAAAGAGACTTACAGGGCAGCCGATCACGGATCAGCGGATGAACCCTGCGTACGGGTTGCACAACTCACGACTGAGATCATGGAGATCGACCTCCCCCGGGGCAGCGCGGGGAAGTGTGCCGGAGGTGGCTAGGGTTTGGGATCGGTTTAGACTAATAACATGTAGAACGATAGAGAGTGATTGTCTGAATATGTTGAATGTATTATTAAGCTTCATGAGCGAGTATATATAAACATACAGGGGATCATCTTGAAGTACAAGTCAAGTCAGGTTAGAGTCCTAACTATCCTAAACTACCATAACAACCATGCCTACAATACTCTAACATCTACTACTCCTATACAACAGGTGTATGTAATTTCTTCGCCCTCAATATAGTTTCTTAGAGCTACCCATTTATCCTCGCTCACTTGTTTTCCTACTGCCACATGCATTGGATGTTGAACCAGCGGTGAACGGTTGCTGTACCAACACTGCATTCTGAACAAATTGTCTTCTGTGATGTCTAGGAGCATTAAAGGGAGTGGAAACATCACCAAGTTCTTCATGCAACAAGGAAAATTGATATGCCTTGTCCAAATTCTCTGGCATTTCTGATAGAAGGTTTCAAACCATCCAGGAATCAAGTTACATAATAGAGAAGATCAGGATGTTTTCCATAAGCTTCTAACTGATCCATGAGTTGAGAAAATTCTTCAACATAAGCTTTCAGTATTGTTAGCTGATAGATATGAACCATCTTATGAAGGAGAGTCTCATGTTGATTTTTGCCAAATCTTTCCTGAAAACCAAGGCAAAAGTCCGCCCAACCAACCTTAGGTGAACTTTCTCTGATTGATACGAGCCACTTCGCCGCTGCTCCATCAAATTGCATCGACGCATACAAAACCCAAAGTGAATTGAGAGTCCCCCAAAATCCAAAATATTACTTATGACGTGATTGCCAGAGTCACGGGTGAGTGCCGTCGAACCTAGAAAATTCATCCTCGGTCCAGGAGAAAAATGGTCAGCACACTCAACGAACACCTCATCAGCGCATTTATTAGAATTATGGGAAATATGGTTGTCACGCGTACCTCTTGTTGGATACGGAATGAGAAATCCCGCCCTCCAGCCTTCAAGTTCACCGCGGTTCCCAAATTGGCCATCTACTTCTTCAAGTGACACATGTTTATTAGCCGCAGCAGTCACCGTTACGGTGGCCGCCGAAGTAGATCATCACTCCCCATCTTGTGTCTAGATCCCGTCGGATGTCGGTCATCGCATCATCAACCTTGACATTTAGAGATGAGCACTTGGCTTCATTGCCCCTGATCATGTCTGTCATGGATTGGGCTACGGACGAGAGATAGGCATGGATGCGATCTTCTACGACTTCCTTGGCTGAAATATTCAGGAGATCATAGATCCTATGTGCCTCATGCGATAATTCATCCATGGATTGAAGAAGAAGTCATCATTGAGATGATGCATTGGTGCTTGTGGCTTGGAAGCGCCAGAAGCACAGGCTCTAAGATACCGTATGTAAGACCCTAGATACTAAGATGGAATAACATAGAGGAACTAAGATGGAATTGACTGGATCTTGATCTAGTTTAGAGGTTTCGCTTAAATGACCATCCAAGGACGCTCAGATCTGTAGCATCATTACAATAGAGTGATAAAGACGAAAACAAGACAACTACAATAGCCTTTCTTCCTTCCCATCGACCTATCCTTGACTTGAGGTATAAATAGGTGCTTCAACAGAGCCACTCCCCATTCTTCATCCACGCCGAAGGCCTGGTCTCTCTCTTGGCTGGCCCGCCTCAGCCGTTGGGCCAGCTCCAATGCTTGCATCAACTGAGTTCCCACCTTGGCTGGGAACAGTTTCGTACCAAGTGTGCTCTTTTGTTTATTGAATATGGCATATCATGTTGATTTATAGTAGTGGCAAACTTGTATTGTTTAAAAAAATAGACTGAACGCTGTGTGATAATTCTATGGTAAAACAAAGCTTTTGTCAGGCTTGTTAACGAGTAATTCACTCCATAATTTCCGTGTCACTGAACTGGGCTTCTTTGGGCTAATTTCTCCACTGGGCTGCTACTGGGCTGTGCGTGTGAGAGATAGCAGACCAACCTGTGGATCCCTTTCTGAATTTCCGTTCAATTTAATTTAGCAATGCCACTAGGTCCTAGAACATTGAAACTAAAATATGGTTGTCATACTGAATCACAAACAACATAAATAAGCCTTTATATTTTGTACAAAGAGAGTATGTGGTTGCCTTGGTGACCTAAATTTCTTAAACTTTAAGGGTTCATATTTTCTAGATGCTGATGTGGTAATTACACACTATTATCACCTAATATATTGAACCTATTGGTCTTCATATGTTGCATATATATTTATTATTTTACTAAAAGGTAGTTATTTATGTTTATTTTGTGAGTAGTTTTCTGATCAACTTCTACTAATGGCAATCTGCTATCAGAATTCACACACACATGGTTTTCAACTTATGATAATGGAAATTCTACTCTCAACTATAATATATATTCATGTATTCAACTTTTTTTTGGAAGTAGATGGTTTTTTATTTTGTAAGTAGGGCTTATAGAAATAAAAAAGGATAGTCTACTTGTATAAAATGGATCCAATTTATATATTTATGCTACATAAAAGGTAGTAAAGATAAATAATTAATGGGAGACCTTCTCAACGGATTTGAGGAAAACACATCCTAGGTCATCGCATTGCAGCAACATTTTTTCTATTTTGGCAAAAACATGGTGTTGTTAAATGATATGTAAATTATGAAAACAAAACATCGCTTCACCATCGGATAAGGATATCGCTTAATACATGTGTATGCACACAAGCGTACATGTATTGCAATGTATTATGATGCATGTATCCACATTTGACTAGTTTCCTTCTACTTCCATTACATGGAAATATAGTTCATCATCACAACATGTATATATTCATCCTAAGTATATATATCAAATCCATTTCATTGGCCTTATATATATTATGTGCTTATAAATGCAGCTGGAAAAGCCACCTTAAATGATGTACAAGTGGAGCAAGAGAACATAAGTATTCAATCAGGTCAGCCACTAACCTATTTTATTCTTTGTGTTAACGATGTTATGAAGTCGTCTTAGAGATCTGGTTTAGCTGTGTGCAGCATTGTGAAAGGATTAATTGGATGAGGTAGTATGGTTAGTTAATTATGTTTTTTCTTGACCAATAGTGCATGCTCTTGTACAAATAGAAGGTGGGTCTATAATATTGACCCATATATGAAGATTTTTGTTGAAGAATTCATCGTAGTATACACTTGTACACCATGGATTTACCTATCAGCTTCATTTATTTTTGGAGATGAGTTTTACACAAAGTGTGTTTTCGAGGGTAAAAAATTCTTTCATGAAAATGAATTATAGAAAGGTTAGACAAGTTTTTTATGTGTATTTAGTTTATTTGATATCTTTTAATCCATTTCTTATCTTCTATTTCCTGTAGGTGGAGAAAATAGTATGATCGAGGAAAAAAGTACTAATGCTGGTGCTGACGAGTGTTTTCAGTGAAAAGATGATAATTTTCTTATGTTGTATACACATTTGTTTAATGTGACCTTGCCATTTTTTACTAGCTAGTAGGGATATAATGTTTCATAGGGTACCTCTATATAGAGAGAGTTATATAAATATTGTATAACTTCGATCATTATCCTAATAAAATACTTTAATGGATGTTTGAAGAATAAATTAGTTTGGAGATGAATTTTTTTGTCACTTGTTAGTTATCATATCTCTTACCAACTATTTTGATCATTTAACTACTGTCTCGGATCAAATAAAAAATTGTCCAAAAGATATGTTGACTATATACAAATATTTACTTTAAGATTGAGAGGTGAGCAAGAAAAGAGAGCAGTCCAACAAAAAATAATATGGGACAAAATTAAAGTATGAACTTCTTTTTGCGTTGCTAAATTGGTTTAAGGGAATACATTTAACTACTTGAACTACATATTGGGGGATACAATCAAATGATACTGCCCTTGATGCTAATTCATTATATTGGATTATAATTTCATACAATTTTTTAATACTTATGATTTGCGTCGGACTAACAAGAGTGCTTATTTGTTAGGTACCAACTAGCAAGATCAACTTCTTTGGGTGTTTTGATAGAATGGAAGCCATCATCCGACCTTCAAAAATTTGCTTTTCCTGCACAATGATGTATGTGTGCCAAAGTGTTCCCAGTTATTGTATTGGATTTGTATTCTGCTTCAAAATGTGTCCTACCAATTAATGGTCTCAATATTCTTGGAAATAGCTGCCGGAAGTGAACTAGAAACATTTTGGATAAAAACCTATTTACATTGTGTAATGTCACATACACAAAACTGTTTAATTCAATACTTGTTCGGCTACAAGGTTTTGCATGGGTTGGGTTTAGTAGGCGGTGCCTATGTCATGTTATTTTGCGGAAGGACTGCACATGGGCTGATGCAGAAACTCCGTTCCATGTTTTCTTTGTGTATAGCCTGTACATGCCATCAGGCGGCTGGATGACACCAGTGCACACCTTTTTGTGCATGTAATACAACTCCGAGAACGGAAGTTGAGGATCGATCTAGACTAGAAAGGCTGACTCCTTGGCAATTCCTTGGCAATGGCTTCCCCGCGCCCCTGCGCTCCGCCGGCGGCGAGTGACTGTCCCCCGGAGGTGAGTGGGCCTCCATGCAGATGCCCCCTCTCCTTCTGATGACCCCTTCGAGTCGATCCGCGGTCGATATTGGGAAGATGTCGCTGACGAGATTGACGAGGAGGAGGTAGCGAGAGCTGAGGTGGAGGCGTACTACAGGACAACGGAACTCCCAATGTTGGGAGACTACTTCTGTTACGCGCGAACCGACCCAAATTCTTGGAGGAAGCCGAGGAAGGAGCGAACGTCGGTGAATGGTTTGTCAGCTCCGGCGAAGGCGCACAACGGTCTGGGTAGGGGTAGGCGGGAGTTCCTGTGGGCAGCGATGGAAGTGGCTCTGGCCCAGATGTGACGCGGGGGAGGTGCCCCGACGTCGAGGAGGGTCGGAGCTCAAGGTGTATGGAGGTGCCGCCGCCGCCGCCCAAGTCGAGGATGGGTGGGGAGGGTAATAAGGACCCCCTCCCACGGGATGACCTTAGGCTGGCATCAAATGGCAGGGGGCCCAACTCCCTCTATAATCCGGTTGGCCCAATTTTCCCTGGCGCACAGCCAGGACGTGTGGGCCACCGCCTCCCTACACGCGTGGGCCTCGGGTGCGCGTAACGGGCTGCAACAATTCACGGAGGCCTGGCTCTGGTTACACCGGGGAGCGAGCGAATTGGCCCTAGGGCACCCCGTGATGGCCGCCAGGTTCGCAAATTCGCTCACCTTGCTTGCGTTGTCCACCCCACGCCACCGCCATCGCTGTCTTGCTCCTTTGCCAAGGCAGTGATGAAGCACCGACAGGAGTTGTCCCCGAGTGAGAGTCCGTCGCCCCAACACTTGCACCCTGCCTCCTTGTCCCTCACCCCCCATGGCGCCTTACCGCACCCTGCACGGCGCTCTTTAGGCTGCTGGTCCCTTGCCCGCCGCTCGCGGCTGATGACCCACAAGTATAGGGGGTGTATCGTAGTACTTTCGATAAATACGAGTGTCGATCCCAACGAGGAGCAGAAGGTGCTGAACAGTGGTATGGAGCAGGAAATCCCTGTGAATAATTAGCAAACGGATTTTGAAGTGGTTTTCTGATAAGGCAACAAAACAGAGAGCAAGTAACAGAAGTAACGAACAAACGGAGCAAGTGGCCCAATCCTTTCTTAGCAAAGGACAAGTCGGTGGAAATATTTATAAGGACCAAACGTTCTCGAGGACACATGGGAATTCTGTCCAGTGCTTTCGCTTCAAATAGCCGAGTACTCTTCTTTGGTGTTTGTAAGTGTTGTGTGGGTGAACCTGTGCTAACATACTGACCTTCCTAGGACTAATACATACTAGTGATTAAACCCCCGGCAAACATCCGTATCTACAGGAAAGTAATTAAGATATAAATCTAACCACAGCCTTAAACTCTGAGATCCTACAGTCCCTTGTGCAAAGATGTCCTAACGGGGGTTCAGGTTTTTGTCACTCCGGCAACCCTGCGATTAGTAGCCAAATACACAATGCATCCCCCTAGGCCCATAAATGGTGAAGTGTCATGTAGTCGACGTTCACATGACACCACTAGAAGAATAGCACCATAACTTAAATACTAAACCATTGAATAATAACTCATCACAGATTCACTACTAATAACATGACTTCTCCCATGTCCTCAAGAACACAATAAACTACTCATAAGAGATCATATGAATCAAGATCAAAGATGATATGGTAATGGATAACAATCTGAACATAAACAATAATCCAATGGTTCCAATCACAAGCATCAACTACAATAGTAATTAACACCGGGAAAGTTTTCCCTAATGAACTAAGCAATATCCAACACAATTGTTACAGCGAGACGGAGTGGTGATGATGGTGCTGATGGAGATGATGGTGTGGATGATGATGATGATCCCGATGAAGCCTAGCTTGATGATGATGTTGATGGCGATGGTCTCCCCTCTCCAGGAAGGAATTCCCCCGACAGAAATCTGTCTGCCGAAAATATCTTTCTCTCTTGATGTTTTCTGCCCCTAGAGGCGGCGGAAATCTATTTGTGGTTTCCCCCCGAGACTTAGGGTTCCGAAGGGAAGTTATAGGCGAAGGGGGAGAGTCGGAGGCCGGGCAGGTGGGCCACACCTGCCCTAGGCGCGACCTCAGGTGGGCCCGCGCCTAGGGGGTGTGGGCCCCTGCGGCCCCCTTTCGCTCCTCCTTCTGGCATCCTTCATCTTCTGGTAAAATAATACATTTCCATATTTTTCTGGTATTTTTCTAATCTTCGTGAAATTGCACCAAAACGACTTCTTTTCCCTCATAATCCATACTCCGGCAGTCCATCCTCCAAGAATCATCCAACATGCATAAACAGATGAAAAGCCATAAGTAATACCTCATAATAAGACAAATATCAATGAATAGAGGTAAATTATGAAATAGAATGGTGATGCAAATTGGGCATATCAACTCCCCCAAGCTTAGACTTCGCTTGTCCCCAAGCGAATACTGAGCTCACTAAACATGTCCACAGGTTTATGGAGTGAAGTGTCGATAAAAGAATATGAACAAGAAGCATCACACTTACCATTACACAACTCATAGAAGAAAGCAACTCACCATTATATAACTTAGCTTGCAACCAAGCACAACAGTCACAATAGAGATGCATAAAGATAAATCATAATTGGAATTGGCAAACTTGTTCTTGGTCAAAGAACACCTGGCACACAGTTTCACAACAAGCTTTTTGTAGGAGTTTCAAAACAGGAGCACTCTTTGCTCAAAAAGGTTTTTCACAAGTGAAGGCTTTCAAAGTAATACTCAATAGATAAGAGTTTTGTGCAAAAAAAGAATATAAATAACATGATTGAATAAATCACCATATGAATGCTTGAAACACAACAACTCAAATGCTTGCTTAAGATTGAGAGGAAATAGGATTACTGACTCAACTTGGAAGTGGAAGAAGGTCCCTTCATAGAGGGAAGCAGGGATTACAAGTCATAAAGAGCTTCCAAAAGATTATGGTACTTACTAGCTTTGAGCCCTCACTGCCCCTATCATAAGCATCTTGAGATGGTTAAGGTTAAAGTGAACAAAGATGGAGTATATGCTTGACGAAATATAATTTGGCAATATCATGTCCCTTGAATATGAGGGCCACTCCTCATGCTACTCAACTTTTGGGCCCAGGCAAGTTCTTGTCATTGTAAGTACTTGCATATCATTGAGAACCGCCAACGAGGTACCCCTTGCACATGGTACAGGAGCTTTCCCATAACCAAAATGACAAGGCAATTAGACAGTAAGCATCTCAGCGATCTTTTTATTTACTATGTGTATAGTTTTTTATTGAGGATGCTTCACAGAATACTTACTATGGTGGTACTGAAAGTTTCCACCATGATTAGGCATGGCTTAGGCTAGCGGCCCAGGATTTTCTCTAACACAAAGTACAAACTCCATGGACTCACAAGTTCCCCTCTCATTTCACACCATTGACATCCATAGACAAAAGAGCACGATATCAACGATGTATAGAGTACAAGTGCTATGTTGAAAACGTTACCCGTGACAGTACGGTTCTGCTAATCCCAACGTATAGATGAAGCTTGGAATTTGCAAAATACTTTTTAATTTGAAAGGTAAATGAAGCTTGAGAATTTGCTTGGAAGAGCAATAGCTACTAGGAAGATATGGTGGACACAAGTGGCAAAAGTTTGGTTCAAAGGAGTTTGGAAACATGAGAAGTATGCCTTCTCAAAATAGGTTTTTGGCTAGCAAGGCTGGGTAGCAAGCAGGAGAGTTGAAAGAAACAAGCAAACACACAAGTAATAAAGCCAAACATGCAATCTTCCTTGAAGACACAAAAGATCTTAAATAAATAATACTAAACTTATGAGCCAACAAGAAAGAAAACAAACGATACCAAATACCTGTAAGCCTTTTATTTCTCTTTTTCTTTCAAACCTCAAAATTTGTTGCTACTGACCAGAACTCGGTTTGCCAAAACCAATTTAGATCCACTTGATGCTCCCAAAGTGGTGCCAATACTGATCAACAAGATCCATCATATAATAGAGATTGCAAACTAAGATAAGAAGTGCAAAAAGTAAAAGATGAGACTTCTCATTAATATTCAATAGAGACACTCACACCAAGGGATACATAGATAATCAATTAAAGGAGAGATACTTCCACATGCAAACCAAACTATAAGATAACTTCTCTACCATAGATATGAATCCACTAAAAAGATAAAATATGAAAGATAGTGGTGGTGATACCGCGGCACCCCCCAAGCTTGGAACAAGCCAAGGGGATGCCAAACCTGATGACGAATTACTCCTTTGGTGGTGGTGGTGTTCTCTTGTCATGGGTCAGGAAATCTTCCAGCATCTTACGAAGCCTGTTATTCTCCTCTTGAAGCATATCGACCTTCATCCTCAAAGCACAATACTTATCACAGAACTCGTTGGTGGTTCGAAGGGCTTCTGCTGCCTCAGAGTAGTATATGAGTTTTGGACCGAATGCTATGATTCCCTGCATGTGACAAGAAAAAGCATCCGCAGTGTTAATTGCTCCTATAGAAGTAGGTTTCCTCCCCCTTGTTCCTGCGGCGGTTTGTTCCTCCAAATTTAACTCCATGGGCTTCTTGCCTTTGTCGTCGGCGGAGGCCATGGTGCTCTAAACTTGAGAAGATTTCCTGACAAAAAGAGATTGAAACGAAAACACGACAAGAACACGATGCACGAACCTCGGGGGATCCGGGGGTTATATATTACGAATTTTCAATGCATAAGGAAGGTTTTGACACGAAAACGAGGCGGAGACGGAGTTCGGGGAGGGGACACCCCCCTCAGGCGCGGCCAGGATGGGGCCGCGCCTGGGGTGGGTTTGTTCACCCCGAGCTCCGTTTCCTCATCAGTTTCGTCTCGTAACTTCACTTATGTATTAAAGACATCAAAAATATAAAAATATTAGAGTTTCACGAACCTTCTATTTTCACCACTTTTACCTATTCAAAGACGAACTCTGCCGATTCCTTTCCACTTTCTCCTAAGGATTTCCTTCATACAAAACCTTTGCACAAACTCAATGACAACATTAGTGTAAGCAAAAACAATAACCTTTAAGATCACACTTCAACTGAAACCCCATCAAAACAAAAGCTTCTATAAGAGGCAAATGCAAATGACGGCAGAAATCTGTCAAAACAGACCAGCAGGTAAAGATTGATTTTTTCAAAGACCTTCTGTTGCTCAAATCAAAAAGTTCAGAACTAATGAAAGTTGGGTAACAACCTGTAGAACAAGCTCAGAAAAATGCAGCTCAATCCGAAGTACGGAGCTCCCTCAAGAAATTTTACAATACAGCACAAAAATCTGTCCCAGGACATCAACTTTTCACAACTCCTCTACTTCACAAAAGTAGTTGAACTTGTCACAAAAACCAAAACAAAAAGGATAAGTAGAGGTTATTACTGAGGTAATAACTTCCAATACATGACAAGACTCTTGTGTTATCTCCCAACAAGTACTTTTTTTTAATTCCTTTAAGTTAGGCTTGAAACTTTCAAAGATGCTCACATAGGATATATATTTGAAGTGAAAGAGAGTATCAAGAAGCAAATAACCAACACACTTGAGACTAACCCACTTCCTATGCATGGGAGTATCATGAGAAAATGAATTGTTGAAAAAAGCCACAAGCATAGGAAGACAAAATAGATGCAACTTCAAAGCTCTCAACATAAAACAGGGAAACTTAACATCATTGAGATGCATAAAACCATGTTTCCCTCTCTCATAATAACTTTTAGTAGCACTTTGAATAAAGTTGACAGTATAGCTATCACTAGAAACAACTTTATCATTAGAATAAGCATACTTACAGCATCAAAAAGAGGTCTGAGGTCATAGACTGGATCAATAGAGGAAAGTTGTTCCATCCTAAAATCTTTATTAGGCAAGCTATTTTCACAAGGAGCTTTAGCAAATTTGGAAAAGTTAAACTCATAAGAATCTCCATCAAATTTAGTCAAAACTTTTTCATTCTTACAATCAATAATAGCTCCACAAGTGTTTAAGAAAGATCTACCAAAATGATAGGACAAGTTTTGCTAGCTGCTGAGTTAAGCACTAGAAAATCAGCAAGATACTTAATCTTACCACAGAGAACCTCCACATCTCTTACAATGCCAATGGGGCAAATGGTTTCCTTATTAGCAAGGTGAATAACCACATTAATATCCTCAAGCTCATAAGGAACAATCTCATGCATAATTTCCCTGTAAAGCTCATAAGGAATAGCACTAGAACTAGCACCAATATCACATAAACCATAGTATCAATGATCAACAATTTTAACAGAAAGCACAGGAACACTAGCTTTTCTAGCCTTACTAGGATGAGAAATAATATTAGAAGCGTCTTCACAGAAGACAATGTGTGCATCCTCCATATTTCTAGTGACAATGTCTTTCACAATAGCTACCACAGGTTCAACATTCAATTGCTTACCGGGCTCCATAGTTTTCATTGTACCTTTATTATTTGCATTAATAATCATAGAATACTCCTTTACCTTAGCTCGGAAAGGCATTTTCTCAACATGAGGTTCAGGCACAATATGACTAGTAATCCAAACTTGAGTACTTCTGACAGGAACATGATTAACAACATCTTTATAAGGAGCATGGTACTTATTCCACTTCTTCTTGGGAATTTCTATGTAAGAGGCAAAGGCTTTAAAACAGTTGGCAATACTTTGGGAATCAAGACCAAACTCATTGCTAATATCACGAAAGTCATTAGTTCCCATAAAAGATTTAATGCATTCATAATCATAGTTGATACCTGACTTTCTTCCTTTATCATTCTCCAAGCTTCAGTGTTATCTTGAATACGGTCTAAGAGATCCCATTTAGCTTCTTCCTTCATACGTGCGAATGATCCAGCACAAGAAGCATCTAGTAAATCTTTATCATGAAGAGAAAGCCTAGCATAAAAGTTATTGAGAATAATATTGTTAGGGAGTTCATGAATAGGACATTTAAGCATTAGTAACTTAAATCTCCCCCAAGCTTGAACTATACTCTCTCCATCAAGAGGCCAAAAGTTATATATAAGATTTCTATCCTTATGAATCTCACTGGGAGGATAAAATTTAGAGTAAAAGAGAGATGACAGATCCTCCCATTCCGTGGATTGTCCATTCTTCAGTAGCTTATATCATTCTTCAGCTCTCCCTTTCAAGGATATGGAGATTAACTTCTTCTTCACCCGTTCAGTTGTGATACCTGGACACTTAAACAACCCGCATAATACATGGATAAAAAGCAAGTGATCACCAGGATGGACAGTTCCATCCCCAAAATAATAATTATCCATAACACGGTCAACAATACTTGTAGGTATCTTAAAAGGATCTATCTCCACAGGAGGTGGTTCATATACTACCCTAGAAGTGGTAGTAGTTTCCCCAAACAAAAAACCAAGTGGGTTATCCATATTGGAAACAAAGTAACAAGCAGTAACAAAAGCAATACTCATAGTAAATTTTTCCCTTACCAGTTCCACTCTTCAATAGCGCTTACCTCCCTGGCAACGGCGCCAGAAAATAGTCTTGATGACCCACAAGTATAGGGGGTGTATCGTAGTACTTTCGATAAATAGGAGTGTCGATCCGAACGACGAGAAGAAGGTGCTAAACAATGGTATGGAGCAGGAAATCCCTATGAATTCTTAGCAAGCAGATTTTTAGTGGTTTTCTGATAAGGCAACAAAACAAAGAGCAAGTAACAGAAGTAACAAACAAACGAATAAAGTGGCCCAATCCTTTCTTAGCAAAGGACAAGCCAGTGGAAATACTTATAAGGACCAAACGTTCTCGAGGACACATGGGAATTCTGTCAAGTGCTTTCGCTTCAAATAGCTGAGTACTCTTATTTGGTGTTTGTAAGTGTTGTGTGGGTGAACATGTGCTAACATACTGCCCTTCCTAGGACTAATACATACTAGTGATTAAACCCCCTGCAAACATCCGTAACTATAGGAAAGTAATTATTTAATAAATCTAACCATAGCCTTAAACTCTGAGATCCTACACTCCCTTGTGCAAAGGTGTCCTAACGGGGGTTCAGGTTTCTGTCACTCCGGCAACCCCACGATTAGTAGACAAATGCACAATGCATTCCCCTAGGCCCATAAATGGTGAAGTGTCATGTAGTCGACGTTCACATGACACCACTAGAAGAATATCACCATAACTTAAATACTAAACCATTGAATAATAACTCATCACAGATTCACTAATAATAACATGACTTCTCCCATGTCCTCAAGAACACAACAAACTACTCACAAGACATCATATGGATCAAGATCAAAGATGATATGGTAATGGATAACAATCTGAACATAAATAATAAAGCATCAACTACAATAGTAATTAACACCGGGAAAGTTTCCCCTAATGAACTAAGCAATATCCAACACAATTGCTATAGCAAGACGGAGTGGTGATGATGGTGATCATGATGAAGCCTAGCTTGATGATGGTGTTGATGGCGATGGTATCCCCTCTCCGGGAAGGAATTCCCTCGGCAGAAATCTGTCTGCTGGAGAGATCTTTCTCTCTCGATGTTTTCCACCCCCAGAGGTGGCGGAAATCTATCTGTGGTCGCCTCCCGAGACTTAGGGTTCCGAAGGGAAGTTATAGGCGAAGGGGGAGAGTCGGAGGCCGGGCAGGTGGGCCACACCTGCCCTAGGCGTGGCCTCAGGTGGGCCCGCGCCTAGGGGGTGTGGGCCCCCTGCGACCCCCCTTCGCTCCTCCTTCTGGCTTCCTTCATCTTCTGAAAATAATACGTTTCCATATTTTTCTCGTATTTTTTCGATCTTTGCGAAATTGCACCGAAACGCCTTATTTTTCATCAGAATCCAGACTCCGGCAGTCCATCCTCTAAGAATCATCCATCCTCTAAGTAATACCTCATAATAAGACAAATATCAATGAATAGAGGTAAATTATGATATAGAATGGTGATGCAAATTGGGCGTATCAGCGGCCATGCCGCCTGTCGCTGCGCGGGAACAGAACCTGAAAGATACAGTAGGGAGGGGGCTATGCGCTCTGGGAGGATCACCACCAAGAGGGTCACAGGTCCCCTGCCAGGAGCCTGCAGCGGGGCCGCTCGCCAGTTCGGCGGGGTCCATCCTAGAGGGCATTGAGAGGGAGAGGAGGTTGCAGGAAGAGTTGGAGAGGAGGCTCTGTGAGGGCCACTTCAGGCAGGGGAACTAAAACAGGACCACGTGGCTCGTAGTATGATTTGCGTGCACATGGCGTTCGACAGATTGCCGCCCCAAACCAGTCTGTAGCCGCAACGCACTAAGGGGCCAAGAAGGAGGGGAACAAGAAGAAAAGGGAGACACAAGGTGTTGGAGATATGCCCTAGAGGCAATAATAAATGTAGTTATTATTATATCTTTGTGTTTATGAAGGGTTTCGCAGCATAGTAAATCAAAATTTTCTACGGAAGCGAACAGAGGGAAAGCCAAGATCTAATCTAGGAGATGCAAACAACAAGAGAGATTGGATTAGATCTTCATACCCTTGAAGATTCGCACAGCGGAACGTTCGTCGGAACGTGGGTGATGTAGTCGTACTCGCTTCTCCTCCTCGCGATCCGATCCGATCTAGCACCACAAGTGGCGGTGCCTCCGTGAGATGCACACGTGCAGCACCTCGACGTCTCCTCCTTCCTCGGACCAGCAAGTATGGTGGAGAGATGGATTGGATCTATAGCACGACGGCGTGGTGTATATGGTGGAGAATTTTTGCTGCAGGGCTTCGCCTACAAACAATCGGGAGGGAGAGAGGAAGGCAGCAGGGCTACTAGGGCTTGGAGGGAGATGTGTGTAGGGGGGAGGGGGCGCACCAGCCCTCTATATATAGAGGGGGTGGCGGCGGCCAGCCCTAGCCCCTCCTCCAAGCCTATCTCTAGTTTAAACGATTTAAACTCTCCCCTTATCTAGAAATTCTATCCCTAGATTTAAACGAGTTAAATCTATCTAGAATCGGCTGGGCCCTATGGGGCCTTGTGCCCCTGGCCCAATGCGGCCAGGACACTCCCTCATAGGCCCATGCCCCCTCCCGGAAGGTGGGACCACGTTGGCCCCCTTCCGGAAGGTTCTAGAAGCTTCCGGTACAATACCGATTAATCCGGAACAATTCCGAACTCCAAAAACTGCACTGCCTTATATGAATCTTATTCTCCGGACCATTCCGGAACCTCTCGTGATATCCCGGATCCCATCCGAGACTCCGAACAAAAATTCATAAACCAATTATCCAATCTATCCTAGCGTCGAGACACGTTAAGTGTGTGACCCTGCGGGTTCGAGAATATGCAGACATGATCTTCTATCAATAATCAACAGCGGGGTCTGGGCACCCATATTGACTCCTACACATTCATCGATGATCATATCAGATGAACCACGATGCCAGGATTCAATCAATCCCATATATATATTTTCTTCGTCTCGCGATATTTTACTTGCCCGAGATTCGATCGTCGGTATCGTCATACCTAGTTCAATCTCGTTCACAGCAAGTACTTTACTCGTTCCGTAATCCGATATCACTTTGTGATTAACTCCTTAACCACATGCTTGCAAGCGGTGTTGATATCGATTACCGAGTGGGCCCGAAGTATATCTCTCCGACTTGGGAGGGACAAATCCCATCTCGATACATACAGCCCAACAGATACTTTCCGATCACCTGAGAGACACCTTTATGATCACCCTCTCATAGGATGACGTTTGATGACCTCAAAGCTTTCTTCCGATACCAGGGAGTTGCATTATCTCATGGTCTAAGGAATACAATATTTGACATAAGAAAAGCTTCGCAAAGACGAACACGATGACACGATCTAATTGCTTCGCTTAGTTTGGGTCTGTCCACCATATCATTCTCCCAATGATATGATCTCATTATCAATTGACAACTCATGTCTATGGTTAGGAAACCTTAACCATCATTGATCAATGAGCTAGTCCATAGAGGCGTACTAGGGACACGGTGTTGTTCATAAACCACACAAGTATTAATGTTTCCGCTTAATACAATTCTAGCATGGAATATAAACTTTATCATGAACAAGAATTATAATAATAACATCTTTATTATTGCCTCTAGGGCATAATTCCAACAGTCTCCCACTTGCACTAGAGTCAATAATCTAGTTTACATTTGGCAACAATCTCACACCCATGGCACTGAGGTGCTGATCATGTTTTACACGTGGAAGAGGTTTAGTCAATGGATCTGCGACATTCAGATCTGTATGTACTTTGCTGATCTTCAGATCTCCATCTGCTATATAATCTCGGATTATATGAAACTTGCGGTTGATGTGCTTGGTCTTTGGATGATATCATGGTTCCTTAGCGAGTGCTATGGCGCCAGTGTTGTCACAAAATATCTCTAGTGGGTCCAATGCACTTGGAACCACGCCAAGCTCAGTGATGAAGTTTCTGATCCAAACTCCTTCACTTGACGCTTCTGCAGCAGCCATGTATTCCGCTTCTACTGTAGATCCCACGATCACGCTTTGCTTGCAGCTTCTCCAGCTCACAGCTCCTCCATTCAAAATATACACGTATCCTGTCTGAGGAAAGCAGTCTTGACATCCATTTGCCATATTTCATAATCATGAAACGCAGCAATTGCTAATAAAATCCGAATGGACTTAAACATCGCTATGGGAGAGAAAGTCTCATCGTAGTCAACACCTTGAACTTGTCGAAAACCTTTCGCAACAAGCCGTGCTTTATAGACGGTAACATTACCATCCGCGTCCGTTTTCTTCTTGAAGATCCATTTGCACTCAACGGCATTTCGGTCGCTAGGAGGGTCCACCAAAGTCCATACTTGGTTTTCGCTCATGGATCCCAATTCGGATTTCATGGCTTCTAGCCATTTCTCAGAGTCTGGGCTCATCATTGCTTTCTCATAGTTCGTAGGTTCACTTTCTTATACTAACAAGACTGTCAAGACAGGGTTGCCGTACCACTCAGGAGGGGCACGCGACCTTGTCGACCTGCGACGTTCAGTAGCAGCATCGTCCGAAGCTTCATGATCCTTGTCATTAGCTTCCTCTATTGTTGGTGCAGGCGGCACTAGAACAATTTCAGGTGCTGCGCTACTCTCCAATTCAAGAGAAGGTTCAATAACCTCGTCTAGCTCTACTTTCCTCCCACTCACTTCTTTCGAGAGAAACTCCTTCTCAAGAAAGGAACCGTTCTTTGCGACAAACACTTTGCCTTCGGTTCTGTGATAGAAGGTATACCCAATAGTTTCCTTAGGGTATCCTATGAAGACGCATTTCTCCGCTTTGGGTTCGAGCTTGTCCGGCATCAACTTCTTGACGTAAGCTTCGCATCCCCAAACTTTAAGAAACGACAACTTAGGTTTAGCACCAAACCACAGTTCATACGGTGTCGTCTCAACGGATTTAGATGGAGCCCTATTTAAAGTGAATGCAGCGGTTTCTAATGCATAACCCCAAAATGATAACGGCAATCAGTAAGAGACATCATCGATCGGACCATATCTAATAGGGTTCGATTCCGGCGTTCAGACACACCATTGCGCTGTGGTGTTCCGGGTGGCGTGAGTTGTGAAACGATTCCACTTGCTTTGAGATGCGTGAGAAAATCATAACTCAAATATTCGCCCCCACGATCGGATCGTAGAAACCTAATCTTTCTGTTACGATGGTTCTCCACTTCATTCTGAAATTCTTTGAACTTTTCAAACGTTTCAGATTTATGTTTCATTAAATAGATATACCCATATCTACTTAAGTCATCGGTAAAAGTGAGAAAATAGCGATATCCACCGCGCGTCGAAACACTCATCGGTCCGCATACATCGGTATGTATGATTTCCAACAAGTCCGTTGCTCGCTCCATCATACCGGAGAACGGGGTTTTGATCATCTTGCCCATGAGGCATGGTTCGCATGTGTCAAATGATTCAAAATCAAGAGACTCCAAAAGTCCATCAGAATGGAGTTTCTTCATGCGCTTTACTCCAATATGACCTAGACGACAGTGCCACAAATAAGTAGTATTATCACTATCTACTTTGCATCTCTTAGCCTCAATGTTATGGATGTGTGTTTCATCCCTTTCGAGATTTAGAAGAAATAAACCACTCACAAGAGGTGCATGACCATAAAAGATGTTACTCATATAAATAGAACAACCATTATTCTCCGATTTAAATGAATAACCGTCTTGCAATAAACACGATCCAGAAATAATGTTCATGCTCAACGCAGGCACATAATAACATTTATTAAGGTTTAAAACTAATCCCGAAGGTAAAACTAAGGAGAGCGTGCCGACGGCCATCACATCAACTCTTGATCCGTTGCCAACGCGCATCGTCACCTCATCCCTCGCAAGCCGCCGTCTATTCCGCAGCTCCTGTTTCGAGTTACAAATATTAGCAACTGAACCGGTATCAAATACCCAGGCACTACAACGAGGGCTAGTAAGGAAAACATCAATAACATGTATATCAAATAGACCTTTGATGGTGCCAGCCTTCTTGTCCGCTAAGTACTTCGGACAGTTGCGCTTCCAGTGACCCTTGTCCTTGCAATAGAAGCACTCAGTGTCCGGCTTGGGACCAGACTTGAGCTTCTTCTCAGCAGGGGCAACGCGCTTGGCGCCACCTTTCTTGAAGGGCTTCTTTGCACCTTTACCTTTCTTAAAGGAGGGCTTGTTGACCATCAACACATGATTATCCTTCTTGATGTCCACCTCCGCAGCCTTCAGCTTTGCGAAGAGCTCGGTGATCGTATCAGTGGAACCAATCTGATTATGAGTCACTACAAAACTTTTGTAGCTGGGAGGGAGTGATTGCAGAACCCTGTCAATCTTGAGCTCCTCTGGAATCTTGCAGTCCAGTTGCTCAAGGCGTTGAGTGTAGCCCGACATCATAATGGCGTGCTCACTAACGGAACTCCCTTCCTCCATCTTGCAGTTAAAGAACTTCTCA
This sequence comes from Avena sativa, assembly GCA_916181665.1. NCBI lineage: Eukaryota > Viridiplantae > Streptophyta > Magnoliopsida > Poales > Poaceae > Avena > Avena sativa. Next base: position 331,544,157 of record OV702296.1, read on the forward strand.
GAGATCTCATATCTCTCAGAACGGGCCTGAGTCTGAAACATGGTTTTCAACTCTTCGAGAATCTCAAAGGGCCCGAGATAGTTTTCAAAACGATTTTGAAGTTCCGGTTCCATAGCAAACAACATGGTGCTCTTAATCACACCATAATCATCTTTGCACGACTGATAGACAGCTTTCTCATCAGCCGGCGTAGTTGCAGCAGGGGGGTTACCTAACACTTTCTCAAGGACATAGTCCTTTTGTCCGCCAGACAGAATGATTCTTAGATTGCGGAACCAGTTGGTGAAGTTAGACCCATTGTTTCTAAGCTTTTCTTTCTCAGCAAAAACGTTGAAGTTGAAGTTAGACTTGGCCATTGGATCTACAGTATTTGCAAGTACAATTTAGACTATGTTCATGATAAATAGTTCAACTTAATCAAATTACTAGATGAACTCCCACTAAATTCAACATCCCTCAAGTTGTTTAGTGAACACGATCCAAATTCACCACACCTAATCCGATCTTCACGAGAAGAGATGTGGTTTCAATGGTGGACAACGAAGTGTCGATCATATCATTCATATGACTCATGCTTAACCTTTCGGTTCTTGTGTTCCGAGGCCATGTCTGTACATGCTAGGCTCGTCAAGCTAGACCCAAGTATTTCCGCGTGTGCAAAACTGGCTTGCACCCGTTGTATATGAGCGTAGAGTCTATAGAACCCGATCATCACGTGATGCTTGGACACGACGAACTTTCGCAACGGTGCATACTTGGGGAGAACACAGTTTTATCTTGATCTTTAAGTGAGGAATTATCTTATAATGCTACCGTCGCGATCTAAGCATGATAAGATACATAAAAGGATAAACATCACATGCATATAACTTTATGTGACATGGTATAGCCAATCTTCGCGCAATGATCTCCATCTTGTGCGTGCCGGCATGATCTCCATCACTCCACCATGATTGCCTCCACCATGAATAGCAACTACAACTATTGCTAACTACTTAGCGATAAAGTAAAGCTATTACATGGCGTATAAGAAGTTGACTCGCAGGTCATACACAATTATAAAGACAACCGTATAGCTCCTGCCGGTTGTGTACTCATCGACATGCAAGTCGTGAAACATTACAAAACATGATCATCGCATACATTATACACATCACATCTTGGGCCATACCATATCGCAGAAAACACTCCCTGCAAAAACAAGTTAGACGCCTCTACTTTGTTGTTGCATGTTTTACGTGGCTTATGGGAGTAGATGCTAAGAACGATTCTTACCTACGGAAAGCCACAACGGTGATATTATGGTTGCCAAACTCCGGTGTTAATCCCATGACAACTATAGTGAGAGAAACTGACATCCACCAGCCGCATGTGTGGTACAAGCCACACGTCAAGTGCGGAGCCGGTCTCGCGAACGACGTCGCGTAAGGTTGGCCTGGACCGCTTCAATCTCACTATCCCGCGTCATAAGAAGAACACAAACAAGAGGCTTGCAACAGAAAACATCAACGCCCGCAACAACCATGTTGCGTTCTACTCGTGAATCACATCTACGCATAGATCTAGCTCTGATACCACTGAAGGGTTTCGCAGCATAGTAAATCAAAATTTTCTACGGAAGCGAACAGAGGGAAAGCCAAGATCTAATCTAGGAGATGCAAACAACGAGAGAGATTGGATTAGATCTTAATACCCTTGAAGATTCGCACAGCGGAACGTTCGTCGGAACGTGGGTGATGTAGTCGTACTCGCTTCTCCTCCTCGCGATCCGATCCGATCTAGCACCACAAGTGGCGGTGCCTCCGTGAGATGCACACGTGCAGCACCTCGACGTCTCCTCCTTCCTCGGACCAGCAAGTATGGTGGAGAGATGGATTGGATCTACAGCACGGCGGTGTGGTGTATATGGTGGAGAATTTCTGCTGCAGGGCTTCGCCTACAAACAGTCGGGAGGGAGAGAGGAAGGCAGCAGGGCTACTAGGGCTTGGAGGGAGATGTGTGTAGGGGGAGGGGGCGCACCAGCCCTCTATATATAGAGGGGGTGGCGGCGGCCAGCCCTAGCCCCTCCTCCAAGCCTATCTCTAGTTTAAACGATTTAAACTCTCCCCTTATCTAGAAATTCTATCCCTAGATTTAAACGAGTTAAATCTATCTAGAATCGGCTGGGCCCTATGGGGCCTTGTGCCCCTGGCCCAATGCGGCCAGGACACTCCCTCATAGGCCCATGCCCCCTCCCGGAAGGTCGGACCACGTTGGCCCCCTTCCGGAAGGTTCTAGAAGCTTCCGGTACAATACTGATTAATCCGGAACAATTCCGAACTCCAAAAACTGCACTGCCTTATATGAATCTTATTCTCCGGACCATTCCGGAACCTCTCGTGATATCCCGGATCCCATCCGAGACTCCGAACAAAAAATCATAAACCAATTATCCAATCTATCCTAGCGCCGAGACACGTTAAGTGTGTGACCCTGCGGGTTCGAGAATATGCAGACATGATCTTCTATCAATAATCAACAGCGGGGTCTGGGCACCCATATTGACTCCCACACATTCATCGATGATCATATCGGATGAACCACGATGCCAGGATTCAATCAATCCCATATATATATTCCCTTCGTCTCGCGATATTTTACTTGCCCGAGATTCGATCGTCGGTATCGTCATACCTAGTTCAATCTCGTTCACAGCAAGGACTTTACTCGTTCCGTAATCCGATATCACTTTGTGATTAACTCCTTAACCACATGCTTGCAAGCGGTGTTGATATCGATTACCGAGTGGGCCCGAAGTATATCTCTCCGACTTGGGAGGGACAAATCCCATCTCGATACATACAACCCAACAGATACTTTCCGATCACCTGAGAGACACCTTTATGATCACCCTCTCATAGGATGACGTTTGATGACCTCAAAGCTTTCTTCCGATACCAAGGAGTTGCATTATCTCATGGTCTAAGGAATACAATATTTGACATAAGAAAAGCTTCGCAAAGACGAACACGATGACACGATCTAATTGCTTCGCTTAGTTTGGGTCTGTCCACCATATCATTCTCCCAATGATATGATCTCATTATCAATTGACAACTCATGTCTATGGTTAGGAAACCTTAACCATCATTGATCAATGAGCTAGTCCATAGAGGCGTACTAGGGACACGGTGTTGTTCACAAACCACACAAGTATTAATGTTTCCGCTTAATACAATTCTAGCATGGAATATAAACTTTATCATGAACAAGAATTATAATAATAACATCTTTATTATTGCCTCTAGGGCATAATTCCAACAGTTTATGATAAATGTTTACATTCATGCTATAATAGTATTAACAAGGAAACATTAATACTTGTGTGATTTGTAAACTTAATTTGAAGTCCCTAGTAAAGCCTCTATATAATACTAGCTTGTTGGTTAATGGATGATTGTGGTTTCCCTATCATGAACATTGAGATGTTATTAACAACAAGATCATATTGTTAGGAGAATGATATGATGGACATACTCCTATAGATAAGCGTAGCATAAAGATCAAGTCATTTTAATAGTTCAATTTCTATATGCTTTCTGATACATAGTAATCTAATTCCTTCAACCATGAGATCATGCATATCACCTTTACCGGATGGATGCTTTGGTGACATCAAACACCACACCGTAACTAGGTGGCTATAAAGGTGGCATTGAGTGTTCGGAAAGTATTGGTTGAAACACATGGATCAAGAGTGGGATTTGTCCATCCATATGACGGATAGATATACTCTGGGCCCTCTCGGTGAAATGTCATCCAATTAGCTTGCAAGCATGTGACTGGCTCACAAGGGATCACATATCACGGGAACAAGAAAAGAGTACTTATCGGTAACGAGGTTGAACTAGGTATGCAGAGATACCGACGATCATAACCTCGAATAAGTAAACTATCGTGAGACAAAGGGAAATTGATATCGTATGTAAGTGGTTCATTCGATCGCAAAGTAATCGTAGAAATATGTGGGAGCCATATGAATTGCCAGATTCCTCTATTGGTTATTGTTCGGAGAAGTGTCTCGATCATGTCCGCATAATTCACGAACCGTAGGGAGACACACTTAAGGATTCGACGTTGTTTTGAGTAGTTATGGAATGATGAGAAAGAGACCGAATGTTGTTCGGAGTCCCGGATGGGATCCGGGATATCACGAGGAGATCCGGAATGGTCCGGAGAATAAGATTCATATAAGGAAAGTCCTTATTCGGAGTTGGGGAATGGTTCCGGTGTTTTCATCGGGAATGTTCTAGAAGGTTCCGGAATGTCCGGCACTCCGGAGGGGAAGGGTACATGAATGTGTTGTATCAAGTTGGTATGATTGCATCATGTACTAAGTGTTGTCGCTGAACCAAATAAAGGATTAATTCAAATCCTAGTTTGAATAGTCAAATAGCTAGTTTGAAAAGTCAAACGGCTAAATTTGGAAAGAGGAAAAGAGGAGGAGGGGGAAACCGAGTTGGGGAGGAGTTCCCTCCTCCAACCGGCGGCGCCCACCCAAGCCGAGTTGGGGAGGGACTCCTCTCCATCCCCTTGGCCGGCCGGCCCCTCCACCTATATAAGGAGGGGCAGGGCTCCCTCCTAGAGATACACAAGATCCTCTCCTCCAAACCCTAGCCGCCGGCGCCGCCACCTCCACTGCCGCCGCCGCCGACCTAGGTCAAGCCGCCGCCACCTAGCAACCCTAGCCGCCAGCCAATCTTCCTCCTCGGCGTGTCTAAACCCTAGATCGCCGAGGGAATCTCTCATACTCCACCATACTCGCTCCGGCTTAAGGCGAAGCCCTGCGAGATCTCCCCTCTACTTCCGGTACCATGCCGTTGTGCTGCCGGAATCGCGAGGAGAGTGCTACAACCTTCGCTGCCTGCTGGAACAAGGGAGAGGAAGGTCTTCGTGGAGTACCGAACGTGTGACCGACTACGGGAGCGCTGCCGGAACGCAGCGTCGGAAGGATCATCTACGCGATCTTGAGATCGGAAAGAGTACGACTACATCACCCACGAGAATCCGCTCTCGTTAAACACTTTGGAATCTTCGAGGGTGAGTTATTCTATCGACTCATTGCTACAATCTAGTAGATAGATCTTGGCTTGTTTGTTTGTATGCGGTAGAAATTTTTTGTTTTCCATGCTACGAAACCCTATAGTGGTATCAAAGCCGTGTCTATATGTAGATCTGTTGCACGAGTAGAACACAATGGTCATTATGGGCGTTGATGCTTTTATTGTCGATTGCGTCTTGTGTACTTTGCATTTTGCGGGATGTTGGGATGAAGCGGCCCGGGCTAACCTTACATGACATCGTTCATGAGACTTGCTCCACGCTTGACATGCAACTTGTATTCCATAAGTGTCTTTGCGGGTGCCTGTTTCTCCTAGCATAGTTAAGATCCAATTTACAACGGGTGATTAACAATACTAGTATCAATGTTGTGGTTCATGTTCGTAAGTTAGAATGACACTTATTGAAAGCCCCAAACCACGTAAAACATGCAAAGAAAGTAGAGGCGTCTAACTTTGTTTTGCAGGGGTGTGCTGTGATGTGATATGGCCATGATTGTGATTATATTTGATGTATTCAATGTTCCTTATTGTAAGTTGGCAACCGGCAGGAGCCATATGGTTGTCTTTAATTTCTGTTAAGACCCGCATGTCTATTCAAAGTAGTTGTAATAGTTGAAGCCGGTGGACGACAACCATGGAGAAGCGTCATTGACCTTGATGCAATGCCGATGATGATGGAGATCATGTTCGTGCTAGAAGATGGAGATCGGAAGCACAAAGAAGAAAGGCCATATCATATCACATATTTTGAATTGCATGTGATGTTAATCCTTTATGCATCTTGTATTGCTTAGTAGACAACGGTAGCATTATAAGATGATCCCTCATGCATATGAATTTCAAGTCATAAAGTGTTCACCCTTAGTTAGCACCGTTGCTAAAGCTTGTCGTTTCGAAGCACCACGTGATGAACGGGTGTGTTAGATTCCGCAAGTGTATACAACGTGAGCAAGCCAGATTTGCTCATGCGGAAACTAAGGTTTGATCTTGACGAGCCTAGCATGTACAGACATGGTCTCGGAACACGGATCACCGAAAGGTAAAGCATGAATCATATAGTAGATATGATGAACATGTCGATTGTTCGCCATTGAAACTATATCAACTCTCGTGATGATCGGTGTTGATGTGGTGGATTTGGTTCGTGTGATCACTAAAACAATGTGAGGGATATTGTTTTGAGTGGGAGTTCACCTAGATTAAATTTATTAATTTGAACTCAATTTGTCATAAACTTAGTCTAAAACTATTCTAAATATGTTGTAGATCAATGGCAGCCCCTACCATCAATTTTAATGCGTTCCTAGAGAAAGAAAAGTTGAAAAACAATGGAAGCAACTTCGCGGATTGGTTTCGCAATTTGAGGATTGTCCTCACAGCTGGTAATTTGACCTATGTGCTGGATGCACCGCTGGGTGACCCACCTGCAGCTGATGCTGCCGATGAAGTAAAGAATGTTTACCTCACTCGGAAGACTCAGTACTCCACAGTTCAATGTGCTATCTTGTATGGTTTAGAATCGGAGCTTCAGAAAAGGTTTGAGAATTCAGACCCATATGATATTGTCGAGGATCTCAAATTGATCTTTGAGACTCATGCGGCAATTGAAAGCTATGAGGCTTCTGAAAAGTTCTTTAACTGCAAGATGGAAGGGGGCAGCTCCGTCAGCGAGCATGTGCTTAAGATGTCTGGGCACGCAAACAAACTTCAAAGCTTGGGTATTGTGATTCCCAATGCTTTGGGGATTTACCGTGTCCTCCAATCACTGCCACCAAGTTACAAGAACTTTGTGATGAACTACAACATGCAAAACATGAACAAGACGTTGCCAGAACTCTTTGCCATGTTGAAATCTGCAGAAGTGGAGATCAAGAAAGAGCACCAAGTGTTGTTGGTCAATAAGACCACCAAATTCAAGAAAGGCAAGTCTAAGCAGAAGGGACACTTCAAGAAGGGTGGTAAGAAAGTTACCACGCCGACGAAGAAGACCAAGGCTGGACCTAAGCCTGATACTGAGTGCTTTTACTGCAAGGGAGAAGGTCACTGGAAGCGGAATTGCCCAAAGTACTTGGCGGATTTGAAGAACGGCAACATCAAGAAGAAAGGTATATCTGATATACATGTTATTGATGTGTATCTCACTAGTACTCGTAGTAGTTCCTGGGTATTTGATACTGGTTCGGTTGCTCATATTTGTAACTCGAAACAGGTGCTGCAGAATAAACGGAAGCTAGCGAAGAACGAGGTGACGATGCGCGTTGGAAACGGATCAAAGGTTGATGTGATCGCGGTCGGCACGCTACCCCTTCATCTACCATCGGGATTAGTTTTATACTTAAATAATTGTTATTTGGTGCCTGCGTTAAGCATGAACATTATATCGGGATCTTGTTTATTGCGAGACGGTTACTTGTTTAAGTCCGAGAATAATGGTTGTTCGATTTATATGAGTAATATGTTTTATGCACATGCACCTTTGATAGATGGTCTATTCTTATTGAATCTCGATAGTGGAAATACACATATTAATAACATTGAGGCTAAACGTTTGAAATCGAGCGATAACTCGACCTATATGTGGCACTGTCGTCTTGGTCACATTGGAGTGAAGCGTATGAAGAAACTCCATTCCGATGGACTTCTTGAATCACTTGATTTCGAATCACTTGAAAGATGCGAAGCATGTCTGATGGGAAAAATGACTAAGACTCCATTTTCTGGTATGATGGAGCGAGCTACGGATTTGTTGGAAATCATACATACCGATGTGTGTGGTCCAATGAGTGTAGCATCGCGTGGTGGTTATCGTTATGTTCTTACCTTCACGGATGACTTGAGTAGATATGGGTATATCTATTTCATGAAACATAAGTCCGAAACTTTCGAGAAGTTTATGGAATTTCAAAGTGAGGTAGAGAATCAACGTAACAAGAAGATTAAATTTCTACGTTCTGATCATGGAGGTGAATATCTAAGTTACGAGTTTGGCGAGCATTTGAAGAAATGCGGAATACTTTCGCAGTTGACACCGCCGGGAACACCACAGCGTAATGGTGTGTCCGAACATCGTAATCGAACTCTCTTAGATATGGTTCGTTCTATGATGTCACTTACAGATTTACCGCTATCATTTTGGGGTTATGCATTAGAAACAGCCACATTCACTTTAAATAGGGCACCGTCTAAATCCGTTGGAACGACACCGTATGAATTATGGTTTGGGAAGAAACCTAGATTGTCGTTCCTTAAAGTTTGGGGGTGCGAAGCCTATGTAAAGAAGTTACAGCCGGACAAGCTTGAACCCAAAGCGGAAAAATGCGTCTTCATAGGATACCCGAAGGAAACTATTGGGTATACCTCCTATCATAGATCCGATGGCAAAATCTTCGTTGCCAAGAATGGATCCTTTCTAGAGAAGGAATTTCTCTCGAAAGAAGTGACTAGAAGGAAAGTAGAACTCGACGAGGTTGTCGAACCTTATCTCGAAATTGCGAGTAGCACAGCACCGGAAGAAGTTCCTGTGGTGCCTGCACCAGTTAGAGAGGAAGCTAATGATGATGATCATGAAACTTCGGTTGAAGTTGCTACAAAGCCTCGCAGGTCAACGAGAACTCGTACCACTCCAGATTGCTATGATCCCGTTATGAGTGTCATGTTGGTGGACAACACCGATGACCCTGAGACATATGAGGAAGCAATGATGAGCCCAGATTCCAATAAATGGCAAGAAGCCATGAAATCCGAGATTGGATCCATGTACGAAAACCAAGTATGGACTTTGGTGGACTTACCGGATGGCCGGAAGGCTATCGAGAACAAATGGATTTTCAAGAAGAAAACAGATGCTAATGGTAATGTTACTGTCTATAAAGCTTGACTTGTCGCAAAGGGGTTTCGACAAATTCAAGGAGTTGACTACGATGAGACTTTCTTACCAGTAGCAAAGCTAAAGTCTGTGAGGATTATGTTAGCAATCGCTGCATATTATGATTATGAGATATGGCAGATGGATGTCAAAACAACATTCCTCAATGGAGACATTGATGAAGAGTTGTATATGATGCAACCCAAAGGTTTTGTTGATCCTAAAGATGCTAACAAGGTATGAAAACTTCAACGGTCCATTTATGGATTGAAGCAAGCATCCCGAAGTTGGAATCAACGTTTTGATAAGGTGATCAAAAGTTTTGGTTTTGTACAAATTTATGGAGAAGCTTGTATTTACAAGAAAGTGAGTGGGAGCTCTGTAGCATTCTTAATACTATATGTAGATGACATATTGTTGATTGGGAATGATGTAGACCTTCTTAATAGTGTCAAGGAATATTTGAATAATAGTTTTTCAATGAAAGATCTTGGCGAAGCAGCTTACATATTAGGCATAAAGATTTATAGAGATAGATCAAGACGCCAAATATCATTGTCACAAAGTACATATTTGGACAAAGTTCTAAAGAGGTTTGGAATGGAAGATAGCAAGAAAGGGTTCTTGCCCATGTTGCCCAATACGACCTTGAGTAAAACTCAAAGTCCGACATCGGCAGAAGATAGAGAAAGGATGAGTAAGACTCCCTATGCCTCAGCCATAGGATCTCTAATGTATGCCATGCTATGTACTAGACCCGACATTGCATATGCTGTTAGTTTAACTAGCAGATATCAAAGTGATCCAGGAGTGGATCATTGGACAGCGGTCAAAAACATCCTTAAGTACTTGAGAAGAACTAAGGATATGGTTCTTTCTTATGGAGGTGATGAACAGCTCGTTGTTAATGGTTACACCGATGCTAGTTGGAACACCGATCCGGATGATTCTAAATCATAATCTGGATACGTATTTATTTTGAATGGTGCAGCAGTTAGCTGGAGGAGTGCAAAGCAAAGCGTTGTGGCGAGATCTTCAACTGAATCGGAATACATGGCTGCTTCGGAGGCTTCACAAGAAGCGATATGGATGAAAGAGTTCATTACAGAGCTGGGTGTGGTTCCTAGTGCGCTGGACCCAATGTCTATCTACTATGATAACATGGGCGCCATAGCCAATGCGCAAGAACCAAGGTCACACAAGAAGCTTAAGCATATCAAGCTACGTTTTCATGCTATTCGAGAACATATCCAAGATGGGGATATAAATATTTGCAAAGTACACACAGATCTGAATGTGGCGGATCCGTTGACTAAACCTCTCCCGAGGGCAAAACATGACCAGCACCAAACTGCCATGGGTGTTCGGTATATTACCATGTAATCTAGATTAGATGACTCTAGTGCAAGTGGGAGACTATTGGAGATATGCCCTAGAGGCAATAATAAATGTAGTTATTATTATATCTTTGTGTTTATGATAAATGTTTACATTCATGCTATAATAGTATTAACAAGGAAACATTAATACTTGTGTGATTTGTAAACTTAATTTGAAGTCCCTAGTAAAGCCTCTATATAATACTAGCTTGTTGGTTAATGGATGATTGTGGTTTCCCTATCATGAACATTGAGATGTTATTAACAACAAGATCATATTGTTAGGAGAATGATATGATGGACATACTCCTATAGATAAGCGTAGCATAAAGATCAAGTCATTTTAATAGTTCAATTGCTATATGCTTTCTGATACATAGTAATCTAATTCCTTCAACCATGAGATCATGCATATCACCTTTACCGGATGGATGCTTTGGTGACATCAAACACCACACCGTAACTGGGTGGCTATAAAGGTGGCATTGAGTGTTCGGAAAGTATTGGTTGAAACACATGGATCAAGAGTGGGATTTGTCCATCCATATGACGGATAGATATACTCTGGGCCCTCTCGGTGAAATGTCATCCAATTAGCTTGCAAGCATGTGACTGGCTCACAAGGGATCACATATCACGGGAACAAGAAAAGAGTACTTATCGGTAACGAGGTTGAACTAGGTATGCAGAGATACCGACGATCATAACCTCGGATAAGTAAACTATCGTGAGACAAAGGGAAATTGATATCGTATGTAAGTGGTTCATTCGATCGCAAAGTAATCGTAGAAATATGTGGGAGCCATATGAATTTCCAGATTCCTCTATTGGTTATTGTTCGAAGAAGTGTCTCGATCATGTCCGCATAATTCACGAACCGTAGGGAGACACACTTAAGGATTCGACGTTGTTTTGAGTAGTTATGGAATGATGAGAAAGAGACCGAATGTTGTTCGGAGTCTCGGATGGGATCCGGGATATCACGAGGAGATCCGAAATGGTCCGGAGAATAAGATTCATATAAGGAAAGTCCCGTTTCGGAGTTGGGGAATGGTTCCGGTGTTTTCATCGGGAATGTTCTAGAAGGTTCCGGAATGTCCGGCACTCCGGAGGGGAAGGGTACATGAATGTGTTGTATCAAGTTGGTATGATTGCATCATGTACTAAGTGTCGTCGCTGAACCAAATAAAGGATTAATTCAAATCCTAGTTTGAATAGTCAAATAGCTAGTTTGAAAAGTCAAACGGCTAAATTTGGAAAGAGGAAAAGAGGAGGAGGGGGAAACCGAGTTGGGGAGGAGTTCCCTCCTCCAACCGGCGGATCCCACCCAAGCCGAGTTGGGGAGGGACTCCTCTCCCTCCCCTTGGCCGGCCGGCCCCTCCACCTATATAAGGAGGGGCAGGGCTCCCTCCTAGAGATACACAAGATCCTCTCCTCCAAACCCTAGTCGTCGGCGCCGCCACCTCCACTGCCGCCGCCGACCTAGGTCAAGCCGCCGCCGCCTAGCAACCCTAGCCTCCGGCCAAGCTTCCTCCTCGGCGTGTCTAAACCCTAGATCACCGAGGGAATCTCTCATACTCCACCATACTCGCTCCGGCTTAAGGCGAAGCCCTGCGAGATCTCCCCTCTACTTCCGGTACCACGCCGTTGTGTTGCCGGAATCGCGAGGAGAGTGCTACAACCTCCGCTGCCTGCTGGAACAAGGGAGAGGAAGGTCTTCGTCGAGTACCGAACGTGTGACCGACTGCGGGAGCGCTGCCGGAATGTAGCGCCGAAAGGATCGTCTACGCGATCTTGAGATCGGAAAGAGTACGACTACATCACCCACGAGAATCCGCTCTCGTTAAACACTTTGGAATCTTCGAGGGTGAGTTATTCTATCGACTCGTTGCTACAATCTAGTAGATAGATCTTGGCTTGTTTGTTTGTATGCGGTAGAAAATTTTTGTTTTCCATGCTACGAAACCCTACACAAGGAGTGGCATGGGGGGGCTGTAGGGTGGTGTGAGTGTGGGAGGGGGCCAGATTGGGCTCCCTCCATTGGCGCAGCCCACTGTTGCAACCAGATCAGGTCGAGGACTGACTCAAGGAGGGTCGTCTGTAGCTAGGATGGGTGCACATCGCCAGAAGTCCTCCACGCATAACAAGTTCTTCAACTATGGGGAGGTCGGTCACTTCCGTTCCGATTGCAAGGAGCCGAAGCATTGTCTATTTTGTGGTGATCCATCACAACGGGTCTTGGACTGCACCGCTCGATCCCCGTACCATGAGCGCGACACCCTAGAGCTGCTGGGCCATGGAATTGATCTTGGGTTTTAATACATTGACATGGGCGAGGTGGAGCTGTCAGTGCCCCAAAACCTTGCCGAGATCCGTGTTCTGCCAACCCAGGACCCACCCTTGTCGGTGGAGGTTACAGAGGACACCGTCCGCACGGAGTTGAATACTTTCGACTTCGACTTCATGTGGAACGTGAGGGAGACTAACGCCATGGTGTTCTCGATGATCTTTCCCTCCAGGGTGGACCTTCGGGCCTTGTATGGGAGTCATACGACAATCCTCCCGGTTCACCACATCAAGGTGTCCATCCGCAAGTCGTGTGTGCACCCCGATACTACCATCGCTCTCTCGACTATTTGGGTGCGCATACATGGGATCCCCGATGAAGCTTGCAAGCAGAAGTACATCAAGTTGATCACCCAGGATATCGGCAAGTTTTTGTGGGTGGGCGCGCTTTCTATCGAGATCCAGGGACCGGTGAGGGTGCGAGTCAGATACCCGGACCCCACGAAGCTGAACTGCACACTCGCACCCTTCTACTTTGGTACGCCTGGCAGGACCCTTACTATGGAGCTGGAGAGGGAGGAGGTGGGGTTTTGATCCCCATCCCCGGAGTACTCCGACCACCGCCGGGACCCTGAGTACGACGTGGGTGATGACTCGTCCAGTGAGGATTCTGGGAATGAGCTGGATCGCTCTGCATATGTGCAGGCTCCTCCGGGGGTGACCCTCAGCCGGTGGCGCCAGGGGGTCCGGCCCCCGTACTGCCGTACTAGCGCAGGGGCAGTCCTCACTCCTGTGGATGTCCCTAGGTGCATGCAGCCAGATCCACTGATCTCGGAGGAGCTGGGTCTCGCTCCATACGACTCGAACCTAGGTGAGGGATTAGATTACCTGGGCCTCTCGGGGTACGTGGCTTTGAAGATCGCCACTTTCTTCATCCCCGTGGAGGCAAGGGACACCTCCAGCGTGGGGATGGTGGTTTCCCTGCCGTCCTCGCCTCGGCCTCTAGGGGTTGTCTGGTTCACCCTCTCACCGACTCTTCTCCCACCCCGCCCAGGAAGTCACCAGCAGTGGTCCCGGTGACCCTGCCCCCGGCCGAAGAGCCTGTCTTGGTCTTCCCCGACACTCCCGAGGCTAGAGCCAAGACCCACCCCGCCCGCCGGCCCAGGCATACACCACCACCTCCTTCGCGCGCTACTGCCAGGATTGTGAGAGCTAGGATGAGTGGGGAAGGGAGGGAGCCGACCGTCCTCGAGCAGGCAACATCGCGTGCTGCGGCCCGCAACCTTGACCAAGGTACTGGTAGTCTTCCCAGTCCCCTTCCCCTATTATTTCTCCTCCATCTAGATCCATGCGGAACAGGAGAGGCTGACAAGGCCCCTATCCATGACTAGCACAGGGCTGCAAGGCCTGGTTACTAGTGGGGGAAGACCGCCTTGCCCGATGGTTGGTGAGACTTCACACGTGACCCCCCCCCCCCCCAGACGGGAGGGGGAGGCGGGGGAGGCCGCCCAAACCCTCGTCCAGGCCCTCGACGGTAGGTAGGGGCTGATCTGCCCCTGTAAGCCCCCCCAACAATGTTCCGCAATGAACCACCCAATATTTTTGTTCAATTCGAACATCCGGGGCTTTGGGAACGATGGCCGGATACAACATCTATGAGAATATTTGAGGCAAGAGGATGTGGACATCGTGGGCATCCAGGAGATGATTTGATAGGACTTATCGATCCCTGAGCTGCAGGGATTGAGCCATCATAGATTCATTTGGCACTGGCTGCCGACAGATGGTCACTCGGGTGGGATCCTCCTAGGCGTGAAGGAGGATTCCTTTGTGGTTGAGGACATGGACCACAGTGAATTTTTTGTGAGTATGGCACTCACCCATAGACGATCTAACCTCAGCTGGCATGTTATTATTATCTATGGCCCTGCGGATCACCGTAGATCCCATGCATTCTTGGCTGAAATATCAGCCAAGGTGGAGCGGTGCACCACACCAGTAGTGGTGGCGGGAGACTTTAACCCTATCCCCTCTCTGGACGATAAGGTCTCGGATAATATGGATATCCCTAGGATGCGTATGTTTAATAATTGTATTGCTGATCATGCGGATATCCATCAGGTAATATATATATTTCAACATTTTCAACTTCTGATAATGGAATTGCTAATGTCAATTATATATTTTCCCGCATTCATCTTTTGGTTGTAAATAGATGGTTCGTAATTTTGTAAGTAGAGCTTAGAAATAAAAAATGCAGATTTACTTGTAAAAAGTGGGTCCAAATTATATATTTATGCTACATAAAAATCTAGTAAATAAACATAATGTGAGGCCTTCTCAATATATTTGAGAAAAACACATCCTAGCATGTCGCATTGCAGCAGCATCCACTCTAATTTGGGGAAAAATGGTGTTGTTAATATACATTCAGAGTTTAATTTTAAATGATATGTAAATTAATTAAGACAACAAGAGCTCCCTTTTCACCATAGGATAGGAACAACGCTTAATACATGTGTGTGTGCACAAGCATAAAGGTATTTCAATGTTTTTGTGATGCATGTATTCACATTTGACTAGTTTCCTTCAACTTCAATTCCATGGAAATATAGTTCATCACCATCACAACATGTATATATTCCTTTAATTATTGAGGAAGGAGTGAGAACTTCCTCAGTAAATGAGAATCAAGTAACTATGATTGCCAATATCCACTTCCACCTGCATTGAAGCTATCGGTTTCTAGGGACAAACACATACTCTCCAATGCATCCTAACATTCTGAAGAGCTATCAGAAGATGCTGATTGGAAAAATATCTACCAGTTCTTGAACAATATGTAACTGAACAGTTTCCACTGGCACTTATTTTCCTTAGTCCATTTCTCTCCACAAGCGTAACATAGACCTTTTGCTCTTCTATAGTTTCTTAGAGCTACCGATTTATCCTCGCTCACTTGTTTTCCTACTACCACATGCATTGGATGTTGAACCAGTCGGTGCACGGTTGTTGTACCAACACTGCATTCTGAACAAATTGTCGTCTGTGATGTGTAGGAGCATTAAAGGGAGTGGAACCATCACCAAGTTCTTCATGCAACAAGGAGAATTGATATGCCTTGTCCAAATTCTCTAGCATTTGAATTGATACCATGAGTCTGATAGAAGGTTTCAAACCATCTAGAAATCAAGTTACATAATAGAGAAGATCAGGATGTTTCCATAAGCTGCTAACTTATCCATGAGTTGAGAAAATTCTTCAACATAAGCCTTCACTATTGTTAGCTGACAGATATGAAACATTATGAAGGAGAGTCTCATGTTGATTTATGCCAAATCTTGCCTGAAGAGCAATGCAAAAGTCTGCACAACCAGCCTTAGGTGAACTTTCTCTGATGGATACGAGCCACTTTGATCCTGCTCCATAAAATTACATCGACGCATACAAAACCCAGAGTGAATTGAGAGTCCCCCAAAATCCAAAATATTACTAATGACGTGATTGCCAGAGTCGCGGGTGAGTTCCATCAAACCTAGTAAATTCACCCTCGGTCCAGGAGAAAAATGGTTAGCACACTCAACCGAACACCTCGTCTCCGCATTTATCAGAATTAGGGGAAATATGGTTATCACGCGTACCTCTTTTCGTATATGGAATATGAAATCCCGTCCTCCAGCCCTAAAGTTCACCGCGGTTTCCAAATTGGCCATCCGCTTCTTTCAGTGACACATGTTTATTAGCAGCAACAGTCGCCGTTAGTGTCCGCCGAAGTAGATCCATCAGTCCCCATCTTGTCTATAGCCCGCCGGATCTTCGTCATCGCATCATCAACCTTGACATTTAGAGATGAGCACTTGGCTTCATTGTCCCTGATCATGTCTGTCATGGCTTGGGATACAGACGAGAGATAGGCATGGATGCGATCTTCTACGACTTCCTTGGCTGAAATCTTCAGGAGATCGTAGATCCTCTGTGCCTCATGCGATAATTCATGCATGGCTTGAAGAAGTCATCATTGAGATGATGCGTTGGTGCTTGTGGCTTGGTAGTGCCAGAAGCAGAGACTCTAAGATACCGTATGTAAGACCCTAGCTACTAAGATTGAATAACACAGTGGAACTAAGATGGAATTGACTGGATCTTGATCTAGTTTAGAGGTTTTGCTTAGATGACCATCCACGGACGCTCACATCTGTAGCATCATTGCAATAGAGCGATAAAGACGAAAACAAGACAACTATGATAGCCTTTCTTCCTTTCCATCGACCTGTCCTTGACTTGAGGTATCAATTGGGGCTTCAACAGAGCCACTCCCTATTCTTCATCCACGCCGAAGGCCTGGTCTCTCTCTTGGCTGGCCCGCATCAGCCGTTGGGCCAGCTCCAATGCTAGCATCAACAGAGTTCCCACCTTGGCTGGAAACGGTTTGGTACCAAGTGTTCTCTTTTGTTTATTGAATATGGCATATCATGTTGATTTATAGTAGTGGCAAACGGTATTGTTTAAAAAATAGACTGAACGCTGTGTAATAATTCTATGGTAAAACAAAGGGCAGTACTACGCGTCTCCCGGGGATATTTGCCCCGGATCCCCCGGATGGACAGCGTGACGCGTGTCCCTAAAAATAGCACTTTCTCCCGCTTTTGCTACAAATGACCCGATTTTGCTATATAATGCCCTGTTTTTGCTACAAGTAGTAGCAAAAAACGGTTCGCCCAAGAAATAGAAAAACAGACTGGACCTTGCCGGAGATTTCACCGGAGACCTCGCCGGCGACCGTGTAGCAAAAACGTTGTGCTAATGTAGCATATGCGACCTCGCCGGAGACTCGCCGGAGACTTTCGCCGGTGGACATCACCAGAGACCGAGTAGCAAAAACGTTATGCTATTGTAGCAAAACTGCAAAACGGTGGTAGCAAAAAAAATACTAATATAGCAAAAAGAACGACCTCGCCGGAGACATCATCGGTGCCTGCCGTAGCAAAACTGATTTTGCTGGGGACTTTCGTCGAAAATATCGTAGCAAATACTTTGTACTATTGTAGCAAAAATATAGAACAAAAATAGCAAAAAATTACTACTATTGTAGCATCGCCTGTAGCAAAAATCTCAAAACTCATTTATTGGTCGGTAGCATCGCGACCCTTCATCTGTAGCAACGATGACCACTTCCAGTGGCATCGCCGTCCTACCTATGTAGCACCGTGCGGTGTAGCAAAATCCGTCATCACCGGTGGTAGCGCCGCCCGCCGTAGGGAGTCACGGTGGCACGACGACAAGACCTGCAGCGACGGGCGGCCCGCGAGTCACGACGGAGCAAGGCAGTGGGAGAGGTGCCCAACCTCTGCTGCGTTGCTCCCCGAGGAAGAGTCCCCATGGCGAGGGCGGGGAAGGGACGCGGAGCAGCGGCAGGCACGACCTGCGAGACCGAGTAGCGCGGGCGGCGCAGCGGCTGCCTGCTCCGACGGGCGACGGGCCTGGGTGAGCGCGGGCGGCGCAGCGGCTGCCTGCTCCGGCCGACCTGGGTGAGCGCAGGCGGCGCGACCTGGGAGACCGAGTGGAGCGGGCAGCGCAAGCTGCAGGGGCGAGCGGCGCGGGCGGCTGCCTGCTCCGGCGGGCCTGGGTGAGTGCGGCGGTGCGACCGCGGGGCAAGCAGCAGGCGCGAGCTACAGGCAGAGGCAGGCGGCGGCACGTCTAGACTCGCGTGGAGCTGAACGAAGACGGTAGCGACCCCGGGGGAGTCCTATCATTTTCCTAAAACAAATCTTTTGTCAGGTTTGCGAACGAGTAATTCACTCCATAATTTCCGTGTCACTGAGCTGGACTTCCTTGCGCTAATTTCTCCACTGGGCTGCTACTGGGCTTTGCGTGTGAGAGATAGCAGACCAACCTGTGGAGCCCTTTCTGAATTTCCGTTCAAACTGTATTCTCCTCAGGCAGCCGCGAGACTCATCGTTCATCGACCTGCTGCGCGTTTCTTTCCAATTTTGCTGCACCCCCAGCAAGATCTCACCCTCCTCCTCCCAAGTCCCAACTCTCAATTCCCCGTCCATTCTTGCCCTAGCCAGCCGCCGCCAGCGACATGGAAGAGAATGGTCCTCTCGCCAGCGGCGACCAGCCTACCCCGCAGCTTCCCGACGACCTCCTACGCAACATCTTCCTCCGCCTCCCACCGGATCCCACAGCCTTTGCCTTCGTCTCCGGTGCCTACAAAGCCTAGCGGCGCGTCGTCCACGACGACGCCAACCTCCTCCGCTCCCTCCGCGAGGCGCACGGCAACGCCCCACCGCTCCTCGGCCTCTTCTCCGACGCTGTCTACGGCGAGCTCCATTTCACCCCCAACCCCACCCCTTTCTACGGCGCGATGAATCTTCCGGCGCCGCCACCGCTTCTCCACGCGTACGGCTGCACGCATGGCCGCCTGCTCCTCCACGACGCCGGCGGCGAGCCCCTCCTCGTCTGGGACCCTCTGACAGGGGACTCAACTCGAACACCTCGTCGCCGCATTTATTCGAATTATGGGAAATATGGTTGTCACGCGCACCTCTTGTCGGATACGGAATATGAAATCCCGTCCTCCAGCCTTGAAGTTCACCGCGGTGCCCAAATTGGCCATCCACTTCTTCTAGTGACACATGTTTATTAGCAGCAGCAGTCGCCGTTACGGTGGCCGCCGAAGTAGATCCATCACTCCCCATCTTGTGTCTAGAGCCCGCTGGATCTCGGTCATCGCATCATCAGCCTTGACGTTTAGAGATGAGCACTTGGCTTCATTGTCCCTGATCATGTCTGTCATGACTTGGGCTACGGACGAGAGATAGGCACGGATGCGATCTTCTACGACTTCCTTGGCTGAAATCTTCAGGAGATCGTAGATCCTCTGTGCCTCATGCGATAATTAATGCATGGCTTGAAGAAGAAGTCGTTATTGAGATGATGCGTTGGTTCTTGTGGCTTGGAAGCGCCAGAAGAAGAGGCACTAAGATACCGTATGTAAGACCCTAACTACTAAGATCGAATAACACAGAGGAACTAAGATGGAATTGACTGGATCTTGATCTAGTTTAGAGGTTTCGCTTAGATGACCATCCAAAGATGCTCAAATCTGTAGCATCATTACATAGAGAGATAAAGACGGAAAAAAGACAACTACCATAGCCTTTCTTCCTTCCCATCGACCTATCTTTGACTGCATAACCGCGTACCGCAAAAGTCATTTGCGGCAAACCGCAAACCTGTTTTGCAGTACCAAAATTCACATGGAACAGATACACAAAACAGAACTGCATATTTGAAAATTATCACTAGTTGGCGCCAGATTCATACATAGTGGATGGTTTTGAACATGAAATTTATATCAAAAAACTCGATGTCGCGCCCTACATCTAGAACCGTAGCTACCGCCGGTGGTACCTACTCACCGGATCTTCAACGACGGCATCGAAGCTGGCCTACTCGTCGTTCGAGTCAGTGGTGTTGTCAGAGTAGTCGACGATGAAGATTCCGAGCCGGGCGGCGTGCTCGCGTGCGGAGCAGCATCAGACGCGGTGGAACTCGCGCACGTGCTCGTCGTGGCGGCGCTTCGCTCGCTCCCACACATCGGAGACGAGGGTCCCGAGGGAGTTATACTTCGCTCGTGGATCGCCTCATCCTCCTCCGAGCCAGAGTCGTCCTCCTCCCCCGAGCTGCCGATGTCGGTGATGTGGCCCCAACGAGCGGGAGCCAGATGACGAGGTTTAATCTCGTCAATGCCCATTGTTATGGACTTGGGTTTTGGAGAAGATGGGGATGCTGGAGATCGTGGCAAGGTTAACAGACAAGCAACCAGGGGACACGAGATTTAGCCAGGTTCAGGCCCCCGGAGGGAAAACCCTACTCCTGCTTCTCTGCTCTTGATTACGGCGGAACCGAAAGTTACAGGGTGCGCAGATTCGATCTAGCGTGGATGCGTATGCGAAAGTATGAGTCGAGAGATCTAAGACGTGCCCTCCTGGCCTTTATATAGACTTAGGCAGGTCCCGGGCATAGTCCTAGTCAGTTACAAGTTCTAGGGTTTTACCCCTTTGAATTTCCTATCTCCGCTAGTCTTGCTCTCCAAGGATCCGAAGGCGTCATGGGCCTTGGCCACCCGAAAATCTTCATGGGCCAGTGTATATCCGCTATGGGCCTTCCTTGGGCTGGACTAGGTATGCTGAAGTCACGTACCCGTAGGGTATAACCATGTCAGTACCCCCGAGTGATCAGTCGAATCGTAGATTCGGCCGAGGACTCTTCCATCCTTCGGGTGTAGCTATATATTAATAGTATATGTGTGTAGGGATTGTTGATGCGTGTGCCTGACTTACCCGACAGATCAGGGTCAGTTAACTGTCTTAGGACGAAACAACACGATCTTCTTCAGGTTCGGGTCCCTCAACCCGGACCTGGAACATATGCTGGCGTAATTCGACTCAGGCCGCGGAGGACTTACATGAGTGGAATTCCAGTGATTTTAATCGGTGTACCCAACGCGTCCGTCGGGATTTTTCATCGTACCTGCTGGTACGGCTTCATACTAGTAGAGCGCAGTCAGGTGCGTTGCCAGGCCATCAGATGATATCTGTAGGTCTTATCTTTGTGTCGCAGACACATCATCGGAATGTTTGTCACCGCGGAGGTGCTTCGGGTGGCCAAGGAGATTGTTGCTCACTTAGCGTTTTGCTGGGGCAGAGTTGCCAAAAAGTTTTTGCGTGCTGATCCGGAAGATCGCAGTCGAAGATTTCATAGGGTGCGCGACCAGCGCTCCCTATGGGAGTAGCCCCCAAGTGTCTGTTCGAGTCGTAGACTCGAACGGAGACTTTAGTTCAAGCATTGTTTCAGTTGTTAAGTCCGCAGGACTCGGAAATTTTCGGATGCTTAAATCCATCCTCCCTATGGGAGTAGCCCCCGAGTCCGTAGTGGAGTCGTAGACTCGACCTAGGACTCAGAGAAGTAATTTTGTCCTCATTTGTTTGGCGGGTGCGCGGCCAGCGCTCCTGATAGGAGTAGCCCCCGAGTATTTAGTCGAATCGTAGATTCGAGTGAGTACTCTTAGATGTAGAGCCGAAGTGGTGCTAGTATAGCTTTTGATGACGTCAATGCTGACGATCGATGACCTCAAGCGTCTGCTACGCCAGAGATGACTTGACTGAACGAAGCGTGGGTCCCACTTCCTGACTTTGAATTGACTGGTCACGCGCGGCGTGGAGATGATTACGGCGTCTTCTCGATTTCCGCGCGTAGTGGACGGTGTGGTAACGACGGTTCGTTTTGATGCTGACACGTGTACGGCCAGATCTACCGCTGGCATTAGGTCTTCTCGATGGACGACCAGCGTGCGTCGTCTTCGCTGTTATAATCCTTGGTGAAATCGTGGTTTGTTTTTCACCGCATCAGTTCATCTATTCACTGCCTTCGTGTTCTTGAGCTATTCTTGCTGCGCGCTGCGACTTTCTTCCACATTTCCTCTTGTTTTTTCTGCTTTGGCATCACCACGACCGCCGTAGCGCCATGTGGAAAACAAAGAAGTCCTCATCTGCGGTTGGGACCAGCGCCGCCGGAGGCAAGAAAGGCACCGCCGCTGCTCGCGTCACCGACGGTGGCTGGCGGCGATCAGAAACGCGGGAGAGCGATCTCCGCAAACTGCGCGAGCGGGGCCTGATCCCACAAGATACGACGGCCGTGAGACTCCCTGGCAATGAGGTAATCCCCCGTCCCCCATCTGGGTACCGGGTTATGTTTGTTGCCTTCGTGATTCGCGGGTTTTCTTTTCCGGTCCACGACTTCCTCCGTGGACTGCTCTTCTTCTATGGGGTTCAACTCCATCATTTGTCTCCCAACTCTCTTCTCCACATTGCGTGTTTTATCACATTGTGCGAGTGTTGGCTTGGCATTGAGACGCACTTTGGCCTCTTCCGGAAGCTTTATTCCGTGAAGAGGCAGTCTGGTTCGGATGGTGTGTATCCCATTGGGGGTTTCATCATCTCCCTCAGTCCCAATGTGCAGTTCTTTTCCTTTTCCATGTCCGAATCTGTCCAGTACTGGCGGAGGCGATGGTTTTATATCCGCGACTCCGTTTTGCCTGGGCAAGATTTTGGTCTTGTTCCCTTTGACCCTTCTCAAAAGATTGAGAAGAAGAGGTCTTGGAAGAACCAAATCCTAGATGGTGAGGTGGCGGAGATAGAGGCCCTTTACCGTCGGGTGGAGGATCTCCATCTGATTCCTGAGAAGGAGGTGAACGGCGTGGACATCATCCGGACGTTTCTTGAGCGTCGGGTGCAACCTCTCCAAGCGAGGGCGCACCCGATGTTTCTTTATTCTGGGCGCCGTGATCCGACGAGGGTTTCGAGTGAGAAAATCTCTGAGGGGGATCTTGACAAGGATCTTCGCGTGCTGCTGAAGTTCAAGGCCGGAGAAGAAATCCCGGGGAAGTCGCGAACTCCTCCCTTTTCTTCGACGTTGGTCGTGCCGAAGGTGTAGATTTGCGCGCGTAGTGCTCCCCCCTTTTTTTTGTTGAGTGTGTGTTTGCTTCCTTTGTTTGCTAACAAAGTTCCTTCTCGTCTTGTAGGGCTTCAAAGTGCCGGGCATGGTATCACCATTGCCCGAAAGGTATCCGGATGCCCCGGATAATGAAGTGGTTGATTCCGTGTCCGAGCTTCCTTCGGCGCGATCTCCGGCGGAGGATGCCGACGAGTCGAGTGAGGACCATACGCGCAAGCGATCACGGAGCTCGAGCGAGTCTTCGGATGCCTCAACTCCTCCGACTCCCAGAAATCCTCTGGGCCTTGAGCGTCATAGTGATGGTCATGGAGGTTCTTCCTCTCCCCTTCCTGCCATTCCTGTGCGAGCTGTTGCTCCGCACCCGCCAGCAAAGCGGAAGAAGGAAGAAAAGAAGGAGGAGAAGAAGGAAGAGAAGAAAGAGGAGAAGAGGGCCCGAAGGGCTTCTCCTATCTTCGACCTGAGCACATTGGGCTCGTAAGTTTTCTTGTTGTACTGTTGTATTTTTCCCTTCATGATTTGTTTGCACTTGTGCTGATTGGTTTATATGCAGGCAATCTTCCGACGACTCTAGTGATGGTGCGCGGGAGATGATGGGGGAGTCGAACATTGCGTCGCCTCCTCCTCAGACGGTGGCGACTTTGGGTGGCGCCGCTCCAGCTCCTCCTGTGCGGGAGGGGTTGGTGGTTGCGCCTCAAAATTTCGCAGGCGAGCCTTCAGGGTCGCCATCGGAGCACGTAAGTTTTTCTGCTTCATGTCACGGGGGGAGCCCACGAGTGTCTTCGTGTGCTGATGTTGTTTTTGCTTCTTTGTGTTGGGCGTAGCCCCCAAGTCCTGTTCTTACTGCTATTGCCTTTGTCTGCAGCCTTTTGTCCAAGAGGCCAAGCGGCTGGTGGAAGAACGCCTGACGCTGGAGGCGAAACTGCGGCAGCTTCAGGGTATTCGTCTGCCTTTTAGTACTTCTTTTGTTTATCCTGTCCTGTTCTTTGACACTTGCTTGTCTTAAATGCAGAGGAGCATAACGACTCTCTCCGTGAGGTCGACGCTCTTAAAAAGATCCTTGGCCAATCGGAGCAGAAAGCTGAAGCCGCCGTTGGCGCAAAAGAGCGCCTTGATCTAGAGCTGTCGAAGGCAGCCGAAGCGAAGGAGCGTCTGCAGCAGGAGGCCGCAGATCGCGAGGAGAAGCTGGCCACCGTTGCGGCTGCTCGTGAAAGAGGGGTGGCGGCGAAGCTCATGGCTGCTGCCAAGGCCATTTCGGGTGAGTGCTGGATTTTTGTACTTGCTTCCTTTTCTACGGGTCTTCTTCTATGCTGCCTTTCTTCATGTTTTCTTCATTTTTGTCTCAGATGCCCCAGGCATCGAGTTTGACCGCGGTGCTCTGGAGCACGTGAGTGCTCTGGATGATGCCACTGTGGCGGTCGAAGACCGCTGCGGCACCGTCGTCAACTCCCTTGCCAAGGCGAAAGAGGTCCTTGGTCGCTTCTACCAGGAGCTCTTCCCGAAGGGCGCAACCCTTGAAGATGTGGATGCCCTGGCAGAGGCTCTGTCAGCCAAAGCGCCTACGGCGTACAAGCGCAAGCAGAAGGGCATCAACGCGTCCGTCGGGCTGGCGATGGCCATGGCGGCTGGGGCGGAGCTGGACTTGCCCCAGATCACGTCTCGGATGTCGACGGCTGCGGATGGATCCGAGGTAGCCTTCGCTGCCTACTCCGCTCGCTGCAGACAATATGGGCCCAAGCTCATTGACTTGCTGTCTGAGTATGCACTGCGGCAGCAGGGCGAGGCCAAAGCTAGGCAGTCTGGCTCTAAGGCGACTCAGTGTCCTGCGCCTTAGGCATAGTAGATGTAGGGTAGTATGTAGTTTACTTTTGCTGTAAATATCTTTTGTAGTACCATCCTTGTGCCACGCAGTGGCCTTATATATTTAATGAATTCCTCCGAGTTGTGCTCTATCCTTGGCTGAGTGTCTGTGTGCCTTCTTTTTTCTGCTGCTATAGGTTCCTTCGGGTGCTGACCCTGTTGACGCCCCATCCGCAACGCCGTTGCGTCCATCCTTGGATGACTCCTCGCAGCTTACTTTCCTTCGGGATCGTGTGCGCAGTCTGGAGAGGGAGTTGCTCGGGCTACGTGGTCGTGCCGACGTTTGGAGGTCCAAAGCTGATCGTGGTGCAGCCAGAGAGGAGTACTTGATGGCGGAGCTTGGTCGGCTTTCCGAGCAGCTGCAATGTAAGTTGGTCCTTGTTTCGGGTTGTAGCTCGGTTCTTCGAGTGAGCCTGCTGGCCTTATCCTTGTTTTGTGTGGTTGTCGCAGGTGCGAATCTTGCTCCGAGGGAAGAAAAAGAGCGTGTCGCTGTTCGGGTCAACTGCTTGACTCAACAGGACATGGAGGCTGGCGGCTTCTTCTGGATGGATCGCGATCGCGCCATGGTTCTGGCGACGCTGCAGGATCGTGTTCATCAAGTTTCGCGGGTGCTCCGCCAGGTGCAGACATCACTTTCCTCGGTGCTGCACGTCATGTTTCCTCTGGATGCCGTGCCGACGACCCTTGCAGGTCTTCTGTCGAAGTTTCGGAGTGCCAGCAATGTCAAGGAGCTGGTGCGGCAGCAGCTCGTCGCAGGAGTGAAGGTTGCCTTGTCTCTTGTGAGGGTGCACCGCCCTGACGTAGATTTGGCTGCTGTGGCGGCTGGGCCGCCTCTTCGACCGGATGGTGGCGAGTGGAACATGCGTCCGCATTACGCGGCTGTAAGGCAGTATGCCGAATAGATTGTAGATTTGTTTGAGCAGCGTGCTCAGGTTATTCTTCAGAATAGGTAGGACCTGAAAATAAACAGATAGATGTAAAATTTGTATATTTCGGCTGGGCGTTTTTGTGCCCTTTGTTGTAAAGGTTTGCTTGTTTGTGAGCACGCAGTGCTTTGATTGAGTACGTGTCCTTTTCATTTGCCTGACGTGGTCAGCTACTCAGGTGTACACGTTTGGTCCTCAGTCGATGAAATCGTGAGGTGGGGGAGCCCCCGAGTGCGTATGAAGCATGTAGTAAAGTTGCAGAAAAATAGTCAACCGAAGGTTGGGGGCGAGACACTTAGCTTTATTTATATCGTAATGGAGGAGGTACATGGTTCGGCTGAGTAGCCTTGGCTGAAAGCCTTATTGAAAGTAAAAGGGGGTAGGTTGCTACGGGTAGAATCGTCGCAGGTGCGAGATGTTCCATGGGTTGGAGTATGCGACTCCAGACTCCACGTGCTTGAGGCGATAGGCGCCACCTGGGATGACTTCGGTGATGACATAGGTTCCTTCCCATGGTGACTCGAGTTTATTCGGTCGCTTTTGCTTGAGTCGTAAGACGAGGTCTCCTTCGACGAAGGACCTTGGGCGTAGCCGGCGGCTGTGGTAGTTGCGGAGACTTTGCTGGTACACCGCTGATCTAGCTGCTGCTATATCCCGTGCTTCGTCGAGTGTGTCGACGGCATCTTCGAGTGCAGCCGTGGATTCGGCTTCGCTGTAAGCGACGACTCGTGGAGCCTGGTGGCGTACTTCGGCTGGTAGCACGGCCTCAGCTCCGTGCACCATGAAGAACGGTGTGTAGCCGGTGGAGCTGTTTGGCGTGGTCCGTAAGCTCCACAGGACAGACGGTAGCTCCTTCGTCCAGTTTCCAGCTTTGTGCTCGAGTGAGCTCATGAGGCGCTTCTTGATGCCGGCGCCGACTAGACCGTTGGCCTTTTCCACTTGCCCGTTTGTTTGCGGGTGTGCCACTGAGGCATATGTGATGTTGATTCCGAGGCCTTCGCAGAAGTCCTGGAATTCTTTGGAGATGAAGTTCGATCCGTTGTCGGTGATGATAATGTGCGACACGCCGAACCTGTAGACAATGGAGTCGAAGAATTTGACGGCGGTTTTGCCCTTCTGGTTGGTGACTGGCATGGCCTCGATCCACTTGGTGAATTTGTCGACTGCGACCAGGAGGAAGACGTGTCCCCCTTTCGAGGATTTTGGCAGTTTGCCGATCATGTCGAGGCCCCATTGAGCAAAAGGCCAAGCTATGGGTATGGGTCTAAGTTCGGACCCAGCTGCGTGCGGTTTGTCGGCGAACCGTTGGCACCCGTTGCATCTTCGGACAATGTCCTTTGCGTCGCTCATGGCCGTTGGCCAGTAGAATCCTGCTCGTAGAGCTTTGGCGACAAGGGAGCGGCTGCCGGCGTGGTGGCCGCAGATGCCCTCATGGATGTCTTGGAGTATGGCCTTGCCGTCGTCGATGGTGACGCACCGTTGTAGCACACCCGTAATGCTGCGTTTGTACAGCTCGCCGTTGATGATGGTGAAGGCTTTTGACCGACGAGATATGCGCCGGGCATCTGTCGGGCTGTCAGGTAGTTCTCCGTTGATCAGGAACTGGAGGTATGGTCGCGTCCAAGTTTCTTCGACTGCCATGACCTGCATCAGGTTGACCATGGCCACTTCGGTGTCCAACTTTTCGGGTCCTTCATGACCTTCGGGTAGCATAGCCCCCGAGTGCTCTGCTTCTTCGGATGATTCCTTGGGGAATTTCCGCTTGATGGATGGCACGCAAATTTGTTCGAGGAACACACCTGGCGGTACCTTTGCGCAAGTGGAGCCGATGTTGGCGAGTCTATCGGCTTGCTCGTTGCTTTCTCTTCCAACGTGTCGAAGCTCGTAGCCATCGAATTCTCCTTCGAGTGCGTTGTAGAGCGCGCGGTACGCGATCATGTTTTCGGCATGTGCGTCACACTCATTCATCGTCTGCTGGACGACGAGGTTGGAGTCACCGTAGATGACCAGGCGTGTTGCGCCGCATATTTTTGCCATCCTCATGCCGTGGATGAGGGCTTCGTATTCGGCTTCGTTATTGGAGGCTCTGAACTTCATCCGAAGAACGTATTTCATCTTGTCACCTTGCGGGGAGGTCAGTATGACTCCTGCCCCTGCTCCGGCTTCGCGTTTGGAGCCGTCGAAATGCATTGTCCAGGACTGCGACATGTCTGGGGTGTCTGGCAGCTGCAGCTCCATCCAGTGCACTAGGAAGTCCAGAAGGACTTGAGATTTGATTGCGTGTCGCTTCTCGTAGACGATGTCTAAGGGCGATAGTTCGATGCCCCACAGGGCCACGCGTCCTGCGGCCTCTGGGTTATTCAGGATGCTGTTCAGGGGTGCCTCGTTGACGACCATCACCTGATGCTCTTGGAAGTAGTGGCTCAGCCGTCGAGCCGTCATGAACACGCCGTAGGCTAGCTTCTGGTAGTGCGGGTACCGCTGTTTTGTTGGTGTCAGTACCTCGCTGAGGTAGTAAATTGGACGCTGGACCCCATGGGTCTTGCCTTCTTCGGGTCGTTCGACCACGAGTACGGTGCTTACCACCTGGTGTGTGGCTGCTATGTACAGCAGCAGGGGCTCGCGCTCTTTTGGCGTAACCAAAACTGGCGAGGTGGAGAGGAGCCGCTTGAGGCTTTTGAATGCGTCGTTGGCTTCTGGTGTCCACTCGAACTTGTCAGCCTTACGCAGCAGCTGGTAGAATGGTAGGGCCTTCTCGCCCATACGGCTGATGAACCTGCTTAGTGCTGCTACTCGTCCTGCGAGCTGCTGGACGCCCTTGAGGTTTTTCGGCTTCTCCATTGTCATGATGGCTCTGATTTTCTTCGGGTTTGCCTCAATCCCTCGTTGAGAGATGAAGTATCCAAGCAGCTGACCCGAGGGGACGCCAAAGGCGCACTTTTCTGGATTGAGCTTGATCCTGTAGCGATCAAGGTTGTCGAACGTCTCGCGGAGATCGTCGATAAGTGTCCTTGCCTCCTTGGTTTTTATTACTATGTCGTCGACATAGACTTGGACGTTGCGACCGATCTGGTCCTTGAGGCAGGCCTGCATGCATCGCTGGTATGTGGCACCCGCGTTCTTTAGCCCGAAGGGCATTGTGTTGTAGCACTATACTCCGAACTGTGTGATGAACGCCGTTTTCTCTTGATCTTCGACCTTGAGTCGAATCTGGTTGTAGCCTGAGTAGGCGTCGAGGAAGGAGAGTTTCTCACAACCTGCAGTCGAATCGATGATCTGATCGATCCGAGGAAGAGGGAAGTGGTCCTTTGGGCAATGTTTGTTTAGTGACGTGAAGTCTACGCACATCCGCAGGATGTCCGTGTCCTTCTTTGAAACCATCACCGTGTTTGCCAGCCACTCGCTTTCCTTGATTTCCCGGATGAAGTCTGCTGCAAGTAATCTGTTGATTTCCTTGCCGATAGCTTCGGCTCGTGGCTCCGACAGTCTTCGGATGGACTGCTTGACTGGCTTGGTGTCTGGAAAGACATTGAGTGCGTGCTCGGCGAATTCCCTGGAAACTCCTGGCATGCCCGCAGGACACCAGGCGAAAATTTCCCAGCGCTCACGGAGGAATTCGACGAGCGCGCCTTCCTATGCGGTGCTGAGGTCGTTGGCGATTAGCGCCGTCTTGGAGGCGTCCGTCGGATGGACCTGCACCTTCTTGGTGTTGACGGTGGAGTCGAAGGACATGTCAGGTGCGTTCTACCTTGTGACTGGGGGTAGCCCATTGTCCGTCACCTCGCGGAGCCTTACGAGCTCGTCTTGCATGCCGAAAGACTGGGAGATTTTGTTGAAATCCCTGTCGCATTGGTCCGATCGGGTGAAGCTCCCGTGGACTGTGATGACGCCCCTTGGTCCTGGCATCTTGAGTAGTAGGTATGCGTAGTGTGGGACGGCCAGGAACCTTGCGAATGCTACATGCCCCAAGATGGCGTGGTATTGCGACGGCCAGTCCACCACTTCGAATTCTAGGCGCTCCTGCCGAAAGTTGTCCGGCTTCCTGAAGATGACGTCGAGCCCTATTTTGCCCAGGGGAATATGCCCTTTCCTGGGACAATGCCGTGGAATATTGTGTCTGATTGTTCCAGGCTGCATTGCGGGATCCGCATAGCTGCTAGAGTGCTTGCGAACATTAGGTTGACGCCGCTGCCGCCGTCCATGAAGACGCGACTCATCTCGAAGCCTCCGATCTGCGCCTCCAGCACCAGGGCAGCATGACCTGGGCGAGGGATCTGGCACGGGTGATCCGCGCGAGTGAATGTGATGCAGGACTCCGATCCGCTGAGGTACTCAGGAATTGCAGGCGGAGTTGCCACGGCCAAGTTGATTTGTCGGGTGATTTTCTTCTGCACCCTGTTGGTGGGGCGTCCCTTCTGGATCATATTTAGTGCTCCCTTTGGTGGGGGGTATGGGACCCCGGCATTGTTTTGCGCTGGTGCGACTGGCTGATTTGGGCCTCCGATAGGCGGCGGTGGAGGAGCTCCGTGTGCTATTTCACCTGGCGCAGGTGCGTTTCCAAACGCGGGGATTGGGGCTTGTGGCCTCATCTGCACCATGCCTTCGCTGAGTTTCTGGAACTCGCGGAAGTCCTTGAGCATGTGGCTGGCTTTCTTTTTGCCATCCTGTTTGTCGATGTAGAAGTGGATGGTGCATGGACCCGAAAGTTTGTCGAATGCTGAGGGTCCGTTGTTGCGGTCGTGGCGTTGCCACGACTGTGTTGGTCGTCCGCTGTCGCGGAAGTTTCCACTGCGGTATCCTCCGCTGTTGCGGCTGTTGTCGTTACGGCGGTCGGCGTAGCCGGCCGCGACCATGTCGGGTCCGTCGCGGTCCTCGTAGACACGCGATCGCCTCTTGCTGCGGCGTTCACGTCTTCGGCCGTAGTCGTCCTCTTCATCTGATTGCGCTCATTGGATGCAATCTTCGCCGTCTGCCCAACTGTTGGCGATTTCCATGAGGTGGTCGAGTGTCTTGGGCTTTACACGCCCAAGTTCCTCCTTGAAGTCTGGGCGCTTGACGCCGTCCCTGAAGGCGTCGATGGCCCGCTCTTCGGAGATGTGTGCTGCGGAGTTCTTGGTTGTAAACCAGCGTAGTATGTACGAGCGAATAGATTCACCCGTTCTCTGAGTACAGGCTCGCAATTCTTCGATTGAGGCGGGCCTCTTGCTGGTGCCTTTGAAATTTCGGATGAAGCTATAAGCGAGTTCCTCCCAGCTTCGGATGGATCCTGATGATAGGCTGCTGAGCCAGACCCGCGCTGCGCCTGTCAGCTGCAGCTAAAGGCATTGCA
The DNA here is from genome assembly GCA_916181665.1 of Avena sativa. Taxonomy (NCBI): domain Eukaryota; kingdom Viridiplantae; phylum Streptophyta; class Magnoliopsida; order Poales; family Poaceae; genus Avena; species Avena sativa. The sequence continues at coordinate 331,575,422 of OV702296.1, forward strand.
TGGCGGTTTCTTTGTTGCCTCCGTGAAGCTTGACGGATGACAGATGGTCGCTGAGCCAGGACTTTGGATCTTGCGTGCCATTGAACTTCGGAGTATCCGAAGGAAGCTTGAAGTTGCGTGGCATCTGTGTTCGCCGAACGGATCTGCTGAAGCATCGAGCTCCGCAGAGTTCTCCTTCGTCTTCATCCATCTCAGATTCAGACGAGCATGCGCGTTTGGCGCGTGCTTTGTCGATCTTGCGCTGTGTAAGCTTGTCTCTGGCGTCGTAGTCGCGTTTATGGCGGTGCGAGCTCTTCTTCTTTCGAGGAAGATCGTGCTCCTCTTCCTCTTCGGATGAGGGGGTGGGGCTCCGGTCGCGCCTGGCCGGAGCTTTCTTCTTCGGCTCCACAGGAGCGTCTTCGTGGAGCGCAGCTCCGATTAGTCCTAGTCCGGTAAGTGCGGACCTATGCATGGCCCTTTTCGGGTCCCCCTCCGGAGGTGGGTGAGCCGCGAGATATGCAGTGGCTGCCATGATCGCAGCTTGTGGCGTCTTCGGGATGATGTTGCCGTCGGCATCCATATCCATGAACGATGTGTGGAGAGTTCGGGTCACATCACGCCGCTCCTTGGGATCCATGTTCTCCACCCGAGAGCGGTGCTTGTTTCCCTGGTTTCCGTTTGTGCTAGAGCCGGGTGCCATGGCGGAGAGCGCAGCTCGTCGCGCGCTGGACTCGGAGGCTGCTTGCTTGCGTTTGTCGAGCGTCTCCTGCATCTTGACTTGTTTCTTGTGCTCCTCGATGAGGAGGTAGTGGTATGCCATCAGTAGGTCACGTGAGGCGTCTGCAGGCAAGACGGCGTCGCCTGCGACAGCACGGCGCGCCTGCACCATCCTTCTTTGCTAAGTTGGATGACGTGGCCGTTGTTTTCCCTGTTGGGTGGGGGGGACTGGCTTCTTCTGTTTTCGCCGTTTTCGCTGTTTCGGTTGGGCGGCGGGTTAGGCGTTTCCTCGTCGGTTTGGATGACTGCGGTGCATAGATAGCGCTTGCAGATTGGTTGGCTGCTGCCGCAGCTTTCGGATCCGGAACCGTAGGTCCCTTCATCCGAAGGTGGATCGCACAGATCGGAGTTGCAGCTGCTGCTGTAGAACTCATCTGTCGATGGTGACGTGCGTAGCACGGGGTGTGGAGCCCACGAGGCGGGCCTGATTGACGGCACGGGCACCCGCTCAGGGAGGCGGAGGGTGCCAGTTTGTCCCACCTGGAAGCAGAAGCTCCCGAACAAAATTTCGAGTCCGTCGCCTACGGGCTCGAAATCCTTCATGGTGGCCGGCGAGTGGGCGGTGAAGTCGAAAGCGCCGTAGAGGAGGTGATTCTCCGTCGCCGTGGAGTTGTAGATCGATCGGGTCGGAACCGTCACGACCGCACAATCAGCAGCCCCAATTCCCACAGACGGCGCCAATTGACGAGGTTTAATCTCGTCAATGCCCATTGTTATGGACTTGGGTTTTGGAGAAGATGGGGATGCTGGAGATCGTGGCACGGTTAACAGACAAACAACCAGGGGACACGAGATTTACCCAGGTTCAGGCCCCCGGAGGGAAAACCCTACTCCTGCTTGTCTGCTCTTGATTACGGCGGAACCGAAAGTTACAGGGTGCGCAGATTCGATCTAACGTGGATGCGTGTGCGAAAGTATGAGTCGAGAGATCTAGGACGTGCCCTTTTGGCCTTTATATAGACTTAGGCAGGTCCCGGGCATAGTCCTAGTCGGTTACAAGTTTTAGGGTTTTACCCCTTTAAATTTCCTATCTCCGCTAGTCTTGCTCTCCAAGGATCCGAAGGCGTTATGGGCCTTGGCCACCCGAAAATCTTCATGGGCCAGCGTATATCTGCTGTGGGCCTTCCTTGGGCTGGACCAGGTATGCTGAAGTCACGTACCCGTAGGGTATAACCATGTCACCATAGCGGGAGCAAGCACCAGAGCTGTAGGTGGCGCGCGAACCACCGGCGAAGGCGCTGGCCAGAGCTCGCTGCCGCGCGGGAGCTGCCCGCCTCGGCATCGTGCGCGCCGGGCACGAGCCCGAACCCGGCCCAAGCCGGTGAGGTAACACGGGTGCGCGCAAGTGCGCCCCACGCGCGCCTGTGTGGACCGGTGCCTACGTTGTTCCTCCTCTCTAGGCGGTGGCTCGACCACCGGAGCCCCTTCCGCGGGAGCTCGAAGCGCCGCCTCGGCCGGCCAAAAAATAGACTGAACTCTGTGTGATAATTCTGTGGTAAAACAAAGCTTTTTTTGATACAATGGTATCCATAATTTCCGTGTCATTGAACTGGGCTTCCTTGGGCTAATTTCTCCACTGGGCTGCTACTGGGCTGTGTGTGTGTGTGAGAGAGAGAGAGAGCTAGCAGACCAACCTCTGGAGCCGTTTCCGAATTTCCGTTCAAAATGTCTTCTCCTCAGGCAGCCGCGAGACTCATCTCCTTCATCGACCTGCGCGTTATTTCTTTCCAATTTTGCTCCACCCCCAGCAAGATCTCATCCTCCTCCTCCCAAGTCCCAACTCTCAATTCCCCCTTCCGTTTGCCCTAGCCAGCCGCCGCCGGTGACATGGAAGAGAATGATCCTCTCGCCAGCGGCGACCAGCCTACCCCGCAGCTTCCCGACGACCTCCTACGCAACATCTTCCTCCGCCTTCCGCCGGATCCCACAGCCTTTGCCTTCGTCTCCGGTGCCTACAAAGCCTGGCGGCGCGTCGTCCACGACGACGCCAACCTCCTCCGCTCCCTCCGCGAGGCGCACGGCAACGCCCCACCGCTCCTCGGCCTCTTCTCCCACGCTGTCTACGGCGAGCTCCATTTCACCCCCAACCCCACCCCCTTCTATGGCGCGATGAATCTTCCGGCGCCGCCACCGCTTTTCCACGCGTACGGCTGCACGCATGGCCGCCTGCTCCTCCACGGCGCCGGCGGCGAGCCCCTCCTCGTCTGGGACCCTCTGACAGGGGACGAGCACCTCGTCCCGTCGCCGCCGCCGGGCTTCCTCCCCGGGCAGAGCTGCGGTGCGGCGCTGGTCTGCGACGCAGATCACGCCGACAACGGCGACTGCCACTCGTCTCCCTTCCGTGTCGTCTTCGCCTACAGCGAGGACGTGCCTCCCAGGCACACCTTTGCCTGCGTGTACAGCTCCGTGACAAGTAGCTGGGCTCCGGCGGCCACCATGGACGTCGGTTGCCACTTCGACCGGAAGCCGGGCGCCGTGGCCGGAAACGGCGCCGCCGTGTACTGGATGACTGGGGAGGCTACTAAAGTGCTCGAGTTCCACCTGGACACGCAGAGGCTGGAGCTGACTGAGACGCCGGTAGAAGTACGGGGCTGCGAGTTCTTTATCATGCCGTCCATGGACGCCGGTAGGTTCGGCCTTGCGGGCGTGATGGGGGACTACGTGTTGCTCTTCTCGTGGGAGGATGGCGTCGCAGACTGGGTTCACCGTACCATACTTCTACTGGACGACTTCCTCCCGGTTGATCATGCATATGCTAACCAACAGTTCCAGATAGGCGAAGATGGGGTCTTGCGTTCTGACGATGATGATGAGGAGGATGAGATGGACGCCCCAATGGAGCCCAAGGTGGTCGGCGTCTCTGAGAATGGAGACGCTGTTTTCTTGCACACGGAGCTTGGTCTGTTCATGATCGACTTGCAGTCCGGGCAGAGTAATCAAGTGCCTACTCCAACGACATACTTCTCCCTTATTTATCCCTACTCCACCTTCTACACAGCAGGTACGTACGTACAATACTTTACAATATCTATATTTACTTTTTGTGAAAGATAGGAAAAATATTTGGCTCAATTCAGTGAATAATAAAGAGAAGTTTATTTGCAACCATGTTTAGTCTTACAAGCCACCAACACACAGAAGCCTACTCTCCTGAAATTAACAAACTCAAATGCTTTGCTCATGCTAACACCCAATTCCTAGCTTCCATCTTGATTTTGTCGAACATCACGGTGGGCATATGCATGGTCGTGTTCACATCTTTGAAGATCCTTGCATTGCCTTCATTCCAAAGCTCCCAACAAACTAGCATGAGAAGTGAGGCCATGGCTTTTGTCTCTTACCATGGGAAAGAACAATCTTGTGCCAACATTCCTCCACCTCGTCGAAAGCCCTCCAAGATGTTGGGTCGAAGTCATGTAGCCACAACCACACCTTTATCATAGAGATATATCTACCTAGCTAGGAATAATCTAGCTTGTATATAACAAAAAAAATTTGCAAATGAGATGTCACTTATATGCCATGAAAATCCTAGCATTAGAAATTTATTTTTAATAAAAATTCGAGTGTGTACTTTTCTGTGACATATAACTCATGTGTTATAGGTAAAAAATCGATGAATTATAAATACATGCCGACCTAAAAAACCAAAAGGATGGAGTGTATGGGATGCTTTTGTGAGACCGGCCTAAGTTTTCTTTGGGGGAAGGCAACACCTATGGCACATTTTCTATAATAATTACCATGCTATATTCATAGTAGAAAATACTACATGGTAGAGATACATAAGCTGACGCTAGGGATTACTTAGCAAATCTTTGAGGTCTAGAAACTCTTCCTTCTTCCAAGACTCAATTTTGTATTTTTCTGAAGGCAGACGAAAACTGACAGATATCAAAACACAACATGCACATATCAATGATGATTTTTCCATAATCTTAGTTTGAGGCATAGTGGTAACTGGTAACTCTACGTGCACGCCTACATCCATTAGGAAAATTAATCAACATTGCCAATACCGGTATTCCAGGAAAAAGCAACCAAATAGCTTAGTCGATGTCGCTGGCAAAACGAGAGTGCAAATCACCATTTCCGAGGACGTAGCAGCGGGACAAATATTTCAAGATTAATACTCCACACATAAACCATGAGAAAAAAAAATCCAAAATTGATATGGGAAAGTAAGATCCGAAAGACCGTACCTATGAGACCATAATCTTTCAATGCAACAATTGAGGCCGGGAAGGACATATCGTTGTCGAATGAAGGGACAAGTATCACTTGTTATAGACGATGCAATCTCTATTGACATATATGTCAAAAAAATATGGCTACTAAAATACCAATCTAATCTTTTGAAAACACTATTTTTATTGAAAGCTCAACCCATAGATTAGTTATTGCACATCTCACGACGCCGTTGAGACCGACCAAATGAGGGGAAACCGATCTATGTAGGAGTTGGAGAGGCAACACATATGTCACTTGATTAGATAAACTGGGGAACGTTTAAGAGGGGCCAGGAGGCGGGGAAAAGACTTACCAGCGCACTGAAAACCCGAGAGCTCTCCTACATCTTTTAAACCTTACATGATTATTTAAGTAACATATTAATTTTGGAGGTTTTACTTTCGTTATGTTGCATACTGAAGGCAAGAATGACATGTTGGGAATCAAAAACTATTCGAGGCTGTCTTTTGTTAATAGAGTACATTCAGTGTGACAACAATATGTACTGGACATGAAAAATCTCTACTTGAATTTTGAAGATAGCGATTCTGTATTTTGTGAGAAGTTCTGTTTTTCATTTGTATTATTCTATTTGTTTCATTAGTTTATTTTCTTTGGTCTTTTAGATGAACCTGGCTATATATTATGATCGATCAAAATATCGATGGTTAACGTTATGTGGTTACTGTAGCACACATGTTCACAATACAAGACTTTCGAATGCCACATCTTATTCTTTTACATTTACGGATGGACCCAAGATTTGAGTAAGGGGGGGTGGTGGGGGGGGGGGGGGGGGGGGGAGGCGAGGGTGAAGAAGACGACGACCACATGAAGCTACTAGAGCTGTGTTTTTGTTTTATATTAATCCGTAATATCTCCCAGTGCTACAATATTGAATAATATAAGTTCTAAAAATTAGGTATAGCACCAAGGGCTCTTGATAAGATACAAACTGATATTTCCTGCATATATCGATTGTATAGAGATCATCATGTCCTCTCGGTTAGATTTGCATTTGTTTTCATAAAGTACACTTCCAATTGATTACTAGAAGTTCATATAGTCCTAGTTAGTGATACGAGTTTATATCAAACTAGAAGACAATTCTTAATAGTATGCCAAGTGCAATTGATTTAATGAAAATATAGTAATTTGAATAAATCTACTGATACGATACCTAGGTCTTGGGGCACTCATGTGAGCATGCACTGGGAGGTTGTAGACTCTTCAGTCTTTAGATCGATCCACCATGCATGGGTGATGGGCCTGTGGCATCCAGGCGGACATGGAGACAGCTTCTCAATGATGGGTGCGAGGCTCAAACTGGTGGCTTTGGCTATGCCCTAGCGGCGGCCGACAGCAAACGGTTTCTATCAATCAAGTTTACCGCCATGGAAAGATGTCGTACGAATTGATCCTCTTTTGTTGTTATCAAAGACCATATACTTGCTACAAATTATCCTAGAGAACTACTGAAACTAGTGCTAATCTCAAATAGAAATTGTTTGGAGGGGGGCGATGGTTGTGTGTGCAAGTGACTAAGCTAGTACTGAACTATATTAAGTAACCACTCTAAATAATATACTGGTACACATCAACATGTTGCCATAGATCCATCAGAGGTATTATATGTGTGTTTTCCTAAATAAACTACTATTGAAGTTTTAAGTTGTCTACATAAGTCAATAGATCCATTGGTTGTTGAGTTTACAAGTGCTATTTGTTGGGGCAAAGTTTATCATTGAGATATATCTACGTAGCTTGTATAACAAATTCTATTTAGTGCTGAATGCTGATTAATGTTTATCATGTTCATGAATACCGATCGGCATATTCTAAATTTAATTTACATCATACTACTATATATCTCATTCATTTCTAAGACATGTGTGTATTCTCTAGATCATCAGTTTCCGAATGAGATATCACTTATATGCCACGAAAATCCTAGCATTTTCCGGTGTACTTTTCTGTGGCATATTATTCATGTGCTATAGGTAAAAAAATCGATGAATTACAAATACATGCCGGCCTAAAAAACCAAAAGGATGGAGTGTATGGGGATGCTTTTGTGAGACCGGCCTTAGTTTTTTTTTGGGAAAGGCAACACCTATGGCACTTTTTTGATAATCATTACCATGCTATATTCATAGTAGAAAATACTACATATGGTAGAGATACATAAGCTGGCGCTAGGGATTACTTAAAAAACTAGCATATCTTTGAGGTCTTCAAACTCTTCCTTCTTCCAAGACTCAATTTTGAACTTTCCTGAAGGCAGACGAAAACTAACAGATATCAAAACACAACATGCAAATACCAATGATGGTTTTTCCATAATCTTAGTTTGAGGAGCAGTGGTAACACTACGTGCATGCCTACAGCCATTAGGAAAATCAATCAACATTGTCAATACCGGTATTCCAGGGAAAAGCAACCAAATAGCTTAGTCGATGTTGTGGCGAAACGAGAGTGCAAATCACCATTTTCGAGGACATAGCAGCCGGAACAAATATATCAAGATTAATACTCCACACATAAACCGTGAGAAAAAAATCCAAAATTGATAAGGGGAAGTAAGATCTGAAAGACCGTACCTATGAGACCTTAATCTGTCAACACAACAATTGAGGCCGGGAAGGACATCTCATTGTCGAATGAAGGGACAAATATCACTTATTATAGACGATGCAATCTCTATTGACATATATGTAAAAAAATATGGCTACTAAAATACCAATCTAATCTTTTGAAAACACTACTTTTATTGAAATCTCAACCCATAGATCAGGTGTTGCACACCTCACGATGCCGGTGAGACCGACCAAAGGAGGGGGAACCGATCTATCTAGGAGTTGTCGAGGCAACACATATCTCACTTGATTAGATAAACTGGGAAAGTTTAGGAGGGGCTAGGAGAGGCGGGGAAAAGACTTACTAGCACACTGAAAACCCGAGAGCTCTCCCACATATTTTAAACCTTACATGATTATTTGAGTAACATATTGATTTTGGAATTTTTTACTTTTGTTATCTTGCATACTGAAGGCAACAACGACATGTTGGGAATCAAAAACAATTCGAGGCTATTTTTTGTTAATAGAGTACATTCAGTGTGACAACAATATGTTCTGGACAGAAAAAAATTCTACTTGAATTTTAAAGATAGCGATTCTGTATTTTGTGAGAAGTTCTATTTTTCATTTGTATTATTCTGTTTGTTTCTTTAGTTTATTTTCTTTGGTCTTTTAGATGAACCTGGCTATATATTATGATCGATCAAAATATCGATGGTTAATGTTATGTGGCTACTGTAGCACACATGTTCACAATACTAGACCATTGAATGCCACATCTTATTCTGTTATGTTTATGGAGGGACCCAAGATTTGAGTAGGGGGGGGGGGAGGGTGAAGAAGACGACGACGACGACATGAAGCTACTAGAGCTGTGTTTTTGTTTTATATTAATTCGTAATTTCTCCTAGTGCTCCAATATTGAATAATATAAGTTCTAAAAAATAGGTATAGCACCAAGGGCTATTGATAAGATACAAACTGATTTTTCCTGCATATATCGATTGTATAGAGATCAACATGTCCTCTCAGTTAGATTTGCACCAAGGGGCGATGGTTGTGTGTGTGGGGGGGGGGGGGGGAGGGGGGATTAGACCCCTGCTTGCCCTGACTCGGCCCCTGGTCACGTTCAATTTTATTGTTGTATTTAGAATCATGGATTACATGTGTTATATCAAGTGACTAGTACTGAACTATATTAAGTAACCACTCTAAATAATATACTGGTACACATCACCGTGTGACTATAGATCCATGGGAGGTTACATATGTATGTTTTCCTAAATAAACTACTATTGAAGTTTTAGTTATCTACATAAGTCAATAGATCCATTGGTTGTTGAGTTTATAATCGTGATTTGCTGAGGCAAAGTTTCGTAACCATAATTTAGTTGCTATGTATTTGTTTTTTTGCCACACCAGGCATGCCGCACTTTATTACCCATATGGCCCATTTTTTACACAATCAAAATTTTCCTAAATTTGCGAAAGTTTGGCGTCAAACATTTCATCTACCATTTTTTGGCTGCCACACTTTTTTTGTCTGGCCACACTTTAGCTTGGCAAAATGTGATTGTGAGCCAAACATGCCCATATCACAAAAGATAGTGAGATTTGGTTATGTTGATCAATTTGGTGCAAATTCTTAATGATTTTGTTATATTATCACCAATTGCATTTGTTCATTTATATCAAGTAAATAAATAATGGGGCAGATGATCACTATGGTTTATTTTAGCATATATAAGGGGTCCTCCCAAGTTATTCTGTGTGATTCCCAGTAGACTATTAATTCCCTGTGAACTTCTACTAACCGACACTCACTATTTGCTACAAAAATGCATACACATACATGCACACAAATGGTGAAAGATTTTTCATATCAAGAACTCATGTAAAAATTATTGCCTATGCTTTAAAATTTGAATGTAGTAGCTACACTCATGTAATTTTTCTAAAAATAATATGGTTATGATCTTAACCTTGATTTGACTTGAATTAATTTTATACGATTTTGAAATTCTTAATAGGGTTTTGATTAGAAATAGTTGTTCGATAGTACTCGTAATACTACATATATACTTCAAACTCTTGTTTCTTTTGTAACACTAGCCGCAACCTATATACTTGAATTTATGGAGGGTTGTAATTGGATTTTCTAATTTTAGAAATAGTATTTGTCCATCTTATCTCAATTCATGCATGATTCCAGATAATCCACTTGGATCTTATTACATGATTTATACTCTATATTTCGATCACTATGTGTTTCTTTGCCTTGAAACTTGTTTTTAGTATATTTTCTAGCTGAGGGAATCAAGAGCTATATTGCATCATCTGGACTTCTTGTGCAACTTAACTACTCGAGGACAGATCTAACGATGTAGAGGGAGTAACATTAACAAAATACATAAAGGTTTCTGTACCGTTGACTCACATGATTGATATATCTTCTTTTATTCCCTATATATGTTTGTAAACAAGATATGGTTTTTCACTAAGAGATATAGTTCCGTAGATAGAGTTGCAGAGAAAAACAATATGTGATGTAACTTTAGAAAATGAACCAGATTATATACATTTTATAGAAAATCTAGGAAATATGCAAAACACATCTTATTTTGCGTGTTGCATCAAGAAACGTCTCCTCTAACTTTAGTCAACACAAATATGTAGCAAAATTTTACATTCCTAAGTGTTCTCGAAATATCACATTAACTAAGACAACAAAAATGTGCCTTTGTACCTTATATAGGTATGGTCGGTAGGGTTACAAGTCAACCTTATCCCCCATAACCTTCTCAATTCATGTGTGCATACAAGCGTAACATGTATTTCCATTTGTGTATGTTGCATGTTTCCGTAGTTGATTAGTTTGTTTCAACTTATTTTATACTGAAGTTTATTTCAGAAATGTATGCATCCCTATTGAGGTATATATTATTATATCTCTTATACTGGATCTTAAATATTTCCTGTTCATTTGTGCAGTTGGAAAACTAGTGCTTGATGATACACAACAGGAGCAAGAGAACAAACAAATTCAATCAGGTCAGCAACTCAATTATTTTGTTACTTATGATAAGCTTAATGATGTTATGAAGTCAGATAGATGTTGTAGTGGTATGTATTATCGTGAGAGGACTAAGTGGAAGACCTTGTAATGGATAGGTTATTACTTGATGATACACACTGGCACATTCACTGCTATAGATACACCTAAAGGCCTCCCAAGACTAGTCAGGAGCCTATCGGTGGTTAAGGATTAGTGGTGATGAGAAAACCTGCTCATACCCATAGTAAAACTGGAACAAAAATCTCCAGGCCCAACCCGAGACAACACCCAACACCACTCATACCTGTGGTCAGAGCTCGCTTGTCTATCTTCTATTTCGTCTTCACTTCATAGCCGCCCATCATAGCTGAGATCGGAGATACCAGCTGATCCATGATGACTCCCGCGGTAATATAACTACTAACAATAATGAACTTTGTAGTCAGTGGAGAACGACTAATAGCAGGTGTTTTTCCCACTTATATAGATGAAGGGTTGTTGTAGAATGTATATATTATATAACCAACGAATGATAAGTTTGATCTATCAGCTTGTTGCAATTTTGAGATGACTTGTGATATTGTACAATTGTAGATGGGCGTAGGAATAGACACTATCAAAAGGTTTGGATAAGTTTCCATACGATTTCATCCTTTGGTCTTTTTTGCTTTTCTTATAGGTGGAGAAATCAGTGCTCAAGGTGAAAAGTAGTGATGGCCGTGCTGACTAATTTTTGTCAGTGAAGAGGTGATGACTAACTCTATCCTAGCATCTGGTAGCTTTTTTAAATGTTCTGTTGTGACTTAATTAAATATATAGTAAATTTGTTTCGATTATTAAAAAGAGTTATTTTTTTTCATTTTTCTGCTTGTAGGATAGGTTGCTGCAATAATTTCCAGGTTACCTCAAAGTTAAATGTTTATTGTACAATATCTGGTTGCAAATGAACATCGACTAGTCTCCTAACAAAATAATTACCGTAATTTATGATGGTTAACTTTGTATATGGAGATGAATATCTTGAGTGGCCGCTTAGCATCACCGAATGTTTTTGGACAAAAATGTGATGCCAAAAGACATGTGAACTTACCACACACAAATTTGTCTTTGATCATTATAATACAGTTAGAAGCACTACAAATTTCAACCATTTATTCTTGGCAGTAGAGGGCAGGCCATTAGAAAAAAATTATTGGCACAAAAATTAGACTATGAACTTCCTTGCTTTTATATTTATCGTATGTAATGTAGGGTTTACCATAATATATTTAACTGGTTGAATAAGCATAGGGACACATTATGGTGTTCTTAATGTTTATATTAAGAGAATATTATATATATAATATAGACTACAATGTGGTGTTCTTAATGCTTATAAATAGACTACATTGTATAGGAAAAATACTTCTTACTCCGCGGATATATATATATATTATATTTTATACATGGACAGATAGGTTTCTGATATTATGTAGTATTATTTTCAGGAGACTAACAAGAACGTTGATTTTTTAGGTACCAAGAGCATACAACATCTATGGTGATTTGATAGAATGGACCTGATTGATTGAGCTTCAAAATTCCGTATGTCCTAACAATGTAGTTGTTGTATACATGTAACTGTCTTTCCCTTTTATTGTATTGTATCTGTAATATTCTCAACGATTTTCACTACTCCCTGGTCTCAGAATAGTTTGCATTAACAATTGTGTATTGTGATCTACAAAATCTATTTAATTCTTCACATCTTTGGCTTGCGTTTGATTGTAGTAATTATACATCCTATTTCCATCACATCGCATTGTTATCTGTACATCATTAATCATTTTTAGATGGCATATTCTCCCAAATTATGCCTCCATGAATGTTAAGTGGGTATTTCCGTACTATGATTTATGTAGCTTCCACATGTATGAAAATTGAACTCATGCTTGCTCCTTGATCGCCCAGGTGAATGAATACTGGAAAGCCACAAGCCAAAGATCACAGCCTAGAATGCAACCTATGTAGTCCCCTGATATATATCTTATGTATCTATTCCATTATATGCCATTCTTTAGTTTCCGCAACTAATTTGTATAGGTAGTTCATTGACCATCGTGCTTTACCATCTCCGCACTCTTCTTGGTGTGCCCTCTGTTGATTAGGGTCCCATCATTGATGTGAGAATGAGTCGACAAGACCATGTGACACTCATGTTGGAGTCCCGTGAGGCGAAACTAAAGCACCACCAGATCTCTATTCTGATGAAGAGATTTCCCTGTTCGACTTGATCCAGGAAGAATAAAAAAATAGATTATCTCTAGGGGTCAATATCCTAATCAGAAATCAAAACCACCTAATGTGCCATTACCTACTTTAAAACATTTGTGGCTGACATCCTACAGAAGTTAACACTGGGAGGTTATTTGTCGATTGAAAGATATCTATGGTGACATATATGCTAAATGTGCCACAGTTTGATTATTTTTATTAGCACCCGCTAGGAGTGGGGAGAGTTGGTGAGTTGGTAGTAAATATCATGTTGAACGTTCATCTTAAACTATATGTTTCGATAGTTTGTCCACTAGGTGTGTTTCTATATTTTAGCGCTAGAAGGCACAACCAAACATACCTGGTGTGCAGAACTGGAAAGGCTCACAATTTTAACAGGTGATACATCCTCAAATTCTATAAGTCATGTGCAATGTATGCTCTTATAGAGGCAACAGAGAATAAAATCCCAGATATTTTTCCTTTAGCAGGCTTTATCCTTGGTTTGGGGTTGGCCACTTCATGAGGAACCAATGCCACACCAATGCTTCTAGCTATTCTTGCAAGTGGATTTTGTTTTGCAAGTGACACACAGATTCCAATTAACACTAAATGTCATTACTTATCTTTGAACTCGACATCGACATGGCCTAATATTTTTGTCCTTCGGGTTTTTATTTAAATTCACGAGAGAGGGAGAGCGGGAGAAGACATACCCTGTTTCTGAATTTCAATTCAAAAACACACGTTCGTCACCTCGGCACTATAGGAAATAGGCCAGGCGCCGACGGCCAGACCCCGTCGGCGTAGCCCCTGAATTCCATCGGCGTAGGTTACACCGACGGTTGCCGTCGGCGTATGACTGTCGGCGTACGACCCCGTAGGCGTAGCCCGTTTGCCCGTCAGCGTAGAGTATACCGTAGGCGTAAAGGATGTGGGACCCACATCACAGGATCCCACATGCAAGTATTTTTTTTTCTCATTTTGCTTCCCCTAGCCAGGATTCCTCTTCGTCCTCCTCCCAAGTCCCAACTCTCAATCCCTCTAGCCCTAGCTATAGGCGTCATCAAATCAACCTCCTTGACCAGTATACACCATGGATTCCCGATCTCTCGAAATAGGCTTTCTCCCCGCTTTATAAATAAAGCACACAGGTAAGACCACTGCTGGGCCAGACAGCACAACGCCCAAAGGAAGATACACCCCAGGATACAAGAGGCTAGGAAAAACCCAAGCCCAAGCCAAAAACAAGAAGTAATAAAATAAAAATAAAGCCGAGAACAGCGGTGTGCCGAAAACAGAAACAACTCGCAACCGATGCGCCCTCCAGAGAAGTACCACCACACGTCCCGCAGTCCAAAGCGTCTGCATACCAAAAACGCACCTCCAAGAAGGGGAGTGACGACGACGACATTGCTGTCCGGCCAGGACCTAGGGTTTCCCCTAGTACATAGCTAGGAGGGGTGGGGGAGGGATGTCCCCGACACCCTTCAAGAAGGAAGGTGATACCCGCGGGCGTCACCGTGCCGGTGTCAACACACAAGGATTTCTCCCAACCCCTCCAGAACCACACTCCCGAGAACTTTGTAAAGCTCCACAAATATCGTCACCCACGAGCACGTGCCATCCTGGTCTTGAAGTGGCCACCGCCGTCACACCGAGAGCCACGGCGCGAAGCCGGTAGGCCGAGGGAGCGGGGCCTTCGGCGAGGGCCGACATGCCAACAGTACGCGGAAGGGAACTACCTCCACCACCAGCAAGTGGTAGCCGACCGGATGCAGCAGCAAGACAAACCCGGCCCTCCGGCCCAACTAAGCCCATGGAGGCCCGTGAAGTCCCACCGTCGCACTACAACAAGGGTGCCACCGAACACGCCAACCGCCGCCCTAGGACCTACTCCTCCTCCCAGGGGATTCACCGCAACGGCAAATCCTGGCCGTCAAGTAACAGCATCATCGCCACAGAGCTCCCCCGGGCCTTCCACACCACCGCCGGTCTGGGGATCTCATGTCACCTCCCGAAGCCTCCTCCGCCGGAGGGACGTCGTAGCCGTCCACCTTCCATGGCCGCCGCCCCGGTGTCCACGAGCTCGAGTCCTTACCTCCACCAGCATCACACTCCAAAGGCCGTCGAAATGGGTAGGGTGATCGGGTGCCATCTCCAGAGGTTGTAAGTCCGGCGCAGCCACCAAAGTGCGGGGTATTACCCACCACCACCCGAAGCAGCCGCTGTTCGGACGCAGCGGCAGGGCTGATCAACCGGGATCAGGCCCAGATCAGGCCCAAACCTGGCCAATATTAGCCCCGTTGTCGCGCTACTGCGCCTTGGTCTCGCCGCCGACCGAGCCCCGGAGGACGTCCTCTCAGCACCACCACCACTGAGCCGACCTCCATTGTGCTTCGCCGCCGCCGGCAGGGCGCCGCCACAGGCCCTCCCCGAGCCAGCCCTAGGGCACCTAGGGAAGAGGCGCACCGCGCCGTCCAAGATCAGAGGAAGCCGAGCCCGCAACCCTCCACCGTCGGACACGCTCACCCGCCCCGCAGCGCCGCCACCAGGGCCGTCGTCCTGCAGCCGCCAGATCTAGGGCGAGCCCAGGCCGGCCACCACTGTGGCCACAAGGACCAGCGCCATCGCAAATGCGCACGCACGCCGTCCCCAAGCCAGTCTAGAGGAGCACGCCACCGCCAGAGCACCGCCACCACCGCTGCGCACCGCCCCCAGGCCGAGAGCCCCCGAGCTCCTCACCTAGCGCGCGGGGGAGGACAAATCCGCTGCCACCGACGCCGCACGAGCTTTGCCCGGCGGCCCACGTCCGCGGCGGGGTTCCCGATGACCCACTCCACAATATTCTTGGTGCATCGTGCACAATAAGGAAAAATTCTCCGCCCCTTCCGTGCAGCAATGCATAGTCCAACCCCTGGCCTCTTCTCTAGCGCCCTTGAGGTGGCGGTCCTGTTCAAATGAAATTAAGTTGAAGGAGTACACAAGATTATGTTATTTACACTTACAGTTTTACGGTGAATTGTAATTTTACAAAGAAATGATTTTCGTCAGACAAAGAAGGGTGATTATCTGTTAGGTACCAAGATAAGCATCGCAGGTTCTTTGATAGAATGGAAGTGATTTTCCTGAGCTTCAGAACTCTTCTTGTCATGCACAATGGTGTATGCTTATAATAGTGTGTGTTTTAGTCGATCTGAATTATCCTCAACGGTTTCCCCTACTCGTGGTGTCTAAATATTCTTGGGAATATCCGCGTGAAGTGAACTTCAAACATTTTGTCTAGAAATATATTTGGATTGTGCAATGTTACCCACACAAGTATGTTTCATAATAAGGTTGATATTGTTAGTTACATTTTAGTAATTATTTACATAACTTTTCCATTGTATGATCATGTGCCTCCAGAGACACAAAGGAAAATCAAACACTCAACGGTGCTGACCAGCATACCATCACGTAGCTTCCCGATAATCTAAACATCTTCCAACGCCTCCTTTGGATCCTAGCGCCTTCAGGTTCGTCTATATATGTTGCCTACAAAGAGTGGCGACGCATCATCCATGGCACTAGTAGGAAAAATCTTACTGGTAGGGTGTGCAGGAATGCTACCATGGTCAAAAATTCATAGCACTCAGAACTTGGACGGTATCAAGAACAAGCTAAGCGCAACAATGTTGACTCTACATGACTAGAGTAAAGAGAGATTCAGATCAGTTTAAAAGGAACTAAAGAAATTAAGAAGTAGACTACATAAAGTACATCTCGACCATCGATGTTTTGTGGATTATGAACCCTAGAGGCAATCTCCAGGATGAGGATGACAAAAAGGCAGTGGGCGACAAGTGCAGCAAGGCGGTCGAGGAGAGAGGGACCGACCGCCGGAGAGAAGCAAGGGTAAGAGCATCTCTACTCGGGGGCCCTAAAGTCCTCCCAAAAGGCTATCGGAGGTGCCGACGCTCAAAATCATGCCCATCCCACCCCCAAATTCGTTTTTGGCATCGGCGCGACCCATTTTGTTATCCGGCGCTCCCAGGTCGAACCCAACCAACTAGGGGCTAGCAGGGGCGTTGGATTGAGATCAAAACGATGCGGGCCAGCCCGGTCGGCGCCATCCGCATGCAAACTTGCCCATTTTGTATTCCCTCCCCCATGACCATCACCCCAGCAGCTCGCCGCCGCTACCAACCCTCGTTGCCGTCAGCCGTTCAGTCCGCTAGAAGTATCCGCACAACCACTGGAAATACTTCCAATGCCCTCCCTTGCCACCTCCCGGCTTGCATCGCCTCTGCCGTTCCACCTCCTGGTAGCTCCAAGCCTGCCACACAACCTCCCTGCCTACTAGTTGTTCAGCAGTTTGCCAAAGGCATGGATTTAGACGAGGAAGAGATGTTGGCCGCTCTGATGGACGATGAAGTCGTCGTTGCTGCTGGCGCCAAACATACCATCAGCAATGACGATCATCTTATGATCATCACTTCCCTCCTGGGCATGATCATCAGCGCCATTGAGAAGCCACCTGCTAGGGGTTCGAAGCCTGGGCGGCGCAGGAGCAAGCCAAGGCAGAGTATGGAAGGCTACTACATTCTCTATGCCGACTACTTCGCTAACGACCCATTTCACGACGACATCATATTTCGACACTATTTTAGGTTAAGCCGCAAGCTTTTTCTGAAGATTGTCGAGCTATTAAGAGAGTTCGATGACTACTTCAAACTGAAGAGAGACAATGTCGGCTTGCTTGGTTTTTCCACAATTCAAAAATGCACAGTTGCTCTCTGGATGCTTGCATATGGAATTCCTCGAGATACACAGGACGTCTACCTCTGCATGGCCGATCCCACATCCATCGACTGCATGTACATGTTTTGCATCACAATTGTGGAAGTGTATGGAAATAATTATCCGAGAACACCTAATGTAGAAGACACATCTTGGATCTTGGCACATAATGCAGCAAGGGGTTTTCCAGGCATGCTTGGAAGCGTCGACTATATGCAACGGGCATTGAAGAAATGCCCCATTTGCGCACTAGGGCATGTACGAAGGTCACAAGATATCATGTAGTGTCGTGCTTGAGGCTATTGAAGATCAAGATATGTGGATTTGGCATGCTTTCTTTAGTATGGCTGGATCACACGATGACATGCAGTGTTCAAATGTGTTTGCCAAGATAGTTGAAGGCACAACTCCTGTGGTGGATTTTGAAATCAATGGCAACCACTACAACAAAGAAAACTATCTAGCAGATGGTATATATTTAGGAGAACGGTGCATGGGCTCACCGTGTCCTTGTTTGGATCCACGAGTTCCTAGCATGGCATGAACTAGATGCCCTGAGCTGATACGACTGTGCGTGGTCGGGTTCTCCCACGAGTCCAACTCCATTTTCTTCCAGGCAGTGCCGGGTGCGTACATCACAACTTGGAGTCTGGCCAGCACCAGCGAGTGCTTGAAACAGATCAGCACCTCTCCTTTTTTTATCCCTACTACTCCTTCTATACAGCAGGTATAATTTCTTCACACTAGATATATTCTCTTAGGTAGTTAAGAATGGCCTAGCTAATAGAGTATAACAGTTTCTGTTAATTGATAATTCAATATCGATGAATGTTTTTCATGTCTATGAATGCTTATTAGCAACTTTCAAATTTCATGTAGATCATATATTCGTATGTGCTTTCATGGATATGGCTTACTTAATCTTGGGATAGAGAGAGATAGACATATCAGTTGAGAAAATAATTTTCTTGAAATTTATTAGTGTTCTCTAATCACTACATGTAGATGTAATTTATCCCTATTG
The DNA here is from genome assembly GCA_916181665.1 of Avena sativa. Taxonomy (NCBI): domain Eukaryota; kingdom Viridiplantae; phylum Streptophyta; class Magnoliopsida; order Poales; family Poaceae; genus Avena; species Avena sativa. The sequence continues at coordinate 331,594,101 of OV702296.1, forward strand.
TAGAACAATAGAGAGTGACGAGCGGTAACATCGGCAATGCCCATTGATATGGACTTAGGGTTTCGTGGAAAAGAGAGAGCTGTTGGTTTTGTCGGCTTAACAGACAAAAAAGGGAGGCGATTTACCCAGGTTTAGGCCCTTGTAGAGGAAACCCTACTTCCTGCTTGTCTTCTCATATTATCATTGGAGAGTAAAAACTACTTGAGTCTATGCGATATCGCCGAGAAAGAGAAATGCGTGATGTCTATTGTCTAGATCTATTGTCGGGTGTAGCGCGTCGGGTGCCCTCCTTGTTGGGCCCTTCTAGTATTTATATATGGGGAGGCTAGGTCTTGGGTGCCAATACGAGTAGGTTACAACTTAGAGTTTGTATCGAGTCTAGTCTTGAACTTTTGTTGTCTCGTGTCAGGATTTTGTGTCCTTATAGGCTTCGTATTTGTTGAATCGGCATGGGTTTTATGGATCTTGATGTATCTTTGAGTGAGCCTTCCTTCGGGTCGTACTGTATATGCCAATAGTGGGCACCGGAAGGGTCATGCCCATGTTAGAGAAGGATTGTCGGAATATATTGGATGTATTATTGAGCTTCGAGTATATATAGACGTATAAGGGATCATCTTGGAGTACACGTCAAGTTAAGCTAGAGTCCTAACTATTCTAAACTAACATAACAACTGTGTTTACAATACTCTAACATCTCCCGTAATTGTAGCGGTAGCGTCGTGAACAACTGGAACATCGCAGACAGTTAGACTGGAGATATACCAAAGTAGAATCCAGTAGGCTGACATCCCCCGCAGTTCGAGCCGGAATGTCATGGATGATGTCGTGTCGCGGTAGCTTGGACTGTAGATGAAGCTGATGGTGCTCAAGCGAGGTGGTCTCTAAATATTCTTGGGAATACCCGCATGAAGTGATTTTCAAACATTTTGGCTAGACATATATTTGGATTGTGCAATGTTACCCACACAAGTATGTTTCATTCATAAGAAGGTTGATACTGTTAGTTACATTTTAGTAATTACTTACATCACTTTTCCATTGTATGATCATGTGCCTCCAGAGACATAAAGGAAAATCAAACACTCAACGGTGCTGACCAGCACACCATCATGTAGCTTCCCAATAATCTACTCTGCATCATCTTCCAACGCCTCCCTTTGGATCCTAGCGCCTTCGGGTTCGTCTGTATATGTTGCCTACAAAGAGTGGCGGCGCATCATCCATGGCACTAGTAGGACAAAGCTTACTGGAAGGGTGTGGAGGAATGCTACCATGGTCAAAAATTCATAGCACTTAGAACTTCGACGGTATCATGAATAAGCTAAACGCAACAATGTTGACTCTACATGACTAGAGTAAAGAGAGACTCGGATCAGCTCAAAAGGAACTGAAGAAATTAAGAAGTAGACTACATAAAGTACATCTCGTCCATGGGTGTTTTGTGGATTATGACCCCTAGAGGCAGTCTCCAGGATGAGGATGACAAAAAGGCGGTGTTGGGCGACGAGTGCAACAAGGCGGTCGGACCGCTGGAGAGAAGCAAGGGTAAGAGCATCTCCATCCGGGGGACCTAAAGCCCTCCTGAAATGCTATCGGAGGTGCCGACACTCAAAATCATGCCCATCCCACCCCTAAATTCTTTTTTGGCACCAGCGCGACCCATTTTGTTATCCGGCGCACCCAGGTCGAACCCAACCCACTGGGGGCTATCGGTGGCGCCGAATTGAGTTCAAAATGGTGCGGGCCAGCCCTGTCGGCGACACGTGCATGCAAACTCGCCCATTTTGCATTTCTCCCCCACGACTATCACCCCAGTAGCTCGCCACCGCTACCATCCCTCGTTGCCGTCCACCGTTCAGTCCGCTTGAAGTATCTGCGCAGCTGCTAGAAATACTTCCAACGCCCTCCCTTGTCGCCTCCCGTCCTGCATCGCCGCCACTGTTCCACCTCCTGGTAGCTCCAATCCTGCCACACAACCTCCCTGCCTACTAGGTGTTTGGCGGTTTGCCAAAGGCATGGATTTAGACGAGGAAGAGATGTTGGCCACTCTGATGGACGATGAATTCGTCCTTGTTGTTGGCGCCAAAGACACTGTCAGCGATGACGATCATCTTATGATCATCACTTCCCTCCTGGGCATGATTGCTGGCGCTGATGAGAAGCCGTCTGCTGGGGGTTCGAAGCCTGGGCGGCGCAGGAGCAAGCCAAGGCAGAGTATGGAAGGCTACTACATGCTCTATGCCGACTACTTTGCTGATGACCCATTTCATGTCGACATCATATTTCGACACTGTTTTAGGATAAGCCGCAAGCTTTTTTTTGAAGATTGTCAACAAATTAAGAGAGAACGACGACTACTTCAAACTGAAGAGAGACAATGTCGGCTTTCTTGGTTTTTCCACAATTCAAAAATACATAGTTGCTCTCCGGATGCTTGCATATGGAATTCCTCGACATACACAGGACGTCTACCTCCGCATGGTCGAGCCCATAACCATTGATTGCATGGACATGTTTTGCATGACAATTGTAGAAGTGTACGGAAAGAATTATCTGAGAACACCCAATGTAGAAGACACATCTCGGATCTTGGCACATAATGCAGCAAGGGGGTTTCTAGACATGCTTGGAAGCGTCGACTATATGCACTAGGCATTGAAGAACTGCCCCATTTGCACACTAGGGCATGTACAAAGGTCACAAGATATCATGTAGTATCGTGCTTGAGGCTATGGAAGATCAAGATATGTGGATTTGGCATGCTTTCTTCAGTATGACAGGATCACACGATGACATGCAGTGTTCAATGTGTTCGCCAAGCTAGTTGAAGGCACAACTCCTACGGCGGATTTTGAGATCAATGGCGACCACTACGACAAAGAAAACTATCTAGCAGATGGTATATATTTAGGAGAATGGCGCATGGGCTCACCGTATCCTTGTTTGGATCCACGAGTTCCTAGCATGGGATGAACTAGATGCCCTGGCCTTGATACGACTGCGGATGGTTGGGTTCTCCCACGAGTCCAACTCCATTTTCTTCTAGGAAGTGTCGAGTGTGTACATCACAACTTGGAGTTTGGGCAGCACCAACGAGTGCTTGAAACGGATCAACACCTCTCCTTTGTTTATCCCTACTACTCCTTCTATGCAGCAGGTATAATTTCTTCACACTAGATATATTCTCCTAAGTAGTTAGGAATGGCCTAGATAATATATTATAACATTTTCTGTTCAGTGATAATTCAATATCGATGAATGTTTTTCATGTTTATGAATGCTGATTAGCAACTTTCAAATTTCATGTACATCATATATACGTATGTGCTTTCATGCATATGGCTTGCTTAATCTTGCGATAGAGAGAGACATACGTATCAGTTGGGAAAATAATTTTCTTGAAATTTATTAGTGTTCTGTAATCACTACATGTATATGTAATTTATCCCTACTGTAGAACAATAGAGAGTGAAGAGCGGTAACATCGGCAATACCCATTGTAAAGGACTTAGCATTTCGTGGAAAACAGAGCGGTGGTAGCAAAAAAAAATACTAATATAGCAAAAAGAACGACCTCGCCGGAGACATCATCGGTGCCTGCCGTAGCAAAACTGATTTTGCTGGGGACTTTCGTCGAAAATATCGTAGCAAATACTTTGTACTATTGTAGCAAAAATATAGAACAAAAATAGCAAAAAATTACTACTATTGTAGCATCGCCTGTAGCAAAAATCTCAAAACTCATTTATTGGTCGGTAGCATCGCGACCCTTCATCTGTAGCAACGATGACCACTTCCAGTGGCATCGCCATCCTACCTATGTAGCACCGTGCGGTGTAGCAAAATCCGTCATCACCGGTGGTAGCGCCGCCCGCCGTAGGGAGTCACGGTGGCACGGCGACAAGACCTGCAGCGACGGGCGGCCCGCGAGTCACGACGGAGCAAGGCAGTGGGAGCGGTGCCCAACCTCTGCTGCGTTGCTCCCCGAGGAAGAGTCCCCATGGCGAGGGCGGGGAAGGGACGCGGAGCAGGGGCAGGCACGACCTGCGAGACCGAGTAGCGCGGGCGGCGCAGCGGCTGCCTGCTCCGACGGGCGACGGGCCTGGGTGAGCGCGGGCGGCGCAGCGGCTGCCTGCTCCAGCGGACCTGGGTGAGCGCAGGCGGCGTGACCTGGGAGACCGAGTGGAACGGGCAGCGCAAGCTGCAGGGGCGAGCGGCGCGGGCGGCTGCCTGCTCCGGTGGGCCTGGGTGAGTGCGGCGGTGCGACCGCGGGGCAAGCAGCAGGCGCGAGCTACAGGCAGAGGCAGGCGGCGGCACATCTAGACTCGCGTGGAGCTGAACGAAGACGGTAGCGACCCCGGGGGCGTCCTATCATTTTCCTAAAACAAATCTTTTGTCAGGTTTGCGAACGAGTAATTCACTCCATAATTTCCGTGTCACTGAGCTGGACTTCCTTGCGCTAATTTCTCCACTGGGCTGCTACTGGGCTTTGCGTGTGAGAGATAGCAGACCAACCTGTGGAGCCCTTTCTGAATTTCCGTTCAAACTGTATTCTCCTCAGGCAGCCGCGAGACTCATCGTTCATCGACCTGCTGCGCGTTTCTTTCCAATTTTGCTGCACCCCCAGCAAGATCTCACCCTCCTCCTCCCAAGTCCCAACTCTCAATTCCCCGTCCATTCTTGCCCTAGCCAGCCGCCGCCAGCGACATGGAAGAGAATGGTCCTCTCGCCAGCGGCGACCAGCCTACCCCGCAGCTTCCCGACGACCTCCTACGCAACATCTTCCTCCGCCTCCCACTGGATCCCACAGCCTTTGCCTTCGTCTCCGGTGCCTACAAAGCCTGGCGGCGCGTCGTCCACGACGACGCCAACCTCCTCCGCTCCCTCCGCGAGGCGCACGGCAACGCCCCACCGCTCCTCGGCCTCTTCTCCGACGCTGTCTACGGCGAGCTCCATTTCACCCCCAACCCCACCCCTTTCTACGGCGCGATGAATCTTCCGGCGCCGCCACCGCTTCTCCACGCGTACGGCTGCACGCATGGCCGCCTGCTCCTCCACGGCGCCGGCGGCGAGACCCTCCTCGTCTGGGACCCTCTGACAGGGGACTCAACTCGAACACCTCGTCGCCGCATTTATTCGAATTATGGGAAATATGGTTGTCACGCGCACCTCTTGTCGGATACGGAATATGAAATCCCGTCCTCCAGCCTTGAAGTTCACCGCGGTGCCCAAATTGGCCATCCACTTCTTCTAGTGACACATGTTTATTAGCAGCAGCAGTCGCCGTTACGGTGGCCGCCGAAGTAGATCCATCACTCCCCATCTTGTGTCATCGCATCATCAGCCTTGAGAACTTGGCTTCATTGTCCCTGATCATGTCTGTCATGACTTGGGCTATGGACGAGAGATAGGCACGGATGCGATCTTCTACGACTTCCTTGGCTGAAATCTTCAGGAGATCGTAGATCCTCTGTGCCTCATGCGATAATTAATGCATGGCTTGAAGAAGAAGTCGTTATTGAGATGATGCGTTGGTTCTTGTGGCTTGGAAGCGCCAGAAGAAGAGGCTCTAAGATACCGTATGTAAGACCCTAACTACTAAGATCGAATAACACAGAGGAACTAAGATGGAATTGACTGGATCTTGATCTAGTTTAGAGGTTTTGCTTAGATGACCATCCAAAGATGCTCAAATCTGTAGCATCATTACATAGAGAGATAAAGACGGAAACAAGACAACTACCATAGCCTTTCTTCCTTCCCATCGACCTATCCTTGACTGCATAACCGCGTACCGCAAAAGTCATTTGCGGCAAACCGCAAACCTGTTTTGCAGTACCAAAATTCACATGGAACAGATACACAAAACAGAACTGCATATTTGAAAATTATCACTAGTTGGCGCCAGATTCATACATAGTGGATGGTTTTGAACATGAAATTTATATCAAAAAACTCGATGTCGCGCCCTACATCTAGAACCGTAGCTACCGCCGGTGGTACCTACTCACCGGATCTTCAACGACGGCATCGAAGCTAGCCTACTCGTCGTTCGAGTCAGTGGTGTCGTCAGAGTAGTCGACGATGAAGATTCCGAGCCGGGCGGCGTGCTCGCATTCGGAGCAGCATCAGACGCGGTGGAACTCGCGCACGTGCTCGTCGTGGCGGCGCTTCGCTCGCTCCCACACATCGGAGACGAGGGTCCCGAGGGAGTTATACTTAGCTCGTGGATCGCCTCATCCTCCTCCGAGCCAGAGTCGTCCTCCTCCCCCGAGCTGCCGATGTCGGTGATGTGGCCCCAACGAGCGGGAGCCAGAGCGGGAGCAAGCACCAGAGCTGTAGGTGGCGCGCGAACCACCGGCGAAGGCGCTGGCCAGAGCTCGCTGCCGCGCGGGAGCTGCCCGCCTCGGCATCGTGCGCGCCGGGCACGAGCCCGAACCCGGCCCAAGCCGGTGAGGTAACACGGGTGCGCGCAAGTGCGCCCCACGCGCGCCTGTGTGGACCGGTGCCTACGTTGTTCCTCCTCTCTAGGCGGTGGCTCGACCACCGGAGCCCCTTCCGCGGGAGCTCGAAGCGCCGCCTCGGCCGGCCAAAAAATAGACTGAACTCTGTGTGATAATTCTGTGGTAAAACAAAGCTTTTTTTGATACAATGGTATCCATAATTTCCGTGTCATTGAACTGGGCTTCCTTGGGCTAATTTCTCCACTGGGCTGCTACTGGGCTGTGTGTGTGTGTGAGAGAGAGAGAGAGCTAGCAGACCAACCTCTGGAGCCGTTTCCGAATTTCCGTTCAAAATGTCTTCTCCTCAGGCAGCCGCGAGACTCATCTCCTTCATCGACCTGCGCGTTATTTCTTTCCAATTTTGCTCCACCCCCAGCAAGATCTCATCCTCCTCCTCCCAAGTCCCAACTCTCAATTCCCCCTTCCGTTTGCCCTAGCCAGCCGCCGCCGGTGACATGGAAGAGAATGATCCTCTCGCCAGCGGCGACCAGCCTACCCCGCAGCTTCCCGACGACCTCCTACGCAACATCTTCCTCCGCCTTCCGCCGGATCCCACAGCCTTTGCCTTCGTCTCCGGTGCCTACAAAGCCTGGCGGCGCGTCGTCCACGACGACGCCAACCTCCTCCGCTCCCTCCGCGAGGCGCACGGCAACGCCCCACCGCTCCTCGGCCTCTTCTCCGACGCTGTCTACGGCGAGCTCCATTTCACCCCCAACCCCACCCCCTTCTACGGCGCGATGAATCTTCCGGCGCCGCCACCGCTTTTCCACGCGTACGGCTGCACGCATGGCCGCCTGCTCCTCCACGGCGCCGGCGGCGAGCCCCTCCTCGTCTGGGACCCTCTGACAGGGGACGAGCACCTCGTCCCGTCGCCGCCGCCGGGCTTCCTCCCCGGGCAGAGCTGCGGTGCGGCGCTGGTCTGCGACGCAGATCACGCCGACAACGGCGACTGCCACTCGTCTCCCTTCCGTGTCGTCTTCGCCTACAGCGAGGACGTGCCTCCCAGGCACACCTTTGCCTGCGTGTACAGCTCCGTGACAAGTAGCTGGGCTCCGGCGGCCACCATGGACGTCGGTTGCCACTTCGACCGGAAGCCGGGCGCCGTGGCCGGAAACGGCGCCGCCGTGTACTGGATGACTGGGGAGGCTACTAAAGTGCTCGAGTTCCACCTGGACACGCAGAGGCTGGAGCTGACTGAGACGCCGGTAGAAGTACGGGGCTGCGAGTTCTTTATCATGCCGTCCATGGACGCCGGTAGGTTCGGCCTTGCGGGCGTGATGGGGGACTACGTGTTGCTCTTCTCGTGGGAGGATGGCGTCGCAGACTGGGTTCACCGTACCATACTTCTACTGGACGACTTCCTCCCGGTTGATCATGCATATGCTAACCAACAGTTCCAGATAGGCGAAGATGGGGTCTTGCGTTCTGACGATGATGATGAGGAGGATGAGATGGACGCCCCAATGGAGCCCAAGGTGGTCGGGGTCTCTGAGAATGGAGACGCTGTTTTCTTGCACACGGAGCTTGGTCTGTTCATGATCGACTTGCAGTCCGGGCAGAGTAATCAAGTGCCTACTCCAACGACATACTTCTCCCTTATTTATCCCTACTCCACCTTCTACACAGCAGGTACGTACGTACAATACTTTACAATATCTATATTTACTTTTTGTGAAAGATAGGAAAAATATTTGGCTCAATTCAGTGAATAATAAAGAGAAGTTTATTTGCAACCATGTTTAGTCTTACAAGCCACCAACACACAGAAGCCTACTCTCCTGAAATTAACAAACTCGAATGCTTTGCTCATGCTAACACCCAATTCCTAGCTTCCATCTTGATTTTGTCGAACATCACGGTGGGCATATGCATGGTCGTGTTCACATCTTTGAAGATCCTTGCATTGCCTTCATTCCAAAGCTCCCAACAAACTAGCATGAGAAGTGAGGCCATGGCTTTTGTCTCTTACCATGGGAAAGAACAATCTTGTGCCAACATTCCTCCACCTCGTCGAAAGCGCTCCAAGATGTTGGGTCGAAGTCATGTAGCCACAACCACACCTTTATCATAGAGATATATCTACCTAGCTAGGAATAATCTAGTGGCGAATCCAGGATGAATTTGGAGGGTGGGCTAAGTGAACCATGCCACTAATTAAAATTCAGAAAAAATACATATAATCATTGTCTCGGCAACTTAAATCATATAGATAAAATCAGTAATTTTTTATCTATTGAGTTTTTGTGTGTATAAGAGCTTTGCAGATATTAATTGGTGGTTTCAAGTGCAAAATATAAATTTATGCATGTCAACCAAATACAATAGTGATATAACTGTCTAGTGCTCACTTGCTTTACATTTTGTTAAATATTAAGTCGCCCAGATCTTTTTTATGGGAATGTCTAGCCCTTCTTTGCTTTGTCCTATTGGCTATTAGGTAACAAACGGAGAAAAAAGCCTGGATGCTCCAAATCCACTCGTATTGGACTACCCCTACATGCACTGGCCCATTTCTTGTCCAGCCCAGTTGCCTTTCGCTGCTTACCCCCTCGACAGTTCGCCTCCAACGCTCCAAGGCAACCCATCTTCTTCTCGGCTGGCTGCTGAACCTCTGAGCTCTCGTCAATGGCCACCAGGAGATCTAAAATTTGTTATTTCAACAAAAATAGAGGGTAGGCTTCAGCCTAATGAAGCCTACCTGGTAGATTCGCCCCTGCTTGTATATAACAATTTTTTTTTGCAAATGAGATGTCACTTATATGCCATGAAAATCCTAGCATTAGAAATTCTTTTTAATAAAAATTCTAGTCTACTTTTCTGTGGCATATAATTCATGTGTTATAGGTAAAAAACCGATGAATTAATTCTGAATACATGCCGTCCTAAAAACCCAAAGGAATGGAGTGTATGGGAATGCTTTTGTGAGGCCAACCTTAGTTTCTTTTGTGGTAAAGGCAACATCTATGGAACTTTTTTTTGATAATCAATACCATAATATATTCATATTAGAAAATAGTATATGATAGAGATACATAAGTCCAGTGATTACAAAATAAGTCTTAAAAAACTAGCAATTCTTTGAGGTCTTCAAACTCCTTTTTCCAAGACAATCTTGTACTTTTCTTGAGGCAATTAAAACTGCCAGATATCAAAACACAACATGTAAATACCAATGAGTGTTTTCCCATAATTTTAGTTTGAGCCGCAGTGCCAATGCTACGTGCACGCGTGCAGTCATTAGGAAAATCAATCAACATTACTAAGAGTATCAACACCAATATTCCAGGGAAAAGCAACCTAACAGCTCTGCCGGTGTCGCTGGCGAAACGAGAGTGCAAATCACCATTGTTGAGGACATAGCAGCTAGCCAGGATAAATATTGCGAGAATAATCCTCCTCGCGATAACCATGAGAGAAAAATCCAAAATCGATCTAGGGAAGCAAGATCTGAAAGACCGTACCTATGGAACATTAATCATTCAACGCAATCATTGAGGCCATGAAGGAGATCTAACCGTCAAATGAAGGGCCACATATCACTTATTATAGACGATGCAATCTCTATTGACATAAATATAAAAAAATATGGCTACCAAAGTACTAATTTAATCTTTTGAAAACATTACTTTTATTGAAAACCCAACTCATACATCGGGTTCCTCACACCTTCCGATGCCGGTGAGACCGGCCAGGAATCGGTCTATGGAGGAGTTGGAGAGGCAACACCTACCTCACTTGATTAGATAAACTGGGGATAGTTATGTAAGATGGGTTAGGAGGCATGGAAAACAAAACAAGACTTACCAGGGCACTGAAAACCGAGAGCTCCCCCACATCTTGTAAACTCTAAATGATTAGTTGAGTAACATATTAATTTCTCCCACATCTTGTAAACGCTAAATGATTAGTTGAGTAACATATTAATTTTGGAATTTTTTACTTTCGTTATGTTGCATACTGAAGGCAACAACGACATGTTGGGAATCACAAAACTATTTGAGGCTATTTTTTGTTAATAGAGTACATTCAGTTTGACAATAATTTTTTCTTTTGAAAGAAAGGAAATTAAAATATTTGGCCAATTCAGTAAATAAACAGAAGTTTGCAACCTTGTTTAGTCCTACAAGCCACCAACACACAGAAGCCTACTCTCCTGAAATTAACAAACTCAAATGCATGCTTTGCTCCTGCTAACACCCAATTCTTAGCTTCCATCTTGATTTTGCCGAACATCACGGTGGGCATGGTCGTGTTCACATCTTTGAAGATCCTTGCATTGCCTTCATTCCAAAGCTCGCCCAACAAACTAGCATGAGAAGTGAGGCCATGACTTTTGTCTCTTACCATGGGAAAGAACAATCTTGTGCCAACATTCCTCCACCTCGTCGAAAGCGCTCCAAGATGTTGGGTCGAAGTCATGTAGCCACAACCACACCTTTATCATTGAGATATACTATCTAACTAGCTAGGAATAATATTATTTTATTTAATGCTGAATGCTGATTAATGTTTGTCATGTTCATGAATACGGATTAGCATATCCTAAATTTTATGTACGTCATACTACTATATAATCTCCTTCATTTATAAGACATGTGTGTTCTCTCTAGATCATCAGTTTGCAAATGAGATATCACTTATATGCCATGAAAATTCTAGCATTAGAATTCCGGTGTGTACTTTTCTGTGACATATAAATCATGTGTTATAGGTAAAAAATGGATGAATTATAAATACATGCCGGCCTAAAAAACCAAAAGGATGGAGTGTATGGAGATGCTTTTGTGAGACCGACCTTAGTTTTTTTTGGGAAAGGCAACACCTATGGCACTTTTTTGATAATCATTACCATGCTATATTCATAGTAGAAAATACTACATGGTAGTGATACATAAGCTGACGCTAGTGATTACTTAAAAAAACTAGCAAATCTTTGAGGTCTTGAAACTCTTTCTTCTGCCAAGACTCAATTTTGCACTTTTCTAAAGGCAGACAAAAACTGACAGATATCAAAACACAACAGGCAAATACCAATGATGGTTTTTCCATAATCTTAGTTTGAGGCGCACTGGTGATGCTACATGCACGCCTACATCCATTAGGAAAATCAATCAACATTTCCAATACAGGTATTCTAGGGAAAAGCAACCAAATAGCTTAGTCGATGTCACTAGCGAAACGAGAGTGCAAATCACCATTTTCGAGGACGTAGCAGTCGGGACAAATATTTCAAGATTAATACTCCACACATAAACCATGAGAAAAAATCCAAAATTGAATGGGGAAGTAAGATCTGAATTATAAATACCTATGAGACCATAATCTTTCAACGCAACAATTGAGGCCGGGAAGGACATCTCATTGTTGAATGAAGGGACAAGTATCACTAATTATAGACGATGCAATCTCTATTGACATATATGTCAAAAAAATATGGCTACCAAAAATACCAATCTAATCTTTTGAAAACACTACTTTTATTGATATCTCAACCCATAGATCGGGTTCTGCACACCTCACGATGCCGGTGAGACCGACCAAAGGAGGGGGAACCGATCTATGTAGGAGTTGTCGAGGCAACACATATGTCACTTGATTAGATAAACTGGGGAAAGTTTAAGAGGGTCCATGAGGCGGGGAAAAGACTTACCAACGCACTAAAAACCCGAGATCTCTCCCACATCTTTTAAAACTTACATGATTATTTGAGTAACATATTAAATTTGGAATTTTTTTACTTTCCTTATCTTGCATACTAAAGGCAACAACGACATGTTGGGAATCAAAAACTATTCGAGGCTATTTTTTGTTAATAGAGTACATTCAGTGTGACAACAATATGTTCCGGACATAAAAAATCTCTACTTGAATTTTGAAGATAGCGATTCTGTATTTTGTGAGAAGTTCTATTCTTCATATATATTATTATATTTGTTTCTTTAGTTTATTTTCTTTGGTCTTTTAGATGAACCTGGCTATATATTATGATCGATCAAAATATTGATAGTTAATGTTATGTGGTTACTATTGAACACATGTTCACAATACTAGACCATTGAATGCCACATCTTTTTTGTTACATTTATGGACGGACCCAAGATTTGAGTAGGGGGGGGGGAGGGTGAAGAAGACGACGACCACATGAAGCTACTAGAGCTGTGTTTTTGTTTTAGATTAATTAGTAATTTCTCCTAGTGTTCCAATATTGAATAATATAAGTTCTAAAAATTGGGTATAGCACCAAGGGCTCTTGATAAGATACAAACTGATGTTTCCTACATATATTGATTGTATAGAGATCAACATGTCCTCTCAGTTAGATTTGAATTTGTTTTCATAAAGTACACTTCCAATTGATTACTAGAAGTTCCTATAGTCCTAGCTAGTGATACGAGTTTATATCAAACCAGTAGCCAATACTTAATAGTATTCCAAGTACAATTGATTTCACGAAAATATAGTAATTTGAATAAATATACTGATACAATACCTAGGTCTTGGGGAACTCATGTGAGCTTGCACCGGGAGGTTGTAGACTCTTCAGTCTTTAGATCGATCCGCCATGCATGGGCGATGGGTGTGTGACATCCAGGCGGTCATGAAGAAAGTTTCTCAATGATGGGTGTGAGGCTCAGGCTGGTGGTTGTGGCTATGCCCTAGCAGAGGCTGACGGCAAACGATTTCTGTCAATCAAGTTGACCGCCATGGATGGATGTCGTACGAATCGATCCTCTTGTATTGTTGGCAGAGACCATATACTTGCTACAAATTAACCTAGAGAACTACTGAAACTAGTGCTAATCTCAATTAGAAATTATTTGGAGGAGGCGTTGGTTGTGTGTGTATGTGTGTGTGTGGAGGGGGGGGGGGGGGGAGGGGTTGGGGTGGGAGGGAGGGGATGTTTAGACCCCTACTCGCCCTGACTCTGCCCCTGGTCACGTTCAATGGACCTAAGCTTCCTATGTACATGTAACTAACTAAGAAGTTTCTTAATTCATGACTATGAATTTTATTGTTGTATTTAGAATCATGGATTACATGTGTTATATCAAGTGACTAGTACTGAACTATATTAAGTAACCACTCTAAATAATATACTGGTAAACATCAACGTGTGTCCATAGATCCATCGGAGGTTATATATGTGTGTTTTCCTAAATAAACTACTATTGAAGTTTTAAGTTGTCTACATAAGTCAATAGATCCATTGGTTGTTGAGTTTACAACCGTGATTTGCTCAGGCAAAGTTTCGTATCCATAATTTAGTTGGCATGTATTTGTTTTTTGCCACACCAGGCTTGCCGCACTTTATTACCCATATGGCCCATTTTTTATACAATCAAAATTTTCCTAAATTTGCAAAAGTTTGGCGTCAAACTTCTCATCTAACATTTTTTGGCTGCCACACTTTTTTGGCTGGCCACACTTTAGCTTGGCAAAATGTGATTGTGAGCCAAACATGCCCATATCACAAAAGATAGTGAGATTTGGTTATGTTGATCAATTTGGTACAAAATTTTAATGATTTTGTTATATTATCACCAAAATAATGCATTTGGTCATTTATATTAAGTAAATAAATAATGGGGTAGATGATCACTACGGTTTATTTTAGCATCTATAAGTGGTCCTCCCAAGTTATTATGTGTGATTCCCAGTCGACTATTAATTCCCTGTCAACTTCTACTAACCGACACTCACTATTTGCTAAAAAAATGCATACACATACATGCACACAACTGGTGAAAGATTCAAGAAATCATGTACAAATGATTGCCTATCCATTAAAATTTGAATGTAGCAGCTACAATCATGTAAGTTTTCTAAAAATAATATGGTTATGATCTAAACCTTGATTTGAGTTGAATTAATGTTATACGATTATGAAATTCTTAATAGGGTTTTGATTAGAAGTAGTTTTTTGATAGTACTCGCAGTATTACATATATACTTAAAACTCCTGTTTCTTTTGTAACACTAGCCGCAACCTATATACTTTAATTTATGGAGGGTTGTCATTGGATTTTCTAATTTTAGAAATAGTATTTGTCCATCTTATCTCAATTCATGCATGATTCCAGATAATCCACTTTGATCTAATTACATGATTTATACTCTATATTTCGATCACTATGTGTTTCTTTGCCTTGAAACTTGTTTTTAGTACATTTTCTAGCTGAGGGAATCAAGAGTGTAGGTATTGCATCATCTAGAATTCTTGTGCAACTTAACTACTTGAGGACAGATCTAACGATGTAGAGGGAGTAACATTAACAAAATACGTAAAGGTTTTGTACCGTTGACTCACATGATTGATATATCTTCTTTTATTCGCTCTATATTTTTGTAAACAAGATATGGTTTGTCACTAAGAGACATAGTTCCATAGATAGAGTTGCAGAGAAAAACAATATGTGATGCAACTTTAGAAAATGAACCAGATTATATACATATTATAGAAAATCTAGGAAATATGCAAAACACATCTTATTCTGAGTGTTGCATCAAGAAACATCTCCTCTAACTTTAGTCAACAAAAATATGTAGCAAAATTTTACATTCCTAAGTGTTCTCGAAATATGACATTAACTAAGCCAACAAAAATGTGCATTTGTAGCTTATATAGGTATGGTCGGTAGGGTTAGAAGTCAACCTTATCCCCCAGAACCTTCTCAATTCATGTGTGCATACAAGCGTAACATGTATTTCCATTTGTGTACGTTGCATGTTTCCGTAGTTGATTAGTTCGTTTCAACTTATTTTATATTGAAGTTTATTTCAGAACATGTATGCATCCCTATTGAGGTATATATTATTATATCTCTTATACTGGATCTTAAATATTTCCAGTTCATTCGTGCAGTAAAACTGGAACAAAAATCTCCAGGCCCAACCCGAGACAACACCCAACACCACTCATACCCATGGTTAGAGCTGCTTGTCTATCTTCTATTTCGTCTTCACTTCATAGCCGCCCATCATAGCTGAGATCGGAGATACCAGCTGATCCATGATGACTCCCGCGGTAATATAACTACTAACAATAATGAACTTTGTAGTCAGTGGAGAAAGACTAATAGCAGGTGTTTTTCCCACTTATATAGATGAAGGGTTCTGTTGTAGAATGTATATATTATATAACCAACGAATGATAAGTTTGATCTATCAGCTTGATGCAATTTTGAGATGACTTGTGATATTGTACAATTGTAGATGGGGTAGGAATAGACACTATCAAAAGGTTTGGATAAGTTTCCATACGATTTCATCCTTTGGTCTTTTTTGCTTTTCTTATAGGTGGAGAAATCAGTGCTCAAGGTGAAAAGTAGTGATGGCCGTGCTGACTAATTTTTGCCAATGAAGAGGTGATGACTAACTGTATCCTAGCATCTGGTAGCTTTTTTAAATGTTCTGTTGTGACTTAATTAAATATATAGTAAATTTGTTTCGATTATTAAAAATAGTTATTTTTTTCATTTTTTCTGCTTGTAGGATAGGTTGCTGCAATAATTTCCAGGTTACCTCTCGCTATATGAAAAGTTAAATGTTTATTTTACAGTATCTGGTTGCAAATGAACATCGACTATTACCGTAATAAAATAATTACATTAATTTATGATGGTTAACTTTGTATATGGAGATGAATATCTTGAGTGGCCGCTTAGCATCACCGAATGTTTTTGGACAAAAATGTGATGCCCAAAAGACATGTGAACTTACCACACACAAATTTGTCTTTGATCATTATAATACAGTTAGAAGCACTGCAAATTTCAACCATTTATTCTTGGCAGTAGAGGGCAGGCCATTAGAAAAAAATTATTGGCACAAAAATTAGACTATGAACTTCCTTGCTTTTATATTTATCGTATGTAATGTAGGGTTTACCAAAATATATTTAACTAGTTGAATAAGCATAGGGACACATTATGGTGTTCTTAATGTTTATATTAAGAGAATATTATATATATAATATAGACTACAATGTGGTGTTCTTAATGCTTATAAATAGACTACAATGTAGTTGTTGTATACATGTAACTGTTTTTCCCTTTTATTGTATTGTATCTGTAATATTCTCAACGATTTTCACTACTCCCTGGTCTCAGAATAGTTTGCACTAACAATTGTGTATTGTGATCTACAAAATCTATTTAATTCTTCACATCTTTGGCTTGCGTTTGATTTTAGTAATTATACATCCTATTTCCATCACATCGCATTGTGATCTGTACATCATTAATCATTTTTAGATGGCATATTCTCCCAAATTATGCCTCCATGAATGTTAAGTGGGTATTTCCGTACTATGATTTATGTAGCTTCCACATGTATGAAAATTGAACTCATGCTTGCTCCTCGATCGCTCAGGCGAATGAATACTGGGAAGCCACAAGCCAAAGATTACAGACTAGAATGCAACCTATGTAGTCCCCTGATATATATCTTATGTATCTATTCCATTATATGACATTCTTTAGTTTCCGCAACTAATTTGTATAGGTAGTTCATTGACCATCGTGCTTTACCATCTCCGCACTCTTCTTGGTGTGCCCTCTGTTGATTAGGGTCCCATCATTGATGTGAGAATGAGTCGACAAGACCATGTGACACTCATGTTGGAGTCCCGTGAGGCGAAACTGAATCACCACTAGATCTCTATTCTGATGAAGAGATTTCCCTGTTCGACTTGATCCAGGAAGAATAAAAAAATAGATTATCTCTAGGGGTCAACATCCTAATCAGAAATCAAAACCACCTAATGTGCCATTACCTGCTTTAAAACATTTGTGGCTGACATCCTACAAAAGTTAACATTGGGAGGTTATTTGTTGATTGAAACATATCTATGGTGACATATATGCTAAATGTGCCACAATTTGATTATTGGTATTAGCACCCGCTAGGAGTGGGGAGAGTTGGTGAATTGGTAGTAAATCTCATGTTGAACGTTCATCTTAAACTATATGTTTCGTAGTTTGTCCACTAGGTGTGTTTCTATATTTTAGCGCTAGAAGGCACAACCAAACATACCTGGTGTGCAGAACTGGAAAGGCTCACAATTTTAACAGGTGATACATCCTCAAATTCTATAAGTCATGTGCAATGTATGCTCTTATAGAGGCAACAGAGAATAAAATCCCAGATATTTTTCCTTTAGCAGGCTTTATCCTTGGTTTGGGGTTGGCCACTTCATGAGGAACCAATGCCACACCAATGGTTCTAGCTATTCTTGCAAGTGGATTTTGTTTTGCAAGTGACACACAGATTCCAATTAACACTAAATGTCATTACTTATCTTTGAACTCGACATCGACATGGCCTAATAT
The DNA here is from genome assembly GCA_916181665.1 of Avena sativa. Taxonomy (NCBI): domain Eukaryota; kingdom Viridiplantae; phylum Streptophyta; class Magnoliopsida; order Poales; family Poaceae; genus Avena; species Avena sativa. Next base: position 331,611,937 of record OV702296.1, read on the forward strand.
TTTTGTCCTTCGGGTTTTTATTTAAATTCACGAGAGAGGGAGAGCGGGAGAAGACATACCCTGTTTCTGAATTTCAATTCAAAAACACACGTTCGTCACCTCAGTCAGCAACCACATGCAAGTATTTTTTTCTCATTTTGCATCCCCTAGCCAGGATTCCTCTTCGTCCTCCTCCCAAGTCCCAACTCTCAATCCCTATAGCCCTAGCTATAGGCATCATCAAATCAACCTCCTTGACCAGCGTACACCATGGATTCTCGATCTCTCGAAATAGGCTTTCTCCCCGCTTTATAAATAAAGCATAGGTAAGACCACTGCTGGGCAGACAGCACAACGCCCAAAGGAAGATACACCCCACAATACAAGAGGCTAGGAAAAACCCAAGACCAAGCCGAAAACAAGAAGAAATAACAGAAAAAGAAAGCCGAGAACAGCGGTGTGCCGAAAACGAAAACAACTCGCAACCGATGCGCCCTCCAGAGAAGTACCACCACACGTCCCGCAGTCCAAAGCGTCTGCGTACCAAAAACGCACCTCCAAGAAGGGGAGTGACGATGACGACACTGTTGTCTGGCCGGGACCTAGGGTTTCCCCCGGTACACAACTATGAGGGGTGGGGGAGGGATGTCCCCGACACCCTTCAAGAAGAAAGGTGATACCCACGGGCGTCACCGTGCCGGTGTCAACGCATAAGGATTTCTCCCAACCCCTCCAGAACCACACTCCCGAGCACTTTGTAAAGCTCCACCAATCTCGTCACCCACGAGCACGTGCCATCCTGGTCTTGAAGTCGCCACCGTCGTCACATCGAGAGCCACGGCGCGAAGCCGGTAGGCCGAGGGAGCGGGGCCTTCAGCAAGGGCCAACATGCCAATAGTACGCGGGAGGGAACTACCTCCACCAGCAGCAGGTGGTAGCCGCCCGGATGCAGCAGCAAGACAAACCAGGCCCTCCGGCCTGGCTGAGCCCGCGAAGTCCCGTGAAGTCCCACCGCCGCACTGTAACAAGGGTGCCACCAAACACGCCAACCGCCGCCGCAGGACCTACTCCTCCTCCCCAGGGGATTCGCCGCAACGACATATCCTGGTCGTCAAGTAACACCATCATCGCCACCGAGCTTCCCCGGGCCTTCTGGACCGCTGTCGATCTAGGGATCTCACGTCACCTCCCGGAGCCTCCTCCACCAGAGGGACGTCGTAGTCGTCCACCTTCCATGGCTGCCGCCCCGGCGTCCACGAGCTCGAGTCCTTACCTCCGCCAACATCACACTCCAAAGGCCGTCGAAATTGGTAGGGTGATCGGGCGCCATCTCCAGAGGTTGTAAGTCCGCGCAGCCACCAAAGTGCGGGGTATTACGCACCACCACCCGAAGCGGCCGCTGTCCGGACGCAGCGGCAGGGCTGATCAACCGGGATCAGGCCCAGATCAGCCCGCGAACCCTTGAGGCCCGCAGGCCCAGATCTGGACCAGATCATCCCCGCTGCCGCGTTGCTGCGCCTTGGTGTCGCCACCGACCGAGCCCCGGAGGACGTCCTCTCAGCACCACCACCACCGAGCCGACCTCCATTGTGCTCCGTCGCCGCCGGCCCTCCCCGAGCCATGCCTAGGGCACCTAGGGAAGAGGCGCACCACACCGTCCAAGAGTAGAGGAAGCCGAGCACGCAACCACCAGGGCCGTCGTCCCGCAGCCACCAGATCTAGGGCGACCCAGGCCGGCCACCACTGCGGCCACAAGGACCAGCGCCGTCGTAAATGCGCCCGCACGCCGTCCCCAAGCCAGGCTGGAGGAGCACGCCTCTGCCAGAGCACCGCCGCCACCGTTGCGCACCGCCGCCAGGCCGAGAGCCCCCAAGCTCCTCACCTAGCGCGCGGGGGAGGACAAATCCGCTGCCGCCGGCGTCGCACGAGCTTTGCCCAGCGGCCCACGCCGGCGGCGGGATTCCCGATGACCCACTCCACAATATTCTTGGTGCATTGTGCACGACAAGGAAAAATTCTCCACCCTTCCATGCAGCAATGCATAGTCCAACCCCTGGCCTCTTCTCTAGCGCCCTTGAGGTGGCGGTCCTGTTCAAATGAAATTAAGTTGAAGGAGTACACAAGATTGTGTTATTTACACTTATAGTTTTACCGGTGAATTGTAATTTGACAAAGAAATGATTTTCGTCAGACAAAGAAGGGTGATTATCTGTTAGGTACCAAGATAAGCATCTCAGGTTCTTTGATAGAATGGAAGTGATTTTCCTGAGCTTCAGAACTCTTCTTGTCATGCACAATGGTGTATGCTTATAATAGTGTGTGTTTTAGTCGATCTGAATTATCCTCAACGGTTTTCCCTACTCGTGGTCTCTAAATATTCTTGGGAATACCCCCGTGAAGTGAACTTCAAACATTTGTCTAGAAATATATTTGGATTGTGCAATGTTACCCACACAAGTATGTTTCATTCATAATAAGGTTGATATTGTTAGTTACATTTTAGTAATTAGTTACATAACTTTTCCATTGTACGATCATGTGCCTCCAGAGACACAAAGTAAAATCAAACACTCAACGGTGCTGACCAGCCTACCATCACGTAGCTTCCCGATAATCTACTCTGCAACATCTTCCAACGCCTCCCTTTGGATCCTAGCGCCTTCGGGTTCGTCTATATATGTCGCCTACAAAGAGTGGCAACGCATCATCCATGGCACTAGTAGGAAAAAGGTTACTAGTAGGGTGTGCAGGAATGCTACCATGGTCAAAAATTCATAGCACTTAGAACTTGGACAGTATCAAGAACAAGCTAAGCGCGACAATGTTGACTCTACATGACTAGAGTAAAGAGAGATTCGGATCAGTTCAAAAGGAACTAAAGAAATTAAGAAGTAGACTACATAAAGTACATCTCGACCATCGATGTTTTGGAGATTATGACCCCCAGAGGCACTCTCCAGGATGAGGATGACAAAAAGGCGGTGTGCGACTAGTGCAGCAAGGCGGTCGAGAAGAGAGGGACATACCGCCGAAGAGAAGCAAGGGTAAGAGCATCTCTAATCAGGGGCCCTAAAGTCCTCCCAAAAGGCTATCGGAGGTGCCGATGCTTAAAATCATGCCCATCCCACCCCCAAATTCGTTTTTGGCACCGATGTGACCCATTTTGTTATCCGGCGCTCCCAGGTCGAACCCAACCAACTAGGGGCTAGCGGGGGCGTCGGATTGAGTTCAAAACAATGTGGGCCAGCCTTGTCAACGCCACACGCAAGAAAACTCGCCCATTTTGCATTCCCTCCCCCACGACCATCACGCCAGCAGCTCGCCGCCGCTACCAACCCTCGTTGCCATCAGTCGTTCAGTCCGCTAGAAGTATCCGTGCAGCCGCTGGAAATACTTCCAACGCCCTCCCTTGCCACCTCCCGACCTGCATCGTCGCCGCCATTCCACCTCCTGGTAGCTCCAAGCCTGCCACACAACCTCCCTGCCTACTAGGTGTTCAGCGGTTTGCCAAAGGCATGGATTTAGACGAGGAAGAGATGTTGGCCGCTTTGATGGATGATGAAGTCGTCATTGCTGCTGGCGCCAAAGACACCATCAATGATGACGATCATCTTATGATCATCACGTCCCTCCTGGGCATGATCGTCGGCGTCGATGAGAAGCCTCCTGCCAGGGGTTCGAAGCCTGGGCGGCGCAGGAGCAAGCCAAGGCAGAGTATGGAAGTCTACTACATTCTCTATGCCGACTACTTCGCTAAAAACCCATTTCACGGCGACATCATATTTTGACACTATTTTAGGATAAGCCGCAAGCTTTTTCTGAAGATTGTCGAGCAATTAAGAGAGTTCGACGACTACTTCAAACTGAAGAGAGACAATGTCAGCTTGCTTGGTTTTTCCACAATTCAAAAATGCACAGTTGCTCTCTGGATGCTTGCATATGAAATTCCTCGAGATACACATGACGTCTTCCTCCGCATGGCCGATCCCACAGCCATCGACTGTATGTACATGTTTTGCATGACAATTGTGGAAGTGTATGGAAAGAATTATCTGAGAACACCTAATGTAGAAGACACATCTTGGATCTTGGCACATAATGCAGCAAGGGGTTTTTCAGGCATGCTTGGAAGCTTCGACTATACGCACTGGCATTGAAGAAATGCCCCATTTGCGCACTAGGGCATGTACAAAGGTCACAAGATATTATGTAGTGTCGTGCTTGAGGCTATGGAAGATCAAGATATGTGGATTTGGCATGCTTTCTTTAGTATGGCAGGATCACACGATGACATGCAGTGTTCAAATGTGTTCGCCAAGCTAGTTCAAGGCACAACTCCTATGATGGATTTTGAAATCAATGGCCACCACTACAACAAATAAAACTATCTAGCAGATGGTATATATTTAGGAGAACGGCACATGGGCTCACCGTGTCCTTGTTTGGCTCCACGAGTTCCTAGCATGGCATGAACTAGATGCCCTGACCTGATACGACTGCGGGTGGTCGGGTTCTCCCACGAGTCCAACTCCATTTTCTTCCAGGCAGTACCGGGTGCGTACATCACAACTTGGAGTCTGGGCAGCACCAGCGAGTGCTCGAAACAGATCATCACCTCTCCTTTGTTTATCCCTACTACTCCTTCTATACAGCAGGTATAATTTCTTCACACTAGATATATTATCTTTGGTAGTTAGGAATGGCCTAGCTAATAGAGTATAACCGTTTCTGTTCAGTGATAATTCAATATCGATGAATGTTTTTCATGTCTATGAATGCTGATTAGAAACTTTCAAATTTCATGTAGATCATATATTCGTATGTGCTTTCATGCATATGGCTTGCTTAATCCTGGGATAGAGAGAGACAGACATATCAGTTGAGAAAATAATTTTTTTGAAATTTATTAGTGTTATGTAATCACTACATGTACATGTAATTTATCCCTATTGTAGAACAATAGAGAGTGACGAGCGGTAACATCGGCAATGCTCATTGAAATGGACTTAGGGTTTCGTGGAAAAGAGAGCGTTGTTGATTTCGTCGGCTTAACAGACAAAAAAGGGAGGCGATTTACCCAGGTTCATGCCCACGTAGAGGAAACCCTACTTCCTGCTTGTTTGCTCATATTATCATTGGAGAGTACAAACTAATTGAGTCAACTAGATGAGATCTCGCCGAGAAAGAGAAAGGCGTGATGTCTATTGTCTAGATCTATTGTCGGGTGTAGCGCGTTGAGTGCCCTCCTTGTTGGCCCCTTCTAGTATTTATATATGGGGGGACTAGGTCTCGGGTGCCAATACGAGTAGGTTACAAGTTAGAGTTTATATCTAGTCTAGTATTGAACTTTTCTTGTCTTGTATCGTTAGGAGTTTGTGTCCTTATAGGCTTCGTATTTGTTGAATCGTCATGGGTTTTATGGATCTTGATGTATCTTCGAATAAGCCTTCCTTCGGGTCGTACCATATATGCCAATAGTAGGCACCCGAAGGGTCATGCCCATGTTAGAGAAGGATTGTCGGAATATATTGGTTGTATTATTGAGCTTCGAGTATATATAGACGTATAAGGGATCATCTTGGAGTACACGTCAAGTTAGGCTAGAGTCCTAACTATTCTAAACTACCATAACAACTGTCCTCAACTTAGGAGAAGGGCTGGTGTAATTTTGCCTCCATTTGTCTCTACTGTTACACAAAATATTCAGTTTGGTACGTTCACTGATGAAACTCAACTTTCTCATGAGGAGGATCCAAATAGCAAGGTGCAAGATGAGGAGGATCCAACTTTTGGAAAAATGATTGATGATATGGTTTACAGGGTTTTTAATTGTGGTAATTGTTTAAGTATGGGCCATGTTACTAATCAATGCTCCAATCAAATTCGATGTCAGGCCTTTTTCATTATGGCCATATCAGAAAAGAGTGCCTGAAGCTGAAGAGTCAAGCTAGGAAGCGGTAGATTCCTAAGGAAAAAAGAGTTGGCATTGCAACCGGAGAAGACAATTTGGACAAAACTTGTCATAATGATGGCACCGACCAGGATTTGGACAAGGGCAAACAATATTTTGTTGATTCGCCTGAACACTCCCCTTCCTGCACAACTCCAAACCCTACCCCAAAATCGCCGCCTACGCCTACCTCGTCGACAATGGCTAACTTCCCGCTTGATCCAACGAGATGGATTCCTGAAGGCCATCAAGTCATCGATGGTGGCCCCACAAGATTGCCTAGAACCTTCTACACGCCGTCTGTGTTGCCGCGGCGTCGCCATGACCACATTGTAACTGTGGAGCTCATGCCGCCACCTCCCCCCCCACCTTGAACTCTACTGGAGGCAACATGTCAGGAATTTTATTGTGCATCAACTGCATCGTGAAGTGGATGCTAGTTAGCCTTGTCTCTTTGGTATCGGGTTTTTCTTCCTGCGTAGTGCTGCATCCATAGCTGCTCTTGTGAATCATATTCCTTATCAGTTACATAACGGTATCTTTGTGTGTTTTGTGGCTCACGATGATAGAGAAAATCATAGAGCAGAGTTGGGATTTTCTACTGGATGGTTGATGTTCCTGGGATTGCCCTTGGATTATAGGAATGACTATGATATAAACAATGCTATTGCTACTTTTGGTAAGTGTCTACACTGGCACCAAGATCAGGATGTGATTGAAAGGAAACTAGTTTATGCTTCATTCCCTTCTATAACAAGAGTCCCTAGAGATATTGTTTTTGGCAATTATGCCACTGTGGGTGGAGTAAGAGAATCATGGACTGCAGTCTGTTATATTCTTACTGCTGAATTTGCTAATCACTTGCCACATGATGAAGATCAGATGCCTCTCAATAGGAATCCTCATCCCATGCCTGGTAACCAGAAATTTGGAGACAATAATAATTTTGCTAATCCACCTTTTCCTGAAATTGGATGGAATCATCAAGAGGATCTGCAGCAGCACTTTGATCAGAACAATGATAATAACTTTTTTCAGTAGCAAGATAACAATGCAGGTGGTTTTCAACAACAAGATGATCTGAACATGGATCAAGCTGACAATTCTGCTGTGACAGAGGACACTGATGACTAGGGGGTTCTCATCATAATGAGAGCATTGTGCATCATCAGAATATTATTATTAATCAGGTCAGAATTGCCCCAATGGAAAGCATGTTGTTACCTGTGAAATATGGACCTTGACCCCCTCCAAGTTTGCTAATTGACCAGATTTTAAACTCCATGTTTCCTAAGCACTGCATGGACTATATCCCTGTTAGTCTTCCTAATCCAATTTTTAGCAAACTTTTGGCAAAAGGATTTGGTCTTGTGCTTTTGAAGGCTGTCTAAATTTTACTACCTCATGGAAGCAACCTGAAGCCACAGTCTCTTTGGTTGGGAAGGGCAGGACAGTGGCCAGGATGCTCAATTATGATGAGCCAGCTATATTACAGAGTGGTTCATCACCAATTTTTACAGATTCACCAATCTCTTGTCCAAAGAATAAAAGGAAGAAATCATGTGCAATCCATACCTGCCTATCAGATTCACACGTAGTCAATCCAAGCCTCTGATTGCATATAAGAAAAGACAAAAAATATCTGATGGGGCTAGTAGCTCAATTTTTATTGGCAAAGGACAGGAGTCAAATGAGAAGACTCCTGTTAGAAGGAGCACAAGAATGGCAAACAAGGCTGCAGGATATAAGACTCCTGTGGTGTCTGACAAACACAAACCCAGGAAAAAGGCTAAGTCAGCTAGGCCTTTGGAAAATACAGAGGAAGATATCCTGCCTGTCATCCCCATTGCTACTTTGCAAGAAACAGGTCAAGATCTAGAGATCCCACCTGAAGACATATCTGTGGAAAAGCTTATGGCTTCTCCACCATCTCCAACCAGAAAGAAGGACTCCAATGATAAGTAAATTTTTTGTTTTGGGTGGTGTTGGAAAGGATGGGATCAGAACTTTGGAATTGTATTTTGCAGTCAGGCTCTTGTCAATTTGTCTCTCCCAAACATATTATCCACTATGTATAACACAGTTAGTTGCTGGTCATGTTATTTTGTTGAGTATGATGGAACTGTGGCAATGAATTTCAATTTGGCTCTAATGTCATATATGTTGATGATTTTCTGGGGTCTTTTGTTTTCTGATATGATGACTTGCTATGCTTGTCATTCTTTTGCTACCATTACATTGGTTATCAATGAATAGTTACTCAACTCTAAACTTGGACTGGAAAGTTCTTTGCTGGAATGTTAGGGGAACTAATGACAAGGACAAACAATTGGCAGTGTTTAACAAAATTGATGAAAGCAATTGTGCAGTTATTTGTCTACAAGAAACCAAGTGTGAAAGTTTTGACCACTCATTCATAAGATCTTTTTGTCCTAAATGTTTTGACCAATTTATCTTATCACCATCGGTTGGGGCATTTGGAGGAATTATTGTTTTATGGAACAGCTCTATATTCAGAGGAGAACTACTCGAAATAAACAGAGCTGCAATCAAAGTAAAATTCACTTCTTCACACAATTCCGAAACTTGGACTTTAGTGAATGTCTATGGGCCTTGCAAAGGTCAGGAGAGAGACAATTTTGTACAATGGCTTTATGATTTGCAAATACCTGTCCATGAACACTAGTTGTTGTTAGGGGATTTCAAATTCATTCGGTCAGTTGAAAACATAAACAAATATGGGGCTGACATGAATGATATTTTCCTATTTAACAGTATTATTAGTCACCTTGCCCTTATTGAGTTGCCTTTAAAAGGAAGAAATTTCACTTGGTCCAATATGCAGGACAACCCACTATTAGAACAGCTTGACTGGTTCTTCACTTCTTGTAATTGGACACTCCAATATCCCAACACTATGGTCAATCCACTGTCAAAAACTACTTCTGATCACATTCCATGTGTGGTAAACATTTCCACAAATATTCCAAAAGCAAAAAATTTCAGATTTGAAAATATGTGGCTTCAGCAACCTAGTTTTCTTGATGTGGTTAAGCAAGCTTGGGGACATCTAGTTAAGCAGGGTCCTATTGCCAACATGATAACTGCAAAGTTCAAAAATACAAGATATTCTCTTAAAAAGTAGGGGAAAAAGATGTCTCATATCAAAGCTCTGATAGAAAAATGTAATAAGGTCATTCTAATGCTTGATGATATTGAAGATAAGAGAATTCCCAGCAGACCTGAATTTAAATTCAGAATATTGTATAGCTACACTTAAAAAGTTTATTGAATATTCAGTCAACCTACTGGAAGAATAGATGCACCATAAGATGGGTAAAGTTTGGAGGAGAAAATTCGAAAAAAATTCATGCAAAGGCCACAGAAAGGTACATGCACAATGTGATCAATGATATAAAAGATGAACATGGTAATACATTAATTAATCACAATGATAAAGATGATGCATTATGGAGATGTTATAAGAATCGTATGGGGGTTTCTACAAGTGTTGAGAATAGAGCAGATCTATTAGAATTGATTCAAGAAGTGGATAATCTGCATAGTCTGTCGGCAGAATCAGTAATTCAGAAATTGAGGATGTAGTAAAATTTATGAAAACTGACAAGGCACCAGGCCCTGATGGATTCAATGGAGCTTTTGTTAAAAAATGTTGACATATTATTAAAGAAGACTTTATCAAGCTGTGTCATGATTTCCATAAGGGCCTCACACCCCTTGAAAGCATAAATGGTTCCTATATCACTCTGGTTCCAAAAAAGAACAGCCCTGAGACAGTTAATGTTTTTAGACCCATTTCTCTCACAAATACATGTTTGAAATTTCTTACTAAACTAGCTGCCAACAGACGTCAGAAGGAAATAAAGAGATGCATTCATGTCAACCAATATGGATTTATTAAATGCAGAACAATATAAGATTGCCTTGGTTGGACTTTTGAATATTTGCATCAATGCCATGTTTCCAAGAGAAGAACAGTAATTATAAAACTGGATTTTGAAAAGGCTTTTGACACTATTGAACATAAAGCAATTATCAGGATTCTAAGGTGTAAAGGATTTGATGAAGTTTTTATTGGCTAGGTAAAAGAAATTCTCTCATCTGGTTCATCCTCTATATTTCTGAATGGAGTTCTAGGAAGAAACTTTTATTGTAAGCGCGGGGTAAGACAGGGTGATCCCCTCTCTCCTTTACTGTATGTCCTAGGAGGGGATTTATTACAAAGTTTCATAAATAAGGCTTATAGAGATGGAAGACTGAGAACTCCAATCCCAAATAGAGGAACCTATGATTTCCCTATTGTCCAATATGCTGATGACACCATCATTGTCATGCAAGCATATCCAGATCAATTACATATTCTAAAAGAGATACTGGATGAATATTATTCCTTCACTGGGCTAAAAGTCAACTTTCATAAATCTGCTCTGATTCCAATCAATATGAATCAAGATGAAGCCAGTTTGCTTGCTTTGGAAATTGGTTGTATTACTGCTACACTACCATTTCCATACCTTGGTTTGCCTATGGGAGTTACAAAACCAGCTATTAAAGATATGTCACCTCTAATTGATAGAGTGGAAAGAAGGCTTACTGCCACTACCTCCTTCCTTTCTTATGGAGATAGGCTGGTCATTATAAATTCTGTGCTTTCTTCAAAGCCTCTACACTACCTCTGTTCTCTTGAAATTTTAAAAGGAGTCATTGAAGTAATAAATAGAGCCAGAGGGCACTGTTTATGGAGGAAAAAGAAAGAAGATGGGAATGTAAACTCCCTAGCCTCATGGGACATGATTTGCAAACCAAAAGTGAAAGGTGGTTTAGGCATAATAAATTTGGAAGTTTAAAACAAATGTCTGCTCATGAAACATCTGCACAAACTGTACAATAATGAGGATCTTCCATGGGTAAAGTTGGTAAGAGATGCTTACTATTACAATGAGGTGCCTCACAATGTTACTGTTTGTGGCTCTTTTTGGTGGAGAAGTATTATGAAATTTGAAGAAGACTTTTGATCAATGTCAGTATGTAAAATTGGTAAAGGCGATTCGGCCCTATTCTGGTTAGATACTTGGAATAATTTACCTTTAGCTCAGTCTTACCCAAGGCTTTTCTCTTTTGCTCTTGATAAGAACTGCTCAGTTCAACAAGCCATTGCTTTAGTTCAGCTGGAGGGGGCATTTCACCTGCCATTATCGGATGAAGCCAATGCAGAACTTTTAATGTTACAAATCCAATTACAACATGTCAGCATTGATCCACATGCACGGGATAAAGGGGATAACAAGATAACAAAGTCTGGGGATTACTCTGCAAATATGGTGTACAAAGCCCACTTCAATCTGATTCCAGATCATTTCCCTTCTAAGTGGCTATGAAAGAGTAAACGTATGTCAAAACACAAGGTCTTTGCTTGGTTAATCTTACACGATCGAATTAACACAAAAGAAATGCTAATAAGAAGACATTGGAATGTGAATACTGATTCAGATTGTGTGTTATGTCCCAGTCATACTCTGGAGGATTGGACTCACTTATTCTTCAAATGTAACTACAGTGTCAGAGTTTGGACATATTTATAGATCAATTGGGGTACGGGTTCAGGTCCAGAAATTGGGGTACGGGTTCAGGTCGATGTTTTGTTGAGATAGTCATCTTAACTTGCTGGAATATTTGGAGACAAAGAAACGATAAGATTTTTAAACGGACGAGACCAACCTTCAAAGCATGGAAGGCTGGATTTGTCTAAGATGTCTCATTGCTCAAACATAGAATTAAAAGCTCTAAAGTTGCATTCAATAAAGGGCTGTGGGGGTCTCCCCTGTAGTAGTTAAGCTTAAAAAAACAACTATGCGTACGATACTTTAACATCACCCGTAGTTGTAGAATTAGTGTCGTGAACAACTGGAACATCGCAGACGGTCAGACTGGAGATATACCGAAGTAGCATCCAGTAGGCTGACATCCCCCGCAGTCCGAGCCGGAATGTCATGGACGGTGTCGTGTCATGGAAGCTTGGACTATAGATAAAGCTGATGGTGCTCAAGCGAGGTGGTCTCTAAATATTCTTGGGAATATCCGCATGAAGTGAGTTTTAAACATTTTGGCTAGACATATATTTGGATTATGCAATGTTACCCACACAAGTATGTTTCATTAATAAGAAGGTTGATATTGTTAGTTACATTTTAGTAATTACTTACATCACTTTTCCATTGTATGATCACGTGCCTCCAGAGACATAAAGGAAAATCAAACACTCAACGGTGCTAACCAGCATACCATCATGTAGCTTCCTGATAATCTATTCTGAAACATCTTCCAACGCCTCCCTTTGGATCCTAGCGCCTTCGGGTTCGTCTGTATATGTTGCCTACAAATAGTGGCGGTGCATCATCCATGGCACTAGTAGGACAAAGCTTAATGGTAGGGTGTGGAGGAATGCTACCATGGTAAAAAATTCATAGCACTCAGAACTTGGACGATATCATGAACAAGCTAAACGCAACAATGTTGACTCTACATGACTAGAGTAAAGAGAGATTCATATCAGTTCAAAAGGAACTGAAGAAATTAAGAAGTAGACTACATAAAGTACATCTCGTCCATGGGTGTTTTGTGGATTATGACCCCTAGAGGCAGTCTCCAGGATGAGGATGACAAAAAGGCGGTCTTGGGCGACGAGTGCAGCAAGGCGGTCGACCGCTGGAGAGAAGCAAGGGTAAGAGCATCTCCACTCAGGGGCCCTAAAGCCCTCCTAAAAGGCTATCGGATGTGCCGACGCTCAAAATCATGCCCATCCCACCCCTAAATTCTTTTTTGGCACCGGCGCGACCCATTTTGTTATCTGGCGCTCCTAAAACGAACCCAACACACTAGGGGCTATCGGGGGCGCCGAATTGAGTTCAAAACGGTGCAGGCCAGCCCTGTCATCGACACGCGCATGCAAACTCACCCATTTTGCATTTCCTCCCACACGACCATCACCCGAACAGCTCGCCGCCGCTACCATCCCTCGTTGCCGTCAGCTGTTCAGTCCACTTGAAGTATCTGCACAGCCGCTAGAAATACTTCCAATTCCCTTGATGACCCACAAGTGTAGGGGATCGCGAAGGGTAGTATTACCCAATTTATTGATTCGACACAAGGGGAGCCAAAGAATACTTGCAAGCCTTAACAACTGAGTTGTCAGTTCAGCTGCACCTGGAACTAGTTCTTGCTCACAGAAGTTTATCAGTAGCAACATTTTGATAGTAGAAACAACAAAGCAACAAAAACAGTGGAACAGAAGCAATAGTAACAGTAAACAGTAGGATTCGAGTGCGGTAGGCATAGGGATGGATGGACGGGCGTTGCATGGATGAGTCTAAACATGTAACTTCAAGAACCAGGGCATTGTAGATAAATAATAACAAGCATCCAAGTACTAAACAATCCTAGGCATGTGCTCCAAATATAGTCATACGTGCTCGCAATGAGAACTTGCACAACATCTTCTGTCCAGCCAGCCCGTGGCAGCGGGGCCTCTAGGGAACTACTGGCAAATAAGGTGCTCCTTTTAATAGAGCACCAGAGCAAAGCATGAACACTCCGTGAACACATGTGATCCTCACACCACAGCCATCCCCTCCGGTTGTCCCAATTATTGTCACTTTGGGGCCTTTGGATCCCGACAATGATATGTGTACACAACTTGCAGATAAGGTCACAAACAATACTATCATAATGATTCAATAATAAGTTTAGATTTGAGATCATGGCACTCGGGCCCTAGTGACAAGCATTAAGCACAACAAGTTGCAACAAAGTCAAATAGCACTAATAGAGATACTAGGCACTATGCCCTAACAATCATATTCGATTACATGATAGAACTCATCCAACCCCTACCATACCCAAGCCTACAACGGGGGATTACTCACTCATGGATGAGGGAAACATCGATGGTTGATGGAGATGCGTTGGTGATGATGATGGCGATGATCCTCTCCAAATTCCCCGTCCTGGCAGGGTGCCAGAACGGAGTTTCTGGATCCGAATCTTGGTTTCTGGTGGGGCTTATAGCTCCCATGCGACGTCTTTACACGGAATTGGAAGGAACACGACATCGTTGAAAAGAATAGCTCCCATGCGACAGTTGTGAGGCAGCTAATATCCCAGGGCCACACGGGCCATAAAATGGTCGTTAAGGACACATTTAAATTTGTTCCAAGATTAGGGTTAAGCCAAACCAGTCGGTTGGGACAGCCAGTCAAGCCAGTCAAACCAACCGCTTCCGACCGAGAACGCGCGTCACACTGACTGTAGCTTCCCCGACGGTGGCGGCGGACCTCACCCAGCGTTCTCGGCGCTGGCGGCGGTAGGGCAATTAATTTAGGAGGCGGCGCTTTCGTTCGACGGCGAAGGTGGTGAGTGCCATTTGAAAGCTAATTCCTCTCCCATTCTTCTCAATTCGAGATCTGAGCATGCCCATTGATGCTAGATTGCGGAGGCGAGGGTGTGCTGAACGGGGCGAGGGGGAACGAGATGGATCATGGAGAGGGGACTTCTAATCGGTATATCCTGTATCTCTGCACTTAATTTGTCTAAGGTTGAGCTCTTTGTTCGCTTCCGCTAGCTCACAGTGCCCGGCAAAAACAGGGGAGACGACGTTGCGCGCCAAACCTTCGAATTTTGCATCAATTTCTTTCCCTCTAGGGTTGTTTTAGTTGATGGCAGCACACAGCTCATTGAGAGAGACACAATTGTTAAATGGGAGGTGGAATTAGAACATGTTGATCCCCAAGAGCTAATAAACATGGGAGAGGAGGCGGTGAGGAAAATGGTGGAAAAAATTGGGGATAGTGTGGTTTGGGGGCCAGAGCAAGAAGTTTCTTTGTTACGATTTGATGATTGCAAATGTGACTATGTTAGGGTTGAGACAGGGGAACATATAGTTGATGAAATCGATGAGCGAAACGGTTGGACAAGCAGAACTGTTCTGTTTTTAGTAGAGCTCATTGATCTGAAACCTGATTCGAGGGTTGGATATGTGGCCTCGAAGCTGGCTGCTCAGATGGTCGAGGATGATTGGGCTGCACAAAGGCAAGTAATGCCTATACTTACTGATTTGGAAGTGTTAACAGTGGAGGATGATGCTAATGCACAAGGGGATGCTGCAGATGCTAATGCACAAAGGATTATAACTGTTGATTGGAATTCAGTTGAGATACATGACCGGACTGATTTGGTCATTGCACCAACAGATGACATTGAAATGGCAAAGCTTTTTGGCATTCCTATAGATGACAGAGACAAGGAGAAGAAGAGGGATGAAGATGCAAATGATGGTGACAACCATTTAAGAGTTGAAGAGGCAGATATAGATCTAGAGTTGTTGGAAAATGTTGCAGTTCATGTAGATGATGCACATGATGATGAGCTAGTAACAGTTTATGACAAAGAGGACCCAGTTATTGAAGTTGGGAGATTGTTTCCAAGCATGGATGAATTTAGGATGTGTTTTAGGACATATGCAGACAAACGTGAGTTTGCTACCAAGACTATGTGGACTGATAAAAAGTTCTATGCAAAATGCGTAGGTTATGATGGTGGTGCCAAGCCTTGCAAGTGGTATATATCTGCTAGACGCCAACCTGATGGAAGGACAATAAGAGTGAATCAAATTCCAAAACCTCATACTTGCATTACAAGTTCTCAAACAGTTACAAAGATGACATCACAATTATGGGTTGCAGAAAAGATCAAGCCCATTTTAGCCACAACACCAAACATCACTGCAAAGAGACTGGAAATAGACTTGGAAAAGCAGTACCCCATTAAGCTGAATTATACTACAGTGTGGAAGGCAAAGCAAAGGGCAATGAAAGAGCTATATGGTGATTGGGAAAATACCTTTCGAATGCTTTATAACTTCAAAGCAGAAGTAGAGAAGAGGTCACCTGGCAGTGTTGTGGAGATAGATACTGAGGTAACGGCTGATGGGAAAGTCTTCTTCTCTAAATTCTCCATGATTTTAAAGCCTTGCATCGATGGCTTCAAAGCAGGGTGCCGTCCATATTTGAGTATAGACTCATCTTTCTTGACTGGAAAGTGGAATGGTCAACTAGCAACATGCAATGCTTTAGATGGACACAATTGGATGTTCCCTGTAGCTATTGGCATGTTTCAGTCTGAGATAGAGGCATCATGGACATGGTTCATGATGCAGTTGAAAATATGCATAGGGCCAGTCTCTCCATTGGCAGTGCACACAGATGCATGTAAAGGTTTAGAAAATGTAGTGAAGATTGTTTTCCCTCATGCTAAGCAGAGGGAGTGCTTCTTCCATATGTGGATGAATTTGATCAAAAAATTCAGAGGAGATGATTTTGGACGCATGTGGCCAGCAGCAAGATCTTACACCCGACAGGCACATTCATATCACCTTGAGAAGATTAAGGCGGCATGCTCTAAGGAGGATAGGGTCAAGTTTTGTACATGGTTGGAAACCTACCATTCTCTTTTATGGTACAGGTCAGGTTTTAACACTGCCATCAAATGTGATCATATAAACAATAATTTGGCAGAAAGTTTCAACAACAAAGTGAAGGAGTTAAAAGACTTGCCTGTCCATGACATGGTTGACCAGATCAGGATCATGATCATGAGGTTGTGGGAATTGAGAAGAAGGCTTGGTGATGTTCTTTAAGGAGATAAGCTTCCTGATGTTGTGCAGCAGGTGGTCAACAAGAGCAGAAATCTTGCACATTTACGTGTTGAAAAATCCTCATTGTGGGGTGCTGAAGTCAGAGATACAAAGACTGGCAGGAGGCATGTTGTTGACACTCAATTGCATGAATGCACATGCCTTGAGTGGCAACACACTGGGAAGCCTTGTGAGCATGCCATACTTTTCTTGGCCTCCAAACACAAGCTAAATATGCACCCATATTTGCATGAGTATTATTCTGTAGCAAAATTCAAGGCTGCATATGGAACACAAATTCCAGCACTTACAGATCAGTCTCAGTGGCCTGAAGTGGACATTCAGTTCTCCTTGTGTCCTCCTTTGATGAAAAGAAAGGCTGGCAGGCCCAAGCAGAGTAGATTCAAGGCTTGGTTTGAGAAAGGTGGGAGCAACAAGAAGGGAAAGAAAGATGAAAAGAAAGATGCCAATCCAAAAAGGGCCCAAAAAGGTAACAAGAATAGATGCAAACTCGGTGAAGAACTTGGACACCGAGCTGGCTCTACCCAAGTGCAGATACACTTCTGAAAAGCCAAAGTATGTTCATCCAAAATCTATCCCATTTCTTGTTGATGATTTTTCTCCCCCAGCTAACTTGCTTGTTTTTAGGAGGAAGCGTGGAGAAAAAGGCCCACCTCTTGTTGTTGACAAATGCTGGCCAGTGAAAAGGGCAAGAATCAATGGCCAAAGAAAGAAGAGAACTAACCAGATCATGTTTGGTGCCGCTGAGGTGCAATCTGAACTTGTTTTGGAGGATGATGTGCAAACTATTGAGGCTTTAGGGCACACCGTTTCTGATTTGGAAGCTCTGGTGCAAAATGAGGGGCAAAATGAGCATGTTGTTGAGGCCCTAGTGCAAAATGAGCTTGTTGTTGAGGCTCTGGTGCAAAATGAGCATGTTGTTGAGGCTCTGGTGCAAAATGAGCCTGTTGTTGAGGCTCTGGTGCAAAATGAGCCTGTTGTTGAGGCTCTGGTGCAAACTGACCATGTTGATGAGGCTCTGGTGCAAAGTGACCATGTTGATGAGGCTCTGGTGCCAGATTGTGTTGTTGAGGAGGTGCAGGAGGTGAAGGAGACTCTTGGACGTGCTGTGGGGAGGCCATATGGTAATGGTAAGAAAAAGAAGAGCATAAACTTGTTGTGTGGTGTGAAACTTGTGAAGGAGAAGAAAACGAGGGGTAAGAAGAGCCAAAAGAAATAGACTTTGAAGTTGGCACTTGTTGTTGTTGTAAACATTTGTTATTGTAATAATTTGGCAGTTGTTGTTGTTGTAAACATTTGTTATTATAATAATTTGTCACTTGTTGTTGATAATTTGGACAAAATTCAAATATGATGGTAAATTTGAATTTCAACAAATGTAGCTATGTACTTTTTATATGTTTGTATGAGCTTCCAACGTTTTTCTCATATGTAGAGTACAACTCATCCTCACCCTGATCCCTTTTGTGAAGTACAACTCACCCTCACCCAAAATGTGGTAGAAATGGGCTCCAAAGCTAGGGTAAACCCCCCCATTTCTAAGCAAGTTTTTTTTCAACCATTTCTAAAACCAAGTATGATATTTTTCCTCACAACTATCTTACATAACATGACACCATGCGAAGGTTTTGTATTTTTTTTGAATTAGTTATGCACATTTGAATGTCTGGTCAAACTTTTTGAAGGGTTTTCATAAATATTCTTAGCTAGGGGCTGAGGCTCACAAAACTAGCATTGGATATCTCATGAAATAGCATGTTGTGAACCTAAAAATGATTTTTACAAAAAATCATCAGCATGAAATCATGTACCTGTAGTTCATATCTTACCCACTTCCAATCGATTCGGCAGGATTTGTCTTTTTCACCAGGGATGGAATGAAAGGTTTGAGATACTCAAGTTGGGAAATTGTACATGCTAGGTGGTCTAGTATTTTTGAAAAATAGGATGTTACCATTTTGAAACTTCAATTTAGTGGTTGCTTCACAAATCCCCCCTCTTTCGACACTCAGAAAATAGAAAATGGATTTTCTGTGCGTCGAAAAGGAAAACTTTGTGCTACAACATTGTTAGTCATCCCATTATACACATGCATGCCCAATATGGGCACATTATCACAAAATATGCCTTGATTCTAGCCATATCATTGGTCATTTGACCCGAAAGCCAGAAAACCTCGGAGGAGATAGGTCATTTTGTGAAGGGTTTTTTGAAATATGATCAATAGACCAAGTTTGATATTTTTCCTCACAACTATGTCACATAACATGACACCATGAGAAGGTTTTGTATTTTTTTGATTTTTTTGAATTAGTTATGCACATTTCAATGTCTGGTCAAACTTGTGAAACCCCGTTGACTGCATCCTAAACCCAGCTAACCCTAAGGCCGAATGAGGAACGTAGATCTAACCCTAGCGCGACACTGTGGCCGTCCGATCGCATCTTCTAGAAGGATTTCGCGGGTGGCTCTAGGCTATCTGTGAAAGGGCTTGTTCTGCAACCTGATTGGTTGGCGTCTCTTAGAAGGATTTCGCTCCTAGCTCTTGGCGATTCGTGGGATGGATGATTCTGAAATCTGATTGGCTCGCATCGTTTTTCCATGAATAGATAAGGTACAGCGTGGCACACTCCATTGACCGTTAGACCGAGCGTGGCATGCGAGGGCACTGGGCGGGGCTGGCTGCACCATGCATGCATGCTATGCATCGCGTCGTAGTCTAGCTATTTTGCGTGCAGCCAACCGATACAGCAGCATGGCAGCGTATTTACTCCCTCCGTCGCATTAAATAAGTGTATGTCTAACAACTTTCTTCAGTCAAACTTACTCCCCTCCGGTTCATGCGCCATAGAAAAAGTCAATATTTATGAACTTTGACTACGTATATAAGAAAAAATATCAAAATCTAAAATATGTAATAAATATAAGATACATCATGGCACACTCCATTGATCGTTGGACCGAGCGTGGCATGCGAGGGCGCTGGGCGGGCTGGCTGCACCATGCATGCATGTTATGCAGCTGCCTCTCGCGTCGCAGTCTAGCTATTTTGCGTGCAACAGCGCTGCGGCGTATTTACTCCCTCCGTCGCATTAAATAAGTGTACGTCTAACAACTTTCTTCAGTCAAACTTACTCCCCTCCGGTTCATGCGCCATAGAAATAATATCAAAATCTAAAATATGTAATAAATATAATTATATTCACCATAACACATACTTTTATATTATATAAAATTGATATTATAAACTTAATTTCATACTTCCTCTATTCCCTCCAATTGACGATTTTTCTTCTCAAACGTTGAGTTTCCATGTGTGAGTTTGTTGCATGCGGTGTGTAAAAACGAACGAGTTTGCTGCATGTCGTGTGACAACTACCTTGGTCTTAGATTCCTACATTTATTACCGAGTAAATCAAGGCCAAATTCTATTTTCTCTTTTATTTTTTTACTGCCAATGAACAACTACCTTGGATGTTTTTTCTCTCTTTCCCATTAATGCATGCATGCATGCAGGGGCGGGGGCGACGGTGCAGGGGTCACGTCGCATCGTAGCAATTTTTTTGCACTGACCGCATTGGTCACGCACGCGGCTACGCCCGCTGCCTACACGCAACACAGTGCACACAGCTGCGCCAACGCTGGATTCCCACGCTGCCCTTCACACTGAGCCCTCAATAAATAGGCAAAATGGCTTTTCCTATTCATCTCATCTTGCCCCTCATCTTCAACCTCGAGCCCGTACCTTTGCCTCCTCCCAGCCCCAAACCCCAAAAAACACTCCGGCGACCATGGCGACCTCCCCCTCCCCCCGCTTCCCTTTGGAATCCGAAGTCAGCGACGAGGACAACCACCCGGACCACAAGCAGGTCTAGGAGCAGGAGGCGCCCACGTGCCCGAGGCGTGGCAAAAAGGAGGGCGACGCAAAGCCCCGCCCTGCCCCTGGGCACAGGGCCACATCGTCCACAACCCCCTCCCCAGCATCGGCGGCAACCTCCCGACGATGGCCCCTCCGAAGAGTATTGGAAGGCGGCGGAGAAGGAGGAGGAGGCGGAGCTGGCTGCTTACGCCAAGTGGGAGGAGAAGCAGTCCGCGCGTGCCTTGAAGAAAAGGCGGAAACGGGGGAAGGAGGACCTACGGGAGGCCAATCGCCAGGCCTTCCAGGAGAAGCAGCGGCGGCGGCTTGGAATGCTGCGGCGGCGGCTTGGAGGGCGGCGGCACCGGCACCTCCCCCACCGACGATGGAGTAGGGCGGCGAGGTTGACCGACAGCCGGGCGGGCTAAACCCACGTAGTAGCTAGGGTTTAGACCAGGGTTTAGGCGCCTAGTTGCCCTTCCCTTCTATATTGTACCCCTTTTCTTTTATTGTAATGTTATCGGGCTATCTAATATATGTAATGTTATCTAATATATTATCTATCCCATGTTTTACTCGTGTCCGCAATATTTATAATCTGTTATCACTCGACTTGTGTTTTATTGTATTGTCATTTGTCAAAACACCCAAAACAACAAGTGCATAAAACAAAAGACACAAAAACAAGTTCTCATATAATACTCGTGCAATATTTATAAAATGAGTGGAATTAGAAAAGCTCAAAAGGAAGAATAAGTTAACCTTATGATGGTTGATTATTTTCAAACAACACATGCAACACATGGTTCATTTTCAAACAACACATTTAGATATTTACATAAGTTAAAGGGGCGCCCAAGTTATGTTAGTTAAATGGATGCCCTTGGCCTTCATTTATATATTTACTTTCGCAAAAAATAAAAGATTGCGACCTGAGCACGAGTATCTGCAGATCCACACGTCTCTAGTTAGATTGTAACGTGAGTACACTTTTTTTGCCCAATCTACAAGTAGTTACTATTGGGTCTGGATACGACCATTTTGGCCAAGCTAAGTTCTATTTGGGCCTAGCCTTTTTCAATCACTCCTCGTCAATTTTTTTTACTTTTCAACCCCTCCCTCTCCCCTGCACACTGATAAAACTGAAGGAACACTGATTTCGAAAACAGAGCAGCTCAAAATTAGCCCAAATTTGTGTTGCATTTTATTCAAGCCAAAGACATAGACCATTACATCCATTACAAAGCATCACTCGAACACTGATTGCGCTGTCTAATGACTAATGATCAGGAGATAAACTAATCCGAGAGAAATTACACAAAAATAAAAAAAACGGCCATCAGATTGTCCTGCTTCTTCAATTCGATGATTTGCCTTAGCTGCTTGTTCATCTTCTTCAGCTCGGTCTTCACTTCCGCATCCACCGTAGTACCAATGGAAATGGGGTTGCCACATCCCAATTGCTCCACCACTGACGGGTTTTCGAGCTCCCGGGATGCTACCTCCACCCCAATTCGCTCGATGTACTCATCAAGCCACTCAAAATGCCCACATTTTGGCAGTTCCTGAAATCGCAAAGATGAACCCTAAATCCCAAATTCGATGAATGCATGAAATTTCAAAATAAAAGCAAGAAATTGGCGCTCAGAACACTCATATCTCACCTTTCTCTGCTCGGGCTTGCTCTCACACTTCACAAATTCCCGGCCAATGTTGCTGTTCTTGTCGGTGGATGTGACAAGCCGCTTCAGGGGCACGGTACGGGGGCAATCGGGGCACCTCCTCATTGGCACCGCACCATACCGAGGCCATGAGCGGAGGGATGCTGAAGCAGAGCTCGACATCCCTCGCCAGCGTTGCCGCATTTGCTCGCCGGAGAAGAAAACGGAAGGGTATGAGATTTAGACGAGGAAGAGATGTTGCCGCATTTGCTCGACCTCCCTGCCTACTAGGTGTTCGGCGGTTTGCCAAAGGCATGGATTTAGACGAGGAAGAGATGTTGGCCGCTCTGATGGACGATGAAGTCGTCGTTGCTAATGGCGCCAAAGACACCATTAGCGATGACGATCATCTTATGATCATCAGTTCCCTCCTGGGCATGATTGCTGGCGCGGATGAGAAGCCGCCTGCTGGGGGTTCGAAGCCTGTGCGGCGCAGGAGAAAGCCAAGGCAGAGTATGGAAGGCTACTACATGCCCTATGCCGACTACTTCGTTGATGACCCATTTCACGGCGACATCATATTTCGACACTGTTTTAGGATAAGCCGCAAGCTTTTTTTGAAGATTGTCGACCACTTAAGAGAGAACGACGACTACTTCAAACTGAAGAGAGACAATGTCGGCTTGCTTGGTTTTTCCACAATTCAAAAATACACAGTTGCTCTCCAGATGCTTGCATATGGAATTCCTCGAGATACACATGACGTCTACCTCCGCATGGCCGAGCCCACAACCATCTATTGCATGGACATGTTTTGCATGACAATTGTGGAAGTGTATGGAAAGAATTATCTGAGAACACCCAATGTAGAAGACACATCTCGGATCTTGGGACATAATGTAGCAAGGGGGTTTCCAGACATGCTTGGAAGCGTCAACTATATGCACTAGGCATTGAAGAACTGCCCCATTTGCGCACTAGGGGATGTACAAAGGTCACAAGATATCATGTAGTGTCGTGCTTGAGGCTATGGAAGATCACGATATGTGGATTTGGCATGCTTTCTTCAGTGTGGAAGGATCACACGATGAAATGCAGTGTTCAATGTGTTCGCCAAGATAGTTGAAGGCACAACTCCTGCGGTGGATTTTCAGATCAATGGCCACCACTACGACAAAGAAAACTATCCAGCAGATGGTATATATTTAGGAGAATGGCGCATGGGCTCACCGTATCCTTGTTTGGATCCACGAGTTCCTAGCATGGCATGAACTAGATGCCCTGACCCTGATACGACTTCGGGTGGTTGGGTTCTCCCACGAGTCCAACTCCATTTTCTTCTAGGCAGTGTCGAGTGTGTACATCACAACTTGGAGTCTGGGCAGCACCAACGAGTGCTTGAAACGGATCAACACCTCTCCTTTGTTTATCCCTACTACTCCTTCTATACAGCAGGTATAATTTCTTCACACTAGATATATTCTCCTAGGTAGTTAGGAATGGCCTAGATAATATATTATAACATTTTCTGTTCAGTGATAATTCAATATCGATGAATGTTTTTCATGTCTACGAATGCTGATTATCAACTTTCAAATTTCATGTACATCATATATTCGTATGTGCTTTCATGCATATGGCTTGTTTAATCTTGCGATAGAGAGATACATACGTATTAGTTGCGAAAATAATTTTCTTGAAATTTATTAGTGTTCTGTAATCACTACATGTATATGTAATTTATCCCTACTGTAGAACAATAGAGAGTGACAAGCGGTAACATCGGCAATGTCAATTGTTATGGACTTAGGGTTTTGTGGAAAAGAGAGCGCTGGTGATTTCGTTGGATTAACAGACAAACAAGGGAGGTGATTTACCCAGGTTCAGGCCCTCGTAGAGAAAACCCTACTTCCTGCTTGTCTGCTCATAGTATTATTAGAGAGTACAAACTACTTGAGTCGACTAGATGCGATCTCGCCGAGAAAGAGAAAGGCGTGCTGTCTATTGTCTAGATCTATTGTCGGGTGTAGCGCGTCGGGTGCCCTCCTTGTTGGCCCCTCCTAGCCTTTATATATGGGGATGCTAGGTCTTAGTTGCCAATACGAGTAGGTTACAAGTTAGAATTTGTATCTAGTCTATCTTGAACTTTCCTTGTTTTGTATCATCAGGAGTTTGTGTCCTTATAGGCTTCGTATCTGTTGAGTCGCCATGGGCTTAATGGATCTTGATGTATCTTCGAGTGAGCCTTCCTTCGGGTTATACCATATATGCCAATAGTGGGCACCCGAAGTGTCATTCCCATGTCAGAGATGGATTGTCCGAATATGTTGGATGTATTATTGAGCCTCAATTATATATAGACGTATAAGGGATCATCTTGGAGTACAAGTCAAGTTAGGCTAGAGTCCTAACTATCCTAAACTACCATAACAACTGTGTGTACCTACTCTAACATCCCCCGCAGTTGAAGCGGTAACATCGTGAACAACTGGAACATCACAGACGGTCAGACTGGAGATATACCAAAGTAGAATCCAGTAGGCTAAAATCCCCCTGCAGTCCGAGCCAGAATGTCATGCACGGTGCGTTGCGGTAACTTGGAGACGCGTCGAGGTAGTCGTCGAGGATGTCGATGCTGAAGCCAATGCAGTTTGAGTCGTCGAGGACGAGGTGTGGCCATAGTTTTGCCAGAACTAGGCGCATGTCGGGGACGAACGCACACTTCGGTTTTGCTAGAACCGAGTATGCAAAGAAGAACTCGTCGGTGATGCGATAAAAGTAGTCTTTAGAGGAAGGGGTTGATGCCGATGAGGACGAGGCGTCGATCGGAGCATGGGACACTCAGGAACACATCAGGGGTGAAGGTACTCCCTGTGTTGTGAGTACTAGGCATGCGAGGGGAAGGGACCATCACGAACTTGTCGCCATGTCATAGAGACTAGCAGGGGAGGCCTCCAGAGCAATTACAAGGCACAAAGCAGTGAAGGGAGAGATGATGATGCTGTCCACGGTTGTCGGAGTAGAGGAGCGGGTGGTGTAGTCGGGGAAGATGATGACGTTGATGGCGAAGTTGTAGTGGACGAAGAAGTATAGCGCGGCGAAACCAGCAGCGACCCGGAGTGTTCATGCTGGACGCCTAGAGAGGCGCAGCGAAGGTACTCGATGTAGGAGAAGAAGAACCCGGTGCTGTGACGAAGACCATGCGCAGGCATCCGCGCCGTAGGAGATGACATGGTGGAAACGAAGGACATCGGTGCATGGGGACGACGAAGTAGACTGCATGCAGCGACGCTATGACCCGAGGGGGAGGCATAGCTGTAGGGTGCCAGTCAGTGCAGCGGCTGGGAGACCACCAACGATGTATACACTAAGAAAAGCGCGTTGGAAGCCGGTAGATTGGACCAAAGGCGGAGGCATTGCAGCCCGAAGGGGCAACGCATCGGCAGCCTGTAGCTCGATTGGTGGTAGGTGCGTGCTTAGGGATGTGCGTGGCGTAGACAGGCGTGGGATCGGTTGATCAGACCGATGGTACACCGTATGCGCCATGGCGTGGATGACACGTAGATCATAGTCGATGGTAGCATTGTCGGTGATGTCCCAGACGAAGACGACAAAGACAATCCGAGGGGGCGGCCACGACAGCCTTCCAAAGAAGGCGTAGCAGCCATCCGCGGTATGCGGCAGCCTGCCGTGAGGCCGTAACAGCCTGTCGAGGCAGGCGCGACAGCGGAGAGGGCAGGCACCCATGCGCAGTGTAAATCATCGATGCCGATGGTAAGAGTAGAGACACAACGATGACGACAGCGGTGGGCGACTCAGTCCGATCTAAGATCGATAAAAAAACCGTTCAAGAGATTGGAAAAAGAGACTTACAGGGCAGCCGATCACGGATCAACGGATGAACCCTGCGTACGGGTTGCACAACTCACGACTGAGATCATGGAGATCGACCTCCCCCGGGGCAGCGCGGGGAAGTGTGCCGGAGGTGGCTAGGGTTTGGGATCGGTTTAGACTAATAACATGTAGAACGATAGAGAGTGATTGTCTGAATATGTTGGATGTATTATTAAGCTTCATGAGCGAGTATATATAAACATACAGGGGATCATCTTGAAGTACAAGTCAAGTCAGGTTAGAGTCCTAACTATCCTAAACTACCATAACAACCATGCCTACAATACTCTAACATCTACTACTCCTATACAACAGGTGTATGTAATTTCTTCGCCCTCAATATAGTTTCTTAGAGCTACCCATTTATCCTCGCTCACTTGTTTTCCTACTGCCACATGCATTGGATGTTGAACCAGCGGTGAACGGTTGCTGTACCAACACTGCATTCTGAACAAATTGTCTTCTGTGATGTCTAGGAGCATTAAAGGGAGTGGAAACATCACCAAGTTCTTCATGCAACAAGGAAAATTGATATGCCTTGTCCAAATTCTCTGGCATTTCTGATAGAAGGTTTCAAACCATCCAGGAATCAAGTTACATAATAGAGAAGATCAGGATGTTTTCCATAAGCTTCTAACTGATCCATGAGTTGAGAAAATTCTTCAACATAAGCTTTCAGTATTGTTAGCTGATAGATATGAACCATCTTATGAAGGAGAGTCTCATGTTGATTTTTGCCAAATCTTTCCTGAAAACCAAGGCAAAAGTCCGCCCAACCAGCCTTAGGTGAACTTTCTCTGATTGATACGAGCCACTTCGCCGCTGCTCCATCAAATTGCATCGACGCATACAAAACCCAAAGTGAATTGAGAGTCCCCCAAAATCCAAAATATTACTTATGACGTGATTGCCAGAGTCACGGGTGAGTGCCGTCGAACCTAGAAAATTCATCCTCGGTCCAGGAGAAAAATGGTCAGCACACTCAACGAACACCTCATCAGCGCATTTATTAGAATTATGGGAAATATGGTTGTCACGCGTACCTCTTGTTGGATACGGAATGAGAAATCCCGCCCTCCATCCTTCAAGTTCACCGCGGTTCCCAAATTGGCCATCTACTTCTTCAAGTGACACATGTTTATTAGCCGCAGCAGTCACCGTTACGGTGGTCGCCGAAGTAGATCATCACTCCCCATCTTGTGTCTAGATCCCGTCGGATGTCGGTCATCGCATCATCAACCTTGACATTTAGAGATGAGCACTTGGCTTCATTGCCCCTGATCATGTCTGTCATGGATTGGGCTACGGACGAGAGATAGGCATGGATGCGATCTTCTACGACTTCCTTGGCTGAAATATTCAGGAGATCATAGATCCTATGTGCCTCATGCGATAATTCATCCATGGATTGAAGAAGAAGTCATCATTGAGATGATGCATTGGTGCTTGTGGCTTGGAAGCGCCAGAAGCACAGGCTCTAAGATACCGTATGTAAGACCCTAGATACTAAGATGGAATAACATAGAGGAACTAAGATGGAATTGACTGGATCTTGATCTAGTTTAGAGGTTTCGCTTAAATGACCATCCAAGGACGCTCAGATCTGTAGCATCATTACAATAGAGTGATAAAGACGAAAACAAGACAACTACAATAGCCTTTCTTCCTTCCCATCGACCTATCCTTGACTTGAGGTATAAATAGGTGCTTCAACAGAGCCACTCCCCATTCTTCATCCACGCCGAAGGCCTGGTCTCTCTCTTGGCTGGCCCGCCTCAGCCGTTGGGCCAGCTCCAATGCTTGCATCAACTGAGTTCCCACCTTGGCTGGGAACAGTTTCGTACCAAGTGTGCTCTTTTGTTTATTGAATATGGCATATCATGTTGATTTATAGTAGTGGCAAACTTGTATTGTTTAAAAAAATAGACTGAACGCTGTGTGATAATTCTATGGTAAAACAAAGCTTTTGTCAGGCTTGTTAACGAGTAATTCACTCCATAATTTCCGTGTCACTGAACTGGGCTTCTTTGGGCTAATTTCTCCACTGGGCTGCTACTGGGCTGTGCGTGTGAGAGATAGCAGACCAACCTGTGGATCCCTTTCTGAATTTCCGTTCAATTTAATTTAGCAATGCCACTAGGTCCTAGAACATTGAAACTAAAATATGGTTGTCATACTGAATCACAAACAACATAAATAAGCCTTTATATTTTGTACAAAGAGAGTATGTGGTTGCCTTGGTGACCTAAATTTCTTAAACTTTAAGGGTTCATATTTTCTAGATGCTGATGTGGTAATTACACACTATTATCACCTAATATATTGAACCTATTGGTCTTCATATGTTGCATATATATTTATTATTTTACTAAAAGGTAGTTATTTATGTTTATTTTGTGAGTAGTTTTCTGATCAACTTCTACTAATGGCAATCTGCTATCAGAATTCACACACACATGGTTTTCAACTTATGATAATGGAAATTCTACTCTCAACTATAATATATATTCATGTATTCAACTTTTTTTTGGAAGTAGATGGTTTTTTATTTTGTAAGTAGGGCTTATAGAAATAAAAAAAGGATAGTCTACTTGTATAAAATGGATCCAATTTATATATTTATGCTACATAAAAGGTAGTAAAGATAAATAATTAATGGGAGACCTTCTCAACGGATTTGAGGAAAACACATCCTAGGTCATCGCATTGCAGCAACATTTTTTCTATTTTGGCAAAAACATGGTGTTGTTAAATGATATGTAAATTATGAAAACAAAACATCGCTTCACCATCGGATAAGGATATCGCTTAATACATGTGTATGCACACAAGCGTACATGTATTGCAATGTATTATGATGCATGTATCCACATTTGACTAGTTTCCTTCTACTTCCATTACATGGAAATATAGTTCATCATCACAACATGTATATATTCATCCTAAGTATATATATCAAATCCATTTCATTGGCCTTATATATATTATGTGCTTATAAATGCAGCTGGAAAAGCCACCTTAAATGATGTACAAGTGGAGCAAGAGAACATAAGTATTCAATCAGGTCAGCCACTAACCTATTTTATTCTTTGTGTTAACGATGTTATGAAGTCGTCTTAGAGATCTGGTTTAGCTGTGTGCAGCATTGTGAAAGGATTAATTGGATGAGGTAGTATGGTTAGTTAATTATGTTTTTTCTTGACCAATAGTGCATGCTCTTGTACAAATAGAAGGTGGGTCTATAATATTGACCCATATATGAAGATTTTTGTTGAAGAATTCATCGTAGTATACACTTGTACACCATGGATTTACCTATCAGCTTCATTTATTTTTGGAGATGAGTTTTACACAAAGTGTGTTTTCGAGGGTAAAAAATTCTTTCATGAAAATGAATTATAGAAAGGTTAGACAAGTTTTTTATGTGTATTTAGTTTATTTGATATCTTTTAATCCATTTCTTATCTTCTATTTCCTGTAGGTGGAGAAAATAGTATGATCGAGGAAAAAAGTACTAATGCTGGTGCTGACGAGTGTTTTCAGTGAAAAGATGATAATTTTCTTATGTTGTATACACATTTGTTTAATGTGACCTTGCCATTTTTTACTAGCTAGTAGGGATATAATGTTTCATAGGGTACCTCTATATAGAGAGAGTTATATAAATATTGTATAACTTCGATCATTATCCTAATAAAATACTTTAATGGATGTTTGAAGAATAAATTAGTTTGGAGATGAATTTTTTTGTCACTTGTTAGTTATCATATCTCTTACCAACTATTTTGATCATTTAACTACTGTCTCGGATCAAATAAAAAATTGTCCAAAAGATATGTTGACTATATACAAATATTTACTTTAAGATTGAGAGGTGAGCAAGAAAAGAGAGCAGTCCAACAAAAAATAATATGGGACAAAATTAAAGTATGAACTTCTTTTTGCGTTGCTAAATTGGTTTAAGGGAATACATTTAACTACTTGAACTACATATTGGGGGATACAATCAAATGATACTGCCCTTGATGCTAATTCATTATATTGGATTATAATTTCATACAATTTTTTAATACTTATGATTTGCGTCGGACTAACAAGAGTGCTTATTTGTTAGGTACCAACTAGCAAGATCAACTTCTTTGGGTGTTTTGATAGAATGGAAGCCATCATCCGACCTTCAAAAATTTGCTTTTCCTGCACAATGATGTATGTGTGCCAAAGTGTTCCCAGTTATTGTATTGGATTTGTATTCTGCTTCAAAATGTGTCCTACCAATTAATGGTCTCAATATTCTTGGAAATAGCTGCCGGAAGTGAACTAGAAACATTTTGGATAAAAACCTATTTACATTGTGTAATGTCACATACACAAAACTGTTTAATTCAATACTTGTTCGGCTACAAGGTTTTGCATGGGTTGGGTTTAGTAGGCGGTGCCTATGTCATGTTATTTTGCGGAAGGACTGCACATGGGCTGATGCAGAAACTCCGTTCCATGTTTTCTTTGTGTATAGCCTGTACATGCCATCAGGCGGCTGGATGACACCAGTGCACACCTTTTTGTGCATGTAATACAACTCCGAGAACGGAAGTTGAGGATCGATCTAGACTAGAAAGGCTGACTCCTTGGCAATTCCTTGGCAATGGCTTCCCCGCGCCCCTGCGCTCCGCCGGCGGCGAGTGACTGTCCCCCGGAGGTGAGTGGGCCTCCATGCAGATGCCCCCCTCTCCTTCTGATGACCCCTTCGAGTCGATCCGCGGTCGACATTGGGAAGATGTCGCTGACGAGATTGACGAGGAGGAGGTAGCGAGAGCTGAGGTGGAGGCGTACTACAGGACAACGGAACTCCCAATGTTGGGAGACTACTTCTGTTACGCGCGAACCGACCCAAATTCTTGGAGGAAGCCGAGGAAGGAGCGAACGTCGGTGAATGGTTTGTCAGCTCCGGCGAAGGCGCACAACGGTCTGGGTAGGGGTAGGCGGGAGTTCCTGTGGGCAGCGATGGAAGTGGCTCTGGCCCAGATGTGACGCGGGGGAGGTGCCCCGACGTCGAGGAGGGTCGGAGCTCAAGGTGTATGGAGGTGCCGCCGCCGCCGCCCAAGTCGAGGATGGGTGGGGAGGGTAATAAGGACCCCCTCCCACGGGATGACCTTAGGCTGGCATCAAATGGCAGGGGGCCCAACTCCCTCTATAATCCGGTTGGCCCAATTCTTCCCTGGCGCACAGCCAGGACGTGTGGGCCACCGCCTCCCTACACGCGTGGGCCTCGGGTGCGCGTAACGGGCTGCAACAGTTCACGGAGGCCTGGCTTTGGTTACACCGGGGAGCGAGCGAATTGGCCCTAGGGCACCCCGCGATGGCCGCCAGGTTCGCAAATTCGCTCACCTTGCTTGCGTTGTCCACCCCACGCCACCGCCATCGCTGTCTTGCTCCTTTGCCAAGGCAGTGATGAAGCACCGACAGGAGTTGTCCCCGAGTGAGAGTCCGTCGCCCCAACACTTGCACCCTGCCTCCTTGTCCCTCACCCCCCCCCATGGCGCCTTACCGCACCCTGCACGGCGCTCTTTAGGCTGCTGGTCCCTTGCCCGCCGCTCGCGGCTGATGACCCACAAGTATAGGGGGTGTATCGTAGTACTTTCGATAAATACGAGTGTCGATCCCAACGAGGAGCAGAAGGTGCTGAACAGTGGTATGGAGCAGGAAATCCCTGTGAATAATTAGCAAACGGATTTTGAAGTGGTTTTCTGATAAGGCAACAAAACAGAGAGCAAGTAACAGAAGTAACGAACAAACGGAGAAAGTGGCCCAATCCTTTCTTAGCAAAGGACAAGTCGGTGGAAATATTTATAAAGACCAAACGTTCTCGAGGACACATGGGAATTCTGTCCAGTGCTTTCGCTTCAAATAGCCGAGTACTCTTCTTTGGTGTTTGTAAGTGTTGTGTGGGTGAACCTGTGCTAACATACTGACCTTCCTAGGACTAATACATACTAGTGATTAAACCCCCTGCAAACATCCGTATCTACAGGAAAGTAATTAAGATATAAATCTAACCACAGCCTTAAACTCTGAGATCCTACAGTCCCTTGTGCAAAGATGTCCTAACGGGGGTTCAGGTTTTTGTCACTCCGGCAACCCCGCGATTAGTAGCCAAATACACAATGCATCCCCCTAGGCCCATAAATGGTGAAGTGTCATGTAGTCGACGTTCACATGACACCACTAGAAGAATAGCACCATAACTTAAATACTAAACCATTGAATAATAACTCATCACAGATTCACTACTAATAACATGACTTCTCCCATGTCCTCAAGAACACAATAAACTACTCATAAGAGATCATATGGATCAAGATCAAAGATGATATGGTAATGGATAACAATCTGAACATAAAAAATAATCCAATGGTTCCAATCACAAGCATCAACTACAATAGTAATTAACACCGGGAAAGTTTTCCCTAATGAACTAAGCAATATCCAACACAATTGTTACAGCGAGACGGAGTGGTGATGATGGTGCTGATGGAGATGATGGTGTGGATGATGATGATGATCCCGATGAAGCCTAGCTTGATGATGGTGTTGATGGCGATGGTCTCCCCTCTCCAGGAAGGAATTCCCCCGGCAGAAATCTGTCTGCCGAAAATATCTTTCTCTCTTGATGTTTTCTGCCCCTAGAGGCAGCAGAAATCTATTTGTGGTTTCCCCCCGAGACTTAGGGTTCCGAAGGGAAGTTATAGGCGAAGGGGGAGAGTCGGAGGCCGGGCAGGTGGGCCACACCTGCCCTAGGCGCGACCTCAGGTGGGCCCGCGCCTAGGGGGTGTGGGCCCCTGCGGCCCCCTTTCGCTCCTCCTTCTGGCATCCTTCATCTTCTGGTAAAATAATACATTTCCA
This sequence comes from Avena sativa, assembly GCA_916181665.1. Classification (NCBI taxonomy): domain Eukaryota; kingdom Viridiplantae; phylum Streptophyta; class Magnoliopsida; order Poales; family Poaceae; genus Avena; species Avena sativa. The sequence goes on from OV702296.1 coordinate 331,644,906, forward strand.
TATTTTTCTGGTATTTTTCTAATCTTCGTGAAATTGCACCAAAACGACTTCTTTTCCCTCATAATCCATACTCCGGCAGTCCATCCTCCAAGAATCATCCAACATGCATAAACAGATGAAAAGCCATAAGTAATACCTCATAATAAGACAAATATCAATGAATAGAGGTAAATTATGAAATAGAATGGTGATGCAAATTGGGCATATCAACTCCCCCAAGCTTAGACTTCGCTTGTCCCCAAGCGAATACTGAGCTCACTAAACATGTCCACAGGTTTATGGAGTGAAGTGTCGATAAAAGAATATGAACAAGAAGCATCACACTTACCATTACACAACTCATAGAAGAAAGCAACTCACCATTATATAACTTAGCTTGCAACCAAGCACAACAGTCACAATAGAGATGCATAAAGATAAATCATAATTGGAATTGGCAAACTTGTTCTTGGTCAAAGAACACCTGGCACACAGTTTCACAACAAGCTTTTTGTAGGAGTTTCAAAACAGGAGCACTCTTTGCTCAAAAAGGTTTTTCACAAGTGAAGGCTTTCAAAGTAATACTCAATAGATAAGAGTTTTGTGCAAAAAAAGAATATAAATAACATGATTGAATAAATCACCATATGAATGCTTGAAACACAACAACTCAAATGCTTGCTTGAGATTGAGAGGAAATAGGATTACTGACTCAACTTGGAAGTGGAAGAAGGTCCCTTCATAGAGGGAAGCAGAGATTACAAGTCATAAAGAGCTTCCAAAAGATTATGGTACTTACTAGCTTTGAGCCCTCACTGCCCCTATCATAAGCATCTTGAGATGGTTAAGGTTAAAGTGAACAAAGATGGAGTATATGCTTGACGAAATATAATTTGGCAATATCATGTCCCTTGAATATGAGGGCCACTCCTCATGCTACTCAACTTTTGGGCCCAGGCAAGTTCTTGTCATTGTAAGTACTTGCATATCATTGAGAACCGCCAACGAGGTACCCCTTGCACATGGTACAGGAGCTTTCCCATAACCAAAATGACAAGGCAATCAGACAGTAAGCATCTCAGCGATCTTTTTATTTACTATGTGTATAGTTTTTTATTGAGGATGCTTCACAGAATACTTACTATGGTGGTACTGAAAGTTTCCACCATGATTAGGCATGGCTTAGGCTAGCGGCCCAGGATTTTCTCTAACACAAAGTACAAACTCCATGGACTCACAAGTTCCCCTCTCATTTCACACCATTGACATCCATAGACAAAAGAGCACGATATCAACGATGTATAGAGTACAAGTGCTATGTTGAAAACGTTACCCGTGACAGTACGGTTCTGCTAATCCCAACGTAAAGATGAATCTTGGAATTTGCAAAATACTTTTTAATTTGAAAGGTAAATGAAGCTTGAGAATTTGCTTGGAATAGCAATAGATACTAGGAAGATATGGTGGACACAAGTGGCAAAAGTTTGGTTCAAAGGAGTTTGGAAACATGAGAAGTATGCCTTCTCAAAATAGGTTTTTGGCTAGCAAGGCTGGGTAGCAAGCAGGAGAGTTGAAAGAAACAAGCAAACACACAAGTAATAAAGCCAAACATGCAATCTTCCTTGAAGACACAAAAGATCTTAAATAAATAATACTAAACTTATGATCCAACAAGAAAGAAAACAAACGATACCAAATACCTGTAAGCCTTTTATTTCTCTTTTTCTTTCAAACCTCAAAATTTGTTGCTACTGACCAGAACTCGGTTTGCCAAAACCAATTTAGATCCACTTGATGCTCCCAAAGTGGTGCCAATACTGATCAACAAGATCCATCATATAATAGAGATTGCAAACTAAGATAAGAAGTGCAAAAAGTAAAAGATGAGACTTCTCATTAATATTCAATAGAGACACTCACACCAAGGGATACATAGATAATCAATTAAAGGAGAGATACTTCCACATGCAAACCAAACTATAAGATAACTTCTCTACCATAGATATGAATCCACTAAAAAGATAAAATATGAAAGATAGTGGTGGTGATACCGCGGCACCCCCCAAGCTTGGAACAAGCCAAGGGGATGCCAAACCTGATGACGAATTACTCCTTTGGTGGTGGTGGTGTTCTCTTGTCATGGGTCAGGAAATCTTCCAGCATCTTACGAAGCCTGTTATTCTCCTCTTGAAGCATATCGACCTTCATCCTCAAAGCACGATACTTATCACAGAACTCGTTGGTGGTTCGAAGGGCTTCTGCTGCCTCAGAGTAGTATATGAGTTTTGGACCGAATGCTATGATTCCCTGCATGTGACAAGAAAAAGCATCCGCAGTGTTAATTGCTCCTACAGAAGTAGGTTTCCTCCCCCTTGTTCCTGCGGCGGTTTGTTCCTCCAAATTTAACTCCATGGGCTTCTTGCCTTTGTCGTCGGCGGAGGCCATGGTGCTCTAAACTTGAGAAGATTTCCTGACAAAAAGAGATTGAAACGAAAACACGACAAGAACACGATGCATGAACCTCGGGGGATCCGGGGGTTATATATTACGAAGTTTCAATGCATAAGGAAGGTTTTGACACGAAAACGAGGCGGATACGGAGTTCGGGGAGGGGACACCCCCCTCAGGCGCGGCCAGGATGGGGCCGCGCCTGGGGTGGGTTTGTTCACCCCGAGCTCCGTTTCCTCATCAGTTTCGTCTCGTAACTTCACTTATGTATTAAAGACATCAAAAATATAAAAATATTAGAGTTTCACGAACCTTCTATTTTCACCACTTTTACCTATTCAAAGACGAACTCTGCCGATTCCTTTCCACTTTCTCCTAAGGATTTCCTTCATACAAAACCTTTGCACAAACTCAATGACAACATTAGTGTAAGCAAAAACAATAACCTTTAAGATCACACTTCAACTGAAACCCCATCAAAACAAAAGCTTCTATAAGAGGCAAATGCAAATGACGGCAGAAATCTGTCAAAACAGACCAGCAGGTAAAGATTGATTTTTTCAAAGACCTTCTGTTGCTCAAATCAAAAAGTTCAGAACTAATGAAAGTTGGGTAACAACCTGTAGAACAAGCTCAGAAAAATGCAGCTCAATCCGAAGTACGGAGCTCCCTAAAGAAATTTTACAATACAGCACAAAAATCTGTCCCAGGACATCAACTTTTCACAACTCCTCTACTTCACAAAAGTAGTTGAACTTGTCACAAAAACCAAAACAAAAAGGATAAGTAGAGGTTATTACTGAGGTAATAACTTCCAATACATGACAAAACTCTTGGGTTATCTCCCAACAAGTACTTTTCTTTAATTCCTTTAAGTTAGGCTTGAAACTTTCAAAGATGCTCACATAGGATATATATTTGAAGTGAAAGAGAGTATCAAGAAGCAAATAACCAACACACTTGAGACTAACCCACTTCCTATGCATGGGAGTATCATGAGAAAATGAATTGTTGAAAAAAAGCCACAAGCATAGGAAGACAAAATAGATGCAACTTCAAAGCTCTCAACATAAAACAGGGAAATTTAACATCATTGAGATGCATAAAACCATGTTTCCCTCTCTCATAATAACTTTTAGTAGCACTTTGAATAAAGTTGACAGTATAGCTATCACTAGAAACAACTTTATCATTAGAATAAGCATACTTACAGCATCAAAAAGAGGTCTGAGGTCATAGACTGGATCAATAGAGGAAAGTTGTTCCATCCTAAAATCTTTATTAGGCAAGCTACTTTCACAAGGAGCTTTAGCAAATTTGGAAAAGTTAAACTCATAAGAATCTCCATCAAATTTAGTCAAAACTTTTTCATTCTTACAATCAATAATAGCTCCACAAGTGTTTAAGAAAGATCTACCAAAATGATAGGACAAGTTTTGCTAGCTGCTGAGTTAAGCACTAGAAAATCAGCAAGATACTTAATCTTACCACAGAGAACCTCCACATCTCTTACAATGCCAATGGGGCAAATGGTTTCCTTATTAGCAAGGTGAATAACCACATTAATATCCTCAAGCTCATAAGGAACAATCTCATGCATAATTTCCCTGTAAAGCTCATAAGGAATAGCACTAGAACTAGCACCAATATCACATAAACCATAGTATCAATGATCAACAATTTTAACAGAAAGCACAGGAACACTAGCTTTTCTAGCCTTACTAGGATGAGAAATAATATTAGAAGCGTCTTCACAGAAGACAATGTGTGCATCCTCCATATTTCTAGTGACAATGTCTTTCACAATAGCTACCACAGGTTCAACATTCAATTGCTTACCGGGCTCCATAGTTTTCATTGTACCTTTATTATTTGCATTAATAATCATAGAATACTCCTTTACCTTAGCTCGGAAAGGCATTTTCTCAACATGAGGTTCAGGCACAATATGACTAGTAATCCAAACTTGAGTACTTCTGACAGGAACATGATTAACAACATCTTTATAAGGAGCATGGTACTTATTCCACTTCTTCTTGGGAATTTATATGTAAGAGGCAAAGGCTTTAAAACAGTTGGCAATACTTTGGGAATCAAGACCAAACTCATTGCTAATATCACGAAAGTCATTAGTTCCCATAAAAGATTTAATGCATTCATAATCATAGTTGATACCTGACTTTCTTCCTTTATCATTCTCCAAGCTTCAGTGTTATCTTGAATACGGTCTAAGAGATCCCATTTAGCTTCTTCCTTCATACGTGCGAATGATCCAGCACAAGAAGCATCTAGTAAATCTTTATCATGAAGAGAAAGCCTAGCATAAAAGTTATTGAGAATAATATTGTTAGGGAGTTCATGAATAGGACATTTAAGCATTAGTAACTTAAATCTCCCCCAAGCTTGAACTATACTCTCTCCATCAAGAGGCCAAAAGTTATATATAAGATTTCTATCCTTATGAATCTCACTGGGAGGATAAAATTTAGAGTAAAAGAGAGATGACAGATCCTCCCATTCCGTGGATTGTCCATTCTTCAGTAGCTTATATCATTCTTCAGCTCTCCCTTTCAAGGATATGGAGATTAACTTCTTCTTCACCCGTTCAGTTGTGATACCTGGACACTTAAACAACCCGCATAATACATGGATAAAAAGCAAGTGATCACCAGGATGGACAGTTCCATCCCCAAAATAATAATTATCCATAACACGGTCAACAATACTTGTAGGTATCTTAAAAGGATCTATCTCCACAGGAGGTGTTTCATCTACTACCCTAGAAGTGGTAGTAGTTTCCCCAAACAAAAAACCAAGTGGGTTATCCATATTGGAAACAAATTAACAAGCAGTAACAAAAGCAATACTCATAGTAAATTTTTCCCTTATCAGTTCCACTCTTCAATAGCGCTTACCTCCCTGGCAACGGCGCCAGAAAATAGTCTTGATGACCCACAAGTATAGGGGGTGTATCGTAGTACTTTCGATAAATAGGAGTGTCGATCCGAACGACCAGAAGAAGGTGCTAAACAATGGTATGGAGCAGGAAATCCCTATGAATTCTTAGCAAGCAGATTTTTAGTGGTTTTCTGATAAGGCAACAAAACAAAGAGCAAGTAACAGAAGTAACAAACAAACGAATAAAGTGGCCCAATCCTTTCTTAGCAAAGGACAAGCCAGTGGAAATACTTATAAGGACCAAACGTTCTCGAGGACACATGGGAATTCTGTCAAGTGCTTTTGCTTCAAATAGCTAAGTACTCTTATTTGGTGTTTGTAAGTGTTGTGTGGGTGAACATGTGCTAACATACTTCCCTTCCTAGGACTAATACATACTAGTGATTAAACCCCCTACAAACATCCGTAACTATAGGAAAGTAATTAAGATATAAATCTAACCATAGCCTTAAACTCTGAGATCCTACACTCCCTTGTGCAAAGGTGTCCTAACGGGGGTTCAGGTTTCTGTCACTCCGGCAACCCCGCGATTAGTAGACAAATGCACAATGCATTCCCCTAGGCCCATAAATGGTGAAGTGTCATGTAGTCGACGTTCACATGACACCACTAGAAGAATATCACCATAACTTAAATACTAAACCATTGAATAATAACTCATCACAGATTCACTAATAATAACATGACTTCTCCCATGTCCTCAAGAACACAACAAACTACTCACAAGACATCATATGGATCAAGATCAAAGATGATATGGTAATGGATAACAATTTGAACATAAACAATAATCCAATGGTTCCACTCACAAGCATCAACTACAATAGTAATTAACACCGGGAAAGTTTCCCCTAATGAACTAAGCAATATCCAACACAATTGCTATAGCAAGACGGAGTGGTGATGATGGTGATCATGATGAAGCCTAGCTTGATGATGGTGTTGATGGCGATGGTATCCCCTCTCCGGGAAGGAATTCCCTCGACAGAAATCTGTCTGCTGGAGAGATCTTTCTCTCTCGATGTTTTCCACCCCCAGAGGTGGCGGAAATCTATATGTGGTCGCCTCCCGAGACTTAGGGTTCCGAAGGGAAGTTATAGGCGAAGGGGGAGAGTCGGAGGCCGGGCAGGTGGGCCACACCTGCCCTAGGCGTGGCCTCAGGTGGGCCCGCGCCTAGGGGGTGTGGGCCCCCTGCGACCCCCCTTCGCTCCTCCTTCTGGCTTCCTTCATCTTCTGAAAATAATACGTTTCCATATTTTTCTCGTATTTTTTCGATCTTTGCGAAATTGCACCGAAACGCCTTATTTTTCATCAGAATCCAGACTCCGGCAGTCCATCCTCTAAGAATCATCCATCCTCTAAGTAATACCTCATAATAAGACAAATATCAATGAATAGAGGTAAATTATGATATAGAATGGTGATGCAAATTGGGCGTATCAGCGGCCATGCCGCCTGTCGCTGCGCGGGAACAGAACCTGAAAGATACAGTAGGGAGGGGGCTATGCGCGCTGGGAGGATCACCACCAAGAGGGTCACAGGTCCCCTGCCAGGAGCCTGCAGCGGGGCCGCTCGCCAGTTCGGCGGGGTCCATCCTAGAGGGCATTGAGAGGGAGAGGAGGTTGCAGGAAGAGTTGGAGAGGAGGCTCTGTGAGGGCCACTTCAGGCAGGGGAACTAAAACAGGACCACGTGGCTCGTAGTATGATTTGCGTGCACATGGCGTTCGACAGATTGCCGCCCCAAACCAGTCTGTAGCCGCAACGCACTAAGGGGCCAAGAAGGAGGGGAACAAGAAGAAAAGGGAGACACAAGGTGTTGGAGATATGCCCTAGAGGCAATAATAAATGTAGTTATTATTATATCTTTGTGTTTATGAAGGGTTTCGCAGCATAGTAAATCAAAATTTTCTACGGAAGCGAACAGAGGGAAAGCCAAGATCTAATCTAGGAGATGCAAACAACGAGAGAGATTGGATTAGATCTTCATACCCTTGAAGATTCGCACAGCGGAACGTTCGTCGGAACGTGGGTGATGTAGTCGTACTCGCTTCTCCTCCTCGCGATCCGATCCGATCTAGCACCACAAGTGGCGGTGCCTCCGTGAGATGCACACGTGCAGCACCTCGACGTCTCCTCCTTCCTCGGACCAGCAAGTATGGTGGAGAGATGGATTGGATCTACAGCACGACGGCGTGGTGTATATGGTGGAGAATTTCTGCTGCAGGGCTTCGCCTACAAACAGTCGGGAGGGAGAGAGGAAGGCAGCAGGGCTACTAGGGCTTGGAGGGAGATGTGTGTAGGGGGGAGGGGGCGCACCAGCCCTCTATATATAGAGGGGGTGGCGGCGGCCAGCCCTAGCCCCTCCTCCAAGCCTATCTCTAGTTTAAACGATTTAAACTCTCCCCTTATCTAGAAATTCTATCCCTAGATTTAAACGAGTTAAATCTATCTAGAATCAGCTGGGCCCTATGGGGCCTTGTGCCCCTGGCCCAATGCGGCCAGGACACTCCCCCATAGGCCCATGCCCCCTCCCGGAAGGTGGGACCACGTTGGCCCCCTTCCGGAAGGTTCTAGAAGCTTCCGGTACAATACCGATTAATCCGGAACAATTCCGAACTCCAAAAACTGCACTGCCTTATATGAATCTTATTCTCCGGACCATTCCGGAACCTCTCGTGATATCCTGGATCCCATCCGAGACTCCGAACAAAAATTCATAAACCAATTATCCAATCTATCCTAGCGTCGAGACACGTTAAGTGTGTGACCCTGCGGGTTCGAGAATATGCAGACATGATCTTCTATCAATAATCAACAGCGGGGTCTGGGCACCCATATTGACTCCTACACATTCATCGATGATCATATCAGATGAACCACGATGCCAGGATTCAATCAATCCCATATATATATTCCTTTCGTCTCGCGATATTTTACTTGCCCGAGATTCGATCGTCGGTATCGTCATACCTAGTTCAATCTCGTTCACAGCAAGTACTTTACTCGTTCCGTAATCCGATATCACTTTGTGATTAACTCCTTAACCACATGCTTGCAAGCGGTGTTGATATCGATTACCGAGTGGGCCCGAAGTATATCTCTCCGACTTGGGAGGGACAAATCCCATCTCGATACATACAGCCCAACAGATACTTTCCGATCACCTGAGAGACACCTTTATGATCACCCTCTCATAGGATGACGTTTGATGACCTCAAAGCTTTCTTCCGATACCAGGGAGTTGCATTATCTCATGGTCTAAGGAATACAATATTTGACATAAGAAAAGCTTCGCAAAGACGAACACGATGACACGATCTAATTGCTTCGCTTAGTTTGGGTCTGTCCACCATATCATTCTCCCAATGATATGATCTCATTATCAATTGACAACTCATGTCTATGGTTAGGAAACCTTAACCATCATTGATCAATGAGCTAGTCCATAGAGGCGTACTAGGGACACGGTGTTGTTCACAAACCACACAAGTATTAATGTTTCCGCTTAATACAATTCTAGCATGGAATATAAACTTTATCATGAACAAGAATTATAATAATAACATCTTTATTATTGCCTCTAGGGCATAATTCCAACAGTCTCCCACTTGCACTAGAGTCAATAATCTAGTTTACATTTGGCAACAATCTCACACCCATGGCACTGAGGTGCTGATCATGTTTTACACGTGGAAGAGGTTTAGTCAATGGATCTGCGACATTCAGATCTGTATGTACTTTGCTAATCTTCAGATCTCCATCTGCTATATAATCTCGGATTATATGAAACTTGCGATTGATGTGCTTGGTCTTTGGATGATATCATGGTTCCTTAGCGAGTGCTATGGCGCCAGTGTTGTCACAAAATATCTCCAGTGGGTCCAATGCACTTGGAACCACGCCAAGCTCAGTGATGAAGTTTCTGATCCAAACTCCTTCACTTGACGCTTCTGCAGCAGCCATGTATTCCGCTTCTACTGTAGATCCCGCGATCACGCTTTGCTTGCAGCTTCTCCAGCTCACAGCTCCTCCATTCAAAATATACACGTATCCTGTCTGAGATTCACAATCATCCTTGTCGGTGTCGAAACTAGCATCGACGTAACCTTTTACGACGAGCTGTTCATCACCCCCATAGACTAAGAACATTTCTTTAGTCCTATTTAGGTACCTTAGGATGTTCTTCACGGCTGTCCAGTGTTCCACTCCTGGATCACTTTGATATCTGCTCGTCAAACTAAGAGCATTGGACACATCCGGTCTAGTACACAGCATGGCATACATGATGGAACCTATGGCCGAGGCATAAGGCACTTTGCTCATAGCTTCCCTATCATTTACCGTAGCTGGACACTGAGCCTTGCTCAATATCTTACCTGACAACATAGGCACTGAACCTTTCAATGCCTTATCCATTCTGAACCTTTTCAGAACTTTGTCTAGGTATGTACTCTGGCTTAAAGCTATCAGGTGTCTTTGTCTATCTCTATAGATTTTGATGCCCAATATATAAGCAGCTTCACCTAGGTCTTTCATTGAAAAACACTTGTTCAAATAACTCTTCACATCGTTAAGCATGTTGATGTCATTTCCAATAATCAATATGTCATCCACATATAGTACCAGAAACGTCACCGAGCTCCCACTCACTTTCTTGTAGATGCAAGCTTCGTAGCAATTTGGAACAAATCCAAAGCTCTTGATCACTTGATCAAAACGAAGGTTCCAACTCCGAGATGCTTGCTTCAGTCCATAAATGGAACGCTGAAGTTTGCATACTTTATCAGCATCCTTAGGATCGACAAAACCTTCGGGTTGCATCATATACAACTCTTCATCAATGTTGCCATTGAGGAAAGCAGTCTTGACATCCATTTGCCATATTTCATAATCATGAAACGCAGCAATTGCTAATAAAATCCGAATGGACTTAAACATCGCTATGGGAGAGAAAGTCTCATCGTAGTCAACACCTTGAACTTGTCGAAAACCTTTCGCAACAAGCCGTGCTTTATAGACGGTAACATTACCATCCGCGTCCGTTTTCTTCTTGAAGATCCATTTGCACTCAACGGCATTTCGGTCGCTAGGAGGGTCCACCAAAGTCCATACTTGGTTTTCGCTCATGGATCCCAATTCGGATTTCATGGCTTCTAGCCATTTCTCAGAGTCTGGGCTCATCATTGCTTTCTCATAGTTCGTAGGTTCACTTTCTTCTACTAACAAGACTGTCAAGACAGGGTTGCCGTACCACTCAGGAGGGGCACGCGACCTTGTCGACCTGCGACGTTCAGTAGCAGCATCGTCCGAAGCTTCATGATCCTTGTCATTAGCTTCCTCTATTGTTGGTGCAGGCGGCACTGGAACAATTTCAGGTGCTGCGTTACTCTCCAATTCAAGAGAAGGTTCAATAACCTCGTCTAGCTCTACTTTCCTCCCACTCACTTCTTTCGAGAGAAACTCCTTCTCAAGAAAGGAACCGTTCTTTGCGACAAACACTTTGCCTTCGGTTCTGTGATAGAAGGTATACCCAATAGTTTCCTTAGGGTATCCTATGAAGACGCATTTCTCCGCTTTGGGTTCGAGCTTGTCCGGCATCAACTTCTTGACGTAAGCTTCGCATCCCCAAACTTTAAGAAACGACAACTTAGGTTTAGCACCAAACCACAGTTCATACGGTGTCGTCTCAACGGATTTAGATGGAGCCCTATTTAAAGTGAATGCAGCGGTTTCTAATGCATAACCCCAAAATGATAACGGCAAATCAGTAAGAGACATCATCGATCGGACCATATCTAATAGGGTTCGATTCCGGCGTTCAGACACACCATTGCGCTGTGGTGTTCCGGGTGGCGTGAGTTGTGAAACGATTCCACTTGCTTTGAGATGCGTGAGAAAATCATAACTCAAATATTCGCCCCCACGATCGGATCGTAGAAACCTAATCTTTCTATTACGATGGTTCTCCACTTCATTCTGAAATTCTTTGAACTTTTCAAACGTTTCAGATTTATGTTTCATTAAATAGATATACCCATATCTACTTAAGTCATCGGTAAAAGTGAGAAAATAGCGATATCCACCGCGCGTCGAAACACTCATCGGTCCGCATACATCGGTATGTATGATTTCCAACAAGTCCGTTGCTCGCTCCATCATACCGGAGAACGGGGTTTTGATCATCTTGCCCATGAGGCATGGTTCGCATGTGTCAAATGATTCAAAATCAAGAGACTCCAAAAGTCCATCAGAATGGAGTTTCTTCATTCGCTTTACTCCAATATGACCTAGACGACAGTGCCACAAATAAGTAGTATTATCACTATCTACTTTGCATCTCTTAGCCTCAATGTTATGGATGTGTGTTTCATCCCTTTCGAGATTTAGAAGAAATAAACCACTCACAAGAGGTGCATGACCATAAAAGATGTTACTCATATAAATAGAACAACCATTATTCTCCGATTTAAATGAATAACCGTCTTGCAATAAACACGATCCAGAAATAATTTTCATGCTCAACGCAGGCACATAATAACATTTATTAAGGTTTAAAACTAATCCCGAAGGTAAAACTAAGGAGAGTGTGCCGACGGCCATCACATCAACTCTTGATCCGTTGCCAACGCGCATCGTCACCTCATCCCTCGCAAGCCGCCGTCTATTCCGCAGCTCCTGTTTCGAGTTACAAATATTAGCAACTGAACCTGTATCAAATACCCAGGCACTACAACGAGGGCTAGTAAGGAAAACATCAATAACATGTATATCAAATATACCTTTGATGGTGCCAGCCTTCTTGTCCGCTAAGTACTTCGGACAGTTGCGCTTCCAGTGACCCTTGTCCTTGCAATAGAAGCACTCAGTGTCCGGCTTGGGACCAGACTTGAGCTTCTTCTCAGCAGGGGCAACGCGCTTGGCGCCGCCTTTCTTGAAGGGCTTCTTTGCACCTTTACCTTTCTTAAAGGAGGGCTTGTTGACCATCAACACATGATTATCCTTCTTGATGTCCACCTCCGCAGCCTTCAGCTTTGCGAAGAGCTCGGTGATCGTATCAGTGGAACCAATCTGATTATGAGTCACTACAAAACTTTTGTAGCTGGGAGGGAGTGATTGCAGAACCCTGTCAATCTTGAGCTCCTCTGGAATCTTGCAGTCCAGTTGCTCAAGGAGTTGAGTGTAGCCCGACATCATAATGGCGTGCTCACTAACGGAACTCCCTTCCTCCATCTTGCAGTTAAAGAACTTCTCGGAGATCTCATATCTCTCAGAACGGGCCTGAGTCTGAAACATGGTTTTCAACTCTTCGAGAATCTCAAAGGGCCCGGGATAGTTTTCAAAACGATTTTGAAGTTCCGGTTCCATAGCAAACAACATGGTGCTCTTAATCACACCATAATCATCTTTGCACGACTGATAGACAGCTTTCTCATCAGCCGGCGTAGTTGCAGCAGGGGGGTTACCTAACGCTTTCTCAAGGACATAGTCCTTTTGTCCGCCAGACAGAATGATTCTTAGATTGCGGAACCAGTTGGTGAAGTTAGACCCATTGTTTCTAAGCTTTTCTTTCTCAGCAAAAACGTTGAAGTTGAAGTTGGACTTGGCCATTGGATCTACAGTATTTGCAAGTACAATTTAGACTATGTTCATGATAAATAGTTCAACTTAATCAAATTACTAGATGAACTCCCACTAAATTCAACATCCCTCAAGTTGTTTAGTGAACACGATCCAAATTCACCACACCTAATCCGATCTTCACGAGAAGAGATGTGGTCTCAATGGTGGACAACGAAGTGTCGATCATATCATTCATATGACTCATGCTTAACCTTTCGGTTCTTGTGTTCCGAGGCCATGTCTGTACATGCTAGGCTCGTCAAGCTAGACCCAAGTATTTCCGCGTGTGCAAAACTGGCTTGCACCCGTTGTATGTGAGCGTAGAGTCTATAGCACCCGATCATCACGTGATGCTTGGACACGACGAACTTTCGCAACGGTGCATACTTGGGGAGAACACAGTTTTATCTTGATCTTTAAGTGAGGAATTATCTTATAATGCTACCGTCGCGATCTAAGCATGATAAGATACATAAAAGGATAAACATCACATGCATATAACTTTATGTGACATGGTATAGCCAATCTTCGCGCAATGATCTCCATCTTGTGCGTGCCGGCATGATCTCCATCACTCCACCATGATTGCCTCCACCATGAATAGCAACTACAACTATTGCTAACTACTTAGCGATAAAGTAAAGCTATTACATGGTGTATAAGAAGTTGACTCGCAGGTCATACACAATTATAAAGACAACCATATAGCTCCTGCCGGCTGTGTACTCATCGACATGCAAGTCGTGAAACATTACAAAACATGATCATCGCATACATTATACACATCACATCTTGGGCCATACCATATCACAGAAAACACTCCCTGCAAAAACAAGTTAGACGCCTCTACTTTGTTGTTGCATGTTTTACGTGGCTTATGGGAGTAGATGCTAAGAACGATTCTTACCTACGGAAAGCCACAACGGTGATATTATGGTTGCCAAACTCCGGTGTTAATCCCATGACAACTATAGTGAGAGAAACTGACATCCACCAGCCGCATGTGTGGTACAAGCCACACGTCAAGTGCGGAGCCGGTCTCGCGAACGACGTCGCGTAAGGTTGGCCTGGACCGCTTCAATCTCACTATCCCGCGTCATAAGAAGAACACAAACAAGAGGCTTGCAACAGAAAACATCAACGCCCGCAACAACCATGTTGCGTTCTACTCGTGAATCACATCTACGCATAGATCTAGCTCTGATACCACTGAAGGGTTTCGCAGCATAGTAAATCAAAATTTTCTACGGAAGCGAACAGAGGGAAAGCCAAGATCTAATCTAGGAGATGCAAACAACGAGAGAGATTGGATTAGATCTTCATACCCTTGAAGATTCGCACAGCGGAACGTTCGTCGGAATGTGGGTGATGTAGTCGTACTCGCTTCTCCTCCTCGCGATCCGATCCGATCTAGCACCACAAGTGGCAGTGCCTCCGTGAGATGCACACGTGCAGCACCTCGACGTCTCCTCCTACCTCGGACCAACAAGTATGGTGGAGAGATGGATTGGATCTACAGCACGACGGTGTGGTGTATATGGTGGAGAATTTCTGCTGGAGGGCTTCGCCTACAAACAGTCGGGAGGGAGAGAGGAAGGCAGCATGGCTACTAGGGCTTGGAGGGAGATGTGTGTAGGGGGAGGGGGCGCACCAGCCCTCTATATATAGAGGGGGTGGCGGTGGCCAGCCCTAGCCCCTCCTCCAAGCCTATCTCTAGTTTAAACGATTTAAACTCTCCCCTTATCTAGAAATTCTATCCCTAGATTTAAACGAGTTAAATCTATCTAGAATCGGCTGGGCCCTATGGGGCCTTGTGCCCCTGGCCCAATGCGGCCAGGACACTCCCTCATAGGCCCATGCCCCCTCCCGGAAGGTGGGACCACGTTGGCCCCCTTCCGGAAGGTTCTAGAAGCTTCCGGTACAATACCGATTAATCCGGAACAATTCCGAACTCCAAAAACTGCACTGCCTTATATGAATCTTATTCTCCGGACCATTCCGGAACCTCTCGTGATATCCCGGATCCCATCTGAGACTCCGACCAAAAATTCATAAACCAATTATCCAATCTATCCTAGCGTCGAGACACGTTAAGTGTGTGACCCTGCGGGTTCGAGAATATGCAGACATGATCTTCTATCAATAATCAACAGCGGGGTCTGGGCACCCATATTGACTCCCACACATTCATCGATGATCATATCGGATGAACCACGATGCCAGGATTCAATCAATCCCATATATATATTCCCTTCGTCTCGCGATATTTTACTTGCCCGAGATTCGATCGTCGGTATCGTCATACCTAGTTCAATCTCGTTCACAGCAAGTACTTTACTCGTTCCGTAATCCGATATCACTTTGTGATTAACTCCTTAACCACATGCTTGCAAGCGGTGTTGATATCTATTACCGAGTGGGCCCGAAGTATATCTCTCCGACTTGGGAGGGACAAATCCCATCTCGATACATACAACCCAACAGATACTTTCCGATCACCTGAGAGACACCTTTATGATCACCCTCTCATAGGATGACGTTTGATGACCTCAAAGCTTTCTTCCGATACCAGGGAGTTGCATTATCTCATGGTCTAAGGAATACAATATTTGACATAAGAAAAGCTTCGCAAAGACGAACACGATGACACGATCTAATTGCTTCGCTTAGTTTGGGTCTGTCCACCATATCATTCTCCCAATGATATGATCTCATTATCAATTGACAACTCATGTCTATGGTTAGGAAACCTTAACCATCATTGATCAATGAGCTAGTCCATAGAGGCGTACTAGGGACACGGTGTTGTTCACAAACCACACAAGTATTAATGTTTCCGCTTAATACAATTCTAGCATGGAATATAAACTTTATCATGAACAAGAATTATAATAATAACATCTTTATTATTGCCTCTAGGGCATAATTCCAACAGTTTATGATAAATGTTTACATTCATGCTATAATAGTATTAACAAGGAAACATTAATACTTGTGTGATTTGTAAACTTAATTTGAAGTCCCTAGTAAAGCCTCTATATAATACTAGCTTGTTGGTTAATGGATGATTGTGGTTTCCCTATCATGAACATTGAGATGTTATTAACAACAAGATCATATTGTAAGGAGAATGATATGATGGACATACTCCTATAGATAAGCGTAGCATAAAGATCAAGTCATTTTAATAGTTTAATTGCTATATGCTTTCTGATACATAGTAATCTAATTCCTTCAACCATGAGATCATGCATATCACCTTTACCGGATGGATGCTTTGGTGACATCAAACACCACACCGTAACTGGGTGTCTATAAAGGTGGCATTGAGTGTTCGGAAAGTATTGGTTGAAACACATGGATCAAGAGTGGGATTTGTCCATCCATATGACGGATAGATATACTCTGGGCCCTCTCGGTGAAATGTCATCCAATTAGCTTGCAAGCATGTGACTGGCTCACAAGGGATCACATATCACGGGAACGAGAAAAGAGTACTTATCGGTAACGAGGTTGAACTAGGTATGCAGAGATACCGACGATCATAACCTCGAATAAGTAAACTATCGTGAGACAAAGGGAAATTGATATCGTATGTAAGTGGTTCATTCGATCGCAAAGTAATCGTAGAAATATGTGGGAGCCATATGAATTGCCAGATTCCTCTATTGGTTATTGTTCGGAGAAGTGTCTCGATCATGTCCGCATAATTCACGAACCGTAGGGAGACACACTTAAGGATTCGACGTTGTTTTGAGTAGTTATGGAATGATGAGAAAGAGACCGAATGTTGTTCGGAGTCCCGGATGGGATCCAGGATATCACGAGGAGATCCGGAATGGTCCGGAGAATAAGATTCATATAAGGAAAGTCCTGTTTCGGAGTTGGGGAATGGTTCCGGTGTTTTCATCGGGAATGTTCTAGAAGGTTCCGGAATGTTCGGCACTCCGGAGGGGAAGGGTACATGAATGTGTTGTATCAAGTTGGTATGATTGCATCATGTACTAAGTGTTGTCGCTGAACCAAATAAAGGATTAATTCAAATCCTAGTTTGAATAGTCAAATAGCTAGTTTGAAAAGTCAAACGGCTAAATTTGGAAAGAGGAAAAGAGGAGGAGGGGGAAACCGAGTTAGGGAGGAGTTCCCTCCTCCAACCGGCGGCGCCCACCCAAGCCGAGTTGGGGAGGGACTCCTCTCCATCCCCTTGGCCGGCCGGCCCCTCCACCTATATAAGGAGGGGCAGGGCTCCCTCCTAGAGATACACAAGATCCTCTCCTCCAAACCCTAGCCGCCGGCGCCGCCACCTCCACTGCCGCCGCCGCCGACCTAGGTCAAGCCGCCGCCACCTAGCAACCCTAGCCGCCAGCCAATCTTCCTCCTCGGCGTGTCTAAACCCTAGATCGCCGAGGGAATCTCTCATACTCCACCATACTCGCTCCGGCTTAAGGCGAAGCCCTGCGAGATCTCCCCTCTACTTCCGGTACCATGCCGTTGTGCTGCCGGAATCGCGAGGAGAGTGCTACAACCTTCGCTGCCTGCTGGAACAAGGGAGAGGAAGGTCTTCGTCGAGTACCGAACGTGTGACCGACTACGGGAGCGCTGCCGGAACGCAGCGTCGGAAGGATCATCTACGCGATCTTGAGATCGGAAAGAGTACGACTACATCACCCACGAGAATCCGCTCTCGTTAAACACTTTGGAATCTTCGAGGGTGAGTTATTCTATCGACTCGTTGCTACAATCTAGTAGATAGATCTTGGCTTGTTTGTTTGTATGCGGTAGAAATTTTTTGTTTTCCATGCTACGAAACCCTACAGTGGTATCAAAGCCGTGTCTATATGTAGATCTGTTGCACGAGTAGAACACAATGGTCATTGTGGGCGTTGATGCTTTTATTGTCGATTGCGTCTTGTGTACTTTGCATCTTGCGGGATGTTGGGATGAAGCGGCCCGGGCTAACCTTACATGACATCGTTCATGAGACTTGCTCCACGCTTGACATGCAACTTGTATTCCATAAGTGGCTTTGCGGGTGCCTGTTTCTCCTAGCATAGTTAAGATCCAATTTACAACGGGTTATTAACAATACTAGTATCAATGTTGTGGTTCATGTTCGTAAGTTAGAATGACACTTATTGAAAGCCCCAAACCACGTAAAACATGCAAAGAAAGTAGAGGCGTCTAACTTTGTTTTGCAGGGGTGTGCTGTGATGTGATATGGCCATGATTGTGATTATATTTGATGTATTCAATGTTCCTTATTGTAAGTTGGCAACCGGCAGGAGCCATATGGTTGTCTTTAATTTCTGTTAAGACCCGCATGTCTATTCAAAGTAGTTGTAATAGTTGAAGCCGGTGGACGACAACCATGGAGAAGCGTCATTGACCTTGATGCAATGCCGATGATGATGGAGATCATGTTCGTGCTAGAAGATGGAGATCGGAAGCACAAAGAAGAAAGGCCATATCATATCACATATTTTGAATTGCATGTGATGTTAATCCTTTATGCATCTTGTATTGCTTAGTAGACAACGGTAGCATTATAAGATGATCCCTCATGCATATGAATTTCAAGTCATAAAGTGTTCACCCTTAGTTAGCACCGTTGCTAAAGCTTGTCGTTTCGAAGCACCACGTGATGAACGGGTGTGTTAGATTCCGCAAGTGTATACAACGTGAGCAAGCCAGATTTGCTCATGCGGAAACTAAGGTTTGATCTTGACGAGCCTAGCATGTACAGACATGGTCTCGGAACACGTATCACCGAAAGGTAAAGCATGAATCATATAGTAGATATGATGAACATGTCGATTGTTCGCCATTGAAACTATATCAACTCTCGTGATGATCGGTGTTGATGTGGTGGATTTGGTTCGTGTGATCACTAAAACAATGTGAGGGATATTGTTTTGAGTGGGAGTTCACCTAGATTAAATTTATTAATTTGAACTCAATTTGTCATAAACTTAGTCTAAAACTATTGCAAATATGTTGTAGATCAATGGCAGCCCCTACCATCAATTTTAATGCGTTCCTAGAGAAAGAAAAGTTGAAAAACAATGGAAGCAACTTCGCGGATTGGTTCCGCAATTTGAGGATTGTCCTCACAGCTGGTAATTTGACCTATGTGCTGGATGCACCGCTGGGTGACCCACCTGCAGCTGATGCTGCCGATGAAGTAAAGAATGTTTACCTCACTCGGAAGACTCAGTACTCCACAGTTCAATGTGCTATCTTGTATGGTTTAGAATCGGAGCTTCAGAAAAGGTTTGAGAATTCAGACCCATATGATATTGTCGAGGATCTCAAATTGATCTTTGAGACTCATGCGGCAATTGAAAGCTATGAGGCTTCTGAAAAGTTCTTTAACTGCAAGATGGAAGGGGGCAGCTCCGTCAGCGAGCATGTGCTTAAGATGTCTGGGCACGCAAACAAACTTCAAAGCTTGGGTATTGTGATTCCCAATGCTTTGGGGATTTACCGTGTCCTCCAATCACTGCCACCAAGTTACAAGAACTTTGTGATGAACTACAACATGCAAAACATGAACAAGACGTTGCCAGAACTCTTTGCCATGTTGAAATCTGCAGAAGTGGAGATCAAGAAAGAGCACCAAGTGTTGTTGGTCAATAAGACCACCAAATTCAAGAAAGGCAAGTCTAAGCAGAAGGGACACTTCAAGAAGGGTGGTAAGAAAGTTACCACGCCGACGAAGAAGACCAAGGCTGGACCTAAGTCTGATACTGAGTGCTTTTACTGCAAGGGAGAAGGTCACTGGAAGCGGAATTGCCCAAAGTACTTGGCGGATTTGAAGAACGGCAACATCAAGAAGAAAGGTATATCTGATATACATGTTATTGATGTGTATCTCACTAGTACTCGTAGTAGTTCCTGGGTATTTGATACTGGTTCGGTTGCTCATATTTGTAACTCGAAACAGGTGCTGCAGAATAAACAGAAGCTAGCGAAGAACGAGGTGACGATGCGCGTTGGAAACGGATCAAAGGTTGATGTGATCGCGGTCGGCACGCTACCCCTTCATCTACCATCGGGATTAGTTTTATACTTAAATAATTGTTATTTGGTGCCTGCGTTAAGCATGAACATTATATCGGGATCTTGTTTATTGCGAGACGGTTACTTGTTTAAGTCCGAGAATAATGGTTGTTCGATTTATATGAGTAATATGTTTTATGCACATGCACCTTTGATAGATGGTCTATTCTTATTGAATCTCGATAGTGGAAATACACATATTAATAACATTGAGGCTAAACGTTTGAAATCGAGCGATAACTCGACCTATATGTGGCACTGTCGTCTTGGTCACATTGGAGTGAAGCGTATGAAGAAACTCCATTCCGATGGACTTCTTGAATCACTTGATTTCGAATCACTTGAAAGATGCGAAGCATGTCTGATGGGAAAAATGACTAAGACTCCATTTTCTGGTATGATGGAGCGAGCTACGGATTTGTTGGAAATCATACATACCGATGTGTGTGGTCCAATGAGTGTAGCATCGCGTGGTGGTTATCGTTATGTTCTTACCTTCACGGATGACTTGAGTAGATATGGGTATATCTATTTCATGAAACATAAGTCCGAAACTTTCGAGAAGTTTATGGAATTTCAAAGTGAGGTAGAGAATCAACGTAACAAGAAGATTAAATTTCTACGTTCTGATCATGGAGGTGAATATCTAAGTTACGAGTTTGGCGAGCATTTGAAGAAATGCGGAATACTTTCGCAGTTGACACCGCCGGGAACACCACAGCGTAATGGTGTGTCCGAACATCGTAATCGAACTCTCTTAGATATGGTTCGTTCTATGATGTCACTTACAGATTTACCGCTATCATTTTGGGGTTATGCATTAGAAACAGCCGCATTCACTTTAAATAGGGCACCGTCTAAATCCGTTGGAACGACACCGTATGAATTATGGTTTGGGAAGAAACCTAGATTGTCGTTCCTTAAAGTTTGGGGGTGCGAAGCCTATGTAAAGAAGTTACAGCCGGACAAGCTTGAACCCAAAGCGGAAAAATGCGTCTTCATAGGATACCCGAAGGAAACTATTGGGTATACCTTCTATCATAGATCCGAAGGCAAAATCTTCGTTGCCAAGAATGGATCCTTTCTAGAGAAGGAATTTCTCTCGAAAGAAGTGACTGGAAGGAAAGTAGAACTCGACGAGGTTGTCGAACCTTCTCTCGAAATTGCGAGTAGCACAGCACCGGAAGAAGTTCCTGTGGTGCCTGCACCAGTTAGAGAGGAAGCTAATGATGATGATCATGAAACTTCGGTTGAAGTTGCTACAAAGCCTCGCAGGTCAACGAGAACTCGTACCACTCCAGATTGCTATGATCCCGTTATGAGTGTCATGTTGGTGGACAACACCGATGACCCTGAGACATATGAGGAAGCAATGATGAGCCCAGATTCCAATAAATGGCAAGAAGCCATGAAATCCGAGATTGGATCCATGTACGAAAACCAAGTATGGACTTTGGTGGACTTACCGGATGGCCGGAAGGCTATCGAGAACAAATGGATTTTCAAGAAGAAAACAGATGCTAATGGTAATGTTACTGTCTATAAAGCTTGACTTGTCGCAAAGGGGTTTCGACAAATTCAAGGAGTTGACTACGATGAGACTTTCTTACCAGTAGCAAAGCTAAAGTCTGTGAGGATTATGTTAGCAATCGCTGCATATTATGATTATGAGATATGGCAGATGGATGTCAAAACAACATTCCTCAATGGAGACATTGATGAAGAGTTGTATATGATGCAATCCAAAGGTTTTGTTGATCCTAAAGATGCTAACAAGGTATGAAAACTTCAACGGTCCATTTATGGATTGAAGCAAGCATCCCGAAGTTGGAATCAACGTTTTGATAAGGTGATCAAAAGTTTTGGTTTTGTACAAATTTATGGAGAAGCTTGTATTTACAAGAAAGTGAGTGGGAGCTCTGTAGCATTCTTAATACTATATGTAGATGACATATTGTTGATTGGGAATGATGTAGACCTTCTTAATAGTGTCAAGGAATATTTGAATAATAGTTTTTCAATGAAAGATCTTGGCGAAGCAGCTTACATATTAGGCATAAAGATTTATAGAGATAGATCAAGACGCCAAATATCATTGTCACAAAGTACATATTTGGACAAAGTTCTAAAGAGGTTTGGAATGGAAGATAGCAAGAAAGGGTTCTTGCCCATGTTGCCCAATACGACCTTGAGTAAAACTCAAAGTCCGACATCAGCAGAAGATAGAGAAAGGATGAGTAAGACTCCCTATGCCTCAGCCATAGGATCTCTAATGTATGCCATGCTATGTACTAGACCCGACATTGCATATGCTGTTAGTTTAACTAGCAGATATCAAAGTGATCCAGGAGTGGATCATTGGACAGCGGTCAAAAACATCCTTAAGTACTTGAGAAGAACTAAGGATATGGTTCTTTCTTATGGAGGTGATGAACAGCTCGTTGTTAATGGTTACACCGATGCTAGTTGGAACACCGATCCGGATGATTCTAAATCATAATCTAGATACGTATTTATTTTGAATGGTGCAGCAGTTAGCTGGAGGAGTGCAAAGCAAAGCGTTGTGGCGAGATCTTCAACTGAATCGGAATACATGGCTGCTTCGGAGGCTTCACAAGAAGCGATATGGATGAAAGAGTTCATTACAGAGCTGGGTGTGGTTCCTAGTGCGCTGGACCCAATGTCTATCTACTGTGATAACATGGGCGCCATAGCCAATGCGCAAGAACCAAGGTCACACAAGAAGCTGAAGCATATCAAGCTAAGTTTTCATGCTATTCGAGAACATATCCAAGATGGGGATATAAATATTTGCAAAGTACACACAGATCTGAATGTGGCGGATCCGTTGACTAAACCTCTCCCGAGGGCAAAACATGACCAGCACCAAACTGCCATGGGTGTTCGGTATATTACCATGTAATCTAGATTAGATGACTCTAGTGCAAGTGGGAGACTATTGGAGATATGCCCTAGAGGCAATAATAAATGTAGTTATTATTATATCTTTGTGTTTATGATAAATGTTTACATTCATGCTATAATAGTATTAACAAGGAAACATTAATACTTGTGTGATTTGTAAACTTAATTTGAAGTCCCTAGTAAAGCCTCTATATAATACTAGCTTGTTGGTTAATGGATGATTGTGGTTTCCCTATCATGAACATTGAGATGTTATTAACAACAAGATAATATTGTTAGGAGAATGATATGATGGACATACTCCTATAGATAAGTGTAGCATAAAGATCAAGTCATTTTAATAGTTCAATTGCTATATGCTTTCTGATACATAGTAACCTAATTCCTTCAACCATGAGATCATGCATATCACCTTTACCGGATGGATGCTTTGGTGAAATCAAACACCACACCGTAACTAGGTGGCTATAAAGGTGGCATTGAGTGTTCGGAAAGTATTGGTTGAAACACATGGATCAAGAGTGGGATTTGTCCATCCATATGACGGATAGATATACTCTGGGCCCTCTCGGTGAAATGTCATCCAATTAGCTTGCAAGCATGTGACTGGCTCACAAGGGATCACATATCACGGGAACGAGAAAAGAGTACTTATCGGTAACGAGGTTGAACTAGGTATGCAGAGATACCGACGATCATAACCTCGGATAAGTAAACTATCGTGAGACAAAGGGAAATTGATATCGTATGTAAGTGGTTCATTCGATCGCAAAGTAATCGTAGAAATATGTGGGAGCCATATGAATTTCCAGATTCCTCTATTGGTTATTGTTCGAAGAAGTGTCTCGATCATGTCCGCATAATTCACGAACCGTAGGGAGACACACTTAAGGATTCGACGTTGTTTTGAGTAGTTATGGAATGATGAGAAAGAGACCGAATGTTGTTCGGAGTCTCGGATGGGATCCGGGATATCACGAGGAGATCCGGAATGGTCCGGAGAATAAGATTCATATAAGGAAAGTCCCGTTTCGGAGTTGGGGAATGGTTCCGGTGTTTTCATCGGGAATGTTCTAGAAGGTTCCGGAATGTCCGGCACTCCGGAGGGGAAGGGTACATGAATGTGTTGTATCAAGTTGGTATGATTGCATCATGTACTAAGTGTCGTCGCTGAACCAAATAAAGGATTAATTCAAATCCTAGTTTGAATAGTCAAATAGCTAGTTTGAAAAGTCAAACGGCTAAATTTGGAAAGAGGAAAAGAGGAGGAGGGGGAAACCGAGTTGGGGAGGAGTTCCCTCCTCCAACCGGCGGATCCCACCCAAGCCGAGTTGGGGAGGGACTCCTCTCCCTCCCCTTGGCCGGCCGGCCCCTCCACCTATATAAGGAGGGGCAGGGCTCCCTCCTAGAGATACACAAGATCCTCTCCTCCAAACCCTAGTCGCCGGCGCCGCCACCTCCACTGCCGCCGCCGACCTAGGTCAAGCCGCCGCCGCCTAGCAACCCTAGCCTCCGGCCAAGCTTCCTCCTCGGCGTGTCTAAACCCTAGATCACCGAGGGAATCTCTCATACTCCACCATACTCGCTCCGGCTTAAGGCGAAGCCCTGCGAGATCTCCCCTCTACTTCCGGTACCACGCCGTTGTGTTGCCGGAATCGCGAGGAGAGTGCTACAACCTCCGCTGCCTGCTGGAACAAGGGAGAGGAAGGTCTTCGTCGAGTACCGAACGTGTGACCGACTGCGGGAGCGCTGCCGGAATGTAGCGCCGGAAGGATCGTCTACGCGATCTTGAGATCGGAAAGAGTACGACTACATCACCCACGAGAATCCGCTCTCGTTAAACACTTTGGAATCTTCGAGGGTGAGTTATTCTATCGACTCGTTGCTACAATCTAGTAGATAGATCTTGGCTTGTTTGTTTGTATGCGGTAGAAATTTTTGTTTTCCATGCTACGAAACCCTACACAAGGAGTGGCATGGGGGGGCTGTAGGGTGGTGTGAGTGTGGGAGGGGGCCAGATTGGGCTCCCTCCATTGGCGCAGCCCACTGTTGCAACCAGATCAGGTCGAGGACTGACTCAAGGAGGGTCGTCTGTAGCTAGGATGGGTGCACATCGCCAGAAGTCCTCCACGCATAAAAAGTGCTTCAACTATGGGGAGGTCGGTCACTTCCGTTCCGATTGCAAGGAGCCGAAGCATTGTCTATTTTGTGGTGATCCATCACAACGGGTCTTGGACTGCACCGCTCGATCCCCGTACCATGAGCGCGACACCCTAGAGCTGCTGGGCCATGGAATTGATCTTGGGTTTTAATACATTGACATGGGCGAGGTGGAGCTGTCAGTGCCCCAAAACCTTGCCGAGATCCGTGTTCTGCCAACCCAGGACCCACCCTTGTCGGTGGAGGTTACAGAGGACACCGTCCGCACGGAGTTGAATACTTTCGACTTCGACTTCATGTGGAACGTGAGGGAGACTAACGCCATGGTGTTCTCGATGATCTTTCCCTCCAGGGTGGACCTTCGGGCCTTGTATGGGAGTCATACGACAATACTCCCGGTTCACCACATCAAGGTGTCCATCCGCAAGTCGTGTGTGCACCCCGATACTACCATCGCTCTCTCGACTATTTGGGTGCGCATACATGGGATCCCCGATGAAGCTTGCAAGCAGAAGTACATCAAGTTGATCACCCAGGATATCGGCAAGTTTTTGTGGGTGGGCGCGCTTTCTATCGAGATCCAGGGACCGGTGAGGGTGCGAGTCAGATACCCGGACCCCACGAAGCTGAACTGCACACTCGCACCCTTCTACTTTGGTACGCCTGGCAGGACCCTTACTATGGAGCTGGAGAGGGAGGAGGTGGGGTTTTGATCCCCATCCCCGGAGTACTCCGACCACCGCCGGGACCCTGAGTACGACGTGGGTGATGACTCGTCCAGTGAGGATTCTGGGAATGAGCTGGATCGCTCTGCATGTGTGCAGGCTCCTCCGGGGGTGACCCTCAGACGGTGGCGCCAGGGGGTCCGGCCCCCGTACTGCCGTACTAGCGCAGGGGCAGTCCTCACTCCTGTGGATGTCCCTAGGTGCATGCAGCCAGATCCACTGATCTCGGAGGAGCTGGGTCTCGCTCCATACGACTCGAACCTAGGTGAGGGATTAGATTACCTGGGCCTCTCGGGGTACGTGGCTTTGAAGATCGCCACTTTCTTCATCCCCGTGGAGGCAAGGGACACCTCCAGCGTGGGGATGGTGGTTTCCCTGCCGTCCTCGCCTCGGCCTCTAGGGGTTGTCTGGTACACCCTCTCACCGACTCTTCTCCCACCCCGCCCAGGAAGTCACCAGCAGTGGTCCCGGTGACCCTGCCCCCGGCCGAAGAGCCTGTCTTGGTCTTCCCCGACACTCCCGAGGCTAGAGCCAAGACCCACCCCGCCCGCCGGCCCAGGCATACACCACCACCTCCTTCGCGCGCTACTGCCAGGATTGTGAGAGCTAGGATGAGTGGGGAAGGGAGGGAGCCGACCGTCCTCGAGCAGGCAACATCGCGTGCTGCGGCCCGCAACCTTGACCAAGGTACTGGTAGTCTTCCTAGTCCCCTTCCCCTATTATTTCTCCTCCATCTAGATCCATGCGGAACAGGAGAGGCTGACAAGGCCCCTATCCATGACTAGCACAGGGCTGCAAGGCCTGGTTACTAGTGGGGGAAGACCGCCTTGCCCGATGGTTGGTGAGACTTCACACGTGACCCCCCCCAGACGGGAGGGGGAGGCGGGGGAGGCCGCCCAAACCCTCGTCCAGGCCCTCGACGGTAGGTAGGGGCTGATCTGCCCCTGTAAGCCCCCCAACAATGTTCCGCAATGAACCACCCAATATTTTTGTTCAATTCGAACATCCGGGGCTTTGGGAACGATGGCCGGATACAACATCTATGAGAATATTTGAGGCAAGAGGATGTGGACATCGTGGGCATCCAGGAGATGATTAGACAGGACTTATCGATCCCTGAGCTGCAGGGATTGAGCCATCATAGATTCATTTGGCACTGGCTGCCGACAGATGGTCACTCGGGTGGGATCCTCCTAGGCGTGAAGGAGGATTCCTTTGTGGTTGAGGACATGGACCACAATGAATTTTTTGTGAGTATGGCACTCACCCATAGACGATCTAACCTTAGCTGGCATGTTATTATTATCTATGGCCCTGCGGATCACCGTAGATCCCATGCATTCTTGGCTGAAATATCAGCCAAGGTGGAGCGGTGCACCACACCAGTAGTGGTGGCGGGAGACTTTAACCCTATCCCCTCTCTGGACGATAAGGTCTCGGATAATATGGATATCCCTAGGATGCGTATGTTTAATAATTGTATTGCTGATCATGCGGATATCCATCAGGTAATATATATATTTCAACATTTTCAACTTCTGATAATGGAATTGCTAATGTCAATTATATATTTTCCCGCATTCATCTTTTGGTTGTAAATAGATGGTTCGTAATTTTGTAAGTAGAGCTTAGAAATAAAAAATGCAGATTTACTTGTAAAAAATGGGTCCAAATTATATATTTATGCTACATAAAAATCTAGTAAATAAACATAATGTGAGGCCTTCTCAATATATTTGAGAAAAACACATCCTAGCATGTCGCATTGCAGCAGCATCCACTCTAATTTGGGAAAAAATGGTGTTGTTAATATACATTCAGAGTTTAATTTTAAATGATATGTAAATTAATTAAGACAACAAGAGCTCCCTTTTCACCATAGGATAGGAACAACGCTTAATACATGTGTGTGTGCACAAGCATAAAGGTATTTCAATGTTTTTGTGATGCATGTATTCACATTTGACTAGTTTCCTTCAACTTCAATTCCATGGAAATATAGTTCATCACCATCACAACATGTATATATTCCTTTAATTATTGAGGAAGGAGTGAGAACTTCCTCAGTAAATGAGAATCAAGTAACTATGATTGCCAATATCCACTTCCACCTGCATTGAAGCTATCGGTTTCTAGGGACAAACACATACTCTCCAATGCATCCTAACATTCTGAAGAGCTATCAGAAGATGCTGATTGGAAAAATATCTACCAGTTCTTGAACAATATGTAACTGAACAGTTTCCACTGGCACTTATTTTCCTTAGTCCATTTCTCTCCACAAGCGTAACATAGACCTTTTGCTCTTCTATAGTTTCTTAGAGCTACCGATTTATCCTCGCTCACTTGTTTTCCTACTACCACATGCATTGGATGTTGAACCAGTCGGTGCACGGTTGTTGTACCAACACTGCATTCTGAACAAATTGTCGTCTGTGATGTGTAGGAGCATTAAAGGGAGTGGAACCATCACCAAGTTCTTCATGCAACAAGGAGAATTGATATGCCTTGTCCAAATTCTCTAGCATTTGAATTGATACCATGAGTCTGATAGAAGGTTTCAAACCATCTAGAAATCAAGTTACATAATAGAGAAGATCAGGATGTTTCCATAAGCTGCTAACTTATCCATGAGTTGAGAAAATTCTTCAACATAAGCCTTCACTATTGTTAGCTGACAGATATGAAACATTATGAAGGAGAGTCTCATGTTGATTTATGCCAAATCTTGCCTGAAGAGCAATGCAAAAGTCTGCACAACCAGCCTTAGGTGAACTTTCTCTGATGGATACGAGCCACTTTGATCCTGCTCCATAAAATTACATCGACGCATACAAAACCCAGAGTGAATTGAGAGTCCCCCAAAATCCAAAATATTACTAATGACGTGATTGCCAGAGTCGCGGGTGAGTTCCATCAAACCTAGTAAATTCACCCTCGGTCCAGGAGAAAAATGGTTAGCACACTCAACCGAACACCTCGTCTCCGCATTTATCAGAATTAGGGGAAATATGGTTATCACGCGTACCTCTTTTCGTATATGGAATATGAAATCCCGTCCTCCAGCCCTAAAGTTCACCGCGGTTTCCAAATTGGCCATCCGCTTCTTCCAGTGACACATGTTTATTAGCAGCAGCAGTCGCCGTTACGGTGTCCGCCGAAGTAGATCCATCAGTCCCCATCTTGTCTATAGCCCGCCGGATCTTCGTCATCGCATCATCAACCTTGACATTTAGAGATGAGCACTTGGCTTCATTGTCCCTGATCATGTCTGTCATGGCTTGGGATACAGACGAGAGATAGGCATGGATGCGATCTTCTACGACTTCCTTGGCTGAAATCTTCAGGAGATCGTAGATCCTCTGTGCCTCATGCGATAATTCATGCATGGCTTGAAGAAGAAGTCATCATTGAGATGATGCGTTGGTGCTTGTGGCTTGGTAGTGCCAGAAGCAGAGACTCTAAGATACCGTATGTAAGACCCTAGCTACTAAGATTGAATAACACAGTGGAACTAAGATGGAATTGACTGGATCTTGATCTAGTTTAGAGGTTTTGCTTAGATGACCATCCACGGACGCTCACATCTGTAGCATCATTGCAATAGAGCGATAAAGACGAAAACAAGACAACTATGATAGCCTTTCTTCCTTTCCATCGACCTGTCCTTGACTTGAGGTATCAATTGGGGCTTCAACAGAGCCACTCCCTATTCTTCATCCACGCCGAAGGCCTGGTCTCTCTCTTGGCTGGCCCGCATCAGCCGTTGGGCCAGCTCCAATGCTAGCATCAACAGAGTTCCCACCTTGGCTGGAAACGGTTTGGTACCAAGTGTTCTCTTTTGTTTATTGAATATGGCATATCATGTTGATTTATAGTAGTGGCAAACGGTATTGTTTAAAAAATAGACTGAACGCTGTGTAATAATTCTATGGTAAAACAAAGGGCAGTACTACGCGTCTCCCGGGGATATTTGCCCCGGATCCCCCGGATGGACAGCATGACGCGTGTCCCTAAAAATAGCACTTTCTCCCGCTTTTGCTACAAATGACCCGATTTTGCTATATAATGCCCTGTTTTTGCTACAAGTAGCAAAAAACGGTTCGCCCAAAAAATAGAAAAACAGACTGGACCTTGCCGGAGATTTCACCGGAGACCTCGCCGGCGACCGTGTAGCAAAAACGTTGTGCTAATGTAGCATATGCGACCTCGCCGGAGACTCGCCGGAGACTTTCGCCGGTGGACATCACCAGAGACCGAGTAGCAAAAACGTTATGCTATTATAGCAAAACTGCAAAACAGTGGTAGCAAAAAAAAATACTAATATAGCAAAAAGAACGACCTCGCCGGAGACATCATCGGTGCCTGCCGTAGCAAAACTGATTTTGCTGGGGACTTTCGTCGAAAATATCGTAGCAAATACTTTGTACTATTGTAGCAAAAATATAGAACAAAAATAGCAAAAAATTACTACTATTGTAGCATCGCCTGTAGCAAAAATCTCAAAACTCATTTATTGGTCGGTAGCATCGCGACCCTTCATCTGTAGCAACGATGACCACTTCCAGTGGCATCGCCGTCCTACCTATGTAGCACCGTGCGGTGTAGCAAAATCCGTCATCACCGGTGGTAGCGCCGCCCGCCGTAGGGAGTCACGGTGGCACGACGACAAGACCTGCAGCGACGGGCGGCCCGCGAGTCACGACGGAGCAAGGCAGTGGGAGAGGTGCCCAACCTCTGCTGCGTTGCTCCCCGAGGAAGAGTCCCCATGGCGAGGGCGGGGAAGGGACGCGGAGCAGCGGCAGGCACGACCTGCGAGACCGAGTAGCGCGGGCGGCGCAGCGGCTGCCTGCTCCGACGGGCGACGGGCCTGGGTGAGCGCGGGCGGCGCAGCGGCTGCCTGCTCCGGCAGACCTGGGTGAGCGCAGGCGGCGCGACCTGGGAGACCGAGTGGAGCGGGCAGCGCAAGCTGCAGGGGCGAGCGGCGCGGGCGGCTGCCTGCTCCGGCGGGCCTGGGTGAGTGCGGCGGTGCGACCGCGGGGCAAGCAGCAGGCGCGAGCTACAGGCAGAGGCAGGCGGCGGCACGTCTAGACTCGCGTGGAGCTGAACGAAGACGGTAGCGACCCCGGGGGAGTCCTATCATTTTCCTAAAACAAATCTTTTGTCAGGTTTGCGAACGAGTAATTCACTCCATAATTTCCGTGTCACTGAGCTGGACTTCCTTGCGCTAATTTCTCCACTGGGCTGCTACTGGGCTTTGCGTGTGAGAGATAGCAGACCAACCTGTGGAGCCCTTTCTGAATTTCCGTTCAAACTGTATTCTCCTCAGGCAGCCGCGAGACTCATCGTTCATCGACCTGCTGCGCGTTTCTTTCCAATTTTGCTGCACCCCCAGCAAGATCTCACCCTCCTCCTCCCAAGTCCCAACTCTCAATTCCCCGTCCATTCTTGCCCTAGCCAGCCGCCGCCAGCGACATGGAAGAGAATGGTCCTCTCGCCAGCGGCGACCAGCCTACCCCGCAGCTTCCCGACGACCTCCTACGCAACATCTTCCTCCGCCTCCCACCGGATCCCACAGCCTTTGCCTTCGTCTCCGGTGCCTACAAAGCCTAGCGGCGCGTCGTCCACGACGACGCCAACCTCCTCCGCTCCCTCCGCGAGGCGCACGGCAACGCCCCACCGCTCCTCGGCCTCTTCTCCGACGCTGTCTACGGCGAGCTCCATTTCACCCCCAACCCCACCCCTTTCTACGGCGCGATGAATCTTCCGGCGTCGCCACCGCTTTTCCACATGTACGGCTGCACGCATGGCCGCCTGCTCCTCCACGGCGCCGGCGGCGAGCCCCTCCTCGTCTGGGACCCTCTGACAGGGGACTCAACTCGAACACCTCGTCGCCGCATTTATTCGAATTATGGGAAATATGGTTGTCACGCGCACCTCTTGTCGGATACGGAATATGAAATCCCGTCCTCCAGCCTTGAAGTTCACCGCGGTGCCCAAATTGGCCATCCACTTCTTCTAGTGACACATGTTTATTAGCAGCAGCAGTCGCCGTTACGGTGGCCGCCGAAGTAGATCCATCACTCCCCATCTTGTGTCTAGAGCCCGCTGGATCTCGGTCATCGCATCATCAGCCTTGACGTTTAGAGATGAGCACTTGGCTTCATTGTCCCTGATCATGTCTGTCATGACTTGGGCTACGGACGAGAGATAGGCACGGATGCGATCTTCTACGACTTCCTTGGCTGAAATCTTCAGGAGATCGTAGATCCTTTGTGCCTCATGCGATAATTAATGCATGGCTTGAAGAAGAAGTCGTTATTGAGATGATGCGTTGGTTCTTGTGGCTTGGAAGCGCCAGAAGAAGAGGCACTAAGATACCGTATGTAAGACCCTAACTACTAAGATCGAATAACATAGAGGAACTAAGATGGAATTGACTGGATCTTGATCTAGTTTAGAGGTTTCGCTTAGATGACCATCCAAAGATGCTCAAATCTGTAGCATCATTACATAGAGAGATAAAGACGGAAACAAGACAACTACCATAGCCTTTCTTCCTTCCCATCGACCTATCTTTGACTGCATAACCGCGTACCGCAAAAGTCATTTGCGGCAAACCGCAAACCTGTTTTGCAGTACCAAAATTCACATGGAACAGATACACAAAACAGAACTGCATATTTGAAAATTATCACTAGTTGGCGCCAGATTCATACATAGTGGATGGTTTTGAACATGAAATTTATATCAAAAAACTCGATGTCGCGCCCTACATCTAGAACCGTAGCTACCGCCGGTGGTACCTACTCACCGGATCTTCAACGACGGCATCGAAGCTGGCCTACTCGTCGTTCGAGTCAGTGGTGTTGTCAGAGTAGTCGACGATGAAGATTCCGAGCCGGGCGGCGTGCTCGCGTGCGGAGCAGCATCAGACGCGGTGGAACTCGCGCACGTGCTCGTCGTGGCGGCGCTTCGCTCGCTCCCACACATCGGAGACGAGGGTCCCGAGGGAGTTATACTTCGCTCGTGGATCGCCTCATCCTCCTCCGAGCCAGAGTCGTCCTCCTCCCCCGAGCTGCCGATGTCGGTGATGTGGCCCCAACGAGCGGGAGCCAGATGACGAGGTTTAATCTCGTCAATGCCCATTGTTATGGACTTGGGTTTTGGAGAAGATGGGGATGCTGGAGATCGTGGCAAGGTTAACAGACAAGCAACCAGGGGACACGAGATTTACCCAGGTTCAGGCCCCCGGAGGGAAAACCCTACTCCTGCTTCTCTGCTCTTGATTACGGCGGAACCGAAAGTTACAGGGTGCGCAGATTCGATCTAGCGTGGATGCGTATGCGAAAGTATGAGTCGAGAGATCTAAGACGTGCCCTCCTGGCCTTTATATAGACTTAGGCAGGTCCCGGGCATAGTCCTAGTCAGTTACAAGTTCTAGGGTTTTACCCCTTTGAATTTCCTATCTCCGCTAGTCTTGCTCTCCAAGGATCCGAAGGCGTCATGGGCCTTGGCCACCCGAAAATCTTCATGGGCCAGTGTATATCCGCTATGGGCCTTCCTTGGGCTGGACTAGGTATGCTGAAGTCACGTACCCGTAGGGTATAACCATGTCAGTAGCCCCCGAGTGATCAGTCGAATCGTAGATTCGGCTGAGGACTCTTCCATCCTTCGGGTGTAGCTATATATTAATAGTATATGTGTGTAGGGATTGTTGATGCGTGTGCCTGACTTACCCGACAGATCAGGGTCAGTTAACTGTCTTAGGACGAAACGACACGATCTTCTTCAGGTTCGGGTCCCTCAACCCGGACCTGGAACATATGCTGGCGTAATTCGACTCAGGTCGCGGAGGACTTACATGAGTGGAATTCCAGTGATTTTAATCGGTGTACCCAACGCGTCCGTCGGGATTTTTCATCGTACCTGCTGGTACGGCTTCATACTAGCAGAGCGCAGTCAGGTATGTTGCCAGGCCATCAGATGATATCTGTAGGTCTTATCTTTGTGTCGCAGACACATCATCCGAATGTTTGTCACCGCGGAGGTGCTTCGGGTGGCCAAGGAGATTGTTGCTCACTTAGCGTTTTGCTGGGGCAGAGTTGCCAAAAAGTTTTTGCGTGCTGATCCGGAAGATCGCAGTCGAAGATTTCATAGGGTGCGCGACCAGCGCTCCCTATGGGAGTAGCCCCCAAGTGTCTGTTCGAGTCGTAGACTCGAACGGAGACTTTAGTTCAAGCATTGTTTCAGTTGTTAAGTCCGCAGGACTCGAAAATTTTCGGATGCTTAAATCCATCCTCCCTATGGGAGTAGCCCCCGAGTCCGTAGTGGAGTCGTAGACTCGACCTAGGACTCAGAGAAGTAATTTTGTCCTCATTTGTTTGGCGGGTGCGCGGCCAGCGCTCCTGATAGGAGTAGCCCCCGAGTATTTAGTCGAATCGTAGATTCGAGTGAGTACTCTTAGATGTAGAGACGAAGTGGTGCTAGTATAGCTTTTGATGACGTCAATGCTGACGATCGATGACCTCAAGCGTCTGCTACGCCAGAGATGACTTGACTGAACGAAGCGTGGGTCCCACTTCCTGACTTTGAATTGACTGGTCGCACGCGGCGTGGAGATGATTACGGCGTCTTCTCGATTTCCGCGCGTAGTGGACGGTGTGGTAACGACGGTTCGTTGTGATGCTGACACGTGTACGGCCAGATCTACCGCTGGCATTAGGTCTTCTCGATGGACGACCAGCGTGCGTCGTCTTCGTTGTTATAATCCTTGGTGAAATCGTGGTTTGTTTTTCACCGCATCAGTTCATCTATTCACTGCCTTCGTGTTCTTGAGCTATTCTTGCTGCGCGCTGCGACTTTCTTCCACATTTCCTCTTGTTCTTTCTGCTTTGGCATCACCACGACCGCTGTAGCGCCATGTGGAAAACAAAGAAGTCCTCATCTGCGGTTGGGACCAGCGCCGCCGGAGGCAAGAAAGGCACCGCCGCTGCTCGCGTCACCGACGGTGGCTGGCGGCGATCAGAAACGCGGGAGAGCGATCTCCGCAAACTGCGCGAGCGGGGCCTGATCCCACAAGATACGACGGCCGTGAGACTCCCTGGCAATGAGGTAATCCCCCGTCCCCCATCTGGGTACCGGGTTATGTTTGTTGCCTTCGTGATTCGCGGGTTTTCTTTTCCGGTCCACGACTTCCTCCGTGGACTGCTCTTCTTCTATGGGGTTCAACTCCATCATCTGTCTCCCAACTCTCTTCTCCACATTGCGTGTTTTATCACATTGTGCGAGTGTTGGCTTGGCATTGAGACGCACTTTGGCATCTTCCGGAAGCTTTATTCCGTGAAGAGGCAGTCTGGTTCGGATGGTGTGTATCCCATTGGGGGTTTCATCATCTCCCTCAGTCCCAATGTGCAGTTCTTTTCCTTTTCCATGTCCGAATCTGTCCAGTACTGGCGGAGGCGATGGTTTTATATCCGCGACTCCGTTTTGCCTGGGCAAGATTTTGGTCTTGTTCCCTTTGACCCTTCTCAAAAGATTGAGAAGAAGAGGTCTTGGAAGAACCAAATCCTAGACGGTGAGGTGGCGGAGATAGAGGCCCTTTACCGTCGGGTGGAGGATCTCCAACTGATTCCTGAGAAGGAGGTGAACGGCGTGGACATCATCCGGACGTTTCTTGAGCGTCGGGTGCAACCTCTCCAAGCGAGGGCGCACCCGATGTTTCTTTATTCTGGGCGCCGTGATCCGACGAGGGTTTCGAGTGAGAAAATCTCCGAGGGGAATCTTGACAAGGATCTTCGCGTGCTGCTAAAGTTCAAGGCCGGAGAAGAAATCCCGGGGAAGTCGCGAACTCCTCCCTTTTCTTCGACGTTGGTCGTGCAGAAGGTGTAGATTTGCGCGCGTAGTGCTCCCCCCTTTTTTTTGTTGAGTGTGTGTTTGCTTCCTTTGTTTGCTAACAAAGTTCCTTCTCGTCTTGTAGGGCTTCAAAGTGCCGGGCATGGTACCACCATTGCCTGAAAGGTATCCGGATGCCCCGGATAATGAAGTGGTTGATTCCGTGTCCGAGCTTCCTTCGGCGCGATCTCCGGCGGAGGATGCCGACGAGTCGAGTGAGGACCATACGCGCAAGCGATCACGGAGCTCGAGCGAGTCTTCGGATGCCTCAACTCCTCCGACTCCCAGAAATCCTCTGGGCCTTGAGCGTCATAGTGATGGTCATGGAGGTTCTTCCTCTCCCCTTCCTGCCATTCCTGTGCGAGCTGTTGCTCCGCACCCGCCAGCAAAGCGGAAGAAGGAAGAAAAGAAGGAGGAGAAGAAGGAAGAGAAGAAAGAGGAGAAGAGGGCCCGAAGGGCTTCTCCTATCTTCGACCTGAGCACATTGGGCTCGTAAGTTTTCTTGTTGTACTGTTGTCTTTTTCCCTTCATGATTTGTTTGCACTTGTGCTGATTGGTTTATATGCAGGCAATCTTCCGACGGCTCTAGTGATGGTGCGCGGGAGATGATGGGGGAGTCGAACATTGCGTCGCCTCCTCCTCAGACGGTGGCGACTTTGGGTGGCGCCGCTCCAGCTCCTCCTGTGCGGGAGGGGTTGGTGGTTGCGCCTCAAAATTTCGCAGGCGAGCCTTCAGGGTCGCCATCGGAGCACGTAAGTTTTTCTGCTTCATGTCACGGGGGGAGCCCACGAGTGTCTTCGTGTGCTGATGTTGTTTTTGCTTCTTTGTGTTGGGCGTAGCCCCCAAGTCCTGTTCTTACTGCTATTGCCTTTGTCTGCAGCCTTTTGTCCAAGAGGCCAAGCGGCTGGTGGAAGAACGCCTGACGCTGGAGGCGAAACTGCGGCAGCTTCAGGGTATTCGTCTGCCTTTTAGTACTTCTTTTGTTTATCCTGTCCTGTTCTTTGACACTTGCTTGTCTTAAATGCAGAGGAGCATAACGACTCTCTCCGTGAGGTCGACGCTCTTAAAAAGAGCCTTGGCCAATCGGAGCAGAAAGCTGAAGCCGCCGTTGGCGCAAAAGAGCGCCTTGATCTAGAGCTGTCGAAGGCAGCCGAAGCGAAGGAGCGTCTGCAGCAGGAGGCCGCAGATCGCGAGGAGAAGCTGGCCACCGTTGCGGCTGCTCGTGAAAGAGGGGTGGCGGCGAAGCTCATGGCTGCTGCCAAGGCCATTTCGGGTGAGTGCTGGATTTTTGTACTTGCTTCCTTTTCTACGGGTCTTCTTCTATGCTGCCTTTCTTCATGTTTTCTTCATTTTTGTCTCAGATGCCCCAGGCATCGAGTTTGACCACGGTGCTCTGGAGCACGTGAGTGCTCTGGATGATGCCACTGTGGCGGTCGAAGACCGCTGCGGCACCGTCATCAACTCCCTTGCCAAGGCGAAAGAGGTCCTTGGTCGCTTCTACCAGGAGCTCTTCCCGAAGGGCGCAACCCTTGAAGATGTGGATGCCCTGGCAGAGGCTCTGTCAGCCAAAGCGCCTGCGGCGTACAAGCGCAAGCAGAAGGGCATCAGCGCGTCCGTCGGGCTAGCGATGGCCATGGCGGCTGGGGCGGAGCTGGACTTGCCCCAGATCACCTCTCGGATGCCGACGGCTGCGGATGGATCCGAGGTAGCCTTCGCTGCCTACTCCGCTCGCTGCAGACGATATGGGCCCAAGCTCATTGACTTGCTGTCTGAGTATGCACTGCGGCAGCAGGGCGAGGCCAAAGCTAGGCAGTCTGGCTCTGAGGCGACTCAGTGTCCTGCGCCTTAGGCATAGTAGATGTAGGGTAGTATGTAGTTTACTTTTGCTGTAAATATCTTTTGTAGTACCATCCTTGTGCCACGCAGTGGCCTTATATATTTAATGAATTCCTCCGAGTTGTGCTCTATCCTTGGCTGAGTGTCTGTGTGCCTTCTTTTTTCTGCTGCTATAGGTTCCTTCGGGTGCTGACCCTGTTGACGCCCCATCCGCAACGCCGTTGCGTCCATCCTTGGATGACTCCTCGCAGCTTACTTTCCTTCGGGATCGTGTGCGCAGTCTGGAGAGGGAGTTGCTCGGGCTACGTGGTCGTGCCGACGTTTGGAGGTCCAAAGCTGATCGTGGTGCAGCCAGAGAGGAGTACTTGATGGCGGAGCTTGGTCGGCTTTCCGAGCAGCTGCAATGTAAGTTGGTCCTTGTTTCGGGTTGTAGCTCGGTTCTTCGAGTGAGCCTGCTGGCCTTATCCTTGTTTTGTGTGGTTGTCGCAGGTGCGAATCTTGCTCCGAGGGAAGAAAAAGAGCGTGTCGCTGTTCGGGTCAACTGCTTGACTCAACAGGACATGGAGGCTGGCGGCTTCTTCTGGATGGATCGCGATCGCGCCATGGTTCTGGCGACGCTGCAGGATCGTGTTCATCAAGTTTCGCGGGTGCTCCGCCAGGTGCAGACATCACTTTCCTCGGTGCTGCACGTCATGTTTCCTCTGGATGCCGTGCCGACGACCCTTGCAGGTCTTCTGTCGAAGTTTCGGAGTGCCAGCAATGTCAAGGAGCTGGTGCGGCAGCAGCTCGTCGCAGGAGTGAAGGTTGCCTTGTCTCTTGTGAGGGTGCACCGCCCTGACGTAGATTTGGCTGCTGTGGCGGCTGGGCCGCCTCTTCGACCGGATGGTGGCGAGTGGAACATGCGTCCGCATTACGCGGCTGTAAGGCAGTATGCCGAATAGATTGTAGATTTGTTTGAGCAGCGTGCTCAGGTTATTCTTCAGAATAGGTAGGACCTGAAAATAAACAGATAGATGTAAAATTTGTATATTTCGGCTGGGCGTTTTTGTGCCCTTTGTTGTAAAGGTTTGCTTGTTTGTGAGCACGCAGTGCTTTGATTGAGTACGTGTCCTTTTCATTTGCCTGACGTGGTCAGCTACTCAGGTGTACACGTTTGGTCCTCATTCGATGAAATCGTGAGGTGGGGGAGCCCCCGAGTGCGTATGAAGCATGTAGTAAAGTTGTAGAAAAATAGTCAACCGAAGGTTGGGGGCGAGACACTTAGCTTTATTTATATCATAATGGAGGAGGTACATGGTTCGGCTGAGTAGCCTTGGCTGAAAGCCTTATTGAAAGTAAAAGGGGGTAGGTTGCTACCGGTAGAATCGTCGCAGGTGCGAGATGTTCCATGGGTTGGAGTATGCGACTCCAGACTCCACGTGCTTGAGGCGATAGGCGCCACCTGGGATGACTTCGGTGATGACATAGGGTCCTTCCCATGGTGACTCGAGTTTATTCGGTCGCTTTTGCTTGAGTCGTAAGACGAGGTCTCCTTCGACGAAGGACCTTGGGCGTAGCCGGCGGCTGTGGTAGTTGCGGAGACTTTGCTGGTACACCGCTGATCTAGCTGCTGCTATATCCCGTGCTTCGTCGAGTGTGTCGACGGCATCTTCGAGTGCAGCCGTGGATTCGGCTTCGCTGTAAGCGACGACTCGTGGAGCCTGGTGGCGTACTTCGGCTGGTAGCACGGCCTCAGCTCCGTGCACCATGAAGAACGGTGTGTAGCCGGTGGAGCTGTTTGGCGTGGTCCGTAAGCTCCACAGGACAGACGGTAGCTCCTTCGTCCAGTTTCCAGCTTTGTGCTCGAGTGAGCTCATGAGGCGCTTCTTGATGCCGGCGCCGACTAGACCGTTGGCCTTTTCCACTTGCCCGTTTGTTTGCGGGTGTGCCACTGAGGCATATGTGATGTTGATTCCGAGGCCTTCGCAGAAGTCCTGGAATTCTTCGGAGATGAAGTTCGATCCGTTGTCGGTGATGATACTGTGCGGCACGCCGAACCTGTAGACAATGGATTCGAAGAATTTGACGGCGGTTTTGCCCTTCTGGTTGGTGACTGGCATGGCCTCGATCCACTTGGTGAATTTGTCGACTGCGACCAGGAGGAAGACGTGTCCCCCTTTCGAGGATTTTGGCAGTTTGCCGATCATGTCGAGGCCCCATTGAGCAAAAGGCCAAGCTATGGGTATGGGTCTAAGTTCGGACCCAGGTGCGTACGGTTTGTCGGCGAACCGTTGGCACCCGTTGCATCTTCGGACGATGTCCTTTGCGTCGCTCATGGCCGTTGGCCAGTAGAATCCTGCTCGTAGAGCTTTGGCGACAAGGGAGCGGCTGCCGGCGTGGTGGCCGCAGAT
This sequence comes from Avena sativa, assembly GCA_916181665.1. NCBI lineage: Eukaryota > Viridiplantae > Streptophyta > Magnoliopsida > Poales > Poaceae > Avena > Avena sativa. The sequence continues at coordinate 331,684,900 of OV702296.1, forward strand.
GCCCTCATGGATGTCTTGGAGTATGGCCTTGCCGTCGTCGATGGTGACGCACCGTTGTAGCACACACGTAATGCTGCGTTTGTACAGCTCGCCGTTGATGATGGTGAAGGCTTTTGACCGACGAGATATGCGCCGGGCATCTGTCGGGCTGTCAGGTAGTTCTCCGTTGATCAGGAACTGGAGGTATGGTCGCGTCCAAGTTTCTTCGACTGCCATGACCTGCATCAGGTTGACCATGGCCACTTCGGTGTCCAACTTTTCGGGTCCTTCATGACCTTCGGGTAGCATAGCCCCCGAGTGCTCTGCTTCTTCGGATGATTCCTTGGGGAATTTCCGCTTGATGGATGGCACGCAAATTTGTTCGAGGAACACACCTGGCGGTACCTTTGCGCAAGTGGAGCCGATGTTGGCGAGTCTATCGGCTTGCTCGTTGCTTTCTCTTCCAACGTGTCGAAGCTCGTAGCTATCGAATTCTCCTTCGAGTGCGTTGTAGAGCGCGCGGTACGCGATCATGTTTTCGGCATGTGTGTCACACTCATTCATCGTCTGCTGGACGACGAGGTTGGAGTCACCGTAGATGACCAGGCGTGTTGCGCCGCATATTTTTGCCATCCTCATGCCGTGGATGAGGGCTTCGTATTCGGCTTCGTTATTGGAGGCTCTGAACTTCATCCGAAGAACGTATTTCATCTTGTCACCTTACGGGGAGGTCAGTATGACTCCTGCCCCTGCTCCGGCTTCGCGTTTGGAGCCGTCGAAATGCATTGTCCAGGACTGCGACATGTCTGGGGTGTCTGGCAGCTGCAGCTCCATCCAGTGCACTAGGAAGTCCAGAAGGACTTGAGATTTGATTGCGTGTCGCTTCTCGTAGACGATGTCTAAGGGCGATAGTTCGATGCCCCACAGGGCCACGCGTCCTGCGGCCTCTGGGTTATTCAGGATGCTGTTCAGGGGTGCCTCGTTGACGACCATCACCTGATGCTCTTGGAAGTAGTGGCTCAGCCGTCGAGCCGTCATGAACACGCCGTAGGCTAGCTTCTGGTAGTGCGGGTACCGCTGTTTTGTTGGTGTCAGTACCTCGCTGAGGTAGTAAATTGGACGCTGGACCCCATGGGTCTTGCCTTCTTCGGGTCGTTCGACCACGAGTACGGTGCTTACCACCTGGTGTGTGGCTGCTATGTACAGCAGCAGGGGCTCGCGCTCTTTTGGCGTAACCAAAACTGGCGAGGTGGAGAGGAGCCGCTTGAGGCTTTTGAATGCGTCGTTGGCTTATGGTGTCCACTCGAACTTGTCTGCCTTACGCAGCAGCTGGTAGAATGGTAGGGCCTTCTCGCCCATACGGCTGATGAACCTGCTTAGTGCTGCTACTCGTCCTGCGAGCTGCAGGACGCCCTTGAGGTTTTTCGGCTTCTCCATTGTCATGATGGCTCTGATTTTCTTCGGGTTTGCCTCAATCCCTCGTTGAGAGATGAAGTATCCAAGCAGCTGACCCGAGGGGACGCCAAAGGCGCACTTTTCTGGATTGAGCTTGATCCTGTAGCGATCAAGGTTGTCGAACGTCTCGCGGAGATCGTCGATAAGTGTCCTTGCCTCCTTGGTTTTTATTACTATGTCGTCGACATAGACTTGGACGTTGCGACCGATCTGGTCCTTGAGGCAGGCCTGCATGCATCGCTGGTACGTGGCACCCGCGTTCTTTAGCCCGAAGGGCATTGTGTTGTAGCATTATACTCCGAACGGTGTGATGAACGCCGTTTTCTCTTGATCTTCGACCTTGAGTCGAATCTGGTTGTAGCCTGAGTAGGCGTCGAGGAAGGAGAGTTTCTCACAACCTGCAGTCGAATCGATGATCTGATCGATCCGAGGAAGAGGGAAGTGGTCCTTTGGGCAATGTTTGTTTAGTGACGTGAAGTCTACGCACATCCGCAGGATGTCCGTGTCCTTCTTTGAAACCATCACCGTGTTTGCCAGCCACTCGCTTTCCTTGATTTCCCGGATGAAGTCTGCTGCAAGTAATCTGTTGATTTCCTTGCCGATAGCTTCGGCTCGTGGCTCCGACAGTCTTCGGATGGACTGCTTGACTGGCTTGGTGTCTGGAAAGACATTGAGTGCGTGCTCGGCGAATTCCCTGGGAACTCCTGGCATGCCCGCAGGACACCAGGCGAAAATTTCCCAGCGCTCACGGAGGAATTCGACGAGCGCGCCTTCCTATGCGGTGCTGAGGTCGTTGGCGATTAGCGCCGTCTTGGAGGCGTCCGTCGGATGGACCTGCACCTTCTTGGTGTTGACGGTGGAGTCGAAGGACATGTCAGGTGCGTTCTACCTTGTGACTGGGGGTAGCCCATTGTCCGTCACCTCGCGGAGCCTTACGAGCTCGTCTTGCATGCCGAAAGACTGGGAGATTTTGTTGAAATCCCTGTCGCATTGGTCCGATCGGGTGAAGCTCCCGTGGACTGTGATGACGCCCCTTGGTCCTGGCATCTTGAGTAGTAGGTATGCGTAGTGTGGGACGGCCAGGAACCTTGCGAATGCTACACGCCCCAAGATGGCGTGGTATTGCGACGGCCAGTCCACCACTTCGAATTCTAGGCGCTCCTGCCGAAAGTTGTCCGGCTTCCTGAAGATGACGTCGAGCCCTATTTTGCCCAGGGGGAATATGCCCTTTCCTGGGACAATGCCGTGGAACGTTGTGTCTGATTGTTCCAGGCTGCATTGCGGGATCCGCATAGCTGCTAGAGTGCTTGCGAACATTAGGTTGATGCCGCTGCCGCCGTCCATGAAGACGCGACTCATCTCGAAGCCTCCGATCTGCGCCTCCAGCACCAGGGCAGCATGACCTGGGCGAGGGATCTGGCACGGGTGATCCGCGCGAGTGAATGTGATGCAGGACTCCGATCCGCTGAGGTACTCAGGAATTGCAGGCGGAGTTGCCACGGCCAAGTTGATTTGTCGGGTGATTTTCTTCTGCACCCTGTTGGTGGGGCGTCCCTTCTGGATCATATTTAGTGCTCCCTTTGGTGGGGGGTATGGGACCCCGGCATTGTTTTGCGCTGGTGCGACTGGCTGATTTGGGCCTCCGATAGGCGGCGGTGGAGGAGCTCCGTGTGCTATTTCACCTGGCGCAGGTGCGTTTCCAAACGCGGGGATTGGGGCTTGTGGCCTCATCTGCACCATGCCTTCGCTGAGTTTCTGGAACTCGCGGCAGTCCTTGAGCATGTGGCTGGCTTTCTTTTTGCCATCCTGTTTGTCGATGTAGAAGTGGATGGTGCATGGACCCGAAAGTTTGTCGAATGCTGAGGGTCCGTTGTTGCGGTCGTGGCGTTGCCACGACTGTGTTGGTCGTCCGCTGTCGCGGAAGTTTCCACTGCGGTATCCTCCGCTGTTGTGGCTGTTGTCATTACGGCGGTCGGCGTAGCCGGCCGCGACCATGTCGGGTCCGTCGCGGTCCTCGTAGACACGCGATCGCCTCTTGCTGCGGCGTTCACGTCTTCGGCCGTAGTCGTCCTCTTCATCTGATTGCGCTCGTTGGATGCAATCTTCGCCGTCTGCCCAACTGTTGGCGATTTCCATGAGGTGGTCGAGTGTCTTGGGCTTTACACGCCCAAGTTCCTCCTTGAAGTCTGGGCGCTTGACGCCGTCCCTGAAGGCGTTGATGGCCCGCTCTTCGGAGATGTGTGCTGCGGAGTTCTTGGTTGTAGACCAGCGTAGTATGTACGAGCGAATAGATTCACCCGTTCTCTGAGTACAGGCTCGCAATTCTTCGATTGAGGCGGGCCTCTTGCTGGTGCCTTTGAAATTTCGGATGAAGCTATAAGCGAGTTCCTCCCAGCTTCGGATGGATCCTGATGATAGGCTGCTGAGCCAGACCCGCGCTGCGCCTGTCAGCTGCAGCTAAAGGCATTGCATGGCGGTTTCTTTGTTGCCTCCATGAAGCTTGACGGATGACAGATGGTCGCTGAGCCAGGACTTTGGATCTTGCGTGCCATTGAACTTCGGAGTATCCGAAGGAAGCTTGAAGTTGCGTGGCATCTGTGTTCGCCGAACGGATCTGCTGAAGCATCGAGCTCCGCAGAGTTCTCCTTCGTCTTCATCCATCTCAGATTCAGACGAGCATGCGCGTTTGGCGCGTGCTTTGTCGATCTTGCGCTGTGTAAGCTTGTCTCTGGCGTCGTAGTCGCGTTTATGGCGGTGCGAGCTCTTCTTCTTTCGAGGAAGATCGTGCTCCTCTTCCTCTTCGGATGAGGGGGTGGGGCTCCGGTCGCGCCTGGCCGGAGCTTTCTTCTTCGGCTCCACAGGAGCGTCTTCGTGGAGCGCAGCTCCGATTAGTCCTAGTCCGGTAAGTGCGGACCTATGCATGGCCCTTTTCGGGTCCCCCTCCGGAGGTGGGTGAGCCGCGAGATATGCAGTGGCTGCCATGATCGCAGCTTGTGGCGTCTTCGGGATGATGTTGCCGTCGGCATCCATATCCATGAACGATGTGTGGAGAGTTCGGGTCACATCACGCCGCTCCTTGGGATCCATGTTCTCCACCCGAGAGCGGTGCTTGTTTCCCTGGTTTCCGTTTGTGCTAGAGCCGGGTGCCATGGCGGAGAGCGCAGCTCGTCGCGCGCTGGACTCGGAGGCTGCTTGCTTGCGTTTGTCGAGCGTCTCCTGCATCTTGACTTGTTTCTTGTGCTCCTCGATGAGGAGGTAGTGGTATGCCATCAGTAGGTCACGTGAGGCGTCTGCAGGCAAGACGGCGTCGCCTGCGACAGCACGGCGCGCCTGCACCATCCTTCTTTGCTAAGTTGGATGACGTGGCCGTTGTTTTCCCTGTTGGGTGGGGGGGACTGGCTTCTTCTGTTTTCGCCGTTTTCGCTGTTTCGGTTGGGCGGCGGGTTAGGCGTTTCCTCGTCGGTTTGGATGACTGCGGTGCATAGATAGCGCTTGCAGATTGGTTGGCTGCTGCCGCAGCTTTCGGATCCGGAACCGTAGGTCCCTTCATCCGAAGGTGGATCGCACAGATCGGAGTTGCAGCTGCTGCTGTAGAACTCATCTGTCGATGGTGACGTGCGTAGCACGGGGTGTGGAGCCCACGAGGCGGGCCTGATTGACGGCACGGGCACCCGCTCAGGGAGGCGGAGGGTGCCAGTTTGTCCCACCTGGAAGCAGAAGCTCCCGAACAAAATTTCGAGTCCGTCGCCTACGGGCTCGAAATCCTTCATGGTGGCCGGCGAGTGGGCGGTGAAGTCGAAAGCGCCGTAGAGGAGGTGATTCTCCGTCGCCGTGGAGTTGTAGATCGATCGGGTCGGAACCGTCACGACCGCACAATCAGCAGCCCCAATTCCCACAGACGGCGCCAATTGACGAGGTTTAATCTCGTCAATGCCCATTGTTATGGACTTGGGTTTTGGAGAAGATGGGGATGCTGGAGATCGTGGCACGGTTAACAGACAAACAACCAGGGGACACGAGATTTACCCAGGTTCAGGCCCCCGGAGGGAAAACCCTACTCCTGCTTGTCTGCTCTTGATTACGGCGGAACCGAAAGTTACAGGGTGCGCAGATTCGATCTAACGTGGATGCGTGTGCGAAAGTATGAGTCGAGAGATCTAGGACGTGCCCTTCTGGCCTTTATATAGACTTAGGCAGGTCCCGGGCATAGTCCTAGTCGGTTACAAGTTTTAGGGTTTTACCCCTTTAAATTTCCTATCTCCGCTAGTCTTGCTCTCCAAGGATCCGAAGGCGTTATGGGCCTTGGCCACCCGAAAATCTTCAAGGGCCAGCGTATATCTGCTGTGGGCCTTCCTTGGGCTGGACCAGGTATGCTGAAGTCACGTACCCGTAGGGTATAACCATGTCACCATAGCGGGAGCAAGCACCAGAGCTGTAGGTGGCGCGCGAACCACCGGCGAAGGCGCTGGCCAGAGCTCGCTGCCGCGCGGGAGCTGCCCGCCTCGGCATCGTGCGCGCCGGGCACGAGCCCGAACCCGCCCAAGCCGGTGAGGTAACACGGGTGCGCGCAAGTGCGCCCCACGCGCGCCTGTGTGGACCGGTGCCTACGTTGTTCCTCCTCTCTAGGCGGTGGCTCGACCACCGGAGCCCCTTCCGCGGGAGCTCGAAGCGCCGCCTCGGCCGGCCAAAAAATAGACTGAACTCTGTGTGATAATTCTGTGGTAAAACAAAGCTTTTTTTGATACAATGGTATCCATAATTTCCGTGTCATTGAACTGGGCTTCCTTGGGCTAATTTCTCCACTGGGCTGCTACTGGGCTGTGTGTGTGTGAGAGAGAGAGCTAGCAGACCAACCTCTGGAGCCGTTTCCGAATTTCCGTTCAAAATGTCTTCTCCTCAGGCAGCCGCGAGACTCATCTCCTTCATCGACCTGCGCGTTATTTCTTTCCAATTTTGCTCCACCCCCAGCAAGATCTCATCCTCCTCCTCCCAAGTCCCAACTCTCAATTCCCCCTTCCGTTTGCCCTAGCCAGCCGCCGCCGGTGACATGGAAGAGAATGATCCTCTCGCCAGCGGCGACCAGCCTACCCCGCAGCTTCCCGACGACCTCCTACGCAACATCTTCCTCCGCCTTCCGCCGGATCCCACAGCCTTTACCTTCGTCTCCGGTGCCTACAAAGCCTGGCGGCGCGTCGTCCACGACGACGCCAACCTCCTCCGCTCCCTCCGCGAGGCGCACGGCAACGCCCCACCGCTCCTCGGCCTCTTCTCCGACGCTGTCTACGGCGAGCTCCATTTCACCCCCAACCCCACCCCCTTCTACGGCGCGATGAATCTTCCGGCGCCGCCACCGCTTTTCCACGCGTACGGCTGCACGCATGGCCGCCTGCTCCTCCACGGCGCCGGCGGCGAGCCCCTCCTCGTCTGGGACCCTCTGACAGGGGACGAGCACCTCGTCCCGTCGCCGCCGCCGGGCTTCCTCCCCGGGCAGAGCTGCGGTGCGGCGCTGGTCTGCGACGCAGATCACGCCGACAACGGCGACTGCCACTCGTCTCCCTTCCGTGTCGTCTTCGCCTACAGCGAGGACGTGCCTCCCAGGCACACCTTTGCCTGCGTGTACAGCTCCGTGACAAGTAGCTGGGCTCCGGCGGCCACCATGGACGTCGGTTGCCACTTCGACCGGAAGCCGGGCGCCGTGGCCGGAAACGGCGCCGCCGTGTACTGGATGACTGGGGAGGCTACTAAAGTGCTCGAGTTCCACCTGGACACGCAGAGGCTGGAGCTGACTGAGACGCCGGTAGAAGTACGGGGCTGCGAGTTCTTTATCATGCCGTCCATGGACGCCGGTAGGTTCGGCCTTGCGGGCGTGATGGGGGACTACGTGTTGCTCTTCTCGTGGGAGGATGGCGTCGCAGACTGGGTTCACCGTACCATACTTCTACTGGACGACTTCCTCCCGGTTGATCATGCATATGCTAACCAACAGTTCCAGATAGGCGAAGATGGGGTCTTGCGTTCTGACGATGATGATGAGGAGGATGAGATGGACGCCCCAATGGAGCCCAAGGTGGTCGGCGTCTCTGAGAATGGAGACGCTGTTTTCTTGCACACGGAGCTTGGTCTGTTCATGATCGACTTGCAGTCCGGGCAGAGTAATCAAGTGCCTACTCCAACGACATACTTCTCCCTTATTTATCCCTACTCCACCTTCTACACAGCAGGTACGTACGTACAATACTTTACAATATCTATATTTACTTTTTGTGAAAGATAGGAAAAATATTTGGCTCAATTCAGTGAATAATAAAGAGAAGTTTATTTGCAACCATGTTTAGTCTTACAAGCCACCAACACACAGAAGCCTACTCTCCTGAAATTAACAAACTCGAATGCTTTGCTCATGCTAACACCCAATTCCTAGCTTCCATCTTGATTTTGTCGAACATCACGGTGGGCATATGCATGGTCGTGTTCACATCTTTGAAGATCCTTGCATTGCCTTCATTCCAAAGCTCCCAACAAACTAGCATGAGAAGTGAGGCCATGGCTTTTGTCTCTTACCATGGGAAAGAACAATCTTGTGCCAACATTCCTCCACCTCGTCGAAAGCGCTCCAAGATGTTGGGTCGAAGTCATGTAGCCACAACCACACCTTTATCATAGAGATATATCTACCTAGCTAGGAATAATCTAGCTTGTATATAACAAAAAAAATTTGCAAATGAGATGTCACTTATATGCCATGAAAATCCTAGCATTAGAAATTTATTTTTAATAAAAATTCGAGTGTGTACTTTTCTGTGACATATAACTCATGTGTTATAGGTAAAAAATCGATGAATTATAAATACATGCCGACCTAAAAAACCAAAAGGATGGAGTGTATGGGATGCTTTTGTGAGACCGGCCTAAGTTTTCTTTGGAGGAAGGCAACACCTATGGCACATTTTTTATAATAATTACCATGCTATATTCATAGTAGAAAATACTACATGGTAGAGATACATAAGCTGACGCTAGGGATTACTTAAAAAAATTAGCAAATCTTTGAGGTCTTGAAACTCTTCCTTCTTCCAAGACTCAATTTTGTATTTTTCTGAAGGCAGACGAAAACTGACAGATATCAAAACACAACATGCACATATCAATGATGGTTTTTCCATAATCTTAGTTTGAGGCATAGTGGTAAGTGGTAACTCTACGTGCACGCCTACATCCATTAGGAAAATTAATCAACATTGCCAATACCGGTATTCCAGGAAAAAGCAACCAAATAGCTTAGTCGATGTCGCTGGCAAAACGAGAGTGCAAATCACCATTTCCGAGGACGTAGCAGCCGGGACAAATATTTCAAGATTAATACTCTACACATAAACCATGAGAAAAAAATCCAAAATTGATATGGGGAAGTAAGATCCGAAAGACCGTACCTATGAGACCATAATCTTTCAATGCAACAATTGAGGCCGGGAAGGACATATCGTTGTCGAATGAAGGGACAAGTATCACTTATTATAGACGATGCAATCTCTATTGACATATATGTCAAAAAAATATGGCTACTAAAATACCAATCTAATCTTTTGAAAACACTATTTTTATTGAAAGCTCAACCCATAGATTAGCTATTGCACATCTCACGACGCCGTTGAGACCGGCCAAATGAGGGGAAACCGATCTATGTAGGAGTTGGAGAGGCAACACATATGTCACTTGATTAGATAAACTGGGGAACGTTTAAGAGGGGCCAGGAGGCGGGGAAAATACTTACCAGCGCACTGAAAACCCGAGAGCTCTCCTACATCTTTTAAACCTTACATGATTATTTAAGTAACATATTAATTTTGGAGGTTTTACTTTCGTTATCTTGCATACTGAAGGCAAGAACGACATGTTGGGAATCAAAAACTATTCGAGGCTGTCTTTTGTTAATAGAGTACATTCAGTGTGACAACAATATGTACTGGACATGAAAAATCTCTACTTGAATTTTGAAGATAGCGATTCTGTATTTTGTGAGAAGTTCTGTTTTTCATTTGTATTATTCTATTTGTTTCATTAGTTTATTTTCTTTGGTCTTTTAGATGAACCTGGCTATATATTATGATCGATCAAAATATCGATGGTTAATGTTATGTGGTTACTGTAGCACACATGTTCACAATACAAGACTTTCGAATGCCACATCTTATTCTTTTACATTTACGGATGGACCCAAGATTTGAGTAAGGGGGGGTGGGGGGGAGGCGAGGGTGAAGAAGACGACGACCACATGAAGCTACTAGAGCTGTGTTTTTGTTTTATATTAATCCGTAATATCTCCCAGTGCTACAATATTGAATAATATAAGTTCTAAAAATTAGGTATAGCACCAAGGGCTCTTGATAAGATACAAACTGATATTTCCTGCATATATCGATTGTATAGAGATCATCATGTCCTCTCGGTTAGATTTGCATTTGTTTTCATAAAGTACACTTCCAATTGATTACTAGAAGTTCATATAGTCCTAGTTAGTGATACGAGTTTATATCAAACTAGAAGACAATTCTTAATAGTATGCCAAGTGCAATTGATTTAATGAAAATATAGTAATTTGAATAAATCTACTGATACGATACCTAGGTCTTGGGGCACCCATGTGAGCATGCACTGGAAGGTTGTAGACTCTTCAGTCTTTAGATCGATCCACCATGCATGGGTGATGGGCGTGTGGCATCCAGGCGGACATGGAGACAGCTTGTCAATGATGGGTGCGAGGCTCAAACTGGTGGCTTTGGCTATGCCCTAGCGGCGGCCGACAGCAAACGGTTTCTATCAATCAAGTTTACCGCCATGGAAAGATGTCGTACGAATTGATCCTCTTTTGTTGTTATCAAAGACCATATACTTGCTACAAATTATCCTAGAGAACTACTGAAATAGTGCTAATCTCAAATAGAAATTGTTTGGAGGGGGGCGATGGTTGTGTGTGCAAGTGACTAAGCTAGTACTGAACTATATTAAGTAACCACTCTAAATAATATACTGGTACACATCAACATGTTGCCATAGATCCATCAGAGGTATTATATGTGTGTTTTCCTAAATAAACTACTATTGAAGTTTTAAGTTGTCTACATAAGTCAATAGATCCATTGGTTGTTGAGTTTACAAGTGCTATTTGTTGGGGCAAAGTTTATCATTGAGATATATCTACGTAGCTTGTATAACAAATTCTATTTAGTGCTGAATGCTGATTAATGTTTATCATGTTCATGAATACCGATCAGCATATTCTAAATTTAATTTACATCATACTACTATATATCTCATTCATTTCTAAGACATGTGTGTATTCTCTAGATCATCAGTTTCCGAATGAGATATCACTTATATGCCACGAAAATCCTAGCATTTTCCGATGTACTTTTCTGTGGCATATTATTCATGTGCTATAGGTAAAAAAATCGATGAATTACAAATACATGCCGGCCTAAAAAACCAAAAGGATGGAGTGTATGGGGATGCTTTTGTGAGACCGGCCTTAGTTTTTTTTTTGGGAAAGGCAACACCTATGGCACTTTTTTGATAATCATTACCATGCTATATTCATAGTAGAAAATACTACATATGGTAGAGATACATAAGCTGACGCTAGGGATTACATAAAAAAACTAGCATATCTTTGAGGTCTTCAAACTCTTCCTTCTTCCAAGACTCAATTTTGAACTTTTCTGAAGGCAGACGAAAACTAACAGATATCAAAACACAACATGCAAATACCAATGATGGTGTTTCCATAATCTTAGTTTGAGGAGCAGTGGTAACACTACGTGCATGCCTACAGCCATTAGGAAAATCAATCAACATTGTCAATACCGGTATTCCAGGGAAAAGCAACCAAATAGCTTAGTCGATGTCGTGGCGAAACGAGAGTGCAAATCACCATTTTCGAGGACATAGCAGCCGGAACAAATATATCAAGATTAATACTCCACACATAAACCGTGAGAAAAAAAATCCAAAATTGATAAGGGGAAGTAAGATCTGAAAGACCGTACCTATGAGACCTTAATCTGTCAACACAACAATTGAGGCCGGGAAGGACATCTCATTGTCGAATGAAGGGACAAATATCACTTATTATAGACGATGCAATCTCTATTGACATATATGTAAAAAAATATGGCTACTAAAATACCAATCTAATCTTTTGAAAACACTACTTTTATTGAAATCTCAACCCATAGATCAGGTGCTGCACACCTCACGATGCCGGTGAGACCGACCAAAGGAGGGGGAACCGATCTATCTAGGAGTTGTCGAGGCAACACATATCTCACTTGATAAGATAAACTGGGAAAGTTTAGGAGGGGCTAGGAGAGGCGGGGAAAAGACTTACTAGCGCACTGAAAACCCGAGAGCTCTCCCACATATTTTAAACCTTACATGATTATTTGAGTAACATATTGATTTTGGAATTTTTTACTTTTGTTATCTTGCATACTGAAGGCAACAACGACATGTTGGGAATCAAAAACAATTCGAGGCTATTTTTTGTTAATAGAGTACATTCAGTGTGACAACAATATGTTCTGGACAGAAAAAAATTCTACTTGAATTTTAAAGATAGCGATTCTGTATTTTGTGAGAAGTTCTATTTTTCATTTGTATTATTCTGTTTGTTTCTTTAGTTTATTTTCTTTGGTCTTTTAGATGAACCTGGCTATATATTATGATCGATCAAAATATCGATGGTTAATGTTATGTGGCTACTGTAGCACACATGTTCACAATACTAGACCATTGAATGCCACATCTTATTCTGTTATGTTTATGGAGGGACCCAAGATTTGAGTGGGGGGGGGGGGGAGGGTGAAGAAGACGACGACGACATGAAGCTACTAGAGCTGTGTTTTTGTTTTATATTAATTCGTAATTTCTCCTAGTGCTCCAATATTGAATAATATAAGTTCTAGAAAATAGGTATAGCACCAAGGGCTATTGATAAGATACAAACTGATTTTTCCTGCATATATCGATTGTATAGAGATCAACATGTCCTCTCTGTTAGATTTGCACCAAGGGGCGATGGTTGTGTGTGTGTGGGGGGGGGGGGGGGGGGGAGGGGGGATTAGACCCCTGCTTGCCCTGACTCGGCCCCTGGTCACGTTCAATGGACTTAAGCTTCCTATGTACATGTAACTAAGTGAGCAGTTTCTTAATTAGTCTATTGAATTTTATTGTTGTATTTAGAATCATGGATTACATGTGTTATATCAAGTGACTAGTACTGAACTATATTAAGTAACCACTCTAAATAATATACTGGTACACATCAACGTGTGACTATAGATCCATGGGAGGTTACATATGTATGTTTTCCTAAATAAACTACTATTGAAGTTTTAGTTATCTACATAAGTCAATAGATCCATTGGTTGTTGAGTTTATAATCGTGATTTGCTGAGGCAAAGTTTCGTAACCATAATTTAGTTGCTATGTATTTGTTTTTTTTGCCACACCAGGCTTGCCGCACTTTATTACCCATATGGCCCATTTTTTATACAATCAAAATTTTCCTAAATTTGCGAAAGTTTGGCGTCAAACATTTCATCTACCATTTTTTGGCTGCCACACTTTTTTTGTCTGGCCACACTTTAGCTTGGCAAAATGTGATTGTGAGCCAAACATGCCCATATCACAAAAGATAGTGAGATTTGGGTATGTTGATCAATTTGGTGCAAATTTTTAATGATTTTGTTATATTATCACCAATTGCATTTCTTCATTTATATCAAGTAAATAAATAATGGGGCAGATGATCACTATGGTTTATTTTAGCATATATAAGGGGTCCTCCCAAGTTATTCTGTGTGATTCCCAGTAGACTATTAATTCCCTGTGAACTTCTACTAACCGACACTCACTATTTTCTACAAAAATGCATACACATACATGCACACAAATGGTGAAAGATTTTTCATATCAAGAACTCATGTAAAAATTATTGCCTATCCTTTAAAATTTGAATGTAGTAGCTACACTCATGTAATTTTTCTAAAAATAATATGGTTATGATCTTAACATTGATTTGACTTGAATTAATTTTATACGATTTTGAAATTCTTAATAGGGTTTTGATTAGAAATAGTTGTTCGATAGTACTCGCAATACTACATATATACTTCAAACTCTTGTTTCTTTTGTAACACTAGCCGCAACCTATATACTTGAATTTATGGAGGGTTGTAATTGGATTTTCTAATTTCAGAAATAGTATTTGTCCATCTTATCTCAATTCATGCATGATTCCAGATAATCCACTTGGATCTTATTACATGATTTATACTCTATATTTCGATCACTATGTGTTTCTTTGCCTTGAAACTTGTTTTTAGTATATTTTCTAGCTGAGGGAATCAAGAGCTATATTGCATCATCTAGACTTCTTGTGCAACTTAACTACTCGAGGACAGATCTAACAATGTAGAGGGAGTAACATTAACAAAATACATAAAGGTTTCTGTACCGTTGACTCACATGATTGATATATCTTCTTTTATTCCCTATATATTTTTGTAAACAAGATATGGTTTTTCACTAAGAGATATAGTTCCGTAGATAGAGTTGCAGAGAAAAACAATATGTGATGTAACTTTAGAAAATGAACCAGATTATATACATTTTATAGAAAATCTAGGAAATATGCAAAACACATCTTATTTTGCGTGTTGCATCAAGAAACGTCTCCTCTAACTTTAGTCAACACAAATATCTAGCAAAATTTTACATTCCTAAGTGTTCTCGAAATATCACATTAACTAAGACAACAAAAATGTGCCTTTGTACCTTATATAGGTATGGTCGGTAGGGTTACAAGTCAACCTTATCCCCCATAACCTTCTCAATTCATGTGTGCATACAAGCGTAACATGTATTTCCATTTGTGTATGTTGCATGTTTCCGTAGTTGATTAGTTCGTTTCAACTTATTTTATACTGAAGTTTATTTCAGAAATGTATGCATCCCTATTGAGGTATATATTATTATATCTCTTATACTGGATCTTAAATATTTCCTGTTCATTTGTGCAGTTGGAAAACTAGTGCTTGATGATACACAACAGGAGCAAGAGAACAAACAAATTCAATCAGGTCAGCAACTCAATTATTTTGTTACTTATGATAAGCTTAATGATGTTATGAAGTCAGATAAATGTTGTAGTGGTATGTATTATCGTGAGAGGACTAAGTGGCAGACCTTGTAATGGATAGGTTATTACTTGATGATACACACTGGCACATTCACTGCTATAGATACACCTAAAGGCCTCCCAAGACTGGTCAGGAGCCTATCGGTGGTTAAGGATTAGTGGTGATGAGAAAACCTGCTCATACCCATAGTAAAACTGGAACAAAAATCTCCAGCCCCAACCCGAGACAACACCCAACACCACTCATACCTGTGGTCAGAGCTCGATTGTCTATCTTCTATTTCGTCTTCACTTCATAGCCGCCCATCATAGCTGAGATCGGAGATACCAGCTGATCCATGATGACTCCCGCGGTAATATAACTACTAACAATAATGAACTTTGTAGTCAGTGGAGAACGACTAATAGCAGGTGTTTTTCCCACTTATATAGATGAAGGGTTGTTGTAGAATGTATATATTATATAACCAACGAATGATAAGTTTGATCTATCAGCTTGATGCAATTTTGAGATGACTTGTGATATTGTACAATTGTAGATGGGCGTAGGAATAGACACTATCAAAAGGTTTGGATAAGTTTCCATACGATTTCATCCTTTGGTCTTTTTTGCTTTTCTTATAGGTGGAGAAATCAGTGCTCAAGGTGAAAATTAGTGATGGCCGTGCTGACTAATTTTTGTCAGTGAAGAGGTGATGACTAACTGTATCCTAGCATCTGGTAGCTTTTTTAAATGTTCTGTTGTGACTTAATTAAATATATAGTAAATTTGTTTCGATTATTAAAAAGAGTTATTTTTTTTCATTTTTCTGCTTGTAGGATAGGTTGCTGCAATAATTTCCAGGTTACCTCAAAGTTAAATGTTTATTGTACAATATCTGGTTGCAAATGAACATCGACTATTATCCTAACAAAATAATTACCTTAATTTATGATGGTTAACTTTGTATATGGAGATGAATATCTTGAGTGGGCGCTTAGCATCACCGAATGTTTTTGGACAAAAATGTGATGCCAAAAGACATGTGAACTTACCACACACAAATTTGTCTTTGATCATTATAATACAGTTAGAAGCACTACAAATTTCAACCATTTATTCTTGGCAGTAGAGGGCAGGCCATTAGAAAAAAATTATTGGCACAAAAATTAGACTATGAACTTCCTTGCTTTTATATTTATCGTATGTAATGTAGGGTTTACCATAATATATTTAACTGGTTGAATAAGCATAGGGACACATTATGGTGTTCTTAATGTTTATATTAAGAGAATATTATATATATAATATAGACTACAATGTGGTGTTCTTAATGCTTATAAATAGACTACATTGTATAGGAAAAATACTTCTTACTCCGCGGATATATATATATATATATATATATTATATTTTATACATGGACAGATAGGTTTCTGATATTATGTAGTATTATTTTCAGGAGACTAACAAGAACGTTGATTTTTTAGGTACCAAGAGCATACAACATCTATGGTGATTTGATAGAATGGACCTGATTGATTGAGCTTCAAAATTCCGTATGTCCTAACAATGTAGTTGTTGTATACATGTAACTGTCTTTCCCTTTTATTGTATTGTATCTGTAATATTCTCAACGATTTTCACTACTCCCTGGTCTCAGAATAGTTTGCATTAACAATTGTGTATTGTGATCTACAAAATCTATTTAATTCTTCACATCTTTGGCTTGCGTTTGATTGTAGTAATTATACATCCTATTTCCATCACATCGCATTGTTATCTGTACATCATTAATCATTTTTAGATGGCATATTCTCCCAAATTATGCCTCCATGAATGTTAAGTGGGTATTTCCGTACTATGATTTATGTAGCTTCCACATGTATGAAAATTGAACTCATGCTTGCTCCTCGATCACCCAGGTGAATGAATACTGGAAAGCCACAAGCCAAAGATCACAGCCTAGAATGCAACCTATGTAGTCCCGTGATATATATCTTATGTATCTATTCCATTATATGCCATTCTTTAGTTTCCGCAACTAATTTGTATAGGTAGTTCATTGACCATCGTGCTTTACCATCTCCGCACTCTTCTTGGTGTGCCCTCTGTTGATTAGGGTCCCATCATTGATGTGAGAATGAGTCGACAAGACCATGTGACACTCATGTTGGAGTCCCGTGAGGCGAAACTGAATCACCACCAGATCTCTATTCTGATGAAGAGATTTCCCTGTTCGACTTGATCCAGGAAGAATAAAAAAATAGATTATCTCTAGGGGTCAATATCCTAATCAGAAATCAAAACCACCTAATGTGCCATTACCTACTTTAAAACATTTGTGGCTGACATCCTACAAAAGTTAACACTGGGAGGTTATTTGTCGATTGAAAGATATCTATGGTGACATATATGCTAAATGTGCCACAGTTTGATTATTTTTATTAGCACCCGCTAGGAGTGGGGAGAGTTGGTGAGTTGGTAGTAAATATCATGTTGAACGTTCATCTTAAACTATATGTTTCGATAGTTTGTCCACTAGGTGTGTTTCTATATTTTAGCGCTAGAAGGCACAACCAAACATACCTGGTGTGCAGAACTGGAAAGGCTCACAATTTTAACAGGTGATACATCCTCAAATTCTATAAGTCATGTGCAATGTATGCTCTTATAAAGGTAACAGAGAATAAAATCCCAGATATTTTTCCTTTAGCAGGCTTTATCCTTGGTTTGGGGTTGGCCACTTCATGAGGAACCAATGCCACACCAATGCTTCTAGCTATTCTTGCAAGTGGATTTTGTTTTGCAAGTGACACACAGATTCCAATTAACACTAAATGTCATTACTTATCTTTGAACTCGACATCGACATGGCCTAATATTTTTGTCCTTCGGGTTTTTATTTAAATTCACGAGAGAGGGAGAGCGGGAGAAGACATACCCTGTTTCTGAATTTCAATTCAAAAACACACGTTCGTCACCTCAGCACTATAGGAAATAGGCCAGGCGCCGACGGCCAGACCCCGTCGGCGTAGCCCCTGAATTCCATCGGCGTAGGTTACACCGACGGTTGCCGTCGGCGTATGACTGTCGGCGTACGACCCCGTAGGCGTAGCCCGTTTGCCCGTCAGCGTAGAGTATACCGTAGGCGTAAAGGATGTGGGACCCACATCACAGGATCCCACATGCAAGTATTTTTTTTCTCATTTTGCTTCCCCTAGCCAGGATTCCTCTTCGTCCTCCTCCCAAGTCCCAACTCTCAATCCCTCTAGCCCTAGCTATAGGCGTCATCAAATCAACCTCCTTGACCAGTGTACACCATGGATTGCCGATCTCTCGAAATAGGCTTTCTCCCGCTTTATAAATAAAGCACACAGGTAAGACCACTGCTGGGCCAGACAGCACAACGCCCAAAGGAAGATACACCCCACGATACAAGAGGCTAGGAAAAACCCAAGCCCAAGCCGAAAACAAGAAGTAATAAAATAAAAATAAAGCCGAGAACAGCGTTGTGCCGAAAACAGAAACAACTCGTAACCGATGCGCCCTCCAGAGAAGTACCACCACACGTCCCGCAGTCCAAAGCGTCTGCGTACCAAAAACGCACCTCCAAGAAGGGGAGTGACGACGACGACATTACTGTCCGGCCAGGACCTAGGGTTTCCCCTAGTACATAGCTAGGAGGGGTGGGGGAGGGATGTCCCCGACACCCTTCAAGAAGGAAGGTGATACCCGCGGGCGTCACCGTGCCGGTGTCAACACACAAGGATTTCTCCCAACCCCTCCAGAACCACACTCCCGAGAACTTTGTAAAGCTCCACAAATATCGTCACCCACGAGAACGTGCCATCCTGGTCTTGAAGTCGCCACCGCCGTCACACCGAGAGCCACGGCGCGAAGCCGGTAGGCCGAGGGAGCGGGGCCTTCGGCGAGGGCCGACATGCCAACAGTACGCGGAAGGGAACTACCTCCACCACCAGCAGGTGGTAGCCGACCGGATGCAGCAGCAAGACAAACCTGGCCCTCCGGCCCGACTAAGCCCATGGAGGCCCGTGAAGTCCTACCGTCGCACTGCAACAAGGGTGCCACCGAACACGCCAAACGCCGCCCTAGGACCTACTCCTCCTCCCAGGGGATTCACCGCAACGGCAAATCCTGGCCGTCAAGTAACAGCATCATCGCCACAGAGCTCCCCCGGGCCTTCCAGACCACCGTCGGTCTGGGGATCTCATGTCACCTCCCGAAGCCTCCTCCGCCGGAGGGACGTCGTAGCCGTCCACCTTCCATGGCCGCCGCCCCGGTGTCCACGAGCTCGAGTCCTTACCTCCACCAGCATCACACTCCAAAGGCCGTCGAAATGGGTAGGGTGATCGGGCGCCATCTCCAGAGGTTGTAAGTCCGGCGCAGCCACCAAAGTGCGGGGTATTACCCACCACCACCCGAAGCAGCCGCTGTTCGGACGCAGCGGCAGGGCTGATCAACCGGGATCAGGCCCAGATCAGCCCACGGGCCCCAGAGGCCCGCAGGCCCAGATCAGGCCCAAACCTGGCCAATATTAGCCCCGTTGTCGCGCTACTGCGCCTTGGTCTCGCCGCCGACCGAGCCTCGGAGGACGTCCTCTCAGCACCACCACCACTGAGCCGACCTCCATTGTGCTCCCCCGCCGCCGGCAGGGCGCCGCCACAGGCCCTCCCCGAGCCAGCCCTAGGGCACCTAGGGAAGAGGTGCACCGCGCCGTCCAAGATCAGAGGAAGCCGAGCCCGCAACCCTCCACCGTCGGACACGCTCACCCGCCCCGCAGCGCCGCCACCAGGGCCGTCGTCCTGCAGCCGCCAGATCTAGGGCGAGCCCAGGCCGGCCACCACTGTGGCCACAAGGACCAGCGCCATCGCAAATGCGCACGCACGCCGTCCCCAAGCCAGTCTGGAGGAGCACGCCACTGCCAGAGCACCGCCACCACCGCTGCGCACCGCCCCCAGGCCGAGAGCCCCCGAGCTCCTCACCTAGCGCGCGGGGGAGGACAAATCCGCTGCCACCGACGCCGCACGAGCTTTGCCCGGCGGCCCACGTCGGCGGCGGGGTTCCCGATGACCCACTCCACAATATTCTTGGTACATCGTGCACAATAAGGAAAAACTCTCCGCCCCTTCCGTGCAGCAATGCATAGTCCAACCCCTGGCCTCTTCTCTAGCGCCCTTGAGGTGGCGGTCCTGTTCAAATGAAATTCAGTTGAAGGAGTACACAAGATTATGTTATTTACACTTACAGTTTTACGGTGAATTGTAATTTTACAAAGAAATGATTTTCGTCAGACCAAGAAGGGTGATTATCTGTTAGGTACCAAGATAAGCATCTCAGGTTCTTTGATAGAATGGAAGTGATTTTCCTGAGCTTCAGAACTCTTCTTGTCATGCACAATGGTGTATGCTTATAATAGTGTGTGTTTTAGTCGATCTGAATTATCCTCAACGGTTTCCCCTACTCGTGGTGTCTAAATATTCTTGGGAATATCCGCGTGAAGTGAACTTCAAACATTTTGTCTAGAAATATATTTGGATTGTGCAATGTTACCCACACAAGTATGTTTCATAATAAGGTTTATATTGTTAGTTACATTTTAGTAATTATTTACATAACTCTTCCATTGTATGATCATGTGCCTCCAGAGACACAAAGGAAAATCAAACACTCAACGGTGCTGACCAGCCTACCATCACGTAGCTTCCCGATAATCTACTCTGTAACATCTTCCAACGCCTCCCTTTGGATCCTAGCGCCTTCAGGTTCGTCTATATATGTTGCCTACAAAGAGTGGCGACGCATCATCCATGGCACTAGTAGGAAAAATCTTACTGGTAGGGTGTGCAGGAATGCTACCATGGTCAAAAATTCATAGCACTCAGAACTTGGACGGTATCAAGAACAAGCTAAGCGCAACAATGTTGACTCTACATGACTAGAGTAAAGAGAGATTCAGATCAGTTTAAAAGGAACTAAAGAAATTAAGAAGTAGACTACATAAAGTACATCTCGACCATCGATGTTTTGTGGATTATGAACCCTAGAGGCAATCTCCAGGATGAGGATGACAAAAAGGCGGTGGGCGACAAGTGCAGCAAGGCGGTCGAGGAGAGAGGGACCGACCGCCGGAGAGAAGCAAGGGTAAGAGCATCTCTACTCGGGGCCCTAAAGTCCTCCCAAAAGGCTATCGGAGGTGCCGACGCTCAAAATCATGCCCATCCCACCCCCAAATTCGTTTTTGGCATCGGCGCGACCCATTTTGTTATCCTGCGCTCCCAGGTCGAACCCAACCAACTAGGGGCTAGCGGGGGCGTTGGATTGAGATCAAAACGATGCGGGCCAGCCCTGTCGGCGCCACCCGCATGCAAACTTGCCCATTTTGTATTCCCTCCCCCATGACCATCACCCCAACAGCTCGCCGCCGCTACCAACCCTCGTTGCCGTCAGCCGTTCAGTCCGCTAGAAGTATCCGCACAACCACTGGAAATACTTCCAACGCCCTCCCTTGCCACCTCCCGGCCTGCATCGCCTCTGCCGTTCCACCTTCTGGTAGCTCCAAGCCTGCCACACAACCTCCCTGCCTACTAGGTGTTCAGCAGTTTGCCAAAGGCATGGATTTAGACGAGGAAGAGATGTTGGCCGCTCTGATGGACGATGAAGTCGTCGTTGCTGCTGGCGCCAAACATACCATCAGCAATGACAATCATCTTATGATCATCACTTCCCTCCTGGGCATGATCGCTGGCGCCATTGAGAAGCCACCTGCTAGGGGTTCGAAGCCTGGGCGGCGCAGGAGCAAGCCAAGGCAGAGTATGGAAGGCTACTACATTCTCTATGCCGACTACTTCGCTAACGACCCATTTCACGACGACATCATATTTCGACACTATTTTAGGATAAGCCGCAAGCTTTTTCTGAAGATTGTCGAGCTATTAAGAGAGTTCGATGACTACTTCAAACTGAAGAGAGACAATGTCGGCTTGCTTGGTTTTTCCACAATTCAAAAATGCACAGTTGCTCTCTGGATGCTTGCATATGGAATTCCTCGAGATACACAGGACGTCTACCTCTGCATGGCCGATCCCACATCCATCGACTACATGTACATGTTTTGCATCACAATTGTGGAAGTGTATGGAAATAATTATCTGAGAACACCCAATGTAGAAGACACATCTTGGATCTTGGCACATAATGCAGCAAGGGGTTTTCCAGGCATGCTTGGAAGCGTCGACTATATGCAACAGGCATTGAAGAAATGCCCCATTTGCGCACTAGGGCATGTACGAAGGTCACAAGATATCATGTAGTGTCGTGCTTGAGGCTATTGAAATCAAGATATGTGGATTTGGCATGCTTTCTTTAGTATGGCTGGATCACACGATGACATGCAGTGTTCAAATGTGTTTGCCAAGATAGTTGAAGGCACAACTCCTGTGGTGGATTTTGAAATCAATGGCAACCACTACAACAAAGAAAACTATCTAGCAGATGGTATATATTTAGGAGAACGGTGCATGGGCTCACCGTGTCCTTGTTTGGATCCACGAGTTCCTAGCATGGCATGAACTAGATGCCCTGAGCTGATACGACTGTGGGTGGTCGGGTTCTCCCACGAGTCCAACTCCATTTTCTTCCAGGCAGTGCCGGGTGCGTACATCACAACTTGGAGTCTGGCCAGCACCAGCGAGTGCTTGAAACAGATCAGCACCTCTCCTTTTTTTATCCCTACTACTCCTTCTATACAGCAGGTATAATTTCTTCACACTAGATATATTCTCTTAGGTAGTTAAGAATGGCCTAGCTAATAGAGTATAACAGTTTCTGTTAATTGATAATTCAATATCGATGAATGTTTTTCATGTCTATGAATGCTTATTAGCAACTTTCAAATTTCATGTAGATCATATATTCGTATGTGCTTTCATGGATATGGCTTACTTAATCTTGGGATAGAGAGAGATAGACATATCTGTTGAGAAAATAATTTTCTTGAAATTTATTAGTGTTCTCTAATCACTACATGTACATGTAATTTATCCCTATTGTAGAACAATAGAGAGTGACGAGCGGTAACATCGGCAATGCCCATTGATATGGACTTAGGGTTTCGTGGAAAAGAGAGAGTTGTTGGTTTCGTCGGCTTAACAGACAAAAAAGGGAGGCGATTTACCCAGGTTTAGGCCCTTGTAGAGGAAACCTACTTCCTGCTTGTCTTCTCATATTATCATTGGAGAGTAAAAACTACTTGAGTCTATGCGATATCGCCGAGAAAGAGAAATGCGTGATGTCTATTGTCTAGATCTATTGTCGGGTGTAGCGCGTCGGGTGCCCTCCTTGTTGGGCCCTTCTAGTATTTTTATATGGGGAGGCTAGGTCTTGGGTGCCAATATGAGTAGGTTACAACTTAGAGTTTGTATCGAGTCTAGTCTTGAACTTTTGTTGTCTCGTGTCAGGATTTTGTGTCCTTATAGGCTTCATATTTGTTGAATCGTCATGGGTTTTATGGATCTTGATGTATCTTTGAGTGAGCCTTTCTTCGGGTCGTACTGTATATGCCAATAGTGGGCACCGGAAGGGTCATGCCCATGTTAGAGAAGGATTGTCGGAATATATTGGATGTATTATTGAGCTTCGAGTATATATAGACGTATAAGGGATCATCTTGGAGTACATGTCAAGTTAAGCTAGAGTCCTAACTATTCTAAACTACCATAACAACTGTGCGTACAATACTCTAACATCCCCCGTAATTATAGCGGTAGCGTCGTGAACAACTGGAACATCGCAGACAGTTAGACTGGAGATATACCAAAGTAGAATCCAGTAGGCTGACATCCCCCGCAGTTCGAGCCGGAATGTCATGGATGATGTCGTGTCGCGGTAGCTTGGACTGTAGATGAAGCTGATGGTGCTCAAGCGAGGTGGTCTCTAAATATTCTTGGGAATACCCGCATGAAGTGATTTTCAAACATTTTGGCTAGACATATATTTGGATTGTGCAATGTTACCCACACAAGTATGTTTCATTCATAAGAAGGTTGATATTGTTAGTTACATTTTAGTAATTACTTACATCACTTTTCCATTGTATGATCATGTGCCTCCAGAGACATAAAGGAAAATCAAACACTCAACGGTGCTGACCAGCACACCATCATGTAGCTTCCCAATAATCTACTCTGCATCATCTTCCAACGCCTCCCTTTGGATCCTAGCGCCTTCGGGTTTGTCTGTATATGTTGCCTACAAAGAGTGGCGGCGCATCATCAATGGCACTAGTAGGACAAAGCTTACTGGAAGGGTGTGGAGGAATGCTACCATGGTCAAAAATTCATAGCACTTAGAACTTCGACGGTATCATGAATAAGCTAAACGCAACAATGTTGACTCTACATGACTAGAGTAAAGAGAGACTCAGATCAGCTCAAAAGGAACTGAAGAAATTAAGAAGTAGACTACATAAAGTACATCTCGTCCATGGGTGTTTTGTGGATTATGACCCCTAGAGGCAGTCTCCAGGATGAGGATGACAAAAAGGCGGTGTTGGGCGACGAGTGCAACAAGGCGGTCGGACCGCTGGAGAGAAGCAAGGGTAAGAGCATCTCCACCCGGGGGACCTAAAGCCCTCCTGAAAGGCTATCGGAGGTGCCGACACTCAAAATCATGCCCATCCCACCCCTAAATTCTTTTTTGGCACCGGCGCGACCCATTTTGTTATCCGGCGCACCCAGGTCGAACCCAACCCACTGGGGGCTATCGGTGGCGCCGAATTGAGTTCAAAATGGTGCGGGCCAGCCCTGTCGGCGACACGTGCATGCAAACTCGCCCATTTTGCATTTCCTCCCCCACGACCATCACCCCAGTAGCTCGCCACCACTACCATCCCTCGTTGCCGTCCACCGTTCAGTCCGCTTGAAGTATCTGCGCAGCTGCTAGAAATACTTCCAACGCCCTCCCTTGTCGCCTCCCGTCCTGCATCGCCGCCACTGTTCCACCTCCTGGTAGCTCCAAGCCTGCCACACAACCTCACTGCCTACTAGGTGTTCGGCGGTTTGCCAAAGGCATGGATTTAGACGAGGAAGAGATGTTGGCCACTCTGATGGACGATGAAGTCGTCCTTGTTGCTGGCGCCAAAGACACCGTCAGCGATGACGATCATCTTATGATCATCACTTCCCTCCTGGGCATGATTGCTGGCGCTGATGAGAAGCTGTCTGCTGGGGGTTCGAAGCCTGGGCGGCGCAGGAGCAAGCCAAGGCGGAGTATGGAAGGCTACTACATGCTCTATGCCGACTACTTTGCTGACGACCCATTTCATGTCGACATCATATTTCGACACTGTTTTAGGATAAGCCACAAGCTTTTTTTTGAAGATTGTCGACCAATTAAGAGAGAACGACGACTACTTCAAACTGAGGAGAGACAATGTCGGCTTTCTTGGTTTTTCCACAATTCAAAAATACATAGTTGCTCTCCGGATGCTTGCATATGGAATTCCTCGACATACACAGGACGTCTACCTCCGCATGGTCGAGCCCACAACCATTGATTGCATGGACATGTTTTGCATGACAATTGTAGAAGTGTACGGAAAGAATTATCTGAGAACACCCAATGTAGAAGACACATCTCGGATCTTGGCACATAATGCAGCAAGGGGGTTTCCAGACATGCTTGAAAGCGTCGACTATATGCACTGGGCATTGAAGAACTGCCCCATTTGCACACTAGGGCATGTACAAAGGTCACAAGATATCATGTAGTATCGTGCTTGAGGCTATGGAAGATCAAGATATGTGGATTTGGCATGGTTTCTTCAGTATGACAGGATCACACGATGACATGCAGTGTTCAATATGTTCGCCAAGCTAGTTGAAGGCACAACTCCTACGGTGGATTTTGAGATCAATGGCGACCACTACGACAAAGAAAACTATCTAGCAGATGGTATATATTTAGGAGAATGGCGCATGGGCTCACCGTATCCTTGTTTGGATCCACGAGTTCCTAGCATGGCATGAACTAGATGCCCTGGCCTTGATACGACTGCGGGTGGTTGGGTTCTCCCACGAGTCCAACTCCATTTTCTTCTAGGAAGTGTCGAGTGTGTACATCACAACTTGGAGTTTGGGCAGCACCAACGAGTGCTTGAAACGGATCAACACCTCTCCTTTGTTTATCCCTACTACTCCTTCTATGCAGCAGGTATAATTTCTTCACACTAGATATACTCTCCTAAGTAGTTAGGAATGGCCTAGATAATATATTATAACATTTTCTGTTCAGTGATAATTCAATATCGATGAATGTTTTTCATGTTTATAAATGCTGATTAGCAACTTTCAAATTTCAGGTACATCATATATACGTATGTGCTTTCATGCATATGGCTTGCTTAATCTTGCGATAGAGAGAGACATCGTATCAGTTGGGAAAATAATTTTCTTGAAATTTATTAGTGTTCTGTAATCACTACATGTATATGTAATTTATCCCTACTGTAGAACAATAGAGAGTGAAGAGCGGTAACATCGGCAATGCCCATTGTAAAGGACTTAGCATTTCGTGGAAAACAGAGCGCTGGTGATTTCGTTGGATTAACAGACAAACAAGGGAGGTGATTTACCCAGGTTCAACCCTCGTAGAGAAAACCCTACTTCCTGCTTGTCTGCTCATATTATTATTAGAGAGTGCGTACAAACTACTTGAGTCGACTAGATGCGATCTCGCCGAGAAAGAGAAAGGCGTGATGTCTATTGTCTAGATCTATTGTCGGGTGTAGCGCGTCGGGTGCCCTCCTTGTTGGCCTCTCCTAGCCTTTATATATGGGGAGGCTAGGTCTCGGTTGCCAATACGAGTAGGTTATAAGTTAGAGTTTGTATCTAGTCTATCTTGAACTTTCCTTGTCTTGTATCGTCAGGAGTTTGTGTCCCTATAGGCTTCGTATCTGTTGAGTCGCCATGGGCTTAATGGATCTTGATGTATCTTCGAGTGAGCCTTCCTTTAGGTCATACCATATATGCCAATAGTGGGCACCCGAAGTGTCATTCCCATGTTAGAGAGGGATTGCCCGAATATGTTGGATGTATTATTGAGCCTCAAGTATATATAGACGTATAAGGGATCATCTTCGAGTACAAGTCAAGTTAGGCTAGAGTCCTAACTATTCTAAACTACCATAACAACTGTGTGTACAATACTCCAACATCCCCTCCCCCCCCCCCCCCCCCCCCGCAGTTGAAGTAGTAGTGTCGTGAACAACTGGAACATCACAGACGGTTAGACTGGAGATATACCAAAGTAGAATCCAGTAGGCTGACATCCCCCCGCAGTCCGAGCGGGAATGTCATGGACGGTGTCGCGTCACGGTAGCTTGGAGACGCGTCGAGGTAGTCGTCGAGGATGTCGATGCCGAAGCCGATGCAGTTTGAGCCGTCGAGGACGAGGTGTGGCCATAGTTTTGCTAGAACTAGGCGCATGTCGGGGACGAACGCACACTTCGGTTTTGCTAAAACTGAGTATACAAAGAAGAACTCGTCGGTGACGCGGTTGAAGCAGTCTTTAGAGGAAGGGGGCGATGCCGATGAAGACGAGGCGTCGATCGGAGAATGGGAGACTCGGAAACACATCGGGGATGAAGGCACCCCCAGTGTTGCCAGTACTACACATGCGAGGGGAAGGGACCATCACGAACTTGTCACCATGTCATAGAGACTAGCAGGGGAGGCCTCCAGAGCGATTACATGGCGCAGAGCAGTGAAGGGAGAGATGACGATGCTGTCCACGGTTGTCGGAGTAGTGGAACGAGTGCTATAGTCGGGGAAGATGATGACGTTGATGGCGAAGTTGTAGTGGACGAAGAAGTAGAGGGCGGCGAAACCAGCGGCGACTCGGAGTGTTCATGCTGGACGTCTAGAGAGGTGCGGCGGAAGTACTCGATGTAGGAGAAGAAGAACCCGGTGTTGTGACGAAGACCATGCGTAGACATCGGCGCCGTAGGAGATGACATGGTGGAAATAGAGGACGTCGGTGCACGGGAACGACGAAGTAGACTGCATGCAGCGACGCTATGACCCAACGGGGAGGCATAGCTGCACGGTGCCGGTCAGTGCAGCGGCTGGGAGACCACCAACGATGTACACACTAATAAAAGCGCGTTGGAAGCTGGTAGATTGGACCAAAGGCGTAGGCATTGCAGCCCGGAGGGGTAACGCATCGGCAGCCTGTAGCTCGATTGGTGGTAGGCGCGTGCTCAGGGATGTGCGTGGCGTAGACATGTGTGGGATCGGTTGATTGGACCGATGGTGCGCCGTATGCGCCATGGCATGGACGACACGTAGATCATAGTCGATGGTAGCATTATCGGTGAAGTACCAGACAAAGATGACAAAGACGATCCGAGGGGGCGGCCACGACAGCCTTCCAAAGAAGGCGTAGCAGCCATCCACGGTACGCGGCAGCCTGCCGTGAGGCTGTAACAGCCTGTCGAGGCAGGTGCGGCAGCGGAGAGGGCATACACACATGCGCAGTGTAAATCATCGATGCCGACGGTAAGAGTAGAGACACAACGATGACGACGGCGGTGGGCGACTCAATCCAATTTAAGATCGATAAACAAAAAAACATAACCGTTCAAGAGATTGGAAAAAGAGACTTACAGGGCAGCCGATCACGGATCGGCGGGTGAACCCTGCGTACGGGTTGTGCAACCCACGGCGAAGATCATGGAGATCGACCTCCCGGAGGCAGCGCGACGGAAGCATGCCAGAGGTGGCTAGGGTTTGGGATCGGTTAAGACTAATAACATGTAGAACGATAGAGAGTGATTGTCCGAATATGTTGGATGTATTATTAAGCCTCATGAGCGAGTATATATAAACGTGCACGGGATCATCTTGGAGTACAAGTCAAGTTAGGCTAGAGTCCTAACTATCCTAAACTACCAAAAACCATGCCTACAATACTCTAACATCTACTATTCCTATACAACAGGTGTATGTAATTTCTTCTCCCTCAATATATAGTCCTAGGTCCTAGCTAGTTAGGAATGTCCAAGCTAATAGTGTATAACAGTTTCTGTTCAGTGATTATTCAATATATTGATGAATGTTTGTCATGTCTATGAATAATGCTGATTAGCAAGTCTCAAGTTTCATGTACACCATATATTCATATGTGTTTTCATGCATGTTGGCTTGCTCAATCTTGGGATAAACACAGAGAGACCAACATATCAGTTGAGAAAATAATTTTCTTGAAATTTATTTGTGGTTTGTAATCACTAGATGTATAAATTTTTTATCCCTATTAGTACTACTCCCACCGGTGGAAAACAGGCCTCCAGTTCCGGGCCGCAACTGGCTCTAGTCCTGGTTTTGGGCCCGGGACTGCCAAAACGAGACTAGAGTCCCCCCCTCTAGTCCCGGCGCGCTACAGCCCGCAACTGATAATAGCAACGTGGATGTTCCAGCGCCGCGGGGGGCGGAAACCCTCTAGTCTCGCGCCTTAACACCACCCGGGACTATACTATTTCCTGCCGCGACAGAGAATTATATGTTTCTCTGTCACAGCAGAGATTGTGTGTTTCCTTTTTTTTCCATTTCATTCCTTTTTCGTTTTGTGTTTCACTATAATTTCAAACATATATTTCGGTACACATATTCTACGCTACTACATACACAGTACACGTTGATGCATCTATATAATTAATCGATCCCTTGCAAGCACACATACAATCAATCATATCAAAAGGAAGAAATGTTTTGAAATTACATGGTCATTGATGATATGTATATCATATCAACTATATGGAGATCACTAAGGCAGATCGAGTTCCACGTCATCCGCATAATGCTCTCCATGTACATCAAGGACCTCCTTCATCATAAATCCTGCCAGCTCCTGTTGAATTGCTCGTATACGCTGGTCTGGCTCTAGTTTCTTCCGCAAACCATAAATATAATGTGAGTCAACTTTGCGCTCACTGGTCAACTCGCGGATATACTCGCAGACATAGTATCCACACAAATGAGTTCCCGGTGGCTGCTGTAACTCTTCACCATTTTATAAGTTAGCTCCTCTTTGAATGGACCTGGTATTTTCTGTCTGAACTGTGTAAAACACCTGCTCGGCAAAGAAATGAACAAACGAGTTATTAGTTACTTGATATCAGGAAATTAATGAAAGAGGCCGATATAATGCGATAATGATTGAAATTATTTATGGAGCATTGCTTTCATATCGCTCCACTGCTCTTGGTCCCAACTTAATGAGTTGTGGACTTCAACTAGGGACTCGTCAACTTGAATGTTTAGCAAGATCCAGTAGAATCTGCGGACGTTTACATAATCATACATGCATAGCTCATCGAGTAAGCAAAAAATAAAATGTGTACAAGATAGAAACACTCACATGAAGTTGTAAGGAAATAATATTTCCTTAAAGAAATTATTCTCGGTTAAGAACCTGCACAGGTCTTCCTCCACGTCCTTGAGGTGATTCTTTAACGTATATTCATTAATGATATATGGGTCAATGAACCCAACGTTAAATCTTCTAGCTCTTTTGCATTCAAGCATCTTCATTCTGCAGAATATAATATCATACAAAAGGATATATAGTTAGGATAATATATTAAATGCAATGAACAAGCTGAGCTACAAACTTAATTATAGAAATAAATCACTTACAGATAGTAGCAACCAACGATAGATTTGTCGAGGGCGCGCTGGTTGTATAACTAAAACAGTTCGGTCATTTGAACCTGTATCGAGTATGGTTTGAAGTGATGCTCCTTTCTAACGTCCACCGGTAACCAATCTTTCTGATGCTTTTTCTGCTTGCGACATGTACCATTCGTGCAGATTTCGCATGTGTGGATAGACGCGCGAGCTCCTCATTACTGACTAGAGGCTCCCCTTGGACATACTTTGGTACTATCTGACCCACTGGCGTATCTTCATAGCCTAAATATTGACCAAGAGACATATTTTCTTCGGTAGCAAGTGCTTTGTCCTGCGATACAGTGATGCCCATTAGTGCAGCATTAGTACGGGCTCTGGGGTCCATTATTTGCATGTCCATATCCATTTCAGCTCTGAAGGCCTTGTCGAGGTCTGAAATGACTCTGAGCGGGGAGACCGATTGATTCTTATATGCTCCGAGATGGGCAACTTGCTTCCCACTTTTTGCACTTGTGCTTTTTTTCTTCTGTGCTTGCTTAATAATCTCCCGGTCATAGTCTGATTCCAGATTCATCTATATCTGGGATGGTTGCTCAAGAAAGGACTTAGCCCACCTTTTGGTTTTTTCATCATATACCGTCTTTGGCTCAGGATTTTTAGGTGCAAAATGCGCCTTAACTTGGGCAGCCACATCCGCGTTAGTTTCCTCATCGGTCTTGTCATAAGGTCTCTTTGAAAGAGTCGGCGGAATGTCGACTATCTTCGCCGTGACCTTTCGTTGATGTGGGGAACGGGAGAGCGTCGACCTTCCATTTCTTCGACGAGGTAGTAGTATTGCATGGAGGCGGAGGCGGAGATCGAGTATTGCGTAGAGGCGGAGATCAAGTTGATGTACTCCTGCTGCAGCGATCGTCAGCGGGGCGGGGTGGACTTGGAGGTTAACGATAATCGGGTTGGGGTGGACTTGGAGGTTGACGATATTCGATGCGGGGTGGACTTGGATTCCTTAGAGTCGGTGGCCTTGGCGTCGAGCCTAAAAACTTGATGTACTTCTTCTTCCATAGAATGATGTTGCGTTTGACATCTCCTAGTTTCGTAAGGCCTTCAGGTGTAGCGATGTCAATCTCTAGGTCCGCAAAATCCTCCACTATGTCATCCACCGTGACACGAGCATAGCCAGGTGGAATCAGAAGTGAATGGTGGAGTGCTCCAAGTAGACAAGGTAAAGCAGTGCCGATCGGTACCTGGAAGGACAGGTTGTTCATTAGCTGATATAGCTCACATTGTGCCATCTCTCTAACATCATCCACGGTGTAGCGAGGAGCCGGTGCATCATCCAGCAGTGCTTGATCATCAACCCGGACCTCCGTGGAAGCCACGCTGCTTCTCCGCTGGCTAAGATCCAATGCAGGATCATCAGCCCGCGGGTGAGTTGACGACTACCTTTGGCTAATTTCTTGCATGAGGTTCTTCAGATCAGCTAGGTCCTGCTCTACCTTGGAGATCCGGTCTGCCTCCCGGTCCTTCTTTCTCTGACGGCTTCTGTAACTGGCATCGTACTGAGGAAACCCTTTCTTCCATGAGACACCGACGCCTTTGCCTCGTGTTCGTCCACCCTTTTCAGGATTCCCTAGGACGCGTGTCAACTCGTCATTCTCTCTCTCGGGACGGAACAATCCCAATTGAGCATCGTTCATTGCTTGAATAAGGTCTTCGGAGGGTTCTAGAATTTTTTCATGAAATAATGTCTTCCCTGATTCTGGGTCCAATGATCCCCCGTGCCATACCACCAGTGCTTTGACCTCTCGGGCCATCCATCTGTACCAGGAGTGACGCATCTAGCCCTCATTTCCTTCTCCATAGTTTCCCACTTAGGGACGGCACTCTTGTAGCCACCTGTCCCCATTTTATGATGGTATTTCTTTTTGGCGGCATTTAACGCATTCTTTGCCGACTTTGCCTTTGCTTTATCAGATTTCTTGTACTTGACAAAATCGGGCCACTGTTCTCTCAACTTCTCGTTTTCTCCTTTGAAGTCTGGAGTTTTCTTTTTCGTGACATATTTCACGTATAAACTTTTCTTGTGGTTCCGATACAGTTCGGCCATCTTGCTCAGAGCCCACTCCTTGACTTTCCCTCTATTTTCAAGCCCACACGGCCTTGGGGTAATACCATCTTCCTCAAATTCTTCATACTCTGGTGGTAGTATGAAATGCGCTATGAGCTTCTGCCAAAGGTCATCTTGGGCATCAGTTGGATTCTTCACCGGGTTTCTTTGACTTATTCCATTCTTGGGTGGTGATCGACAGGTTGTCCCTAACAAGCACCCCGCATTTATTTGTAAACATCCTCCGGTGCTTCTCTGGAGCAATCGGTTCACCATCATCATCTATTTCTTCGATGGTGAACCTCTGATTACCATCCAACTTTTAGTTCGGCCCTCGTTTCGGTCGAGCTGTCGATTGCTTCGATCCGATGGGATAAAACAAGAAGAGAGAGTCATTAATATATATATATCTATTTATATATCTAGATCAATTAATGAATAGAGGTAACACGAGGCTTTATATATATGTACCTCGCCGGATCCTGTCGAGGGGCCATCATTATTGTTGTTATTTGTTTGCCCTTCGTCCATCCGGTCTTCCCCTTGGTACATCAAGTTTTCCTCTAGTCCATCACCAGATGGATTCAGAGATGAGGAAATCTCTTCCTCGAGCAAAATATCTTCACCGGTAGTAATATTAAGAGGAATCTCACCTCTTATCATGCCCTGAAGAAAACCTTCACCAATGCGACCAGGATCTTCGGATGGATCCATGACTTAATTAACTATAACAGAAAGAGAGTTAAACAGGTTAGAAAAACAATAACCCTAATAACTAAAACAAAAAAATAACCCTAATAACACTAATTAATAACCATAATATTATTTGCGGTAAAACAATAATCCTAATAACTAATACAAAAAACAATAACCCTAATAACTAAAACAAAAAAACAATAACCCTAATAACACTAATTAATAACCCTAATATTATTTGCGGCAAAACAATAATCCTAATAACTAATACGAAAAAACAATAACCCTAATTAATAACCCTAATATTATTTGTGGTAAAACAATAATCTTAATAACTAAAACAAAAAAAACAATAACCCTAATATCATTTGTGGTAAAACAATAATCCTAATAACTAAAACAAAAAAACAATAACCCTAATATTATTTATGGTAAAACAATAATCTTAATAACTAAAACAAAAAAACAATAACCCTAATTAATAACCCTAATATTATGTGTGGTAAAACAATAATCTTAATAACTAAAACAAAAAAACAATAACACTAATATTATTTGTGGTAAAACAATAATCCTAATAACTAAAACAAAAAAACAATAACCCTAATATTATTTGTGGTAAAACAATAATCCTAATTATAGTAATCCTAATATTATTTGTGGTAAAACAATATAATCATAATAACTAAAACAAAAAATAACTAAAACAATAATCCTAATCCTAATCCTAACCCTAATCCTAATAACTAAACCCTAGGTAATATTTTGTGGTAGAAAACAATATTTCTAATTATAATAACCCTAGCTAATATTTTGTGGTAAAGAAAACCACCCGACCTCGAGCTCACCGACGCCAGTGGTAGCACGTGACGGCAGCACAGCGAGGTGGCGCGCGGCGGGAGGGCGAGGCGCGCGCGCGGCGGCACGAAACGGCGGAGCACGGCGGCACGTCACGGCACGTCGGAGCGGCAACACGGCGGAGCACGCACGGCGGAGCGGCGGTGGAATCGATGGCCGGCCGGAAAACACCTCCCCTACGTGTGTCTTTGCGTCGCCTGTGCTTCGTCTTCGTCGAGGAATGCCAAGTGCTGGACAGCATCTCCCCTGGCACACGGAATATATAGGGACCCCCCCCTTTAGTCCCGGGCTAAGCCACCGCCCGCGACTAGAGGGTCTCTAGTCCCGGGCCGTGGCTTAACCCGCGACTAAAGACCCTCCCCTTCAGTCGCGGGTTAAGCCACAACCCGGGACTAGTGTTTTTTTGGCCGCTTCGTTTTCATGCGCGCAGGAACCCTCTAGTCCCGGGTCCAGCCACGACCCGCGACTATTTTATTTTTTGTAAATTTTCTTTTTTTAATTCAAATCAAATATAAAACTTTGGAAAATCATATCTCCTATTGTAAAAATCCAAATAAAACAAATAACATGTCTATTATTATCAGAAAAATATAAAGAATCTATTTGCATCATTTATAAATTATTTCATTTGTAAATTTTCTTTTTTTAATTCAAATCAAATATATAAAACTTTGGAGAATCATATCTGCTATTGTAAAAATCCAAATAAAACAAATAATATGTCTATTATTATCAGAAAAATATAAAGAATCTTAATATAATATCCATACATCTGTTTGCGTCATTTATAAATTATTTCATTTATAAATTTTCCTTTTTTAATTCAAATCAAATATAAAACTTTGGAAAATCAATTCAAATCAAATATAAAACTTTGGAAAATCATATCTCCTATTGTAAAAATCCAAATAAAACAAATAATATGTCTATTATTATCAGGCGACCTCCACCAAAGAATCTCCGGGTCGAAAACGACACCCGGATTCCGCACCAAGCTACACGTCCTATAAATAGAGGAAAAGGCCTATAAATAGAGCAACCTATAAATAGAGCAGCCTATAAATAGAGAAGCCTATAAATAGAGCAGCCTATAAATAGAGGAAAGGCCTATAAATAGAGGGAAATGCCTATAAAGAGATGGTTCATCTTTAGTCCCGGTTGGAGAAACCAACCGCGACTGAAGGGATTGCGGCAGACTGGGCAAAAGATGAACCTTTAGTACCTTGTCCATAATAGGGGTGAGTGTCGATATTATGTCGTGCGGCTTGTACCTTGTCCCGGATGGTGTCACCAACCGGGACAAAAGATGACGGGACAAAACATGAGTCAACACTAATAATAGGGGGTGAGTGTCAACATTTTGTCGTGAGTGTCACAGTATGTCGAGCTGCTTGTACTATAAATATGCATCTTTGTGAGTCCAGTCCTCCAGCCAGTTTGAGGCATGTCCAAGATGGTTTTCGAGAGCAGAGACACCACTACGGCCAGCTTGAGGGAGATGCCGCCGGAGCCAAGTCCTCCGGCATCTCCAACAAGATGGCCATAGAGGCAGTCCCTAATATATGAAACTAGCTAGTTAGCTCCCAGGTGTATTGATCTAGCTAGAGTAGTTACAAGCTGCAAGATGGTGTGCGAGAGCAGGGACACCACTATGGCCAGTTTTAGGGAGATGCCGCCGGAGCCCAGTCCTCCGGCATCTCCAAGAAACTGGTCATAGAGTCACTCCCTAATATGTGACCACACGCGTTTGGAGATCAGATCTTAATGGTAAGTATGAATCGGGACTAAAGTCCCCCTCTTTAGTCCCGGTCCAGCCACAAAACGGGACTAACACACTCAAGATGGTTTGCAGACAACACTATAAAAATGGACACATGGAGCACCTTCATTCATAAAATGTTACAATTATTACACATCATTTCTTCACGTGTGTCCCTTTCTGATTCCGCCGTATCCATGGAGCATCTTCATTCATTAACATGATGCTTGGGTCATCCTTCACTTCGAAGGGCGGAATTTCATGAAACTTATCACAATCTTCTGACATGTCTGTCTTGTCCTTCACTCCCACGATGTTTCTTTTTCCTGAAAGAACTAGGTGGCGCTTTGGCTCATCGTCTGATGTATTCTTTTTCTTATTTTTTCTTTTTCTAGGTTTGGTAGACATTTCCTTCACATAGAAAACCCGAGACACATCATTGGCTAGGACGAATGGTTCGTCTAAGTACCCAAGATTGTTGAGATCCAACGATGTCATTCCGTACTTCTTGTCTACCTCAACCCCTCCTCCTGTCAGCTTGACCCATTTGTACCGAAACAAGGGGACCTTAAAAGTAGGTACATAGTCAAGTTCCCATATCTCCTTTATGTAACCATAATATGTGGTCTTTGACCCATTGTTGTCTATTGCATCAAAGCGGACACCACTGTTTTGGTTGGTTCTCTTTTTATCTTGGGCGATCGTGTAAAATGTATACCCATTTATCTCGTACCCTTGGAAAGTCGATATAGTCGAAGATGGTGACCTAGAGAACAAGTATAGCTGATCTCCAAGAGTGTTGTTTTTTATGAGATGTTGCAACCAACCGCCGAAACTCTTCATGTGTTCATATCTAATCCAAGAGTCATGCTTTCCAGGGTTGTTTGAGCGTAAGATTTTCTTGTGTTCCTCGATATACGGGGCTGCCAAGATAGAATTTTGTAGAACTATGTAATGTGCTTCGGTGTAAGAATGTACGTCCCTACATATTATTGATTTTCTTCCTAGAGTACCCTTTCCACTCAGTCTCCTCTCATACCGCGATTGAGGAAGACCAATCGGCCTAAGGTCAGGAACGAAGTCAACACAAAACTCAATGACCTCCTCTGTTACTTAGCCCTTGGAGATGCTTCCTTCTGGCCTAGCACGGTTACGAACATATTTCTTTAAGATTCCCATGAACCTCTCAAGGGGAAACATATTGTGTAGAAATAAAGGACCGAGAATGGAAATATCTTTGACTAGGTGAACCAGTAGGTGCGTCATAATATTGAAGAAGGATGGTGGGAAAACAACTCAAAACTAACAAGATATTGGACCACATCATTCTGTAACTATGGTAGATCTTCAGGATTGATTATCTTGTGAGATATTGCATTGAGGAATGCACATAGCTTCACAATGGGTACTCGAATATTATCGGGTAGAAGCCCCCTCAATGCAATCAAAAGCATTTGTGTCATAATCATGTGGCAGTCATGAGACTTTAGGTTTTGGAACTTTTTTCTACCATATTTATTATTCCCTTTATATTCGACGAGAAGCCAGAAGGGACCTTAATACTGCTCAGGCATTCAAAAAATATTTCCTTCTCTTGTTTGGTAAGAGCGTAGCTGGCATAACCTTGAAACCATTCTAGATGCATGCCATATGGGTCTTTCATACGTTGATGGTCCTTTCGTGCTTTCGGTGTATCTTTTTTCTTCACATACACGCCCAAGAAGCCTAGCAGGTTCACGCAAAGATACTTCGTCACATGCATCACATCAATTGCAGAGCGGACCTCTAAGAATTTCCAATATGGTAGCTCCCAAAATATAGATTTCTTCTTCCACATGGGTGCATGTCCTTCAGCGTCCTATGGAACAGATTTTCCGCCAGGAACCTTTCCAAAGGTTACTATTTGATCCAAATCCTTGACCATATCAAATATATCAGCACCAGTACGCTCCTTAGGCTTCGTCTGGTGACATGCCAGACCGTTGAAATGCTTGCCTTTCTTTCTTAAGGGATGCTTGGCCAAAATAAATCGACGATGCTCATTGTACACATTCTTCTTACAATGTTCCAAATATATACTTTCAGTCTCATCTAAACAGTGTGTGCATGCATTGTATCCCTTGTTTGACTTTCCTGAAAGGTTACTAAGAGTAGGCCAATCATTGATTGTTACAAAAATCAATGCTCGAAGGTCAAATTCTTCCTGCTTGTGCTCATCCCACACGCGTATGCCAGGTTCGTGCCACAACTGTAAATTTCTTCAACTAATGGCCTTAAGTACACATCAATGTCGTTTCCGGGTTGCTTTGGACCTTGGATCAATACTGGCATCATAATGAACTTACTCTTCATGCACAACCAAGGAGGAAGGTTATAGATGCATAGAGTCACGTGCCAGGTGCTGTGACTGGAGCTCTGCTCCCCAAAAGGATTCATGCCATCTGTACTTAGACCAAACCTTAAACTCCTTGCGTCATCTGCAAAGTTCGGGTACTTTCTATCGATTTTTCTCCATTGCGACCCATCAGCGGGGTGTCTCAACATCCCGTCTGACTTACGTTCCTCTTTATGCCATCGCAACAACTTGGAGTGCTCTTTGTTTCTGAATAAGTGTTTTAACCGTGGTATTATAGGAGCATACCACATCACCTTGGCAGGAACCCTCTTTCCGGGGGGCTCGCCCTCAACGTCACCAGGGTCATCTCGTCTGATCTTATACCCAAGTGAAGTGCATACCGTGCATGCATCCAAATTCTCGTACTCCTCACCGCGGTAGAGGATGCAGTCATTAGGGCATGCATGTATCTTCTGAACCTCTAAACCTAGAGGGCAGACAACCTTCTTTACTTTATACGTACTAGCGGGCAATATGTTATCTTTTGGAAGCATATTCTTCATCATTTTCAGCAACTTTTCAAATGAGGAGTCAGGTATAGCACACTTAGCCTTCCATCGCAGCAATTCCAGTGTGCTTCCTAGCTTTTTCAGACCATTTTCACAATTTGGGTACAACAACTTTTTGTGATCCTCTAACATGTGATTGAACTTCTCCCTCTCCTTTTTCAGTTTCACAGTCTCTTCGTGCATCGACAATGGTCCGACCAAGATCATCAGCGGGTTCATCATGTGACTGTTCTTCATCCTCCCCTTCAGCATCCCCCATGGAAGTATCTCCGTACTCAGGGAAACCATGATAGTTGTCATCCTCCTCGTCTTCTTCATTTTCTTCCAATATAACCCCTCTCTCTCTGTGCCAGGTCCAACAATTATAAATGGGCATGAAGCCGGACTTCAACAGGTGGCTGTGAAGGGTTTTTGAGTTAGAGTAATCCTTTTGATTCCTACATCCACTACATGGACATAATACAAAACCATTGCGCTTGTTTGCATCAGCAACATGGATGAATTCATGCACGCCATTAATGAACTCGCCAGAGCGTCGGTCATTACCATACATCCATTCCCGGACCATCTACATTATAGTAAAAGTATATCAAAAACCATTACACAACATGATAAAATTATTAAAAGTTATATTGAGAGCTTCCAGAGCATTAATTTTGAATTTTGAAAAATTTACATGCACCAATTTGTGAATTGGAGAAAACAATTAACATGATAAATGTGTAGTTTTTGATTATTGTTCTATCAGTGAAAACCTCATTCCGTTCTAAGCTCTGAAACTCTAAAATTACATATTTCAATTTCTAGTAACTATGTGCCTAATCAAAATTTGTTACACATATCAAAATCCTTCTACTTCTAGAGAATGCATGCATTGATCCATATCTCTATACTTCTAGAGCATTATAGAGCTAAAATAGCAATAAGAGATGAAAGAATGAAGTTCTAACCTTTTAAAACTTTGGATTTAGAGGTTGCAAACTAAATCTTGACAAATCTTGAGAAAAAAATGGCATGAACTCGCTTGCTTCTTTGAGTAAAATGGCCACCATATGGCTTAGGGCAGGTGGACAGGAAGCAGTATATATACTGGTGTACAACTAGTCCCGGACCGTGATACTATCCGGGACTAATAGTCCATGAAAAGACCAGCTGGCTTGCTCCAGGTTATTAGTCCTAGGCCGTATTACGGACCGGGACTAGAGATCTGGTCCGGCCCGGGACTAGTGTCTACGGTCATTTCTAGCCGTTGGTGGCCTCACGGCCCGAGACTAGTGCTAGCACTAGTCGTGGCCGTGACAGGCCGGGACTGCTGGCTTTGTTAGGATCGAACCGAAGACCGTTTTTCTAGTAGTGACTCACTCCTTGAGCTGTATCAGGGAGAGGAAGAAGAAGAACTAGAGTGCTCTCTCCTCTCCTTAGGGTTTTTCCTTCTACCAAATGAATCGACCCCTCCCTAGGAGGCCCTAGCTCAACTTATAAAGGGGTGGACATGTTACAATTAGAACTGAGCTAGACAGCATATTCTCAGTATATGCTCTTCCCAAAGTGGTAACCCGGCAGGCTCATTTCCCCTATCGCCCTCCTATGAATGGCAAAGACCCAGAGTCCACGACATGTGAATATTGGGCTCTGGGACTATCACCTCTGTGACATCTCCTCTGTCTCTATCCCTCTAGATCTTGTCTGTAGCGCTTGTCTCTGCTTGGATTACCGAGGGAGAGACAGATTACAATGTTGACCTTGGGTCTTGCTCCTTCCTTCTAGAGTAAGACATCTCCTGACTCGGCCTCATCCATTATGACTCGGCCAGGCACGTGCCTGCAAATACAAAGTGACCTAGACATTGTGTCGACATACCTTATATGTCGGCCGAGTCCAGCCAAAGGAATTCAACTAAGGGTAATCCAGCCCTAATTCAGTCATTCCTAATATACCTCGGCCGGATCATGCCTTGGCCCGATCAATACCTTGGTGGGCTTTGTCCTTTTACCTTAGTTTGACCCTATCTGGGGTCATCCCCCAACATTAGTCCCCGAAGCTAGTGCGGTCTTAGAGGCCTTAGCCGGAAAGGACACATCATGTTCAACTTATCCGGATCTTTGTCCATGTTGCCGAAGTATACATCTGTCGGACAATCCTGATGTTTACCTTGGCTGCACTGTTTGTGCTCTTATATATGATCCGATTTTTTTTGGCTTTGTCCGTGTTGTACCTCGCTCGCTGAGTCATCTGGTTCTGTCCGGACTATTTCCCTTGGTCATTTCCTTCCATCGTAAGCTTTCTCTTATACTACATGGAGAGCAATGATTGTGTCATGTCTCATTTTAAGGGCCATTACATCATTTACTGCTCGTGCAGACATCTATCCCTGCGACCTGTCAAATCGTGTCATGCCTCCTTGTTTACCGCAAAGGGCACCGTGTGTCGCTTCACCTCTATGTGGTGTAACCGCTCCTGTGGCACGATCTTACCCACATTTTTACACGCACACACGGTGTAACCGTTTCTCCCACACGATCCCATGACGCCTCGATGCGCCGTGGTTAAATAGGGGAGCAGGGGAAAGCCTTGTTCACTTTACCCCACACTCGTTTCATTTTGCCTTCCTTGCGCCGCCGTCGCCACTGCTCTTCTGCATTTGCAACCGCGCCGCGCCTACCCTCTGCTCAGGCCACCGTGCCGTGCATCTTCTCTGCTCAGTCCACCATGGTGCGCGCTTGCCTTGCTCCTCCA
Organism: Avena sativa; assembly: GCA_916181665.1. Lineage (NCBI taxonomy): Eukaryota > Viridiplantae > Streptophyta > Magnoliopsida > Poales > Poaceae > Avena > Avena sativa. The sequence goes on from OV702296.1 coordinate 331,726,282, forward strand.
TCACAGCGATGTGACCGTGCTAGTCTAGGCCCTTCACCACCGCCATGAGCAGTTCTTACGGAGAAGAAACAATGGCGAGCTCGCGCGGAATGGTCACCGTAGATGAACATGAAGAGGGGCCGCCATCTCTGAGCGGGGATCTTAGCAAGGATCCAAAGCGATCCAAGCAGAGCTGGATTGGCGCACGTGCACGCGCCGGATCCTGCCGGAGGTTTCCTGCCGCCTACCCCGCAATGAGCTCAACTCGGGCGCCCAAGAAGGTGAGTATGTTGTATTGGTCGCTCACTTCGCCTGCGGGTTTGGCCTTTCCTTGAGAGATTTAGCCAAGGAGTTCCTAGATTCATTCGGCCTCCAGCCTCATCATCTCCCGGCGAACGGGCTCCAAAGGTTACTTCGGCCTTTGTCCCAATGTGAAAATGTGGGCCAGATTCTTTCTAGCTCCGGGCCAAATAAGGATCTGCACCCGTTCGAGAAATCATTGACTCGGTGCGGAGCCGCTTCCATCACACCTTGGAAAGGGTCTGTCTTTCCCCAGATCACCAGCCTTGAGTAATGCAAGAAGTGGCACAATACGTTCTTCTACGTGAATAATAAGACCGAGGTAGACCGTGGGAGTCAAAATCTCGGGAGGCGACTGGAAGGTCACATACATAACCATTTCTTTCGCCAGCCCTAGATAGATTCGATAATCTTGAGGTCGAAGTGCTCGGCTTCTAGGCGGATGGATATCCCAAATCCTCCATTATCTTAGACTCCTTTTGTCACCGCCTGCCTCTTTACAAAATGCAGGTACTTCCACAGGCCTCAATTGTCGGAGGATGCCCAAAAAGCACTCACAAAGTGTGATGAAACATGCAATTTGGAGAATGGTGTGTGGGGTAAAATGGTGAAGCTGGATGCCATAGACAAAGAGGAGCCCATGAAGAAAACCGTGGGAAGAGAGATAAAGACCATGGCAGGCGAAGGACATGAACATTACACACCATCCAATGCCGGCGGACGGAGCTATTTCATCGTCGAGGACCCGTGCTGCCTCCTTGCCCTCCAGTAGGAGCTTGGCTTTCTGTAACGTATTCAGAACCCTCGGCATGAATGAGGATCTCTCCTAGCTCCCTGCCTTTTTCTTCAGCGTGGCGGTGCCCAAGGTGGAACCGGTGCCCTTCGATTTCGACATGAATATGAAGTGGGATCTTTACTAGACGTGCAAGAACTTAGATTTTGGGGCGATAATGGCAATTTGCAAGAGGACGAAGAAATCGGCAACAGGACAGGGAGAAGAGGGCTGTGTGGACCTTTCCTTTGTTTCTTATAGAATTACCACGGCCATTCAGGGCGGTAGGATTTCATCTACCGTGACATGTGGTAGCACCGAGAGCGAACTGTCATGCCCCACTAACTCCACCGATGCAAAAATCGAGGAGACTACGGTTGTGCTCTGGTTTTGTGTGTCGTGCGTTCAAATCCAGTTCCACCATCGTGCACGCTGGTCACTATTCACCATGGGACCACTGTTGACGCGTCCCATTAGCTGCTCATAGGAGCACTTGAGAAATTCTGATGTAATCCCAGACATCAGCTATGCCAACAGACTTCGTCGAGTCATCTAAACAAAGTTGACATCGAATATTATCACCTTCAGAACGATGACCCAAGTCGAGTACCTCCTTGGATTAGTACAATAATTGATATTGTATGAGCCTATGGTCGGATACAATTAGCCAAACACAGCTTCGGGGCTACTCCCATCAGAAGAGCTAGCCGTGCACCTCACAAGGGCTGATCGCCCATCCAAAAAATGCTGGTTGCGAACTCAGCGAAAATGACAACACCATCTGATACTATAACAAAAATAGCTTATGCATGACTATAATTAGACGAACACAGCCTCGGGAATACACCAATCGGGAGCACTAGTTGTGCACTTGATAACATGTCCACTGGGTCGAGTCCGTCAGCACTATCAATTCCTGAATCTTGGTCGTATACTATGCAATTGTGATAAGGTCAAAGGAGAGAGAGAGATACAATGTATCGTCGACTCCCCAGATCGCATCTGCTATGAAAACATATCTAGATTCCACGCCTACAGCATGACAATAAGACCCGTAAATGAAATATGTTGGCCTAGGAATCGCATCCGGTAGGCTCTACAAGATAATTACCACACCTACGGTGTGTTGGATACTCACATATAAGACCTGTACGACACGATTCCAATTACACCAACTCATACCAGGTTCGAGTTCAGGGACTCGATCTTGAGTAGGCTAATGTTAATTTTACCAAGATCAGTTAATCGGTCTTGATCCATTGAGCGTACCAGGCATGTTAAACCACCATCCGGTATGATTACTTAACATAAAAAATGAAAGACATTGACATGTTGCACTCCCGGGTCATTGACTTCTTGTATAATTGTCTATTGTAATTCTACGATAGATGACCTAAGATCTTGAGTCCCTACTCGAATCTACAACTCGACTAGTCACTCGGGGGCTACTAACGTGGGTATAGTCCTTCAGGTGCCCACTATTGGTATATCAGGTCCATCCTTACTAGAGGCCCAACATGATGATGGGCTAAGGACGGTGAAGCCCAAGATGAGCTGTCGGCTATGAAGTTTTGAAGCCCTAGGATCGAGGTGTGTGGATCAAAAACAAGACGAAAACTTAGGGAGTTATAGGGTTCACCCTTAGCCTATAACCGACTCGATCACGGTACCTGAGACCCAGCCTCTCATATAAAGGCTGGAAGGGGCCGTCAAGGAGGCTCTCACAATCTCATTGCAATCTGCCCTAGGAAGATCCGACCTACACCATAGACATCACGACAACCCTATAGTCTTCATCATCAATCATGAATAGACAAGCAGGAGTAGTAATTTCCTTCCAAGGGCCTGAACCTGGGTAAATCATGTCTCCTCTTTTTGTTTGTTAGCCGACGAATACACCAATGCACCTCTCTTTCTCTAAACCAAAGTCCATCAACTATGGGCATTTCCATGGAGACCCCATGTCAGTCATCTACCATATAACCTATTAAGATGAGAAAATTCAAAAAAAAATACCACAATAGGGGACAGGTTTGCAAAAGTCCAGCAAGATGACATTTTTTTATCAAAAACTAGCACTAAGTAGGTTTGCGCATGCTAAGCCAGTGTTTGACCGATGGACCACAATGTTAGTCATTTGTGGCATGGGTTTAACGATAATCATAAGTCTCTCTCCCCCCTCAATCAGTCTGTCTTGTTGACTTTCTAGGGCCATGAGGTCAAAGTATCTCTAGTTATCAAGGTCTACTAAACCTAAACATGGGGACCTAGACCACCTAGTTAGCTGGCCAAGCCGTTAGCCGTAGATGACTTTCCAGCATAGCGAAGTCAGTTCAATATGGTGTGACGTTGAGCACGAAGATCAATACATGTGCATAAAGATCGAGTGGGTGAGGGTGCATTAGGCTGCACTGGTGCATGGGCTCAAATACGGTTGTGAGAAGGTGAGGTGAGAAAACGATTTCAGATATCTCTAGGTGTTAGCATGGCAGAAGTTCAGAAGGAGATCACGGAATAGGCGTATGGTTTAACATGGATCTTACTTAGATCACACTCACTTGGTAAGAGGAGGTCAGGACACATGGCAATGTCGACTTCGTTGTCACTACAGGAGAAACTGCATACGCCGACGGCCGGGTCCCGTCGGCGTAGGCCCTAAATGCCGTCGGCATAGGCTGGCCCGACGGCTGCCGTCGGCGTACAGCCCCGTAGGCGTAGCCTCTTCTCCCGTCGGCAAAGAAAAGCCGTCGGCGTATATAGCTACGCCGACGGCAAAGCCATCAGCGTAGACCATATGGGACCCACCTAGATGACTAACGACCGTTTGGCTACGCCGACGGCTTTACCGTCGGCCTAGATTTTTTCAATTTTTTTTCCAATTTTTTTTTCAATTTGTTTTTAACATTTTTGTATTGTTTAACTTGTTAATCTCACATTGACATTTTTAATTCTAAGTATACTTAGTCTCAAATCAAATTGCACAATTAGTCAAACTTTTCAACCGGTCACCCATCCTAATACTATCTAGCCCCAACACGTTTAACTTCTTCGTTCCTTCCACATAAGCTTCCGACAAAGAAACTAGAACTTGTTGTGAATATTATCATATCAAACCTATTAACCATTACACTATAATGTTAGACATATTTGTTTTTTTACATTCCATATAATTTTTTGAGTAAACAACAATAAATAAGTAATAATAATCTTGAATTCACATAAAAATAAAATAAATTTTATTTATTTTGCTTTTTTATTTAAATTTGAAGAATTCATATCTACAAATCCGTAAATCACAATTCGACAAATAATATATCCAAATCGATTAGAAAAATGAGAGAAATCCAAATATGACATCCCTATCATCTATTTAATTATATATCATAAATTTTAAATATTAGACCAACTGAAACTATGTCAAGATTCATGAAACACCCCGTTTTTGGCACTCGAAAAAAAAATGGCTTTTTGGTGCGACAAAAAGGAAAACTTCCTCTTGCAACATTGTTCGCCATCCCATGATACACATGTGTGCACAATATGGACACATTATCGCAAACTATACCGCGATTATAGCAATTACATTGGTCATTTGACCTGAAATCTAGAAAACCTCGATTGAGATAGGCCATTTTGTGAAAGTTTTTTTAAGACTCAATGAATATAACAAGTCTGGTATTTTTCCATGGAACTATGTCATATAATATGACACCACGCGAAAGTTTTGCATTGTTTCGATCGTTTTTTAATTTTTTATGCCCATTTCAAACTATCGTCAAACTTCCTAAATCGAGGGGCATGATGATTCTTAGCTCGGGGACGAATCTCACTAAACTTGCATTAGATCTCTAAGGAAATAGCATATTGTGAACCTAAAAATGATTTTTACAAAAAATCATGAGCAATATATCGTGTACCTGTAGTTCAAATCTAACTCATTTCCTACCGATTCAGCAGGAATTTGTCTTTTTTACGAGAGGTGAACGGAAAGGTTTGAAATTCCTAGGTTCGGAAATTGTCCATTCAATATGGTCTAGTATTTTTAAAAAATGTGGTATTATCATTTTGAAACTTTCATTTGGTGGTTGCTTCACAAAAACACCCTGTTTTTGCACTCGGAAAAATGAAAAATGGCTTTTCGGTGCGACGAAAAGGAAAACTTCGTCCTGCAACATTGTTCACCATCCCATGACACACATGTGTGCACATTATGGACACATTATCGCAAACTATACCGCGATTATAGCAATAACATTGGTCATTTGACCTGAAATCCAGAAAACCTCGATTGAGATAGGCCATTTTGTGAAGGTTTTTTTAAGACTCAATGAATATACCAAGTCTGGTATTTTTCCATGGAACTATGTCATATTTTTCCATGGAACTATGTCATATAATATGACACCACGAAAGTATTTGTATTTTTTATGTATTTTTTTGAATAAAAATATATAATATTTGAGTTTATATAGATATATCTTATTTTTCTACAAATTTTGATATATTATATGTATTTTTCTGAATTTAAATGATTTAGTTATGATTTTTCTAAGATTAATGTGGCAAAAAAAGAAAAATAGCTACGCCGACGGCAAAGCCGTCGGCATAGGTCTGTTGTCGGCGTAAACTTGACGCCGTTGCTCTGCCGTTAGCCCAATGGGCTACACCGATGGTCATGTTTACGCCGACGGCAGCCGTCGGCCTATTTACTCTACGCCGACGGCAAAACTGGGCCGACGGCCCCGACATTTTGTCGTTGGCGTATAAAAAGGCCATCGGCCTATTTAGTTATTCCCGTAGTGTGTGGACAGGGGTGGCGGAAGATGGCCAGCGACGAGGAGCCAATCTGGGTCGCCCAGGTGGACTTCTTTGAAACCGTAGCACCAATGGCTTGTATGGGAGGCCACAGTGGGATGTGGTTTTTCTAGTCCCATGCTCGCCACCACTAGGAACTGGGTTCTTTCCTTTGGAACCGAGATGAGCGTACAGCCACACGGGGCATGGGAACCCCTCGCCTGATTAACTTGCCTAGTAGATTCCATGAGTCACATAGGTCGGGCGTTCCATTCGACATATGCATAGAAAACCGTTTGAAAGATTTGCCGGGTGAAGGTGCACTCATAACAGGTAGGTAAGCGTGGCCGGGGTTGCTTGGGGTCGATGGATCCCCTAGTAAACCAACCTCGCCTGACATCTTTAAGTACCGGCTTCGGGATTTGACCCGTTACGGCGGAACCATACTTATTGCGTTACTCATGGTCTCGGCGAAAGCAAGATAAAGGTCGTGGCCAACCATCCTCTGCCGGCCTTCCAAGGAAGAGGGCTAATATACTGGCATTAAGAGTCGGTTGGTACGTGTGGGTAAAGTTGTACACCAGGGTTAAATATTTTCGAAAAGTCGTATTCACGGTTATGAATCCTTGGTGACCAGATTCTAAGATCATAGAGAACTTTAACCTAATCGTAAAACTTAGTAGTTCAACGTGTGCTTAAGGATGCTCTCTCATGGGTACGAGGGGGTGATCCTAGATAGGGTTCAAATGATGATGATTTGGTGGATATAAAAGATGATGATCAATATTTCGGAGATGTCGCTCTCTTATCCCCTTTTAAAATACTCTGATTAGACGAGCTTATTCTCTCTCTTGTTTTATAAACAAAGATGGTTTTCTGCAAAACAACTCCACCAGCCATAAGTCTTGCGGAGTACACCCTGTACTCACCCTTGCTTTGTTGATACTTTTGGCAGAGTAAGTGTTCATCTAAAGAGCAGTTTGGTACTACATCGACATCGAGGAGTAGCTTGGGGTTCCCGGTCGACAGCCTAAAATCTATGGGCTGGGACGTCATCGTTATGCTTCAGGCCTCTTAGGCCATTTGTTAAGTTTTCTATACTTAATAGCATAATTTGCCTTCCGTTGTTTGATGTTTGTGGTCAGTGACCTCTGCTTGTAATAATTTGGTTCTTTGCTCAATTATGAGCTTGCTGTAATAAATTTTGTGTCGTAGGGTCACTGTTGTGTTACCGATTCTTCACTGGATATTCTCGAGCTCAAGGCTAAGCCTATATCAGACGGAGGTCTGAGATTTCTTTAGCCCTGATCACGGGGGTGTCACACCCTAGAAAGATCTGATCTACACCATAGCCATCACAACAACCCTATAGTCTTCATCATCAATCAAGAACAGACAAGCATGAGTAGAATTTTCCTTCCAGGGGCCTGAACGTGGGTAAATCATGCCTCCTCTTTTTGTTTGTTAGCCGACGAATTCACCAGTGCACCTCTCTTCCTCTAAACCAAAGTCCATCAACTATGGGCATTTCCATGGAGACCCCATGTCAGTCATCTACCATATAATCTATTAAGATGAGAAAAATCAAAAAAAAATACCACAATAGGGGACAGGTTTGCAAAAGTCCAGCAAGATGACATTTTTTTATCAAAACTAAGTAGGTTTGATCATGCTAAGCCAATGTTTGACCGATGGACCACAATGTTAGTCATTTGTGGCACGGGTTTAAGGATAATCGTAAGTCTCTCTCCCCCCTCAATCAGTCTGTCTTGTTGACTTTCTAGGGCCAGGAGGTCAAAGTATCTCTAGTTATCAAGGTCTACTAAACCTGGGGACCTAGACCACCTAGTTAGCTGGCCAAGCCGTTAGCCGTAGATGACTTTCCAGCATAGCGAAGTCAGTTCAATATGGTGTGACGTTGAGCACGAAGATCAATACATGTGCATAAAGATCGAGTGGGTGAGGGTGCATTAGGCTGCACTGGTGCATGGGCTCAAATACGGTTGTGAGAAGGTGAGGTGAGAAAACGATTTCAGATATCTCTAGGTGTTAGCATGGTAGAAGTTCAGAAGGAGATCACGGAATAGGCGTATGGTTGAACATGGATCTTACTTAGATCACACTCACTTGGTAAGAGGAGGTCAGGACACATGGCAATGTCGACTTCGTTGTGGACAGGGGTGGCGGAAGATGGCCAGGGACGAGGAGCCAATCTGGGTCGCCCAGGTGGACTTTTTTGAAACCGTAGCACCAATGGTGATCTTTTTTTTTTCAATAATATCAGAATATCACCGTTGGCGAGATACGGTCATTAATTTAGAAAGAAAGATTATATTACACGGAAAGACAAATAAATATTCTGTAGATAGAGACGCTGTCCGCTTCTGATTTTCAGTTCAAAAAAATAGCCTTGGCGCGGTCGTCCGTTCGTCACCGGCCGCGCCCTGTAGAAGCCAGTTAGCCAACAACCTGTCATCGACGTGTTTATTTCCTATACCGGCCAGATCTCATTAATATCAGAATCAATGGTGGAGATACGCTCATTTACACAAAAAATATATTACACGCACATAAAGATTTCCATTTCAAAGCAGCCTTCACGCGGTCCGTTGGTCACCTCACCTCACAGCAACCTGTCCTCAACGTAAGCATTTCGTAATTTCCCATTCTGCTTACCCCGGCCAGATCTCCTCCTCCAAACCCTCAGCCCTCAGTCCCGGACAGATCTCCTCCTCCTCCTCCCATCCCCAACCCTCAGCCCTTCCTAGCCCTAGCCGCCGGCCCGAGCAACATGGAGGAGAACCAGCCACTCAACGTCGTCGACCAGCCTACCCTCGAGCAGCTTCCCGACGACCTCCTCCGTAACATCTTCCACCGCCTTCCTTCGGATCCCAGCGCCTTCGCCTTCGTCTCCGCCGCGTACAAAGCCTGGCGGCGCGTCGTCCACGACGAGGACAACTTCCTCCGCCACTTCCTCGCAGCACACGCCAACGCCCCACCGCTCCTCGGCCTCTTCTCCGACGCCCTCTACGACAAGCTCCAGTTCAACCCCACCACCAACTCCGGCGCAGTCAATCTTCCCACCCCACCGCCGCGTTTCCACGCATACGGCTGCACCCACGGCCGCCTGCTCCTCCACGTCAACTACAGCGAGCTCCTCCTCGTGTGGGACCCTCTGACGGGCGACAACCACCTCATCCGGTCGCCGCCGCCCGGATTCCGCCACGGGATGAGTTGCGGCGCGGCGCTGGTCTGCGGCGCAGACCACGCCAACCATGGCGACTGCCATTCGTCGCCGTTCCGTGTTGTCTTCGCGTACAGCGAGCACGGTCCTCCTAGCGGCTGGCACCCGCCCATGGCACCCCTGCACACCTACGCGTGCGTTTACAACTCGGAGACAAGAAGCTGGGGCGACCGCCCGGCGGCCACCATGCCCGTCAGAAGCTACTTCGAATGGAAGCCCAGCGCCGTCGCCTGCAACGTTAACGGTGCCGCCGTATACTGGCTGACCGAAGTCGGAGATGATATGTACGTGCTAAAATTCGACCTTGGGACACCGAGCTTCCAGCTCACAGTGGCCACGGAGGATATATATGACGCCAACGACTATGTTCTGGTGCCGACGGTGGACGGGGGACTCGGTTTGGCCGGCGTGATGGGCGAGTTCATCGGGTTTTCCTCTTGGGAGAATGGCGCATGGGCTCACCGTGTCCTTGTTTGGCTCCACCAGCTCCTAGCATGGCATGAACTAGATGCCCTGGCCGTGATGCAACCGCGGGTGGTCGCGTTCTCCCAGGAGTCCAACTCCATTTTCTTGCAGGCAGTGTCGGGTGTTTACATCATCAACTTGGAGTCTGGGCAGCACCAGCGAGTGCTTGAAACGGATCAGCACCTCTGCTCTTTTTATCCCTACTACTCCTTCTATACAGCAGGTATAATTTCTTCGCACTAGATATATTAATTCTCCCAGCTAGTTAGGGATGGCCAAGCTAATTAATAGAGTATACCAGTTTCTGTTCCATGATTATTGTTCAATATTCATGAATGTTTATGAATGCTGATTAGCAAGTTTCAAATTTCATATGTACATCATATATTCATATGAGCTTTCTTGCATGCATGTGGCTAGCTTAATCATGGGATAGAGAGAGATCAACGTATCAGTTGAGAAAATAGTTTTCTTGAAATTTATTTGTGTTTTGTAATCACTACATGTAACTATTCCTTCAATAGAGAAGGTATATGTAATTTCTTCGCCCACAACATATAATCCTAGTTATGTAGGAATATCCTAGCTAGGACACTATTTTTTTATTCCATGCATGTGGCTAGCTAGCTTAATCTTGGGGGAGAGAGAGAGACCAACATATATATTAGTTGGAGAGAGACCAACATATATATTAGTTGGAGACAGACCAACATATTAGTTGAGCAAATTATTTCATGAAATTTATTAATGTTTTGTAATCACTACATGTATATATCTAATGCAAAACCACTGACATGAGGGGAAAAGAATTTCATTGGAGGCCCATTTCATATTTAATGAAGTGGGGTATTTGTCAAAAACTAGCGCTTTCCAAATTCCACGATCTGATCAGTACATAATATCTTGTATATATCTATACATGGCATATCTCGACTCGACTTATAAGCGTAGGGCATGTCTTGGTTGAATGAATTTACTAGTTGTATTATTTCCGGTCTGTGTTATATTCCTAGTTTGTAGAGGAAAACCCTGCTCTACTAATCACCGTTTCAGTGCATATGCAGTTGTTATAGTGTGGCAACTGTAGCACATTTCTCTACGCTTGCTGCACTATGGCAGAGAAAACCTAGTTATGTTTGTGTTAAAATGCAATTAGCTCTCTATGTACATGCCTATCTAATTGCAAGAAATTGGTTTAATTAACTGTCATGGGGTGCACTTGATTGATATCTTGCCTCATTTCATCGATATAATTGCATGTGGAAGAAAAGGAGTCAGGCCAAAGAAAGAGTAATATCCTCTCGAAAAATATGAATATCCAATGGAAAATTTATACTCCTAGACTACACATGTTTGTGTTGCTAAATCATGGTATTACTAACCACCAGGTACATTTAATTTAGCAATGTCAGTAGGTCCTAGAACGTTGAAACTAAAATATGGTTGTCATACTGAATCACAAACAATGTATATAAGCCTTTATATTTTGTACAAAGAGAGTATGTGGTTACCTTGGTGACCTAAATTTCTTAAACTTTAAGGGTTCATATTTTCTAGATGTTGATGTGGTAATTACACACTATTATCACCAAATATATTGAACCTATTGGCCTTCATATGTTGCATATATTTCCTATTTATTATTTTACTAAAAGGTAGTTATTTATGTTTATTTTGTGAGTAGTTTTCCGATCAACTTTTGCTAATGGCAATCTGCATTCGCTATCAGAATTCACGCACATATGGGTTTCAACTTCTGATAATGGAATTTCTACTCTCAACTATAATATATTCGTGTATTCAACTTTTTTTTGGAAGTAGATGGTTTTTTATTTTGTAAGTAGGGCTTATAGAAATAAAAAAGGACAGTCTACTTGTATAAAATGGATCCAATTTATATATTTATGCTACATAAAATGGTAGTAAAGATAAATAATGTGAGACCTTCTCAACGGATTTGAGGAAAACATATCCTAGGTCATCGCGTTGCCGCAACATTTTTTCTATTTTGGCAAAATCATGGTGTTGTTAAATGATATGTAAATTATGACAAGAAAACATCGCTTCACCATCGGATAAGGATATCGCTTAATACATGTGTATGCACACAAGCGTACATGTATTGCAATGTATTATGATGCATGTATCCACATTTGACTAGTTTCCTTCTACTTCCATTACATGGAAGTATAGTTCATCATCACAACATGTATATATTCATCCTAAGTATATATATCAAATCCATTTCATTGGCCTTATATATTATGTGCTTATAAATGCAGCTGGAAAAGCCATCTTAAATAATGTACAAGTGGAGCAAGAGAACATAAGTATTCAATCAGGTCAGCCACTAACCTATTTTATTCTTTGTGTTAACGATTTTATGAAGTCGTCTTAGAGATCTGGTTTAGTGGTGTGCAGCATTGTGAAAGGATTAATTGGATGAGGTAGTAATGGTTAGTTAATTAAGTTTTTTCTTGACCAATAGTGCATGCTCTTGTACAAATAGAAGGTCGGTCTATAATATTGACCCATATATGAAGATTTTTGTTGAAGAATTCGTCGTAGTATACACGTGTACACCATGGATTTACCTATCAGCTTCATTTGTTTTTGGAGATGAGTTTTACGCAAAGTGTGTTTTCCAGGGTAAAAATTTCTAACAGTTCGTTCTTTCATGAAAATGAATTATAGAAAGGTTAGACAAGTTTTTTATGTGTATTTAGTTTATTTGATAGCTTTTAATCCATTTCTTATCTTCTATTTCCTGTAGGTGCAGAAAATAGTATGATCGAGGAAAAAAGTACTAATGCTGGTGCTGATGAGTGTTTTCAGTGAAAAGGTGATAATTTCTTATGTTGTATACACATTTGTTTAATGTCACCTTGTCAATTCTTAAGATATGTTAGATTTTCTTGCCATTTTTTTTACTAGTAGGGCTATAATGTTTCATAGGGTACCTCTATATAGAGAGAGTTATATAAATATTGTATGCATATATACTTCGATCATTATCCTGATAAAATACTTTCGTGGATGTTTGAAGAATAAATTAGTTTGGAGATGAATTCTTTTGTCACTTGTTAGTTATCATACCTCTTACCAACTATTTTGATCATTTAACTACGGATCAAACAAAAAATGGTCCAAAAGATATGTTGACTATATAAAGATTGAGAGGTGAGCGAGAAAAGAGAGCAGTCCAACAAAAAATAATATGGGACAAAATTAGAGTATGAACTTCTTTGCGTTGCTTAATTGGTTTAAGGGAATATATTTAACTACTTGAACTACATATTGGGGGATACAATCAAATGATACTGCCCTTGATGCTAATTCATTATATTGGATTATAATTTCATACATTTTTTAATACTTATGATTTGCGTCAGACTAACAAGAGTGCTTATTTGTTAGGTACCAACTAGCAAGATCAACTTCTTGGGTGTTTTGATAGAATGGAAGCCATCATCCGGCCTTCAAAAATTTGCTTTTCCTGCACAATGATATATGTGTGCCAAAGTGTTCCCAGTTATTGTATTGGATTTGTATTCTGATTCAAAATGTGTCCTACCCATGGTCTCGGTATTCTTGGAAATAGCTGCCGGAAGTGAACTAGAAACATTTTGGATAGAAACCTATTTACATTGTGTAATGTCACATACACAAAACTGTTTAATTCAATACTTGTTCGGCTACAAGGTTTTGCATATGGGCTGGGTTTAGTAGGCGGTGCCTATGTCATGTTATTCATGCGGAAGGAATGTGCATATGGGCTGATGCCGACAACTCCGTTCCATGTTGTCTTCGTGTACAGTGTGTACGTGCCTGGCACGCACCCATGACACAAGTGCACACCTTTTTGTGCATGTAATACAACTCCGAGAACGGAAGTTGGGGCAGCCGCCGGGTGGTCACCATTGGCATTGGAAGCTACTTCGACCGGAATCCTTGCTGGCACCACCGTGTGATGGATGAGCGAAGTGGGAGAGGATAGTTGCGTGCAAGAATTACACCGATGGAGGTAAAGGTTCCTGCTTAGGGCATCTCGACTCAAACGGTCTGCGCATGTTCGAAACTGTCCGCGCGGACGTGCGCGGCGCCTTAGCGGGGCGACCCATCGGGCGAAACGCGTCCGACTCGACTCATCCATGCATCTAATCTAGGGCTCGGTTGCGTCGGTTTGGACGCCCGTGGACAGCGCAGGGACTCGTCCACAGGCACACCCGTCAGCCACCGCTTACCAGCGGCATTGATTCAGACGTTCAGCGGCACCGATTCAGACGCAACCGCGGCACCGATTCAGAGACGCTGCGCGGAAGGCTGACCGGCGGCAGCCTGCGCGCATCAATGGCGACGAGACGACACGCTGACGCAACATGTGTTCCCACGCCGGCATTGATGGCGAAGGAGCGGGAAGCTGCACGCGTTCACAGGCGGCTGGGCTATTTAACCCTACGCCCGTCGGTGCTGTCATCCTCACCTGTCGCCATTGCAAAACCTAGCCCGCCGCAGCCACCACCACCTTCAACAATGAAGACCCCGTCGTGGCTGAAGCGGAGCAAGAACGGCCACGAAGCATTTGGCAGCCGTGGCTCTCGACTGTCGGCCTTCCTCCGCGGCACGTCCTTGCCGCCTCTGCCGCGGCCGGCGGAGTTCTGGAGCGACCCCGTGGGGGACTACCCGCCACCGCGGGAACGCTGCACCCGACGGTACTACCGCGTCGGGGAGTGCGAGCGTCTTTGGAGGGAGGGTCGCGGCATCCGGCGTAGGGATGTCTCCGTCCCCACCGACTGACACCTCAATCGGGACCGTGTCCCGGTACTCCCACCGCCCAAGGCGGGCAGAGGCCTGGCGGCGGATCAGCAACCTCTCCCGGGACCAACGGTGGGAGAGGGGCTACCACTCCGAGGCCTACTGGGTCAAGTTCCTTGAGTGGGAGCACAAGGCACGGCACGCCACCACCGTCCGCCGTGACCTGCAGCCGTGGGAGGTCTACGACGTCCCTGACATCGACTCGGACGACGAGGGCGCCCACAACCACTCTGGCGCAAACCTCAGTAGCGAGGACGGTAACGACGATTACGACGATGACGTCTTCGTCAAACAGGAGGCACATGACGACGTCGCCGCGAACCTACCCTTGGAGTACCGCGAGGTGCTGGCTCGGGGCTACGATGAGGACATCTTCACCGAGCAGGTCATTGTGGTCGGCGCACACGAGGAGGAGGCCCAGTGACGCGGCTACAAGGAGGCCCTCCAGCTCACCCGCATGGTAGCGGAGACGAACACGCAGCTGCCTCCACCGTCGCCGCTGCCGGGTTGGGCACCTAGGATCATGCCACAGGTGGGGATGGAGCTGGCGCACCTCCGGCATGGTTGGGAGCCGTGGCCTGGGCAGGTGGTCAACCCGCCTGCTCCCGCTCGGCCCTGCCGCCGCCCAACCTTTGGACACCCCCGGTGTACATCGACCTTGACCCATAGATGGCCGAGGCGGCACCGGCGCGGGTAGTTCAGTACCTAGGGATAGTAGTAGTTTAAATTCCGTTTTATATATTTCGAATATAAATTAAGTTCGAATCTGGCATGTTTTAGCGCGAACTGTTTGTGTTTAAAAAATAGTTGCCTCGCCTAGCGCGGGAAAATGGGTCGCGCTGCTGGCCGCGGCTGGCCGGACAGGCCGGACCCCCTACCCATATTGACCGTGGCCCGGCCCAAACGGACACAAATGGACCGTTTGGGGTGACCGCATGGGTCGGCCCGGTGGAGATTCCCTTAGACGTAACACACGGCGACCACCACATTGTAATAGCGACGATCGTTGACGTGGGTTCTTGGTGGTTTTTCGTAGGATCGATCTAAACTGGAAAGGCGACTCCTTGGCAATTTCCTGGCGATGGCTTCCCCGCGCCCCTGCGCTCCGCCGACGGCGTGTGACTGTCCCCCAGAGGTGAGTGGGCCTCCACGTAAATGCCCCCCTCTCCTTCTGCTGACGCATCCGAGTCGATCTGCAGCCGACATTGGGCAGATGTCATCGACGAGATTTACAAGGAGGCATACTACAGGACACCGGAATTCCCAATGCTGGGAGACTACTTTTGTCATGCGCGAACCGACCCAAATTCTTGGAGGAAGCCAAGGAACGGGCGGACAACGTCGGTGAATGGTTTGTCAGCTCTGGCGAAGGCACACAACGGTTCGGGTAGGGGTAGGAGGGAGTTCCTAGGAGTTCCTGCGGGCAGCGATGGAAGTGGCTCTAGGCCCATATGCGACGCAGGGGAGCTGCTCCGGTGTCGAGGAGGGTCGGAGCTCATGGTGTTCGGAGGTGTCGCCACCGCTGCCAGAGTCGAGGCAGGGGGGCCCAACTCCCTCTATAATCCGGTTGGCCCAATTCTTCCATGGAACAGCCAGGACATGCAGGCCATAGCCTCCCAGCGCTCGTGGGACTCGGGCACGTGTAACGACCCACAATGGTTCACGGGGGCCTGGCTTTGGTTACACCAGGGAGCAAGCGACTTGGCCCTTGGACACCCCGTGATGGCCGCCCAGGTTCGTAAATTCGCTCACATTTATCGCGTTGTCCACCCCACACCGCCGCTGTCTTGCTACTTTGCCGAGGTAGTGATGATGCGTCGGCAGGAGTCGTCCCCGAGTGAGAGTCTGTTACCCCGACACCATTGTCGCATGCGCCCTGCCTTCCCTGTCCCTCATCCGCCCACCATGGCGCCTTAACGCCCCTGCTCAGCGCTCTCGAGGTCATCGGTGACTGCACTCCGCTTGACGCCACGCCACCTATAACCACGTGGGAACAGAGCACCTGAAAGCTACAATATGGAGGGGGGCTATGTGCGCCTTGAGGATCACCACCAGGAGGGGCATGGGTCCCTTGCCAGGAGCCCGTAGTGGGGCCGCGTGCCGCTCGCCAGTTCGGCGGGGGCCATCCCCAGAGGGCATCCAGAGGGAGATGAGGTTGCAGGAAGAGTTGGAGAGGAGGCCCCGTGAGGGCCACTGCCGGCAGGAGGCACCAAGACAGGAACCAAGCAGCTCGGAGTATGATTCGCGCGCACTGGGTGTTCGACAGGTTTCCGCCCCGAACCAGTCCATAGACACATCATAGCAAGGGGCCAAGAAGAAGAGGAACAAGAAGAGGAAGACACAAGGGAGTCGCGCGGGGGGCCTGCAGGGTGGTGCGAGTGCGGGAGAGGGCCATATTGGGCTCCCTCTATTGGCGTAGCCCACTTTCGTACCTGGCTTAGGTGGCAGACTGACTCAGGGAGAGTCGTCTACAACTGGGACGGGTGCACAGCGCCAGAAGTATACCATGCACAACAAGTGCTTCAACTGTGGGGAGGTCGGTCACTTCTGTTCCGATTGGGTGCCGGAGCACTATCTATTTTGTGGTGATCCATTACATCGGGTCTTGGACTGCACCGCTTGATCCCCTTACCGTGAGCGTGACACCCTAGAGCTGCTGGGCCACGGTATTGATCTTGGGTTTGACTACATTGACATGGGAAAGGTGGAGCTGTTGGTGCCCCAGAACCTTGCCAAGATCCGTGTTCTGCCAGCCTAGGACCCACCCTTGTCGGTGGAGGTCATGGAGGAAACCATCCACACGGAGTTGAATACTTTCGACTCTGACTTCATATGGAATGTGATGGAGACTTCCCCCATGGTGTTCTCGGTGATCTTTCCCTCCCGGGTGGAGCTTCGGGCCTTCTTTTGGAGTCAGACGATGATCCTCCCGGTTCACAACATCAACACTACAAGAAATGTGGCAAACTATGACCTTCTGATAGTGACCGTGAACAAAATCGCCATAGATCTATGACGATTTTGCACCAGAAAGTCATAAGCCGTTCGAAGGGGTCAAAACCTTGAAAAATTAAGACGTTTTGACTCCAAAACGTCATATTTGCACTAGCTAAAATCGTTATAATATGACGTATTTAGCATACAACATTTATTATAGCTGATTACGACGATTTAAATTGGTCATAACGTTCAAAATAGAATAAAGTTGAAATGAGTAAGCATTTGCCCTAGAATTTTCATCTATGTGCCATGTCTATGTATTAGTTTTTGCATACGTGGCATACCTATGTGTCAGGCCCCACAAACTAACCTCGTGCGCGCCTCTGAAAAAATAAACAAAAAATGACCTCGTGCGCGCCTCTAAAAAAAATAAGCAAAAAAGGGCCAGTGGGGGACTCAAACCTGAGACCTCTCCGCGGATATAAGGAACCTAACCACCATATGAACACATCTTAGCTGACATATATCCGTGCTAACGTCATTTAACTACAACCCGCGATTGAAAATGGGCCTGGCGCCCATGTTTCTCCTAATGGGCCTCGCTGGGAAGGTATATTTGGGCTGCCTTTCACCTTGGGGCACGGTAGATTAGGTCTGGTTATGTTTTTTTCGTTTTTCTTTTTATGTTTTCATAATTCTTGTGTATCTTTCTCATAAGAACTCCAAAATAATTGATTTTTGTCTCTAAATTTTTATAAATTTCATTAGTTCATACTAGGATGTTAATTATGAATAGTATGATTACTTTAAATGGTGGATGTACTAATCCCATATTACTCCATAGTAGGGATAATATCATAATTCAAAATATAATTTTGAAACTAGGGTTTTGAAGGTTCTTAGCTAAGGGCGGAGCCTCGCTAAACTTGCATTGGATCTCTGAAGAAACATGATATTATGGGTACAAAAATCATTTTTTCAAAAAACAATGGGCATCGGATCATGTACTTGTAGTTCAAATCGGTACCCACTTCCTACCGATTCGGCAGGAATTTGTCTTTTTCACCAGGGGTGGACGGAAAGGTTTGAGATATCCCGGTTGGGACATTGTCCATGTAATATGGTCTAATATTTTTACAAAATGTGGTGGTACCATTCTAAAACTGTCATTTGGTGGTTGCTTCACAAAACGCCCGTTTTTTGCGCTCGGAAAATGGAAAATGGATTTTTCGTGCGTCGAAAAGGAAAACTTTCTCCTGCAGCATTATTCTCCATGCCATGATACATATGTGTGCACAATATGGGCACATTATCACAAACTATGCCCTGATTATATCCATAACATTGGTCATTTGCCCCGAAAGCCACGAAACCTCGAACATGATAGGTCATTTTATGAAGGGTTTTTTGAGACATACTCAATTTACCAAGTTTGGTATTTTTCCTTGCAATTATGTCACATAATAAGACACCACGCGAAGGATTTGCGTTGATCGGACCGTTTTTTATTTTTTATGCCCGTTTCAAACTATGGTCAAAACGGCGGGCATGAAGGTTCTTAGCTAGGGGCTGAGCCTCGCTAAACTTGCATTGGATCTCTGATGAAACAGCATATTGTGAGTCTAAAAATGATTTTTACCAAAAATCATGAGCATCGGATCATGTACCTGTAGTTCAAATCGGACCCACTTCCTACCGATTCGGCAGGAATTTGTCTTTTTCGCCAGGGGTGAACGGAAAGGTTTGAGATACCCCGGTTGGGACATTGTCCATGTAAGGTGGTCTAATATTTTTACAAAATGTGGTGGTACCATTCTAAAACTGTCATTTGGTGGTTGCTTCACAAAACGCCCCATTTTTTGCGCTAAGAAAATGGAAAATGGTTTTTTCGTGCGTCGAAAAGGAAAACTTCCTCCTGCAACATTATTCGACATCCCATGATACATATGTGTGCATAATATGGGCACATTATCACAAACTATGCCACGATTCTGGTCATAACATTGGTCATTTGGCCCGAAAGCCATGAAACCTCGAACATGATAGGTCATTTCGGAGAAGGTTTTTTCGAGACGCAATCAATATACCAAGTTTGTTATTTTTCTTGAAACTATGTCACATAACATGATACCATGCGAAGGTTTTATATTGTTCGGACCGTTTTTGAAATTTTTATACACGTTTCAAACAATGGTCAAAACGGTAGGCATGAATGTTCTTAGCTAGGTCGTTTGCAACCAATCAAATCGCAGTAAACAATCTCCCATGGATCCTCCATCTTGGCATGATCTGGTCCGTTCAACGCCCATCCAACGCGTAGTGGATCACCAGAAGAAGCACACCCACGGACTGAGAACACCCCACGCACGCACGCGACCGACCATACCCTGCCTCCAAAGTCCAAACCCTAGCGCCCTCCTTCGTCCACGCCTCCGCCGCCACCTCCTGCCTGTCCAGCCGCCGTTCCTCCCACCTCTCACGCGTCTCTATCCCCTCTCCTCGCCTCGCGGTCATGCTAGGCCGGCCTCCAGTTCCCCTAGTGCTCCCAGGAGAGATCGTCGGGCCTCACCAACCCGCCCATTTCCGTCCATCTCGATCTCAAGATATAGTCATCGCCGGAGTTTCTCCACCTCTGCCACCTCTCTCTCTCTTAACTACTATTTTGTTGAATCAGAAGTCGGCGATGTCGATCTCCGTGGCGCGCGTCTTAGGGGATTCATCAACGCCATGCGCAAACCCTATATCGTCCGACGTCGACGGCGGACCAGCAAGGCATCGCTCGGTTTCGCCTGCTCCTCCCTGGTCCGAC
Source organism: Avena sativa (assembly GCA_916181665.1). Classification (NCBI taxonomy): domain Eukaryota; kingdom Viridiplantae; phylum Streptophyta; class Magnoliopsida; order Poales; family Poaceae; genus Avena; species Avena sativa. The sequence goes on from OV702296.1 coordinate 331,746,400, forward strand.
TACGCGATGCTCCTCTAGCTAACCGACTAGGGAGGCCGGCCTTGTGCCCATCTCTGTCTCCGGCCGATATCCGACAATGGCTTGCCTGGTCATGGTGTCCTGCTGGGTAGACCAAGGCCGCCGGGTTGCCCCTCGATCCGGCGCTGCTCCTCCCCACGAGCGCCACAAGGAGACCCATCTCCTGCTGCTCCTTGACGCCTCCGACCGCTTGCTACTTCACACCGACCCCGTCCGCGTTGAAGCACTCCTCCCCAAGTTCCTTCACGTGCTCGCCAGACCGACCTGCCACCACAACTCCCACATGGATGCCGCTGCCGACGACGTCCTCCCAAACCTGCTGCTGAGAACCCCGGTGAGGCCTCAATTTATATGTCTGCCTATTTACTTTCTACTTAATTGTGCATCGGTAGACAGTGCTGGTAAAACTGAACTTGCAGGGTTGTGTGCATGGGTAGACAGTTCTGATATAACTGAATTGTGCATCCGTAGACAGTGACTAAATCTTTATTAAATAGGGATTGATTGCTGATATGCTTTCATCTTATTAACGGTTTTACATTCATCATTATCAAGTCATTGTCTGCTGATTAGTTTAGGTGATGCAGCCTTTGGATATACATCAACTACATCACAGCTCCATGGGACATATCTTCAGACCTGCTCCATGTCCGCTTGAATGCGATGACCATCGTGTTCTTCTCGGTTGCTCCTACAGAATCAGGACGAGCTCAGGAATATACTTCTAGACTTCTAATTGGACACACTTGCTATTGTAGTCCCACTTCTTATATATGTTATGTTACACACTAGTCCTGCAACTCAATTGTGTCTCACTCTAGTGCATTAGACGTGTTCCTTGATGGAAAAACTTCTGTATGTATATGGCTACATAGTTGTTGCTCATATCTTGTCGCTACATAGCTTCTGTATGTATATGGCTACATAGCTGCTGTTTATATGTGTTTACCATATTTCCTTCATTCTTGTGTAGAAAAAAAGTTAATCGTTATGACTATTATAGTAATTTCTATTCTCAATTGATACCTGCGTGTGTATCCTTGCTGTATCCGTGGGGATTTAATATTATTGATGAAATTCTTGTGTTCTGAACATGGGTGCATTAGACTTAATGTCAGTATTTATTGTGTGGAAGAACAAATACCAACTGTGTTTCAGCTTTGCGTCAGTATTTCTTCCAAACTGAATGTCTGCTTCATTGATATGTATGCAGCACTGAATTACAACTTGTGCTCTTTAATAAAAAAATACCTAGTATCCATCATGTTTGAACTAGTCTGTGATTAGCTCTATACAATACTTTCTATGAACATTTTTATTCTGTACATAAAAATTATCAGCTAAAATATATGCCAAAACACCTTCAACTAGTATATGTGTTCTGTAATTCTGTATAGGTACTAGTTGTACATTTGAAGCAAATCGGGTGTTTGATTAACTATTTTGCTATTTCTTGTCTGATCTTGGTTGTTTGTTTATGGGTGGTAGGACAAGGTGTGGTGATTACGTGGATCTAGAGAACTTCGAGAGCCTTGTCTAGTAGGGTTTGCATCTATCTTTTCTCTAGCGATATGGTGGGGCAGCTGCAGGTATCTTCTCATGTTGTTTGGTATGGTTCTTCATCTTATTCCCTTGCAGCGAGAATAAAATCACTTGTATCTTGTTTTGCATCTTTCGTGTGCTTGATTGGTGATGTGAAAGCAGTAGTTGTTACATATCCTATATTATGTGTGCACATATTTGACTGACAAGTAAATTATGATGTTGATTTTCAAACCTGGGAGTACATGACTTTAATTAGTTTGCCTCTTTACAATTTATTTGGTAAACCAATTTCAGTTTTGAATTTACTAGGATGTTTGCATGAATATTTTTTCCAGTGGGGTAGGAACATACAGCTACTTGCATTGATATATTTGTTGCTTCATTTACTTTGATTTCACAGATTATTTGACCTTAGTATATACATATTATGTTGTATCATGTAGAAATAAACAAGCTCTCTATTTGTAGCATGGACTGTATACCTTTATGGTCTGAAATTGATTTCATTCTTTGATGGAAAGGAAGATCATATTCTTTTTCCTAGGTTGTTAATTTATCTGGACATTAGCTCTTGCTTGTATGCCTGATACAAGCTTGAAAGTCTAATCAGTTTTAGATGTAGTTTGTTTGTCCTAGTATAGTTTCATCTACAAGAACTTGTTTCAGGCGTGCTATTTGTTTAATAAAGTCTTAATTTATCACCTTTATTTTTTTGCTTTACTCGGAACTGTCATCTTCATTTATCACCATGCGCCTCAGGGGCCTCCTTGACCTGATCCTCTTTGGCTAGATCTTCCTCGACAAGTACATGTAGTAAGATGCATGCGCCAGTGGTTCTTAAGGTAATAGGATTGCGATGTTGCTGCTCTATTTTTCTCGTACTCCTTAATTTGTATGTTGATAGCTAGAGAAACTGAAGAAAGGCTAGGAAACAAAAAATTGAGAGTGAGAAAAGCTTATATGACCCGTCTCCCTGTCCTCAGATTTGTCCCTTTCAAGTCTCATCGACTATATTTCTGGTTAGTTAGAGTAGTTGGGCTGTATTGTCAGTTTGTTACAAATTATTCCATCATGTTTCTAAGGTTGTCTCCTTGCTGCTAGTAAGAAGTAAATACTCACTTTCAAATTCTTCCACACAAATCATGTCCTTTTTGGTTTTCTTCTTTATAGTGTTGTCAAATGAAGAGAGACCAGGAAACTGTATATTTGTAGTGTTGTTAAATGACTTGACTAAAACTACTTATCATTTGTGTGAAACTACTTGACTGAAATTTTGGGTGATAGGGAGATTACTTCGTACACTAATGAGATGCAGGCATGCTGTGTAGAGAACATATGTTCTTCCCGTGTCCTTGTTTTTTCCTTGGTAAAAAAAGTAGTTTTGAACAAGTGGGATTTCACAATGTTTTCATCTAAAAAATAGTTGACCTTATTATTTTTCCTGTTAATCAAATTATTTCTTTTCTTTGAATGTGCAGATGTTTTTTATTAGCCCGTCATTGCCAAGGAAGAAGACCACACTCGAGGAACAAATTTTGGTTAAGCATATTATACGTTCTGCCAAAACTGTTGTTAGGCTAGTTCATATTTACTGCCGTGTGTGACCTACATATGGTTGTGAGTTGTATATCGCTGTGACATGTATATGGGTGTGATGTATATATGGCTATGAAATATTTGATCTCATATTTACCGTCGTCTTGAATGTGACCTGTTATACAATTGGTTGTTTGTCTATTTTGTTTCTGGAATTGTTGGATCGAAATTTAGTGGCCAGGCCATAGAAAGGCCATAAGCCCAAAGACTGAGGAGCATAGAAAAAAAGGAGATGAACTGGTAATGGGCTTTGCCCTTTCAGATGAAAGAACTGATCTGAAAATAATAAATAGGCTGAATCTGACATATCAGAAAAGGCTGAATAGTGAAAATGAATGGATCTAAAAAGGCTATAGCCCAAAAAAACTGGAACCTAAAAGGCTACGGTGCACAAAATAAAAAGGCTGAATTAATGGGCTCGTCCATATAAGCAACCATATTGGACCGGGTTGAATTTGCAATATAACGATATCATTTCGTCACAATTTTGCCACATAGGATCTGACATGGCGTGGCTAGATGGCCTATGACGATATTGGATCGTCATAGAGATCATGACGATCCAATGTCGTCATAGACAGTTATGACGATTTTACCAAAATCGTCGTTATAGTTTATTTGCGACGCTCAGCTTTCGACGATCTCAAAATCATCATAGAATCGTCATAAACGGACTACTATGATGATTTTGTGACGAAAATAGAGGGTCATATATAGCCATATTCCTTGTAGTGCAAGGTGTCCATCCATGAGTCATGTGTGGACCCTGATACTTCCACCGCTCTCTTGATTGTTAGGGTGCGCATACATGGGATCCCCGATGAAGCTCACAAGGAGATGTACATCAAGTTAATCACCCAGGCTATCAGCAAGTTTGTGTGTGTGGATGAGCTTTCTCTCGAGGGCCAGGGACCGGTGAGGGTGCGGGTCAGATACTCGGACCCAACGAAGCTAGACTGCACACTCCTGCCCTTCTACTTTGGTACGCTTGGCAGGACCCTTACTATGGAGCTAGAGAGGGAGGAGGTGGGGTCTTGATCCCCATCTCCGGAGCACTCCGATCACCGTCGGGACCCTGAGTAGGACGCGGGTGATGACTCGTCCAGTGAGGATTCTGGGGATAATTTGGAGCGCTCCGCACCTACGTAGGCTCCTCCGGAGGGTGACCCTCAGCTGGTGGCGCCAGGGGGTCCAGCCCCCCGTACTGGCGTGGGGGTCGGTCCTCAGTCATGTCCTCCACACACACACCCCGTGTGGATGTCCCTAGGTGCATGCGCCCAGATCTACCAGTCTCGGAGGATCTGGGTCTCGCTCCATACGGCTCGAACCTCCTGACTCGGCCCAACAGGAGGCCAACATGATGATCTGGTCAGGTCCACGAAGCCGAGGATAATTTGGCTGCACCCAAGCCTATAAGGATACCGACTTCTGGTGCGCCTAACAAGAAGAAGATCCTGATTAGGAAACTTTAAAAATAGCAATCAAACTTGTACCTCCACCCTCTCATAAACTCTGTATGTAATTCCCTATAATCTCCTTTTCCTTTTTGTAAGTATGTAACCCTGGGATTTCCCTGTTTAAGGGGTCCTATATTAATAGAAAACAGTAGGCGCCTTTCCTACTGTTAATTTCTCAAAGAAAACTTGTAATCGACTCGGACGGTACCTGAGACCTAGCCTCCCCTGGGCAAGGGTGTGGTAGTGATATAAAACCTGATAGGAAAGACAATCATGTTTGTTTCGCCATGCTACCTAGAGAGTTTATAGCAGGTGGATTTGCTTTGATGGGACGTTTTTGCTGTTTCAGAGGAAAGATTTCGAAGGGGAATTTTAGACGGTATCGAAGGTGGTAGAGGTTGTGGAAGGAGCGTGCGTGGCTTTTCTGAAAGATATCGCTGCGCATCCGAGGCGACCCAACTGTCAGAATCCTCGATAGAGTGGCGTAGGTCAGTATCATTCTGTTCGGCATGGTGTTGGGGTGTACGCTGCCACATGTGCAAAATTTCGTACATGGAATTTATTCACAGGCCCACCACTCGATCATACAGCTTGGGAAGTTGGATGACCACCCCTATGGTTTAAGTTGGCCTGTATATATGAACGTGCTCTATATGATTTTTATCTCCTTCTTTTTTAGATATCTCCTTGATATTTTTGATAGAGCCTTATGACCACAAACGCCATGATCGATCTCATCTTGTTTGGTCTACGTCATATGCTCGTTACTGAAGCTGTCAAACTCTCCCATCACCATAGAAAATTGACATACTTCTCACGGCATGCCATGTTGCGTGTGCATGATAATATACACACACTTCTTTGAAGTTCGGAATTAGTGGCATCGGGAAAACACCTTCCAATGTTCTCTGGGAGTCCTATAAGTGATTGTGCGGATAGGTGGTTGTGTTTCGTAGCTTCGTTTGCACAACATGATCCTGAGCGTTACCTGGAAGGAACGACTGTCGACCATGAACATTATATCTACTAACAAGCTGATTGCCATATCAAAATAGTGAACCTACATGACTATGGCTACTTCCTCACGCATATACGAACTAAAAAGAATGCAATTTTGACCATGAAAGATGTGCTCCCATGGGAGTATATCGGGATCTTCACACCCCTCTATGGGAGGTGCAGCCCACCAGTGTGTGTGTGAAAGATACAATATAGTAAGGGTTTTCCTATATGAAAGTTTCTTGGCATGTTAGTGTCTCCATGGTCCACTTTGTGTACTATTTTCGTTGATTTGTCGATTGGTGGGGGCAACTTTTTCATACTTCCATTCATATCTTATTTTTCTCTGGGTTCCGCTATTAGCAAAGTAACTATTTTTTCTATGTGAATAGACAGAGCTCCAGCCAGGTTTCTCGAAAAAAATTATCCCCTCTATGTGAAAACTGTATTGCATATTTGTGTAAGTGGAAGCCAAATTTGTAATTTTTTAACAATTCTATAGAATCCTGTAAACTTGGCCAAACTTTACAAAGTAGAGTTAGGACTAAGTAATATGCATGATATTGTGACACTTAAAAAGTATGGTAGAAATAATATGCATTTATGATACTTCCCTTTAGACTATGCTTCGAGTTACATAGAGAACATCTTCGATATACCCTTGGGGAGGTGTCAATTCTGGTCCTGGATTCCTAACACAAAGGATTTTTATTCTTTTTAAGAGGAGATGAACAAGTTTGTCTTGGTGCAATATTACCTGATTCCGGTGCTTAGCAAGTCGCCTTCGTCAAGTTGGACTATTTGTTTGTTTCAACCACAAGTTAACATGTAATTGTGGCCACCGATATTTTTTTTGTTAAATGGAGAAAAGAGGGGTATTTGTGTTCTTTGTTGATTTTCGGTAGTGAAGTTGTGTATATCTGAAAACATATCCAGATGCGTTGGTTAAGTGCAAGAAGTACCCCTAGTGTCGTGGTTCTACTAATTACATCTTTTACTAAAATAGATCACTGCGCCACCAAAGACGACCATAATCGTCTAGTGAGCGGTGTGACAAGGTATTATTGGATCTCACGGTAAATGCATGCTGCTCAGACACACTTTTTTTTCAAGAGAACGCTATGGGCTAGGCTAAAAATACGTTCATAGCCCCTACTTGCCTCTCGAGCAAGCTTACTATCTCGGAAATTGCGAGACCCTAGGTACTGCCTCGGAACGGCGAAAATCTATTATATACTCAAAGCAATATAATGATGTTTTTCAAGGCATCAGGTTGATCCACAACATCCAAATTATTTTTGATAGTTGGATCTAAAATTATGAGGCATTAACTCTAACATGTATGCATAGGTTATGACCGTCTCCACATGGATGAACTAAAAAAAAGGTACATAACCCATATGACAAAGACAGCAGTTACCACCATCTGGCCTACATGAAGTATCGAGCAGAAAAAACAATTTGGGAAAACATGTGACAAGTTGAAAACGGTTTATATATTCCTTACTTTGCAAACTGTCGGGGATGGGAAAATTCAAATCAGATAGATACGATTTAAAGGATATATTTTAGTAGAAGATGAGGAGTCATATAACAACAACATATTTCCAGTTGGCAAGATTTATGCCGATGCAATCTATTCTGGGTACAAATGTACAAGATGCTAACTCTAAATTAGTTGTTTGGCCCTTGAATAAAAACTGATCCATATGTAAGTGAAGTCAACTGCAAAACTGGTGGACGATCCGATTTAAGCTTACATATATTTATATATGATTCCACGGAGGCTCTAAAATTAGACTGATTTGTATGCACGTATATACATATACCACAAAACACATTCCCTAAAAAACTAAAATAATCGGATAATGCCTAACTTTTTTTCTAAAACCACGAGTAATATTAAACATGGAAAAATAATTTGTAAAGGATAAATTGACCACACATGTTTTGAAATGCATATGAGATCTAGGTCCTAGCTATGCACTTTCTCATAGCTATGGTCCTCCACCAGCTTAGGCGTCTTACACTTTCTCATTCTAATATGTAATCCGTCTATATGTTTTTTACCTTTGTGTTGTGTACTTGGATTTTGGATCTGGATTGGCTATGTGCAACCTAACTATGCAGAGACCAGGTGTAATACTTAAAAATCTTCAAGTAATAAATCGCTATTTATTAAAAAAAAAGATCTAGGTCACGATATGCTCCTAGCCACACGTCATTCAAATTTACAATCATGTAGAAAAAGGGCAACCAACCAAGACGCCAACTCTACGTTGTCCATGACAGTGTATCATCTTACATCAAATGATAAATGCAAGTGAGCAAAAGCGCATAATAAATGGATTGAAGAGTAGAGTTAGCATTCACACAGTTAAAAGAACAGTTAAACATAATATTGCAACAATAAAAAATAAATGGTATGCTATTGTTATTGATATGTAAAATATATTACTAAAACATGGCAAAAGAAAATAAGATTGTGAAAAAAGTAATTACCGGATTTATGTAATAACATAAGAATGGTAAAGTTCTATATGGTGTGCAGGTCTAAGAGGATTTAATGGCATGAGAGTGCCATTTATTTATACAACTAATGAAGGAAAGAAGAGGTAGTAAGAATATATAAATGTAGAGATGAAATTATTACTCTTGTGTCGACCTATGTACTAATGAGGATATATACTTTTGTTTTACCTTATTATAAGAAAACCTACATTTTTGTTCGATCAGAATGACCTAAACATCTTAGGATCATTGATCAAGCAAACTAATAATTATTTATTAATACAAAATTTAGCCTAGAATACTTATACAACACCACGTAAAATCTTAACGGCTTGGTCATGTTCCAAAGTTTAATTATGCATACCAATTTTAATCTCATGTAAAAACTTCACATATGTTCATTAACTTTCAAATACCATAATAACCTTTAACCATAAATAAAAGATGATCAAAGATGCCCTCCGCGCATGTGCTATATATTTAGTATATAGATATCATGGCTATTAATATTTCCGATCAATTTTGATACACTAAAGAAATCAAGGATAGTTGATGCCCTCGCAGTTGCGAGGGCCCCCATGCTAGTTGTATATCAAAGAGGGATGAAGAAATTCCAAATGTCTCTTATGTTCAAACCCTCGATATGGGAAAAACAACATGAGAATTGCTCGACACAACAAATTCGTAAGGTAATCTTTTCATATTTTTTTTGGGGCTGATAAGGAACATATGTGAACTTGGTCGACATGCGGAAACCAAGGAAAAAACTCGGACAAATGACACATCTACTATCAATGGTGGCCTACGAAACTTTTAGCATGCACCAGCACTAGTGGAAACAGCCCCATGTGTTCCGGTTGGTAAGGGGCTTTAGTCCCGGTTTCCTAACCGGGACAAGGCAATCGGGACTAAAGCTCCAACCTTTAGTATCGGTTGCCCCACCAACCGGGACAAAAGGGCGTACACGTGGCTGCGGCAGAGGGAGAGGGGGGAGGAGCATCCTTCCCGGTTTGTAACACGAACCGGGTCAAATAACCCTCTGCCGTGGCAGAGATTTGATACATTTCTCTGCCGCGGCAGAGAATTCATTTTGGCAACTTTTGTTGCCGCGGCAGTATTTTGGCCACTTTTTGTGCCACGGCAGAGAATTCATTTATGTTGTTTTATTGTTTATTTAGTGTTTTGCACTCATCAATGAAGGAACCATTATATTACAAAAGATCATCATGATAATATAGATCCAAGTGTCGAACATATTACATTTGATACACGGATCGAGTTCATGCACTACATACAAAATAAGCTCTTTGTACAATCCCTATTGTTTATACACACCCGGATAGTATTCTCCTTTTGGGTTTAGGACTTCTGCATCCAAGAATCCTGTCAATTCTTCCTGAATTGCTCGTACGCGATCCTTTGGCAGAAGATCGTCCCGTAGACGTTCGATCTGATTTTAAAAAGGAGTCAACCTATATGAATGAAACATCATACAATTTGATGGTAATTAAAAACTATAGAAATTGTTTAAGTACGTGGAGTTGCTCTAAATTTCTTCCCTTCTCACAGCACGTCTGACGGATGAACTCGCAAACATAATATCCACATAAATTGTTCCCTGGTCCCTGTGTCAGGCACTTTACGAGGACAGAGTTCAATCAAAAAAATAATCAAGCATGATAATAATGGTATCAAAACTAGACTCAAAGAGATGCGCGGATATAGCTAGTGGTGCTTACATCTAGTGGTTGAAATGTAAGCTCCTCTTTCCAAACACCCCTAGCCTTGTTGGTGAACCGTTTCCAAGCGCTGCCCGGCGAAGAAAACGAATAAAAAAAGTTATTAATTACTTGATATCATAAAATTTACGAACGTTGCCGATAGAGTGTCGTAATGATTAGAATTACCGCTGCATCTGCATGTCCTTCCACTGCTCAAGGGGTTTATGTTTCGAGTGCATGACTAGTACACGCCCTTTGTCAAGTTGAATGATTAACAGAATATAGTGAAAGCTGCATGCATAACTAATCAATTATATACTTAACATCGAGTAAGCGAAATAGAAAGTGTATACAAGACAATAACACTCACTCGAAGTTGTAAGGAAATATTATTTTCCTTCTGGTTTCTTGAAACCTTAACACGTGTACGATATTATCCTCTATATCCCGGGGGTTTGTTTTGAGATTAGCTTGATGAATCCAATATGGGTCAATGAACCCAATGTCATAGATTTGTCCTCTGCTACATTCGACAATCTTCATTCTGCCTATTATAGTATGATTATATACATGCAATAAACGAGGTGAGATAGCTATAGACTAAATTAATTACAGAATTAGTACTTACAGACAATAGGCATTGATGATCGATTTGTCCAAGGCGTCTTGATTGAATAATTGAAATAGTTCATCAAATTCAATGGATATCATGTCATCTATTTATTTCCCATAATGCTTTTTTGTAACCCTCAGCACTATCTAGTTAGCCCCGACCTTTATGGCATGCATGTACCAGTTATCCAATCTTCGCATTTTTGTTGGAAGATTATTTACGTTCTCAGTTTTTACGAGAGGTTTGCCGTACTGGTATTTGTATGCTACTTCACTCACGGGGAAGTACTCTAACTGGGATAAGTACTGGGCAATACTCATACCTTGAGCAGCGGCACCTTCTCCGTATTGTGCAACTACCTCTGGATCATATTGCTCTTCGGCCGCATATTTGCTCGACCCCACATTGGTATGGGAAATCACCTTGAGAGGGGCGCAAGACTGTTTTGCTTGTTCTCCGAGCTGGGCAATAGATTTCTCACTTGCATCAGTACTGATCTTCGAGGCTTGTTGTGCCGCATGTGACTTGAGAATAGAACGCTCATAGTCTGATGACAGCTTTGGCTCGGGTTGATGAAGAGTCTTTAGCATTTTGAACACTCGGGCTTTTTGTTCTTTGGTGCCAGGGAACTCTGGCTCTTTCGGCCGCCTCAGCTTAGCGAAAAATGCTGTCGTTTCCGCATCAACGATAGCCGTAGTCTCCTCTTTAGTATAGTCATAAGCTCTCTTGGGAGGAACCTTTGGTAATTTTGGAAGAGGATCTTGTTTACGTTTTGGCGATCGCTTACCATGACGCAGAGTAGCGGTGGTACGCTTACGCTTTTTATCCTGAGGCGCCGGCGATGGCTGCCGCGGCGATTGCTGCGCCGGAGATTGGTGAGGCGACGGAGATGGGTGAGGCGATGGAGCCGGGTGAGGCGACGAAGACGGCTGCCGCGGCGGCGACGACCTCGCTGGAGACGGGTGAGGCGGCGGCGAAGATGGCCTTGGCGTGTGATTTGGAAGAATGATACATTCCTTTGGCCATAGAATGGTGACGTTTATTACTTCTCCCAGTTCAGTCACATCCCCTTCACCTGTAGGGTAGTCAAGCTTCAAAACTTCAAAGGTGGGCATGATTTCATCCACCCCGACAACAGCGTAGCCCTGTGGAACTGGACGACAGTGCTAAGTTGGTGTGGGTCCAATTGGTAAGGCATAGCCGACCGCCACCTTCATTGATATGTTCACAACTTTGACATGTAGCTCACAATGTGTCATCTGTGTGATATCATCCACTAGGTAGCCAATAGGAGCCATCGTCGGTGCACCATCGTCATCGTCATTGTCATCACCCGGGACCTCAGTGGAAGCCACACTTCCTTTTCGATTATTTGATAGGCCGGTAGCATCAAATGCAGGTTCTACCACCATGTGCTGCTGAGATGGGTCGGTAGTACTTTGCTCTTTAAGTGCGTTAATTTCATCTTGTTGTTGCTTTATTCGTTCTTCAATTATACGCATTCGCTCTTTTTGAATATCTTCTTCAACTTCCGCCTTGTCCTTTCTCCTCTGACGACTTCTATCAGGATATTTTCCTCTGTTCGGGAAACCCAGTCCTCCATGGTTTGGAGCCGCTTGTGCCTCGTGTTCGTCCATCATGTTCCTTATTTCCAAGGGCAAGTGTGAGCTCATCATTCTCTCTATCGGGAATGAAGTCCCCATATTTAACAGCCTTTACTGATTTTCTCATCTTCTCGATTGTCAAGGGGTCTTCTTTATGTCGTATGTTATATATACACATCCCTTCCGAGTCCAACGTGCCCTCATGCCCATAAAACCAATTCCTTGCACGCTCGATCCAATCGTCTGTCTCTGGGATGATCTTTTTAGCACGCAGTTCATCCTTAAGTTTCTCCCACTTAGGAATGCCAGCCCTGTAGCCACCTTGCCCCATAGTATGGTGATACTTCTTGTTAGCAGCATTCAGCTTATTCGTTACAGACATTTTCTTAGCTTTTTCTGATGTCTTGTAATTCACAAACTCAGCCCAGAATGGTTTCATCTTCTCAAACTGAATCTTCTTGAAATCCGGAGTCTTCTCTTACACGACATAGTCAAGGTGAAATCTTTTCTTCCAGTTGGTGAAACACTGGGCCATCTTCTTCATAGCCCACTCCCTGACCTTAGCCTCCATGGCTCGCACATGTTCTAATGCGTCCTCAACTGGATCCTCCGCATTTGGATCCAGCTCTATCTTTGGTAGTTTGAAATTAACCATGAGCCTCTTCCATAGTAAATCTTTGGCCCCGGTAGGGAGAAATAAAGGCGTTCCCTCTTCTTCCGCATCAGTAGGCCTATTCCAATTTCGAACGGTGATCGGGATGAAGTCCCTAACGATTACTCCGCATTGTGCCACAAATTTGTTTGCGACAACTTCGGGAGCAATAAATTTGTCGTCTTCATCGATATCTTCGATCCTGAACCTCTCATGGTCTTCCAACTTTTTGGTTGGGCCTCGTCCGCTCTTTTCAATAGATTTCTTTGATCCGGAGGGCTAAAAGAAGAAAGATCGTCGTTACTATTTCTATATAGATAGCAAATGATTAATTAATGAATTAATTATATTACATGCACCTCAGCGGAGCGGTCGTCTTTTCGATCACACAAGGCATCGCCTTCTCCCTCGCGGAAGGCATCACCTTCAACCTCAAACAAGTCATCTCTTCCGGCATAAAGAGGATCACCCTCACCGGAGTTGTTAAGAAATGTCGATACATCTAAATTTTCTTCCCCGCGGATCACACCTTGGATCAACTTTTCCTTTTCTTTGTCTCTGTCGTGTGGGTCCATATTTTCTACATAGGTGTAAAAACGGATAAGTCAAAGCGGCTAAGGGAGAATGTTAGGTACGGTGTTGAGAGATATATACTCTAATCCGGAGAAACCCTAATATATACATACACAATAATAAAAATGAATTTACAATATCAGAAACCCTAATTCGGAGAAACCATTGGGCTCGGTTCCTATCGCGAATAACAAATACCGGAAAGAAAGGCGGCAATCAATACATGGCATAATACAATGCGCAAACCCTAAAACAGGGGATCATCGGAATCACCTATGGGGTTCAATTGGTTCTTCTAATTAAACATGCCATAAAAGTTGGTTAACAATGTATAATTATAGCTTAGTTAGATAGTTTTCATTTTTTTTGAACATTTTGGTATATTATTTGTATTTTTCTGATTTAAAATGAATTAGTTATGAATTTCTCGAGTTTTAAATCATTTTGGAATATTTAAAATAATTTACAACTTGAGCCCACATGTTAGACTTTTATTAATTTCAGAAAACATTTACAGAAAATATTAAAATCCTGATAGGCAGGGCCCACCTGTCATACATTTTATTAATAACAGAAATAATTAAAAGAAAATAAAAGGGAAATATGACACCAGCATGACATCATGTTGATGTCATCAATGGTGATGCTCACCGGTCGAGCATGGATACATCGATCCAGTGCCGCACAGATGGGCGCGTTAGAGAGAGGGCGATGCAGGGAGCAAGATAGTGGCGGCGCCGCTCCTTCTTGGTCACCGGAGCGTCACCTCCGTCGAGCTCCAGCGGCGGCGTCGGCGGGCACACGCGGGGAGAACAGTACAGGAGGAGAGGGAGAGAACGGAGGGCAACGTAAGGATCAACATCTCACTAGGAACACGACAGAGGTGGTGGCGAGGCCGGGCGAGCTCGGGAGACGCCGGAATCGACGGAGACAGATGGCGGCCAGAGCTTCCGATACAGGCGATTGAGGTCACGCGCGAGGGGGAAAGTAGCCGGGACGCACGCAGACGGAGGCGGCGGTGGTGGCGGACGGGACGCGCGGGCGGCGGTTAGCTTGGGCAGCCTGCCGGCGTCGGGGGCGGTTCCTGTGCGCGCGTCGTGAGAAGCAGAGAAGTGAGATGGGAAGAAGAAGAGGAGGCGCGTCAGTTATAAACGAAGGGCCTTTTGTCCCGGTTGGTGGCTCCAACCGGGACTAAAGGGTCATACGTCCCGGTTGAAGCCACCAACCGGGACGTATACTCCACCTTTTTTTATCAGCCCAAGGGGCGCGCGCAGGGGTCTTTAGACCCGGTTGGTGGCTCCGACCGGGACGTATGACCCTGTTTTCAAAAAATTTCAGGAATTTTCTCTCTATTCCCGCCTTATTTTTTATTTTGGGGTTTAAATTTGTAATGTTCTTTAAATGATAATTACTTTGGAATTTAGAAAAACTTTAAACATAAAAAGTGCTTGAATTTGAATAACTAATTCAAAATCATTTTCTGTTTTTAAAAATAATTAATGTAACCATTTAAACTATGAACCATTTAAAATTAAAAATGAATTAACTTATATTTTTTGAATATTAATTTGGAATTTAGAAAAACTTTAAACATAAAAAAGTGTTTGGATTTTAATAACTAATTCAAAACCATTTTCTGTTTTTAAAAATAATTAATGTAACCATTTAAAATATGAACCATTTAAAATTAAAAATGAATTAACTTATATTTTTTGAATATTAATTTGGAATTTATAAAAACTTTAAACATAAAAAGTGTTTGGATTTGAATAACTAATTCAAAACCATTTTCTATTTTTAAAAGTAATTAATGTAACCATTTAAAATTAAAAATGAATTAACTTATATTTTTTGAATATTAATTTGGAATTTAGAAAAACTTTAAACATAAAAAGTGTTTGGATTTGAAAAACTAATTCAAAACCATTTTATGTTTTTAAAAATAATTAATGTAACCATTTAAAATATGAACCATTTAAAATTAAAAATGAATTAACTTATATTAGGGTAGAACTGGAATTAAAGTATATAACACAACTAACACTAAGTTACATAGAAGAACTAAAAATTAAGATACATGGCCAGATTAAGCCACATTCGGCCGAACTTGTTTTGCAATGTTGGAGTGATTCAGTCATGCTCCTGCCTACACCTGTAATACTCGCCACTGTAGTCGTCATACTCGTCGCGGCCGTCGCCGCTGTCGTCGTCGGGGTCGCCGTAGTTGAACCTTGAAGGCTGAGTACGAATGGGTTGGACTTGAGGGTAGCGCAGGCGGGGGTTAGAGTTAGCGGACGTGTCGTAGGCCATGACGCTCTGGAGAGTCCAGCCGCGCCACCACAGTCGACAGCCGGCCTCGTTGAAGTTCGGAGGAGGTGGGCCGTCCTCCTCGTGCCTGGCGAGCGCCCTCTCACGCCGATCCAGGAAGAAGGCTACCGAAGTCGGGAAATAGTCGGGATGCCATCTGGGATTCCTCCGCTGCTCCGGCGTGAGCTCGAAGTAGTAGTGGTTCGTGATGGCCATCCGGCACGCACACCTAGAGGGACAGGAGGAACCGACACTCCTCCGGCGCTCAGCATCCAGCCGACGGGGACACAGTAGCCCGGCGGGCAGGGGTAGTTCGAGGCGCAAAGCTCCTCCGCATCCTTGGGGGTTAGTGCTACGGTGGAAGCCATGGGAAAGAGTGATGAGGTTGCAGATATGAGTCTAGAGATGTGCAATGACAATGGAGGCCAACCCTACATATATATATATATAGTGAGAAATGGTAGGAAGATAACTGGAGGGAAGAACTGGCGGGAAAAAATGGCGGAACGAAATGGCGGGAAGAAAAATGGCGGGAAGAAATGGCAGGAAGATCATTTTTGAATTTCTTATGCCCGTTTTGAATTTTTTGAATTTCTAACTATGGTCGAACCGGCGTGCATGAAGATAGGGGACGAGCATCGTTAGAACTTGCATTGGATCTCTGAAGAAACCACATATTGCGAGTCTAAAAATGATTTTTTCAAAAAATCACGGGCGTTAGATCATGTACCTGTAGTATAAACCAGACCCACTTCATGCCGATTCGGCAGACATTTGACCATTTTTACCCGGGATGGACGAAAAGGTTTGAGATGTCCCGGTTGGGAGATAGTCCATGTAAGGTGGTCTAGTATTTTAGAAAAATGGGACGGTAGCATTCTGAAACAGCATTTTGGTGGTTACTTCACAAAACGACCCGTTTTTTGCGCTCGGAAAATGGAAAATGGCTTTTCCGTGCGACGAAAAGGAAAACTTCCTCCTGCAACATTGTTCTCCATACCAATGTCCACATGCATGCATAATATGGGCACAACAACATTGATAGGTTCATCTTTAGTCCCGGTTCATTATTTTTGGAAACTTTGGCTTCATTATTTTTAGCATCTTTTCAAATGAGGAGTCAGTTAGACCACACTCTGCCTTCCATCGCAGCAATTCCAGTGTGGTACCAAGCTTTGTGCTGCCATCTTCAAAATTTGGGTACAACAATTTCTTATGATCTTCTAACATGCCCTCTAACTTCAACTTCTCATTTTCTGTTTCATAGTCTCGCTTTGCATCAGAAATGACCCTACCAAGTTCATCAGCGTGCTCATCTGATGCCCGTTCTTCACCTCCTTACTCTTCATTGTCTTCCATTGCAGTATCACTTTATTCAGGAAACATATGATGATAGTTGTTATCATCATCTTCTTCTTCACCGTATTCCATCATAACCCCTCTTTCCCCGTGCTTGGTCCAGCAATTATAGTTGGGCATGAAACCTTTCATAATCAGGTGGCCGCGAATGATTTTGGAGGAAGAGTACTCCTTGTTGTTCAGACATTGAACACATGGAAAACGTATAAAACCATTCTCTTTGTTTGCCGTAGCCACATCGATAAATTTATACACGCCTTTAATGTACCCGGGTACACGCCGGTCACCATACATCCATTCCCGACCGTTCATCTGCATCATATAAGTAAGTTTATCAAAAACAAGACATCATAAATAGTGAAATGACCAATTCACATCGACACATGCATTGTATCAATGACAGAGAAAAGATAAGATTGCTAACCTCAATCGAGGGAAATAAAGAGGAGAAAGCTCAAGTGCGTCTCGGACACCTTCTATATTTTTGTTCTGTGAGAAATTGAATGGGACCATTCACTCAAACATTTCATCAAACACCTTGAATGCATGCATAGGAAAAACATAAACTAGCACACCTCTCACACCTTCCACCAAGAAAAAACAGAGGGGATGTAGAGGGCTGGGGCATCGTATTTATAGATGGCGGGATCATACGTCCCGGTTTGTAACACAAACCAGGACTAAAGGTCTGTGCCACACCACGTGGCTGACGCCCAACCTTTAGTTCCGGTTTGTGTTACAAACCGGGACGCATGACCCCTTACCAACCGGGATGCATGTCTCTGGCCACCGTTCCCGCTCGAATCGGGACGCGTGCCAGCATTAGTCCCGGTTCGTGGCGCAACCGGGACTAATGCTGTTAGGGGGCACGAACGGATAGCTCTTTTTCTACTAGTGATGGGCTGATGCCGACAACTCCGTTCAATGTTTTCTTCATTTACAATTTGTACGTGCCTGGCACGCACTCATGACACAAGTGCACACCTTTTTGTGCATGTAATACAACTCCAAGAACGGAAGTTGGGGCAGCCGCCGGGTGGCCACCATTGGCATTAGAAGCTACTTCGACCGGAATCCTTGCTGGCACCACCGTGTGATGGATGATCGAAGTGGGAGAGGATAGTTGCATGCAAGAATTGCACCGATGGATGTAAAGGTTCCTGCTAGGGGCATCTCGACTCAAACAGTTTGCGCATGTCCGAAACTGTCCGCACGGACGTGCGCGGCGCCCTAGGGGGCGACCCATCAGGCGAAACGCGTCCGGCTCGACTCATCCATGCATCTAATCTAGGGCTCGGTTGTGTCGGTTTGGACGCGTGTGGACAGCGCAGGGACTCGTCCACAGGCCCACCCGTCAGCCACCGCTTACCGGTGGCATTGATTCAGACGGTCAGCGGCACCAATTCAGACGCAACCACGACACCGATTCAGAGATGCTACGCGGAAGGTTGACCGGCGGCAGCCTGCGCGCATCAAAGGCGACGAGACGACACGTTGACGCAACCTGTGTTCCCGTGCCGGCATTGATGGCGAAGGAGCGGGAAGCTGCACGCGTTCACGGGCGGCTGGGCTATTTAACCCTGCGCCCGTCGGTGCTGTCATCCTCACCTCTCGCCATTGAAAAACCTAGCCCGCCGCAGCCACCACCACCTTCAACAATGAAGACCCCGTCGTGGTTGAAGCGGAGCAAGAATGACCACGAAGCATCTGGCAGCCGTGGCTCTCGACTGTTGGCCTTCCTCCGCGGCCGGCGGAGTTCTAGAGCGACCCCGTGGGGGACTACCCGCCACCGCGGGAACGCTGCACCCGGCGGTACTACCCCGTCGGGGAGTGCGAGCGTCTTTGGAGGGAGGGTCGCGACATCCAGCGTAGGGATGCACTACAAGAAAACCGGTCTATTACGACATAATCTATCGCTACGGTTTTTTTTCGTTGCGATGTAGTACAAAATTACCACAAATTCTCCGGTCGTGGTGATAGGCCGCTCATATTTCCACGACTATTCTTGGTCGTGATACATTGTCAAATTTGTTGCGGTAGAGGCCGCCTATTGCAACGATCTGCATCACGTTGGAATACAATCGCGTTTTAGCGACAAATAAGATCCGTTGCGCGAGGTAGCAATTTTGTTGCCTTAGAGGCTAGTTCTTCCAACGTAATAAGTATGCGTGGTAAATATCATATGTTTTTCGCCTCAAATTTATCCTGTGGCAATAACTATTGTTTACTGCGACAATTTGACCATAATGCAACAATCACCGGCTGTTGCGAAAATGAACAAGTTTTTTGGAACGAGAAAGTTCATAGCATAGCTAACGGGCCTCCTGGGCCATGGCCCTTGATTAATATTGCAATTTTCTTAGGACAACAATTCATTTATGGTCCAGTATCACCAATATTCGGTGAGCCGATATTTTTTGCAAGTTTACCTTAAACAGACCTCCTGGGCCTTGGCACCCGAGCCTAATTGAAATTTATTTAGGATACGTGTTCATGTATGGTCCAGTATATATCTTCATTTTTGTCACCATTTTTTGACATAAAATTCACGTAAAACTGTCAGAGTTATGTACTATATCCACCAGCTAAACCTTTGTAGGTCCGAACAACTGTAATTCTGAAGCACTTAGCATTTACTTGTGTTGCAAAAAGTGACAGTACTGAATAATCAATCAAGAACTCATGTAAGACGCAAATTTCACTTGAACAGTTAGCATCGCAATTCATAATTACTTGACACTGAAACTTTGAACCTTTTAAACTCAAAGTATATTATTACACGATCTTTCAAGCACATAAATGTGTCCATGACCATGGCAAAACCTTTAAGCCAAATAGTGCACACACAACCTACTAAATGAATCCTAGGTCATCATCGGATTCATCTTGTACCAAAGGAGCAACATGGCCATCATTTATGTAAGCCTCATCATCATCCGTATCAGCATCATATTCCACTTGATCTTCGTCAAACTCAGCAGGCCTTATACTTTGTATGACTGAAACATCAACGCTGGTTCCTTCATCATCATTTCTGCACCAACTAGTCATCTGGTCAGGTAGATTAAATTCTGGAACTGTAATTCCTGCATCGACGACATCCTATACATCTGCTTCAGCACGTTCACTTCCTTCTGCAGCATCATCAACGTTTGCACCATTTAAAACAGAAGGAGCAAAAAAATTGCGTGGGTTCATTTTAATAGCACTTGCCCAATTAGGGTTCTTCACATCTCTCACGTAGAAAACCTATTCAGCTTGGATGCCTAGAATGTAATGGTCTTCCTTGAATCGGTGTATAGTAGTGTCAAGTTCAATAATTCCATATCTGTCCTTCTTATATCCCTTACTCTGATTTCTATTGGCAGTAGGCACGTCGAACCAGTCACACTACAATAGAACAACCTCCTTATCAGGAGGAAAGTCAAGAAATATGATTTTCTTTATCATCCCATAGTGATCAGTACTGCCATTGCCTTCTTGCACATTGACTACGACGCCACTATTCTGGGTACTCAATTCCTGCTCTATATAGGCATTTCAAAAGTATTATCCATTCAGTACTGTACGGTTGTACACACGAGAAATTTGATCAGGCCCTTTAGCTAGTGCATACAACAGTTTGCTGACCTTCCCATCTTTATGGAGTTGTGTGATCTGTTTCATGGAATAGAATATGTGTGAGCGTAATGTAGACAATTTTTTTACTAGTAATTCCCCCGTGCTATCTGAAGTTATGAGCATGAAGGAGAGGTAGGTTTAAACCAAAATGTGAAAGTAAGTTACCCGTCTCTCGAACCAGCCAACAAATTCGTCCTTGTGTTTCTTTTTAGGATTGGGACAATTGTTCCTTTTGAGCTCCTCAATATGTTTCCTTCAAAAAATAATGATGGTTACTTCATGACCAAAGTATTAATGCATGTCATGAAATGAAACAAATACATAAGTATCCTTACTCAATCTATGGCTCGGTTTCCAAGAAGTTTGTTATGATGTAGTGCCTCATTTGATTAATACCTTCCAAAGAGACTAATTCATGGGAAAAACCTTTCTTGGAGTAATCAACTGTACCCATTATGGTAATCCCTGTTAGTGGTTCATCTGTACCTCCATCAGCATGGCGTTCGGACTGACTTAGTTTTGTAGGCATGCCTTGAACGAATCGACTGCAGAACGTCATGCACTCTTCAAGTATGTACCCCTCTGCAATCGTACCTTCTGGGTGAGCCTTGTTACGCACATATCCCTTCAGCGTACGCATGTATCGCTCAACCGGATACATCCATCTGTACTGTACAGGCCCTCCCAACATTGCTTCTTTAGCTAGATGAATTGGGAGATGCATCATAATATCAAAGAAAGCTGGTGGAAATATCATCTCTAGCTGACATAGAATTTCTGCGATTTGCTTGTCCAAATTCTCCAAATCTTCATCCCTTAACTCCTTGGAGCATAAATCAGAAAAGAATTTACTAAGCTGAAGCAATGGGATAAGGACATTCTCTGGCAGAAGCTTGTGCAACTCAATAGGAAGAAGTTTCTGTAATATAACATGGCGGTCATGAGTTTTGAGTCCAATAAACTTGCACTGCTCGAGGACCACACATCGCTTAATGTGTGAAGCATAGCCATCAGGCATCCGTATGCTCTGCAGAAACCTGAGGAGCATCATCTTCTCTTCCTTTTTTAAAGCATACACGGCTTTCTTAAAATTGTACTTACCCTTACCGGTGGGACTTGCATGCTGATCCACCCTAATTTTCAAGTCCTCCAAATCAAGATGAGCCTTCGCACCATCCTTTGATTTCCCATCCATGTCAAGCAATGTCCCCAGAATGCTGTCACAAATGTTCTTCTCGATGTGCATAACATCCAAATTGTGCCTCACGAGCAAGTGCCTCCAATACGGCAGCTGGAAAAACACACTTTTCTTCCGCCAATTGTGCCAGGGATTAGTTTCTGGTCGCTTTCTCTTATTTGACCGCCCTAATGGTGCATGCTGAATGCTATCTAGCTCCTGTAGAACTTCTATGCCCGTAAGTGGCACCGGGGCATCTCTAGTATCTGTGTTGTTGTTGAACATACACTTGTTTCGACGCCATTTGTGGTATTTATTTAGAAAACGTCGGTGTCCCATGTAGCAATGCTTTCTACCATAGTTGAGCCATAAGTAATCTGTATGCTTGTGGCAGTAAGGGCATGATAGCTTGCCTTTTGTGCTCCAACCACTCAGCATTGCGTAAGCCGGGTAGTCATTGATGGTCCACAACACGCATGCATACAACGTGAAATTTTCCTCAGTTGCAGCATCATATGATTTAGCACCATCCTCCCATAGAACTAACAGTTCATCAATCAAAGGCTGCAAGTACACATCAATGTTATTTCCTGCTGACTTTGGTCCTGGAATAATCATCGATATTATCCAGTTCTGTTGTTTCATACACATCCAGGGTGGCAAGTTATATGGGATCAGAATGACTGGCCATGTAGTGTGTGATATACTCATGAGCCCAAAGGGGTTGAATCCATCCGAAGCAAGGCCAAGCCGAACACTGCCGGCATCTTTTGCGAATTCTTTTTCACTATATTTTTCATCAAGGTGTTTCCAGGCCTTCGAATCTGCAGGATGCCTCATTACGCCATCATCGGTACGTTTCTCCTTATGCCATTTCATATCAGTTGACATATCTTTTGTCATGTACAGCCTTTGCAGTCTTTTAATGAGTGGGAAATACCATAAAACTTTCCGTGGCACTGGATTCTTTGATTTACCGCTCGATGAATCGTCTTTGTCTACGGTACGACTAGGTTTCCATCGAGACGTATGACAGACAGGATATTCTTGGGCATCAGCATGTTCATTACGGAATAGCACACAATAATTTTCACACGCGTGTATCTTCTTGTAATCCAGACCAAGCTCTCGGATGACCTTCCTTACTTCTGCAAGATTTTTAGGGATGCAGTGACCCTTTGGCATCAACTCCTTGAACAGCTGGAGCATTAAGTCACATGCTCTATTGGTCATCCCAGTCACGCACTTGATTTGGTAAAGCTTCAGAATGAAAGATATCTTTGTGACCTCCTCACAACCTGGGTACAACCCTGTTTTTCCCTCTTCCAATAGTTGGTAGAACGCCTTGGCTGATGCATTTGGCTCCTGTTTATTTCCATCACGGCCGGTGTCTCCTGCATTATTTCCCACTTTTGTGCCCCTTACGAGAGTTTGGAGCATGTCACATATCCCAGCACCATCATCTGCAGTGTTTTCATCATCTGAATCTTCAGCCATGTTGTCCTCATCGGGTTGTTCACCATGGTATATCCAGTTAGTGTAGGTCGGATCCATCCCATTCCGAAGCAAGTGCATATGGACATCCTTTCTCTTTCTCTGAGAATTATTCAGACATTTCATACACGGGCAAGGGATTCTTGAGTCTGGGTGAGCACCATCGAAACAAAATTCCAAGAAACTCTTGATGCCACTTTGCCACTCCAGAGACTCTCTATCCTTTTTCATCCAGCTCTTGTCTCGTGACATTATTCCTTATCTCCTTGCAGCCGGTCTTGTTAAGAATAAAATAGCAGCAACATTAGTTTACAAGTGTATTTCCAAACAACAGATACATGAGAGCGACAATCATATGTGAACCTAAGCAGCTAGACTATCTGACAGCAATAGCAATTGCCATTAACTAATCTATACGTCCAGTTTTAATCGACGCGAGCTAACGCAGAGCACATGAGCAATTTGGCTGGTGCTGTCGTCAATTAAAGGGGAACAGAGGTAGTACATCTGTATTGGTGAAAACCTTGTAATTTTGTATGACGAGCGGCGGAGGCAGCAGAGATAGGTTGAGTACAAGTCGGGAGGGCAACCGTTTACGCTGATCCAATTCGGATGGCGGCGAGGTCGCGATGGCGGATTGGTCGGTCTCGCATTGCCGATACAGCGGCGACGTCGTGTGGGGGCAGTGCCGATACGGCGGCGGCGTCGTGTGGGGGCAGGGCAGTTTCGGCGGAGACCTGGCGGAGCTACGTAGGCCTTTCGCTCGGCCCGTGCCCACCCCAAGATTGGGCCCAAATTTGGTGGCGCGCGCGTAGCAGGCGATGTGGACGTGGAGATTAGTCCCACCTCGCTAACTGACTGGTAGATCGACCAGCTTATATACCCGGCTGAGAGTAAGCCATCGAGCTCCTCTCAACTGATACCATATACGCTGGCCGTTCTGTCCTGTGGGTCTAATCCTGGGGTCCCTCACATACTCCAGTGATTTGGCGGGCAACTTTTTTCTGCTTTCTTTTGTTATTTTTTAAATAAATCTAATTTGCCTCAAGTTTGTGATACATGCCAACAACCAAGCAACATATGCCAACCTAGTGGTCGTCAGAACAATGGCTTCAGAGTCGTCATCACAGATGATGAATTCATGAATGGTCAAGTAAGTTTAATATTGCAAATTTTTAAGGTTTAATTTATATTTAATGTTATGATTAACTTAATAACATCCTGCGGTATGTTGCAGGAACACTCGAGTTTGGCTGCAGCTATGGGGGAGAAAGAGGGAAGCTGATCAGTTACAGTGACAACGACATGGCCAGCGACGTGGACACATGGGTAGCAAACGCGAGATGAACACGGAATTTTAGGGCATTTCGACAGCTATTTCTTCATTGTGGAATTTGTTAAGCAACGCGAGATGAACAACATTGCAGCTTCTATGTTCGAAGAATTACAACTAGTAGCACGATAATATTAGGGAATTCGACAATCTAATATAGAGTCTTAACACGTTTTTTTATTGTAGCAACGGGGCTGCATCCATAGTTGAACAGAGAAACCATCATCACTGGCTTCCTAGTTCAGACCAATTTCAGGCGCATGGGTAGCAAACAAGTAAAGCCCTTCAGTCCCCAGGTAGAGCAAGAACAGCATCTTGTCACCAATCTTGAGATGATTTTCCTTCGTCATGAACTCTTTCCATCCGCTGACACACATACGACCATCAAGCTCAGAAATTGTATATGTGGATGTCACCTCTGTTTTCAGGTGACAACAAATTGTGATGGTACCAGATTTTTCCATTGTTTCAGGAATCAAACGGCTTGAGATTTTCTGTTGCATGCAAAGATTTAAAGTCAAGAGAACATCTAGCGGAAAATAAACATGTTAAAATATAGGAAAATAGAATTAGTGTACAATATATATATATGGCCTCACATAGTACTTTGTGCATAAGAGAAGATGTGTGTACTGGTGGTACTGGACAAGCTCTAGGGGAATAATCTCTTTCTTCTTAATGATTACCACATGTTTATTGAAGTTCACGCTGTTTGTCCAGTTTAGAGTATGCAGCACACCAAAAATCAATTCTCCTTCCTCACACTCTCCAGCTCTATGGAACAGAACAAGGTAATCCAAGATTTCAACTGTGTTGATCACCGTCTCCATCATCCTCCAATTAATCATGGTCCCATCAGTGCTAGAGAGTGAGTCAACAATGGGACGCCTCTCAGGGGACATCAGGTAGTATGCTGTGTATAAATTTAATACAGCTGAAATTAGTGGAGTACACATGTCGCAACCAAGTAATATAGTCATGGTTATGTGCACAACATAAATTTGTTGAATTAAGTAGGAAACTTACATGGATGGATGATTGGGTCATTTCCAGTTATGACCTCAGTTTGCTTGGTACGTGTGTCAGTCTTGAATATTAGCTCCATACCAACCTTAAATTGGTAAACTCTGCCTAATTCTTTTCAAGATTCTCCATTTACATAGGTTATCCCATCAATACTGGTAAGCTCAACATGGAATGAAAAATCTTCCTTGGTTTTCAGAGTAGTTTGAAAACTTGTGTTCTCGAATGGCAGAACAACATGCATGTCTAGGAAATATTTTCTCATGTAGCAAGGGATCACCTGATGAAGAGTATGCAATTTATTACATTATGAGCCAGTACAAAATTTGACTTACTATAAGTAGATACATATATTCTAGCTAGAAGAGTAACTGTTTGTACTTATTCCTATAATTGTACACTGAAGCAACTGCCCTTTACTGCAAAAGACCTGAACATGCACTCATAGTTTCAAATAGGTACCTTGAAGTATCAAAATTACATGTTGGTACTGGAAAAAAAACACACGTGCATGACTAATACAGATCACACTCACAACCTTTTTGTTAGCTAGATCTTGTACGTATATTACATGAATGATTAACACATGACACAATGAGTACTAACATTGTTAGATCTGATACGTATATTACATGTGAATAACCACAAATAAATCAAATCAGGCCCATGTGTAGTTGAGTATGTTAGATGCATTACCGTCTTCTCCTCAAATCCCTCTACAAGGGTTATCACGCAGTAATCATGTGTCATGGTCTTCGACACACTGCCACACATCCCGAGTTTGTCAAAACAAACTGGACACTGCAAAAAAATGAAAGTCATCACATCTAGATCTGATAATCACGATCATTGCTTATCAAGAGAAAAAGTGAGGCGTGGAGTAGGCACGGATTTGCTTGGCGCCATCGGTCCAAGAGTAGCATCAGACAACTCGCCGACTACTGGCGTCGCCTTCTGATCTGCTTCGGCGTCAAAGGATTCCCTTGATGTCGTCATGGCGGCTGGGTCGTAGGGGCGTGGAACCGTCTAGGGTTTGGATATTTGCGGAGACTGAGGAAGGAAGGACGTGGATTGGCGCCAGGCCGTCTATTTATATAGTTCCGTCACGTCTGAATCTAGGGTTTTCTTTTGTGGTTGTTTTTCCATATTATTTTCAGAAAATTAAATGGGGGAATTTAAGTATAAATGAAGCCCTGCTTTAACTTAATAAAGCCACACAGCCAGAGTACATAACCGCTGCCAGGCAGCATATAGTTTTACATCACCAAGCCAATGGGACGGCTAACACACGAATAACATAAGTTTTAACATAAACCCACAACGGGCCAAATGAGCTAAGGAAACACAGCAGCCTGCTCATTTCTCGAGGTTCCAGACATACAACTTGAGACCTCCACTAGGCCTGGAGCGAATGCGGAACAAAAACACAAAGATATCCTGGTCCTTCATGTTGCTCTTCTGCACCACAGCTCTCTAGTTGGTTGTGATCATGGCACCTGAATCCCTCCCTTTGCCCATGATAATCCTCACATTCTCACAAGATTGCCCATTGCAAGAGACAACCAAATGATCGTCTGAAAGGTTCATATTCCTCAAGATGTACTTCAGGGTAAACCTCCTTGTGAAGTACTACAGATTATAAAATGCAAAATTTTGCTCAGATGAAGTCATTATTGTCAACAAATAAATATGAAAAAACATATCCTTGAGGATGCAGTAATTATTTACCATTCTGGATTTGCCATCCAGGGTACTTGAATTCTTTATAGTGCACACAGAACGGAATTGTGGGGCTCTTTTGGTCAACAAGATATTTCAGGGTCTCAAGTTGTCGAGGGTACATTTCCACTAGGTTGGGATACACGCAAAACCTGTCCCATTTCTTACCTCCCTTTATCTTGGGACCTACATATAAGAAAATCAAGGAATAAGGCCTAGTTTATTAAAGTTTTCCCAAAATTGAAGTATATCAAACCCGCGGTATTTATAGAAACTAAATTATTCCCTGTATACTTACAAATTGACTATTATGCCAAACGGAGACTAAGCATTTGAGACATATATATATATCCTGCAACTATAATAATCAATATGCTCCATAGTATATTTTACCTCGACGAGTCAGCTGGACATTAGCAGGAGCAGGAGCAGGAGCATCATCTTCCTCACGCTCAGCTGCACAATCCTTTGCTGCAACATCATCAGCTTCCTCGTGCTTAACTTGAGCCCTAGCTGCAGCACCATCACCTTCGGAGGATGAGCTAATGTCGATGGTCTCGACGGTTTTCTTGGATGGGACCAAGATGGCAACTTCATGGCGGTCCATGGTGTCAACCTAATAATAAGAAGTGAACAAATTAGATGATAGATAAATAGCACTGATTATAGATAAACAATGAGCAATGATAAGAACTAAACAATTAATGAGCAATTAATGATGATAAAATTGCAACATTTGCGAACTATGAAACTGTTACACATTAAAACTAAGATGAGATGTTTAGGTTCAGATTGACATTTAATTTGCACAAGCAGCAGAAGTGTTTAGGTTCAGAATAGAGAGCAAACCAGGAAATGTTCTGCTGGAGCATCTATCATTAAAACAAGAAAAGTAGAGCACTAGGAAATTCTACTAGCACAAGCATCTAATTTGTATCAATCTAAACCAGGAAAATCTACTAGCACAGCATCTACTTTGAATCGATCACAACCTAGGGAGAGCATTAGCACTAGCATCTATTTTAAATCACTCTAAACCAGGAAAATCTACTAACACTATAGCATCTACTTTGAATCGATCAAAACATAGGAAAATCGCCGCTAGGAAAAAAACCACAGAAAATCCCCCGATTACCGACAGCAAACCCTGGAAATATCCCCTGCTTCCCTAAACCACGAAAGGCGCAGGCAAGCAAGCAACAGATCGACGACCTTCCATGACACTACGACATTGCAAGATAGGATTAGGGTTCATCAACTTCAAGCTATGGCGAGCAGTTCAACGACCCTGCAAGATTGGAAAACAATAGGGGGCTAAATCGATTCGCACCTGAGCCCGTCCCACGGAGATCAGACCGACGGAGGCGACGCTGCTTGATGGGGGCAGAGGCGGTGGCGGTGGAGGTGGCGACAGAGCAGTGGCTGGGAGAGGAAGAGGCAGTTGAGCTGGATTGTGGGCGCACGGTGGAGAGAGACAGGGAGAAAGTAGCTTCTCATGTACTTTGCCATTTTGGGGGTGGGTGGGGGAAAATGACACCTACTACGTGTGGGGCCGTTTAGCAGTACCACCCACTGACAGGGGACACTTGTGGTAATTTTATGTTGATTAGGGTTTTCTGGGGTAAAATGTTGCGGAAAGAGAGGAGTTCCATTATTTTAGTCTCGAACCGCAACCGCAATTGTTTTAGTTTCTGAACAAACTTAATGTTTTTCAACCAAAACAAAAGTTTATAAATTTGTATTTCAATTTCCGAACAAACTTAATGTTTTTCAATAAAGACAAAAGTTTATAAATTTGCAACGCACATATCCATCAATCATAAAGTTACTATCCATCAAATCGTGATCCAAGGTAATAAATCATAAGAGCTTTCTCGAAATCTGTTCTATACAAACTTTAGTTTGTTAATCCCCTTATGTAAAAGAAACAAGATAAAAAAAGTTAGCAATGTGTATATAAACTTCATCCTGATTTAGAATTTGTAGACTATCTGAATAAAAAACAAAAAGAGAAGAAACAACATGATCTTTTCACCATCTACTAGAGATCGTCAAGGTAAGTATGAATGAAGTTATACAACTCGATGTTTAACTCGACTCAGTATGAGCTCACTCAAATTTTAGTATGAGTTGAGCTAGCTGAGCCAAGTCTAACTCGCTCGAACTCGACTCGTTTGCAGCCCTAGTCACAACTTCCAAAAATAAACACAATCAGCAATAGTAGGTAATGAAGCTTGCATAAGCCATCACAGAACATGTCATCACAGTACCAAAAGAAGCACCAGAAACAGAAGGTGCTAGTTAAACTTACTAAGTTTCCAGCTAACCATAATTTAACAAACTTATAGTAGCGCTAACATGCTACTATATTGTCCACAGCCAACACAAACTGCATAATGTACGATATCAAAACCAGAACACCCAATCATGGAGCAGCAGCGTGATTCATCGCCCTCAGCAGAGCAGCATGCTGACCCCTAACACGCACCGAGGCATCTTCTTTTGCTAGGGCTTCAGCATGCTGGATGAGGCTCTGCCTACTGCCATCCCTTGGCTTGTGGATATGGTAGGGGAAGAAGTACCTCCCCATCCTCTTGAATGCGTGGGTGCCCTGTTGCTGCAGCTTCTTCGCCTCCTTGTCTGTAAAAGAGACAAGGTTGCTCTTCTGCACAGTCTCGGTGGAGTCATTGGAGTCATACTACAATATAGATTTACAAATTTGTTAGCATGTGTATACTACAAAAAACACACAGCATATGTAAACACAATCAAGTTACACTCACTTCGGTCTGCTCGCCGTCGTCGTCGTGTGAGAGAAAATCATGACATGCAGCTTTTTCAAACATTTCATCAATTTCTGCATACATGAGCTTCTTCCTGTTCACAATCTGGGAACATATTTGACGTTAAGCTTTTTCAAACATTGACATTATATTACAAATGCAAAAATTTACATGTGAAGCACCTCAAAGGTAACAGATTAACACATTTACAACTGCCATTACAATAACTATGAAAATGAGAATTTAAAATATTCTCCACTATACATGAAATAATGAACATTACTTTTGCTGAAATAGATCTTCTATAACTTGAGTTAAGCTTAATATTTTATTAGTCAGAAATAGCCATATTCTATAACTTGAGTTAAACTATATCATATAAAGAGAAATATGTGATTGGACATATTATAAATAGCTAGATTATATAACATGACCTAAGATCCTATATATGAACTTCATTATAAGTTATATTTTAGTACTCAGCACTAAATTGGTTAAGCAGAAGCATCACCGATTTTTTTAACAAATTAAATACCATGATTAACTAGTGCGGCAAGGATCTTTTCAACAACATGAAGGACTTGATCCCAAGTTATCCCTTCCTTCACTATATATGAGGATATGATAAGGAACATGATTACAGACTTAATACTAAAAGCCACTGCCACAAAGTTTTTGAATGAAATTAAATTGTTACATCATATTTAAATATAGAATAACCTACTCACAAGTAAACAACACTAGGATGATATTAGGAGTCATTAACAATTGAAATGCAAAGACAAGGTGAAACAATATGTCTTAATAAATATTTACAAGTCCACTATACTGAAACCATTGCCAGAAATAGTTTTTCTGATTAATCCAACCAAAATAACAGCAGGTTTTATGTCCTGGTGCACAACAACAATAGTTTGCACAAATTAATTGGTCCCTGGTGCACAACAACAATAGTTTGCACAAATTAATTGGTCCGACTGAGATATTCTCTTTGCTTAGCAAATATGTTCATCAACATTGTGCATAAGAATGTCTATGAGACATTTAGCTCAAATGCTTGCCGATCACACTAGCCCAGCAGCACCTAGCGTTTCTCAAGATCTCAGCACCACTCTCTGATCAATTCTGTCTCCGCCTCTTCTGGTGCATGTGCACCAGGCATAGCCTATGCAGCTCCTATGGCGATATCGCATTACAGTAAAAGGAACAAGGGTGAGGGATTTGAGGTATTTACCGCTTTAGGCGCCGGTGGGTTTGCGTCGACGGCATCGGCCACCGCGGCATATGGGACGGCGGCATCGGCGACGGCGGCATCTGGGACGGTGACAGCGGCATCTGGGACGGCTTCTTCACCGCCATCGCCTCCCCCACCTCCGGTCGGATCCGCCAGCGCCAGATCCGGCCCCGCAGCGGTAGCCGCCTCCTCCTCTTCCACCGCTCCCACAACATCCGACGCCTCCTCCTCCACCGCTTCCACCAGAGCCGCCGTGACCATGGCCGCACCACTCTCCGCCGTGAGGTCGGCTGCGGTCTCCGCATCGCCCAAATCGGCCGCACCCGCCACGGCCTCTACCGTCTCCTCCGCAACAGCCACGACCGCGACCAAGGTGGCCGTGACGCCTTCCGCCGTGAGCTCGGTCCCCTCCACATCCGCCGCACCTACCGCAGCGGACGCATCTACGCTCGAGCGACTCGACATCGCTTCTACCGGCCGCGAGGTGCACCAGCGGGGACGAGGTGGGATGGGATGGCTAGGGTTTCTCCACTTGCTCCGATTGGGGAAGAAAGCGGTGGGTGGGTGGGAGATCCTTTTATATCTCAGCCGCTTCGCACTCCCTGTACCTCTGCACTCCTTTTTCTACGCATATGTACAAAGGCTAGATTTATTCCAAATACTTTACGGTACACACGTGCACGTACAATTATTCCTCGTACACGTACAAACTGACACCCACTGACGTGTGGAGCCGTTTAGCAGTAGCAGTTCCATTATAATACCCCCTAGAACCGCAACCGCAATTGTTTTAATCTCTGCAACCGCGCATTCACACCCAGACGCTTCTGCTTCTGCCTCCTCTGTTCTTCCCCCAAAAAACCCCATTCTCGCCTCCTCCGCCGGCCATTGACGCTTCTTCTTCCGCCGCCGCCGTCCGTCCGCCCGTTATCCTCCTTCATTTCTCTCTCTACTGCCTCCTCCGCCATGGCTACATCATCCTCTGCTAGCGCCGATCCAGGAAATATCGGTTTTACTAGAACCGAGACCTTCTGTGTCCATGGCGACAAGGAAATAGAGGTTGTATACACCAATGAGGAGGAGACGGTGATGAAAAACATCCAGCTCTTCGAGGAGTGGTATGAGCAGGAAAAGGAGAATAAATTTGTTGGATTGGACCTCGAATACACCAAGGAGGACCCCATCTACGAGAACTACCTCGCCGTCCTTCAACTCTGCATGAAGAACCGCGTCCTCGTCTACCACTTCTCCGCGTATAAATTTCTATACTCACTTGTGAAAATTTACTGATGTTGTAGTGCCTTTTTAATTTGCGACTAAACTTTACTGATGTTGTGGTGTGAATTTCTGAATCCTCTGTACTTATTTTCAATGATTAGTTCCATGTTATGTTTAATTTGTGCCGTTTGTTATACATTGCCGTATGATATTTCATCTCAAGTGAGTGCACTAGTTTTAAGGTACTTGGTTTGTGCGAAAACAACACCAAGAGTTACTTGTTTGTGCAATTTTCTCAGTACCAAATGAATTTCATTATGAGATTTTATTCAAGTTATGATATTCTAGACTGAATTTCATTATACTGAATTTGAATATAATAAACTCATGTAGTTTCAAATTTTATTCAAGTTATCAAATTGAATCTATCCATATGCTCATCTAGCATGTGTACTGAATTTCATTATACCTAATTAATTATCATAAGCAAATTTTCAGAGCCTTGTTCTTGCATTTAATAAACTTTTCTTAGTTTCAAATTATATGATGCAAAATGATATTTCAATGACTAAACAATTTCAGTTACACATTTCATGCAAGTGTTGGTCATGCATTCTTTGACAAACAAACTAAATGTGCTTTCAGGACCGAAAGACCTGTCCAGCGCTCCGCTCATTTCTTCAACACAAAGGGATTGTCTTCTGCACCGTTGACAAAACACAAGATTTTTACAAGTTGATGTACGAGGGTATTACAATTCCTGAAGAAAACTGGATCGATATTCAGTCTCTTGTCAAGATCAAAGGACAGAATAAAAAGGATGGAATGGCTGATCTTGCATCTCGCATCATCGACGAGTATTACGGCGAGATGAAGAGTAAATTCCCTAGTATAAGGCATGATTACTGGGAAGAGGTGCCTTTGTCTGAAATAAACCTAGAGTATGCTGCTAAAGATGCATACGTGACCTACCAGCTGTATGTCAAGATACAGTTCTTCCTCCGGTACCTCGTGATTTGCCCCGGTTGCAAGAGGGCCGAAGGGTTTAGGGGAGATCTATGTCGGAAATGCAGGATACAGGAAATGGATGCATAAACTGATTGTAAAAAACCTAGGCTTGACTAAATTTGAATCATGGTCAAACCTAGGCTAGTTAAAGTATTATCAGAATTCCAGAAGACCATTTTGTTAATACTTTTATCAGAGGACAGAGGTCCCACATGTTTGCAATCATGTGATAAGCGAGTTAAAGTATCGTAACTCATGTATTGCTGTTTTCTGTCCTTCTGTTTGATTCACATTATTCACTGGATCATTCTTTGTTGTTTCCACCGAATTACTATTGTGTACCCGTTTGCTGAACAGTCAACAATGAACTGTGAATCATGAAATGGACCAAACAGTTTGGTATAATAGCTTCATATTGGAGTAAATAAGAAGGATCCAAGCTTAGTTTTCCAACTTTCATGTTCTGAACAATGTTTGAATCATGGTCAAACCTAGGGTTGACTAAATTTGAAAGGTGGATAGACAATTCAAAAAAATATGAAACCAGGTCTCATAGTCTTATAATGTCATCTACTAACCAAATGAACTAATAAAGAAGGTGTAGGTACCATGGAACAAACAAAACCATGTGAGGACTCTCATATCTCAGACACCGCCGCATGAAATCCAAGGATCCAAGCCGTTTGCTAAGAACTATGGATCATGAAATGGACCAAATAGTTTCGTATAATAGCTTCATATTGGAGTAAATAAGAAGGATCCAAGCTTAGTTTTCCATCTTTCGTGTTCTGAACAATGTTTGAATCATGGTCAAACCTAGGGTTGACTAAATTTGAAAGGTGGATAGACAATTCTAAAAAATACGAAACCAGGTCTCATAGTCTTATAATGTCATCTACTAACCATATGAACTAATAAAGAAGGTGTAGGTACCATGTAACAAACAAAACCATGTGAGGACTCTCATATCTAAGACACCGCCGCATGAAATCCAAGGAACTAAGCCGTTTGCTATGAACTGTGAATCATGAAATGGACCAAACAGTTTGGTATAATAACTTCATATTGGAGTAAATAAGAAGGATCCAAGCTTAGTTTTCCAACTTTCATGTTCTGAACAATGTTTGAATCATGGTCAACCCTAGGGTTGACTAAATTTGAAAGGTGGATAGACAATTCAAAAAAATATGAAACCAGGTCTCATAGTCTTATAATGTCATCTACTAACCAAATGAACTAATAAAGAAGGTGTAGGTACCATGGAACAAACAAAACCATGTGAGGACTCTCATATCTCAGACACCGCCGCATGAAATCCAAGGATCCAAGCCGTTTGCTAAGAACTATGGATCATGAAATGGACCAAATAGTTTCGTATAATAGCTTCATATTGGAGTAAATAAGAAGGATCCAAGCTTAGTTTTCCATCTTTCATGTTCTGAACAATGTTTGAATCATGGTCAAACCTAGGGTTGACTAAATTTGAAAGGTGGATAGACAATTCTAAAAAATACGAAACCAGGTCTCATTGTCTTATAATGTCATCTACTAACCATATGAACTAATAAACAAGGTGTAGGTACCATGGAACAAACAAAACCATGTGAGGACTCTCATATCTCAGACACCGCCGCATGAAATCCAAGGAACTAAGCCGTTTGCTATGAACTGTGAATCATGAAATGGACCAAACAGTTTGGTATAATAACTTCATATTGGAGTAAATAAGAAGGATCCAAGCTTAGTTTTCCAACTTTCATGTTCTGAACAATGTTTGAATCATGGTCAAACCTAGGGTTGACTAAATTTGAAAGGTGGATAGACAATTCAAAAAATATGAAACCAGGTCTCATAGTCTTATAATGTCATCTACTAACCATATCAACTAATAAAGAAGGTGTAGGTACCATGGAACAAACAAAACCATGTGAGGACTCTCATATCTCAGACACCACCGCATGAAATCCAAGGAACCAAGCCGTTTGCTATGAACTGTGAATCATGAAATGGACCAAATAGTTTGGTATAATAGCTTCATATTGGAGTAAATAAGAAGGATCCAAGCTTAGTTTTCCAACTTTCATGTTCTGAACAATGTTTGAATCATGGTCAAACCTAGGGTTGACTAAATTTGAAAGGTGGATAGACAATTCAAAAAAATATGAAACCAGGTCTCATAGTCTTATAGTGTCATCTACTAACCATATGAACTAATAAAGAAGGTGTAGGTACCATGGAACAAACAAAACCATGTGAGGACTCTCATATCTTAGACACCGCCGCATGAAATCCAAGGATCCAATTAAGCCGTTTGCTATGAACTGTGAATCATGAAATGGACCAAATAGTTTGGTATAATAGCTTCATATTGGAGTAAATAAGAAGGATCCAAGCTTAGTTTTCCAACTTTCATGTTCTGAACAATGTTTGAATCATGGTCAAACCTAGGGTTGACTAAATTTGAAAGGTGGATAGACAATTCAAAAAAATATGAAACCAGGTCTCATAGTCTTATAATGTCATCTACTAACCATATGAACTAATAAAGAAGGTGTAGGTACCATGGAGCAAACAAAACCATGTGAGGACTCTCATATCTTAGACACCGCCGCATGAAATCCAAGGAACCAAGACGTTTGCTATGAACTGTGAATCATGAAATGGACCAAATAGTTTGGTATAATAGCTTCATATTGGAGTAAATAAGAAGGATCCAAGCTTAGTTTTCCAACTTTCATGTTCTGAACAATGTTTGAATCATGGTCAAACCTAGGGTTGACTAAATTTGAAAGGTGGATAGACAATTCAAAAAAATATGAAACCAGGTCTCATAGTCTTATAATGTCATCTACTAACCATATGAACTAATAAAGAAGGTGTAGGTACCATGGAACAAACAAAACCATGTGAGGACTCTCATATCTCAGACACCGCCGCATGAAATCCAAGGATCCAATTAAGCCGTTTGCTATGAACTGTTAATCATGAAATGGACCAAACAGTTTGGTATAATAGCTTCATATTGGAGTAAATAAGAAGGATCCAAGCTTAGTTTTCCAACTTTCATTTTCTGAACAATGTTTGAATCATGGTCAAACCTAGGGTTAACTAAATTTGAAAGGTGGATAGACAATTCAAAAAAATATGAAACCAGGTCTCATAGTCTTATAATGTCATCTACTAACCATATCAACTAATAAAGAAGGTGTAGGTACCATGGAACAAACAAAACCATGTGAGGACTCTCATATCTCAGACACCGCCGCATGAAATCCATGGAACCAAGCCGTTTGCTATGAACTGTGAATCATGAAATGGACCAAACATTTTGGTATAATAGCTTCATATTGGAGTAAATAAGAAGGATCCAAGCTTAGTTTTCCAACTTTCATGTTCTGAACAATGTTTGAAGCATGGTCAAACCTAGGGTTGACTAAATTTGAAAGGTGGATAGACAATTCAAAAAAATATGAAACCAGGTCTTATAGTCTTATAATGTCATCTACTAACCATATCAACTAATAAAGAAGGTGTAGGTACCATGGAACAAACAAAACCATGTGAGGACAGTAATATTACTTTCAAATATTGCTTTCAAACATTAATTTCCGAACTAATTTATTTTTTATTAATTAAAAAAACCAGTAAAGAAATAATTACGTTCCCACCAATGTAGTTTTGGCCAAAATTGAAAAACCTACCGCTAAAAGGCCTGTGCGTGGAGTCTGTGCAAAACTTTTTGTTCCCACCAAAACCTAAAACCATCCTTTTAACCTTCCCGCTAAACTCTCTTCATATTTAGGTACCCACGACCCCCACGATCCAATCTAAACGCAATCACCTCGGCGAGTTCGTTCGCCATTGGATCTAAGCTCCCTCATCGTCCACATGCCGACATGTCGACGTCGTCGCCAGAGTCAACGGTACGCCAATTCTCTCAGGTTACCCTATATTTACATGCTGCCGTCGGCGATCCTTGCCACGTTAGGCGTCGCCGCAGCTGCTTCGCCCGGGATGTAGCAGCCATCTTCTCTACCCCGTGATGCCCACCAGGCCGATGCGATCCGCATCTGATACACCACTGCCCGGCCGATTCAGCACGCCTCCGCCCCGCTCCTCCAGCGGTCGGATCTAGCTACACCCTGAGCTCCCGCCGGCATGTGATCACTGTTCATCGCGATCCCTAGGAGCAGGAGTCCAGGCAGACATGGCCGAGTCTAGCAGCACCTCGCCAATGTGCACTAGGGTTTACGAGGAACTGCTAGTACATTATCTACCGATTGATTTTGCATTTGTGGCTGCATAGGTTCGGCCAATGATTTGCTAGGTTTAGATGTTATAACACATGTTCTGTGTTAGTCCACTCTTTTGCAAGTTTTATTTGTTAAATATAGCATATTTTAGTACTAGTACTACTCCCCTCCGATCTAGGTAGTTCATGTTAAAATATGATCAAATCTCGGTGTCTTCGATTGTATTGATTTTTGGACTTTCAAGAACTGAACTAATTCGTTGATTTCATAATGTTGTTCCTCTGTTGATCTTTTGCCAACATGTTTTTCTTATCGTGTATCGAACTGAGAATTTAATGATAAATGAATAATTCGTTCTACAAACTATTCATAAAATTTACATAGCTATGTAACATATTCTTTTATTTCAGAACTATGAATTGAATAATTATTTTGGTGCTCTTTTTTTATTTCTATGTCAATGTAGACGCATGAGGATATTTGGAAACTTAACCTGTACTACGAAGATGAGGATAAAAAACAGAAAGTTTAGGAAGCAACAATCGAGAGGATTGACATCTGCTATATGGAATTGATCGGTTTGATTGAAAGTGTTGGATTCTGTGGCGGGCGTCATTACCTCTACTGCAGGGTAAAAACTGCTGATGGCAGAGCAAAACTTATTCCCATCGAGCATGCACCGGAAGTGGAGACATTGCTATCCATGCACAGTAATGAGAAGAAGATCAACCTGTGTGTGTTTAGGGAGAAGCCCAATGTTGATATTGAAACACTAGGGTCTCATCTTGATCTTGAAAGTGGATCCTCCAGAAACAAGCGAAAAACTGTCTCGGGTATCCTTTCATCCAAAATCTCGAAAGCACAAAACCTTCAATACGGACTTTAATACATATTTTTCAGGTCACATTTTAATGCATGCTTTAACTAATAAATGATTTGGATGAACATGCAGTTAGGGATGCAAGAGCTGGGGATCAAGATTCAAACGAAACAGAAGAACCAGATTTTTCACTTACCAATGGTACACAAGTACAGTAATTATTAATTAGGTTTCTAAATTGTGTACATTGCTAATGCTTTGTCCATTTATTGTTTACATGTTCAGTAAAAAAAGGATCTGTTACAAAGACAAGGGTTGAAATGTTACAAGCTTACAAAAGAAAACTTGGAAAACATAGATGTGGTAATTTATTTCTGACATTTAAGCTTTATCTAACATTTGCTATGTAATGCAGTAAAACCTTCATTGCTGATTCAGTACAAATGTTAACCCTGATACAGGAACTGTAGACCGATCTAACACTATAGTGTCTGAAACTGACATGTCTGCCCTTGACGAATGGCCTTCCCATGCTCGCCACCACCGCCCGCAGCTAGAGGATGGTGCTAGCTTCTTTTTTTACATTTATGTCCTCATTTCTTACAATGTACTAGACAGTAAATTGCTTCTTTGTGTATGTTCTGGGCTCTAGGCGCTGACGGACCCAAGAATAAAGGGCGAGGTGTAGTAAAAGGTGTAAAAGCATCTAAGAAGCGTCATGCCAATGGATCTGCAAAGCTAAATATTGCATTCTCTGATAAATTGGGTGGTGCAGTAGGAATGAACAACCGTTCATTCAAAGATGACTTGGTTATCATAATGAAAAAAAGGTTACCCATTATTGGAGTGAGGAGGTGGTCAGACATTCACCCTGACATCCATCGTCTCATATTTGCAGATATGTTGGTGAGTACAACCTTTTTCACCGTGGTTGTCTTATTTTTTCGATCGTAATGAACTACTAAAGTCTATCGGTTTGTTACGCATTGCAGGACATATATGATTTGGAGGATACACCAAAAACAGAAAAAGCAATTCTAAAAATTGCGCAAGAGCGATACAGAGGCTGGCGAGCATCTCTAAGCTGCACTTACAAGGCATACAAAACAGATGATGCTAGAATGTCAAATGTACCGGAAGATTTACAACCAGAAGAGTGGGAATGGCTGATTAACTACTATGGCACTGATGAGAAATTCCTGGTTATTTCTATGCTCATAGTTTGTGAATTTTGTACTATCATGAAATGGCTTGTCTGACTCGTTATTTTTTTATCACTAAATGTGTAGCAACTCAGCCAAAAGAACTCGGATAACCGTAAGAAACTCATCATAAAACACAGAGGTGGATCAAAATCGTTATCTCAACTGAGTTTTGAGAATGTATGTGCCTACTCACTATGCATGCTTCGCTGCTCACTGTGATTTATTGTTTGTAGCATCTAATTGTTGCACTACTTGCAGAGAAATCCGGAAACTGGAGAAGAGCCAGACTGTATTGCTCTCTGGGAAATCGCCCACAACAACATTGGAGAATGGACTACCCCAGAGTCCAAAAAAGTTTACGTGAGTATACTGACTTAGAAGCTATTCTCAAAACATATTTACTGTTGTTCATCTTGGATGTTTTTTCATCTGATGGGAGTGTTCTTTTCGTAATCAGGACGAAGCAAGTAAAGACATTGAAAACAGATTAAAGGAATCTGATGTTCCAATTTCAGTTGAACAAAGAATCAATATTTTCCAGAAGGCTTATAAAGAATTCGTACCTTGCAAGTCAGCGCAGCCTTGCGGGTTGGGATACATGGCCAAACTGCCAACTAATTCTGAAAGGATTAAAATCCAGGTTGAAGAGCAAGCTCGTGCTACGATAGAGACCCAAAAAGAGAACTCTAAGCTCAGCCAGCTGTATACTGAATTACAACAGAAGTTTGATGTCGAGCGCGCTGAGAGGGAAAACCTTGAGGAGAGGTTACAGGAAGAACGTGCTGAAAGGGAAAAAATGATGGAATTGGAGAGAACCTCAAGACAGGAATTTGAGAGAAACTTGATGGAACAGTTTAACTCACAGTTTCAGTCAAAGTTTTAAGAGTTCTCCCAACAGTTGGAAATACAGAAGATGCAAACACGTCAGGTGATGATACTCATACGCTTGCAAACTCGTAAGATTTAGATGTTTACTTGCATTGCTAACAGTGCATGTCGTTCTTTCAAATGCTTAATTGGAAGACAAGCCAGAAAGAAAATGTTAGTCCAAACC
This sequence comes from Avena sativa, assembly GCA_916181665.1. Taxonomy (NCBI): domain Eukaryota; kingdom Viridiplantae; phylum Streptophyta; class Magnoliopsida; order Poales; family Poaceae; genus Avena; species Avena sativa. The sequence continues at coordinate 331,787,297 of OV702296.1, forward strand.
TGCAAACACCACTTTCACGGAGCCCTGCTAAGAATTTTTATCCCCCTCCGCACAGAATCCTTAAAGCAATGGTAAGTCACAAACTTTTACAAAACGGTACTAGTACCTACTGTTTTTGCTTCACCCACACTTTAGCCTTGCTGCACCACCTTCTTATGTTTCAATATGTGTTGTTTCTTCGTTGTCTTACAAGTATGTTTTTTCTAAACCCACACTATAGCCTTGCTCCACCTGCTTCTTATGTTTCACCATGTATCTAGGATGCAAATGGACATGAACTAAACTTTTTTTATTTTTGATTGCAGGATGGAAATGAAAATTATGATAATGGAAAAAATTAGATGCAATGGATTCTACATCAAGTACATTAGGATACCTTCGATATTTTTGAGTTTCAAACAGATCCATATTGTATTGGAATTATTATTTGTATGAATTATAAATAGCTGTGAGAATTATGATTTGTATGAAATTACATATTGTACGTACGGTTTTGAATATTTTAATTCAATGCCTGTATTTTTGTTTCATGTTTTTTTCTTTTTTCCCCTTTAACCTGGCAATAGGTAATTAGCACGGCAAATGTATTGTTGCTTTAAGGCTCAGTCACCACGACTACCTGTTGTGATAACTGCTTGGCGCCACCAATAAAAGTTTTGTTGAAATATACTTTGCCACCAAACCTAATTTTGTTGAAATAGAGAATCGCCACGAAAACTTTTAAATGTCGCACTAGTTTCTCGCAACTAACAATTTGGACGTTGCAATTGTACTTGTCGCCACCAAACAAAAATTTGTTGAAATAGATTGGCGCCACAAATAGTTTAAATTGTCGCACTTGTTTGTAGCTACTAATATTTAGGACGTTGCGATTACTACATGTCGCCACACAAATAAAATTTGTTGGAATAAACCATCGCCACGAATAGTTTGAATCGTCGCACTTGTTTATAGCTACTAATATTTAGGCCGTTGCGATTACTGCATGTCGCCACACAAATAAAATTTGTTGGAATAAAGCATCGCCACGAAAAGCTTGCACGTAGAGACTAGTATTTGGCGCCACCAAAATTATTTGTGTTGAAATAGAGGATCGCCACGGAATAATTGGACGTGGCGATTACCAGATAACTCGTGTTACCACGATTGAATTGTTTGTGGCAAATCGTTTTTTCCACGCGTGTAAGGTTTGTTGCCATAGTTTTTTGCGACAAAATTGAACGTGGCAAATAAATCGGACTATTCCAACGAAAGAGCATGCGCAACAAAACACTTGCCGTTGCCACATTGGTCACTCACCACGGTTCGGTATGTGTTGCCCTAGAGTTATACCCATCAAAAATATAGGTTGCGTTAAGTGAGTGCCGCAACGGAAAAACGAGTGACAATTGCTCGAATAAATGGTTGCAAATGGCAAATTATGTAGCCATGAAAATCATTCCGTGGAACTAGCCTAACTCCACGCGTTTACTTGCAACGCTGCCCAACGAACGACTTTTGGATGCAATAGGTACCAATTGCGATGATTTGGCACTTGTTTCAATGATTTTTATCGTGTCAATAGACCGGATTTCTTGTAGTGATGTCTCCATCCCCACCGGGTGGCACCTCAATCGGGACCCTGTCTCGGTACCGCCACCGCCCAAGGCGGTCAGAGGCCTAGCGGCGGATTAGCAAACTCTCCCGGGACCAACGGTGGGAGAGGGGCTACCACTCCGAGGCCTACTAAGTTCCTTGAGTGGGAGCACAAGGCGCGGCATGCCACCACCGTCCGTTGTGACCTACAGCCGTGGCAGGTCTACGACGTCCCCGACATCGACTCGGACGACAAGGGCGCCCACAACCACTCTGAAGCCAACCTCAGTAGCGAGGACGGTAACAACGATGATGTCATCGTCAAACAGGAGGCGCAGGATGAAGTCGCCGTGAACCTGCCCCTGGAGTACCGCGAGGTGCTGGCTCGGGGCTACGATGAGGACGTCTTTACCGAGCAGGTAATTGCGGCCAGCGCACGTGAGGAGGAGGCCCAGTGACGCGGCTACAAGGAGGCCCTCCAGCTCACCCGCATGGTAGCGGAGACGAACACGCAGCTGCCTCCACCGTCGCCGCTGCTGGGTTGGGCACCTAGGATCATGCCGCAGGTGGGGATGGAGCTGGCGCACCTCCGGCATGGTTGGGAGCCGTGGCCTGGGCAGGTGGTCAACCCGCCTGCTCCCGCTCCCGCTCGGCCCTGCCGCCGCCCAACCTCTGGACGCCCCCGGTGTACATCGACCTTGACCCATAGATGGTCGAGGCGACACCGGCGCGGGTAGTTCAGTACCTAGGGCTAGTAGTAGTTTAAATTCCGTTTTATATATTTCGAATATAAATTAAGTTCGAATCTGGCATGTTTTAGCACGAACTGTTTGTGTTTAAAAAATAGTTTCCTCACCCAGCGCGGACAAATGGGTCGCACTGCTGGCCGCGGCTGGCCGGACCCCCTACCCATATTGACCGTGGCCCGGCCCAAACGGACACAAATGGACCGTTTGGGGTGACCGCATGGGTCGGCACGATGGAGATTCCCTTAGACGTAACACACGGCGACCACCACATTGTACTAGCGACGACCGTTGACGTGGGTTCTTGGTGGTTTTTCGTAGGATCGATCTAAACTGGAAAGGCGACTCCTTGGCAATTTCCTGGCGATGGCTTCCCCGTGCCCCTGCGCTCCGCCAGCGGCGTGTGACTGTCCCCCAGAGGTGACTGGGCCTCCATGTAAATGCCCCCCTCTCCTTCTGTTGACCCAATCCGAGTCGATCTGCAACCAACATTGGGCGGATGTCGTCGACGAGATTTACGAGGAGGCATACTACAGGACACCAGAATTCCCAATGCTGGGAGACTACTTTTGTCATGCGCGAACCGACCCAAATTCTTGGAGGAAGCCAAGGAACGGGCGGACAACATCGGTGAATGGTTTGTCAGCTCTGGCAAAGGCGCACAGTGGTTCAGGTAGGGGTAGGAGGGAGTTCCTAGGAGTTCCTGTGGGCAGCGATGGAAGTGGCTCTAGGCCCAGATGCGATGCGGGGGAGCTGCTCCGGTGTCGAGGAGGGTCGGAGCTCATGGTGTTCGGAGGTGCCGCCACCGCTGCCAGAGTCGAGGTTGGGTGGGGAGGGTGAGGACCCCTCCCATGGGCGGACCTTTGGATGGCATCAAACGGCAGGGGGGCCAACTCCCTCTGTAATCCAGTTAGCCCAATTCTTCCCTGGAACAGCCAGGACATGTAGGCCATAGCCTCCCAACGCTCATGGGCCTCGGGCACGTGTAACGACCCATAATGGTTCACGGGGGCCTGGCTTTGGTTACACTAGCGAGCGAGCGACTTGGCCCTTGGACACCCGTGATGGCCGCTCAGGATCGTAAATTCGCTCACATTTATCGCGTTGTCCACCCAACACCGCTGTTGTCTTGCTACTTTGCCGAGGTACTGATGATGCGTCGGCAGGAGTCGTCCCCGAGTGAGAGGCTGTTACCCCGACACCATTGTCGCATGCGCCTTGCCTCCCCTATCCCTCATCCGCCCACCATGGTGCCTTAACGCCCCTGCTCGGCGCTCTCCAGGTCATCGGTCCCTGCCCGCCGCTTGCCGCCACGCCACCTGTAACCACGTGGGAACAGAGCACCTGAAAGCCACAATAGGGAGGGGGGCTATGCGCACCTTGAGGATCACCACCGGGAGGGGCATGGGTCCCTTGCCAGGAGCCCGTAGTGGGTCCGCGTGCCACTCGCCGGTTCGGCAGGGGCCATGCCCAGAGGGCATCCAGAGGGAGATGAGGTTGCAGGAAGAGTTGGAGAGGAGGCCCCGTGAAGGCCACTGCCGGCAGGGGGCACCAAGACAGGAACCAAGCAGCTCGGAGTATGATTCGCGCGCACTGGGTGTTCGCAAGGTTGCCGCCCCGAACCAGTCCATAGACACATCATAGAAAGGGGCCAAGAAGAAGAGGAACAAGAAGAGGAAGACGCAAGGGAGTCGCGCGGGGGGGCTGCGGGGTGGTGCGCGTGCGAGAGAGGGCCATATTGGGCTCCCTCTATTGGCATAGCCCACTTTCGCACCTGGCTTAGGTGGCAGACTGACTCAGGGAGAGTCGTCTACAGCTGGGACGGGTGCACAGCCCCAGAAGTATCCCACGCGCAACAAGTGCTTCAACTGTGGGGGAGGTCGGTCACTTCTTTTCCGATTGCAAGGAGCCGGAGCACTATCTATTTTGTGTTGATCCATTGCACCAGGTATTGGACTGCACCGCTTGATCCCCTTACCGTGAGCGTGACACCCTAGAGCTGCTGGGCCACGTATTGATCTTGGGTTTTACTACATTGACATGGGCAGGGTGGAGCTATTGGTGCCCTAGAACCTTGCCAAGATCCGTGTTCTGCCAGCCTAGGACCCACCCTTGTCGGTGGAGGTTATGGAGGAAACCATCCGCACAGAGTTGAAGACTTTCGACTCCGACTTCATATGGAACGTGATGGAGACTTCCCCCATGGTGTTCTTGGTGATCTTTCCCTCTCGGGTGGAGCTTCGGGCCTTCTTTTGGAGTCATACGATGATCCTCCCGGTTCACAACATCAAGGTGTCCATCCATGAGTCATGTGTGCACCCTGATACTTCCACCGCTCTCTTGATTGTTAGGGTGCGCATGCATGGGATCCCCGATGAAGCTCACAAGGAGAACTACATCAAGTTAATCACCCAGGCTATCAGCAAGTTTGTGTGTGTGGATGAGCTTTCTCTCGAGGGCCAAGGACCGGTGAGGGTGCGGGTCAGATACTCGGACCCAACGAAGCTAGACTGCACACTCCTGCCCTTCTACTTTGGTACACCTGGCAGGACCCTTACTATGGAGCTAGAGAGGGAGGAGGTGGGGTCTCGATCCCCATCTCCGGAGCACTCCGATCACCTCGGGACCCTGAGTAGGACGCGGGTGATGACTCGTCCAGTGAGGATTCTGGGGATAATTTGGAGCGCTCCGCACCTATGCAGGCTCCTCCGGAGGGTGACCCTCAGCTGGTGGCGCCAGGGGGTCCAGCCCCCCTTACTGGCGTGGGGGTCGGTCCTCAGTCATGTCCTCCACACACACACACACCCCGTGTGGATGTCCCTAGGTGCATGCGCCCAGATCTACCAATCTCGGAGGATCTGGGTCTCGCTCCATATGGCTCGAACCTCCTGACTCGGCCCAACAGGAGGCCAACATGATGATCTGGTCAGGTCCACAAAGCCGAGGATAATTTGGCTGGACCCAAGCCTATAAGGATACCGACTTCTCGTGCGCCTAACAAGAAGAAGATCCTGATTAGGAAACTTTAAAAATAGCAATCAAACTTGTACCTCCACCCTGGGCAATCCTTCCCGAAAACCCAAGTCCATCAACCATGGGCATTACCGTGGAGACCCCACGTCAATTGGTGACGTATGTGGGAAGTCCGTGTGCTGATGTTACAACTTTGGTATTTCCATCGACGCTGATCTATGATTCGCCGTCTTTCCGGGAGCAGATTCACCTCGGCTCCCTAAACTTCATCCTACACTCGCCGGTCTCGCGCCCAACCTTCGAGTACCTCGACGGTTGGATGGATCTGATGATCAGCCACCTCTGTTTCCACGTTGGCAAGGTGAGCACCCTTCATCTCCCGGATCCGATATGCCTGGTGTCAGTGGAACCGACACCATTGTGGTTGCCCTTCCTCGTGGATACCACATCCCCTCAGCTCCTTCAGCGAGGATGACTTGGCTTTGAAAATGTAGCCAGTGAAATCTAATGTCACACACAGGAGGGTGAGTCAACTGGTCGCTGGGAGTACATGTTGATGGAACAAGAGGACAATCCACAAAATACTTTACCCCCACAATCACTATTAGAGATTTTCTCATAGGTGGCACTTTACCAGTCGTGTGCCCAGGAAAGCATAAGTCGCTAGTTTTACCGGTGGCGTATCAGCGCTCTACACGCTGGTGTGGCGTGACAAAAAAGATAAAACACCAGTAACTGGGACCCATCAGTCGAGCCAACAGAAAATGCTAGTGGCGTACCAAATAAAGAACACGCAACTAGTGGCGTGTCAAAAAATATTGCACGCCACAACTACAGATGATCTTGGGGCATTGCCCGTCCCTCTATCTAGTGGTGTGCCAAATAAACCACACACCACTAATTAGTCGCAGACCACTACTTCCATGTCCACTTCCAACCTACCTTTCTTCTTCTTCCTCGTCACTTTACCTCTCTCCCCCATTTGGTTCTATCCTCTCCTCATCCACACTCTCATGTTTGTACTAGCTCCTTCCACTTAATTAGCCTCCCATTCTCCCTAAAAGCAAGATTCCACTCCTCCACATATGCATAGCTATATTAATTAGCTTCCGATATAATTATTGATGCATTAAGTATCTCTCGACCTAATCGATCGATGTCTCGCTTGATCCACATATCATTTTCATTCTCGTACTCTCATGTATGTGAACCACCTTAATTGTTGTTCTGGTAGATCGAGCTAAAATATATCTATGCATTCATCTAATCAAGATCTCCATATATGTATTGGTGGTAGATACGACTGGCCGGTGGTCCGCGACATTGTGTGTGTCTTGTGCTCGCGAACCATTTCACGCATGTATATATGTGTTTGTTTTGCAGGAAATTATAATGAGTTGCCAATATAATGAAAAAATGTTGATTAACTTCTGTTTCATCAATTTATGGCACTCAGTACGTCCCACTTTTATCAAAGTCATGCTGAATGTTTTTATGACCTCCTTGATCTACTTCTAATTAATCATCTCTTTCTTATACCTTGCAGGGAATTTCATCGATCGAGCTAGCGATTTTACCATGGATGCAGAGATTGGGTGAAAGGTGTCTAAATATTTTATGCACACGGTGGAAGATATGCTTGAACATGGTCGTGATGAGATATCACGTCCGTGTGCAAAATGCAAAACCGGATTTCGTTCGAACCCACCAGAGGCACCATGCACTCCGTGTCTTCATGAGTGGTTTCAGAAGGTGGATAAGTGTAGAGGATGATGAAGCGATGTGGTATGATAATGAAGAAGGGGACGAAGAGCCAAAGGAAGTAGGTGGCATGGTGAACAGTGTCTCCATGCCACTAGTGGTTTCCGAGGGGATATGTGGAGTGGCCGACCTCACACACACAAACAAATCTTTATCATTTCTCACACACGACCGCTCCACCTCGCCTCCATTCGCCACTCGTCGTGCCACCGCTCCCTGTCCGTCGTTTGGCCCTCGCCGCGCCGTTGTTTCCCATCCGCGTCCATCCCTCGCTGCTCCTTCTCCACACGCGTCCGTCCCTTGCTGCGCCTCTGCCCCCGTCCACTCATCCCCTCACCATGCTTCTCCACCCGTCGCCATGCCACCTCAGTTCACCCGTCGCCGCCTCCGTCCCTCCTCCTCCGTGTTGCCGGTGCTCGGTCGCTGCTGCTGCCGGTGAGCCACAAAACCACCATATATATGCTACATATGCTTATTAAATTAGTTATTTTTAGATGATTAAGTTGTTTCATAGTTTAGTTCTTAGATGATGTAATTGTTAGAGATTTTAGTTGTTATGTTGTATGTGAGCTAATAAGATGAACTTTCTGGATTTGAAATGTGTCAATTCATTAAATGTATGGGTGTTCTATTGTGGAGTTGGAATATGTGAACCACCAATGGTTGATAAATCAAAATGAATTTTGGTGTGGATTTGAAGTTCTATTGGTGGTACCGTTTCGTGGATGTATATGAGCGTGTTTATTTGGAGAGGATTAATGAGTTGCCACTGTATTGACTTGAGAAAGTCATCAACAAGGATATATGCGAGCCCTTAGGGGCATTCTATGACATCGACATTGGTCCAGATGAGATACTGAACCGCTTCAAGGATCACGGGGACCACATGTCTTTCTCTACCAGAGGGGGATGTTTCCCCTTCATGAGCGCGGGAGAGTGACAATGTTAGGGTTCTTTTAATTAAGTGCATGCGTGTGGTTAGGCAATTAGACTATCGTTATTCACTACTAGGGAAAATACTATAGGAGACATGCCTATAGGAGTTGTATCCCAAAAATATGCGCCGCTAGTAAATATACAAGGCGCATGTCTAAACAGTACGCCTTCTATATATTAATATTGGAGGCTTATCCTTGAGGCGTGCGTCTCCTATATCGCATGTACGGACTAGATCTAGATGCCCCCCTTACTCGAGGCGCATCTGCACCATATACTAGGGATCGTCTTCAATAGTGAGGCTACCTGATTCGGATTCTAACAAAGACCGTCTCCAAACTAGTGTGCCCCGAAGCGGATTTTTAAAGTGACCGTTTAAGTGTTTGTAAACCATTTTAAATAGTAGCATGCTAATTCGAACTCGATTATAGCTGACATGACACATAATCATGATTCAGCAGCCAGATAGACAGATTAACTCAAGAATATATATATATATAGCATCTCGATCGCGGTAAACATTAGCCAGATATATATAGTTGCGGAAATCCATACAAGTTTAGCCATTATACATTATTGCAGTACATGCAAAGTGAATTACATAAATCAATCAACTAGCATAATTAGTACTCTATAAGAAATTAGCATTGCATTTATAATGGGCCACCCCGTGGAAGTTGCTGAACCAGAATATGTACCTCTCCATTATCTTTTTCATCAAAGCAAAAAAGTACAAAGCAAAAAAGTACAATGTTATCCTGCTTTAGGTTGAAGCTTCTCACAGCTCTCCCATCCAGTCGTCAAGATTGCATTTGATCCAACTCCCATCTTCATCCTAACCATATTTGCATTTTTTTCTCTTCATTTGCCAAACATGGAAATTAATAGGTTCATCAAGGATATTCTTTGGGTATTTTCTTGTGAACTCAGCTCCAAATGTCTGGGCAAGTACAGAGAATTGAAGTATTAGCATCGTTGTGATTATTTGAAGTATTTAAATATCATAGGATAGCTTGTTGTTGATAACATTATCAATAATATATCATCTTACCAGCTTGCACTTCTTTTTCATGACAGATGAATAGGGAAGCCTGTATATGCTTGATTTATGGTGGAAATTCGGGTTCATACTAGTCTAAGAGGAAGTCTACATGAACTTTTTTCAGATACATGTCATTTCTAAAAAGGCTCAGCTTATCAAAATCAGTGCCCCCTTGTGTTGAGGCCCCGATGAAACAACAAATCAATATCTACCGTCTAACCCCATACAAAATAGATGACTACAATTTTGATGTTATTTTGATACCTCTAAACTCAATCCTCTTGATGGAGTCTTCATCTGATGACTGAAAATCAAAACCACCAAAGGTAAAGCGAAACTACCGTAGCTAGATAGCTATATTGCATCGTCACTACAGGTTCTCATCTGTTAAATAGATACATACAGAGAGCATCTTAATACAATCAAGATGCAATCAGACTAATGACGTGACAATTCAAATAGATACAGAGTGACCAATGAAGTGACAATTAAATATCTATTGCTAGATGTGACAATTGCAGATTTTGAGATTTATACAAGGGGAAAAGAGTTGGGACAGATGCAGACCGGCTGGGAGAGGCTCTCCTGACTGCGTCGTCGGGTCTTTGCATCTCGGTAAACCTGAACCTTAAATTCGAGAAGAAAAATGGAAAATTCCATGGCAAAATTCCTCAATCGAAGTTGCTGATTTAGGGTTTTGGGGGTTTGGTTTCACGCATACCTACGTGGATCACAAAAGGGGTCATCGAATGAGAGGGAGAGCGTCCGCACTGCAGGGGGCCGGAGGCGGCGGTGATTGAGAGGTAGGGGACCGGAGACAGCGATGGTGGAGATGCATGGGACCGGCGGCGGTGGACAGTGGTCTTGGCGGGCAGGGAAGAACAAAAGTGGCACAGATCTGAAATATTTGTCCAAATATTTTCAGATATTTGCCGCAAAATACCAGCCTCAGACGGCTACAGGTGGAAAATGTCTCTAAGAACATGCGTTCTCCGAATATTTCATAATTTTCCATCAAGAACTTCCCTAGGTAAGGCTAATAGTAATTTGAAAAAAGCTAATATTCGGAACTCCGGATATATTCGAAACTCTAGATTTTGATTATCCTAAAATATGAGAATTATTCATACTTTAAAGGCAAAGAAAAGTGTTTATACGTGCTTTCTAGAGTGAAATTGAGTCACCTACGACTAAATGAGGTTCATAAAATGAAGAAAATAATTTGCGTAGGACAAACCTTGGATCTTTACCCTAAAAGGCATTACGTCTAGTGTTCATGCCACTTGTTGAGAGCAATAAGGTGCAAGTGTTATGAATTTGACTATTTCAAATGTTTAATCATGAAGTGAGACCGTTTGGTTATTTAATTATGAATGTTTCACCAATATAACCTTTTTTCATGTATTTTTGAAGGAAATCTCGTGGAGTGAATATTTAGACATCCGGATATATTCTGAATTCCAGATTTTGTTAATCTTAAATTTTGAGAATAATCTATAATTTAAAGGCAAAGAAAGGTTTTTACACATGCTTGCTAGAGTCCTAAGAGAAAATTAGGTTCACACATCAAAGAAAATATGTGGCGTAGTACATATATACATCGAAGAGTGAAATTGAGTCCTAAGAGCAAATGAGATTCATACATCGAAGAGGATTAAGAGAAAATGAGGTTCATGCTTGGTGCAGAGCAATAAGGTGCACCTGTTTTGAATTTGACTAATTCAAATGTTAGGTAGTATGCACTAGAAATATTTGGAAGTGTGCATGAGCATGATCAGTAATATAATTGAACACTAGAAATATTTGGTAGTGTGCATGAGCATCACTAGGACAAGTTTGTGAAGGGTTTCGCGGCATAGTAAATCAAAATTTTCTACGGATGCAAACAAAGGGAAAGACAAGATCTAATCTAGGAGATGCAAACAACGAGAGATATTGGATTATATCTTCATACCCTTGAAGATTCGTATAGCGGAACGTTCGTCGGAACGTGGGTGATATAGTCGTACTCGCTTCTCCTCCTCGCGATCCGATCCGATCTAGCACCACAAGTGGCGGTGCCTCCATGAGATGCACACGTGCAGCACCTCGACGTCTCCTCCTTCCTCGGACCAGCAAGTATGGTGGAGAGACGGATTGGATCTACAACACGACGGCGTGGTGTATATGGTGGAGAATTTCTGCAGCAGGGCTTCGCCTACAAATAGTCGGGAGGGAGAGAGGAGGGCAGCAGGGCGGATAGGGTTGGAGGGGAAGGTGTGGGGGGTGGTGCGCCCCCAGCCCTCTTGATATAGAGGGGTGGGGCGGCAACCCTAGCCCCCTCCCCCAAGCCAAGGCCGGCGGCCAAGGAGGAGGAGTGGGGGGCAAGGAACCCCCCCCCTTCTAGAAGCTCTATCTAGGGTTTAAACCCTCTTGGCCGGCTGGGCCCTATGGGGCCTTGTGCCCCTGGCCCAATGCGTCCAGGGCACTCCCTCATAGGCCCATGCCCCCTCCCGGAAGGTGTGGCCACGTTGGTCCCCTTCCGGAAGGTTCTAGAAGCTTTCGGTACAATACCGATTAACCCGGGACAATTCCGAACTCCAAAAAACTGCACTGCCTTATATGAATCTTATTATCCGGACCACTCCGGAACCTCTCGTGATGTCCCGGATCCCATCCGAGACTCCGAACAAAAACTCATAAACCAATTATCCAATTTATCCTAGCGTCGAGACACGTTAAGTGTGTGACCCTGCGGGTTCGAGAATATGCAGACATGATCTTCTATCAATAATCAACAACGGGGTCTGGAAACCCATATTGACTCCCACACATTCATCGATGATCATATCGGACGAACCACGATGCTAGGATTTAATCAATCCCATATATATATTCCCTTCGTCTCGCGATATTTTACTTGCCCGAGATTCGATCGTCGGTACCGTCATACCTAGTTCAATCTCGTTCACAGCAAGTACTTTACTCGTTCCGTAATCCGATATCACTTTGTGATTAACTCTTTAACCACGTGCTTGCAAGAGGTGTTGATATCGATTACAGAGTGGGCCCGAAGTATATCTCTCCGACTTGGGAGGGACAAATCCCATCTCGATACATACAACCCAACAGATACTTTCCGATCACCTGAGAGACACCTTTATGATCACCCTCTCATAGGATGACGTTTGATGACCTCAAAGCTTTCTTCCGATACCAGGGAGTTGTATTATCTCATGGTCTAAGGAATACAATATTTGACATAAGAAAAGCTTCGCAAAGACGAACACGATGACATGATCTAATTGCTTCGCTTAGTTTGGGTCTGTCCACCATATCATTCTCCCAATGATATGATCTCATTATTAATCGACAACTCATGTCCATGGCTAGGAAACCTTAACCATCATTAATAAATGAGCTAGTCCATAGAGGCATACTAGGGACACGGTGTTGTTCACAAACCACACAAGTATTAAAGTTTCTGCTTAATACAATTCTAGCATGGAATATAAACATTATCATGAACAAGAATTATAATAATAACATCTTTATTATTGCCTCTAGGGCATAATTCCAACAGTCTCCCACTTGCACTAGAGTCAATAATCTAGTTTACATCTGGCAACAATCTCACACCCATGGCACTGAGGTGATGATCATGTTTTACACGTGGAAGAGGTTTAGTCAATGGATCTGCGACATTCAGATCTGTATGTACTTTGCTAATCTTCAGATCTCCATCTGCTATATAATCTCGGATTATATGAAACTTGCGGTTGATATGCTTGGTCTTTGGATGATATCTTGGTTCCTTAGCGAGTGCTATGGCGCCAGTGTTGTCACACAATATCTCCTGTGGGTCCAATGCACTTGGAACCACGCCAAGCTCAGTGATGAAGTTCCTGATCCAAACTCCTTCACTTGACGCTTCTGCAGCAGCCATGTATTCCGCTTCTACTGTAGATCCCGCGATCACGCTTTGCTTGTAGCTTCTCCAGCTCACAGCTCCTCCATTCAAAATATACACGTATCATGTCTGAGATTTAGAATCATTCTTGTCGGTGTCAAAACTAGCGTCGACATAACCTTTTACGACGAGCTGTTCATCACCCCCATAGACTAAGAACATTTCTTTAGTTCTATTTAGGTACTTTAGGATGTTCTTCACGGCTGTCCAATGTTCCACTCCTGGATCACTTTGATACCTGCTCGTCAAACTAAGAGCATTGGACACATCCGGTCTAGTACACAGCATGGCATACATGATCGAACCTATGGCCGAGGCATAAGGCACTTTGCTCATAGCTTCCCTATCATTTACCGTAGCTGGACACTGAGCCTTGCTCAATATCTTACCTGACAACATAGGCACTGAACCTTTCTTTGCCTTATCCATTCTCAACCTTTTCAGAACTTTGTCTAGGTATGTACTCTGGCTTAAAGCTATCAGGCGTCTTTGTCTATCTCTATAGATTTTGATGCCCAATATATAAGCAGCTTCACCTAGGTCTTTCATTGAAAAACACTTGTTCAAATAACTCTTCACATCGTTAAGCATGTTGATGTCATTTCCAATAATCAATATGTCATCCACATATAGTACCAGAAATGTCACCGAGCTCCCACTCACTTTCTTGTAGATGCAAGCTTCGTAGCAATTTTGAACAAATCCAAAGCTCTTGATCACTTGATCAAAATGAAGGTTCCAACTCTGAGATGCTTGCTTCAGTCCATAAATAGAACGCTGAAGTTTGCATACTTTATCAGCATCCTTAGGATCGACAAAACCTTCGGGTTGCATCATATACAACTCTTCATCAATGTTGCCATTGAGGAAAGCAGTCTTGACATCCATCTGCCATATTTCATAATCATGAAACGCAGCAATTGCTAATAAAATCCGAATGGACTTAAACATCGCCACGAGAGAGAAAGTCTCATCGTAGTCAACACCTTGAACTTGTCGAAAACCTTTCGCGACAAGCCGTGCTTTATAGACGGTAACATTACCATCCGCGTCCGTTTTCTTCTTGAAGATCCATTTGCACTCAACGGCCTTTCGGTCGCTAGGAGGGTCCACCAAAGTCCATACTTGGTTTTCGCTCATGGATCCCAATTCGGATTTCATGGCTTCTAGCCATTTCTCAGAGTCTGGGCTCACAATCGCTTCCTCATAGTTCGTAGGTTCACTGTCTTCTACTAACAAGACAGTCAAGACAGGGTTGCCGTACCACTCAGGAGGGGGACGCGACCTTGTCGACCTGCGATGTTCAGTAGCAGCATCGTCCGAAGCTTCATGATCCTTGTCATTAGCTTCCTCTATTGTTGGTGCAGGCGGCACTGGAACAATTTCAGGTGCTGCGCTACTCTCCAATTCAATAGAAGGTTCAATAACCTCGTCTAGCTCTACTTTCCTCCCACTCACTTCTTTTGAGAGAAACTCCTTCTCAAGAAAGGAACCGTTCTTTGCGACAAACACTTTGCCTTCGGTTCTGTGATAGAAGGTATACCCAATAGTTTCCTTAGGGTATCCTATGAAGACGCATTTCTCCGCTTTGGGTTCGAGCTTGTCCGGCATCAACTTCTTGACGTAAGCTTCGCATCCCCAAACTTTAAGAAACGACAACTTAGGTTTAGCACCAAACCACAGTTCATACGGTGGCGTCTCAACGGATTTAGATGGAGCCCTATTTAAAGTGAATGCAGCGGTTTCTAATACATAACCCCAAAATGATAACGGCAAATCAGTAAGAGACATCATTGATCGGACCATATCTAATAAGGTTCGATTCCGGCGTTCAGACACACCATTGCGCTGTGGTGTTCCGGGTGGCGTGAGTTGCGAAACGATTCCGCTTGCTTTAAGATGCGTGAGAAAATCATAACTCAAATATTCACCTCCACGATCGGATCGTAGAAACTTAATCTTTCTGTTATGATGGTTCTCCACTTCATTCTGAAATTCTTTGAACTTTTCAAATGTTTCAGAATTATGTTTCATTAAATAGATATACCCATATCTACTTAAGTCATCGGTAAAAGTGAGAAAATAGCGATATCCACTGCGCGTCGAAACATTCATCGGTCCGCATACATCGGTATGTATGATTTCCAACAAGTCCGTTGCTCGCTCCATCATACCGGAGAACGGGGTTTTGATCATCTTGCCCATGAGGCATGGTTCGCATGTGTCAAATGATTCAAAATCAAGAGACTCCAAAAGTCCATCAGAATGGAGTTTCTTCATGCGCTTTACACCAATATGACCTAGACGACAGTGCCACAAATAAGTAGTATTATCACTATCTACTTTGCATCTCTTAGCCTCAATGTTATGGATGTGTGTTTCATCCCTTTCGAGATTTAGAAGAAATAAACCATTCACAATAGGTGCAAGACCATAAAAGATGTTACTCATATAAATAGAACAACCATTATTCTCCGATTTAAATGAATAACCGTCTTGCAATAAACAAGATCCAGAAATAATGTTGATGCTCAACGCAGGCACATAATAACATTTATTGAGGTTTAAAACTAATCCCGAAGGTAAAACTAAGGAGAGCGTGCCGACGGCCATCACATCAACTCTTTATCCGTTGCCAACGCGCATCGTCACCTCATCCCTCGCAAGCCGCCGTCTATTCCGTAGCTCCTGTTTCGAGTTATAAATATTAGCAACTGAACCAGTATCAAATACCCAGGCACTACAACGAGGGCTAGTAAGGAAAACATCAATAACATGTATATCAAATATACCTTTGATGGTGCCAGCCTTCTTGTCCGCTAAGTACTTCGGACAGTTGCGCTTCCAGTGGCCCTTGTCCTTGCAATAGAAGCACTCAGTGTCCGTCTTAGGACCAGACCTGAGCTTCCTCTCAGCAGGGGCAACGCACTTGCCGCCGCCTTTCTTGAGGGGCTTCCTTGCACCCTTACCTTTCTTAAAGGTGGGGGGCTTGTTGACCATCAACACATGATTATTTTTCTTAGTATCCACCTCCGCAACTTTCAGCTTAGCGAAGAGCTCAGTGATCATATCAGTGGAACCAATCTGATTGTGAGCAACTACAAAATTTTTGTAGCTAGGAGGGAGTGATTGCATAACTCTGTCAATCTTGAGATCTTCTGGAATCTTGTAGTCCAGTTGCTCAAGGCGTTGAGTGTAGCCCGACATCTTAATGGCGTGCTCACTAACAGAACTTCCTTCCTCCATCTTGCAGTTAATGAATTTCTTAGAGATCTCATATCTCTCAGAACGGGCTTGAGTCTGAAACATGTTTTTCAGCTCCTCGAGAATCTCAAAGGGCCCGGCGAACTCCTCAAGACGATTTTGAAGATCCAATTCCATAGCAAACAACATGGAGATCTTAATCAGATCATAATCATCCTTGCGCGACTGATAAACAGCTTTTTCATCAGCTGGCGCATCTATAGCAGGGGCGTCACCTAGTGCTTTCTCGAGGACATAGTCCTTTTGTCCGCCAGCGAGAATGATTCTCAGAATGCGGAACCATTTGGTGAAGTTAGACCCATTGTTTCTAAGCTTTTCTATCTCAGCAAAAACGTTGAAGTTGAAGTTGGACTTAGCTATGTGATCTACAGTATTGGCAAGTACAATTTAGACTATGTTCATGATAAATAGTTCAACTTAATCAAATTACTAGATGAACTCCCACTAAATTCAACATCCCTCAAGTTGTTTAGTGAACACGATCCAAATTCACCACACCTAATCCGATCTTCACGAGAAGAGATGTAGTTTCAATGGTGGACAACGCAGTGTCGATCATATCATTCATATGACTCATGCTTAACCTTTCGGTTCTTGGGTTCCGAGGCCATGTCTGTACATGCTAGGCTCGTCAAGTTAGACCCAAGTATTTCCGTGTGTGCAAAACTGGCTTGCACCCGTTGTATGTGAGCGTAGAGTCTATAGCACCCGATCATCACATGATGCTTGGACACGACGAACTTTCGCAACGGTGCATACTTGGGGAGAACACATTTTTATCTTGATCTTTAAGTGAGGAATCATCTTATAATGCTACCGTCGCGATCTAAGCATAATAAGATACATAAAAGGATAAACATCACATGCATATAACTTTATGTGACATGGTATAGCCAATCTTCGCGCAATGATCTCCATCTTGTGCGTGCCGGCATGATCTCCATCACTCCACCATGATTGCCTCCACCACGAATAGCAACTACAACTATTGCTAACTACTTAGCGATAAAGTGAAACTATTACATGGCGTATAAGAAGTTGACACACAGGTCATACACAATTATAAAGACAACCATATGGCTCCTGCCGATTGTGTACTCATCGACATGCAAGTCGTGAAACATTACAAAACATGATCATCGCATACATTATACACATCACATCTTGGGCCATACCATATCACAGAAAACACTCCCTGCAAAAACAAGTTAGACGCCTCTACTTTGTTGTTGCATGTTTTACGTGGCTTATGGGAGTAGATGCTAAGAATGATTCTTACCTACGGAAAGCCACAACGGTGATATTATGGTTGCCAAACTCCGATGTTAATCCCATGACAACTATAGTGAGAGAAACTGGCATCCACCAGCCGCATGTGTGGAACAAGCCACCCGTCAAGTGCGGAGCCGGTCTCGCGAACGACGTCGCGTAAGGTTGGCCTGGACCGCTTCAATCTCACTATCCCGCGTCATAAGAAGAACACAAACGAGAGGCTTGCAACAGAAAACATCAACGCCCGCAACAACCATGTTGCGTTCTACTCGTGAAACACATCTACGCATAGATCTAGCTCTGATACCACTGAAGGGTTTCGCGGCATAGTAAATCAAAATTTTCTATGGATGCAAACAGAGGGAAAGCCAAGATCTAATCTAGGAGATGCAAACAACGAGAGAGATTGTATTAGATCTTCATACCCTTGAAGATTCGCACAGCGGAACGTTCGTCGGAACGTGGGTGATGTAGTCGTACTCGCTTCTCCTCCTCGCGATCCGATCCGATCTAGCACCACAAGTGGCGGTGCCTCCGTGAGATGCACACGTGTAGCACCTCGACGTCTCCTCCTTCCTCGGACCAGCAAGTATGGTGGAGAGACGGATTGGATCTACAACACGACGGCGTGGTGTATATGGTGGAGAATTTCTGCAGCAGGGCTTCGCCTACAAACAGTCGGGAGGGAGAGAGGAGGGAAGCAGGGCGGCTAGGGTTGGAGGGGAAGGTGTGGGGGTGGTGCGCCCCCAGCCCTATTTATATAGAGGGGTGGGGCGGCAACCCTAGCCCCCTCCCCCAAGCCAAGGCCGGCGGCCAAGGAGGAGGAGTGGGGGGCAAGGAAACCCCCCCTTCTAGAAGCTCTATCTAGGGTTTAAACCCTCTTGGCCGGCTGGGCCCTATGGGTCCTTGTGCCCCTAGCCCAATGCGGCCAGGGCACTCCCTCATAGGCCCATGCCCCCTCCCGGAAGGTGTGGCCACGTTGGTCCCCTTCCGGAAGGTTCTAGAAGCTTCCGGTACAATACCGATTAACCCGGAACAATTCCGAACTCCAAAAACTGCACTGCCTTATATGAATCTTATTCTCCGGACCACTCCGGAACCTCTCGTGATGTCCCGGATCCCATCCGAGACTCCGAACAAAAACTCATAAACCAATTATCCAATTTATCCTAGCGTTGAGACACGTTAAGTGTGTGACCCTGCGGGTTCGAGAATATGCAGACATGATCTTCTATCAATAATCAACAGCGGGGTCTGGAAACCCATATTGACTCCCACACATTCATCGATGATCATATCGGATGAACCACGATGCCAGGATTAAATCAATCCCATATATATATTCCCTTCGTCTCGCGATATTTTACTTGCCCGAGATTCGATCGTCGGTACCGTCATACCTAGTTCAATCTCGTTCACAACAAGTACTTTACTCGTTCCGTAATCCGATATCACTTTGTGATTAACTCTTTAACAACATGCTTGCAAGCGGTGTTGATATCGATTACCGAGTGGGCCCAAAGTATATCTCTCCGACTTGGGAGGGACAAATCCCATCTCGATACATACAACCCAACAGATACTTTCCGATCACCTGAGAGACACCTTTATGATCACCCTCTCATAGGATGACGTTTGATGACCTCAAAGCTTTCTTCCGATACCAGGGAGTTGTATTATCTCATGGTCTAAGGAATACAATATTTGACATAAGAAAAGCTTCGCAAAGACGAACACGATGACACGATCTAATTGCTTCGCTTAGTTTGGGTCTGTCCACCATATCATTCTCCCAATGATATGATCTCATTATTAATCGACAACTCATGTCCATGGCTAGGAAACCTTAACCATCATTAATCAATGAGTTAGTCCATAGAGGCATACTAGGGACACGGTGTTGTTCACAAACCACACAAGTATTAAAGTTTCCGCTTAATACAATTCTAGCATGGAATATAAACATTATCATGAACAAGAATTATAATAATAACATCTTTATTATTGCCTCTAGGGCATAATTCCAACAGTTTGTACTAATGTATGATCAGTAATATATAATTGAACACTATAATTTAAAGAAACTCCATATAAAAAGGATATTAATAGATATCCACCACTAGAGTGAAATTGTCTTACACATGCAACCGGTTAATAATTAACTTCTACAAAATAAGAAGGGTCAGTAGCAAGAGGGACACGGAGACGCCTTAGCAGGGGCAACAACAGGAGGGACACGGAGACGCCTTAGCAGGGGTAGCAGCATGAGGAGCATGCATAGCCTACTCCAGGGGAAACATACCAGTCCTGACATATTCCCAAAAAATTTGCCGTAGGCTGCGTGGCGCGCTAAGGTTTTTGGCTGGTGCCTCCGGCCTAGGCCTTTGCCAACGCCCACTACATGTTGTATCAAGCTGTCGATGTCCGAACTCTGCCATAGAATGGTCAAAACAATCTCCTCCTATGGTGGAAATGTATCTTCCCACGCCACAACTTCCTCATCATGTAGCGGCTCTTGTTGTCCTTGGATTACTTGCTAGAATCTACGTCATCAGAATCCTCATGTAGATTTTTAAGAACTTAACTTAGAACTTATACATATGTAAGACAATACTAAATTGATTGGACCAGAGTTATATGTAGAACAAAGTCTATGGCCTCATAAGTTCATTTAGGGATGGCGTAAGCGAACCAAGTAGCCATTTCATAACCTATTATTCTTGTACATTTCCTCGGGTTCGCTAACTCATCCCTGAAAAAATATGACACCAATGTGTACTGCCTCTCTTTTGGGGAAAATTTCAATCATTGGCCACAATAAGATATATAGCAGAAACAATTCAAAGATCATATAGTTCATATAAGAATAAATCAGGGGCCTCATAATTTTTTCCTAGATGGAGTTGGCGAACCAAGTACCCATTTCACATCGTATTGTTCTTGTACATTGCCCTGGGTTCGCTAACTCATCCTTGAAAAAATCTGACACCAATGTGTACTGCCTCTCTTTTGGGGAAAATTTCAATCATTGGACAAAATAAGATATATAGTAGAAACAGTTCAAAGATCATATAGTTCATATGAAAATAAATTAGGGGCCTCATATTTTTTTAGAGATGGAGTTGGGGAACCAAAGTACCAACACCACCACCTATATTGTTTGTGTAGCTGCCTCAGGTTCACTAACCCATCCTTAAAAAACGACACCAACAGATGTGTGTCACCTTGTAATCTTTTGGGGAAAATTTCAATCATCGCCCTCAGTGAGAAACTGAAATGTAATCTTATTATACACTTTGAATGCATGGAATAACAATTCAAAGATCATATAGTTCATAGGAATGTAGAATAAATCTGGGGGCCTCATAAGTTTTTTCAGAGACGGAGTAAGTGAAGAAAAGTACGAACAACACAACCTATATTTTTTGTGTATATTGCCTCAAGTTCACTTACCCGTCCCTAAAATCATGGACACCAACAAAGTGTTGTTGGAGATATGCCCTGAGGCAATAATAAATGTAGTTATTATTATATCTTTGTGTTTATGATAAATGTTTAAATTCATGCTATAATAGTATTAACAAGGAAACATTAATACTTGTGTGATTTGTAAACTTAATTTGAAGTCCCTAGTAAGCCTCTATACATCACTAGCTTGTTGGTTAATGAATGATTGTGGTTTCCCTGTCATGAACATTGAGATGTTATTAACAACAAGATCATATCGTTAGGAGAATGATATGATGGACATACTCCTATAGATAAGCGTAGCATAAAGATCAAGTCATTTTAATAGTTCAATTGCTATATGCTTTCTGATACATAGTAACCTAATTCCTTCGACCATGAGATCATGCATATCACCTTTACCGGATGGATGCTTTGATGACATCAAACACCACACCGTAACTGGGTGGCTATAAAGGTGGCATTGAGTGTTCGGAAAGTATTGGTTGAGACACATGGATCAAGAGTGGGATTTGTCCATCCATATGACGGATAGATATACTCTGGGCCCTCTCGGTGGAATGTCATCCAATTAGCTTGCAAGCATGTGACTGGCTCACAAGGGATCACATATCACGGGAACGAGAAAAGAGTACTTATCGGTAACGAGGTTGAACTAGGTATGCATAGATACCGACGATCATAACCTCGGATGAGTAAAGTATCATGAGACAAAAGGAAATTGGTATCGTATGTAAGTGGTTCATTCGATCGCAAAGTAATCGTCGAAATATGTGGGAGCCATATGAATTTCCAGATTCCTCTATTGGTTATTGTTCGGAGAAGTGTCTCGATCATGTCCGCATAATTCACGAACCGTAGGGAGACACACTTAAGGATTTGATGTTGTTTGAGTAGTTATGGAATGATGAGAAAGAGACCGAATGTTGTTCGGAGTCTCGAATGGGATTCGGGATATCACGATGAGATCCGGAATGGTCCGGAGAATAAGATTCATATAAGGAAAGTCCCGTTTCGGAGTTGGAAAATGGTTCCGATGTTTTCATCTGGAATGTTCTAGAAGGTTCCGGAATGTCCGGCACTCCAGAGGGGAAGGGTACATGAATGTGTTATATCAAGTTGGTATGATTGCATCATGTACTCGGTGTCATCGCTGAACAAAATAGAGGGTTTATTCAAATCCTAGTTTGAAAAGTCAAACGCCTAGTTTGAAAGTCAAACGGCTAGTTTTGGGAAGTGGAGAGGGAGGTGGAAACTGTGGCGCCCCGCAAAAACCACTACTAGAAAATCGCGGTGTTTTTGTGCATTGCATCATCATGACCGCATGCTCATGTCATCATGCCGCCTTGCATTTGAGCGTCGTCATGTCATCTTGCATTTGTTTGCATAAAACTATTTTGAAAAGCCTGGTTTTGTTTTCTAAACGCCCCGTCTTTAATTCAAAACCAAAACCCGGGTCTCCGGAATGTTTTGTTTTGTCTACCAACGGTTTACAAACGCCTCGTTTTTAATAAATAAAATATTTAAATTATTTTGGGAGGCAGCCAGCCAGGCCCGAAAGCCCAGCCGGCCACCTCCAGACAAAAACCCTACCTACCCCAGAACACCCAAAACCTATGCTACCAAATAACCTACCCAGCCTATCTACCCACCCTTCAGCCACCTCAATCCCTCCAATCCCATGCCGCCACCTCACCACCCCCACCCTTTTTCCCTCCACCTCACCCTACACACCACACACACACCACTCACACCACACAGCCGACCGCCCTCCCCCTGGCCAGCCTGGCCCGATGCCCCACCTGCCGCCCACCAAAAACCCCCACCTCCACCTGCCCGCTTCCCCTGCCGATAGCCCCGCCTCGGGATCTCCCCTCCTGCCCACGCCACTTTCCCACCCCGCGCTCCCCCTCTCTCTCTCCTCTCGCGGCCCCACAGCCCAGCGACCTACCTCGCCACCCACCGCGTCCGCTCCTCCTCGCCTTCCTCCCCGTAGCAGGAGCCGCCCCGGCCGCCGCTGCTCGAGACCCCCGTTGGGCTCCGCTGCCCTGGCCCGACGCCCCGCCTCGCCGGCCCCGCGGTCAACCTCGACGCTGCCGCGTCTTCCCCCTCCGGCGTCGCATCTCCTCGGCCGTGGTCGTCCTCGCCTCGGCCTCACCTTCCTCGCCGGCCTCGCCGAGATCTTCCCCGCCGCCTCGCGCCGGTCGGTCTCGCCTCCGTCCTCCGGTCTCCCCCTTCTCCTCCCGAGCTCGCCCTCCGCGCCGGCGAGCCCGCCTCCCTGCTGCCTCTGCTCCGCTCGTCCGCGGGCATCGCCGTGCACCCCGTCGGCCCCGAGCTCCTCCGTCCCCGTCCTCTACGTGGCTTCCCCGCCTCCGTCCGGCCCCACGCGCCTCTACTTTGCCACCGCCGAGAGCTCCCCTCTCCGCCGTTGACTGCCTCCTCCTCGGCCTTTCCCGTGCTGTCACCGTCTCTACCCCGGCGGCCGCCTCTGCAGCACTGCCCTCGGCCCGAGCCCCACCTTGCCCCTCCCGTGGCGTGTCGCGGCCCCGTGTCCGCTTCCCCCGCACGTCCTCCTCGCCCTGCTCCGGCGCCCTCCTCGTCGCCGAGCTCGGCCCTTCTCCTCCACCTCGCGCGTGCGTGCCAGCAACAGGAGGAGCACGATGCCACTTCTTCGGTTGCGGTACAAGTCAGTAGAAGAACAGTGCACGGACGTGGCCTCCTGTGTGTGTCCCCCTGCCTCCAAGGGTTCATCCGGCGATGCCTTTTTGGATACAGGAATCCCAAGTCTGCTAGCTAGATTGCTTGCGTTTTCTCTGTGAAGCCCAAGTCCAAGAGAAGACCATGTGTTCCCCAAGTTCCTCTCAAGATCATCGTGGCCACTAGAGTACCATCCGAAGATCGCCTGTGTCGAAACTCAAGCACTGCACCTTCGATCGAGCCGAAACCTCAAGATCTCCGACATGGCGTAGATGGACAAACCTCGAAGACCGAACCCCTCGGAACGCCAAGCTCTCCTTCCGTGATCCGAGACCGATCCCCGCCGACCCTGTCGAACCCCGAACCCCCGGAACCAAGATCTTCCGAACCCAGATGTGTGACCCTAAGCCTCTATTTTTATAACATGACATATACCTATCGCATCATTAAATCATCATGCTTGCATACATGTCATCTGGTGGGTTGGATTAAATAGTCGACTCACCTAAATTAAATATGGAGTCCATCTGCGGGATATCTTTGTCTTATTCCGGACTCCATTTAAACTTGTGTAGCGAACCGATGCCATGTTTTGACTTGTTAAGACAATATTTAAATTGCGGGGTAGCTAAACAACTTGATCCACCTAATTAATTGTCGGAACCTCGGTTCCGTTTAATATTGCCTAATTGCATCGCATCTTGCCATGTCATACATCATACATGCATCATGCCCGATCTTCTGTCATAGTATTAAATAGTGCATTCGGTGTTTTCTTCTAGTGCTTTGCTTCTTCACGGATTAGGCCGATGAGTTGATGCGAGTGTCGACCCGATCTTCGGATGAACCTTCGGCAATGTTTTCAGGCGAGCATCTCCCCCTTTCTACCTATCTTATTTTTATAGTATTTATTCCCTCCTGTTGATCTATTGCTATCTGTGTTGCGATGCTCTAGTTTTCGTGCCCGTGTTATCCCTTGCAGCCTTATATTGCCTTGGACACATCCTATTACCTGTTGATTGGTAGATAGTTGGACTTGCGCGTCGTAGTCGCTTACTCAAGTGTTGTTGCGTGTCGTCAAGTACCACAGTTGTTGGAGTAATGCCGCATGTTTAATGTTGGAGTTGATCATGGCTTTAATTATTGTTTAATAACTAAAATTGAAAGTAGGTAAATGCAGAGGCACCGGTGGGTAATAGACAATATTTGGATTTTAACCGCTCACTGGTGTCCCGTAGGACCCCGAGTTCTTGACACCTGTTCCGAGATCGAGCGCGCTAACCACAGGTGGGGTGTGTGGGCACCCCCATCGATTAGTACCTGATTTCAAAGTATTGTGCTGGGGGCCACAAAGTAGTTTGGGGCTTTGTTACTATCCTGTACTTATGCCATGCTTTACTGCTTTATTTAAGATTGTGCGTGGAGCACCTGTACTGTTTAGGATTGCGGAGTGTTTTCGCGGTATCGACAAGCCCAGTCACACTTTCGGGTTCCCAGTCGTTTACAGCCACTGACGCAAACCCTGGGTCCGTTTCCGGAGTCGGCCAACTTCGTTGCGGGTAGCTTAGTGGGGTGGCCCCCATGTACTTGCTTTGGGTCTGGGAAACGTCATGACTTAGGCCCCGCCGACATACCGATGGGTGTATGTTAATTGATCTGGCAAAAAGGGTCGAAGTGCGTGTGGATACTTTGGTGCACCCCTGCAGGGTTAAATCTTTTCGAAAAGCCATGTCCGCGGTTATGGATGACTTGGAGCACAGTTCTCGATCATAGACAACTATAACTAAAGTTTACTGTTATAATATGACTTGTATCCGATATGACTAGTAATCAGCTTCACTACAACGGAATGGCTAAATAAAAGTACCAACAACTGCTGGGTTTGGGATATCTCATGCTAATTGTATCTGACTAGTAAGTGTTACAACTACCACGGAATGGTTAACTAAAAGTGCCCACTGCTTATTATATCAGGATGACTATCTATACCTGACTAGTAATTGATGCAACGATAACTGAATGAATAAAACTGCCAACTGTGTGAGTTCCTCGGTGGACTTCCTCGGTTGGTATCGAGGGGGAATACTAGGATGGGTATGTTCGGTGGTAGTATCAGGTTGGATCCGGATAGGTCTTTCTTGCCCCTCTCTAATAGCCGCCAGTTGGATCGAGTCTCTATAGGTTGTTTAGTGCATGCTGCGCTGCCGCTTCAGTCCACCATACCTATGTAGGCGAGGACCGCCGAATTCTAGTCTCGCCGTGTACTGGCCTCAGTACTGACCGCTCTCTCTTTTTCCTTTGCCCTTTGTCGGCACCCCTTTTGTTTAAGCAGGTTTTGAGATCGACGTCGTTAGCAGGGTTACCCTTCCGGCTTGGCCTGGGCAGGGTTATGGACGCCATTGGTTATTCTTCAGGGCTCTTAGCCCCATTTGCATCTTGTCCGTAGCCGGACGCTGTATTGTTTTCAAGGTGATTTGGATCTTTGTACTGTATATCTGTATTCTTGACTCCTTGAGTCATTGTTGTATATATCTATTCTGTGGGTTCCATCGTGGACTAATGTGTAATGATATTACTTCGTTCTCCACCCGCACGAAAGTGCCTGGTGGGCGTCCTTGAATCGTTTCTATGCGGGTTTGGCAGAAAGGGCTAAAACTTGCATAGGGCCGATTTGAGGGTGTTACAGAGTGGTATCAGAGCACAGCAGTTGCGATACCCCACAAGTCCAGCCTGTAGGGTAACCTAGCTAACGGTCGAAGTAGAGTGTCAAAACTATTTTTGCAAAATCGGTTGGATAGTTCTGATTAGGTCTGATTTTACTCCTTACCCCTCTGCTGCTCTCCTCTCACCTCTGCGTGTTTTGAATCCGCTCTCTTCTCTCTCTTCGAGTCCAGGATTTCTCGTGGTTGGGTTCCATCGTACCTTCAGGGTTTTGCTTCCTCCTTTGGTAACGGTGTTGCTACATCTGGTCTTCATGATATCCGAGGAATCCTTCGTCTGGTGGACTTCTCTTTGTTCCTTCTCGTGCCTTCCGGTGTTTTCCGACGCGACGACATCATCTACGCCAGGTCCGATGCAGAGTCTGCATCACTCCTTTGTTTCTGAACCTCGATTGTCGAGATCTTCAGTCTGATTCCGAGAATGGTGGCACGCTTTTCTACTGATTGTGCAGAGTAATAGTTTGGGTGCGTGATGGATTGGCCCCCATGCCGACTACTCACTCTATTCGCTTGTGTACAATGAAGTGGATGAGAATGCATCGGTTCTCTCTTTCTATCGAAGTTAGAGGTGGATTGATTGGTTGATACCTCTACCTCCGACCTTTTGTTCCCGGAGTGTTCTCTCGACGATCACGGACAACGACCTCTTGTTAGTGGTGTCGCGAGGACCTACACGAAGCGAGAAGACGCAGATCGCCGACCTTCCTTCCGGTACCATGAGGCGGATCTCGAGGGCGAGATCCATTGTTAGTGGTGTCGAATTGTGGCGCCCCGCAAAAACCACTACTAGAAAATCGCGGTGTTTTTGTGCATTGCATCATCATGACCGCATGCTCATGTCATCATGCCGCCTTGCATTTGAGCGTCGTCATGTCATCTTGCATTTGTTTGCATAAAACTATTTTGAAAAGCCTGGTTTTGTTTTCTAAACGCCCCGTCTTTAATTCAAAACCAAAACCCGGGTCTCCGGAATGTTTTGTTTTGTCTACCAACGGTTTACAAACGCCTCGTTTTTAATAAATAAAATATTTAAATTATTTTGGGAGGCAGCCAGCCAGGCCCGAAAGCCCAGCCGGCCACCTCCAGACAAAAACCCTACCTACCCCAGAACACCCAAAACCTATGCTACAAAATAACCTACCCAGCTTATCTACCCACCCTTCAGCCACCTCACTCCCTCCAATCCCATGCCGCCACCTCACCACCCCCACCCTTTTTCCCTCCACCTCACCCTACACACCACACACACACCACTCACACCACACAGCCGACCGCCCTCCCCCTGGCCAGCCTGGCCCGATGCCCCACCTGCCGCCCACCAAAACCCCCCACCTCCACCTGCCCGCTTCCCCTGCCGACAGCCCCGCCTCGGGATCTCCCCTCCCGCCCACGCCACTTTCCCACCCCGCGCTCCCCCTCTCTCTCTCCTCTCGCGGCCCCACAGCCCAGCGACCCACCTCGCCACCCACCGCGTCCACTCCTCCTCGCCTTCCTCCCCGTAGCAGGAGCCGCCCCGGCCGCCGCTGCTCGAGACCCCCGTCGGGCTCCGCCGCCCTGGCCCGACGCCCCGCCTCGCTGGCCCCGCGGTCAACCTCGACGCTGCCGCGTCTTCCCCCTCCGGCGTCGCATCTCCTCGGCCGTGGTCGTCCTTGCCTCGGCCTCACCTTCCTCGCCGGCCTCGCCGAGATCTGCCCCGCCGCCTCGCGCCGGTCGGTCTCGACTCCGTCCTGCGGTCTCCCCCTTCTCCTCCCGAGCTCGCCCTCCGTGTCGGCGAGCCCGCCTCCCTGCTGCCTCTGCTCCGCTCGTCCGCGGGCATCGCCGTGCACCCCGTCGGCCCCGAGCTCCTCCGTCCCCGTCCTCTACGCGGCTTCCCCGCCTCCGTCCGACCCCGCGCGCCTCTACTTTGCCACCGCCGAGAGCTCCCCTCGCCGCCGTTGACCGCCTCCTCCTCGGCCTTTCCCGCGCCGTCACCGTCTCTACCCCGGCGGCCACCTCTGCAGCACTGCCCTCGAACCGAGCCCCACCTTGCCCCTCCCGTGGCATGTCGTGGCCCCGTGTCCGCTTCCCCCGCACGTCCTCCTCGCCCTGCTCCGGCGCCCTCCTCGTCGCCGAGCTCGACCCTTCTCCTCCACCTCGCGCGTGCGTGCCAGCAACATGAGGAGCACGATGCCACTTCTTCGGTTGCGGTACAAGTCAGTAGAAGAACAGTGCACGGACGTGGCCTCTTGTGTGTGTCCCCCTGCCTCCAAGGGTTCATCCGGCGATGCCTTTTTGGATACAGGAATCCCAAGTCTGCTAGCTAGATTGCTTGCGTTTTCTCTGTGAAGCCCAAGTCCAAGACAAGACCATGTGTTCCCCAAGTTCCTCTCAAGATCATCGTGGCCACTAGAGTACCATCCGAAGATCGCCTGCGTCGAAACTCAAGCACTGCACCTTCGATCGAGCCGAAACCTCAAGATCTCCGACATGGCGTAGATGGACAAACCTCGAAGACCGAACCCCTCGGAACGCCAAGCTCTCCTTCCGTGATCCGAGACCGATCCCCGCCGACCCTGTCGAACCCCGAACCCCCAGAACCAAGATCTTCCGAACCCAGATGTGTGACCCTAAGCCTCTATTTTTATAATATGACATATAACTATCGCATCATTAAATCATCATGCTTGCATACATGTCATCTGGTGGGTTGGGTTAAATAGACGACTCACCTAAATTAAATATGGAGTCCATCTGCGGGATATCTTTGTCTTATTCCGGACTCCATTTAAACTTGTGTAGCGAACCGATGCCATGTTTTGACTTGTTAAGACAATATTTAAATTGCGGGGTAGCTAAACAACTTGATCCACCTAATTAATTGTCGGAACCTCGGTTCCGTTTAATATTGCCTAATTGCATCGCATCTTGCCATGTCATACATCATACATGCATCATGCCCGATCTTCTGTCATAGTATTAAATAGTGCATTCGGTGTTTTCTTCTAGTGCTTTGCTTCTTCACGGATTAGGCCGATGAGTTGATGCGAGTGTCGACCCGATCTTCGGATGAACCTTCGGCAATGTTTTCAGGCGAGCATCTCCCCCTTTCTACCTATCTTATTTTTATAGTATTTATTCCCTCCTGTTGATCTATTGCTATCTGTGTTGCGATGCTCTAGTTTTCGTGCCCGTGTTATCCCTTGCAGCCTTATATTGCCTTGGACACATCCTATTACCTGTTGATTGGTAGATAGTTGGACTTGCGCGTCGTAGTCGCTTGCTCAAGTGTTGTTGCGTGTCGTCAAGTACCACAGTTGTTGGAGTAATGCCGCATGTTTAATGTTGGAGTTGATCATGGCTTTAATTATTGTTTAATAACTAAAATTGAAAGTAGGTAAATGCAGAGGCACCGGTGGGTAATAGACAATATTTGGATTTTAACCGCTCACTGGTGTCCCGTAGGACCCCGAGTTCTTGACACCTGTTCCGAGATCGAGCGCGCTCACCACAGGTGGGGTGTGTGGGCACCCCCATCGATTAGTACCTGATTTCAAAGTATTGTGCTGGGGGCCACAAAGTAGTTTGGGGCTTTGTTACTATCCTGTACTTATGCCATGCTTTACTGCTTTATTTAAGATTGTGCGTGGAGCACCTGTACTGTTTAGGATTGCGGAGTGTTTTCGCGGTATCGACAAGCCCAGTCACACTTTCGGGTTCCCAGTCGTTTACAGCCACTGACGCAAACCCTGGGTCCGTTTCCGGAGTCGGCCAACTTCGTTGCGGGTAGCTTAGTGGGGTGCCCCCCATGTACTTGATTTGGGTCTGGGAAACGTCATGACTTAGGCCCCGCCGACATACCGATGGGTGTATGTTAATTGATCTGGCAAAAAGGGTCGAAGTGCGTGTGGATACTTTGGTGCACCCCTGCAGGGTTAAATCTTTTCGAAAAGTCGTGTCCGCGGTTATGGACGACTTGGAGCACAGTTCTCGATCATAGACAACTATAACTAAAGTTTACTGTTATAATATGACTTGTATCCGATATGACTAGTAATCAGCTTCACTACAACGGAATGGCTAAATAAAAGTACCAACAACTGCTGGGTTTGGGATATCTCATGCTAATTGTATTTGACTAGTAAGTGTTACAACTACCACAGAATGGTTAACTAAAAGTGCCCACTGCTTATTATATCAGGATGACTATCTATACCTGACTAGTAATTGATGCAACGATAACTGAATGAATAAAACTGCCAACTGTGTGAGTTCCTCGGTGGACTTCCTCGGTTGGTATCGAGGGGGAATACTAGGATGGGTATGTTCGGTGGTAGTATCAGGTTGGATCCGGATAGGTCTTTCTTGCCCCTCTCTGATAGCCGCCAGTTGGATCGAGTCTCTATAGGTTGTTTAGTGCATGCTGCGCTGCCGCTTCAGTCCACCATACCTATGTAGGCGAGGACCGCCGAATTCTAGTCTCTCCGTGTACTGGCCTCAGTACTGACCGCTCTCTCTTTTTCCTTTGCCCTTTGTCGGCACCCCTTTTGTTTAAGCAGGTTTTGAGATCGACGTCGTTAGCAGGGTTACCCTTCCGGCTTGGCCTGGGCAGGGTTATGGACGCCATTGGTTATTCTTCAGGGCTCTTAGCCCCATTTGCATCTTGTCCGTAGCCGGACGCTGTATTGTTTTCAAGGTGATTTGGATCTTTGTACTGTATATCTGTATTCTTGACTCCTTGAGTCATTGTTGTATATATCTGTTCTGTGGGTTCCATCGTGGACTAATGTGTAATGATATTACTTCGTTCTCCACCCGCACGAAAGGTCCTGGTGGGCGTCCTTGAATCGTTTCTATGCGGGTTTGGCAGAAAGGGCTAAAACTTGCATAGGGCCGATTTGAGGGTGTTACAGAAACCGACTTGGGGGAGGAGTTCGTCCTCCCACCACCGGCGCACCACCAAGCCGAGTTGGGGAGGGACTCCCCTCCCCTTGGCCGGCCCCCTCCACCTATAAAAGGAGGGGCAGGGCTCCCCTCCTAGACACAAGTTCCTACACCTCTAAACCCTAGCCCCAAGCCGCCGCCGCCTCCATAGCCGCCGCCGGCCCTAGGGCACTCGCCGCCGCCGCCTAGGTGAAACCCTAGCCGCCGGCCTAGCCCCCTCCTCGGTGTTTCTAAACCCTAGATCGTCGAGGGACTCTCTCATACTCCACCATACTCGCTCCGGCTTAAGGCGAAGCCCTGCGAGATCTCCCCTCTACTTCCGGTACCACGCCGTTGTGCTGCCGGAATCACGAGGAGAGTGCTACAACCTCCGCTGCCTGCTGGAACAAGGGAGAGGAAGGTCTTCGTCGAGTACCGAACGTGTGACCGACTGCGGAAGCGCTGCCGGAACGCAGCGCCGGAAGGATCGTCTACGCGATCTTGAGATCAAGAAGAGTACGACTACATCAGCCACGAGAATCCGCTCTCGTTAAAACACTTTGGAATCTTCAAGGGTGAGTTATTCCATCGACTCGTTGCTACAATCTAGTAGATAGATCTTGGCTTGTTTGTTTGTATGCGATAGAAATTTTTTGTTTTCCATGCTACGAATCCCTACAGTGGTATCAGAGCCGTGTCTATATGTAGATCTGTTGCACGAGTAGAACACAATGGTCATTGTGGGCGTTGATGCTTTTATTGTCGATTGCTTCTTGTGTACTTTGCATCTTGCGGGATGTTGGGATGAAGCGGCCCGGGCTAACCTTACATGACATCGTTCATGAGACTTTCTCCACACTTGACATGCAACTTGTATTGCATAAGTGGCTTTGTAGGTGCCTGTTTCTCCTAGCATAGTTAAGATTCAATTTACAACGGGTGATTAACAATGCTAGTATCAATGTTGTGGTTCTTGTTCATAAGTTAGAACGGCACTTATTGAAAGCCCCAAACCATGTAAAATATGCAAAGAAAGTAGAGGCGTCTAACTTTGTTTTGCAGGGGTGTGTTGTGATGTGATATGGCCATGATTGTGATTATATTTGATGTATGCAATGTTCCTTATTGTAAGTTGGCAACCGGCAGGAGCCATATGGTTGTCTTTAATTTATGTTAAGACCCGCGTGTCTATTCAAAGTAGTTGTAATAGTTGAAGCCGGTGGACGACAACCATGGAGAAGCGTCATTGACCTTGATGCAATGCCGGTGATGATGGAGATGATGTTCGTGCTTGAAGATGAAGATCGGAAGCACAAAGAAGAAAGGCCATATCATATCACATATTATGAATTGCATGTGATGTTAATCCTTTATGCATCTTGTATTGCTTAGTAGATGACGGTAGCATTATAAGATGATCCCTCATGCACATGAATTTCAAGTCATAAAGTGTTCACCCTTAGTTAGCACCGTTGCTAAAGCTTGTTGTTTCGAAGCACCACGTGATGATCGGGTGTGTTAGATTCCGCAAGTGTATACAACGTGAGCAAGCCAGATTTGCTCATGCGGAAACTAAGGTTTGATCTTGACGAGCCTAGCATGTACAGACATGGTCTCGGAACACGGATCACCGAAAGGTAAAGCATGAATCATATAGTAGATATGATGAACATGTCGATTGTTCGCCATTGAAACTATATCAACTCTCGTGATGATTGGTGTTGATATGGTGGATTTGGTTCGTGTGATCACTAAAACAATGTGAGGGATATTGTTTTGAGTGGGAGTTCACCTAGATTAATTTTATTATTAATTTGAACTCAATTTGTCATAAACTTAGTCTAAACTATTGCAAATATGTTGTAGATCAATGGCAACCCCTACCATCAATTTTAATGCGTTCCTAGAGAAAGAAAAGTTGAAAAACAATGGAAGCAACTTCGCGGATTGGTTCCGCAATTTGAGGATTGTCCTCACAGCTGGTAATTTGACCTATGTGCTGGATGCACCGCTGGGTGACCCACCTGCAGCTGATGCTGCCGATGAAGTAAAGAATGTTTACCTCACTCGGAAGACTCAGTACTCCACAGTTCAGTGTGCTATCTTGTATGGTTTAGAATCGGAGATTCAGAAAAGGTTTGAGAATTCAGACCCATATGATATTGTCCAGGATATCAAATTGATCTTTGAGACTCATGCGGCAATTGAAAGCTATGAGGCTTCTGAAAAGTTCTTTAACTGCAAGATGGAAGAGG
Organism: Avena sativa; assembly: GCA_916181665.1. Classification (NCBI taxonomy): domain Eukaryota; kingdom Viridiplantae; phylum Streptophyta; class Magnoliopsida; order Poales; family Poaceae; genus Avena; species Avena sativa. The sequence continues at coordinate 331,820,854 of OV702296.1, forward strand.
GCAGCTCCGTCAGTGAGCATGTGCTTAAGATGTCTGGGCACGCAAACAAACTTCAAAGCTTGGGTATAGTGATTCCTAATGCTTTGGGGATTTACCGCGTCCTCTAATCACTACCACCAAGTTACAAGAACTTTGTGATGAACTACAACATGCAAAACATGAACAAGACGTTGCCAGAACTCTTTGCCATGTTGAAATCTGCAGAAGTGGAGATCAAGAAAGAGCACCAAGTGTTGTTGGTCAATAAGACCACCAAATTCAAGAAAGGCAAGTCTAAGCAGAAGGGACACTTCAAGAAGGGTGGTAAGAAAGTTGTCACGCCAACGAAGAAGACCAAGGCTGGACCTAAGCCTGATACTGAGTGCTTTTACTGCAAGGGAGAAGGTCACTGGAAGCGGAATTGCCCAAAGTACTTGGCGGATTTGAAGAACGGCAACATCAAGAAGAAAGGTATATCTGATATACATGTTATTGATGTGTATCTCACTAGTACTCATACTAGTGCCTGGGTATTTGATACTGCTTCGGTTGCTCATATTTGTAACTCGAAACAGGTGCTGCAGAATAAATGAAAGCTAGCGAAGAACGAGGTGACGATGCGCGTGGGAAACGGATCAAAGGTTGATGTGATCGCGATCGGCACGCTACCCCTTCATCTACCATCGGGATTAGTTTTATACTTGAATAATTGTTATTTGGTGCCTACGTTAAGCATGAACATTATATCGGGATCTTGTTTATTGCGAGACGGTTACTTGTTTAAGTCCGAGAATAATGGTTGTTCGATTTATATGAGTAATATGTTTTATGCACATGCACCTTTGATAGATGGTCTATTCTTGTTGAATCTCGATAGTGGAAATACACATATTAATAACATTGAGGCTAAATGTTTGAAATCAAGCGATAACTCGACCTATATGTGGCACTGTCGTCTTGGTCACATTGGAGTGAAGCGTATGAAGAAACTCCATTCCGATGGACTTCTTGAATCACTTGATTTCGAATCACTTGAACGATGCGAAGCATGTCTGATGGGTAAAATGACTAAGACTCCATTCTATGGTATGATGGAGCGAGCTACGGACTTATTGGAAATCATACATACCGATGTGTGTGGTCCAATGAGTGTAGCATCGCGCGGTGGTTATCGTTATGTTCTTACCTTCACGGATGATTTGAGTAGATATGGGTATATCTATTTCATGAAACATAAATCCGAAACTTTCGAGAAATTTAAGGAATTTCATAGTGAGGTAGAGAATCAACGTAACAAGAAGATTAAGTTTCTACGTTCTGATCGTGGAGGTGAATATCTAAGTTACGAGTTTGGCGAGCATTTGAAGAAATGCGGAATACTTTCACAATTGACACCGCCGGGAACACCACAGCGTAATGGTGTGTCCGAACGTCGTAATCGAACTCTCTTAGATATGGTTCGTTCTATGATGTCACTTACAGATTTACCGCTATCATTTTGGGGTTATGCATTAGAAACAGCCGCATTCACTTTAAATAGGGCACCATCTAAATCCGTTGAAACGACACCGTATGAATTATGGTTTGGGAAGAAACCTAGATTGTCGTTCCTTAAAGTTTGGGGTTGCGAAGCCTATGTAAAGAAGTTACAGCCGGACAAGCTTGAACCCAAAGCGGAAAAATGCGTCTTCATAGGATACCCGAAGGAAACTATTGGGTATACCTTCTATCATAGATCCGAAGGCAAAATCTTCGTTGCCAAGAATGGATCCTTTCTAGAGAAGGAATTTCTCTCGAAAGAAGTGACTGGAAGGAAAGTAGAACTCGACGAGGTTGTCGAACCTTCTCTCGAAATTGCGAGTAGCGCAGCACCGGAAGAAGTTCCTGTGGTGCCTGCACCAGTTAGAGAGGAAGCTAATGATGATGATCATGAAACTTCGGTTGAAGTTGCTACAGAGCCTCGCAGGTCAACGAGAACTCGTACCACTCCAGGTTGCTATGATCCCGTGATGAGTGTCATGTAGGTGGACAACACCGATGACCCTGAGACATATGAGGAAGCAATGATGAGCCCAGATTCCAATAAATGGCAAGAAGCCATGAAATCCGAGATTGGATCCATGTACGAAAACCAAGTATGGACTTTGGTGGACTTACCGGATGGCCGGAAGGCTGTCGAGAACAAATGGATTTTCAAGAAGAAAACAGATGCTAATGGTAATGTTACTGTCTATAAAGCTTGACTTGTCGCAAAGGGGTTTCGACAAATTCAAGGAGTTGACTACGATGAGACTTTCTCACCAGTAGCAAAGCTAAAGTCTGTGAGGATTATGTTAGCAATCGCTGCATATTATGATTATGAGATATGGCAGATGGATGTCAAAACAGCATTCCTCAATGGAGACATTGATGAAGAGTTGTATATGATGCAACCCAAAGGTTTTGTTGATCCTAAAGATGCTAACAAGGTATGAAAACTTCAACGGTCCATTTATGGATTGAAGCAAGCATCCCGAAGTTGGAATCAACGTTTTGATAAGGTGATCAAAAGTTTTGGTTTTGTACAAACTTATGGAGAAGCTTGTATTTACAAGAAAGTGAGTGGGAGCTCTGTAGAATTCTTAATACTATATGTAGATGACATATTGTTGATTGGGAATGATGTAGACCTTCTTAATAGTGTCAAGGAATATTTGAATAATAGTTTTTCAATGAAAGATCTTGGCGAAGCAGCTTACATATTAGGCATAAAGATTTATAGAGATAGATCAAGACGCCAAATATCATTGTCACAAAGTACATATTTGGACAAAGTTCTAAAGAGGTTTGGAATGGAAGATAGCAAGAAAGGGTTCTTGCCCATGTTGCCCAATACGACCTTGAGTAAAACTCAAAGTCCGACATCGGCAGAAGATAGAGAAAGGATGAGTAAGACTCCCTATGCCTCAGCCATAGGATCTCTAATGTATGCCATGCTATGTACTAGACCCGACATTGCATATGCTGTTAGTTTAACTAGCAGATATCAAAGTGATCCAGGAGTGGATCATTGGACAGCGGTCAAAAACATCCTTAAGTACTTGAGAAGAACTAAGGATATGGTTCTTTCTTATGGAGGTGATGAACAGATCGTTGTTAATGGTTACACCGATGCCAGTTGGAACACCGATCCGGATGATTCTAAATCACAATCTGGATACGTATTTATTTTGAATGGTGTAACAGTTAGCTGGAGGAGTGCAAAGCAAAGCGTTGTGGCGAGATCTTGAACTGAATCGGAATACATGGCTGCTTCGGAGGCTTCACAAGAAGCGATATGGATGAAAGAGTTCATCCACAGAGCTGGGTGTGGTTCCAAGTGCGCTGGACCCAATGTCTATCTACTGTGATAACATGGGCGCCATAGCCAATGCGCAAGAACCAAGGTCACACAAGAAGCTGAAGCATATCAAGCTACATTTTCACGCTATTCGAGAACATATCCAAGATGGGGATATAAATATTTGCAAAGTACACACAGATCTGAATGTGGCGGACCCGTTGACTAAACCTCTCCCGAGGGAAAAACATGACTAGCACCAAACTGCCATGGGTGTTCGGTATATTACCATGTAATCTAGATTAGATGACTCTAGTGCAAGTGGGAGACTGTTGGAGATATGCCCTAGAGGCAATAATAAATGTAGTTATTATTATATCTTTGTGTTTATGATAAATTTTTACATTCATGCTATAATAGTATTAACAAGGAAACATTAATACTTGTGTGATTTGTAAACTTAATTTGAAGTCCCTAGTAAAGCCTCTATACATCACTAGCTTGTTGGTTAATGAATGATTGTGGTTTCCCTATCATGAACATTGAGATGTTATTAACAACAAGATCATATCGTTAGGAGAATGATATGATGGACATACTCCTATAGATAAGCGTAGCATAAAGATCAAGTCATTTTAATAGTTCAATTGCTATATGCTTTCTGATACATAGTAACCTAATTCCTTCGACCATGAGATCATGCATATAACCTTTACCGGATGGATGCTTTGATGACATCAAACACCACACCGTAACTGGGTGGCTATAAAGGTGGCATTGAGTGTTTGGAAAGTATTGGTTGAGACACATGGATCAAGAGTGGGATTTGTCCATCCATATGACGGATAGATATACTCTGGGCCCTCTCGGTGGAATGTCATCCAATTAGCTTGCAAGCATGTGACTGGCTCACAAGGGATCACATATCACGGGAACGAGAAAAGAGTACTTATCGGTAACGAGGTTGAACTAGGTATGCAGAGATACCGACGATCATAACCTCGGATGAGTAAAGTATCGTGAGACAAAGGGAAATTGGTATCGTATGTAAGTGGTTCATTCGATCGCAAAGTAATCGTAGAAATATGTGGGAGCCATATGAATTTCCAGATTCCTCTATTGGTCATTGTTCGGAGAAGTGTCTCGATCATGTCCGCATAATTCACGAACCGTAGGGAGACACACTTAAGGATTCGACGTTGTTTGAGTAGTTATGGAATGATGAGAAAGAGACCGAATGTTGTTCGGAGTCTCGAATGGGATTCGGGATATCACGAGGAGATCCAGAATGGTCCGGAGAATAAGATTCATATAAGGAAAGTCCCGTTTCGGAGTTGGAGAATGGTTCCGATGTTTTCATCTGGAATGTTCTAGAAGGTTCTGGAATGTCCGGCACTCCGGAGGGGAAGGGTACATGAATGTGTTATATCAAGTTGGTATGATTGCATCATGTACTCGGTGTCATCGCTGAACAAAATAGAGGGTTTATTCAAATCCTAGTTTGAAAAGTCAAACGCCTAGTTTGAAAGTCAAACGGCTAGTTTTGGGAAGTGGAGAGGGAGGTGGAAACCGACTTGGGGGAGGAGTTCCTCCTCCCACCGCCGACGCACCACCAAGCCGAGTTGGGGAGGGACTCCCCTCCCCTTGGCCGGCCCCCTCCACCTATAAAAGAGGGGCAGGGCTTCCCTCCTAGACACAAGTTCCTACACCTCTAAACCCTAGCCCCAAGCCGCCGCCGCCTCCATAGCCGGCGCCGGCCCTAGGGCACTCGCCGTCGCCGCCTAGGTGAAACCCTAGCTGCCGGCCTAGCCCCCTCCTCGGCGTGTCTAAACCCTAGATCGTCGAGGGACTCTCTCATACTCCACCATACTCGCTCCGGCTTAAGGCGAAGCCCTGCGAGATCTCCCCTCTACTTCCGGTACCACGCCGTTGTGCTGCCGGAATCACGAGGAGAGTGCTACAACCTCCGCTGCCTGCTGGAACAAGGGAGAGGAAGTTCTTCGTCGAGTACCGAATGTGTGACCGACTGCGGAAGCGCTGCTGGAACGCAGCGCCGGAAGGATCGTCTACGCGATCTTGAGATCGGGAAGAGTACGACTCCATCACCCACGAGAATCCGCTCTCGTTAAAACACTTTGGAATCTTCGAGGGTGAGTTATTCCATCGACTCGTTGCTACAATCTAGTAGATAGATCTTGGCTTGTTTGTTTGTATGCGATAGAATTTTTTTGTTTTCCATGCTAAGAATCCCTACAAGTGTGTCATCACCCCCGGAATCTTTTGGGGCAAATTTGAATCATCGGCCTCAGTGATAAACTGAAATGTAATTCTTATACACTATGAATGCATGCAATAACAATTTAAAGATCATAGTTCATATAAATATAAAATAAATCTAGGGGCCTCATAAGTTTCTTCAGAGACGGCATCAGCAAACCAAAGTACCAACAACACAACCTATATTGTATTTATGTATATTTCCTCAGGTTCACCAACAAAATATGTATATCACTTGGGCCCTTCAAACTTTTGGAGCAAATTTCAATCATTGGCCTAATAATGAATGCTTAAATAGTTCAAAGATGATAGTTCATATGTGTGGAATAAATTTGGGGCCTCATAAGTTTCTTAGAGATGGTGTTAGCGAACCAAAGTACCAATTGCGCAACTTATATTTTTGTATATTACCTCAGGTTCACTAACACCATCCCTAAAAAAAATATGACATCATATATGTGTCTCCCTTGGACTCTTTTGGTGCAAAATTCAATCATTGGCCTCAATAATTAACAGAAATGTAACGTTATATGCTTTTTATATACCGAAATCAACACTCATCTAGCAATTCCTAAAACCTCTAAAATCAAATGTTACAGATCGATTAAATTTACAACACAAGCCATGTATGAGCAACAACAAGAGCCAAGTAAATGTAAATTTACTAGTTTCCATATGATAAAATCAAATTTCCAAAACAATTGACCATTTAAACATTTATATTCCCTACATCAAGAGCAAAAGAATCTACAGACGATTAAGAAAATCCTACATATGAACAGTGAAATTTGCGGCTGTGACTAGAGAAGCTAGCGAAGTAACCTCAGGATCCTCATCGGAGACCTCATCCTTGAACTCGTCGTTCTCCGCGACGGCGTTGAGGAGTTCTTGGTGGAGGATGGGGTCATTGATGTAGAGCACCCGCCGGTTGCATCCTCCTGGCGACGCTTGCCCCTCCTCCAGATCTGCCGCTGGCACCACGACGTTGTCGGCCACCTGCTGCTCGACGGCGACGAAGACTGTTGGCTGCATGGAGCCCGAAGCCTTGTCTGCTCAGCGACGAGTGGCGTGCGTGACCGGAGCCGCCTCCGCCTGCTCGGAAACGACCGAGCCATGTGCTGCTGCGCCTCCAACTGGCTTCATCTCCGGCTCGTCTCCACGCGTACGCTTCATGGTGTAGTTAATAGGAGGGCGGTGGTGCAAGCGAAGGAGCTTCGTTGTGCCAGGAAGGTGCAGATTAGGGTTTTGTGACTAGACAGATTGGGGGAAAATGACACAATCTCGTGGAAGAAGAAGCTGAGCGGGTTTATATATGTGGGACCATTCGTAGTCCTCGAGTGGATACGTACGTGTGAGTGTGGACTCATGTGGGTGGGGGCTAGCACGATCTCCACTTTCTAATTGCATTAACAACACGCGCACGCTATCTCAGAAATATGCACGACTCTAGTTTTCAAGGGGGGCGGCATAATGGTCCACCTCGGTAGAATCCTAGAGGCGATTAATATTTCTGACCGGCTGTGGTTGAGTGATCTAGGGAGACGAACAATAATTGCCATCGTCTCAGGTTCCATTTAGAGGCATTTTATTTTAACAAGCGGCTGAGGGGTAGTCATACTAGAGACGGTGCATATTAACAACCGTCTGAGGTTAAAGTTAGAGGCAGTCAAATAATTACGACCGCCTGAGGGTGATTACACTAGTGGAAAAAGGGCTATCCGTTCGCGACCCCTAAGAGCATTTGTCCCGGTTGCGCCACCAACCGGGACTAATGCTGGCACGCGTCCCGGTTGGAGCGGGCACGGGGCCAGGGGGCATGCGTCCCGGTTGGTAAGGGGGAATACGTCCCGGTTGGAACCACCAACCGGGACTAAAGGTTTGTCCACAGCCACGTGGCGTGGCACGCACCTTTAGTCCCGGTTGCTGGCTCCAACCGGGACTAAAGACCCCCTGCCCTCTATAAATGCAACGCCCCAGCCCCCTCTGCCTCCACTCTGTTTTTTCTCCAAGGGATATGGAACAGAGGAGGTCATTGAGTTTTGTGTTGACTTTATTCCCGACCTTAAGCCGATTGGTGTTTCTGACTCGCGGCATGAGGGAAGACTAAGTGGAAAAGGCATGCTGGGAAAGAAAGCAATGATATGTAGGGACGGGGATTCTTTCACTAAAGCACACTACACAGTTCTACATAATTCCACCTTGGCAGCTCCGTATATCGAGGAACACAAGAATATTGTACGCTCCAAAAACCCGGGGAAGCCTGAATCATGGATTAGAGATGAACACATGAAGTCTTTCGGTGGTTGGATGCGGACACATCTCTTGAATGACACCACTGTTGGAGATCAGCTATACTTGTTGGCCGCGTCACCATCTTCTACTGTATTGAATTTCCAAGCGTACGAAATAAATGGGAATACATTCTACATGATCGCCCAAGATAAAAAGAGCACCAACCAAAATAGTGGTGTCCGCTTTGATGCAATAGACGAGAATGGACAAAAGGACACATATTATGGTTACATAGAGGAGATATGGGAACTAGACGATGGAGTCTCTTTTAAGGTCCCTTTGTTTCGCTGCAAATGGGTCAACCTGAATGGGGAAGGGGTAAAGATAGACCAGTTGTACGGAATGACAACAGTGGATCTCAACAATCTTGGTTATAGAGATGAACCATTCGTCCTAGCCAATGATGTGTCTCAGGTTTTCTATGTGAAGGACATGTCCTCCAGACCGAAAAAAAGAAAAAATATGCAAACGAATACATCATATGATGAGCCAAAGCGTCACATAGTTCTTTCAGGGAAAAGAAACATCGTGGGAATCGAGGACAAGACAGACATGTCAGAAGATTATAATAAGTTTGATGAAATTCCGCCCTTCACAGTGAAAACTGACCCAAGCATTCCGTTAAGTAAAGAAGATGCTCCATGGTTACGTCTGAAGCGGTCATAAGGAATGACATATGCCAAGAAGTTCATGCTCATATTATGTAATATCTTTCGCGGTTTGTGGCCTTTAGTCCCGATTTTGTAGTCTCAGTTTTTAATATTAATAAATGTCTTGAGTGTTAGTCCCGTTTTGTGGCTGGACCGGGAGTGCCTCTATGACCAGTTTCTTGGAGATGCCGGAGGACTGGGATCCGGCGGCATCTCCCTGAAACTGGTCGTAGTGGTGTCTCTGCTCTCGAAAACCATCTTGCAACTTGTAACTTCTCTAACTAGATCAATACGCCTGGGAGCTAACTAATTTCACATATTAGGGAGTGCCTCTATGACCAGTTTCTCGGAGATGCCGGAGGACTGGGATCCGGCGGAATCTCCCTGAAACTGGTCGTAGTGGTGTCCCTGCTCTCGAAAACCATCTTGCAGCTTGTAACTTCTCTAACTAGATCAATACGCCCCGGAGCTAACTAATTTCACATATTAGGGAGTGCCTCTATGACCAGTTTCTCGGAGATGCCGGAGGACTGGGCTCCGTCGGCATCTCCCTGAAACTGGCCGTAGTGGTGTCCCTGCTCTCTAAAACCATCTTGGAGATGCCTCAAACGGGCTGGAGGACTGGACTCACAAGGATGCCTATTTATAGTACAAGCAGCTCGGCATAATGTCGACACTCACGATATAATGTCGACACTCACGACATAATGTCGACACTCACCCCTATTATTAGTGCTGACTCATCTTTAGTCCCGGTTGGTGTCTCCAACCGGGACTAAAGGTTCATCTTTAGTCCCGGTTGGTGACACCATCCGGGACAAGGTACAAGCCGCACGACATAATGTCGACACTCACCCCTATTATTAGTGTTGTCTGGCCCACTCTGCCGCAATCCCTTCAGTCGCGGTTGGTTTCTCCAACCGGGACTAAAGATGAACCCTCTCTTTATATAGGCATTTCCCTCTATTTATTAGGTAACACTCAAGACATTTATTAATATTAAAAACCGGGACAAACCGGGACTAGCTAGCACTCAGGACTAAAGCCGCCCCCTTTAGTCATAATCATGCCTAGTCCTATAGTACGCAGCTTCAGGGTCTTCATCGTTGTCGTCATCATCATCGTCATCGTCACCTGCCACTCCGGGGATCCTCATCCCATCCATGGCATATACCAGGGGCCATTCCAGCCTCGGATTCACGGCGGACGGGAGAGGGGTCTCCTGGAAGACGATGCCGCTACCGCCGGGACAGTGTGGGGCCTGTGGCGGGTGGACTCGTGGGCACCGTAGGCGAGGATGGTCTCCCCCGGCGATGTAGCGCATCACTCCAATGATAGTACGGTTCGCCGACGACGGACGGCTTCGTTGTGGTTCACCGGTGGCGGGCCATCACCCTCGTACCTGGCGAGCTCCCTTTCCCGCCTATTAGCGAAGAAGGCATTCCAGGTGTCGTAGTTGTCGGGATCCCACTGGGGATCCATCCGCTGCTCCGGCGTGAGCTCGTGGTAGAAGTGGTTTGTGATGGCCGCCTGGCGTGCAGAACCTTGAGGGACAGGAGGGACAGGAACCCCTCCAGCACTCAGCATCCAGCAGGCGGGCGGCCGGTAGCCCGGCGGACAAGGGTAGTTGGAGGCGCACAGCACCTCGGTCTCCTCGAGGGTTAGAATGACCCAGTAGGCGTTGTCCATTGTTCTAAGAGAGGAAGGTGTCGATGTGTGGATAGCCATGACACGATCACCCTAAATATAGAGGGAAAGGGCGGCAAAACTTGGCGTGAAGCTTTGGGAAATGGCGGGAAATATCTTTAGTCCCGGTTAGTGACTACATCCGGGACTAAAAGCTCTAGTAGAAAGTAAAGGGCGGGAAAACTTGGCGGGAAGAGGTGGGAAATGGCGGAAAATATTTTTAGTCCCGGTTTGTGACTACATCCGGGACTAAATGTCTGTCGAACAATGATCTATCGCCCCGTGATTTTTTGAAAAAATCATTTTTAGACTCGCAATATGTGGTTTCTTCAGAGATCCAATGCAAGTTCTAACGATGCTCGCCCCCTATCTTCATGCACACCGGTTCGACCATAGTTCGAAATTCATATAATTCAAAACGGGCATAATAAATTCAAAAAAAATCCGAACAACGAAAATCTTTCGCGTGGTGTCATATTTTGTTACATAGTTGAAAGGAAAAATACCAGACTTGGTATATTGATCATGTTTCGAAAAAACCTTCACAAAATGACCTATCATGTTCGAGGTTTCATGGCTTTCGGTCCAAATGACCGATGTTATGTGCTGAATCACGGCATAGTTTGTGATGTTGTGCCCATATTATGCATGTGTGTGGACATTGGTATGGAGAACAATATTGCAGGAGGAAGTTTTCCTTTTTGTCGCACGGAAAAGCCCTTTTCCATTTTCCGAGTGCAAAAAACGGGTCGTTTTGTGAAGTAACCACCAAAATGCCGTTTCAGAATGCTACCGTCCCATTTTCCTAAAATACTAGACCACCTTACATGGACTATCTCCCAACCGGTACATCTCAAACCTTTTCGTCCATCCCGGGTAAAAAGGACAAATGTCTGCCGAATCGGTAGGAAGTGGGTCCGGTTTGTACTACAGGTACATGATCTATCGCCCGTGATTTTTTGAAAAAATCATTTTTAGACTCGCAATATGTGGTTTCTTCAGAGATCCAATGCAAGTTCTAATGATGCTCGCCCCCTATCTTCATGCACACCGGTTCGACCATAGTTAGAAATTCAGATAATTCAAAACGGGCATAATCGTTAGGGACTTAATCCCGATCACCATTAGAAATTGGAATAGGCCTGCTAATGCGGATGAAGAGGGAACATGTTTATTTGTCCCTAACCACGCCAAAGATTTACTGTGGAAGAGGCTCATGGTTAATTTCAAACTACCGAAGATAGAGCTGGATCCAAATGCGGAGGATCCAGTTGAGGACGCCTTACAACATGGGAGAGCCATGGAGGCTAAGGTCAGGGAGTGGGCTTTGAAGAAGATGGCCCAGTGTTTCACCAACTGGAAGAAAAGATTGCACCTTGACTATGTCGTGAAAAACAAGACTCCCGATTTCAAGAATATTCAGTTTGAGAAGATAAAACCATTCTGGGCTGAGTTTGTGGAATACAAGAAATCAGAAAAAGCTAAGAAAATGTCTGAAACGAATAAGCTGAATGCTGCTAACAAGAAGTATCACCATACTATGGGGCAAGGTGGCTACAGGGCTGGCATTCCTAAGTGGGACAAACTTGAGAATGAACTGCGTGCTAAAAAGATCACCCCAGAGACAGACGATTGGGTAGAACGTGCAAGGAATTGGTTTTACGGGCATGGGGGCACGTTGGACTCGGAAGGGAGGTGTATATATAACATACGACATAAAGAAGACCCCTTGCCAATCGAGAGGATCAGAAAAGCAGTAAAAGGCTGTTATAGATGGGGACTTCATTCCCGATAGAGAGAATGATGAGCTCACACTCGCCCTTGGAAATAAGGAACATGATGGACGAACACGAGGCACAAGAGGCTCCCAACCATGGAGGACTGGGTTTCCCGAAGAGAGGAAGAAATATCCTAATAGAAGCCGTCAGAGGAGAAAGGACAGGGTGAAAGTTGAAGCAAATAGTCAGAAAGAGCGAATGCGTTTAATTGAAGAACGATTAAAGCAACAACAAGATGAAATTAACGCACTTAAAGAGCAAAGTACTACCGGCCCATCTCAGCAGCACACTGCATTCGATGCTACCGGCCTATCGAATAATCGAAAAAGCAGTGTGGCTTCCACCGAGGTCCGGGGTGATGACAATGGCGATGACGATGATGCACCGACGATGGCTCCTGTTGGCTACCCAGTGGATGATATCACAGAGATGACACACTGCGAGCTACATGTCAAAGTTGTGAACATATCAATGAAGGTGGCGGTCGGCTATGCCTTACCAATTGGACCCACACCAACTTACCACTGTCGTCCGGTTCCAGAGGGCTACGCTGTTGTCGGCGTGGATGAAATCATGCCCACCTTTGAAGTTTTGGATCTTCACTACCCTGCAGGTGAAGGGGATGTGACTGTGCTGGGAGACGCAAAAAACGTCACCATTCTATGGCCGAAGGAATGTATCGTGCTTCGAAATCACACGCCAAGGCCATCTTCGCCGCTGCCTCACCCTTCTCCAGCGAGGTCGTCGCCGCCGCGGCATCCGTCTTCGTCGCCTCACCCGGCTCCGTCGCCTCACCAATCTCCAGCGCAGCCATCGCCGCGGGAGCCATCACCGGCGCCTAAGGGTCAAAAGCGTAAGCGTACCGCTACTGTGCCTCGTGGTAAGCGATCGCCGAAACGTAAACAAGAGCCTCTTCCAAAAGTACCAAAGGTTCCTCCCAAGAGAGCTTATGACTGTACTGAAGAGGAGACTGCGGCGATCGTTGATGCGGAAACGACAACGTTTTTCGCTAAGCTGAGGCGGCCGAAAGAGCCAGAGTTCCCCAGCACCAAAGAAGAAAAAGCCAAAGGGTTGAAAATGCTAAAGAATCTTCATCAACCCGAGCCAAAGCTGTCATCAGACTATGAGCATTCTATTCTCAAGTCACATGCGGCACAAAAAGCCTCGAAGAGCAGTACTGATGCAAGCGAGAAATCTGTTGCCCAGCTCGGAGAAGAAGCAAAACAGACTTGCGCCCCTCTCAAGGTGATTTCTCAAACCAATGTGGGGTCGAGCAAATATGGGGCCGAAGAGCAGTATGATCCAGAGGTAGTTGCACAATACGGAGAAGCTGCCGCTGCTCAAGGTATGAGTATTGCCCAGTACTTATCCCAGTTAGAGTTCTTCCCCGTGAGTGAAGTAGCATACAGATACCAGTACGGCAAACCTCTCGTCAAACCTGAGGAGGTAAACAATCTTCCAAAAAAATGCGAAGATTGCATAACTGGTACATGCATGCCACAAGGGCCGGGGCTAACTGGATAGTGCTGAGGGTTACAAAAAAGCATCATGGGAAAGAAAAGGATGACATGATATCCATTGAATTTGATGAACTATTTCAATTATTCAATCAAGACGTCTTGGACAAATCGATCATCAGTGCCTATTGTCTGTAAGTACTAATTCTGTAATTAATTTAGTCTCCATCTATATTATTTTGTTTATTGCATGTATATAATCATACTGTAATATGCAGAATGAAGATTCTCGAATGCAGCAGAGGACAAATCTATGACATTGGCTTCATTGACCCATGTTGGGTTCATGAAGCTAATCTCAAAATAAGCCCCCAGGATACGGAGGATAATATAGTACACGCGTTAAGGTTTGAAGAAACCAAAAGGGAAATACTATTTCCTTACAACTTCGAGTGAGTGTTATTGTCTTGTATACACTTTCTATTTCGCTTACTCGATGTTAAGTATATAATTGATTAGTTATGCATTTGCAGCTTCCAATATATTCTGTTAATCATTCAACTTGACAAAGGGCGTGTACTAGTCATGGACTCGAAACATAAACCCCCCTTGAGACGTGGAAGGACATGCAGATACTTCTCCAGCGGTAATTCTAATCATTACGACACTATATCGGCAACGTTCGTGAATTTTATGATATCAAGTACTTAATAACTTATTTTATTCGTTTTCTATGCCGGGCAGCGCTTGAAAACGGTTCACCAACAAGGCTAGGGGTGTTTGGAAAGAGGAGCTTACATTTCAACCACTATATGTAAGCACCACAAGCTATATCCGCGCATCTCTTTGATTCTAGTTTTGATACAGTTATTATCATGCTTGATTATTATTTTGATTGAACTCTGTTCTCGTAAAGTGCCTGACGCTGGGACCAGGTAACAATCTATGTGGATACTATGTATGCGAGTTCATCCGGCAGACGTGCGATGAGAAGGGCAGAAATTTAGAGCAACTCCACATACGTAAACAATTTCTATAGTTTTTAATTACAATCAAATTGTGTTTAGTTTCATTCATATAGGCTGACTCCTTTTTTAAATCAGATCGAACGTCTACGGGACGGTCTTCTGCCAAAGGATCGCGTACGAGCAATTCAGGAGGAATTGGCGGGATTCTTGGATGCAGAAGTCCTAGACCCAAAAGGGGAATACTACTCGGCTGTGTATAGACAATAGGAATTGTAAAAATAGCAACTTTGAAGAAATTGGCCGGTAGCATCGAATAGCAACTTTTGTATGTAGTGCATGAACTCGATCCGTGTATTGAATATAATATTGTCATCATGATGTAATATAAGGTTTCTTTATTGATAAGTGCAAATCACTAAATAAACAATAAAACAACCTAAATGAATTCTCTGCCGCGGCACAAAAAGTGGCGAAAATGCTGCCGCGGCAACAAAATGTGCCAAAATGAATTCTCTGTTGCGGCAGAGAAATGGACCAAATCTCTGCCGCGGCAGAAGGTTATTAGTCCCGGTTCGTGTTACGAACCGGGACTAATGCTCCACCCCCCCCCCCCCTCGCCCTCTGCCGCTGCCACGTGTGCACCCTTTAGTCCCGGTTGGTGGGGCAACCGGGACTAAAGGTTAGAGCTTTAGTCCCGATTGCCCCGTCCCGGTTGGGCAACCGGGACTAAAGCCCCGTACCAACCGGGACCAATAGCCCCGTTTCCACCAGTGTTAACACAGCCGATGGATTTTATTTTTGAGATAAACCGGCTCTATACACACTCTCTAAGTAGCGAATTTGTACTAATGTAGGTGCCCCAATATAGGAGGCGGACCACCTGATATGCGCCTCGAGTATTTTCAATATTGGAGGCGCATCTCTATTACATGCACCTCGAGTAAGTGAGGTGGGCCCGGGGGTGGCAGGCGCCAGACACTCGAGGCGCATCCTCAGGTAATTTAAGTATATAAGGCGCCTCGAGTAATCTGGCCACCTTGTTCACTTTATGGCACATGCATGCACCTACACTCCACTCATTTCTCTCTCACTTGGTTTCTCCTCCACACAAATAGATCTGGTCGCCCCCTCCTCCTCTCCACCTCATTTTCTCCATTGTTTCACCATAAAAGCTTGCTAAACCTCTATTGGTTGACACACATATGCAAGTGAAAGATCTTGCACTTCTAGATCTACAAGATCTCACTTTACTTCTCCTGCAGCTCTCCTACTCCTAGTCGTCGTTAGGGGAAGCGTGAAGATATTGTTGTATGTATGCGCTTTGTCGACGACACGACTAGTACAGAACTACAACGTCACATGGTGCCGGTCGTCGCCCTGCGTGGCCTGGCTTTCTGAAATACGTCGATCAATTAATTGCTGGTTTGATTTGGGTACTCGATCATGTTTTTTACATCCGAAGAAAACGAATACGCGGATTCATTCCTTAGATTTCTGATGATTCGATCTCCAGTCTCCCGGCCACGCAGGAGTACATTTTTTGCGTGTGAAAGGGTAATAAATTAATCTTATTTTTTCCGGATGTTTTTTCTAATCGAACTAGTATAACTTATGGGTGACATGGGTGGGTAATTAACCTCGAACTGGCAGGATTAAAGCCGTCTAAAAAAGTGGATCCCGTAAGAAACACTTCGTATTTTATTATTATATATATTATTTATAGATATAGATAGAAAAATGTTCGTTTCCACCGTGAACTCGTAGAGGTTCGGCGGGTTTAAATCCCTTATTTAATCCTCGCCTAAATTGAACCACTGGAATTGTCTAACAAAGTAGACAGACGGCTTATAGAAAAGTTTCTAAAAAATACCCTGCATAATTATCTATTTTGACTCTCAGGCGGTCTTAACTCTCTCAGGTTTTCCCGACGAGCCCCACAGGCGCCATCACCATCTGTCAGCGCGGCCGCCTCGGGGTCACGACGAAGCTCAGAGTGGCAAGGATCACGAGCCTGTTAGAGTCCAC
The DNA here is from genome assembly GCA_916181665.1 of Avena sativa. NCBI lineage: Eukaryota > Viridiplantae > Streptophyta > Magnoliopsida > Poales > Poaceae > Avena > Avena sativa. The sequence continues at coordinate 331,837,285 of OV702296.1, forward strand.
ACCTCATGTTGGTGACCGAGTCAACGCCGCACCCACACACTCGGTAACCCCCGACAGCGAAGGATGAGGCGTTGGCTAGGGCCGCATGCATATCCCTACCACTCGACGCATTCAAAAGAGGGGAGCAAGGGGAATCTGTTGGTGGTGGCGCCGCTGTTTATTGGCTACCGGGGTTGTGTTGGCGGCGGACGTTGGCGCATGGTGCGAGCGAGCTAGCGAAAGAAAGAGAGAGAACGAAGAGGTCCACGAGTAATAGAAGATCGTGAGGATGGTGACGGGAGAGTCAATGAGATCGGACGCGGATGAAGCCGAAGGCAACGACGTCAACCAGAGGCAAAGGGGAAGTGGATGGTGGCATCGACTGGGGAATCTCCATGTCGATTCCAATGGCGAGGAACCTCCTGGCGGCATGGCGGAGCTGCAGGAATGCTCGGGGAAGTTCGTGGATGGCCGAAACGGTGGCAATTCAAGCCGACGGGAGCTAGGGTTTTAGGCGTGCGGCAATGGAGCGACTAGGAGGAAAAAGGAGGGGCTAGGGCTAATCCACAACAGCTCGTGGGGTCCACACGGGGATGGAGGGACAGTCCTCATGCGCAGCAACAGGAGAAGTAGCGCGAAGGATGAAAAAGGCAAAATTTGGGGAAGAAAATAAATTTGATACCATGGGGCCACTATTAGTGAGAGTATGATGTAATCCCGGACGGAATCTTTACTTTTCTGGTGTGCAAAACTGCTCCCGAGATCAACTTATACCTGGGTTAGATAGTTCTGGGTGCAAACGATAGGAATTTTGAAATCCGGTTCAAACTGCAGAAATTCTATAAATTCAGGGTTGAAAATGGTTCTTTTCCAAAAAAAAAAAAACCTATCATTCTGGTATATTTGAAAAGCTAACACCTATGGTATTTTTTTGTAATTTTCTCATAAATATCAGAATCACTTTTTTGGAGATACGGTTATTTAGAAGAAAATATTTACATTGAAAGACAAATAAGATTTTCGCAAAAAAAAAGACAAATAAGATATTCTGCAGAGAGACGCTGTCAGTTTCGCCATTTCAGTTCAAAACAGTCTTCACGCGGTCCGTTCGTCACCTCACAGCCTGCAGGCAGCTAAGCTGTCATCGACGTCGCGTTTATTTCCACTTCTGCGCGCTTCCCCCGACCAGATTCCCTCCTCCTCTTCCTCCCAACCCTCAGTTCCCCCGTAGGCCGTAGCCCTAGCCGCCGCCAGAGCGACATGGACGAGATCCAGCCACTCAACGTCGTCGACCAGCCTACCCTCGAGCAGCTTCCCGACGACCTCCTCCGTAACATCTTCCACCGCCTCCCTTCGGATCCCAGCGGCTTCGCCTTCGTCTCCGTCGCGTACAAAGCCTGGCGGCGCGTCGTCCACGACGAGGACAACTTCCTCCGCCACCTCCGCGCAGCACACGCAAACGCCCCACCGCTCCTCGGCCTCTTCTCCGACGCCGTCTATGGCCAGGCGCTCGAGTTCACGCCCTCCACCAACTCTGGCGCGGTGAATCTTCCCGCTCTGCCGTCGCCACGGTTCAACGCCTACGGCTGCACCCACGGCCGCCTGCTCCTTTACAGCAACAACGGCGAGGTCCTCCTCGTCTGGGACCCTCTGACCGGCGAGGAGCACCTCATCCCGTCACCGCCGCCCGGCTTTGACTTCTGGCAGAGCTGCGGCGCGGCGCTGGTCTGCGACGCCGACCACGGCAACCACGGTGACTGCCATTCGTCGCCGTTCCGCGTCGTCTTCGCGTACAGCGAGGACATGCCTACTATCGACTGGCACGCGCCCACGGACCTACCACCTGTGCACACTTTCGTGTGCGTGTACAACTCCACGACCGGAAACTGGGGCGGCGGCCCGGTAGCCAACTTTGGCATGGGAATAAACTTCGCCTGGAAACCGAGCGCCGTCGCTGGGAACGGCGCTGCCGTGTTCTGGATGACCCGGGACGAGATGGGCATCCTAGAATTTGACATGGAGACGCAAAAGCTGAGACTCATATTGACACCGCCGGCGATGGATATACGCGGCAATGGCTTTATTCTCGCGCCTACCATGGACGCGGACGTGAGTTTGGCCGGCGTGATGGATGGGTCCGTCGTGTTATTTGCGTGGGGCGGCGGCGCATGGGCTCGCCGTGCGGTGGTTAGGCTCGACGATATCCTTCCTTTCCATGCGCATGATGAAGAGTACCAGAATCGGGATGATGAGGATTTTTGGGATGATGAGGATGATTGGGATGAGGATGAGGATGGTTGGTATCAGCGACACAACATCCCGACGGGACCGCGGGTGCTCGGCTTCTCCGCGGAGTTATATTCCGTTTTCTTGCAGGCAGAGCCGCCGGGTGTGTTCATCATCAACTTGGAGTCCGGGAACCACCAGCGTGTGCTTGAAACGGATCAGCGCCTCGCCTTTGTTTATCCCTACTGCTCCTTCTACACAGCAGGTACCATTTCTACACCGCAGATATATATATGCATGATATATGATCTCTAGATATTTACTCATATTTAACTAGCTAGGAATGGCCTATAGCTATAGAGGATAACACAGTTTCTATTCGGTGATTAATAATCAATAATAGGGGATGACTGTTTATCATGTCCATGAACGCTGATTACCAAGTTTCAAGTTTCATGTACTACATCATATATGTGTGCTTTCATGCATGTAACTAGCTTAGTCCTGGGAGAGAGCAGAGATACCAGGCCAACATATGAGTTTGAGAAAATTATTTTCTTGAAATTTATTAGTGTTTTGTAATCACTACATATTTGTAATCTAATGCAAATATGCAGTACTACTGAAATGACGGGGAAAAAGAAAAAATTATTGGAGGGCTCATCTCATCTTTAATTAGTTGGGGTATTTGTCGGTGAGAGCTACTAGCTCTTTGTTGTCGAAATTCCACTATGTGATTACATCATATCTTTTTGTCTATGTCTGTATGTGCTGTATCTCATCTCGAATTATAGGCATAGAGCTTCTCTATTTGGTTCCATGAGTATCCTATTTTACTTGCTCTGTAGAGGAACCTTACTCTAATCATCACCGTTTCAGTGCATGCGGTTAATAATACTGTAGCTAATGTAGCACATTTCTTCACATTGCTGCACTATGGTAGGGAAAATCTAGTTATGTTTATGTTCAAAGGCAGTTAACTTTCTATGCATATGTGTCTATCTGATTGATCGAAAACTGGTTAAACATTTCACTGTCATGGGGTGCACTTGATCGATGTCTTGCCTCATTTCATGGGACTAATTTCAGTGCGAGAAAAAGAGCCAAGCCAAAGAAAGAGTAATATCCTCAGGAAAATATGAATATTTGCACGTGTTGTGTTGATTAAGCACGGTAGCAGTAACAAGCCAGTACGTGCCGAACGAGCAATGGCCATAGGTCCATAGAAGGTTACAGTTATACTCCCACCATTGATTGAGACATGACTAAGACCATTAGTGCTTTGTAAACATAAAATTTGTATTACATATTTTTTGGCATTATATTCATATTACAAAGTACTTATAAGATCTAAAATAAAGTTGTGATATTGCATCACAGATAACTACCAATAGATTAATTGTTGCTGGACCACATGTGTTTAAAAATCAAAATAAAGCTGTTATTTTCAAACAAATGGAGTATCAGGATGACTTAGACTATATTGTAAAAAATAAAACATACCAATAGCCTAATTGTTTTGTTTTTAGGGAACCAATAGGCTAACTGTTGTTGGAGCACATGTCTTAAAAAAACAAAATAAGTCTCTTGTTTTGGAACAAATGGAGTTTTTGGATGCCTTTGTGACCTATATTTCTTAGTTTTTACACTTACGGGGTGATGCATAACTCGATAGACTATACTGTAAAAAATAATCATTTTTATAGATGTTGATGTGGAAATTACACATTATTATCACCTACTTTATTGAATCTATTTGTTTTCTATCAAGCAAAGGCATGGAGATTGGAGAATATGTTCACTTCATATGTTGCATATATTTCATATTTATTATTTCACTACGAGATAGTTTTTTATATCAATTTTAACTATTTTTAATCAACTTCTGCTAATGGCATTCTGCATTCGCTTTTAGTATACAGACAGCCACACGGATTCTAACTTCTGCTAATGGCATTGCTAAGTCTCAACTTTTTATTATGTCATCGTGTACACAATTTTCTGTAAATAGATGGTTTGTAATCTGTGAATTTTTTTGTAAATAGAGTTAAGAGGTAAAAGTCACATATCTACTTGTACAAAGTGGATCCAAATTATATATTTATGCTACATAAGAATGTACTCAAGATACAAAACGTGAGCCCTTCTCAATAGATTGGAGAAAACACATCCTAGCTTGTCGTAGCAACATCCATTCTAATTTGAGCAAAAAATATGGTGTTGCTTTTAGACATTTAGAGGTGTTTTTTAAATGTCATGTAAATTAAGGCAGCAAATTTTCTCTTCACTGTAGGACCAGCGCTTAATACATGTGAATGTGAATACGAGCGTGCATTTATTTCAATGTGTCTATGATGGATGTATCCACATCTGACTAGTTTTCTTGAACTAACTTTTATTGGAAATATAGTTCACTATCACAACATTATATATTCCTCTATAAGTACATACATATCAAATACATTTCAGGGTTCTTATATATTACATGCTTATAACTGCAGCTCGCAAAGCCATTTTAAATGACGTACAAGTGGACCAAGAGAACAACAACATTCAATCAGGTCAGCAACTCAACCATTTTATTCTTTAGTTAATGATGTTATGAAGTCCTCTTAGAGGGTATTGATTCTCTCTGTGCAACATGTGAAAGTATTAATGGCTGGGGTAGTAACTTTTGGTAAATTTAAAAAATTATTGCTCAGTAGTACAAGCTCTTATGCAAAATGGAAGGTGACCCATATATGAAGTTTTCTTTTTGTAGAATTCAGATAGTATACATTGTTTACACCATAGCTTTACCTATCATCTTAATGTATTTTTGGAGATGAGTTTTATGCAATTTGTGTTTTCAAGGGTAATAATGTCCTCTAGTACATTCTATTGTGAAAATAAACTATAGAAAAGTTTGGCTAAGTTTTAGTATGTATACTTATTTTGTTGTTTTTTGATAGTTTTCAATCCTTTGGTTATCTTCTATTTCTCGTAGGTGGAGAAATCAGTACGGCCGAGGAAAAAGATAGTAATGCTACCGTTGACTCTTCTCAGTGAAAAGGTGATAATTTCTTATGTTATCACATTTTTCTAATGTTACGTACCTTGCGTACAGATTATGTATAAGGATAGGACGATTTGTCAATTATTAAAATATGTAAAATTACTTACCATCTTTTTACTAGTAGGGCTGTAATATTTCATAGGGTGTCTTTGTATAGTGAGAGTTAAAGACTGGATTTACAATAATATCTGGACACAAATGTTCTTCAATCATTATCCTACTTGCAAGAATTTCTAAGCGTAAATAATTTTCTAGATCAATTTGCTGGTGTGTCTTATTAGATAATATATTCCTTGGTAGCTAGTTTGATCGTTTAACTAATATCTCTTATCAAAAAAAATTGTCCAACATAATTGTTGATAACATACCAATATTTTTTTAAGATTCTAAGGTTACCAAAAGCAGGCAGAAATACAACAAAAAATGAATATGATACAAAAGTAGATCGTGCACTTCCTTTCATTGCTAACATTGGTTTATCGGAGTACATTTAACTAGTTGAACTAAATATTGGGGGATAGAAATGATATTGTCCTTGACACTTATTTATTATGATGCATTGCAATTTCACATAATTTCTTAATACTTATGATTTTCATCAAACTAATGAGAATGCTTATGTGTTAGGTACCAAGATCAACTTCTTGGGTTATTTGAAGAATGGAAGACATTAACTGAGCTTCAAAAATGTGCTTTCCCTGGACAACGATGTATGCATGTCGAAGTGTTTCCCATTTATTCTCCGCAAAAAAAGGTGTTTACCATTTATTGTTTTCGATACATTTTTATTATCCTTGAGGGTTTGTTTAACCCATGGTCTCTAAATATTCTTGCGGATACCTGCGGGAAGTGAAGTACAAACACTTTTTGTGGAAACATATCTATATTGTAATGTTACATACACAGAACTGTTTAAATCATAAGTTATTTGGCTACGATGTTTATTTCATAAGTTAATTTTGGTAAATACATATGTACTTTTTTCATATGTCGGGTTTGGCCGGCATGATTGGTGGATGAGATTAATTTGCATGTGGACAAGACACACTGAAGAACTCGTTCATATGCGCACATAGGCCTTACACCAGCATCGACGACATTGTTAGAGAGAGAGAGAGAGGGCTTGCTTCTTACAAATGCTACAATTATGGACCAATGGTGGCTTACTTTGAACTATTCCAGACATACCAGGTAGAGATTTGAATGAATTCAGGTCGTTCGATAGCCTTGGATGTGTTGTGGTGTGAAACTGAATTGGAACCCTGTCGAGATGTGGATCCTAGCGCCATCACGACCGGGGGGTCGTAACTAATTGCCAATTGTAACCACACATCCCCCACACCGCGGGATGATCAAGAGCCGACACAAACACCCCTCCACCGCTGGGTGTGGCCCGGGAGGTGCCGTTGGCGGCACCCCTTCTTCTACACCCCCATATGGTGAGGGAGCACGTGGTGCGGATCTCTATCGGGTGGTGCGGCTCGGGAGTCGTAGGCGCGGCTTCGACCGAGGAGTGAAGTCACAGTGGTGCCAAATTTCGACGGGGTGATGTGCGGAGTGGTGGGATGACACAGGGGACGGCTAGGCGAAGGCCGCCCAACCCAGATCTGGGCCCTTGGGGGCTCATCTAGGGCGACAATGGGTTGTCTTGCCCGCGACGACAACGGTGAGATGGTGCTAATGGGAGCTCGATATTGTGGATGGTGGCGATGACGGCCGGCCTGTTTAGTCTGCGAACAGGCTTTATGGGTCTGATCTAGGTCCGGGCATACCCTCTTGGGAATAGTGTGTCCCCGTGGGTCTTTACGGGCCTGTTGGACCCAGTCAGACCCAACTGGGACTAGTGTGTCATGTTGCCATATCTGTTCGAGTAGTACCTTCGGTGGTGGGGGTAGTTCCCTCTCACATGAAGAGGTACTGCTGACCCCGATTCTGGCTGCCATTCACCTCCTTTCTATTGGCCTCGTGACAGTACTTCAGTGGATGAACGATAGCGCCTTCGTGGTCGTAGTGGCGCATGTTGGTGGGAGGCAAGTTTGGTGGTGTAGAGGTTTTGATCTCGCGAGTCTCCTGAACAACGGATAGCCTGAGGGTTGTGGATTAGGGGATTTTCAGGAGAAATGCATGCCATCTCTCCCGACACCAACAAGATGTCGGCTTCAGGTGACACCGTTCCTTCCTAGAGGGAGTCGTGGCTACCCTTCGTACACTTCCCTCTGTGTGCCGGGGGAAACTCTAGGATCATTGTGATGGTCTGGGCAGCAACATCATCACTTTCCTTCTTAAAGATGTTACTTGGCACTTGACGCTTCGGTTTTAGGAGCGTGGTGGAACATCTTCGGAGGGCGGAGCCTTTGTGGGTTTCCTTCTCTTAGTCGGTCCGCCTCTATCTCCATTTGTTTCCTTTTATTTTCTTTTGGGATTGTGTGTGCTACTTCCTCGTCATTTGTTTGTTTCGTGACTCGGTCATGACTCACTCTATGGTGTAGTTGCTATACTAATATACCGGGGCGAAAGCCTGTTTCGAGGATCGGCAGCTCTGTCCTGTTATTCTTGTGGGAGGATAGATGGCGCATGGGCTGACAGTGTTGCAGTTGCGACACATCATCTTTGTACTAAGTAGTCTTGGCTTATAGCGAGGACATGCCTCCAGGAAGATGGCACGTGCCATGGCACCCGTGCACACCTTCTCGTATGCCTGTTCAACTTCGAGGACAGAAGCTGGGGGCGCCCTAGGGTGCCCAGCATTTGCGTAAGAAACTACTCGACAGGAAACGGCATCGGCGGTAACAGGCTGCCATGTTCTTGATGACCGAGGAAGAAGACCGCGGTGCAATAATTTGACATGGATTTGCAAACGCTGATATAGTGATACTCACAGAGACATCGGTGGATACACGCGGCAAGGCTAGGGATTCATTCTCGTGCCCACCATGCACGTGGGGCTGGGTTTAGCCAGCGTGATGGATGGCTCCATCGTCGGGTTACTCACGAGTTAGGCTCGACAATCTCCTTCCATTGTATATGCTCATCATGTTGAATGGTACGGGAATTGGGATTTTGATGCGGACGTTAGGGATGAGGATAATTGGGATTGGGATCTGCTAGACACCAGGACGGGAGCGTGGGTGCTTGGGGTGTCGGGTGTGTTCATCATCAACTTGGAGTCCGGGAAGCAATCGGCGAGTGCTTGAAATGGAGTAGAAGTAACATCATGAGTATCAAAAGCAGTTTCAGATTCAGCAGTAGTAGCAATGTGTGTAGCATGAGTATATGGTGGTGGTGTAACAAGCTTGCTTATAACAGACGGTGAATCAAGAGAAACAGAGGTATTTAGGACTGTACCTCTTCTTGTAGTGGATGGTAAAATAGGAAACTTTCTATCACGAGACTTACCCATGATGAAATAAGTAGTAGTGAACAATAATAGATCCAAGTGAACTTACAAATAAAGCTATGCTCCCCAGCAACGGCGATAGAAAATAGTCTTGATGACCCACAAGTATAGGGGATCGCAACAATCTTTGAGGGTAGTATTACCCAATTTATTGATTCGACACAAGGGGAGCCAAAGAATACTTACAAGCCTTAACAACTGAGTTGTCAATTCAGCTGCACCTGAAAATAGTTCTTGCTCATAGAAGTTTATCAGTAGCAACAGTTTGTACTAGCAACAACATCAGTGAAATAGGAGCAATAGTAATAGTAGTAGCAAACAGTAGGATATGAGCGCGGTAGGCATAAGTATGGATCGACGGGAGTTGCATGGACAAGTATAAACATGTAACGTCAAGATCTAAGACAATTGCAGATAAATAAGAATAAGCATCCAAGTACTAAACAATCATAGGCATGTGCTCCATATATAGTCATGCGTGCTCATAGTGAGAACTTGCACAACATCTTTTGTCCTGCCAGCCCGTTGCAGTGGGGCCTCAAGGGAACTACTGGCAATTAAGGTGCTCCTTTTAATAGAGCGCAGGAGCAAGGAATTAACACTCTGTGAACACACGTGATCCTCACATCACAGCCATCCCCTCTGGTTGTCCCAATTGCTGTCACTTCGGGGCCTTTGGATCCGGACAATGATATGTGTACACAACTTGCAGATAAGATCACAAACAATACTATCATAATGATTAAATAATAAGTTCAGATCTGATATCATGGCACTCGGGCCCTAGTGATAAGCATTAAGCACAACAAGTTGCAACAAAGTCAAATAGCACTAATAGAGATACTAGGCACCATGCCCTAACAATCTTATTCGATTACATGATAGAACTCATCGAATCCCTACCATCCCCATAGCCTACTGCGATGGATTACTCACTCATGGATGAGGGAAACATTGATGGTTGATGGAGAGGCATTGGTGATGATGTTGGCGATGATCCTCTCCAAATTCCCCGTCCCGGCAGGGTGCCAGAACGGAGATTCTGGATCCGAATCGCGGTTTCTGGTGGTGGCGGCGCAGAGGAACTCTTTCTGGAAAAACGTTGACCCCCCCCTCGGTTTTTAGGTCAAGAGGCTTCTTATAGGCGAAGAGGGAGGCCGAGGGGGTGCCTGAGGTGGTCACACCCCCCAGGCGCGGCCAGCTGGCCCGCACCTGGCAGGGGTGTGGGCTCCTTAGGCCTCCACTCCGTCTCGTACTCTGGCTCCATGGATCTTCTGGTGAAATGGGATTTTTGGCATATTTTCCGGTATTTTTTCTGATAGTTGATTTTCTGCACACAAAAACTAGACACCAAGGTAATTCTGCTAAAAACAGCGCCAGTCCGTGTTAGTTGTATCCAAATCACACAAGTTTAGCGGAAAAACAATAGCAAAAGTGTTCGGGAAAGTAGATACGTTTTGGACGTATCAACACGTACTGATCAACTTCATCCTCTTCACCTCCTAGAACACCCATGAAAAACAATGCATGTATGCAGGGTTTCCCATGGAGCTTATATTGCCTGCAATGGCATGTCCTATCAACTAAACTCACTAGATACCTCCATTTCCTATCTTTACTATTAGTGTACGTTACCTTAGCCTCCATTCCTCTTATAATACAGTTCATCTTTAATAGTTTTGCCCTAGCATGCAAAGCCTTAATGAAAGATGGGAGGATGAGATCGCCAGCATATACTGTTGATGCAATTCTTTGACGCAAATCGATCTTTATCATGATCATCTGCCTAATCTTATAATATTTGCCACAACATAAGCCCTTTCAATGACTTGACCTTTGCATTGAAACTCTCTACAAGGTTACTTGTTACATAGTCTACCTTGCAAATTTCATTGAATCAGCTTCTTGACCACACCATTCCATGATGTGCATCCAAGTACTCCTTCACGGTGGGTTCTTGTTTATACAACACTTCCAAATGATACAGATGCTTCCTCAAACTGCATGTGTATGAAGCTAGCCATAGGTTGTCAGTATAAACTTGACCCCTGAATTTCTTTGTAAAATTTTGCACTAAGTGTCGCATACACTCCTTATGCTCCACTCCGGGGAATACTTCTTCTACAGCGTTCTCCAAACCTTTGCAAGCGCTCGTGTGGACAGTAAGTCTTGGTGGATGACCTATAAGGTCGCGTAAATTCTCCAAAAACCAAATTCAACTTTCCTCTGACTCAATCTCCAAAACTCCATAAGCAATAGGGAACGTCCAATTATGGACATCAACTGCAGTAGCAGCTACTAGCTGTCCTTTAAATCTCCCATGAGAGTTGTTGCATCCACGGCCAAATAAGGCCTGCAACCATCCAGAAACCCTTGCTAGCAAGCTTTGAAACAAACAAAATCCCTTCTAAAATACTCCTTGTCCATTGTCTTCCCTCTTATTTTGTACTGAACTTTATGCATGTCTATCTGTACAACACTACCTGGACTAGCCATCTCCACTTTAGCTTTGAAGCTGTAAAGCAACTGAAAACTTTAATTTCATGGACCATTGATCCTCTCAAGAGCAATTTCCTTTGCATAGAACATCCTCATGTAAGGTACTGTAATAGTAAACTTTTTAGAAACTTCTTTTATGAGCGTTGTTGCACCAAGTGATGGGTTCGCTCTCATCCAATGCATGATTGCATCTGCCAACCACCTAGTCTTTGCTAGTTTTGTTTTGTCCTTTGGCTGTCCCCCTTGAGGTGGAAAAGAATGTTCGAACTAGTTAACTTTTATGTGAAACATAATGAAAATGTCAGGTACAGCTAACAAACTCTACACAATGATCTAAAATACACAACTGGTTGTAATACCTGAACCAAACTGCTCCTGAGCATAGCGGATGCATGCATCCTCCACCTACACCTCTTGTATGGGCACTTCACTGTGAACCTTGTTGGCTCACTCTTAATAACATCATAATCATTATTAGTGAGAATTCAATATGTAGTAAGGGCATTAAGACAGTCCTGCATCATTTCAAATACGGTGCCTTCTGAAATCTTAGGATCGTCCCTTCCCTACTCAATTACTTGCAAGTCCTCACCATCGTACTCGGCTAAAACGAGGCTGTCATTGTTCTCCTCGTTCTCTTCATCATTAGTGTCATCAAATCTGGCACCCTGGGCAGTTTCATCCGTGTATTGATCCTCTAGTGCATGTTTACTAAATCTATCTACAAATTCAGGAAACATCAACTCATACTCATCATCTAGTGGAGGCGCTCCCTCGTCAGGCTCTGCCTCGTCCTCCACATCAGCCACACGAGCGGTTTGGCTTATACTCATAGTGCGAACAGATGGTACTGCTGTGGACCTACAAGGATCACCGGCGTGCACACTATTAGCAGAGACACATGATGCGCGACCACCAGATGATAATTTAACACTCTTTCCCGTGTGCTCAACTTTAGGATGCACATGGATAGAAATTCGACCAAAATGTTTGGCAGGATTCAAAGAGAAAACCATTACCATATCATCTTCGCTAGTTAGTGGGAGCAATCATTGCTCGCTAATGTTGAAATATTGCAAATCAACTGAATCGCCACTGCTCCAGGGGAATTTACAATATATTTTATCTATCAAATCTATGAGAGTTATGGAGGTTGCAACCACCTCTGGGAAGTAAAATCCAGAGAGATATCATTCACAACCACGAATTACGCTAGTATCCAGTCTAACCGCCAGCCGAAATACCAGCACTAGATCAATCCTATTCGAAAAGCAAGGTAGTTAGTTGAGCACCAGCGACTCACACTCAAATACTGTCAATAATCAATCCATAAAGGGAAATGATACTTACCTAGATGGAATCCATGTGTTAGATCCCTGTGATTCCACCCAATCTTCTCCCTGCTCAATGCGGATGATCGGTACACCAACCGACATTGCATATTGTTCCACGAAAGGGGTAGATCTAGCGAGGGAGGGAGCGGAGCCGGAGGTGGAGTGGGCCACGCAGCTAGGGGGAGGGGGCGGCTCTGGGGTCAGGGATGACATAAGGTAGGAGGGCACGAAGGCGGGGGAGCGGAGGGGCGGTGTGGGAGCTGTTTGAGGCTCGAGGAAACGAATGCTTTTTGTGAGGGAGAATGGCCGGTCCGACGTGTCTCCATGTGGCCCCACCCTTCACCACGTATTCAATACCCATCCCAACATGGCCCCACCCTTAACCACGTATGCAGGACCTGCCCCAACACGACCCCACCCGTCAACATGTAACGGTTGAGGCTACGTAATGTAACGCTCAACGCACGACCCGGCCCAACGCGGTCCCACCAGTTAGCATGTAACGGTCAAGCCTTTGACCTGAGGGCATCCCTCCGTCCGAGCGCCCGCGTGCTCCAACGAGGGTTTCGTAACATAGCGAGGGGAAAAGTGAGGAAAATTTAAGTGGCTGGGGAAAACTGAGTACAACTAACGAACCAAGGGCACAAAAATAGAAATACCTATTTAAAAAAGTTCTATGTTTCCTATGCACACCTTTGGATGCCAAAAACTCCGCTATATTTTGAACGATCTATGGTATAACCCTAGATTTTGGCATGCATGTCACTGTGCGGGCAAAATTATTGGTACCCTCGAAGGTTTTGCAAAACATTGTTTAAAATCATCACTAAATGATCCTTATTGAGAAATATCCTTACAAGAAGGAAGAAAAAATAGAAATATAAAAAGAAAAGAGAAAGTATGATGATCCACACAACAAGTCTTTGGCATGATCTCGTTACTACTTTATGAATTTTCTTGAGAAGAAATGATTGGAATAGTAGTGTTTTAGATAGTCTTGATTTACCGATGTGGGTGTCAATAAGACACTTCACTGTTATGCTACTTGCGACATGGACTCTCTTACTCAATATTGCTATAATAAAGATCCTAGTGTGCCTTGGCAAGCTGAGAGTTAACTAGAGGAATTGGATTTATTGTTACACTTCTAGTTATTTATACTTATATTAAACTCTACTTTGATTGTCTTGAGTTATCGAAGCTTGTATAGTGTTCTTACCGTCTCTCTAACTTTGATGAGCTTTTCAAAATGGAAGAAGTGTTGGACACATATGGCTACCAACCGTAAGTGAATTTGTATTCTCATTGTTTCAAGTTTAAAAGTTGAATTCCTTACAGTTCTTTTGTTTCTTCTTACTCGAGGGCGATCAAGGTTTGAGCTTTGGGGATGTTGATGGATCCAAAAAGCGACATCTTTCTCCGTGTTTAAACATTTTTTGTCAAGCAATTGCCACTATTCTCTCTTGATTTGTCACTAATGACTAATTATTGCAAAGATATGCAAATCCTTCCTTTGATTTATGTTGTGCAGGAAATCACACTTTTATTGCGAAATCTGGAGTCATATCATGTAGCGTCTTCTTTTGAACAAATTCGGGCATACCATGTAGCGATTTGAATGAATCCAAGACATTCGATAGCCTTGGATGTGCCTTAGTGTGAAACTGGAATGGGAACCCTGTCGAGATGTGGATCCTGACATCATCATGGCTGGGGAGTCATAACAAACTGCCAACTGTAACCATATGTCACTCCCCAACACAAGAAATAAGGAGACGACCCAAATTCCCCTCTTGCATCGGGAGCAACTCAGGCGATGCCGGTGGCGACACCCTACTTATACATCACCCCTTCCACCCGCCCCCCATGGTGATGGAGTGCGTGGGGCGTCTCTCCATCGAATGGTGTAGCTATCAGCTGAGGAGTGAAGTCACAGTGGCTCCGACTTTCGGCGGGGGGATGCGGTGAGAGATGGTACGACACAAGGGAAGGCTGTGCGGAAGTTACTAGAATAAGATCTAAGCCATTGGCCCAATCTAGGCAAGCGGCAGGTTGTCCTGCCCGTGACGGCACCAGTTTCGGAAATGGTGCTAACAAGAGCTCGATGCTAGGGATAGTGGCGACGGAGAGTGACCTGTTGCAGTGTCCCAGCAGGCTTTACATGCCTGATTTGGGCCCAGGCATACCCTCTTGGGATGGTGTGCCCCTGCGGGGGATTTATGGGTCTGCTGGACCCGATCAGACCTAGTTTGGCACTGGTGTGTCATGCTACTGGATTCAGTTGACTCATTCCTTCGACGGTGTGGGTTGTACCCTCCCGCATGGCGATGCTACCGCTGGCACTGATTCAGGGTGCCATTCTCATTTGTCCTATTGGCCTCGTGACAGTAGCTTCAGTGCGACAAGGATGTCAGCTTCGTGACCATAGTGGCACGTGCTGGTGGCCAATGAGTTTTGTTGGATTATACTCGTCGTTATCTTTCTAACTGTGACACCCCCGGGATTAGGGCTAGACAAATCCCAGACCTTCATCTAAACATCAGCCTAACCTAAATCTCGAAAGCCTATAAAGAGAAAATCGGTAACACAACAGTGACCTTACAACACAAAAATTATTACATCGAGCTCATAACTGAGCAGAGAACCAAAATATTACAAGAAGAGGTCACTGACCACAAACATCAAAGAACGGAAGGCAAATTATGTTATTAAGTATAGCAAACTTAACAAATGTATTAAGAGGCCTGAAGCATAACGATGGCGTCCAATCCAAAGATCCCAGACTGCCGACTGGTAACTCCAAACTACTCGTCGATGTCGATGCCGTGAAGAACACATCTTCTATTGTAACACTTACTCTGCTGCAAAAGAGTCAACGAAGCAAGGGTGAGTACAGGGTGTACTCCGCAGGACTTATGGCTGGTGGAGTTGTTTTGCATAAAGCCATCTTTGTTTTGTAAAACAAGTGGGATAAGAATCTCGACTAATCAGAATATTTTAAAAGGGGATAAGAGAGCAGTATCTATATCTTCGATCATCTTTTGATATCCACCGAAACATCATTAGCTGAACCTATATAGGATCACCCCCTCGATCCCTGAGGTAGCATCCTTAATCACACATTGATCAACTTGCCAAGTTTTATGATTAGGTTCAAGTTCTCTATGATATTTGAATCTGGTTTCCAAGTCGTCCATAACCGTGGACACAGATTTTCGAAAAGATTTAACCCTGCAGGGGTGTACAACTTTACCCACACGTACCAACCGATTTTTAATGCCAAGCTATAAGCCCTCTTCCTTGGAAGGCCGGTAGAGAGTGGTTGACCACGACCTTTACATTTCTTTTGCTGAGACCATGAGTCACGCACTAGGGAGATGTCGCTGCAACGGGTCAAGTCCCGAAGCTGTCCCTAATGATCTATGCAGGGTTCAAGATTACGGATGCCGGGCATCTCTTGTTCCCGGCCACGCTTACCTACCTGTTATGAATGCACCTCCTTCACCTCCATTCAAGAACATCCAAGATGCATATGTCGAATGGAAATCCCAAACTATGTGACTCATGGAATCTACTAGGCAAGTTAGTTGGTCGAGTCGGTTTCCAGGCCCCCGTGTGGCTGTACGATCGTCTTGGTCCATAGGCAAGAACTCAGGTCCTAGTAGTGGCAAGTATGGGACTGCAAAAACCACAACCCACCGTGACCTCCCATACAAGCCTTAGCATGTTTAACTTTCATCTATGATCTCACCATGTCATACTGTCATACTAGGTTCATTCACAGCTCTGGTTCATCAACGGGATGGACCAGTGGTAACAGCTAAGCATGGCTAAGCACAACAGAAATAAATAGCTCTAGCGAAGCTCAAAAAGCAAACGCTAGTTATGCTAGGAGCAGTGGACCAGGGGATGTAGTCTTCAAAGGTAACATGCATCAGATAGAATTACTATCTATTGATAAAAGACTTTAGAATCATATGCACATGGCAATAATGTAAATACTTTGAAATCATAGGATTATATCATGTGTGGGGCTTCGTTTGCCTTAGCCTGTTGATATCCAAAAAACAGAGCTTCGGACACCTGGTACTTGACTTGGTTATAGTTGTCCAAGTATTGGTCTTCGAGCTTCGACGATGTTGACTTCGAGCTTCGATCTTGATCTCGATATCGTATTCTACTGGAAAAGAACCAAACACTGGAAAGGAAGGGAAACAATCAACACATGGCATCGATGCAATGCTCAAACAAGGATGATGATATGACAAGTTAAATTGCATTGAAATAAACCCCTAAGGCATGCTTGACAACTTAATCGGGGTTCCGAGGGGTCCAAACCCTAATTCGGAGAAACCGCGAATGTATATGAGAGGGTGCATTTAGTTCTTCTAATTAAACTTGTCATGAAAGTTGATTAACAATGCATGATTATATCTCTATTGTGTAGATGTTATTTTTCTAAAACATTTTGATATATTATTCGTATTTTTCTGATTTAAAATGAATTAGTTATGATTTTCTCCAATTCTAATTCATTTTAAATCATTTTTTGGAATATTATAAATAATTTACATTTTGGAAATACTTTATCATTTTATTAAAAAGAAAACATTTTTGAAAATGCTTATTACACTTACAACACAGGCCCACATGTCAGGTATTTATTAATTACAGAAAACAATTTACAAAGCATTTAAATAAAAGAAAAATGAATTGTGACCTCATGCTGATTTCACCAGGGGGTTTCAAACTTTTTACACCGGGGTGAGATCTAGCCTCAGTGGATGATGGGTGGGGTCAGGGCCACGTCGATGCCACGTCTGCTCGCCGGTGAGCATGTGCAGACAACGGCCGGCGACGGTGCAGGAGTGCAAACTGGAGCGCGTGAGCGGGCGCGTAGGATAGAGGAGGCCAAGGCGAGCCAAAGGTTGGTGGCGCCACCCCGTTTGGGTCATCAGAGCACCGGCGACGACTAGCTACTGCGGTAGTGACGGCGGAGCAACGACGAGACCGCAGTACAGGGAGGAAGGGAGACAGCAGAGAGGTCCTTCCGGACCATGAGCTCACCGAGATCATGACGATGGGGTCAGGGAGGGCAGGCGAGGTCAGGAGACGCCAGAATTGATGGTGAGGGTGGCGGCCGGAGCTAGGGTAGGCGAGGTCGTCGGCGGCGATAGAGGGCGCCTTGGCCCGATTCCTTTGACAGGGACACGCGGTCGAGCACGTCGGAGCTCCTAGACACCACGGTGAGGTTTGAGGCTGCACGGAATGATGGCGACTGGCAGTTTTTGGTGGCTAGGGTTCGGGCTGCTCACAACAGTGAGGGAAGAGAGCACCTGGGGGTAAAGAGAGTATAGGGAAGAGGGAGAGGCGTGCACGGGCGACATTATCCTCCTCTAGGCGGCGACGGGGATCACGGTGCAGGGCGCACATCGCGTCGGCGGCGGATGGCAACAGCGTTGACACGCACCTACTTGACCAGGCGAGGAAGACGACGGGGAGGTGATCGAAGCGGTACCGGGATAAGGATGGGCCGCGAATGGGCCGGGGTTGGGCTGCAAGCAGGCCGCGACAAAGGAAGCAGGGGCGTCTGCTGCTGCGCTGGGCGCTAGATAGAGAGATGGGGAGATGGGCCTCGACCCAGTTAGGTTTAGGAAGCAGTTTTTCTTTCTGAATTCCTTTTCTTTTTCTGTTTTTCAATTCCTGTTTTGTATTTTCAATTGTAATGCTGTTTTGATTATTTTCAAAATACAGAAACTTTTATAAACATTTTAAAATACTGTAGGAACCCTTGTAACCAATTTGGGTCCATAGGTTTTGTAGTTTTCAAATTATTTCAAAACCATTTGAAAGGTTTGAAAGAGGGAGGAAAAAATAGGGTTTAGGGTTTTGGTGATTATTTCTTCCATGCACTTTAAATGATGATGCTCATGAATGCACAAACAAATCCTACTTGCTATTTGGTAAAACTAGGGTTGTTACACTAGCAAAATTGGTTTCGTCTAGTTTGGAGGTCGGATGCAAAAGTTATTGTAGTTTTGGCTTCTGGAATTTCCCTAGGCGGAAGTTCCGACCCGCCACTAGTAGTACCGCTAGGGCATTTTTCCGCCGGTAGTAGCGGTGGAAGTTCTAGAGCTTCTTCCGCTCATGATGAATTCCGCCCAGTAACCTCTTTGTATGGTTTGATCTATTTGGCTGAATTTTGGTAGGAAGTTTAGGCGATAGTACCGGCCAGGCACTAGAAGTACCGCTCGGGCAAAAATTGCCGCCGGTAGTACCAGGTGAACTTCTGGCTCTACTTCCACTAATCCTTAGTAACTTATTTGTTTGGTATGCTCTGTTTGGCGGAACTATGGTCGGATTTTTAGAAGGTAGTACCATCCCCACTAGAATTTCTAGCGGACCGGCAGTATTACAGGCCAGGCTGGTTTCTCTGTCTTTCACATTGCAGTTTTGTGACCATTGGATGGGTCCCACCGGAAGTTCCGCCCACCCACGGGAAGTTCCTTCCCTTGTCGCGAATGTGCCCAAACGGTCAGATCTGGGGGGGGCTTTAAAAGGGGCCCCTCTTCCCCTTCGTGGGTACTTACTCTTTTCTTGGTTCTTGGCTTTCTCTCTCCACCATTGTTGACCTTGAAGAGCTTGGCATCTCCCTTTCCCCCTTTGATTCTTGCATGTTTTTAACTTTTTGAGGGATTTGACAGAGGAGATCTAGATCTATAATCCCCCAAACCAAATCCCTTCTTTGTGAAGGAATCCTTGGGATCTAGATCTTGGAGAGTTTTGTGTTATCCACTTGTGTTCTTCCTCCCTTATTCCCCCAATAGATTTTGTAGCTTTGTTGGAATTTGGGAATGAAGTACTTGCCCTCGCATTTGTTGCATAGGTTTGAGTTCTCCACGGAGATTTAGCGAGTACAAGCTTGTGGTCTTGTTATTGTTGGGTTCTTGGAACCCTTGACGGTTGTGTGGTTGGTGTGTTGATTTCCAGGCCTCCATTGTGGAGTGGCCTCAAGCTTGTGGCTTTTTTGTTGGGAGCCTCCAATTGAGTTGTGGAGATAGCCTCATCCTTGTACGGGTTTGGTGACCACCCTCAAGTGTCCTTTAGTGGATCGTTAATAGGCCTTTGTGGCGAGCTCATGGGAGAATAGAGTGGGCATGTTGTGGCATCGGTGAGTTGCGTGCCTTCACATCCGGGGTGAGGCCTTGTGTGGCGTTGGGTGAGCATCGAGCCACCACACCTCGAGGTGAGCCACTTGTGGCTTTCGGGGAGCATTGCACGATCGCACCTCTCCAACAGAGACGTAGCTTCTTTGGAAGTGAACTTCGGGATAAAAATCTTTGTCTCCGTGTCCATCGGTTGTCTCTCAACCGAACCCTTTACTTATGCATTTTACATTGTGATAGGCATCATGCTTGAAGTATTTCATCTTGCTATCACCTTGTTGCGTGTCTTACTTTGCATAGGTTGTTGGTGCACTTAGGTGAACCTAGTGGTTAGGTTTTGTGCTCAATAAACGTTAGTTTTTATTACGCATTTATTAGAGCCTAAACCGTAATAATTTTAAAAGCCCATTCACCCCCTCCTTCTAGGTGATGCCCGTTGCACTTTCAAGATAGTCTTGATTTACCGATGTGGGTGTCAATAAGACACTTCATTGTTATGCTACTTGGGACATGAACTCTCTTGCTCAATATTGCTATAATAAACATCCTAGTGTTCCTTGGCAAGCTGAGAGTTAACTAGAAGAATTGGATTGGTTGTTACACTTCTAGTTATTTATACTTATATTAAACTCTACTTTGATTGTCTTGAGTTATCAAAGCTTCTATAGTGTTCTTAGCATCTCTCTAACTTTGATGAGATTTTCAATATGGAAGAAGTGCTGGACGCATATGGCTACCAACCATAAGTGAATTTGTATTCTCGTTATTTCAAGTTTAAATGTTGAATTCCTTATAGTTCTTTTGTTTCTTCTTGCTCGAGGGCGATCAAGGATTGAGATTTGGGGATGTTGATGACTCTAAAAAGCGCCATTTTTCTCCGCATTTAAACATTGTTTTTCATCAAGCAATTGACACTATTCTCTCTTGATTTGCCATAAATGAAAAATTATTAAAAATATATGCAAATCCTTCCTTTGATTTGTGTTGTGTAGGACATCACACATTTATTACAAAATTTGGAGTCATAAATGATGATTTTGAGGAAGTATTGATGACCAAGTATTTTTGGAGTTAATCCCAGGCGCCGGCCTGCATAATAACCATCGGTACGGGCGCGTCCCGCCTATACCACCTGACTGTACGGGGTGGTGGCGGCTTCATTTCATCAAACCCTAAAACTCTCATGAAGGTGCCTATATATTTTGAGGTCCCAACCACTATGTAGAGGGCCGCCAATCTTAGATTGCATCACAACACCACCAAAGGAGATCCACACCATAGTTCATCCCTTCCATCCCCATCCTCTCCATTATCCATAACCATTACTTTGTACTTGAGATCTCCTTGTGATTCATCGACCATTGTAAAAATATTTGATTTCAATCTAAGTATTGCATAATGTTTTCTAGCCCTGATCTTATTGTTATGAGTGAGTAGTCCTCATGGGCTGTGGGTTGGGAGAAACTCACAGTGTTTATGTGCATCTAATATATGGGATAATTGTGTATTGGCTTGTAAGAGGGATTTGTATCATTTGGTTCTTTGTATATTGCCTTGATCTATGGACTTGTAGGTACCCAAGATCCCCGAGATCTATCAAGGCTTGAGGTGAGATGCTTGGCTAGCGACAATCTCATAGGAACCCAGTGACAGCAAGGGTAGTACGATCTTCGCTTAGCGACCCATTCGGGATCACAACAACATCACCACTTAATGCTTTGATCTATGTTTTATACTTAATAATCGTCTGTAACCCGGTGCTTCGTGGTACACTCGGTTGGATTAAAAGACTATTGATATGCTAGTGGCCTCTCAGGGGATCTAGTATATTAGGATGTGTTTCCCACAAAATATTATCTCCAATGCAACCTCACACATGATTGTGCTTATTATTATAATTTATCCCATATGATGTGCAACTGCAGTTGGATCTTCAACCTTGGCCTATCTCCATCCATTGATTCAACCACAATATAAAGTACCCTAGATTGGTCTTCTAAATAAAGGTAAAATATAAAAAACAAATACACATGTCCTTATTTTATTCATATTAGCATTGTTTCCCAACAATTCTATTAAACCTAGGTCTACTAGGGAAAAGGCTACTATACTGCATCCGTAATCCGGATCGAAGGTACCAGTAGTCTCGAGGCTTCGACCTCGCGGGGCTCCTGACTAACAGATAGCTCGAGGGTTGTTGGTAGGGCATTTAATCCATTTTAGGGTAATGATATATTACATTCCTATGAATGCAGCTGGAAAAGCCATTTTAAATGATGTACAACTGGACCAAGGGTACAAAAATATTCAATTAGGTCTGCAACGAATATTTTGTTCTTTATGTTAACGATATTATGAAGTCATGGATATGATTTTGTGGTGCGATCCATGTTAAAGGATTGTTTGCCTAATATACTAGTGCTTTGGTTGATTAAAATTTTCTTGATTGCATGCTCTTATGGAAAATGGGAGGTGTGCATGTTGTTCCATGTATGAACAATTAGTTGTAGAACTCATAGGCATGTATAATTCACTCCCCTCTTGTTTGTACTTCACTCCCCTCTTCATATATTTGCTTGGACTAGACAATGATGTTTACCATTTATTCCCATTTATTCCCCCGCAAAAAAGGTGTTTCCCATTTATTCCCCCGCAAAAAAGGTGTTTCCCATTTATTCCCCCGCAAAAAAGGTGTTTACCATTTATTGCTTTCGATATATTTGTATTATCCTTGAGGGTTTGTTTAACCCATTGTAATCTCTAAATATTCTTGCTAATACCCATGGGGAGTGAAGTACAAACATTTCTATATTGTGTAATATTACATACACAAAACATTTTAAATCATCACTTATTTGGCTATAATGTTTATTGCATAAGTTAAATTGTGTTAAATACATATGTCTTTTTTTGCATGTGCTGCGTCTGGCCAACATGATTGCCATACGTCAGCATCGACGACATTGTTAGGGACAGAGAGAGGGCTTGTTGCTTTCAAATGCTACACTTTTCGACTAGCGGTGGCTTCTTTTGCACAAATTCAGGTATACCATGGAGCGATTTGAATGAATCCAAGCCATTTGATAGCCTTGTACGTGCCCCGGTGTGAAACTACAATGGGAACCCTATCGAGATGTGGATCTTGACGTCATCACGGCTGGAGAGTCATAACTAACTGCCAATTGTAACATGTCTCACCCCCCTAGCACAGGTGAAAAGGAGACGACCCAAATGCCACTCTAGCATCAGGTGCATCTCGGGTGGTGCAGGCAGCAGCACCCTACTTCTACACGACCCCCTCTACCCCATCCCATGTGGTGATGGAGTGCGTGGGGCATCTCTCCATCGGGTGGTGCAGCTTTAGCTGAGGAGTGAAGTCACAGCAACCTTGACTTTCGGCGGGGTGATGCGGGGAGAAGCGGTACCACACAGGGGAAGGTTGCATCGGACTGACCCTAACCAGATCTAGGTCATTGGGCCCCATCTAGGCCTATCGCGGGCTTTCCTGCCTATCACAGCACCAGTTCCGGGATATGGTACTAATGGGAGCACGATGCTGGGGATGGTGGCAACGGAGAGCAACTTGTTGCGATGTGACAGCAGGCTTTACGTGCCTGATCTGGGCCCAGGCGTACCCTCTTGGGAATGGTGTGCCCCTGCAGGGGCTTTACGGGCCCGCTGGACCCGACCGGACCTAGTTGGAACTAGTGTGTCATGCTGCCATGTTCGGTTGACTCCTTCCTTCGTCGCTAGGGGTAGTACCCTCCCGTGCGGGAACGGTGACACTGATTCAGGGTGACATTCTCCTCTATCATGTTGGCCTCGTGACGGTAGCTTAAGTGAGACAAGGATGTCGGCTTCGTGACCGTAGTGGCATGTGCTGGTGTGCATCGAGTTTGGTAGTGTCGAGGCTTCGACCTCACGGGGATCCTGACCAATAGATAGCTCAAGGGTTGTGGGTAGGGCATTTAATCCATTTTAGGCTATGATATATTACATGCCTATGAATGCAGCTATAAAATCAATTTTAAATGATGTAGAACTAGATCAAGGGAAAAAATATTCAATAATTCATCGATATGATTTTTCAATGCAATCCATGTTAAAGGATTATTTGGCAAAGGTATTGGTGGTTTGGTTGATTACATTTTTCTTGACTGCATGCTCTTATTCAAAATGGGAGGTGTGCACGTTGGCCCATGTATGAAAAATTAGTTGTAGAATTCATAGGCATGTATAATTCACTCCCCGCTTGTTTGTACTTCACTCCCCAATTCATATGTTTGCTTGCCCTAGACAATGTTGTATGCTTATTAAAGTGTTTCCCATTTATTCCCCCGCAAAAAAGGTGTTTACCATTTATTGCCTTCAATATATTTGTATTATCCTAGAGGGTTTCTTTAACCCATGGTACTCTCTATATATTCTTGCGAATACCCGCAGGGAGTGAAGTAAAACATTTCTATATTGTGTAATGTTACATACACAAAACATTTTAAATCATCACTTATTTGGCTATAATGTTTATTGCATAAGTTAAATTGTGGTCAATACATATGTCCTTTTTTGCATGTATTTGGTCTGGCCAGCATGATCGGCGACTGTCTGATTAATTTGCATATTGGCAAATACTCCTCAAAAGAACTCGTGCATATGCCATACACCAGCATCAACGACATTGTTAGGGACAGAGAGGGAGGGCTTGCTGCTTTCAAATGCTACACTTTTCGACCAGTGGCGGCTTCTTTTTCACAAATTTGGGTAACTGTGTAGCGATCTGAATGAATCCAAGCCATTTGGTAGCCTTGGACGTGCCCCGGTGTGAAACTGGAATGGGAACCCTATCGAGATGTGGATCTTGACGTCATCACGGCTGAGGAGTCATAACTAACTACCAATTGTAACCATGCGTCAGCCCCCAAGCACAGGCGAGAAGGAGATGACCGAAATGCCTCTCTACATCGGGCGCATCTCGGGTGGTGCCGGTAGCGGTACCCTACTTCTACACCACCCCCTCCACTCCATTCCCCGTGGTGATGGAGTGTGTGGGGCATCTCTCCATCGGGTCATGCGGCTTTAGATGAGGAGTGAAGTCATAACAGCCTTGACTTTCGGCGGGGCAATGTGGGGAGCAATGGTACCAAACATGGGAAGGCTTCACGGGACTGCCCCTAACCAGATCTAAGTCATTCAGCCCCATATAGGCCTGCCGCGGGGTTTCCTGCCCATGACGACACATAGTTCCAGGAGATGGTGCTAACGGGAGCTCGATGCTAGGGATGGTGGCAACAGAGAGCGACTTGTTGCGGCGTGCCAGCAGGTTTTACGTGCCTGATCTAGGCCTAGACATACCCTCTTGGGAATGGTGTGCCACTACAGGGGCTTTATGGGCCCGCTGGACCCGACCGGACCCTATTGGGACTAGTGTGTCATGCTGCCACGTTCGGTTGACACCTTCCTTCGTTGGTGGGGGTAGTACCCTCCAGTGCGGCGACAACACCATTGACACTGATTCAGGGTGACATTCTCCTCTGTCCTGTTGGCCTCGTGATGGTAGATTAAGTGAGACAAGGATGTCGGCTTCGTGACCGTAGTGCCATGTGTTGGTGTGCAGGGAGTTTGGTAGTATCGAGTCTTCCACCTCACGGGGCTCCTGACCAATAGATAGCTCGAGGGTTGTCGGTTGGGCATTTAATCCATTTTAGGGTATGATGCGTGGTGGACGCTTCGTCGGGAAACCCCAAGAGCAAGGTATGAAGCAGCACAGCAGCAAGTTTTCCCTCAGTAAGAAACCAAGGTTATCGAACAAGTAGGAGGAAGGAAACGTCACACAAGTGTTGCAAGCAACATGGAAACCTGCACAACACAAACTCAAGACTTTGCCCCAACTAACAGTGAGGTTTTCAATCTCACTGGTTGCTGTAACAAAGGATTAACTGTATGGTGTGGAAGGTGATGATGGTTTCCATCAAGTAAACAGTAACAGGTGAAGATGTATCAATGGTAAATATTGGACCGCGGTCCATAGTTCACTAGAGGTGTTCTCCTTAGATAAACAAACATGACATGCTGGGTAAACAAATTACAGCAGGGCAATTGACAGGACTGAGAAAGGCATAACAATGCAATACTAGACACAAAGATCCTATGAGATTCGATTGGGAAATACAACAATATACGTAGACCGCCATCCAACTGCATCTATGACTAGAAGTCCACCTTCAGGTTATCATCCGAACCCCCTCCAGTATTAAGTTGCAAGCAATAGACAAATGCTTTAAGTAAAGTGTGTTAGGTAAACATTCCACTTGTTCCATGAACAAGAGACCGTTGTTTTCTCCCTAGTGGCAACATCACATCTACGACCATAGAGATTTCTGTCACTTCCCTTGATTAAGTAGAGGCATGAACCCACTATCGAGCATAAATACCCCCTCTTGGAGTCACTAGCAACTACTTGGCCAAGATAGCTACTAACAACAGAGAGCATGCAAGATCACAAACAACACAGACATGGTAGAATCAAACTAGACAAAACCATTAATCAATCTGACATAGCAATCTCAATATCCATCGGATCCCCGCAAACACAACATGCATGATTACAAATAGATGAGATCTGGATCATGAACGGAGCTCACAAGATCTAGACATGAAAGCACAAGGAGGAGATACAACCATCTAGCTACTACATGGACCCGTAGTCCAAGGTGGAACTACTCACGCTTCATACCGGAGGCTGGCATGATGAAGAAGAAGGTCTCTGGGATGATCTCCCCTCTGGTAGGATGCCGGGAAGAGCTTCAGACCCGCCTGATCTAGGGACGATGGTGGCGGTGCCTACAGATGGTTTCGTGGAATATTGATCGGGTGCTTAGGGTTAAGGCATCAGGGGATTCTTATAGGCGAAGAGGCGAGGCTGGGAGGCGGCCAGGGGGGTCACACCCTGCCTAGGGGAGGTCCCACCCTGGGCCACGCCTGGGGGGGTGGCCACCCTGTGGCGCCCTTCCGTCTCTCCTCTAGACACCATGTTCTCCTCGGTGAAATATTGACTTTGGCTTTTGTCCCCTCCAATTCCGTGAATATTTCCTTACTAGCTTTTTGTTGGAGATATGCCCTAGAGGCAATAATAAATGTAGTTATTATTATATCTTTGTGTTTATGATAAATTTTTACATTCATGCTATAATAGTATTGACCAGGAAACATATACTTGTGTGATTTGTAAACTAAAATAGAGTCCCTAGTAAAGCCTCTTCATAATACTAGCTTGTTGGTTAATAGATGATTGTGGTTTCCCTATCATGAACATTGAGATGTTATTAACAACAAGACCATATCATTCGGAGAATGGTATGATGGACATACTCCTATAGATAAGCGTAGCATAAAGATCAAGTCATTTTAATAGTTCAATTGCTATAAGCTTTCTGATACATAGTAACCTAATTCCTTCAACCATGAGATCATGCTTATCATCATCACCGGAAGGATGCTTTGATGACATCAAACACCACACCGTAACTGGGTGGCTATAAAGGTGTCATTGAGTGTTCGGAAAGTATGGGTTGAAACACATGGATCAAGAGTGGGATTTGTCCATCCATATGACGGATAGATATACTCTGGGCCCTCTCGGTGGAATGTCATCCAATTAGCTTGCAAGCATGTGACTGGCTCACAAGGGATCACATATCACGGGAACGAGATAATAGTACATATCAGTAACGAGGTTGAACTAGGTATGCAGAGATACCGACGATCAAAACCTCGGATAATTAAATTATCGTGAGACAAAGGGAAATTGGTATCATATGTAAGTGGTTCATTCGATCGCAAAGTAATCGTATAAATATGTGGGAGCCATATGAATTTCCAGATTCCTCTATTGGTTATTGATCGAAGAAGTGTCTTGATCATGTCCGCATAATTCACGAACCGTAGGGAGATACACTTAAGGATTCGATGTTGTTGAGTAGTTATGGAATGATGAGTAAGAGACTGAATGTTGTTCGGAGTCTCGGATGGGATCCGGGATATCACGAGGAGATCTGGAATGGTCCGTAGAATATGATTCATATAAGGAAAGTCCTGTTTCGGAGTTGGGGAATGATTCCGGTGTTTTCATCGGGAATGTTCTAGAAGGTTCCGGAAGGTCCGACACTCCGGAGGGGAAGGGTACATGAATGTGTCATGAAAATGTGGAATGGTTGCATCATGTACTAGGTATCATGGCTGGGCAAAATAAAGGGAGAAATCAAATCCTAGTTTGAAAAGTCAAACGCCAATTTGAAAAGTCAAACGACAAGTTTGCTTGGTGGAGGGAGAGTAGGAAACCTACTTGGGGAGGAAGTCCTCCTCCCTCCACCCGCCGGCCAAGGAGGCCGAGTTGGGGGAGGACTCGCTCCTCCCAACCGGCGCCCTCCCACCTATAAAAGAAGGGGTAGGGGTGCCCCTCTTCCCTACACCCAACACCACCCAAACCCTAACCCTAGCCGCTGGCCTCCTGTAAGTCGCCGCCGCCCCTAGGGTTTCTCCTAGCCGCCGACTTGGGCCTTCTCCAAGCCCTAGCCTCCGGCCAAGCTCCGCCCCTTGGTGCCTTCTAAACCCTAGATCTCCAAGGCCTCTCTCATAGTCCACCATACTCGCTCCGGCTTAAGGCGAAGCCCTCCAAGATCTCCCCTCTACTTCCGGTACCACGCCGTCGTGTTGCTAGAATCACGAGGAGAGTTCTACAACCTCTGCTGCCTGCTGGAACAAGGGAGAGGAAGGTCTTCATCGAGTTCTGAATGTTTGACCGACTGCGGAAGCGCTGCCGGAACACAGCACCAGAAGGATCTTCTACGCGATCTTGAGATCAGCAAGAGTACGACTACATCACCCACGAGAATTTGCTCTCGTTAACCGCTTTGGAATCTTCGAGGGTGAGTTCCTCTATCAACTCGTTGCTACAATCTCGTAGATAGATCTTGGCTTGTTTGTTTGCATGCGATAATTTTTTTTTGTTTTCCATGCTACGAACCCCAACAGTGGTATCAGAGCCGTGTCTATATGTAGAACACAATGGTCATTGTGGGCGGTGGTGCTTTTATTATCAATTGCTTCTTGTGTACTTTTCATCTTGCGGTATGATGGGATGAAGCGGCTCGGGCTAACCTTACATGACATCGTTTATGAGACTTGCTCCACGCTTAACATGCAACTTGTATTGCATAAGTGGCTTTGCGGGTGTCTGTCTCTCCCATTATAGTATAGATCCAATTTACAACGGGCACTTGATAGTTCAATCATCAACGTTGTGGTTCTTGTTCGTAAGTTAGATCGACACTTATTGAAAGCCCCAAACCACGTAAAAGATGCAAAGAAAATTAGAGGCGTCTAACTTTGTTTTGCAGGGGTGTGCTGTGATGTGATATGGCCATGATTGTGATTATATTTGATGTATGCAATGTTCCTTATTGTAAGTTGGCAATCGGCAGGAGCCATATGGTTGTCTTTAAATTCTGTTAAGACCTGCGTGTCTATTCAAAGTAGTTGTAATAGTTGGAGCTGGTGGACGACAACCATGAAACGGCGACATTGACCTTGACGCTATGCCGGTGATGATGGAGATCATGTTCGTGCTTGAAGATGGAGATCGGAAGCACAAGAAGAAAGACCATATCATATCACATATTATGAATTGCATGTGATGTTAATCCAGTATGCATCTTGTATTGCTTAGTTAATGACGGTAGCATTATAAGATGATCCCTCATGCACGTAAATTTCAAGTTTTAAAGTGTCCATCCTTAGTAAGCACCGTTGCGAAAGCTTGTTGTTTCGAAGCACCACGTGATGATCGGGTGTGTTAGATTCTGCAAGTGTATACAACGTGAGCAAGCCAGATTTGCTCATGCGGAAGCTAAGGTTTGATCTTGACGAGCCTAGCATGTACAGACATGGTCTCCGAACACGGATCACCAAAAGGTAAAGCATGAATCATATAGTAGATATGATGAACATGTCGATTGTTCGCCATTAAAGCTACATCAACTCTCGTGATGATCGGTTTTGATGTGGTGGATTTGGTTCGTGTGATCACTAAAACAATGTGAGGGATATGGTTTTGAGTGGGATTTCACCTAGATTAATTTAACTATTAATTAGAACTCAATTTGTCATAAACTTAGTCTAAAATATTGCAAATATGTTGTAGATCAATGGCGGCCCCTACCATCAATTTTAATGCGTTCCTAGAGACAGAAAAGTTGAAAAACAATGGAAGCAATTTCGCGGATTGGTTCCGCAATTTGAGGATTGTCCTCAATGCTGGTAATTTGACCTATGTGCTGGATGCACCGTTGGGTGACCCGCCTACAGCTGATGCTACCGATGAAGTAAAGAACGTTTACCTCACTCGGAAGAATCGGTACTCCATAGTTCAGTGTGCTATCTTGTATGGTTTGGAATCGGAGCTTCAGAAAAGGTTTGAGAACCATGACCCACATGATATGGTCCGTGAACTCAAAATGATATTTGAGGCTCACGCGGCAGTTGAGAGTTATGAGGCTTCTAAAAAGTTCTTTAACTGCAAGATGGAAGAGGGCAGCTCCGTCAGTGAGCACGTGCTTAAGATGTCTGGGCACGCAAACAAACTCCAAAGCTTGGGTATAGTGATTCCTAATGCTTTGGGGTTTACCGTGTCCTCCAATCACTACCACCAAGTTACAAGAACTTTGTGATGAACTACAATATGCAAAACATGAACAAGACGTTGCCAGAACTCTTCTCCATGTTGAAATCTACAGAAGTGGAGATCAAGAAAGAGCATCAAGTGTTGTTGGTCAATAAGACCACCAAATTAAAGAAAGGCAAGTCTAAGCAAAAGGGAAACTTCAAGAAGGGGGGTAATAAAGTTGCCGCACCGGCGAAGAAGACCAAGGCTGGACCTAAGCCTGATACTGAGTGCTTTTAGTGCAAGGGAGAAGGTCACTGGAAGCGGAATTGCCCAAAGTACTTGGCATATTTGAAGAATGGAAACATCAAGAAGAACGGTATATCCGATAAACATGTTATTAATGTGTATCTCACTAGTACTCGTAGTAGTGCCTGGGTATTTGATACTGGTTCGGTTGCTCATATTTGTAACTCGAAACAGGTACTGTAGAATAAACGGAAGCTAGCGAAGAACAAGGTGACGATGCGCGTTGGAAATGGATCAAAGGTTGATCGCGGTCGGCACGCTACCTCTTCATCTACCATCGGGATTAGTTTTATACTTAAATAATTGTTATTTGGTGCCTGCATTGAGCATGAACATTATATCTGGATCATGTTTGTTGTGAGATGGTTACTTGTTTAAATCCGAGAATAATCGTTGTTTGATTTATATGAGTAATATGTTTTATGCACATGCACCTTCGATAGATGGTCTATTATTATTGAATCTCGATAGTGGAAATACACATATTAATAACATTGAAGCTAAACGTTTGAAATTGAGCGATAACTCGACCTATATGTGGCACTGTCGTCTTGGTCACATTGGAGTGAAGCGTATGAAGAAACTCCATTCCGATGGACTTCTTGAATCACTTGATTTCGAATCACTTGAAATATGCGAAGCATGTCTGATGGGTAAAATGACTAAGACTCTATTTTCTGGTATGATGGAGCGAGCTACGGCTTGTTGGAAATCATACATACCGATGTGTGTGGTCCAATGAGTGTAGCATCGCGCGGTGGTTATCGTTATGTTCTTACCTTCACGGATGACTTGAGTAGATATGGGTATATCTATTTCATGAAACATAAGTCCGAAACTTTCGAGAAGTTTAAGGAATTTCAAAGTGAGATGGATAATCAACGTACAAGAAGATTAAGTTTCTACGTTCTGATCGTGGAGGTGAATATCTAAGTTACGAGTTTGGCGAGCATTTGAAGAAATGCGGAATACTTTCACAATTGACACCGCCGGGAACACCACAGCGTAATGGTGTGTCCGAACGTCGTAATCGAACTCTCTTAGATATGGTTCGTTCTATGATGTCACTTACAGATTTACCGCTATTGTTTTGGTGTTATGCATTAGAAACAACCGCATTCACTTTAAATAGGGCACCATCTAAATCCGTTGAAACGACACCGTATGAATTATGGTTTGGGAAGAAACCTAGATTGTCGTTCCTTAAAGTTTGGGGTTGCGAAGCCTATGTAAAGAAGTTACAACTGGACAAGCTTGAACCCAAAGCGGAAAAATGCGTCTTCATAGGATACCCGAAGGAAACTATTGGTATACATTCTATCATAGATCCGAGGGAAAAATCTTCGTTGCCAAGAATGGATCCTTTCTAGAGAAGGAATTTCTCTCGAAAGAAGTAACTGGAAGGAAAGTCGAACTCGACGAGGTTATTGAACCTTCTCTCGAACTTGCGAGTAGCGGAACACCGAAGTAGTTCCTGTGGCACCTACACCAATAAGAGAGGAAGCTAATGATGATGATCATAAAACTTTGGTTGAAGTTGCTACAGAACCTTGTAGGTCAACGAGAACTCGTACCACTCCAGATTGGTATGATCCCGTCATGGGTGTCATGTTGGTGGACAACACCGATGACCCTGCGACATATGAGGAAGCGATGATGAGCCCAGATTCCAATAAATGGCAAAAAGCCATGAAATCCGAAATTGGATCCATGTACGAAAACCAAGTATGGACTTTGGTGGACTTACCGGATGGCCGGAAGGCTGTCGAGAACAAATGGATTTTCAAGAAGAAAACAGATGCTGATGGTAATGTTACTGTCTATAAAGCTCGACTTATCGCAAAAGGGTTTCGAGAAATTCAAGGAGTTGACTACGATGAGACTTTCTCACCAGTAGCGAAGCTAAAGTCTGTGAGGATTATGTTAGCAATCGCTGCATATTACGATTATGAGATATGGCAGATGGATGTCAAAATGGCGTTCCTCAATGGAGACATTGATGAAGAGTTGTATATGATGCAACCCAAAGGTTTTGTCGATCCTAATGATGCTAACACGGTATGCAAACTTCAACGGTCCATATATGGGTTGAAGCAAGCATCCCGAAGTTGGAATCAACGTTTTGATAAGGTAATCAAAAGTTTTGGTTTTATACAAACTTATGGAGAAGCTTGTATTTACAAGAAAGTGAGTGGGAGCTCTGTAGCATTCTTAATACTGTATGTAGATGACATATTATTGATTGGGAATGATGTAGACCTTCTTAATAGTGTCAAGGATTATTTGAATAATAGTTTTTCAATGAAAGATCTTGGCGAAGCAGCTTACATATTAGGCATAAAGATTTATAGAGATAGATCGAGACGACTAATATCATTGTCACAAAGTACATATTTGGACAAAGTTCTAAAGAGGTTTGGAATGGAAGATAGCAAGAAAGGGTTCTTGCCCATGTTGCCCAATACGACGTTGAGTAAAACTCAAAGTCCAGCAACGGAAGAAGATAGAGAAAGGATGAGTAAGACTCCCTGTGCCTCAACCATAGGATCTCTAATATATGCCATGCTATGTACTAGACCCGACATTGCGTATGCTGTTAGTTTAACTAGCAGATATCAAAGTGATCCAGGAGTGGATCATTGGACAGCGGTCAAAAACATCCTTAAGTACTTGAGAAGAACTAATGATATGGTTCTTTCTTATGGAGGTGATGAACAACTCGTTGTTAACGGTGACACCGATGCTAGTTGGAACACCGATCCAGATGATTCTAAATCTCAATCTGGATATGTATTTACTTTGAATGGTGCAGCGGTTAGCTGGAGGAGTGCAAAGCAAAGGGTTGTGGCGAGATCTTCAACTGAATCGGAATACATAGCTGCTTCGGAGGCTTCACAAGAAGCGATATGGATGAAGGAGTTCATTACAGAGCTCGGTGTGGTTCCAACTACGCTGGACCCAATGCCTATCTACTGTGATAACATGGGCGCCATAGCCAATGCGCAAGAACCAAGGTCACACAAGAAGTTGAAGCACATCAAGCTGCGTTTCCATGCTATTCGAGAACATGTCCAAGATGGTGACATAAAGATTTGCAAAGTACACACAGATCTGAATGTGGCGGATCCATTGACTAAACCTCTCCCGAGGGCAAAACATGACCAACACCAAACTTCCATGGGTGTTCGGTATATTACCATGTAATCTAGATTAGTTGACTCTAGTGCAAGTGGGAGACTGTTGGAGATATGCCCTAGAGGCAATAATAAATGTAGTTATTATTATATCTTTGTGTTTATGATAAATGTTTACATTCATGCTATAAAAGTATTGACCAGGAAACATTAATACTTGTGTAATTTGTAAACTAAAATAGAGTCCCTAGTAAAGCCTCTTCATTATACTAGCTTGTTGGTTAATAGATGATTGTGGTTTCCCTATCATGAACATTGAGATGTTATTAACAACAAGATCATATCATTAGGAGAATGGTATGATGGACATACTCCTATAGATAAGCATAGCATAAAGATCAAGTCATTTTAATAGTTCAATTGCTATAAGATTTCTGATACATAGTAACCTAAATCCTTCGACCATGAGATCATGCTTATCATCATCACCGGAAGGATGCTTTGATGACATCAAACACCACACCATAACTGGGTGGCCATAAAGGTGTCATTGAGTGTTCGGAAAGTATGGGTTGAAACACATGGATTAAGAGTGGGATTTGTCCATCCATATGACAGATAAATATACTCTAGGCCCTCTCGGTGGAATGTCATCCAATTAGCTTGCAAGCATGTGACTGGCTCACAAGGGATCAAATATCACAGGAACGAGAAAAGAGTACTTATCAGTAACGAGGTTGAACTAGGTATGCAGAGATATCGATGATCAAAAGCTCAGATAAGTAAATTATCGTGAGATAAAGGGAAATTGGTATCGTATGTAAGTGGTTCATTCGATCACAAAGTAATCGTAGAAATATGTGGGATCCATATGAATTTCCAGATTCCTTTATTGGTTATTGATCGAAGAAGTGTCTTGATCATGTCCGCATAATTCACGAACTGTAGGGAGACACACTTAAGGATTCGATGTTGTTGAGTAGTTATGGAATGATGAGTAAGATACTGAATTTTGTTTGGAGTCTCGGATGGGATCCGGGATATCACGAGGAGATCCGGAATGGTCCGGAGAATAAGATTCATATAAGGAAAGTCCTGTTTCGGAGTTGGGGAATGATTCCGGTGTTTTCATCGGGAATGTTCTAGAAGGTTCCGGAAGGTCCGGCACTCCGGGGGGGAAGGGTACATGAATGTGTCATGACAATGTGGAATGGTTGCATCATGTACTAGGTATCATGGCTGGGCAAAATAAAGGGAGAAATCAAATCCTAGTTTGAAAAGTCAAACGCCAATTTGAAAAGTCAAACGGCAAGTTTGGTTGGTTGAGGGAGAGTAGGAAACCTACTTGGGAGGAAGTCCTCCTCCCTCCACCCGCCGGCCAGGGAGGCCAAGTTGGGGGAGGACTCCCTCCTCCCAACCGGCACCCTCCCACCTATAAAAGAAGGGGCAGGGGTGCCCCTCTTCCCTACACCCAACACCACCCAAACCCTAACCCTAGCCGCCGGCCTCCTGTAAGTCGCCGCCGCCCCTAGGGTTTCTCCTAGCCGCCGACTTGGGCCTTCCCCAAGCCCTAGCCACCGGCCAAGCTCCGCCCCTTGGTGCCTTCTAAACCCTAGATCGCCAAGGCCTCTCTCATAGTCCTCCATACTCGCTCCGTCTTAAGGCGAAGCCCTGCGAGATCTCCCCTCTACTTCCGGTACCACGCCGTCATGCTGCCGGAATCGAGAGGAGAGTGCTACAACCTCCACTGCCTGCTGGAACAAGGGAGAGGAAGGTCTTCATCGAGTACCGAACGTGTGACCGACTGGGGAAGAGCTGCCGGAACGCAGCACCAGAAGGATCGTCTACGCGATCTTGAGATCAGCAAGAGTATGACTACATCACCCACGAGAATCTGCTCTCGTTAACCGCTTTGGAATCGTCGAGGGTGAGTTCCTCTATCGACTCGTTGCTACAATCTAGTAGATAGATCTTGGCTTGTTTGTTTGCATGCGGTAGAAATTTTTGTTTTCCATGCTACGAACCCAACACTTTTTTGGAACCAAAAACAACAGAAAACAGGCAACTGGCACTGTGGCAACCTGTTAATAGGTTAGTACCAGAAAACATATAAAAAGCACCTCAAAATGTGGAAAAAGCAAAGCAAAGTAGATACTAAACAAGCATGGACCATCAAAAATTATAGATACGTTTCTAACGTATCAGGGTGTATATGATATATTACATGCCTATGAATGTAGTTGGAAAAACCATTTTAAATTATGTACAACTGGACCAAGGGAACTAAAATATTCAATTTCTGCAACAACTGTTTTATTCTTTATGTTAACGATATTATGAAGTCATCTATTTGATTTTTCAGTGTGATCCATGTTAAAGGATTATTTGACTAAGGTACTAGTGGTTTGGTTGTTTAAATTTTTCTTGACTGCATGCTCTTATGCAAAATAGGAGGTGTGCATGGTGGCCCATGTATGAACAATTAGTTGTATAATTCATAGGCATGTATAATTCACTCCCGGCTTGTTTGTACTTCACTCCCCACTTCATATGTTTGCTTGCCCTAGACAATTGTGTATGCTTGCTAAAGTGTTTCCCATTTATTCCCCCGCAAAAAGGTGTTTACCATTAATTGCTTTCAATATATTTGTATTATCCTTGAGGGTTTGTTTAACCCATGGTACTCTCTATATATTACTGCGAATACTCGCGGGGAGTGAAGTACAAACATTTATATATTGTGTAATGTTACATACACAAAATGTTTTAAATTATCACTTATTTGGCTATAAAGTTTATTGCATAAGTTAAATCGTGGTAAATACATATGTCCTTTTTTGCATGTGTTTGGTCAGGCCAGCATGATTGGCGAATGTGTGATTAATTTGTATATATTGGCAATACTCCTCAAAAGAACTCGT
Source organism: Avena sativa (assembly GCA_916181665.1). Lineage (NCBI taxonomy): Eukaryota > Viridiplantae > Streptophyta > Magnoliopsida > Poales > Poaceae > Avena > Avena sativa. The sequence continues at coordinate 331,873,962 of OV702296.1, forward strand.
GCATATGCCATACACTAGCATCGACGACATTGTTATGGACAGAGAGGGAGGGTTTGATTTTTTTGAATGCTACACTTTTCGACCAGTGGCGGCTTCTCTTCAACAAATTCGGGCATACCATGTAGCGTTTTCAATGAGTCCAAGCCATTCGATAGCCTTGGATGTGCCCCGGTGTGATAACAGGAATGGGAACCCTGTCGAGATGTGGATCCTAACGTCATCACTGTTGGGGAGTCATAACTAACTGCCAATTGTAACCATGCGTCACCCCCTAGCACGGGCGAGAAGGAGACGACCCAAATGCCCCTCTAGCATCGGGTGCATCTCGGGCAATGCCGGTGACGACACCCTACTTCAACACCACCCCCGTCACCCTGCGCCCCTCCTCCGTGGTGATGGAGTGCATGGGGCGTTTCTCCGTCGGTGGTGTGGCTTTTGCTGAGCAGTGAAGTCACAGCGGCCCTGACTTTTGGCGGGGAAATGCAGGGAGCAGCGGTATGACACAGGGGAAGGCTGCACGGCAGTGACCCAAACCAGATCTAGGCCATTGGACCCTTCTAGGCCAGCGACAGGCTTGTCCTTCCCGTGACGGCACCAGTTCCGGGAGATGGTGCTAACGGGAGCTTGATGCTGGGGATGGTGGCAATAGAGAGCGACTTGTTGTAGTGTCAACAACCGGATTTTTAATCCCAGATGCCTGTTATGCTATACATCGCAATCCCAGGATTACCATTTTTGCGAGACATAACAGATTTGGATACCACAGTACATCATCCATTACAAACCATACATAAGGTCTTACACAAATAAGGATCTCATGATCCAGTTCTTAATACAACTCAAGCAGCGGAAATACGTAATAATAACGGTAGCGTAGGCGAAGCTCCATCTTCGGGGTCACAGGCAATGCTGACGATGGGAGATGATCCTAGTTGTCGTAACCTTCCTGGGGTCCATCCTCCAGGTACTCCTCTTCATAGTCTGGCCACGGGAATAGCCAGGGACAAAGCCATGAGTACTCTTTAAGTACTCGCAAACTAATACTAACAAGTGAAGGGGGGTTTTTGTAGTAGGACACTAAGCTCTATGGTTGTTTTGCTTACATCTACTAAGTTCAGAAGTAATAAAATCTATTTGAAATTTTATAACACCTAAGTGGGAACTTGTATTTCATATCACAACTCCGTTGTGGTCAAGTCAAAGTCTCAATTCATTTCATAAGTCATTTTGAAAACATCTGACGGGGGAATAGTATGGCCACTCCAATTGTCTGTAACCGCGGATGCGGCTATTCGAATAGTTTGACACTCTGTAGATATTGTACACTTTCACCACAACATTCGATACATCCGTCGGGAACAAATCCTGAATTCACCATACTCAGTATGCGGATAATCAATCCTAACCTTTCGATTACACGCCCTAGTATAAGCACCTCTCTTGTGAGTTTGGCCTCCCAACCATGACCAACTATCATCTTGGGTACTGCACAAGTATACAATCTTCACAAGGTAGCCTCGGCTCAGACCTTGGTCGTGAGGGAACTAATACTAAGGTATATATGTTTCCAGTCAAGCCCTACCCAATTCTCGGGTATTGTGGTTGTACGGTAAGATTGGAATGGTATCGCATCCAGACAACCATGAGTTTTATAAAGGGCTAAGGCTCATGCCTCAACATTTCCATCACCATAAATCATCTGGTGTTCAGAAACACATGTCCAAAACATTTCAATAGAATGATCCATCATTCCAAGGTTTTCATAACCATTTTTCCACCAAGTATTCCCATCTAAGTTGATCAGGTTTTATGCTTAGCACTAGCATCTACAAGTGGGGGTAAGTACTAATGAGGGGTGGTAAACTAGTGGAGTTTAACTAAGTTCAATCTCATGCCTTAGGATGACATAAAGATTATCTAGCTTAGGCAAAATTTTATGCTCTTTATGCAACCTTCAATTATCTTTCTAGTATCTACAAATCACTTAAGTAAACTCTAAGTACTAGCTTTGATAAGGAAATAAGGTATAAAGCTGGTAAGTAAAACTAGGATTGGTTTATCAAGTGGGTATGATCACATATGCTTAAGGCATATAGTTGGCATGGTAACAAGCAAGTATTTGCTTGCATAGGTCAACTTGATTAGTAAGGTTTGCTAAAGTAGAGTATCTTGCAAGTGTTAGCTTGCATAGGTGTAGTATCATCTTGCTAAGTTAATAGGTTGCAAGTATTGGCTTGCCTAGCGCAGAGCAGTGGTTGAAGTTCTCCTCGGCTTCTTCTTCGTAGTATCCTCCTTCTTCCTCGTATCCTTGGTCGGTACTAGCGTCTATGAATAAATACGAGGTACACAATCAACAAACAATACTTAAGTACTTTCAATCATCACACAAAAGGGTCCTATAGATGATCTAGCATCATCACTAACATTACAAGATTAAAGCTTGGTTTAATTTCTTTTATTTTTAGAAAAGTAATTTCTACTCATTGAAAAACTACTTAAGATTTAATATTCTCCAAACCAAACATGGGATCATGTTGACACATGTCATAACCACATATTTTAGTCCATGGAAATGTGATTTAAAGTGGTGTCACAATTTAATAAGGTTTAACCTTTTATTTTACTTAAATAAAGTGACTAGAAATGCCTATGTGGCATTCTTTTATTACTTGAACAATATTTCTGTAAGTAAACCCAAATTTTTTTATATATTCTGAAAGGTATGATCAAATGTGATTTTTGAGAGTTGGAATCAACTCAAAAGCTTTTATGAATTAAATTTGAAAAATGTTTGAATGCAGAAAACGTTTTGCCTTGTTATTTTTACCAAGGTTGATCTATAGATTCAAATGATTTGAATCCAACGGGCTTGGATTAAGCATTTCAAGACTTTTCTAACAAAATTGGTTTCATTCAATTTGGTTTACTGAATCGAGCTGGGTTGATTTTTGAAACTAGGTACAAAACTGTGTTTGAATTAAAATGGAAAAAGTTAAATTCAAACGACTGGGCTGCGCGGGAACTGTTAACGGGCCGGCCCAGTGTCACTCCGCGACGCGGGGCTCAACTGACAGGGGGGTTCCACCAGTCAGTGGCTCTTTAAACGCGAAGCGGTACGGGGCAATCTCATTCGCACGATCTGAGTTTAATCGAACGACTGCTACTCATCGTCCACGTCGGGCTGCGCCGGCGAGACAGAAAACTAACGCGGCAGGTGGGGGTCATCGGGGGCTCACCGGGGCTCAGGCGAGGGTCGACAAGGCGGGCGAACGACGAAGTCGACGACGGCGAACCTCCTGGTACCGGCAGCTTCTCCTGGGTTAGACGAAATCGACGGCGCCCTTCTCTTCCAGAGGCGGCCTGCTCCGGCCAAATTCCGGCGATGTGCTGCTCGCCTTGCTCCGGGAACGGGGTGGTACGATCAATGAGGAGAGGGGAGTGAGATGGTGTGAAGAGTTTGAGCGGGGGAGGCCTCTATTTATAGTCTCGACGACAAGACCGAACGGAATGGGCAGGCGACGGTGGCGACATGGCTACGGGCTGCTAGAGGCATGGCCGGTGGTGGTAATCGATCGATGGTCTCCTGGCGATGCTCTATGGCTTTAAGGCGCGTGTAGGGGCGGTGGCAAACGGTCGGGAACGCACGATGCTCTGCGAGGCAGAGGTGGCGTACTCGACGGCAAGCGGTGGCTACGGGGCATGGGGCGGTGAACGGGGATGTCTGGCGGTCTCTAGGACGGTGGTGATTGCGTATGCACGCGACGAGGGCGGCGCGCAGTCTGTGGGCGTGTGTCGAGGGTGGCGCTCTGGCGCACGCTCGGCATGGTGGACAGAGGCACGGGCGCGGTGTTCCTGGGTGCTCTGGTCGATGTCTTCGAGGCAGGGCTGGTCGAGAGGGGGCGGTGAGGCATGGGTGATCTCCCAGACAAGGTTAGCACGGCTAGTTCCTCTCCTAGCTTGTTGTCTACACTGGGGTGGCATGGGTGGCTTCGGCTGTTCACCATTGATGACATTGCCAAGCTTACAGTGGGGCTAGATGTTTACAAATGAGCTAGATGATCTACTAAAGCCTAGTTGCAACCAGAGAGGGAACAACTTAGGCTCCAATCACTGCTCCAAATAGTGTTTGGATTTTATTTGATTTGCATCTGCAAGGTGTTTGATGAAATGGCCGCATGAATTCAAGTTTTGAATTTTGAAAATATTTTTGGTGGGTGTGCTAGGTAGGTGCTGGTGAGTCTGCAGATGCTTGGGTTTTGAAAGTTAAGCTTGTTTGAGTGGTTTTTGAAAAAGTGGGATCTTCCCATATGATAAAGATTCAATTTTAAACTGTCCTTTAAACTATGCATTTGAATGTTTCTGGATTATCACAAGGTGGGCCTTGATACTTTGTTATGAGTACTATCAATGGGTGCAAAGGTCCAAACAAGTTTCTGTTAAGTTCTGAAAGTTAGAGATAGCCAAAGTAGGCATGGGAGTTAAATTGGTCAAAGTGAACCATTCCCTTATTTTGTTTGTTTTGATTTATTTGTCTTTGGTAAAAGTGTGGGGATTGTTTAGATGATGTTTATTTCACCTAAGAATCCTTTTACAAGCAAAGAAACACATAAACAAGGCAATTCAAAAGAATTCAAAATGGGATGCATACACACATGCATGCTTTTATATTTTTATTTAGAAAAGTTTTTGTTAACCCTAATTTTGATGCATAGAGTTTGATGATCCAAGTTTAATATTTTTGGGATGTTAAAAACCTTTCCCCCTTAAACAAAATCTCGTCCCGATATTTGAAAAAGGACGAAAAGATTACCTAGGATTTGAAGAGATCGGGAAACTCCGTCCTGATGTGATCTTCGCACTCCCAAGTAGCTTCCTCTTCTGTGTGGTTGCTCCACTGAATCTTGAGAAACTTGATGCTTCGGGTTCGGGTAGTTCTGAAGGCTTCTTCCAAAATACGGATGGTTACTTCGGGATAGGTCAGGTCATCGTTGATCTCTTTGTTTCAATGATCGATATTCTTGAACACTTCCGTCTTCTCCGGAACTTCGAGGCACTCGCGAAGTAATGAGATATGGAACACATTGTGCACGGATGACATCTCTTCGGATAGTTCCAATTGATACGACACTTCTCCTCGACGGTTCATAATTTTGAAAGGTCCGATATATCTGGGGGCTAACTTTCCTTTGAGTTGGAAACGTTGCATTCCCTTCAATGGCGACACTTTAAGATATACAAAATCTCCTATGTTGAAGGCGAGGTCTCGATGTCTCTTGTCGGCGTAACTCTTCTGTCTGGACTGGGCTGTCTTGAGGTGCTCATGAATCTTGTGAACCTTCTCTTCTGCTGCTCGTAGGATATCGGGTCCGAAAATCTGACTCTCTCCTACTTCCGACCAGTTCAAAGGGGTGTGACACTTCCTTCCGTACATGAATTCAAATGGGGCCATTTGCAAACTAGCTTGATAACTGTTGTTGTATGAAAATTCTGCAAACGTCAGACAGTCTTCCCACTTAGATCCATATTCTAACACACATGCTCTCAGCATATTTTCGAGTATTTGATTTACTCGCTCCGTTTGTCCGTCGGTCTGAGGGTGATACGCGGTGCTGAAATCTAGGCGGGTTCCTAAACCTTCTTGAACTTTCTTCCAGAATCTTGAGGTAAACTGAGTTCCTCGATCCGATACGATGTTCTTGGGGACTCCGTGCAAACTGACGATTCTAGCGATGTATAACTCCACTAGCTTCGAACTCTGATATGTGGTGTTGACGGGTAAGAAATGGGCGACTTTGGACAATCTGTCCACTATGACCCAGATAGAGTCATTTACCCTACTAGAAGTAGGAAATCCGGTGATAAAGTCCATTCCAATGGAATCCCATTTCCATTCCGGAATCTGTAATGGTTGCAACAATCCAGCGGGCCGGTTTTGATGTCCTGCCTTGACTCGCTGACATATATCACACTTGGCGATATAGCTTCCGATTTCTCTCTTCATCTTATGCCACCAAAATTGCTCTTTCAAATCTTGATACATATTCGTTCCTCCAGGGTGGATAGAACAAAGGGTATCATGAGCTTCCTTGAGAATAACTTCTTTCAACTCAGAATCTGCTGGTACACAAAGGCGTCCTTTGTACCAAAGAACTCCTTCTTCGTCTTCGGTGAATCCGGGTACTTTGCCTATACCGATACGACGCTTGATTCCGTCAATACTAGCATTTCTTTTCTACGCCTCTTTGATATGGCTGATCAAAGTGGGTTTAAGTTCTATGCTAGCCAAAAATCCTTCACTTACTAGTTCCATTCGAAAATCTTCCATCTCTTTGTGCAAACTTGGTTTCTCCTTCAAAATCATGGAGTTCAAGCGGCACGGCAATCTGCTAAGGGCATCTGCTACCACATTGGCTTTACCAGGGTAATAGTGAATGTCCAAATCGTAATCCTTGATTAACTCAATCCATCTTCTCTGCCTCATATTCAACTCTTTCTATGTGAATATATACTTTAGGCTCTTGTGATCTGAATAAATCTCACAACGATTTCCCATCAGGTAATGCCTCCATGTCTTCAGGGCTAGAACTACGGCTGTGAGTTCGAGGTCATGGGTTGGGTAATTTTGCTCATGTTTTTTCAGTTGTCAAGATAGATAAGATATAACTTTGCCTTCTTGCATTAGCACACATCCGAGACCGATCTTGGATGCGTCACAATACACGTCAAAGGGCTTCGTGATATCCGACATGATTAAGATTGGGGCTGAAATCAATCTCCTCTTGAGTTCTTTAAAACTCGCTTCACATTTGTTGTTCCATTCAAACTTCTTGTCCTTCTTTAGCAATTGGGTCATGGGTCTGGCGATACTCGAGAATCCTTCTACGAACTTGCGGTAATATCCCGCCAATCCGAGAAATGCACGAACTTAGGTTTGAGTGGTTGGGGCTTGCCAATCTTTAACATCTTTCACTTTTGCAGGATCAACGGCAATTCCTCCGGCTGATACGATGTGACCGAGGAATCCTACCTCCTGTAACTAGAATTCACATTTGCTAAACTTGGCATACAGCTGATGCTCTCTAAGGGTTCCAAGAATGGTCCTTAGGTGTAGCTCATGTTCTTCTTCCGATTTGGAATAAATCAGAATGTCATCGATGAAAACAACGACAAACTTATCCAGGAAGTCCATAAAAATCTTATTCATGAGATTCATGAAATAAGCGGGGGAATTAGTTAATCCAAAATACATAACGGTATACTCGTATAATCCATATCTGGTGGAAAGGCAGTCTTTGGAATATCCTCTGCACGAATTTTGAGTTGATGATAGCCAGTCCTAAGATCAATCTTAGAAAACACTTGGGCACCGGTCAACTGATCAAACAAATCTTCTATTTTGGGCAAGGGGTACTTGTTTTTGATGGTGACATCATTCAACTTCCGATAATCCGTACACAAACGGTTACCTCCATCTTTCTTGTCCACAAACAAAATAGGTGATCTCCATGGTGACGCACTTGGTTGAATCAATCCAATTTCTAGCATGGCATCCAGTTGCTTCTTTAGTTCTTCTAGTTCCGACGGGTTCATACTATATGGTCTCTAGGCTATAGGTCCTGTTCTGGGGATTAGTTCGATGATAAACTCGATATCTCGATCTGGGGGCATACCGGGCAAAACATCTGGAAATACATCGGGGTATTCACAGGCTATCCGGACTTGGTCAATGGTAGGTTAGGCTATACTCTTGTTGCACTTGAATTGACGAGGTAAGCTTTCAGATATATGCTTGATTGATATTCCGGCTGTACTGGTCATGGTGATGGCTTTCTTGGCACAGTCAATCAATCCTTTATGTTTGGACATCCAATCCATTCCCAGTACTACTTCCAAACCTTTAGTTCTGAGTACTATCAGGTTAGCATAAAAATCTATTCCATGGATTCGGATAGGGACTGCTTTGCAAATTTGCCTAGCCTTGGTGGTTGAACCGGGAATTTGGACGATCATAACATGCTTCAGTTTTGTTGGTTGAATCTTACTAGTGCAGGCAAATTCTTCGGTGACAAATGAATGCGATGCACTAGAATCAAAAAACACTCTTGCAAGTACTAAATTAACAGAAAACATACCCAGCACGACGTCTGGCGCTTCCTGAGCTTCTTCAGCATGCATGAGAAAAATACGGCCGTTGCGGTTGAGTGAATTACCTAGGGCAAATCTTCTTCCGGGCTGAACACGACGCTGCTGCTGAGCTGGGGCATTTGCATTGGGGGCTGCGGCATTCTTCTTGTTGGGGCACTCGTTGGAGTAGTGACCCTTATTTCCACAGTCATAACAAGTTACTTGCGACTTGTCCTTTGCTGCAACAGGCACAACATTGCTTCCAGTCCTCGGGGCAGTGTTGGTGTTGGTGGTAGCATTGTTGTTGTTGAACTTAGGTGGGGCACAGTTGAAATTGTTAGAGTTGCCGGGGTTGTTGTGATTTCCTCCAGGCCTTGGGTTTCCACGGTTGGGATAGGTCAGACGGTTCATCGGGGGTCTGTTGGTTCTCGGGGCAAATCCTGGAGATGGGTTAGGGCAGTACTTTGGGGTCTCATGGGTTCCTGGTTGATGCATCATGTGACGCTTGCGGTTCTCATTGGCTTGGTTGATCTTTCCTTCCATCTGGATGGCAGAGTCGACCAGGGCTTCGATATCCGCAAAGGTGATATTGACTAACACTATCTGCATCTCATCGTGCAGACCATTCAGGAATCTCTCCTTCTTCTTGGCTTCGGTGTCGATCTCATCCGGGGCATACCTAGCTAATGACAAGAATTTGTCATGGTATTCCACTACGGTCATCCTTCCTTGCCTCAGTTCTCTGAATTCGTCTATCATCCTCTTGATCAAACCTGGTGGCACATGGGTTCTGCTGAACTTGATTTTGAATTGCTCCCAGGTCATCATCTGTCCTCCGGTCATTGGACGAACACTATTCCACCATGCTCTGGCATCTCTGGCTAGATAATGGGTGGCGAACAGAACTTTCTCGTTGGCTTCCACTCTGGCGACTTCTAGGTTATTTTCCATGGTTTGCAGCCAATCATCGGCGTCTAAGGGCTCTTCCGACTTAGTGAAAACCAGTGGGTTGGTGTTCTAGAAATTCTTGAGCTTAGATCCATGGTTGTCCTGGTTTCCGTGGCCTTGATTGTTGTGGGCTAGCTGAGCTATCTGCTGAAGGGTGGCTAGGTTGGCTTGACGTTCCGCTCTTTCAGCTTCGCGGTTAGAAACCAACATTTGCAGGATCTGCAACATCGGGTCCGGGGATGAACCACTTCCTCCACGTGGCATCTGAAGATTGAGATAGATCATGAGGAAAGAGGGAAATTTCTAAGGTTCGGGGCTTTGAAAAGTTTCTAAAGTTTGACTCAGATTTTCTAACAACTTGCTTTTCATTCATTCATTCATAGCACACGATACAAACACACACCACAACAAGGTAAACAGATGGTTTTAGAAACCATTCTGGAAACTACGATACAGTGGGACCGAATACTACTCACTACGCTAGTGCTCAAGTGCTACTACTCCTCGGAGTCGGTGTAGTCGTCATCCTCATCATCATCGTCGTCATTGATGAAGGTGAAATCCTCCTCATCGGTGAAGAAATCCATAGCCTGATCCTCCAGAAAATCATCATCATCGCTGAGATAGGAGTAGGGGTCTCCACGAAGATCCTCTCCGGCATTCTCCCTTTCCTTCAACTGCATGTCTCTCTCGTGGATGGTCTCCTCCAAAGACGAGATACGGTGGCGAAGACGGGCAATGATGCGCTCCTTCTTGTCGAGCTGACGGCGGCGAGACTTGCGATCCTTTGCTAGCATGGCAATGGTATGATCCTTCGTCTTGATGATGGCGGACTTTTGGTTGGAGTAGTCACGGCAATTATCCAACTCCTGCTGCGATCGTACATCATGAAACTAAGGTGGTCCAATTGGGTCTTCAACTCGTGGTGGTATGGGGCTTCCAGTGGCTGTCCATTAGCATCACGCCTTGGGCAAAACTCAAAGCGGGTACCCTTGATCTGGTTGATACTCTGCCCACACAGATGGGCAAGAGCTTCCTGCATGGCCCTGGCAAGTCCATCGAGCCAGTTGTTCTCTCTTAAGGTAAACTGAATTCCCTCAGCAGTGGGAGGTTCAATCTTTCCTCGAAGACTTGCAACAATTAGCCACTGCAGATCTTCTCCTCCTTGATCATTGAGCTGTGCTCCGAAGAACTCGGGGTGCGGACGTTCTAGAAGTTCCGAAAGCTGGTCCAAGTCCCTCTCAAAGATAAGGTCTCCTCCATTTCCCAACTGGTAAAACTTGCTGTACTTCACTTCCATCTAAAAGAATATAAGATGAGTAAGTTAGTAGAGTGATCAAGTGTGTCAAATTTTATGTATTTTGCAAGAGTTTTTGAGGAACATGAATTTTTATAAAAGAATCAAGGTGATAAGAATCGGAATAAGTTTTTGTAAATATTTGCTTCCTTTGGTTTTGAAACTAAGTTTTTGATTCAAACGTACAGTCTAACTAGGGTCTCCTATGGTCAGGATGACTCTGATACCAACTTGTCAACACCCGGATTTTTAATCCTAGATGCATGTTATGCCATACATCGCAATCCCAGGATTACCATTTTTGCGAGACATAACAGATTTGGATACCACAGTACATCATCCATCACAAACCATACATAAGGTCTTACACAAATAAGGATCTCATGATCCAGTTCTTAATACAACTCAAGCAGCGGAAATACGTAATAATAATGGTAGCGTAGGCGAAGCTCCATCTTCGGGGTCACAGGCAATGCTGACGATGGGAGATGATCCTAGTTGTCGTAACCTTACTGGGGTCCATCCTCCAGGTACTCCTCTTCATAGTCTGGCCACGGGAATAGCCAGGGACAAAGCCATGAGTACTCTTTAAGTACTCGCAAACTAATACTAACAAGTGAAGGGGGTTTTTGTAGTAGGACACTAATCTCTATGGTTGTTTTGCAAAAAAGCCAGATTTACATCTACTAAGTTCAGAAGTAAGAAAAGCTAGTTGAAATTTTATAACACCTAAGTGGGAACTTGTATTTCATATCACAACTCTGTTGTGGTCAAGTCAAAGTCTCAATTCATTTCATAAGTCATTTTGTAAACATCTGACGGGGGAACAGTATGGCCACTCCAACTATCCATAACCGCGGAAGCGGCTATTCGAATAGTTTGACACTCTGCAGAGATTGTACACTTTCACCACAACATTCGATACATCCGTCAGGAACAAATCCTGAATACACCATACTCAGTATGCGGATAATCAATCCTAACCTTTCGATTACACACCCTAGTATAAGCACCTCTCCTGTGAGTTTGGCCTCCCAACCATGACCAACTGTCATCTTGGGTACTGCACAGGTGGACAATCTTCACAAGGTAGCCTCGGATCAGACCATGGCCATGAGGGAAATAATACTAAGGTATATAAGTTTCCAGTCAAGCCCTACCCAATTCTCGGGTATTGTGGTTGTACGGTAAGATTGGAATGGTATCGCATCCAGACAACCATCAGTTTTATAAAGGGCTAAGGCTCATGCCTCAACATTTTCATCATCATAAATCATCTGGTGTTCGGAAACACATGTCCAAAACATTTCAATAGAATGATCCATCATTCCAAGGTTTTCATAACCATTTTTCCACCAAGTATTCCCATCTAAGTTGATCAGGTTTTATGCTTAGCACTAGCACCTACAAGTGGGGGTAAGTACTAATGAGGGGTGGTAAACTAGTGGATTTTAACTAAGTTCAATCTCATGCCTTAGGATGACATAAAGATTATCTAGCTTAGGCCAAATTTTATGCTCTTTATGCAACCTTCAATTATCTTTCTAGTATCTAAAAATCACTTAAGTAAACTCTAAGTACTATCTTTGATAAGGAAATAAGGTATAAAGCTGGTAAGTAAAACTAGGATTGGTTTATCAAGTGGGTATGATCACATATGCTTAAGGCATATAGTTGGCATGGTAACAAGCAAGTATTTGCTTGCATAGGTCAACTTGATTAGTAAGGTTTGCTAAAGTAGAGTATCTTGCAAGTGTTAGCTTGCATAGGTATAGTATCAGCTTGCTAAGTTAATAGCTTGCAAGTATTGGCTTGCCTAGCGCAGAGCAGTGGTTGAAGTTCTCCTCGACTTCTTCTTCGTAGTATCCTCCTTCTTCCTCGTATCCTTGGTCGGTACTAGCGTCTATGAATAAATACGAGGTACACAATCAACAAACAATACTTAACTACTTTCAATCATCACACAAAAGGGTCCTATAGATGATCTAGCATCATCACTAACATTACAAGATTAAAGCTTGGTTTAATTTCTTTTATTTTTAGAAAAGTAATTTCTACTCATTGAAAAACTACTTAAGGTTTAATATTCTCCAAACCAAACATGGGATCATGTTGACACATGTCATCACCACATATTTTAGTTCATGGGAATGTGATTTAAAGTGGTGTCACAATTTAATAAGGTTTAACCTTTTATTTTACTTTAATAAAGTGACTAGAAATGCCTATGTGGCATTCTTTTATTACTTGAACAATATTTCTGTAAGTAAACCCAAATTTTTTTATATATTCTGAAAGGTATGATCAAATGTGATTTTTGAGAGTTGGAATCAACTCAAAAGCTTTTATGGTTTAAATTTGAAAAATGTTTGAATGCAGAAAAGGTTCTGCCTTGTTATTTTTACCATGGTTGATCTATAGATTCAAATGATTTGAATCCAACGGGCTTAGATTAAGCATTTCAAGACCTTTCTAACATAATTGGTTTCATTCAATTTGGTTTACTGAATCGAGCTGGGTTGATTTTTGAAACTAGGTACAGAACTGTGTTTGAATTAAAATGGAAAAAGTTAAATTCAAACGACTGGGCTGCGCGGGAACTGTTAACGGGCTGGCCTAGTGTCACTCCGCGGCGTGGGGCTCAACTGACAAGGGGGTTCCACCAGTCAGTGGCTCTTTAAACGCAAAGCGGTACATGGCATTCTCATCCGCACGATCTGAGTTTAATCGAACGACTGCTACTCATCGTCCACGTCGGCCTGCGCTGGCGAGACAGAAACCTAACGCGGCAGGTGGGGGTCGTCGGGGGCTCACCGGGGCTCAGGCGAGGGTCGGCGAGGCGGGCGAACGACGAAGTCGACGACGGCGAACCTCCTGGTACCAGCAGCTTCTCCTGGGGTGGACGAAATCGACGGCGCCCTTCTTCTCCAGAGACGGCCTGCTCCGGCCAAATTCCGGTGATGCACTGCTCGCCTTGCTCTGGAAACAGGGTGGAACGATCAGTGAGGAGAGGGGAGTGAGATGGTGTGAAGAGTTTGAGCGGGGGAGGCCTCTATTTATAGTCTCGACGACGAGACCGAACGGAATGGGCAGGCGATGGTGGCGACATGGCTACAGGCTGCTAGAGGCATGGCCGGCGGTGGCTATCGATCGGTGGTCTCCTGGTGATGCTCTATGGCTTTAATGCGCGTGTAGGGGCGGTGGCAAACGGTCGGGAACGCATGATGCTTTGCGAGGCAGAGGTGGCTTACTCGACGGCGAGCGGTGGCTACGGGGCATGGGGCGGTGAACTGGGATGTCTGGCGGTCTCCTGGGACGGTGGTGATTGCGTATGCACGCGGCGAGGGCGGCACGCGGTCTGTGGGCGTGTGTCGAGGGTGGCGCACGCTTGGCATGGTTGACAGAGGCACGGGCGTGGCGTTCCTGGGTGCTCTGGTCGATGTCTTCGAGGCAGGGCTGGTCGAGAGGGGGCGGTGAGGCATGGGTGATCTCCTAGACAAGGTTGGCACGGCTAGTTCCTATCCTAGCTTGCTGTCTACACTGGGGTGGCATGGGTGGCTTCGGCTGTTCACCATTGATGACATTGCCAAGCTTACAGTGGGGCTAGATGTTTACAAATGAGCTAGATGATCTACTAAAGCCTAGTTGCAACCAGAGAGGGAACAAGTTAGGCTCCAATCACTACTCCAAATAGTGTTTGGATTTTATTTGATTTGCATCTGCAAGGTGTTTGATGAAATGGCCGCATGAATTCAAGTTTTGAATTTTGAAAATATTTTTGGTGGGTGTTCTAGGTAGGTGCTGGTGAGTCTGCAGATGCTTGGGTTTTGAAAGTTGAGCGTGTTTGAGTGGTTTTTGAAAAAGTGGGATCTTCCCATATGATAAAGATTCAATTTTGAAATGTCCTTTAAACTATGCATTTGAATGTTTCTGTATGATCACAAGGTGGTCCTTGATACTTTGTTATGAGTACTATCAAGGGGTGCAAAGGTCCAAACAAGTTTCTGTTAAGTTCTGAAAGTTAGAGACAGCCAAAGTAGGCATGGGAGTTAAATTGGTCAAAGTGACCATTCCCTTATTTTGTTTATTTTGATTTATTTGTCTTTGGGAAAAGTGGGAGGATTGTTTAGATGATGTTTATTTCACTTAAGAATCCTTTTACAAGCAAAGAAACACATAAACAAGGCAATTCAAAAGAATTCAAAATGGGATGCATACACACATGCATAATTTTATATTTTTATTTAGAAAAGTTTTTGTTAACCCTAATTTTGATGCATAGAGTTTGATGATCCAAGTTTAATATTTTTGGGATGTTACATGTAGTGTGCCAGCAGGCTTTACGTGCATGGTCTGGTCCCAGGCGTACCCACTTGGGAATGGTGTGCCCCTGGGGGCTTTCTGGGCCCACTGGACCTGACCAGACCTAGTTGGGACTGGAGTGTCATGATGCCACGTTCGGTTGACTCCTTCCTTCGACGATGGGGCTAGTACACTCCCGTGCAGTGATGGTGCCACTTACACTTCTTTAGGGTGCCATTCTCCTCAGTCTTATTCGCCTCGTGATGGTAGCTTTAGTGAGACAAGGACATCGCCTTTGTGACTGTAGTGGCACGTGTTGGTGGGAAGCGAGTTTGGTAGTGTCGAGGCTTCGACCTCGCGGGGCACTTGAACAATAGATAGCTTGAGGGTTGTGGGTAGGGAATTTAATCCATTTTAGGGTATGATATATTACATGGCTATGAATGTAGCTGGAAAAGCCATTTTAAATGATGTACAACAGCACCAAGGGAACACAAATATTCAATTAGGTTTGCAACGACTATTTTATTCTTTATGTTAGTGATATTATGAAGTCATCAATATGATTTTGTGGTGCGATACATGTTAACGGATTATTTGACTAAGGTACTAGTGGTTTGGTTGATTAAAATTTTCTTGACTGCATGCTCTTATGCAAAATGGGAGGTGTGCATGTTGTCCCATGTATGAAGAATTACTTGTAGAATTCATAGGCATGTATAATTCACTCCCTGCTTGTTTGTACTTCACTCCCCGCTTCATATGTTTGCTTGCCCTAGACAATGATGTATGCTTGTTAAAGTGTTTCCCATTGATTCCCGTGCAAAAAAGATGTTTACCATTTATTGCTTTCGATATATTTGTATTATCCTTGAGGGTTTGTTTAACCCATGGTATTCTCTAAATATTCTTGCGAGTACCTGCAGGGAGTGAAGTACAAACATTTCTATATTATGTAATGTTACATAAAGAAAACTATTTAAATCATCACTAATTTGGCTATAATGTTTATTGCATACGTTAAATTTTTGTAAATACAAATGTCCTTTTTTGCATGTGCTAGGCCTGGCCAGCATGATCGGTGACTATGTGATTAATTTGCATATTGGCAATACTCGTCAAAAGAACTTGTGCATATATGTACATATGTCGTACAACAACATTATCGACATTGTTAGGGACAGAGAGAGGGCTTGCTGCTTTCGAATGCTACACTTTTCAAACAGTGTCGGCTTCTTTTGAACAAATTCGGCTATATCGTGTAGCGATTTGGATGAATCCAAGCCATTCAATAACCATGGATGTGCCCCTATGTGAAACTGGAATGGGAACCCTGTCGAGATGTGGATCCTGACATCATCATGGCCGGGGAGTCATAATTAACTGCCAATTGTAACCAAGCGTCACCCCCCAGAATGGGCGAGAAGGAGACGACCAAAATGCCCCTCTAGCGCCGGGCACATCTCGGGCAGTGCTGGTGGTGGCACCCTACTTCTACACCACTCCCTCCACCCTGCCCTCCGTGGTGATGGAGTTCGTGGGGCGTCTGCCCATCGGGTGGTGCGGGTTCAGCTGAGGAGTGAATTCATAGCGGCCCCGAATTTCAGCGGGGCGATGCGGGGAGCAGTAGTACAACACAGGGGAGGGCTGCACGGTAGTGACCCGAACCAGATCTAGGCCATTGGGCCCCATCTAGGCCAGCGGCGGGCTGTCTTGCCCATGATGGCACTAGTTTCGGGAGATGGTGCTAACGGGAGTTCGATGCTAGGGTTGGTGCGACGGCGAGTGACTTGTTGCGGTGTGCCAGTAGGCTTTACGGGCCTGATCTGGGCCCAGGCATACCCTCTTGGGAATGGTGTGCCCCTGCTGAGGCTTTACAGGCCCGCTGGACCCGACAGGACCCAGTTGGGACTGGTGTGTCATGATGCCATGTTCGGTTGACTCCTTACATCGACGGTGGAGGTATTACCCTCATGCATGGAGACGCTTCCGCTGACACTGATTCGGGGTGCCACTCTCCTCTGTCCTATTAGCCTCGTGATGGTAGCTACAGTGACAAGGATGTTGGCTTCATGACCGTAGTGGCATGTGCTGGTGGGAAGCAAGTTTGATAGTGTCGAGGCTTCGACCTCACGGGGATCCTGAGCAACAGATAGCTCGAGGGTTGTGGGTAGGGCATTTAATCCATTTTAGGGTATGATATATTACATGCCTATGAATCTAGCTAGAAAAGCCATTTTAAATGATGTACAACTAGACCAAGGGAACAGAAATATTCAATTAGGTCTCCAACGAATATTTTATTCTTTATGTTAACAATATTATGAAGTCATCAATATGATTTTGTGGTGTGATCCATGTTAAACACTACAGGAATGAACGAAGGTGCCGATGGCCGGCCGGCTACGTCGACGGCCAAATGTCGGGGTCGTCGGCGTAGCTACCTTCCCTGGCCAGCTGACCAGCCTGGCCATCGGCGTAGGGACGGCCGTCGGCGTAGTTGACGGTGCCGAGGGTAGCCGTCGGCGTAGCGTGGCCGTCGGCGTAGTACAGAGAGCTGTGCCGACGGTGGCCCTCGACATAGGGGCAGCCCTTGGCGTAGCCCTTGTTTAGATACGGCGATGCAAACGGCGTTAGGCAGACAGGCTGTGCCGACGGCCTGGCCGTCGGCACAGCTCTTTGAAATTTTTTGTTTTGTCTGTGGCGACGGCTTAGCCGTCGGCGTAGGCCTTCAGATTTTTTCCTTTTATCTCATTATTTTTTGAAAAATCATAACTAAATTATTCTAGTTTAGAAAAATACAAATAATATATCAAAATTTGCAGAAAAATAAGACCTATCTATCTACACTCAAATATTACACATTTATAAAAAAATAAGTGAAACATAAAATATTATATATAGTTTAAAACGGGCATTATAAATTCAAAAACGATCCAAACAACGTGAAACCTTCGCGTGGTGTCATATTATTTGACATAGTTAGAAGAAAAATATCAAACTTGGTATATTGATTATGTCTCAAAAAAACCTTCACAAAATGACCTATCTCGTTCGAGGTTTCTTGGCTTTCGGGTCAAATGACCAATATTATGGCTAGAATGAAGGCATAGTTTGTGATAATGTGTCCATATTATGCATAAGTATGCATCATGGGATGACGAACAATGTTTCAGGGGGAAGTTTTCCTTTTCGTCGCACCAAAAAGGCGTTTTCCATTTTCCGAGTGCAAAAAACTGACGGTTTTGTGAAGCAACCACCAAATGGCTAATTCAAAATGCTACCGTCACATTTTTCAAAAATACTAGACCACCTTACATGGATAATGTCATAACAGGGGGATCTCAAACATTTCCGTCTATCCCTGGTGAAAAAGACAAATTCCTGCCGAATTGGTAGGAAGTGGGTCAGATATGAACTACAGGTACATGATCGGATGCTCATGATTTTTTACAAAAATCATTTTTAGGTTCAAAATATGTTGTTTCATCATAGATCTACTTCAAGTTTAGCGAGTCTCAGCCCCGAGCTAAGAATCTTCATGCCCGCCCTTCGACAAAGTATAACGATGGTTTAAAACGGGCATCATAAATTCAAAAACGATCCAAACAACGTGAAACCTTCGCGTGGTGTCATATTATGTGACATAGTTAGAAGGAAAAATATCAAACTTGGTATATTGATTATGTCTCAAAAAAACCTTCACAAAATGACCTATCTCGTTCGAGGTTTCTTGGCTTTCGGGTCAAATGACCAATGTTATGGCTAGAATGAAGGCATAGTTTGTGATAATGTGTCCATATTATGTATAAGTATGGATCATGGGATGACGAACAATGTTTCAGGAGGAAGTTTTCCTTTTCGTCGCACCAAAAAGCTGTTTTCCATTTTCCGAGTGCAAAAAACTGACGGTTTTGTGAAGCAACCACCAAATGGCTAATTCAAAATGCTACCGTCATATTTTTCAAAAATACTAGACCACCTTACATGGATAATGTCATAACAGGGGGATCTCAAACATTTCCGTCTATCCCTGGTGAAAAAGACAAATTCCTGCCGAATCGGTAGGAAGTGGGTCAGATATGAACTACAGGTACATGATCGGATGCTCATGATTTTTTACAAAAATCATTTTTAGGTTCAAAATATGTTGTTTCATCATAGATCCACTTCAAGTTTAGCGAGTCTCGGCCTCGAGCTAAGAATCTTCATGCCCGCCCTTCGACAAAGTATAACGATGGTTTAAAACGGGCATCATAAATTCAAAAACGATCCAAACAACGTGAAACCTTCGCGTGGTGTCATATTATGTGACATAGTTAAAAGAAAAAATATCAAACTTGGTATATTGATTATGTCTCAAAAAAACCTTCACAAAATGACCTATCTCGTTCGAGGTTTCTTGGCTTTCGGGTCAAATGACCAATGTTATGGCTAGAATGAAGGCATAGTTTGTGATAATGTGTCCATATTATGCATAAGTATGCATCCTGGGATGGCGAACAATGTTTCAGGAGGAAGTTTTCCTTTTCGTCGCACCAAAAAGCCGTTTTCCATTTTCCGAGTGCAAAAAACTGACATTTTTGTGAAGCAACCACCAAATGGCTAATTCAAAATGCTACCGTCACATTTTTCAAAAATACTAGACCACCTTACATGGATAATGTCATAACAAGGGGATCTCAAACATTTCCGTCTATCCCTGGTGAAAAAGACAAATTCCTGCCGAATCGGTAGGAAGTGGGTTAGATATGAACTACAGGTACATGATCGGACGCTCATGATTTTTTACAAAAATCATTTTTAGGTTCAAAATATGTTGTTTCATCATAGATCCACTTCAAGTTTAGCGAGTCTCGGCCCCGAGCTAAGAATCTTCATGCCCGCCCTTCGACAAAGTATAACGATGGTTTAAAACGGGCATCATAAATTCAAAAACGATCCAAACAACGTGAAACCTTCGCGTGGTGTCATATTATATGACATAGTTAGAATAAAAAATATCAAACTTGGTATATTGATTATGTCTCAAAAAAACCTTCACAAAATGACCTATCTCGTTCGAGGTTTCTTGGCTTTCGGGTCAAATGACCAATGTTATGGCTAGAATGAAGGCATAGTTTGTGATAATGTGTCCATATTATGCATAAGTATGCATCATGGGATGGCGAACAATGTTTCAGGAGGAAGTTTTCCTTTTCGTCGCACCAAAAAGCCGTTTTCCATTTTCCGAGTGCAAAAAACTGACGGTTTTGTGAAGCAACCACCAAATGGCTAATTCAAAATGCTACCATCACATTTTTCAAAAATACTAGACCACCTTACATGGATAATGTCATAACAGGGGGATTTCAAACATTTTCGTCTATCCCTGGTGAAAAAGACAAATTCCTGCCGAATCGGCAGGAAGTGGGTCAGATATGAACTACAGGTACATGATCGGATGCTCATGATTTTTAAAAAACATCATTTTTAGGTTCAAAATATGTTGTTTCATCATAGATCCACTTCAAGTTTAGCGAGTTTCAATCCCGAGCTAAGAATCTTTATGCGTGCCGTTTTAAACGGGCAAATGAAATTATGATAAGAATCACGACATAGTTTGTGATAAGTTGATATTGATATCATATTTGGATTCCTCTCATTTTTCTAATCAATTTAGACATATTATTTTCCGATTTACAGATTTAAAGATATTAATTATTCCATATTAAATAAAAAATACAAAAAAAATAAAATCATTATATTTTTATTTGAATTCAATAATATTTTTACTTATTAATTGTTGTTTTCTTAAATAATTGCTTGTAATTTCAAAAAATACAACCATATGACATGATGATATAAGAGTTAATAGGAATGATATCCTAGTATTGACAACAATGAGTAAATTGCTTTGCGGGAAGAGATTCTGAAGGAACGAGGAAGTTAAGCGTGCTAGAGCTGGAGTAGTGCTAGGATGGGTGACCGAATGGGAACTTTGACTAAGACTGCAATTTAATCAATTATTAACTATAAGTAGTGTTAAAATGATTAAAGCGGGAGATTAAGGAGTCAAATAATTCAAAGATTTAAAAAAAATAAAAAAATAATATAAAAAAATTAAAAATATATTTTAGGCTATGCCGACGGCCTGGCCGTCGGCGTAGCTCCAGGCTGAACCGTTAACCAAAACGGCCGTTGACTGACACGCGGGGCCCGCTGGAAGACGTTGTGCCGAGGGGGAGGGGCTGTGCCGACGGCCACGGAGCTGTGCCGACGAGTACGTACGCCGAGGGGGCTACGCCGACGGCCACCGTCGGCACAGCCTGTGCCGACGGCAATTTGGCGCTGTGCCGACGACAGCCGGCCGTCGGCGTAGCGATTATTTCCTGTAGTGAAAGGATTATTTGACTAAGGTACTAGTGGTTTGGTTGATTAAATTTTTCTTGACTACATGCTCTTATGCAAAATGGGAGGTGTGCATGTTGCCCATGTATGAACAATTAGTTTTAGAATTCATAGGCATGTATAATTCACTCCCCGGTTGTTTGTACTTCATTCCCCGCTTCATATGTTTTCTTGCCCTAGACAATGATGTATGCTTGTTAAAGTGTTACCCATTTATTCCCCTACAAAAAAGGTGTTTACTATTTATTGCTTATGATATATTTGTATTATCCATGACATTTTGTTTAACCCACGATACTCTCTAAATATTCTTGCGAATACCCGCGGGGAGTGAAGTACAAACATTTCTATATTGTGTAATGTTACATACACAAAAATATTTAAATCATCACTTATTTGGCTATAATGTTTATTGCATAAGTTAAATTGTGGTAAATACATATATCTTTTTTTGCATGTGTTGGCTCTGGCCAGCATGATCGGCGACTGTGTGATTATTTGCATATTGGCAATACTATACTCAAAAGAACTTGTGCATATATGTACATCTGTTGTACACCATCATCGACGATAGTGTTATGGACAGAGAGAGGGCTTGCTACTTTCGAATGCTACAATTTTCGACCAGTCACAGCTTCTTTTGAACAAATTCGGGCATACCATGTAGCGATTTGAATGAATCCAGGCCATTCGATAGCCTTGGAAGTGTCCATGTGTAAAACTAGAAGGGGAACCCTATGGAGATGTGGATCCTGACATCATCACGGTCGGGGAGTCATAACTAACTGCCAATTGTAACCATGCGTCACCCCCCCGCCAGCATGGGCGAGAAGGAGACGACCAAAATGCCCCTCTATCATGGGGCGCATCTCGGGCGGTGCTGGTGGTGGCACCCTACTTCTATACCACTCCCTCCACCCCCTCCCCTGTGGTGATGGAGTGCGTGGGGTGTGTCCCCATCAGGTGGTGCGGGTTCAGCTGAGGACCGAAGTCATAGCGGGCCCAAATTTTGGCGGGGCGATGCGGGGAGCAGCGGTATGACACAGGGGAAGGCTGCACGGCAGTGACCCAAACCAGATCTATGCCATTGGGTCCCATCTAGGCCAGTGGTGGGCTGTCTTGCCCATGACGGCACTAGTTTCGGGAGATGGTGCTAACGGAAGTTCAATGCTAGGGATGGTGGCTTCAGAGAGTGATCTGTTGCAGTGTGCCAGTAGGCTTTACGGACCTGATCTGGGCCCAGTCATACCCTCTTGGGAATGGTGTGCCCCTGCAGAGGCTTTACAACCCGCTAGACCCGACTGGACCCAGTTGGGATCATGATGCCATGTTCGGTTAACTCCTTCCATCAACGGTGGGGGTATTACCCTCCTGCGCGGAGACGCTACCGCTGACACTGATTCAGGGTGCCATTCTCCTCTGTCCTGTTGGCCTCGTGATGGTAGCTTTAGTGATAAGGATGTCGGCTTCGTGACCGTAGTGGCACGTGCTGGTGGGCACCAAGTTTGATACTGTCGAGGCTTCGACCTCACGGGGCTCTGGAGCAACAAATAGCTCGAGGGTTGTGGGTAGGGCATTTAATACATTTTAGGGTCTGATATATTACATGCCTATGAATGCAGCTAGAAAAGCCATTTTAAATGATGTACAACTAGACCAAGGGAACAAAAATATTCAATTAGGTCTCCAATGACTATTTTATTCTTTATGTTAACGATATTATGAAGTCATCAATGTGATTTTGTGGTGTGATCCATGTTAAATGATTATTTGACTAAGGTACTAGTGGTTTGGTTGATTAATTTTTCTTGACTGCATGCTCTTATGCAAAATGGGAGGTGTGCATGTTTGCCCATGTATGAACAATTAGTTGTAGAATTCATAGGCATGTATAATTCATTCCTAGCTTGTTTTTACTTCACACCCTGCTTCATATGTTTGCTTTCCCTAGACAATTATGTACGCTTGTTAAAGTGTTTCCAATTTATTCCCTCGGAAAAAGGTGTTTATGAATTATTGCTTTCGATATATTTGTATTATCCTTGAGGGTTT
Source organism: Avena sativa (assembly GCA_916181665.1). NCBI lineage: Eukaryota > Viridiplantae > Streptophyta > Magnoliopsida > Poales > Poaceae > Avena > Avena sativa. The sequence goes on from OV702296.1 coordinate 331,897,075, forward strand.
GTTTAACCCATGGTACTTTCTAAATATTCTTGCGAATACATGTGGGGAGTGAAGTACAAACATTTCTATATTGTGTAATGGTACATACACAAAACTTTTTAAATCATCACTTATTTGGATATAATGTTTATTCCATAAGTAAAATTGTGTTAAATACATATGTCCTTTTTTGCATGTGCTGGATCTATCCAGCATGATCTGCGATTATGTGATTAATTGGCATATTGGCAATACTCCTCAAAAGAATGCGTGGATATATGTGCATATGCCATACACCAGCATCGATGACATTGTTAGGTACACAGAGAGAGGGCTTGCTGCTTTTGAAGGCTACACTTTTCGACCAGTGGCGGCTTATTTTGATTAAATTCGGGCATAACATGAAGCAATTTGAATGAATCCAAGCCATTCGATAGCCTTGAATGTGCCCCGGTATGAAACTAGAACGGGAACCCTGTCGAGATGTGGATACTGACGTCATCACGGATAGCGAGTGATGAGTCCAAAATTGAATCATATTTACCTTTTGTTTTGCATAAATAGAGTATAGGTCTTTGTATTTCACTATGTTTGCACACACCTTTTTGTCCTTGTTTCAACAGGATCACGAATCATTAAGTCTTATATGAATATTTTAGGGGTTCATAGCATGGAAAGAAAAAGTTCCATCGCATGAACACACACAAGCCAAGATCTAATGTACAAGATCGGTGAAACGAGTTTATAGAGTACTAACCCTCATAGATCCAAAGCGTTTAACGAGATCAGATTCTCGTGGTTGATGTAGTCCTTCACTTTCCGATCTCAAGATCGTGTAGGCAATCCTTTTGGCGCCACGTTCTGGCAGCGCTTCCGCTGTCGGTCACACGTATGATACTCTATGAAGACCTTCCTCTCCCTTGTTCCAGCAGGCAGCGGAGGTTGTATATCTCCTCGCAATTCCAGCGGCACAACGGTGTGGTGGTGGAGGTGGAGGAGTAGATCCTGTAGGGCTTCGCCTAAGCCAGAGCAGGTATGGTAGAGTAGAGAGGGCCTCAGTGGCTAGGGTTTGGACACCTAGGGTAGGAGGGAAGCCGGCGACTTGGGCAAGGCGGCGACTAGGAGATCTAGGGCGCCGACAACTTGGGAGGTGGCGGTGGCCTAGGGTTTTGGGGTGAGGGCCAAGGGGCGCCCCACCCCTTGCTTATATGGGGGGAGAGGAAGCAATCTCACATCCCAAGATTTTCCAAATCTTGTAATGTGAAAAATAAAATAAACCAAATAATTTTTTGTTAAAAATCAGGGTGAAAAGAAACTTCTGTTTCAAAAAGGAAACTTAAAATCCCATCTTGAACAAACTTTGGTAAAAGTTTGAATCCAACAAAATCCAAATCAAGGGAAATTAATTCCTCAGTGAGTGTATCTGGAAATTTAAACACTTGAAAAATAAATCCAAACCCTAAACCCTAATGGAATAAAATCATTTCCAAGTTATCTCCAATCCATGGATTTGATCCATATAAAAATTGATCAATAAACATTCACAAATGATCAAGAAAGGCAAATAGAAATATTATAAGACCCTGGAAATTGGTTTCACTCAATTTGGAACCATAAATAAAATCTTATGGATTTAATAAAGGAATTGAATTTCCAAAGCCATTAAAGCCCTCATCTAAAATCCATACCAAGTGGTGAGCAAAGGATCCTAAAGATCTTTAAAAGGATAAAGAAATATCAAATAAGAATTCCCAAATTGGAATCACCAAGTTTGGATCTCTAAATAAAAAGATATGGATTTTATAAGACAAAGATAAAAATATTAAATAAAGAATATTTAAAGACCAAATCAAATCTTGGCCAAATTTATTAAGAAAGTGGAATGATTATAATCCCAATCCAAATAAAATAAAAGGATAAAGAATATTCCAAATAAAATAAAATGGCAATAACCATCCTATCGCTATCCTAATAAAGACAAACCTTTAAATAAGAATACATGAGAAAATGATATTTGGAATTCACCCAAGTGGAATGAAAGTTGTTTAATCAACTTAAATAAAATAAAACCTCCAAATAAAAATTTGGGAACTAAAACTATATTAAATTCCATTGGAATTAAAACAAATACCCAATCTTAAATGATTAATAAATCATATTAGAATACTTTCCAAATAATTCAAGATGAATTATTTGAACCAACTAAACAAATAAAAACCTACTGAAAAGAAATTGGGAAGTTTAAAGAATTTAAATGGAGGTTAAAGTTATTATTAAGTCCTATCTAATTAAAAACTAGAGCCTTTTTGAATAAATAAAAGACCCCAAAAAAAGAATGAAGTTTTTATTCAAAAATTGACATCAGAATACAATACTAAACAATATTTAAACCCACACAAATTTTGAGAGAGGTTTGAATTCAAATAGATGTTTGAATCGACAAAACAAAATCAATACAAAAATAAGAAATGGAAAAAGGAAAAAGTATCTGAACAAAAAAAATATGAAAACGGACTCGACCCAACCAGGCCAGCCCAACTAAGGCCCAGCAGCCCACCTCACCCTCTCCCCCGAAGCGTTTTCTCTCACACACGAAACGACCCGCGCAGTGAATGACAATCGGGACCCACTCTCCCTCTCTCTCTCCCGCTGATGCTGAGCCCCACCGGTCAGATCATCTTCTTCACCCGCCCCTGACCACGCCCTCCACCGCGAGCCGTTTCTGTCGCCGTTTGATCGATTAAATACGCGATAATGACGCCAATTAACCACCCCTTGACCATGCACTCTTAAGCGTCTGCCGCTCCTCCCCATTTCCCCTCGCTCACCCCTCTCTCTCGGCCACAGGGCTACTTCGATTTCGCGCATGAACCTCCTCTACTCCGACGAGCTGCAACACAAATTCCGGCGAGCCCAGTCATTCCCTCCCCCCTAGCCCGCACTAGATTGCTCGCCTTAGCAATGAGCACCTGCCAGCATCACCATTTTGCTCGCGCGCACCCCAGAATGCCGGCGCCGTCTTTGTCCGAGCGCCACCACGAACTACTCTGACTCCGGCGACTTCTCCCTGTAAGTTCTGACCGCACCACTCCCCCTCGTTGAGACTCGTGTAATCAGCATTCACCTGCGCGTCTAACAAACCCTTCACCTTGCCTTTTCGAGCCTTGTAGCCTCGTCCCCGTCGACGACAGAGCATGCCCGAGGTGAAGCGCAATTACGGCGAGGAATCCCGGTCGACCCTGTGCGCCCTTTCAGAAACGACAACCGCCTTGAGCTTCCCCACGACACCGCGAACACTGTGAGCATCTCCCCAGCCTCTCTCGCTTCCTGCATCGCCAGCACCACCACCATCTGGCCGCTCCGCCGCCAGTCGCCGCCGCCAGCGTCGCCAACGTTTGGTCAAACACGCAGCAGCCGTCCGATCTAGATCCGAGGCACGCGATAGTTTCAATTAAAGCGAAAGGGTATGCAATGTGATCCGTGCGATTCAGTTAGATCCAACGCCTCACAGCACGCGATCCACGCGAATCGTTTTTGTCGAATAGAAATAAGACACGTGGCCTAGAGTCTGTTTTAAAAATAGATTTGAATCTATTAGATATGTGATTTTGTAAATTCCATAACTTTCAAACCACACGTCCAAATTTTGCAAACTTTATATCAATGGATTCAGAAAAGCAAGACCTAGCCAACCATGCCATTTGTTTAGTAAAAAGTTTCTGTTAAAATGTTTGTTTGTGCAGAAACTTGTGTATGCTTGTTTAGGATATAAAAATTGTTCAAAAATGATTTTGGGGATAAAATCTTTGGCAAATGGAGTGTTTTGAACCTACTGACCATAGGAAACACTTAGTGGATTCAAAAATGTATTTGGTGAAATAAAATAATGAATCTTGGATTTAAACCAATTCTAGTCAAATAAAAATATGGTTTATTTATTAAAAATGGTTTTGAAGGAAAACCTTTGGGAAATGTTTTGTTTTAAACTCTCTGACCCTAAAAACAAAGTTTAATGGTTTTGAAAACATATTTTGTGAACCCTATAGATTAATGCCTTATTAAAAACATTTCTACACCACATAAAATGATACCTTGTTTTAAAAATGGTTATTAGAGTGAAACCTTTTGCAAATGAATTTGCCACTTTATAAAATGACCATTAGGTGTTTTCAAATGTTTGTGAACCTTTAGAAACCACTTTTCCAAATAAAACAACCTTTGGCATGCTTGCATGCATTATCTTGGTTCTATGATTTTATGTGATGAAATGCTTGAATGGTAGATTGAAATATTTTTTGCTTGATTGAATTGTAGTGACTTGAAGTGTGTGAACATTGCAAATATCAAGAAGTGAACCTATAATCTACCAAGAAGGCAAGTGATGCTTCATACTTTTGTCCCATTATTTTCACTATGCATTAGTGATATTTCTAAGTAAGACTTGCATGGAATTTTGCTAAGTATAAACCTTGCTATGGGAAATCCTAGTAGATGAAACCTTAGTAGAATTTCCCTAAGTTAAGATTCCTACTACTATCATGCTTAGCTTAGCTAATAGAAAACAAGAGTGGAATATATATTCATATTATGGAAAATTTCTAAGTCTGAGGACTTGTGTTTTGTTTAATAAAACAACTAAGAGAATGAATCACCTGGGTGGAATGGAAGGAATGGTTTGTGTTGAGTGGTTCACAAGGCCCATTTTTATGGTTTACCTTGTGTATCTCACTTGTGGATGGCCACCCAGGAACAAAGAGATTTGAGATGTCAAATGTTGAGAAGCTTCAAGTGCAGCCACTTGGCATTATGGGCTCTGCCTGGATCACATAGGTTGCTAGAACTTAGCCATTTGGACAGTTGGTGGTAGTGGTATGATAGGTTGGAACACGTCCATTTGGTCTAAGGAAAGGCTTCTGAAAGATCTTTTCTTGGTGAAACCAAGTCTTGTGGGGAAAGTGCACCACCTCTGCAGAGTGTAAAATCTAAGTACTTAGCCATGTCCCTGGCAAAGGACAATTTGAGCATCAAGACATGGAAGCTATCAAGAATCTCATCATCCAAATTTCTAAGTTAAAAGCTTGTGGTTGAACAAGGGTTAAAGGATCCTCAATCTTTGATTGGTAGATGCCTTGGGTGATTTTTGTCAAACAAAAACTTAGTGTTTTCAAATGATAAGGAAAATCTATTTTGAGCAAAGCAAGCCTAAGCTCCACTTAGCCAAATGCATATAGATGATAGACTCCACTACACTACTATAGTATCACTTGCCAATACAATTCAAATGTATTGACCCTTGTGGCTGTAACTTGTTATGTTGCAGGTTTGTTTGATTTAGTGAAGTGTAATGATTAGGATTACAAGTCTACAACCAACATGTTTGCCTGTGGCACTTTGAAGATGAAGGACCCCATGCTTATAGATATTCTGCTGCAATGTAATGTAATAGCCAAATGAGCTATGTAAGATGTAATGAATTATTTTATTCCTGGTTATTAAGCTGTATTATGACCTTTGTTTCTTGATATTACATCTTAACTGTGGATGCTAGCTATTGATCCAGGGACTAGCATTGTAAACACAGGGATCTCTACCTTATTTAAGGTTGGGACCTCTACAGGTGGTATCAGAGCATTGTGTTGCCTGTAGGATTTGTAACCCTAGGATTGGACAAAACCCCTTAGAAAAATAGGAGTTGTATTAGTTCCAAAACTTATTTACAAACAATCTTGTAAATTCTTTCCTCAACCATTTTAGTTTTGATTCTACATCTCTTCTATTTCAACTGATAGATAAGGCCTACCCCATGGCCAAAGACTTCACCATGTGCAAAGGACTTCATCAACTCTAATGAATTCAACATCTTCAACTCTAATGACTTCAACATCTTCAGCATTTTCACCAAGGACTTCAATCTAGGATATCACTAAGGACAAGTGAGACAAGAAATCTTGCTCAAGATTTGGAGACTAAGGAAACACAACTTAGAAGGAACCATCATCACCTATGAAGTTTTGTGACCAAGAATTTTCCCAAGGAAAACATGATCTCTTTCAAGAAGAATCAACCAAGAAGGAAGGAATGAACTCAAGTGAACCATATAGATGGACCACCATATTTTGTTTAAGTCAAACCCACCAACTTATGTGGTGTAACAAAAATATTTTTGGGTGCCTAAAAATATGCTTGAAACTTGTTGTTTGAGTGGAATGTTTGTTTGTGATTGCTTGCACATTGCTTGTGTGAATTGTGATGTGTGTGATTAGAATTATTTCCTTAGAAATCTTTTGCCTATTCTAATCCCAATCCAACCCAAACAGATGACTTCTCCAAGAAACTCCAACATCAAGGTTGATGACAACAACAACAACCAAGAGGACAACTTGAGAGAACTCATAGCAACCCAAAACCAGTTGAGCCAAGTGACAACTCAGCTTTTAGCCAACAACAATGGACTAGACCCAGCCATACAAAGGATTTTGAAACTTCAATCCCAATTGTTGCAAGGATTGGTTACTCAAATGATCAACATGGGAGAAAACTTTCCCCAAAGAGCTAATGACAACAAGGATGACAAAGATGCTATTCTAGAAGGAACCCAAGCTTGCAATATTTGTGGAGACAAGGATCATACATCCAAGGAGCATGAAGATCAATGCCCCAAGAAGAGAGAAAGATTTCCCACCTTTGAGGTGAGGTATGAAGAGCATGAACTAGAAGAACTCCTAGCTTTGGAGAGACCCAAAAAGAAGAAGAAGGACAAAAGCCAGTTGCAATGTTACAATTGCAAATAGATGGGACACTATGCCAGTGAATGCCCAGAAAAGAAGAAGAGCCAAGAAGACAACCAAAAGCTAGTGAAACCCAAGATGAGGAAGGATATTAGCCAAGTGATGTGCAACCACTGTAAAAAGTTAGGACATTATGCATCATATTGTCCAAAGAAGCCACCTCAAGACCTCAACCTTATCACATGTTTCAAATGCAAGGAGCTAGGCCACTATGCAAACCTCTGTCCAGGAAAGTTGCATCAAGATCCCAAGTAAGACAAGATGTAATCTAGCTGGAAATTTTTAAGGGTGGTAGTACCCTAGATACTTTGAGCCAACTTGTAACCCTAGCCTTCCCAAATCTCGGGACGAGATTTATTTTAAGGGTGGTAGCCTGTCACATCCCAAGATTTTCCCAATCTTGTAATGTGAAAAATAAAATAAACAAAATAATTTTTTGTTGAAAATCAGGGTGAAAAGAAAATTCTGTTTCAAAAAGGAAACTTAAAATCCCATCTTGAACAAACTTTGGTAAAAGTTTGAATCCAACAAAATCCAAATCAAGGGAAATGCATTCCTCAATGAGTGTATCTAGAAATTTAAACACTTGAAAAATAAATCCAAACCCTAAACCCTCATGGAATAAAATCATTTCCAAGTTATCTCCAATCCATGGATTTGATCCATATAAAAATTAATCAATAAACATTCACAAATGATCAAGAAAAGCAAATATAAATATTATAAGACCCTAGAAATTGGTTTCACTCAATTTGGAACCATAAATAAAATCTTATGGATTTAATAAAGGAATTGAATTTCCAAAGCCATTAAAGCCCTCATCTAAAATCCATACCAAGTGGTGAGCAAAGGATCCTAAAGATCTTTAAAAGGATAAAGAAATATCAAATAATAATTCCCAAATTGGAATCACCAAGTTTGGATCTCTAAATAAAAAGATATGGATTTTATAGGACAAAGATAAAAATATTAAATAAAGAATATTTAAAGACCAAATCAAATCTTGGCCAAATTTATTAAGCAAGTGGAATGATTATAATCCCAATCCAAATAAAATAAAAGGATAAAGAATATTCCAAATAAAATAAAATGGCAATAACCATCCTATCCCTATCCTAATAAAGACAAATCTTTAAATAAGAATACATGAGAAAATGATATTTTGAATTCACCCAAGTAGAATCAAAGTTGTTTAATCAACTTAAATAAAATAAAACCTCCAAATAAAAATTTGGGAATTAAAACTATATTAAATTCCATTGGAATTAAAACAAATACCAAATCTTAAATGATTAATAAATCATATTAGAATAGTTCCAAATAATTCAAGATGAATTATTTGAACCAACTAAACAAATAAAATCCTACTGAAAAGAAATTGGGAAGTTTAAAGAATTTAAATGGAGGTTAAAGTTATTATTAAATCCTATCTAATTAAAAACTAGAGCCTTTTTGAATAAATAAAAGACCCCAAAAAAGAATGAAGTTTTTATTCAAAAATTGACATCAGAATACAATACTAAACAATATTTAAACCCACACAAATTTTTAGAGAGGTTTGAATTCAAATAGATGTTTGAATAGACAAAAAAAATCAATACAGAAATAAGAAATGGAAAAAGGAAAAGTATCTGAACAAAAAAAATATGAAAACGGACTCGACCCAACCAGGCCAGCCCAACTAAGGCCTAGCAGCCCACCTCACCCTCTCCCCCGAAGCGTTTTCTCTCACACACGAAACGACCCGCGCAGTGAATGACAATCGGGACCCACTCTCCCCCTCTCTCTCTCCCGCTGATGCTGAGCCCCACTGGTCAGATCATCTTCTTCACCCGCCCCTGACCACGCCCTCCACCGTGAGCCGTTTCTGTCGCCGTTTGCTCGATTAAATACGCGATAATGACGCCAATTAACCACCCCCTAACCATGCACTCTTAAGCGTCTGCCCCTCCTCCCCATTTCCCCTCGCTCACCCCTCTCTCCCGGCCACAGGGCTGCCTCGATTTCGCGCATGAACCTCCTCTGCTCCGACGAGCTGCAGCACAAATTCCGGCGAGCCCGGTCATTCCCCGGCCCCCTAGCCCGCACTAGCTTGCTCGCCTTAGCCGTGAGCACCTGCCAGCATCACCATTTTGCTCGCGCGCACCCCAGGATGCCGACGCCGTCTTTGTCCGAGCGCCACCACGAACTACTCTGACTCCGGCGACTTCTCCCTGTAAGTTCTGACCGCACCCCTCCCCCTCGTTGACACTCGTGTAATCAGAGTTCACCTGCACGTCTAACAAACCCTTCACCTTGCCTTTCTGAGCCTTGTAGCCTCGTCCCCGTCGACGATAGAGCGTGCCCGAGGTGAAGCGCAACTACGACGAGGAATCCCGGTCGACCCTGTGCGCCCCTTTAGCAACGACAACCGCCTTGAGCTTCCCCACAACACCGCGAACACTGTGAGCATCTCCCCAGCCTCTCTCGCTTCCTGCATCGCCAGCACCACCACCATCTGGCCGCTCCGCCGCCAGTCGCCGCCGCCAACGTTTGGTCAAACACGCAGCAGCCGTCCGATCCAGATCCGAGGCACGCGATAGTTTCACTTAAAGCGAAAGGGTATGCAATCTGATCCGTGCGATTCAATTAGATCCAACGCCTCACAGCACGCGATCCACATGAATCGTTTTCGTCGAATAGAAATAAGACACGTGGCCCAGAGTCTGTTTTAAAAACAGATTTGAATCTATTAGATATGTGATTTTGTAAATTCCATAACTTTCAAACCACACGTCCAAATTTTGCAAACTTTATATCAATGGATTCAGAAAAGCAAGCCCTAGCCAACCATGCCATTTGTTTAGTAAAAAGTTTCTATTAAAATGTTTGTTTTTGCAGAAACTTGTGTATGCTTGTTTAGTATATAAAAATTGTTCAAAAATGATTTTGGGGATAAAATCTTTGGCAAATGGAGTGTTTTGAACCTACTGACCATAGGAAACACTTTGTGGATTCAAAAATGTATTTGGTGAAACAAAAGAATGAATCTTGGATTTAAACCAATTCTAGTCAAATAAAAATATGGTTTATTTATTAAAAATGGTTTTGAAGGAAAACCTTTGGGAAATGTTTTGTTTTAAACTCTCTGACCCTAAACACAAAGTTTTATGGTTTTGAAAACATATTTTGTGAACCCTATAGATTAATGCCTTATTAAAAACATTTCTACACCACATAAAATGATACCTTGTTTTAAAAATGGTTATTAGAGTGAAACCTTTTGCAAATGACTTTGGCACTTTCTAAAATGACCATTAGGTGTTTTCAAATGTTTGTGAACCTTTAGAAACCACTTTTCCAAATAAAACAACCTTTGGCATGCTTGCATGCATTATCTTGGTTCTATGATTTTATGTGATGAAATGCTTGAATGGTAGATTGAAATATTGTTTGCTTGATTGAATTGTAGTGACTTGAAGTGTGTGAACATTGCAAAGATCAAGAAGTGAACCTATACTCTACCAAGAAGGCAAGTGATGCTTCATACTTTTGTCCCATTATTTTCACTATGCATTAGTGATATTTCTAAGTAAGACTTGCATGGAATTTTGCTAAGTATAAACCTTGCTATGGGAAATCCTAGTAGATGAAACCTTAGTAGAATTTTCCTAAGTTAAGATTCCTAATACTATCATGCTTATCTTAGCTAATAGAAAACAAGGGTGGAATATATATTCACATTATGGAAAATTTCTAAGTCTGAGGACTTGTGTTTTGTTTAATAAAACAACTAAGAGAATGAATCACCTGGGTGGAATGGAAGGAATGGTTTGTTGTTGAGTGGTTCGCAAGGCCCATTTTTATGGTTTACCTTGTGTATCTCACTTGTGGATGGCCACCCAGGAACAAAGAGATTTGAGATGTCAAATGTTGAGAAGCTTCAAGTGCAGCCACTTGGCATTATGGGCTCTGCCTGGATCACATAGGTTGCTAGAACTTAGCCATTTGGACAGTTGGTGGTAGTGGGATGATAGGTTGGAACGCGTCCATTTGGTCTAAGGAAAGGCTTCTGAAAGATCTTGTCTTGGTGAAACCAAGTCTTATTGGGAAAGTGCACCACCTCTGCAGAGTGTAAAATCTAAGTACTTAGCCATGTCCCTGGCAAAGGACAATTTGAGCATCAAGACATGGAAGCTATCAAGAATCTCATCATCCAAATTTCTAAGTTAAAAGCTTGTGGTTGAACAAGGGTTAAAGGATCCTCAATCTTTGATTGGTAGATGCCTTGGGTGATTTTTGTCAAACAAAAACTTAGTGTTTTCAAATGATAAGGAAAATCTATTTTGAGCAAAGCAAGCCTAAGCTCCACTTAGCCAAATGCATATAGATGATAGACTCCACTATACTACTATAGTATCACTTGCCAATACAATTCAAATGTATTGACCCTTGTGGCTGTAACTTGTTATGTTGCAGGTTTGTTTGATTTAGTGAAGTGTAATGATTAGGATTACAAGTCTACAACCAACATGTTTGCCTGTGGCACTTTGAAGATGAAGGACCCCATGCTTATAGATATTCTGCTGCAATGTAATGTAATAGCCAAATGAGCTATGTAAGATGTAATGAATTATTTTATTCCTGGTTATAAATTTGTATTATGACCTTTGTTTCTTGATATTACATCTTAACTGTGGATGCTAGCTATTGATCCAGGGACTAGCATTGTAAACACAGGGATCTCTACCTTATTTAAGGTTGGGACCTCTACAAGCAAGGGTGATGCCGAGCCCTCCCCGAACTCCCTTGTGGCCGGCGGCTTGGCGAGGGAGAGGGAAACCTCTCCCTTGTGGGTTTCCTTTCCCTCTTCCAGTAGGACTTTGACTTTCCAAATTGGGATTTGACTTTTCAAATTAGAGTTTGACTATTCAAACTAGAGTTTGATTCCCTACTTCCTAGTCTTGGCCGAATTGACCTAGGTTACTATGCCACATGCCCCACTAGGGCATGGTGCATCCATGTACCCCCACCCCCGAGTGTTGGACCTTCTAGAACCTTCCAGAACCTTCCGGTGAAAACACCAAAAACATTTCTGATCCCGGAATTGGACTTTCCTTATATGAATCATATTCTCCGGACCATTCCAGATCTCCTCGTGATATCCTGGATCCAATCTGAGACTTCGAACAACATTCGATCTCCAACTCATATTTCATATCTACTAAACAACATCGAATCCTTAAGTGTGTCTCCCTACGGTTCATGAACTATGCAGACATGATCGACACACTTCTTCGATCAATAACCAATAGAGGAATCTAGAAATTCATATGGATCCCACATATTTCTACGATGACTTTGTGATCGAATGAACCATTTACATACGATACCAATTTCCTTTTGTCTCGTGATACTTTACTTATCCGAGGTTTGATCGTCGGTATCTCCAATACCTAGTTCAACCTCGTTACCGATAAGTACTCTTTACTAGTTCCGTGATATGTGATCCCTTGTGACCTAGTCAAAAGCTTGCAAGCCAATTGGATGACATTCCACCGAGAGGTCCTAGATTATATCTATCCATCATATGGATGGACAAATCCCACTCTTGATCCATGTGCCTCAACACATACTTTCAGAATACTCAATGCCACCTTTATAACCACCCAGTTACGAAGTGGTGTTTGATGTCATCAAAGTATCCATCCAGTGATGTTGATTAACATGATCCCATGGTCGAAGGATTTAGGTTACTATGTATTTGAAAGCTTATAGCAAACAAACTTTTAAATGACTTGATCGTATGCTAAACTTAACTATAGGAGTGTGTTCATCACATCATTCTCCTAATGATATGACCTTGTTATTAATAACACCTTATGTTCATGATCAGGAAACTATGATCATCAATTAATGAACAAGCTAGTCTAAGAAGAGGCTTACTAGGGACTCTTACATGTTTAAAAATCACACAAGTATTAATGTTTCCGGTTAATACAATTATAGCATGGGATGCAAACATTCATTATAAACACAGAGATATAATAATAAAAACTTTTATTATTGCATCTTGGGCATATCTCCAACAATCTCCCACTTGCACTGGAGTCAATAATCTAGATTACATGGTAATATAACTAACACCCATGGAGTTCTGGTGTTGGTCATGTTTTTCCATAGGGAGAGGTTTATTCAATGAATCTACCACATTCATATCTGTGTGTACTTTGCAAATCTTTATGTCACCTTCTTGGACATGCTCGTGAATATCATGAAAACCTAGCTTGATATGCTTCAGCTTCTTGTGTGACCTTGGCTCCTATGCATTGGCTATGGCACCCATGTTGTCACAGTAGATGGCCATTGGGTCCAATGCACTAGGAACCACACCAAGCTCCACAATGAACTCCTTCATCCAAATCGCCTCTTGTGAAGCCTCTGAAGCAGCTATGTATTCCGATTCAGTTGAAGATCTCTCCACAATGCTTTGTTTAGCACTCCTCTAGCTCACTGCTGCACCATTCAAAGTAAATACATATCCAGATTGTGATTTAGAATCATTTGTATCAATGTTCGAACTAGCATCAGCGTAACCATTTAGAACCAGTTGTTCATCACCCCCATAATAAAGAACCATATCCTTAGTCCTTCTTAAGTACTTTAGGATATTTTTGACCGCTATCCAGTGATCTACTCCTGGATCACTTTGATATCTGCTAGTTAAACTAACATCATATGCAATATACGGTCTTATACATAGCTAGGCATACATGATAGAACCAATGGCTGACGCATAGGGAGTCTTGTTCATCTTCTCTCTATCTTCTGCCATAGCTGGACTTTGAGTCTTACTCAAGGTCGTATTGGGCAACATGGGCAAGAACCCTTTCTTGCTTTCTTCCATTCCAAACCTCTTTAGAACCTTGTCCAAATATGTACTTTGTGAAAGCGCTATTAAGCGTCTTGATCTATCTCTATAAATCATGATGCCTAATATGTATGTAGCTTTTGCCAAGATCCTTCATTAAAAAACTATTATTGAAGTAGTCTTTGACACTTTGAAGTTCTATATCATTCCCAGTCAAAAATATTTCATCTACATATAGTACTAGGAATGCTACAGAGCTCCCACTCACTTTCTAGTAAATACAATCTTCTCCATAAGTTTGTATGAATCCAAAACTTTCGATTAACTTGTCAAAACATTGATTCCAACTTCGGGATGCTTGCTTTAATCCATAAATGGATCACTGAAGTTTGCATACCTTGTTAGCATCTTTAGGATCGACAAAACCTTTGGTTTGTACCATATACAACTCTTATTCAATGTCTCCATTGAGGAATGTCATTTTGACATCCATCTATCATATCTCATAATCGTAATATGCAGCGATTGCTAACAAAATCCTCATAAACTTTAGCTTTTCTACCAGTGAGAAAGTCTCATCGTAGTCAACTCCTTGAATTTGTCGGAAACCTTTCGCAAGAAGTCGAGCTTTATATAAGGTTACATTACCAGCAGCATATGTTTTCTTCTTGAAAATCCATTTGTTCTCAACAGCCTTGTGGCCATCCGATAAGTCCACCAAAGTCCACACTTGGTTTTCGTACATGGATCCAATATTGGATTTCATGGCTTGTTTCCATTTGTTGGAATCTAGGCTCATCATTGCTTCCCCATATGTCGCAGGGTCATCGATGTTATCCACCAACATGACACTCATAACAGGATCATACCAATCAGGAGTGGTACGAGTCCTCGTCGACTTGTGAGGTTTAGTACTAACTTCGTTCGAAGTTTCATGATCATTATCATTAGCTTCATCTCTTATTGGTGAAGGCGGCATAGGAAAATTTTCTGGGGTTATGCTACTCTCAAGTCCGAGAGAAGGTTCGACAACCTCGTCAAGTTCTATGTTCCTTCTAGTCACTTCTTTCAAGAGAAACTCCTTCTCGAGAAAGGATCCATTCTTGGAAACAAAGATTTTACCTTCGGATATATGATAGAAGGTATACCAATAGTTTCCTTAGGGTATCCTATGAAGACGCATTTTTCCTCTTTGGGTTCAAGCTTGTTGGGCTGTAACTTATTTACATATGCTTTGCAACCCCAAACTTTAGGGAACGACAATTTAGGTTTCTTATCAAACCACAATTCATACTATGTCGTTTCAACAGATTTATATGGTGCCCTATTTAAAGTGAATGCGGCTGTTTCTCATGCATAACCCCAAAATGATAACGGTAAATCAGTAAGAGACATCATAGAATGAACCATATCTAAGAGATTTTGATTACGACGTTCGGACACACCATTACATTATGGTGTTCCAGGCGGTGTCAATTATGAAAGTATTATGCATTTCTTTAAATGCTCACCAAACTCGTAACTTAGATATTCACCTCCACGATCAGATTGTAGAAATTTAATCTTCTTGTTACGTTGATTCTCTACTTCACTTTGAAATTCCTTAAACTTCTCGAAAGTTTCGGAATTATGTTTCATAAAATAGATATACCCATATCTACTCAAGTCATCCGTGCACCGTGCGATGCCACTACGAGAAATGTGGTAATTTTTGACCCTCCACATTAGTCACTAGATGGTCATAGTTCTTAATTTGTGACCTTCTTGTGACCAAAAACCGATGGTCAAAAGCTGAGAGTCACTGACGGACAATAAAGACTTTTTTTGTGCATTGGTCATAGACTACTATGACCAATATAGATGGTCATAGTTTCTATGACCAATTTTTTAGTCACTGGCTATATGGCATGTCCATGTGGGATCCTACGTGGCCAATCCTACGTGGTAGATTTGTGACCAAACCAGATGGTCATGGATCGAAATCAGCCCAGTCTAGTTTAGTACTTTACATGGGCCAAGCCCAAGAATATTTTTGTTTTATTTGGGCCTTGGCCTTTTAATGGTTCATTGCTTGTTTGGGCCATAGCGTCAATTTTAGCATAATTATTCTCATTTTCTAAAATGTCTTTCCTAATTTTATTTGGGCCCTGTCCTTTTAAGAGCCTAGATGGTACATGGACCCTTGTTCGGTACAGGGACCCTTTTTCTTTCATTATTTTTCTGGTTGGTCCACTTGTCATACATTTTAAGAGTAAATAAGCAACATTTACTCGAGAAAATCATAATACCACATGCCATATTTTTCTAAAAATGACAACATCAATGTGAAAACATTACAATAATACAATTTACAAAACATTACAAAAGTCAGATCATCTTAAGCACATCCTAAGCATGCAGACAACTTTTCATCTTACTGCCTACAGGGACTGACTTTACTTCATCAATACAATATTATCATGGTTGGAAGAATGGACTTGAAACTGCATAAACAATAAATGTACGTCCTTTAGTACAGCAGCCAATGCTAACTGTCTTAGCACCATCAGTCGTCGAGCTTCGGGTGCCGCCGATCGTCGAGCTTCGGGCGCCGCCGATCGTCGAGCTTCGGGCTTCTCTTCCTCCACACGCACTCCGCCACTGCGCCTTCCTTGACATGTTGAAATATATTAGCCAATCTGGGATGCAAATAAAATATAAGCCTTTTCGTAGTAGTAGTGCCAAGTTTACATTCAAAAATAAAAGTTAAAATATTAAACAATTAAAACAGCAGCATCCCTATACATACAACAAATCGATTTATTATGTTTTCATGTCTCTGGATAAACAAATAATACATTCTTAATGACAGGTGTACAAAGTTCAACAATCGAGCGTATCAAACTGGAACAAATATTAAACTGGAACTTAGTTATGAATATCAAGGAAAAGATAAGATAAATTTGGCTTGGCAGCTATATCAGGATTTGTAGGGCAATATCTATTTAAACCCAAAATTTTAAATTTAGTATAATACTGAAACCAAAAACCATCAGAATCTTTTCATAGTATTGTACTACTGTAGCTATACACACAAACACTTTGCAAGAGATAGATGAAGCCGTATACACAAACACTTAACAAAGAAAGCATATAATAAAGGAATGAAGTTTTGCATGCATTGAAGCACACTATAATAAAGGAATGAAGTGCTGCATGCAAGAGAGGAATGAAGTACATAGCTGAATTTAATCCCCTGTTACTGGAAGCACACTAGATACCCTCAATTAGATAAATACTAATAACAAATGGAAGTATTACTAATAGTAGTAGAAGTGAGTATATTCTAAAACAAGAATCATACCCACAAGCCCCAGGCTATATAAACCTGGAGTACAAGCTCAACTAAGATGCATGATCTTGACCTCTACTAACCCAGCTCCAAGCAACCTTCGAGCAGATAAGCAATAGTCTCTGATACATGCACAGAAACAAATAGGTCAACAAATTAAAAAGCAACCTATAATCAACTTGTATCAAGAGGTTATGCGTGTATCAAATATACAAATAGATATATGATGGTTGAGAGGTTATTATTGTATCAAATCAAGAATCAAGATATTCTAGGTTTTGGCACAAGGTTTTCAAGCATCTCAAGTTGGTACATATCATGTCACAGCTATAATAGAGACCAACATATTATGAGCATATATGATAAGCACACAGATAGTATCACAACATATCTACAATGATTGCTTGAACTCAGACCCTGCACACTCAACACTAAAACTTTAAATAAGCATTCCATTAATCTGAAGTTTGGTCTATAACAAATGTGTGGAACATAATAGTGGATGTCCATCATGACAGTAATAGCACCAAGTAGAAGCTAACATTGAAGCCTGAAAATTCATCATGCATTTTAGCTAGCAAGATTGCCACAATCAGGACAAAGTACTTACAATCCATCTGACACATTTACTAGCTAAGGAATAATATGAAATCAAGGTTATATCATACTACTAATTTAATCTGCATAAGTTACAGTTTCTCAAATCTGAACCAAGACCATGTCACATAGTGAAAAGATAATGTACTAAGAATAACGACCATTTTTACCAAATAACACCCATGCACGCTGATGCGCGCACCCGGTGTGGTCTTGGGACGCTTCGTTGGAAACCCCAAGAGCAAGGTATGATGCAACACAACAGCAAGTTTCCCTCAGTAGAGACCGAGGTTATCAAACCATAAGGAGGAAGGAAACGTCTCAAAGGTGTTTCAAGCAACGTGGAAACCTGCAAAACACAAACTCAAGACTTTTCCCCAATGAATCAGTGAGGTTGTCAATCTCACCGGTTTGCTGTAACAAAGGATTAACTGTATGGTGTGGAAGGTGATGATGGTTTGCAGCAAGTAAACAAGTAACAGTGGAAGATGTATCAATGGTAAAGATTGGACCGGGGTCCATAGTTCACATAGACCGCCATCCAACTGCATATATGACTAGTCGTCCACCTTCAGGTTATCATCCGAACCCCCTCCAGTATTAAGTTGCAAGCAACAGACAATTGCTTTAAGCAAAGTGTGTAAGGTAAACAATCCACTTGTTCCATGAACAAGAGACCGTTGTTTGCTCCCTAGTGGCAACAACACATCTACAACCGAAGAGATTTCTGTCACTTCCCTTGGAAACTAGAGTCATGAACCCACTATCGAGCATAAATACCCCCTCTTGGAGTCACTAGCAACTACTTGTCCAAGATAGCTACTAACAACGGAGAGCATGCAAGATCACAAACAACAGAAGCATGATAGAATCAATAAGACAAAACCATTAATCAATCTGACATAGTAATCTCAATATCCATCGGATCCCCGCAAACACAACATGCATGATTACAAATAGATTAGATCTTGATCATGAACGGAGCTCACAAGACCTATACATGAAATCACAAGGAGGAGATACAACCATCTAGCTACTACATGGATCCGTAGTCCAAGGTGGAACTACTCATGCTTCATACTGGAGAAGAAGGCCTCCGGGATGATTTCCCCTCCGGCAAGGTGCCGGGAAGAACATCAGATCCCCCCAATGTAGGGACGATGGTGGCAGCGGATGTAGACGGTTTCGTGGAGTTTTGATTGGGTGCCTAGGATTTCTGCATCGGGGGCTTCTTATAGGCAAAGAGGCGAGGCAGGGGCCGCCAGGGGCCCACACCCTCCCTAGGCGCCGGCCAGGCTTGGCCGCGCCCAGGGGGTCTGGCCACGCTGTGGCGCCCCTTCGTCTCGTCTTATGGATTCGTGTCGCCCAAGGTAAAATATTGACTTCCGAGAATATCGATTTTCTGCCTTTTTGGAACCAAAAGCAGAAGAAAACAGGCAACTGGCACTGTGGCAACTTGTTAATAGGTTAGTCCCTGAAAACATATAAAAACACATCAAAGTGTATACAAAGCAAAGCAAAGTAGATACTAAACAAGCATGGAACCTCAAAAATTATAGATACGTTTCCGACGTATCAAGCATCCCCAAGCTTAACTCCTGCTCGTCCTCGAGTAGGTAAGTGATAAAAGAATAATTTTTGAGGTGACATGCACCTTCACAATAAAGCTCAAACCATTTGCAAGCATTGAAAGCTGGGATCAAAGAACTCTAAACATGTGCATGAAAGATGTAGTTCTAACAATAGGACAAAGTAACTATAGTTGCAACATGAAAGGATACAAACAAAGATCATGAATAACATGCATTGAAAAACGTTTGTTTGTTTCACATATATAAAACATATCATAGTGGCATTCAACTTGTCCCTCATGGAGTAGCAAATAAATGCATAGGACACCTTCAAAGTTCATAAGGGTGACTAGATACAAATAGCACAAGAACAAGTAACACAATAATATGCATCAATCAATAAGTTTTGGGACACTGCACATAGAACTAAGAATGGAAATTATGCTCTCTTAATGGTGCCTAAAGGTAGAAGGTGGAGACTCAAGATAGTGGTGGGATAAAGGCCCTTCATAAAGGGAAGCAGGGATTTCAAGTTTCAAAAAGAGCTTCCAAAAATTATGGTACTTGTTAGCTTTCAGTCCTCATTGCCCCTATCATAAGCATCTTGAAGTGATTAAGGTTAAAGTGAACAAACTAAGGAGTATATGCTTGACAAAGTATAAGTTGGAAATCTCATGTCCCTTGAATATGAGGGCCACACCTCATGCTACTCAACTTCATTCACATGTAAGTTCTTGTCACTGTAAGTATTTGCATATCATTGAGAACTGCCAACGGGTACCCCTTGGGTATCCCCTTTTACAAATTGGAATCACCAATTTTGGCTCTTTAAATAAAAATATATGGGTTTTATAAGGCAAAGGAAGAAATAAATAAATAAGGAATAATTAAAAGCCAAATTAAAACTTGGCCTAACCCATAAGCAAATGGAATAAATTTAATCCAAATGCAAATAAAATAAAAGGATAAACAATATTCAAATAAAATTATATGGCATTAACCAAATTCCATTCTATTAAGTAAAGACAAAATCCCTAATAGAAATGATTAATTAAATCATGGGAAAATAATAAATGGAATTTGCCCAAGTGGAATAAAAGTTATTTAAATTAACTTTAATGAAATAAAAGAATCATTTAAATAAAATTTATATGGATTTAATACCATATTGAATATTATTTGACTGAAGGGAAATACCCAATTTAAATGATTAATAAAACATATTAAAATAATTCAAAAAGAATTATTTAACACCCTATTGAATAAATAAAACTTACTAAAAAGGGTTTGATAAATATTTGAATTTAAAACAGAAAGTTAAATCATTTGAATAAATAATATGGATTAGAATCATATTTAAAATCCTATTTAATAAAGACAAAATGTCTATTTAAAATAAATAACAAACCATGTGTAAATGAAATAATTATTCTTAAATGGACTTAAAATACATGTTTAAAACAGCATGGAAACATACAAAATATTTGGAAAAGTTTTGAGAAAGGAATGTGAATTCAAATGGTAGTTTGAATTCTAAACAGAAAATCAAAATGGAAAAAGAAAAATAAAACAGAGAAGAAAAAATAGGAAAGAAAACAACCCAGCCTAGCAAAGCCCACCAGGCCCAACAGCCCACCTCTCTCCCCCTCGAATCGTTTTCCTTTTCCACCCAGACCCGCACCTGCGCAGTAAATGACCACTGGACCCCACTGTTTCCCTCTCTCTCTCTCTCGCTGCCAACGATGCCCCACCCTTCAGTCGTCTTCCTCACCCCGCGACTGGTTCTTTCCTCCCGCGGCCGTTCTCTGTCAATTAATCTCTCGCGTGAATACACATCAATGCCGCGTGATTCTTGCCCCCTGACCACGCCCATTGAACCGCCCACGTCTTCCCTTCTTTTCCCCTCGGTCGCCAACTCCCCTCTGCCTCCAGGCTGCTCGGAATTTGCTCGAGACCTCCCTCTGCTCCGACGAGCTCCAACTCCGATTCCGGCCAGCCCCCATCACCCCATCGCCCCTAGATCAATCGAACACATTCCCAGTGTCCACCGCATCTCCCCATGCCATCCACTCTCCCGCGTGTGCCCCCTATCGACGACAACGTCATCGCCTGAACGCCACCGCCTCCTGCTCCAACTCCGGCGAGCTACTAACGCCAGCCCCGAGCACCCCTCGAGTTCTGGTGAGTACCCCTACAACCCCCGAGACCAAGCGCATCCTCCAGATGCTTTCCCTCTCTCTCACATGCATCCCAGGCGCTCGTCTTCGACCACGGCAGTGCGTGCCCGACGCAGACACGAACTCCGGCGAGGAATCCCTGACGACCCCATGCGCCCCTCGACAAACCGCGACCACCTCAAGCTTCAGCGTGATGCGGCAAACTCAGTAAGAATCTTCTCTCTCTCCCACGCTTCCTGTACTTGTCGTACTACCACTGGCAGACCGCTCCACCGCCAACCGTCGTCGAAGCGCAAACCAGTTCATGGTCAGTGCGATGATGAGCGTTAGATCCCGATCCAGCGGATAGGATAGATTGACTAACCGAAGGGGTACGATCGATTCTGTGCCGCACGATTTGTTTTAAATCCAACGCTCCATGTAGCGCGATCCTCACGAATCGGTATCAGCGAATCAGAACATGACGCGTGGCCCGTAGTTTGTTTTAAAAACAGAAAACATGTCTATTTCATGATAGATTTGAAAAATTCATAACTTTAAATATACAGTCCAAGTTTTACAAATTTTATATAAATGGAATCATCAAAAATAGTACTTTCCAACCATGCACTTTTTTAGTGATTTGCTTCTGAAACATTAGTTGTTTTTACAGAAACATGTGTAGGCATATTTTGTGTATAAAATTCATTCTAAAAATATATTTAGGGTAAATATCTTTTGTAAATGGATTGTTTTGAACCTAATGACCATAGAAACCAACTTGTAGATTTAAAAGTGTATTTTGTGAAGCTAAAGAATAAATCTTTGAATTAAAGCATTTCTAGTTAAATAAAAATGTTGTTTATGTTTTAAAAATGCTTTTTGAGTAAAACCTTTGGAAAATGATTTGATTTAAACTCTCTGACCCTAAACACCAACTTTTTGGATTTAAAAATATATTTGGTGAACCCTATAAAATTATTACTTTGTTTAAAGGCATTTCCAACAAAATAAAATATTGCTTTGATTTAAAAATAGTTTATAAGTAAATCTTTTGCAAATGGTTTTAATATTAAACACTTGACATTAAAACACTAACATTTGTATTTAAAAATATATTTGGCTAACACTAGAAATTATTATTTGAATAAAATCATTTCTAGCAAAACAAAATGAATTAAAGTGGCCATTTTCACTAACTTGACTTAAAATGGTTTTGCCACTTTTGTAAATGATCAATAGGTGTTTTAGAATGTTTATAGCGTAATAGAAACCACTTATCCAAATAAAAAATCTTTGGCATGCTTGCATGCATTGCTTGAATGGTAGATTGAATTTGTGCCTTGATTGAATTGTAGTGGAATTTGAAGAGTATGACTATTGCAAGATCAAGGAGTGAACTTATATTCTCTACCAATAAGGAAAGTGGTGCTTCATACTTTTGTCCCATTATTTTCACTATGCATTAGTGATATTTCAAAGTAGGACTTGCATGGAATTTTCTAAGTATAAACTATGCCATGGGAAATCCTAGTAGATGAAACCTTAGTAGAATTTTTCCTAAGTTAAGATTCCTACTACTATCATGCTTAGTTTAGCTAATAGAAAACAAGGGTGGATTATATTCATGCTATGGAATATTTCTAAGTCAAGGACTTATGTTCTGTTTAATAAAACAACTATGTGAATGAATCACCTGGGTGGAAAAGGACTTGCATGGATGGATTTTTGTTGAGTGGTTACCAGGGCCCATTTTTCAATGGTCTACCCTGTGTATCTCACTTGTGGAATGCCACCCAGGAACTAAGAGATTTGAGATGTCAAATGTTGAGAAGCTTCAAGTGTAGCCACTTAGCATTATGGGCTCTGCTTGGATCATATAGGTTGCAATAACTTAGCCAAATGGACAGTTGGTGGTAGGGGATGATAGGTTTGGAGCGCGTCCATTTTGGTCTAAGGGAAGGCTTATGAAAGATCTTGTCTCGATGCATGTTGAGTCTTGTGGGGAAAGTGCACCACCTCTCGAGAGAGTAAAATCTATGTACTTAGTCGTGTCCTTGGCAATGGACAATTTGAGCATCAAGACATGGAAGTTATCAAGGATCTCCTCATACCAATTTCTAAGTTAAAAACTTATGGTTGAACAAGGGTTAAAGGATCACCAATGTCTATTGGTTGATGCCTTGGGTGATTTTGACAAACAAAAACTTAGTGATTTCAAATGATAAAGGAAACCTATTTTGAGCAAAGCAAGCCTACGCTCCACTTAGCCAAATGCATATAGATTATAGATACTACTATTATACCATAGTATCACTTGCCAATACAATTCAAATGTATTGACCCTTGTGGCTATAACTTATTATGTTGCAGGTTTGTTTGATGTTAGTAAAATGTGTTGATTAGGATTACAAGTCTACAACCAACATGATTTCCTGTGGCACTTTGAAGATGAAGGGCTCCATGCTATATAGATATTCTGCTGCATTGTAATGTGATAGCCAAATGAGCTATGTAAGATGTAATGAATTATTTTATTCCTGGTTATAAAGTTGTATTATGATCTTTGTTTCTTGATATTACATCTTAACTGTGGATGCTAGCTATTGATCCAGGGACTTGAATTGCAATCACAGGGACCTTTACCTTTATAAAGGTGGGGCCTTACAGATGGTATCAGAGCACTGTGTTGCCTGTAGGATTGTAACCCTAGGATTGGACAAACCCCCTTAGAAAAATAGGAGTTGTATTTCTTCCAAAACTTATTTACAAACAATCTTGTAAACTCTTTCCTCAACCTTTTGGTTTTGATTCTACATCTCTTCCTTTTCAAACTTGATGGATAAAACCTCAACATGAGCAAAGACTTCACCATATGCAAAGACCTCACCATGAGCAAAGGACTTCACTAACTCTAATGACTCAACTTCAACATCATCAAAGACTTCAACTTTATTTTCACCAAGGACTTCAACTTGGATATCACTAAGGACTATAAGTGAGACAAGAAATATTATTCAGGACTTGAAGACTAAAGAAACACAACTTAGAAGGAACCATCATCACCTTTGAAGTTTTGTGACCAAGATGCAAGAATTCTTCCAAGGAAACCATGATCTTATTCAAGAAGAAACAACTAATAAGAATGGAATGATTTCAAGAAAACCATATAGTTGGACCACCATACTAATGATTATATTAAACACACCAACTTATGCGGTGTAGCAAAAATATTTTGTTGCCTAAAATGTGCTTGAACCTTGTTGTTTGAGTGAAATGTTTGTTTGTGATTGCTTGCACATTGCTTGTGTGAATTGTGATGTGTGTGATTAGAACTTTTCCTATAGGAATCTTTTGCCTATTCTAATCCCAATCCAACCCAAACAGATGACTTCTCCAAGAAACTCCAACATCAAGAATGGTGACAACAACAACCAAGAGATGCACATGAGAGAACAATTTCTAGCAACCCAAGCCCAGTTGAATCAGATGACAATACAGTTTTTAGACAACAACAATGAGTTAGACCCAACCTCGCAAAAGTTTTTGGAAATCCAATCCCAATTGTTGCAAGGGATGACCACTCAAATGATCAACATGAAAGACAACCTTTCCCAAGGAGTTTGTGACAACAATGATGTCAAGGATGATATTATAGAAGGAACTCAAGCTTGCAATATTTGTGGAGACATGGATCACCCTTACAAAGAGCATGAAGATCAATGACCTAATTGCGAAGAGAAACATCCAACTAAACAATTCCCCACATCTCAAGTGACTTGTTTCCTATGTGAAGGAAATAATCATGTGCCTATCCAATGCCCCATCTACCCTATTGTTCAAAAAGTGAAACAAGGTGGAATGAATCAAGAGTATGGAAAAACCCATGAGGAAACAACTTCTATCAAGAAGGATGAAGACAAGGGAAAACTTCAGATTGCACCTCCATACATTAGGAATCACCTTGATGGACAAAAGAGGAAACATAGGTATTATCCAAGGAATCGTTCAAGGAACCGAGGAGACTTTCCCACCTTTGAGGTGAGATATGAAGAGCATGAACTAGAAGAACTCCTAGCTTTGGAGAAACCCAAGAAGAAGAAGAAGAATAAGGAAATTAGCCAAGTGTGGTGCAACAACTGCAAAGAGCTAGGCCATTATATATCAACTTGTCCAGAGAAGATACGTGAAGAACTCAACCTTGTCACATGTTATAAGTGTGGTGACCAAGGACATTATGCAAGCAATTGTCCATAAAAGATGAAGTACAAGACAAGCAAGCCTATGAGGGATCTCAGCCTTGTCACATGTTTCAAGTGTGGAAACAAAGGACACTATGCAGATGTTTGTCCAGAGAAGTTTCATCAAGATCCCAAGTGAGCCAAGATGTAATCTAGTTGGAAATTTTTAAGGGTGGTAGTACCCTAGTTTCCTTGAAGCCAAATTGTAACCTCTAGCCTTCCCAAATCTTGGGACGAGATTTCTTTTAAGGGTGGTAGCCTGTCACATCCCCAAATTTTCCAAATTTTGAAATGTGAAAAATAAATAAACAAAATAAATAATTGTTGAAATTTAGGGTGAAAAGAAACTTTTTACTTCTAAATGGAAACATTAAAACCCATCTTGAAAAAACTTTGAATAAAATGAAATCCAACAAATTTTAATCAAGTGAAATGCATTTATCAATAATGTGTTTTGAAATTTAAACACCTGGAAAAGCTAAACCAAAACCCTAAAACCCCAATGGAAGAAATCATTGCCAAGATATCTCTAAGACTATGAAATTGATACATATAAAAATTCAGCAACAATCATTTTAAAATGATCAAGAATGATAAATAAAAATATTATAAAACCATGGAAATTGGTTTCAATTAATTTGGAACCATAGATAAAAACTTATGAATTGAATAAGATGAAAGAAAATAATTTCCAAAGCTAATAAAGTTACTATCTAATATCCATACCAAATTGTGAGCAATTAATCCTAAAAGGATATAAAAGAATAAACAAATACTAAATAAAATTTTACAAATTGGAATCACCAATTTTGGCTCTTTAAATAAAAAGATATGGATTTTATAAGGCGGGGAGTGAAGTACAAACATTTCTACATTGTGTAATGTTACATACACAAAACGTTTTAAATCATCACTTATTTAGCTATAATGTTTATTGCATAAGTTAAATTGTGGTAAATACATATGTCCTTTTTTGCATGTGTTTGGTCTGGCCAGCATGATTGGTGACTGTGTGATTAATTTGTATATATTGGAAATACTCCTAAAAAAACTCGTGCATATGCCGTACACGAGCATCAACGACATTGTTAGGGACAGAGAGGGAGGGTTTGCTGCTTTCGAATGCTTTACTTTTCGACCAGTGGCGGCTTCTTTTTAACAAATTCGGGCATACCATGTAGCGATTTGAATGAGTCCAAGCCATTCGATAGCCTTGGATGTGGCCCAGTGTGATAACAGGAATGGGAACCCTGCCAGGATGTGGATCCTAACGTCATCACTGTTGGGGAGTCATAACTAACTGCCAATTGTAACCATGCGTCACCCCCCAGCACGGGCGAGAAGGATATGACCCAAATTCCCCTCTAGCATCGGGCGCATCTCGGGAAATGCCGATGGCGGCACCCTACTTCAACACCACCCCCGCCACCATGCCCCCCACGTGGTGATGGAGTGCATGGGGCGTTTCTCCATCGGTGGTGTGGCTTCTGCTGAGCAGTGAAGTCATAGCGGCCCTGACTTTTTGCGGGGAAATGCGGGAAGCAGTGGTATGACATAGGGGAAGGCTGCACGACACTGACCCAAACCAGATCTAGGCCATTGGGCCCCTTCCAGGCCAGCGGCAGGCTTGTCCTGCCCGTGACGGCACCAATTCCAGGAGATGGTGCTAACGGGAGCTTGATACTAGGGATGGTGGCAACAGAGAGCGACCTGTTATAGTGTGCCAGCAGGCTTTACGTGCATGGTCAAGTCCAAACGTACCCTCTTGGGAATGTGCCCCTGTGGGGGCTTTATGGGCCCACTGGACCTGACCGGACCTAGTTGGGACTGGAGTGTCATGATGCCACGTTCAGTTGACTCCTTCCTTCGATGATGGGGTAGCACGCTCCCATGCAGTGATGGTGCCACTGACAATTATTTAGGGTGCCATTCTCCTCTGTCTTATTGGCCTCGTAATGGTAGCTTTAGTGAGACAAGGATGTCGCCTTTGTGACTGTAGTGACACGTGTTTGTGGGAAGCGAGTTTGGTAGTGTCGAGGCTTCGACCTCGTGGGGCTCCTGACCAACAGCTAGCTCGAGGGTTGTGGGTAGGGCATTTAATCCATTTTAGGGTATGATATATTACATGCCTATAAATGCAGCTGGAAAAGCCATTTTAAATGATGTACAATTGCACTAAGGGAACACAAATATTCAATTAGGTCTGCAATGACTATTTTATTCTTTATGTTAACGATATTATGAAGTCATCAATATGATTTTGTGGTGTGATACATGTTAACGGATTTTTGACTAAGGTACTAGTGGTTTGGTTGATTAAAATTTTCTTGACTACATGCTCTTATGCAAATTGGGGGGTGTGCATGTTGTCCCATGTATGAACAATTATTTCTAGAATTCATAGGCATGTATAATTCACTCCCTGCTTGTTTGTACTTCACTCCCCGCTTCATATGTTTGCTTTCCCTAGACAATGATTTATGCTTGTTAAAGTGTTGCCCATTGATTCCCGCGTAAAAAAGGTGTTTACCATTTATTCATTATCCTTGAGGGTTTGTTTAA
Source organism: Avena sativa (assembly GCA_916181665.1). Classification (NCBI taxonomy): domain Eukaryota; kingdom Viridiplantae; phylum Streptophyta; class Magnoliopsida; order Poales; family Poaceae; genus Avena; species Avena sativa. The sequence goes on from OV702296.1 coordinate 331,925,150, forward strand.
CCCATGGTACTCTCTAAATATTCTTGCGAATACCTGTAGGGAGTGAAGTATAATATTGTGTAATGTTACATACACAAAACTTTTTAAATCATCACTTTTTTGGCTTTAATGTTTCTTGCATAAGTTAAATTGTGGTAAGTACATATGTCCTTTTTTGCATGTGCTGGTTCTGGCTAGCATGATCGGTGACTATGTGATTAATTTACATATTGGAAATACTCCTCAAAACAACTCGTGCATATGCCGTACACCAGCATCGACGACATTGTTATGGATGGAGAGAGGGCTTGCTGCTTTCAAATGCTACACTTTTCGACGAGTGGTGGCTTCTTCTGCACAAATTCGGGCATACCATGTATCGATTTGAATGAATCCAAGCCATTTGATAGACTTGAACGTGCCCCGGTGTGAAACTGGAATGGGAACCCTGTCGATATGTGGATCTTGACGTCATCACGGCTGGGGAGTCATAACTTGTAAGATCCCTCCTTTGTAAAGGAAAAGATCCCTGTGATTGCAATGCTAGTCCCTGGATCAATGCTAGCATCCACAGTTTAAGATGAAGTACACAGATACAAAGGTCGTTTATTACAGTCATTCCAGAGATATAACATAGTCTTTTACAACTCTTGGCCAAAGGCCTAATACAAGAGTTTATGGAATAAGTAAATAAACATAAGTCTTCATCTTCATGTGCCACAGGCAAGCATGTTGAGTGTAGACTCATGACTCCTAATCATCATCGGAGTAACCTGCAACATTACAAGTTACAGCCACAGAGGGTCAATACTTTGGAATAGTATTGGCAAGTGATACCTTAGTATATTTTAAGTGGACTAAAATACTATATGCATTTGGCTAGGTGGAGCTTAGGCTTGCATTGCTCAAAATAGATTTTTCCTTATAATTTGAAAATACTAAGTTTTGTTTTGACAAAAACCACCAAGGCATCTACCAATCAAGACTGAAGATCCTCTCAAGGCATCTACCAATCAAAGACTGAAGATCCTTGCTTGGCAAAAATACCCAAGGCATCTACCAATCAAAGACTGAAGATCCACTCAGGGCATCTACCAATCAGAGACTGAAGATCCTTTTAACCCTTGTTCACCCACAAGTTTTATTTAGAAATTGGAGTGATGAGATTCTTGAAGTTTCCATGTCTTGATGCTCAAATTGTCCTTTACCAGGGACATGGCTAAGTACTTAGGTTTTACACTCTGCAGAGGTGGTGCACTTTCCCCACAAGACTTGGTTTCCCAAGACAAGATCCTTCAGAAGCCTTTCCTTAGTCAAATGGACGCGCTCCAACCTATCATTCCCACTACCACCCACTGTCCAAGAGACTAAGTTCTAGCAACCTAAGATCATGGCAGAGCCCATATTGCCAAGTGGTTGCACTTGAAGCTTCTCAACATTTGACATCTCAAATCTCTTTGTTCCTGGGTGGCCATCCACAAGTGAGATACACAAGCCAAGTATGGCCTTGTGAACCACTCAACATAAACCATTCCTTCCATTCCACCCAGGTGATTCATTAACTTAGTTGTTTTGTTAAATAAAACACAAGTCCTCAGACTTAGAATATTTTTCCATAGTGTGTATATAAACCACCCTTGTTTTCTAGTAGCTAGGCTAAGCATGGCATGGCAACTTATCCTTAGGGAATTTTCCTAGCAATTCTACCATTCTAATCTACATAGGATTTCCCAACAAAATAAAAAGTAGCATGCAAGTCCTAACAAAATATCTAATGCAAGTATAAAATATGGGAAGGGAATATTCATGAAGATATCACTTGCCTTGGTAATGTGGAGAGTAGCACTCGTCACAATCACAATCACTAGCAAAATCTACACACAAAGTAGTAGCACACAATTACACACAAATATATATACAAACAAAGATAATATGAATGCATGCATGCATGAATCTACTAAGTGGTGATTTTTCTTGAAAACTCTACCAAACAAGTGCAAGTTTACAGAAACTAAACAAGTCACAAAAATAGCCAAGACAACTTACTTAACCCTAAAACAAAATACTAAACTAAATCTATACTCAAAAAGGCCTCAAACAAGTTTCTGCAATTTAAACCAATCTAATGGTTACTATTTGCTAAACAAAATGGATAGGCAGAAAGGTCTTGTTTTTCTGAATCCAACGGTATAAAATTTGTAAATTTTGGACGTGTGGATCCAAAGTTACAAGGGTTTGAAGTTTGCAAATAAATCTGTTTTCAAATTTCTTTTTAAATAGATCTAGTGCCACGCGTCAAGTTCTTATTCGCCCGTACCGGTTCGTGCGGATCAGTCGCTATGGAGCGTTGGATCTAGTTTGATCGCACGGCACAGGGCGCGTACCTCTTCGGGGCTTAAGTGATCTATCTGATTCGTTCGATCCAGATCTAACGGCTGCTACTGCCTGGTCACAGATGGGCGGCGCTGCGCGGTGGTTAGCGGCGGCAGAACGGTCGGTCGACGACGTTGCCGATGATGCAGGAGGTGAGGGAGAAAGGGGAGTTGCTCACCGGGCTCAGGGGGTCACGGCGATGCTCGGGGAGGTGTTGGTCGAGCGAGGGGCGCTCGGGGTCTGCGTCAATTCCTCACCGGAGTTCGTCTGGCGGCGGTTGGCTCTGGTTGCTGTCGAGGTCGACGCTGCAGATCACGCGGAGGCAAACAGAGGGCAAGGTTAGCTGCGCAAGGTCAGTGCGGTGACGCGTGCGTGAAAGAGAAGAGGAGGGGCGGTCTGGACTTACCACTAGAGCTCGCCGGAGTTCGTGCAGAAGACGGTGGCGGCCAGTCGTTGAGGTTGTCGGAGCTACGGTTCAAGCGAGGGCAAACGAAGTGTGTTAAAAGAAGCGCAGAGGCTCACTGAACCAGTTTGCAAGAACGAGAGGCAGAGGGGAGCTCAGAACTCACCGGAATTTGCCGGCGCAGTCGTCGGAGACGGCGGGGCTACAGAGAGTAATACACGCAGCCTGGTGGCGTTCTGGGTTCGGGGTTTGAGGGAGAAGGGAGAGGGGGCACAGGGGGTTCATATAGCCTGGTCACGAGCGAGAATTACTCGGCCATTGAATCGAATTAACGCCGCGAATTAAACACAGAAAACGGCCGCGTTGATTTGGGGATGAACTGGTCGTGCGGGTGGAGACGATGCTGACGTGGAGAAGGCCCGCTTGTCAGCGAAACGCGCGGAGTGGAAGTGGGGTCTGGCTGTCAGCGTCTGTTTGCGTGTGCTCGCGCGTGAGAGAAGAAAAAGACAATCCCGGGTGGGCTAGTTGGGCCTGTTTCACTGCTGGGCCAGATTCCAGCCGCGCGGCCCTTTTCTTTTGTTGGCTTCTTTTCTTTTTCTAAATTCAATTTCTGGAATGATTTTGATATGAATTCAAATCCTTTTGAATTCAAACAGCTTTGGGAATTTTTGCAGGGTTCTGTGGTCTCAAAAACAGTCAATTAACCAAGTGGTCACCTTGCTAGGGCTTGGTCAAGCTTGGGCTTCAAATAAGCAGAGACTTTGTCTCTAGTTTGCAAATGTTTGAATTAGGATTTTTGAAATTATTCCTAAATTGGAAACTTGGGTTAAATGCTACACCTAGTCTTTCCAACAATGGTGGCAAGCAAACCAGTTCCTACACAATCCAATCTCAAAGGGTGATGGCCAATTGAGATAAATTGTTCACATGAAATCATAGCTCAAACTTCTGTCTCTAAATGATTTTGAGAAAAACCCTAAATGAATGAGGAATGCAAGGATGATATGAATGAGTTTTGAAATATGATTTTTAGGATGTTACAAATCTAACCCCCTTAAGAAGAATCTCGCCCTCGAGATTCGGATTGGCTAGCAAATAGGTGAGGGTGGTCTTTCCGAAGATCATCTTCTCTTTCCCATGTTGCTTCTTCTTCGGAATGGTGATTCCATTGTACTTTGCAAAATCTGATTGTTTTTGTCCTTGTGACTCTTTCTGTGGTCTCAAGAATCTTGACAGGCTTTTCTTCATAGGTGAGATCACTTCCTAGTTGAACTTCTTCCAAAGATATGGTATCCTTTAAAGAAGATTCTTCCATTTCTGGGTGACATTTCTTGAGCTGGCTCACATGAAAAACATTATGGACTGCGAATAAAGATGTTGGCAGTTCGATTTCATATGCAGCTTCTCCCTTGCGACTTAGAATGTTGAATGGTCCAACATATCTTGGCGCCAACTTTCCTTTGACTCCAAATCTTTTCACTCCACGGAGTGGTGATACTCTAAGATAAGCTCTATCCCCAACTTCGTAGGTGACTTCTCTACGCTTAGCATTTGCGTAGCTTTTCTGTCGAGACTGTGCTATCTTCAACCTGTCTCTAACCAATTTGACCTTTTCTTCGGCGTCTTTGATAAGATCTGGTCCAAACAAACTTCTTTCTCCCACACCATTCCATAGCAATGGGGTGGTACACTTTCTTCCGTATAGAAACTCAAATGGTGCCATCCCAATGCTAGATTGGTGACTGTTGTTGTAAGAAAACTCTGCGTAAGGCAGACTTTCATCCCAACTTGCTCCATAGTCTAGGGCACATGCCCTCAACATGTCTTCAAGAATTTGATTAGTCCTTTCTGTTTGTCCATCAGTTTGAGGATGAAAAGCAGTGCTGAATTCCAACCTCGTTCCTAAAGATTCATGAAGATGTCTCCAAAAGTGAGAAGTGAATTGAGTTCCTCTATCAGATACAATACTCTTTGGCACTCCGTGAAGGCATACAATTCTGCTCATGTAGATTTTGGCTAACTTTGCACTGGTATAAGTTGTCTTTATGGGTATAAAATGAGCCACTTTAGTTAGGCGATCCACTACTACCCATATGGAATCATACCCTGACCTGGTCCTTGGTAATCCGGTAATGAAATCCATACCAATATTTTCCCACTTCCATTCAGGAATAGGCATTGGTTGAAGCAAACCTGCTGGTTTCTGATGCTCTGCTTTCACTCTACTACACACGTCACACAAAGCAATGTGTTCGGCGATGTTCCTCTTGAGGTTATTCCACCAAAATCTTTCTTTCATATCCATGTACATTTTGGTGTTTCCCGGATGAATAGAATACGGAGAGTTATGGGCTTCTTGTAGAATCAGTTTCCGCAATTCCGGATCTTGTGGAACACAAATACATTTCCCGTGCCATAAAGTGCCTTGTTCGTCCATATGGAAACTTTTAGCTTTTCCTTGGCTAATCCTTTTCCTAATCTCTTCGATTTCTTTATCTGTCTTTTGGGCTTCTTTAATCTTATCCAACAGAGTGGGTTGAACATCCAAAGACATGAGATGTCCTTCTGGCACAATCTCCAACCTGAGTTCCTTGAATTGCTTACACAAGTCATCTGGCAATTCACCTTTGGTAAGGCCATTTACAAATGCCTTACGACTTAGAGCATCTGCTACTACATTTGCTTTACCAGGATGGTACTGCAAACTCAAGTCAGAATCCTTGATAAGTTCTAGCCATCTCCTTTGTCTCATATTGATTTCCTTCTGGGTGAAGATATACTTCAAACTCTTATGATCGGTGAATACTTCACAACGTTTTCCCAAAAGGTAATGTCTCCATGTTTTGAGTGCATGGACAACAGCGGCTAACTCTAAATCATGAGTAGGATAGTTTACTTCATGAGTTTTGAGTTGTCTCGAGGCATAAGCCACAACTTTTCCGCCTTGCATAAGTACGACACCTAATCCTTGATGCGAAGCATCACAATACACTTGGAAATCCTTTTCTAAATCTGGTAGGCACAGAACTGGTGCTGACACAAGTCTCTTCTTTAATTCTTGAAAGCTGAGTTCACAACCTTCAGACCAAACAAATTTCTTATCCTTCTTTAACAATTCTGTCATTGGTTTAGCAACCTTTGAAAAAAATTCTATGAACCTTCTGTAGTAACCCGCTAAGCCAAGGAAACTACGAACCTCTTTTACATTCTTAGGGGATTCCCATTCTGTCACAGCTGAAACTTTAGCAGGATCAACTGCTACACCATCCTTTGTCATAACGTGACCAAGAAATCCAACTTCCTCTAACCAAAACTCACACTTGCTGAATTTGGCATAAAGCTTATGTTCTCTTAGTTTCTCAAGTATCAAGCGTAGATGTTTTTCATGCTCTTCCTTGCTCTTGGAGTAGACTAAGATGTCATCGATGAAAACGACAACGAACTTGTCGAGAAATTCCATGAACACTTTGTTCATCATATTCATAAAGTATGCTGGAGCGTTGGTTAAACCAAAAGGCATCACAGTGTACTCATACAATCCATACCTTGTGGTGAAGGCTGTTTTAGGTATGTCTTGCTCTCTTATCTTGAGTTGAAAGTAGCCTGACCGAAGATCAATCTTCGAGAACACACAAGCTCCTTCTAGCTGATCAAACAAGTCATTTATTCTTGGCAAAGGATATTTGTTCTTGATGGTTACCTCGTTGAGAGAACGGTAATCTATGCATAATCTTTGAGTTCTGTCTCTCTTTTCTACGAACAAAACTGGAGCTCCCCAAGATGAAGAACTTGGCTGGATGAATCCTTTCTGTAATTGTTCTCCAAGTTGTTTCTTGAGTTCCTTAAGTTCGTCAACTGACATTTTATAAGGCCTCTTTGCTCTTGGTCCAGAACCTGGTACCAAATCTATTATAAACTCCACATCTCTATCTGGTGGCATTCCTGGTAACTCTTCCGGAAACACATCCGGATATTCACACACAATTGGCACACTGTCCATGCTAACCCCCTTAAGAGAATTCAGCTTACTCCCTTTAGATTTAAAATTGGACTTAAATTTTATCCTCTTACCTTCAGGGGTTGTGAGTAAAACTGTACGATTGGCACAATCTAGTACTCCCTCATACTTAGCCATCCAATCCATTCCCAAAATCACATCCAATCCTTGGGAATTTAGGATTATTAGTTTTACTGGAAACTTATGTTTTCCGATCTCTATGACTAGATCCCGGCATCCAAGACTCACTATCATATCTCCTCCCGGAGAGCTAACTTTTATCGGACACCCAATGTTTTCAGATGCAAACCCATTTCTATCAACAAATGCTTTTGATATGAATGAATGAGATGCACCAGTATCAAAGAGTACAAATGCTGAGATGGAATTAAGTCTGAACTTACCAGCAACAACATCAGGCTCTTCATAGACCTCCTCCACATTGATGTGGTTGACCTGTCCTTTCTGAAAAGGATTGGGCTTGTTAGGTCCTTCAACCTTCTTTTCAGGGCACTCATTAGCATAATGCCCCAGCTTCTTGCATTTGTAGCATTCAACCTGACTGATGTCCGTTTTAGGCTGGTTTCTACTTCCACTTCCACTTCCACTATGGTGGCTCTTATGCCCACTCTTGTGATTCTTGTACTTATCGTTGTCATGACTGCGGTGATGCTTGTTGTCATGACGGTTGTGGTTGTGGTGCTTGTTAAATTTCCCATGCTTGTGGGATCCTGAGCTGACACTATCATCATAGTGAGATCGTTTATGAGACGATCCCGAGCTGTGCTTGTCGGAGTGTTTCCTCTTCCTACTCTCGACTTGCTTCATTTTATTCTCCACAATAACAGCCTTGTCACACAGCGACTGATAAGTTGGAACATATGCCACAGACAACTGCAGATTCAGCTCATCATTCAAGCCTTCCAGAAACTTTTTCTTTCTTTTGGCATCTGTGTCAACCTCATCCGGTGCATAGCGTGCCATATTGTTGAACTCTTCAATATATTCAGCCACGCTGTGGTGGTGCTGCTTCAGGTTGTGAAACTCCTTCTTTTTCAGGCTCATCATACCTGGTGAGATATGAGTAGTACGAAAGCCATCTTCAAAGATAGCCCAAGTCACCTCATCAATAGGCGTGGTAATTTGGAAGTTGTCCCACCATGCTGCGGCTGGTCCTTCCAACAGATGTGCTGCGAACCTGACCTTTTCAGCATCCGTGCAGCCCACGGTCACTAAGTCTTTGTTCACAGAACGTAGCCAATCATTGGCCACCATGGGATCCGTCGTTCCTGAAAACTTAGCTGGCCTCAGACGCAGAAATCTGGTAAGCATGTCAAAACCTGGAGGGTTGTTGTTGTTATTATTATTGGGGTTGTTGTTATTGGGGTTGTTGTTGTTGTTCTGGTTCTGGATGAACGTCGTCATCATTTGCATAAGCTGTGTTTGCGCATTCATCATTTGTTGCATTTCCGGGGTAATGTTGGGGTTGGGGTTGGGGTTTGCGCGACGGGGAGGCATCTGTGGTTTATTCATATAGAGATAAGAATGAGATACCCTTACATGATTTATGCACAATACATTGCACAAGCAAACACATAGCATGCAACACCAGGATAAAAGCTCAACAACAAGATAACAAAAGTCTCAAGGTAAAAACACACAAGTGGCAAGCCATCCACATGTCGGATGGTCCAATAATAAGTTCACAAATAACAAGTACAGTAAATAAAGATAACTGAGTAGTCAAGTCTACTCGTCAGCCTCAATCTCCTCCTCGACAAAGGTAAGACCTGCGTTCTCCATTGCGGTCTTGTTCTCCTCGATGGTAGTGGTCAAAGAGTCGATCTTGGCCTTGAGAGCCCTCTTCTGGGAACGAAGCCTCTCAATCACTGTCTGCTGCTGCTCTAACTCGAAGTCCTTGGACTGAAGTTCCTCGGTCATATCACGGATCCTCTTGTTCCTCTCCTGGACACGTTCTCTTGACTCTTGAACTTACGGTCTTGGGTCTCGAACTTCGCCTCCATCTCCTTGACTATCTCGTCCTGCTGCGCGAAGAGCTTGTCCTTCTCGCGAAGCTGCACCTGGAGCTCGTCATTACTAAGCATGACGTTGGTCCTATCGGTATCCACGTGCCTAATAAGAGTCTCTAAGTCCTAGAGGTACAGGCGTATCGGCTCTGCTGTGACCCTCGAGTCGTCCTCAAAGTCAATGGACTCTCCGTCATCATCACTCCTTCCGAAGGCGTGGAAGTGAGTGCCTCTAACCTGTCGGGAGTGACGGCCTAACAGTCGTCCTATCAGATCCTGCATGACAACCTCCATGCCTCTCTCCCTGTCATCGTGCATAAGCTTGAAGACGATGGCCTCCGTGGTAGGCTCAGTCTGGCGTCCTGGCTGGTTCACCTTGAAGCCCCAAAGGTCCTTCCTCTCAAACTTGGTGAGTGGGTGCACCGTGATGATAGGAAGAGGGAGATCGAGTAAAGTAGTAAGCTCTACGATACGAGGACCAAAACGGGTAGCCTGGAACTCCTCAACAGTGCTGATGGCAATAGGCATCTATTTATAAGATTGAAAAAGTTAGAACAATCACAATTTAAGATAATCAAATCAACATTCAAACACATTCTTGGAACACACAAAAATCACACAAGTCATGCATACAGGAATCCATTACATCATCCAAGGTTCAAACTTATTTAAGGTATCATTTTGGAAAATAAGGTGATAGGTGGTGGTCCAACTAACGAAGTGCGTTTACAGACCTATCTCACTGGATCTGGTGGCTAACACAATGTTCCTAGTGGCAATCACCCTATCTTGTTCACATGCTTCTATCACTAAGTCTATAATATCTCCTCTTAAGGATTGGTTGGTGACTTCCAACTCTTGGGTATGTTCCTTCTCTTTCTCTAAGTCTTTTTGGAGGTTGAGCATCTTGCACTTGACTCTAGCACTTAGTTCTTTGATAGTCTTCCAAGCTGCTTCTTTTGCTGACTCAAAGAATGTGGTGTGCATAAAAGTGTTGGTGTACATGCAGAAGCCTCTTTCTTTGTGGTTGTCTTCCTTGTTTTTGTACAAGTGAAGTTGCACCCACCAATACTCCACTCCTTCCTCCATCACTGGAAAGCCCTTGTACACAGCTGCACCATGTGCTCCCATTGTCTCCATGAGGTCCTTGAGAATCTTGGGAAACTCAGTCTCACACTCCAAGGTCATGGTCATGAGTGGTCCTTTCTTCACGGCTTCGTTGATGGAGTTTATCTACAAATAGAGATGAGAATGAGAAGATTAGAAAAGTTTACGAGAAGAATAGACAAGTGTAGAAGGAGTTAAAAAAATTTCCTTAGTGGTTTCCAATCCTAGGGTCATAATCCTACAGGCAACACAGTGCTCTGATACCATCTGTAAGATCCCTCCTTTGTAAAGGAAAAGATCCCTGTGATTGCAATGCTAGTCCCTGGATCAATGCTAGCATCCACAGTTTAAGATGAAGTACACAGATACAAAGGTCGTTTATTACAGTCATTCCAGAGATATAACATAGTCTTTTACAACTCTTGGCCAAAGGCCTAATACAAGAGTTTATGGAATAAGTAAATAAACATAAGTCTTCATCTTCATGTGCCACAGGCAAGCATGTTGAGTGTAGACTCATGACTCCTAATCATCATCGGAGTAACCTGCAACATTACAAGTTACAGCCACAGAGGGTCAATACTTTGGAATAGTATTGGCAAGTGATACCTTAGTATATTTTAAGTGGACTAAAATACTATATGCATTTGGCTAGGTGGAGCTTAGGCTTGCATTGCTCAAAATAGATTTTTCCTTATAATTTGAAAATACTAAGTTTTGTTTTGACAAAAACCACCAAGGCATCTACCAATCAAGACTGAAGATCCTCTCAAGGCATCTACCAATCAAAGACTGAAGATCCTTGCTTGGCAAAAATACCCAAGGCATCTACCAATCAAAGACTGAAGATCCACTCAGGGCATCTACCAATCAGAGACTGAAGATCCTTTTAACCCTTGTTCACCCACAAGTTTTATTTAGAAATTGGAGTGATGAGATTCTTGAAGTTTCCATGTCTTGATGCTCAAATTGTCCTTTACCAGGGACATGGCTAAGTACTTAGGTTTTACACTCTGCAGAGGTGGTGCACTTTCCCCACAAGACTTGGTTTCCCAAGACAAGATCCTTCAGAAGCCTTTCCTTAGTCAAATGGACGCGCTCCAACCTATCATTCCCACTACCACCCACTGTCCAAGAGACTAAGTTCTAGCAACCTAAGATCATGGCAGAGCCCATATTGCCAAGTGGTTGCACTTGAAGCTTCTCAACATTTGACATCTCAAATCTCTTTGTTCCTGGGTGGCCATCCACAAGTGAGATACACAAGCCAAGTATGGCCTTGTGAACCACTCAACATAAACCATTCCTTCCATTCCACCCAGGTGATTCATTAACTTAGTTGTTTTGTTAAATAAAACACAAGTCCTCAGACTTAGAATATTTTTCCATAGTGTGTATATAAACCACCCTTGTTTTCTAGTAGCTAGGCTAAGCATGGCATGGCAACTTATCCTTAGGGAATTTTCCTAGCAATTCTACCATTCTAATCTACATAGGATTTCCCAACAAAATAAAAAGTAGCATGCAAGTCCTAACAAAATATCTAATGCAAGTATAAAATATGGGAAGGGAATATTCATGAAGATATCACTTGCCTTGGTAATGTGGAGAGTAGCACTCGTCACAATCACAATCACTAGCAAAATCTACACACAAAGTAGTAGCACACAATTACACACAAATATATATACAAACAAAGATAATATGAATGCATGCATGAATCTACTAAGTGGTGATTTTTCTTGAAAACTCTACCAAACAAGTGCAAGTTTACAGAAACTAAACAAGTCACAAAAATAGCCAAGACAACTTACTTAACCCTAAAACAAAATACTAAACTAAATCTATACTCAAAAAGGCCTCAAACAAGTTTCTGCAATTTAAACCAATCTAATGGTTACTATTTGCTAAACAAAATGGATAGGCAGAAAGGTCTTGTTTTTCTGAATCCAACGGTATAAAATTTGTAAATTTTCGACGTGTGGATCCAAAGTTACAAGGGTTTGAAGTTTGCAAATAAATCTGTTTTCAAATTTCTTTTTAAACAGATCTAGTGCCACGCGTCAAGTTCTTATTCGCCCGTACCGGTTCGTGCGGATCAGTCGCTGTGGAGCGTTGGATCTAGTTTGATCGCACGGCACAGGGCGCGTACCTCTTCGGGGCTTAAGTGATCTATCCGATTCGTTCGATCCAGATCTAACGGCTGCTACTGCCTGGTCACAGATGGGCGGCACTGCGCGGTGGTTAGCGGCGGCGGAACGGTCGGTCGACGACGTTGCCGATGATGCAGGAGGTGAGGGAGAAAGGGGAGTTGCTCACCGGGCTCAGGGGGTCACGGCGATGCTCGGGGAGGTGTTGGTCGGGCAAGGGGCGCTCGGGGTCTGCGTCAATTCCTCACCGGAGTTCGTTCTGGCGGCGGTTGGCTCTGGTTGCTGTCGAGGTCGACGCTGCAGATCACGCGGAGGCAAACAGAGGGCAAGGTTAGATGCGCAAGGTCAGTGCGGTGATGCGTGCGTGAAAGAGAAGAGGAGGGGCGGTCTGGACTTACCACTAGAGCTCGCCGGAGTTCGTGCAGAAGACGGTGGAGGCCAGTCGTTGAGGTTGTCGGAGCTACGGTTCAAGCGAGGGCAAACGAAGTGTGTTAAAAGAAGCGCAGAGGCTCACTGAACCAGTTTGCAAGAACGAGAGGCAGAGGGGAGCTCAGAACTCACCGGAATTTGCCGGCGCAGTCGTTGGAGACGGCGGGGCTACAGAGAGTAATACACGCAGCCTGGTGGCGTTCTGGGTTCGGGGTTGGAGGGAGAAGGGAGAGGGGGCAGAGGGGGTTCATATAGCCTGGTCACGAGCGAGAATTACTCGGCCATTGAATCGAATTAACGCCGCGAATTAAACACAGAAAACGGCCGTGATGATTTGGGGATGAACTGGTCGTGCGGGTGGAGACGATGCTGACGTGGAGAAGGCCCGCTTGTCAGCGAAACGCGCGGAGTGGAAGTGGGGTCTGGCTGTCAGCGTCTGTTTGCGTGTGCTCGCGCGTGAGAGAAGAAAAAGACAATCCCGGGTGGGCTAGTTGGGCCTGTTTCACTGCTGGGCCAGATTCCAGCCGCGCGACCCTTTTCTTTTGTTAGCTTCTTTTCTTTTTCTAAATTCAATTTCTGGAATGATTTTGATATGAATTCAAATCCTTTTGAATTCAAACAGCTTTGGGAATTTTTGCAGGGTTCTGTGGTCTCAAAAACAGTCAATTAACCAAGTGGTCACCTTGCTAGGGCTTGGTCAAGCTTGGGCTTCAAATAAGCAGAGACTTTGTCTCTAGTTTGCAAATGTTTGAATTAGGATTTTTGAAATTATTCCTAAATTGGAAACTTGGGTTAAATGCTACACCTAGTCTTTCCAACAATGGTGGCAAGCAAACCAGTTCCTACACAATCCAATCTCAAAGGGTGATGGCCAATTGAGATAAATTGTTCACATTAAATCATAGCTCAAACTTCTGTCTCTAAATGATTTTGAGAAAAACCCTAAATGAATGAGGAATGCAAGGATGATATGAATGAGTTTTGAAATATGATTTTTAGGATGTTACATAACTAACTGCCAGTTGTAACCATGCGTCACCCCCCCTTAAGCACAAGCGAGAAGGAGACGACCCAAATTCCACTCTAGCATCTCGGGCGGTGCCGTTAGCGGTACCCTACTTCTACACCACCCCCTCCACCCCATCCCCTATGGTGATGGAGTGCGTGGGGCATCTCTCCATCGGGTGGTGAGGCTTTAGCTGAGGAGTGAAGTTACAACAGCCTTGACTTTCGGCGAGGCGATACGGGGAGCAGCGGTACCACACAGGGGAAGGTTGCACGGGGCTAAGCCTAACCAGATCTAGGTAATTGGGCCCCATCTAGGCCTGTCGCGGGGTTTCCTGCCCGTGACGGCACCAGTTCCGGAAGATGGTGCTAACAGGAGCTCGATGCTGGGGATGGTGGCAAAGGAGAGCGACTTGTTGCGGTGTGCCAGCAGGCTTTATGTGCCTGATCTGGGCCTAGGCATACCCTCTTGGTAATGCTGTGCCACTACAGGGGCTTTATGGGCCTGCTAGACCCGACTGGACCTAGTTGGGACTAGTGTGTCATGCTGCCACGTTCGGTTGACTCCTTCCTTCATTGGTGGGGGTAGTACCCTCCAGTGTGGCGACGGCGCCGCTGACACTGATTCAGGGTGACATTCTCCTCTGTCCTGTTGGCCTCGTGATGGTAGCTTAAGTGAGACAAGGATGTCGGCTTCGTGACCGTACTGGCATGTGCTGGTGTGCAGCGAGTTTGGTAGTGTTGAGTCTTCGACCTCACGGGGCTCCTGACCAATAGATAGCTCGAGGGTTGTGGGTTGGGCATTTAATCCATTTTAGGGTATGATGCATGGTGGATGCTTCGTCGGGAAACCCCAAGAGCAAGGTATGAAGCAGCACAGCAGCAAGTTTTCCCTCAGTAAGAAACCAAGGTTATCGAACCAGTAGGAGGAAGGAAACGTCACACAGGTGTTGCAAACAATGTGGAAACCTGCACAACACAAACTCAAGACTTTGCCCCAACTAACAGTGAGGTTGCTCTAACAAAAGATTAACTGTATGGTGTGAAAGGTGATGATGGTTTGCAGCAAGTAAACAGTAACAGTGGAAGATGTATCAATGGTAAAGATTGGACCGGTGTCCATAGTTCACAAGAGGTGTTCTCCTTAGATAAACAAATATGGCATGCTAGGTAAACAAATTACAGTAGGGCAATTGACAGGACTGAGCAATGCATAACAATGCAATACTAGACAAAAAGATCCTATGAGATTCGATTAGGCAATACAATAATATACATAGACCGCCATCCAACTGCATCTATGACTAGTAGTCCACCTTCAGGTTATCATCCGAACCCCCTCCAGTATTAAGTTGCAAGCAACAGACAACTGCGTTAAGAAAAGTGTGTAAGGTAAACAATCCACTTGTTCCATGAACAAGAGACCGTTATTTACTCCCTAGTGGCAACATCACATGTACAACCGTAGAGATTTCTGCCAGTTCCCTGGATTAAGTAGAGGCATGAACCCACTATCGAGCATAAATACCCCCTCTTGGAGTCACTAGCAACTACTTGGCCAAGATAGCTACTAACAACAGAGAGCATGCTAGATCACAAACAACACACACATGATAGAATCAAAATAGAAAAAACCATTAATCAATCTGACATAGTAATCTCAATATCCATCGGATCCCCGCAAACACAACATGCATGATTACAAATAGATAAGATCTTGATCATGAACGGAGCTCACAAGATCTAGACATGAAAGCATAAGGAGGAGATACAACCATCTAGCTACTACATGGACCCGTAGTCATAGGTGGAACTACTCACGCTTCATACCGGAGGCTGGTATGATGAAGAAGAAGGCCTCCGGGATGATCTCCCCTTCGGCAGGGTGCCAGGAAGAGCTTCAGACCCTCCCCCCCGATCTAGGGACAATGGTGGCGGCGGCTATAGATGATTTCGTGGAATATTGATCGGGTGCTTAGGGTTTAGGCATCGGAGGCTTCTTATAGGCGACTAGGCAAGGCTGGGAGGTGGCCAGGGCGCCCACACCTTGCCCAGGCACGGGCCCACCCTGGGTCGCTCCTGGGGAGGTGCGGCCACCCTGTGGCGCCCCTCCGTCTCTCCTCTGGACTTTGTGTTCTCCTCGGTGAAATATTGACTTTGGCTTTTGTCCCGTCCAATTCCGAGAATATTTCCTTACTAGCTTTTTGGAACCAAAAACAGCAGAAAATAGGCAACTGGAACTGTGGCAACTTGTTAATAGGTTAGTACCAGAAAACATATAAAAAGCACCTCAAACTGTGGACAAAGCAAAGCAAAGTAGATACTACACAAGCATGGAACATCAAAAATTAT
Source organism: Avena sativa (assembly GCA_916181665.1). Taxonomy (NCBI): domain Eukaryota; kingdom Viridiplantae; phylum Streptophyta; class Magnoliopsida; order Poales; family Poaceae; genus Avena; species Avena sativa. The sequence continues at coordinate 331,940,972 of OV702296.1, forward strand.
AGATACGTTTCTAACATATCAGGGTATATATGATATATTACATGCCTATGAATGTAGCTGGAAAAGCCATTTTAAATTATGTACAGCTGGACCAAGGGAACTAAAATATTCAATTATGTCTGCAACAACTATTTTATTCTTTATGTTAACGATATTATGAAGTCATCTATATGATTTTTCAGTGCAATCCATGTTAAAGGAGTATTTGACTAAGGTACTAGTGGTTTCATTGTTTAAAATTTTCTTGACTGCATTCTCTTATGCAAATAGGAGGTGTGCATGGTGGCCCATGTATGAACAATTAGTTGTAGAATTCATAGGCATGTATAATTCACTTCCCGCTTGTTTGTACTTCACTCCCCACTTTGTATGTTTGCTTGCCTAGACAATGTTGTTGTAGAGGTGCCAACCTTTAATAAGGTAGAGATCCCTGTGTTTACAATGCTAGTCCCTGGATCAATAGCTAGCATCCACAGTTAAGATGTAATATCAAGAAACAAAGGTCATAGTACAACTTTATAACCAGGAATAAAATAATTCATTGCATCTTACATAGCTCATTTGGCTATCTCATTACAATGCAGCAGAAATAACTATATAGCATGGAGTCCTTCATCTTCAAAGTGCCACAGGCAATCATGTTGGTTGTAGACTTGTAATCCTAATCAACACACTTCACTAACATCAAACAAACCTGCAACATAATAAGTTATAGCCACAAGGGTCAATACATTTGATTTTTATTGGCAAGTGATACTATGGTAGTATAGTGGAGTCTATCATATATATGCATCTGGCTAAGTGGAGATTAGGCTTGCTTTTCTCAAAATAGTTTTCCTTATCATTTGAAAAACACTAAGTTTTTGTTTGGCAAAAATTCCCAAGGAACCACCAATAGAAATTGGTGAACCTTCACCCTTGTTCAACCTCAAGTTTTAACTTAGAAAATTGGGATGAGGAGATTCTTGATAGCTTCCATGTCTTGATGCTCAAATTGTCCATTGCCGGGGACACGGCTAAGTACTTAAATTTTTCACTCTGCAGAGGTGGTGCAGTTTCCCCACAAGACTCGACATGCATCGAGACAAGATATTTCAGAAGCCTTCCCTTAGACCAGAATGGACGTGCTCCAACCTAACATCCCCTACCACCAACTGTCCATTTGGCTAAGTTATTGCAACCTATATGATCCAGGTAGAGCCCATAATTCCAAGTGGCTGCACTTGAAGCTTCTCAACATTTGACATCTCAAATCTCTTTGTTCCTGGGTGGCATTCCACAAGTGAGATACACAAGGTAAACCATAGAAATGGGCCTTGTGTAACCACTCAACAAAAATCCTTCCAAGCAATACCATTCCACCCAGGTGATTCATTCACTTAGTTGTTTTATTAAGCAAAACACAAGTCCTTGACTTAGAAATATTACCTAGCATGAATATAATCCACCGTTGTTTTCTACTAGCTAAGCTAAGCATGATGGTAGTAGGAATCTTAACTTAGGAAAATTCTACTAAGGTTTCATCTACTAGGATTTCCCATGGCATAGTTTATACTTAGCAAAAATTCCATGCAAGTCCTACTTAGAAATATCACTAATGCATAGTGAAAATAATGGGACAAAAGTATGAAGCATAAATTGCCTTTTTGGCAGAGATTATAAGTTCACTCCTTGATCTTGCAATAGTCACACTCTTCAAATGTCACTACAATGCAATCAAGCAAGGCACAAATTCAATCTACCATTCAAGCAATCAACACATAGAATAATAAAAACAAAGCCATGCATGCAAGCATGCCAAAGATTGTTTTATTTGGAAAAGTGGTTTCTATTAGGTTATAAACATTTGAAAACACCAATTGGTCATTTATAAAATTGGTAAAACCATTTGATACCAAGTTAGTGAAAAAGTCCATTTAAATCATTTTTTGTTTTGCAAGAATTGATTTAAATCAAAGTGACCATTTCTAGAGTTGGGGATATACTATATGGGTATCCTCATAGCATGTCTCTTATCTGACTAACCCGGGTGGCCCATAGTCGGTAGCATGGCCTATGGCCTACTGGGCGGCCCAGTTAGGTGGATCCAGAAGGGAGGCCCATGCCGGATAAAGGAAGGCTACGATGGAGTCACCAGCGTACCCGGAGCCTTGGAGTGCAAGATACACAAGACTAGTAATAGACGGTGTAGAACTTTGTAACCTGTCTGGCTAGGACTTCTCCCTGTAACCCTAGGACTTGGCGACTATATAAGTTGGGCCTATGGGAGCCTTTAAGGCATGATAACTTAGACTTTCTAGTCACCTCGCACAGCGAGCCTAATCTCTGTAACCCGGCGTATTGCCATTATAGTGATTTATAGCAGGAGTAGGATTCTGCCACCGTTGTGGGATCTGAACCTGGGTAAGATGTGTGACCTCGTACCCGTCAACCGTCCGCCTTACCCCACGTCTCTAAACACGCACTGTGAGGACCCCTCCATGGCGTACTCATCGGCAATACCATGACAGTTGGCGCCCACCGTGGGGCAAGAGGCGCTTCAGGCTCTTCAGCGGGCGAGGACCAAGATCTTCGCGGGAATCGGCGAAACCGTAGCCATCGGTCGCGTTCTCTTCTCCGGCAACGTTCCGATCGTCCCCCCCAATGAGTTCTGGATCCCGGCGAAGACGAACCCTACGCGGTGTTCGATCGTTCCTATCAAAGACATCCACCTCTTCATCGGCGAAACCGACTCGGGCACTAGTTCCCGGGGAGTCGGAGGAGCATCAAGTCCCGCACGGACCGCCTACGGGCAGGACACGTTCGCGGAAGGATTGATGTCGGATATCTCCTCGGAGTTTGCCGGCAAAGATCGGAAAAATTCAAGACCCACCCAAACCGCCCCTGTGCAGGATATAAAGGTGGAAGATCACTACAGCTCCGTCGGCTTTGTCCGTGCGTCTGGACAGCAGAGATCCAAGTTGGACGGTGTGGTTACCATCTTCGGTCTAGCGCGTTGCATTCAGAGAGAGGGCGAAAACCCCCGCGACTACCTCGCCAGGTGGCTCCGTATACGGGTCGACCTGACCAACTACCCCAATGATGATGCTATCTATCACTTTGTGGAAGGACTGGACCATGGCATGCTTCTCCGACATTCTCTAAAACAACAGCAGGCGTCAGGACGCCTTACCTTCGAAGGCATGGTGAACACCGTCAACAACTACGCGGAGGCCGAAGCGGCAGCTCAGACAACGCTTGTGCTCATTGACGGAGCCCCTCAGATTCAGCCACCACCACCACCTCCAGTTGCCATCGTCGTAGCAGCGCCACCACCTCCAGTCATCGTCGAGGCCGTTGCACCTCCACCGCCCGTCACCGAGGAAGTCCTGGCACCCTCCGACTCTGTCATTGACGTGCTTTATGCTGATTTCAGTGCAGACTCAGAGGAAATAGACTTCAGTCCAGAAGAGTTAGACTCCGCTATGCAGGAGATGGAGGAGGAGTACTCGTGCGACGAACAAGCTAATAACACCATCATGTATCGAGGGGTGTTCGTCACCATTGGGACAGCGATGGATGAAGACCAACCCGGGCATGCTCCGCCTACGGTGCTGGATAAGGGGAAGGGGCCACTTATTGCTGCCAACAATGATCGCGCAAAGGTCATGCCTCCTCCGCCTAATCCAGTGCAGCAGCCGCAGGAACTCGGCACCGGTCCGAGCAACAACAACACCGCAAACTTTCCACCTCCAGCATCCACGTCGGCAGCATCCCATGTTACTCCAGCTAATAGAGTGATGTACGGCAATCTCCTCGTTGAGCCACTAACTGTTGATCATAACCGGAACGTGACTCAGCTTGACGAGAAGCGCCAGCAGCTGCTGGAGGAAGCGCAAGCCATCGCGGAGCAAGGCGCTAAACTAGATCGAGATCTGGTCAACGCGCAGAAGTCCATAGAAAAAGCTAGAGCAATGGAGGCCGAGTACAAGACTCTGCTACAACAGCAGAAGGCTAAGAAAGCTCCAGCTCGCGTCATCAATGATCCTGGTGTACGGCGCAACCTAGGATGGGCTCCCTCAAAGCCAGCACAGGCCAAGCCATACATTGACAGTGAAGGCAAGCAAGTGATGCCCACCCCACTCCTTAACCTCGCCATCGCCAAGACCCTTCTGGAGCAGGATAGATCGCCTGAGGCAGTAGAACAGGTCTATGACCTAGTGGCCAAGGCGGTAAAGCAGCAGGAAAAGGCCACCTCCCAGAGGCTTGAGTCTGACCCAACGCTCTACCGATCTAGCCAGTACAAACCACCAAGGGACAGATCTCCTCAAGATGTCGGATCACGGACGGGTTCATCAGAATGAAGACGGAGGGATGTGCGCAACAGGAAGGATGCTATCCCCATATCCTCCGACCACGGAGAAAGAGCCCAACCTCGCCGCCCATCGCCACCGCCCCGATCCCCCCGACGTCAGGAAGACTACAAGGCTCACCATCGCACGGATATGCCTCCACCAAAGCAGTGCGGCATCATCATCCGCAACAACGCGACACAGACCCGTCATGATGAAGAGCGCCACCAAGGACATAAGAGCAGGTCACACCACGACCCTCCACGTCCGACAAGCAACCGCGACAGGCGTGGGGCATCGCAGGAGGGTAACAGCAAGAAGGCTAACCCACCGCCACCTCCGCCTCCGTCGCCGCCAAGCAGTCACCATGGCGGAAGGGGCCCGCGTCGTTCACGCAGCCCGTCCCCTTTTGATAACAAGAAGAAGAACCCTGAGCCATACGACGCACGTTCGCGGATCGATAAGATCCACGAGGCTCGGGAAGGACCATACCTGGGACCACGTTGCTTTGGACCTGCAATACGATCCGCAACTTACCCCAAAGGTTTCCGGATTGACAAGACCATCAAGCCCTATGACGGTACCGCCAAGCTTGCCACATGGTTGCAGGACTATGGCAACGCGGTGGAGATTGCCAGAGGAAACCCCAACGTCGCCGTCAAGTACCTCCCGTTAATGTTGGCGGGCACGACCCGTCAATGGATCGACGACTTGCCGGAAAGATCTATCTACAACTGGCTGGACATGCAAGAAGCACTCACCAAGAACTTTGAGGGTACATACAAGCGTCCCTGCACTGTGGGCGATCTACAGCGGTGCATGCAAGAGAAAGACGAGACATCTCGCGCCTACCTCTCCCGCTGGCTGGATATGAAGAATTCCTGCGCAGGAGTGCACGCCCAGACCGCCATGGCTGCCTTCATCGATGGGTTGGAAAGGGGCACGTTGCTCCGACATAAGCTGAAGTGCTTGCAGGACAATCATCAGCTTGACTTGAATCAGATGATCCAGTTAGCTAGTGAGTTCGCAGCTGCCGACGACGATGCTCGTGGCTCTTTGCCGGCAACGGCCGTTCCAACCCAAGCTCGGAGGAACAGCAGTACAAAGCGGAAAACCGCTCTAGAAGAAAAGCAATCTACCAACATGGTCGCCATGACTTTTGCAGGATGAGGAGAAGGCGGACAACGTGGCCGAGGAAGGGGAGCAGGCCACGGGAAGCAGCGAGGAAGTGAAACCAACTCAGCACCGCTCCGTGTTCCCCAAACGTACGAGGAGTACCGCGATATGCCGTGCCTCGTACACCTCGATGTCAACGGCAAGGCCACCCACACCAATCGACACTGCAAGTTCGTCAACGACCTCAAGGAAGACCCGGAGTCCGGCTACAAGCAAAGTCGGAAGAATAGACCACGAGGCAAGGGCAAGGGGAAGAAGAAGGAGGAGGAGTCCAAGGATTCAAGTGACATGGATGAGGACGTTGACCCCAAGAACGCTGCCAAGAGCGACGACAAGGGAAAGAACCCCTTCGCAAAGAAGGCCCCAGTCTACCACACTTTCCTTGGCACCCCCACCGTCCGTCAACACAAGACCTCTCTAAGGATCCTGATGGCCACTCTCCCGCCAGTTCCCCAATACCTGCGCTGGCCGGAGGTTCCAATCACTTGGGACAGGACGAACCACCCAGATCTTGTGCCCACGGAGAACCAGTACGCCATGGTCATCAACCCATTGATTGACGGCATGGAGTTCACCAAGTGCATGGTGGACAGTGGAAGCAGCATCAACATCATGTACCTGGATACACTGCAGAAGATGAACTTGACGGAGGCAAACCTAAGGTGGACCAACACCGTGTTCCATGGCGCAGTTCCTGGACGGGAGGCTCGGTCCCTTGGGTGCATTACGCTTCAGGTAGCCTTTGGCGACGTTAATAATTACCGCCAAGAGCGCATGACCTTTTATTTAGTCCCCTTCAAGAGCGTGTACCACGTCATATTCGGCCACGACATATTCCACACGTTCATGGCCAAGCCATGCTTCGTCTACAACAAAATCAAGATACCCGGACCAAACGGTGTCATCACCTATCCGAAAGCTTTACCAAGGCAAGGGACTGCGAGATCAATGAAGCAGCTGTTGCAGAAGCCGTCCTCTATAGCGAAGAATTCAAGGAGATCCAGAGCAAGGCTAAGACCGTCGCCATTGGGACGAACCTGGATCCCAAATAAGAAAGCACGCTCGTCGAGTTCCTCCGTGAGAATAGGGACATCTTTGCCTGGCAACCTGCCGACATGAAAGGTGTACCTAGGGAACTTGCCGAGCACAGCTTAAACATAGATCCAAAATGTAAACCAGTGAAACAACCTCTACGACGCTTCAGAGATGAGAAGAGACGCGCCATTGGCAAAGAGATAGCTAGGTTACTTAAGGCTGAATTTATCCGAGAAGTCCTTCACACCCGATGGGTGGCCAATCCTGTACTTGTCCCCAAAAGGGAACCAATGAATTAAGAATGTGCATTGATTACACCGGCTTGAACAAAGCATGTCCCAAAGATCCGTTTGCTTTGCCTCGCATTGACCAAGTCATTGACTTGATGGCTGGCTCGGAACTTTTGTGTTTTCTCGATGCATACTCAGGATACCACCAGATCAAGATGAGGAAGTCGGACCAATTGGCCACTTCGTTCACTACCCCATACGGCATGTTCTGCTATGTCACAATGCCCTTTGGGCTGAAAAATGCAGGTGCTACCTACCAGCGGACAATGCAACGTTGCCTTCACGACCAAATTGGTCGGAACGTTCACGCCTATGTGGACAATATCGCGGTGATGTCTAAAAAGTCAAACGACTTAATCTCTGACTTAAAAGAAACCTTTGATAATCTCCAGAAATACAACATGATGCTCAACCCTAAGAAGTGCGTCTTCGGGGTTCCAGCTGGCAAACTGTTGGGATTCATCGTTTCCTAGCGTGGAATCGAAGTCAACCCGGAGAAAATCAAGGCCATCTTAAACATAAACCGTCCGGCATGCCTAAAGGACACCCAACGACTAACAGGTTGTGTTGTAGCAGTTAGTCGGTTCGTCAGCCGACTTGGAGAGAAGGCTCTACCGCTGTACAAGTTGCTGAAGAAGGCGGACAAATTCACATGGACAGACGAAGCAGATGCAGCATTGAAGCAGCTCAAGGAGATTGTTTCCTCGGCGCCCATCCTTGCAGCACCCGAGCCTGGTGAGCTCCTGTTAATTTACATGGTGGCAACCAACCGGGTTATCAGCATCGTCATCGTGGTAGAGCGGAAGGAACCAGGCTATGAGCACGGAGTTCAATGACCAGTTTACTATGTAAGAGAGGTCTTGATGGAGTCCAAGCAGCGTTACCCTAACTACCAAAAGATAGCTTATGGAGTATTCCTTGCTTCTCGGAAGTTAAGGCATTACTTTCAGGAGCACCCAATCACAGTAGTGAGCAAGATTCCACTGTCCGACATTATCAACAACAGCGACGCTACAGGAAGGGTCGTGAAGTGGGGCATTGAACTTGCCGCCTTCGAGATCACCTACAAGAGACGCGACGCTATCAAGTCACAAGCTTTGGCGGATTTTATTGCAGATTGGACGGAGATGCCAGATGCTACTCCACTGCCAGAACCAGAGTACTGGGTGATGCACTTTGACGGATCAAAGTTGCTCAACGGCTCGGGGGCGGTGTACTACTATAGTCACCAAAAGGAGACAAGCTACACTACGTTTTGCAGATCCACTTCGAGGCTACAAACAATATGGCGGAGTATGAAGCACTCATTCACGGACTGCGTGTAGCCAAGGATATTGGCATCAAGCGCATAGTTTGCTGTGGAGATTCCGACTTGGTTGCCCAGCAGGTGGCTGGCACCTGGAATGCGCGGAACCCTATGATGGCGGAATATCGCGACAAAGTGGACGAGATAGCCAAGAGCTTCTTGGGCTACGAAGTCAAGTATGTGCCTAGGGAGCAAAACGAGGCGGCTGATCTACTGTCTAAGCTTGGATCAGGGCGCAAGCAAATTCCGCCAGGAGTTTTCCTAGAGCACCTACGCACACCATCCATGAAGGGCGCCGACATCGACAACCCGGATAGAGCTGACTCTTTCGTCAACATGGTGACAAAGATCCCTCCGACTTGGACAAAACTGTTCATGGAATATCTCGAATACGGAACTTTGCCCGACGACGAGGTCGAAAGACAGCAAATAGTACGACGAGCAAAGGGTTATACCATAATCAATGGGCAACTCTACACGAGGAGCACTACTGGTGTATACCTAAAGTGTGTTTCCCAGCTAGAAGGTATGGAAATCCTACGCGAAATCCATCTCGGATATTGCGGGCATCACGCCGCTCCTCGATCGTTGGTCGCGAAAGCCTTCCGGCAAGGAATCTACTGGTTGACCGCGAAGGCGGACGCCGACAAGCTGGTTGAGACATGCACAGGATGCCAGTATTACGCCCGACAACCACATGTTCTTGCTGAAGAATTGCGAACAATACCAATAACTTGGTCGTTTGCAGTCTGGGGGCTAGACATGGTGGGTCCGTTACAAACGGCACCGTGTGGATTTACGCATCTGCTTGTAGGAGTTGACAAATTCACCAAATGGATAGAAGCTAAACCCATTAGAAAGCTTGATGGGGCAACCACCCTTAGGTTTGTCCGGGATCTAGTGGTGAGATTTGGTCTCCCACATAGCATCATCACCAGCAACGGAAGCAACTTGTCACTCAGAGAAGTGGAGGCCTATTGCTGGGACAAAGGCATCCGACTTGACCTTGCATCTGTGGCACACCCATAATCCAATGGTCAGGTTGAACGAGCCAATGGATTAATTCTGCAGGGAATCAAGCCACATCTTGAGGCACCGCTACATAGAGCAGCTGGAGCCTGGGCAGAAGAATTGCCATCTGTGCTGTGGAGTTTATGAACTACACCCAACAGATCCACTGTCTACACCCCCTATTTCATGCTATATGGAGAAGAAGCCATCCTACCTTCCGACATCGTCCACGACGCACCAAGAGTTGCCGCCTACGACGAAGATGACGCTGAAGAATCCAGACGCCTAGATGTGGACCTTCTCGAGGAAGAGCGCATTTTGGCATGCCAAAGATCCGCCATCTACCAGCAGAAGCTACGCAGCTACCATAGTCGCCGTGTTCGGCATCGCTCGTTTAAAGAGGGGGATTTAGTACTCCGACTTAAGCAGAAGAAGTCACACAAATTATCCCCGCCATGGGAAGGACCGTTCATCATAAGCAAGGCGCTGCTCAATGGGTCTTACTACCTTGTCGACAATCGTGAACTCAAGGATAGACCCAACGAGGATCATAAGCGTAAGCGACGTGACCCGGATGATGACTGCCCGGAGCTTGATCGGCCATGGAACATAGCACAGCTACGTCCTTTCTACACTTAGCATTTTTATCTAATCGTGTACCTCTTATATGATCAATGAAATAAAGCTCTTTGGTTCACTCATAGTGCTGAGTCTTTTACCTCCTTTAGTGTTCATTTTTGGATCATATAAACCTTTATGCACAAGCTTTGCGATTGCACTTGTGAAAATTCCGCCTACGGGCGTTAGCTTAAGTTTTCTGGTCTACACGTTCTTTGTTGTTTTTATGTGGATTCTAGAGTAGTGACTTTTGGCACTTATTGTCGGCTATTTTGTGCTCAGGTTATTGATGGTGCCATTGGGCATCATCACCTAAGCGCATGGTTCCGACAACGAGTCTTCCGACTCACGAAAAGTCAAGCATAAAAACCAAAGTAATGGATAAGCCAGCACTTGCTTAAAAATATATACATGCTGAAACTTAATTCTTAAGTAGCAGGATACGATAGCCATTGTTTTCTGCCTTAAGGATTACATCAACAAAGTTTTTTCCCGTGCACACTCCAGAGGTGAAGCACAAATTACAAAGTGTTTTTCACTCTTTGGGTGCAGGGGACTTGGAGGCCGCATCATCACCAGCCGGAGAATCACCCTCAACGTCGGTGCTGTGATGAGACTCGGAGGAATCCGGGTTGGCATTGTCAAGAAAGTTCCTGGGCACGAAGACGTCAACGTCCACCAACTCGGCAACCCTGGTGTCATAACCCGCGAGTGATGACAGGATGGCTTCGTGATCGATCTCCTTGCTGTCATCATCTACGTCGGGGATGCCAGATGTCACCGTGTCGATGTCGGCGCCTTCATAGTGTGCCTTCACCATGGACAACGCCATCCTTGCGCCGGCAAGAATCATGCATTCCTTGTCCGAAGGAGGCGAGCGGGTTAAACCCATGGGCGCTGAAAATTCTGACAAGCATTACATGAGTTCAATAAATTCTAAGTATCCAGACTACAGAACTACAAGGCAGAGGACACTTACTGAAGATGCTGGCCTTAGCCTGCCAGACGACGTCCGCCAAGGATTCCTTCTCTTGTTGGAGGAGCTTAAACGCCTCGCTATGGCGAAGGTTTTGCTCATCGACAGCTTGCTTCTGATCCTTTAGGATCGCAAGATCCTCCTTCAAGCGATTGATCTCTGCGGAGGCGGAGTCCTGCAGGGCTTTCATGGAATCCTCGTGCATCTTCAGCATTTCTTCCCTCTCCTTCTTAAGGATCTTGTTCTCGCTGTCCAGCTACTGGATGTGCTTGGACTGCTCGACAATATCCTTGGCCTTGGCGACATGCTCTGCAAGTCAGAGAAACCAAAGTACACATTGAGTACTCGGAGATTATGGGCACAAAAGTAAGACGGAAATGCACAGAAAGAAAAGAGACTCTTGTTTTTGATGATCTGTTCCTTCAAGATGGCGGTTTTACCCTTTTCAGCTTCAAGGTCTGCGCGCATCTTCTGGTACTTGTCATTGGCCATGCCCCTCCGAGCATTCTCGTTCTGTGGAAACAAATACAAAGTCAAGTCGCTGTTTGGTCTGCTTGGAGCTTATAGTCGGAAATTTTCCACCTAGATGCTCGGGAGCTACAGCGAGAGTTTTTAACTTAGCAATATGCTTAGCTTTTCTTTAAGCATCTAGTCGAAGCTAATTCAGTTCTCAACTAGAGGCTTGGAGGCTACAGTATAAAATTTTAACTCGGAAAACGCTTAGCTTTTATTTAAGCATCTAGTCGGAACTAATTCAGTTACAACTAGAGGCTTGGGGGCTACAACACTTAAAATTATGAACACTGTGTATGCTACTCTTAAAGCATCTAGTCGGAATAATTCATTCCATTTAAATGCTTGGGGGCTACACTGAGAGTTTTTTCTAACTTAGTCACTCTTAGAGAATATAGATGCAAAAACCAATGGTTTTCTGTCTACATCCTCTGGGGCTACAGTGGGATACTCATACGAAATGCAAAAGGTAAAATAAAACTTACAAGTGCAATGATCTTGAGGTTTGTAGCGCTCTCGCCCAACAGCTTGCCAAAGGAAACGCTATTTCCTTGCAAGATGTTTGCTTGACGGAGTAGCTCCTCAAGACCGCATGTCGGAGATGACGGCACTCCTCCAAGAACCATAGTTGTGCTACCCGGCGTAAGCACCGGGTAAATAATCTTTGGCAACTCAAAGGGTTTCTGGAGAGCAGAGGCGCCGCCTTCGGCAGAAGTACCAGCTCCCATCACTGCCTTGCCGCTACCGATGGCATCCTTAGTCGGAGCTTCAGCCATTTGAAGAGCAGCACTCTCCTGCGTCGCCTGCTCGTCGACGACAGCTAGTTCGGTAGAAGCGCCAGAGTCCACTTCCATGGCGGAAGGGCCTGGTGCCTCCTGGACTTGGGAGCTTGTCGGAGCAGAGGAGGGCTTGACGGCAGGAGTAGCAGGGGCGATGGCGGGAGAGGAGTCGCGGTGCAGCATATCTTTAATATTTCTAGAAGGACCAAGAGTCTTGGAGGACTTCTTGAGGCTGGTCGTGGCTTTCTTCCTGAAACGTGCAAAATGCATAAGTACAGGAATAAAACAGATAAAATAAGACAATGTCGGAGAATAAGAGGCTTACACTAGGGGGGCGCTTTGGCAAACATCCTGGTGGCTTTCTTCTTTTCCGCCTCTAGGGCGACAATACTCTTTTTGGAGGCTCCACCCTCCGTCTTCTTCTTCTTACCTCCGTCGACAGCGTCAGAGGTGGAGCTCTTCTGCTTTCGCGCCAACGGGGCATCATCGTCGTTGGATCATAGATTTGGGCAGCCAGGTTGCCCTCCTCTAGATCGCTAAGCTGTTAAGTGAGAAATCATCGTGTTAGACAAGATGGTATTGGCAAGACAGAAAAACTGGAGTAATGTCATACACGGAAAATAAATATCTACCTTTGGGCACTTTCCGTCTACGAACATGTCGTAGGTGAGGGTGAAGCCATGTTTCTTATCCTTCACCTTGACGATGTCCTTAAGGCGGAACTTGATGGAGTCGCTCGAGAAGTTGTCCTCGGAGATCCGGAGGGTATCCCTTCGGTCGCCGGTGTACTCATGCATATACTTCGTGCGGTGCTGCAGAGGTTGGATCCGCCTGATGAACTAGCACATGGCTAGGTCCAAGCCGGTCAGACCCGTCTCTACGAACCACTCGATCCGCCTTATTGCGCGAGAAGCGTCGAGGTCAGAGGGAAGGGAGGCATGGGACCGCTATGTGGAGACTTCGGCGGCGGCTCCATCCACGAAGTCTGGGTACGTTACTTCTCGGCCCGCCAAAGGAATGTCAGGGCCGTAGAAGTACGTCCGCTGCCAGTTTTTGCACGATTCGTGGCCGACGATGTCGGGGAACCGCCGGCCAGGACGGATCTTGAAGCTTATGGTGCCGCAGTTCCTAAGCTCCTCCCTACTGTGTCCGGCTTCACGTTTGACGGTGAAGAAGTACACAAACAAGTCTAACCTAGGACTAATCCCTAGGTAACCCTCTTAAAGTGCCGCAAAGTTGCTAAGCACTAAGATACTATTGGGGGAGAGGTTGTGGGGTTGGACCTTGAAGTGATTCAAGACGGACAGGAAGAAGTGGGAGATGGGCAGAGAAACGCCGCGTACCAATTGCGCCTTGAGGTATACTTTCTCTCCGGCTTGGGGAGAAGGGGTCACCTCGCCGCCCGGCGCCGCCCGCCAGGCGAGCCCCTCCATCGCGGGGAGGTAACCCTCAGCAACCATCTCTTGGATGTCGCGACCGGTGATGTCCGAGCCGCGCCAGTCGCCTTTGTGCGAGTCTGGCTCCTCTTTCAGGGGCTCTAGCGCCGCCAGATTGTGGTCGCCGCCGGTGGTTTCCATCACCGCCGATGCGGGGATGACCAGACCCTTTGGGGGCACGACGAGAGAGCTTGCCGGCTTCGCCGTGGCTTCGCTCGACGCCGCCATTGACGGGGATGAACTGCTGCTGGCCATGGAGGAGGGAGAGAACGCGACTGGTGCAGAGAGAGGGGCTAGGGTTTCTCGAGGTTTTCGCGGAGAGCTCGAGGAGGCGCGCGGCTGGAGGAAGAAGACGATGACGCGAGAGAATGGGGGAAAAAGTGGCAAGTGTCCCACGGTTACTATTTATCTTACTCTGCGTCAAGATTCGTGCAGCTAATCGGACGGTTGCCGCGTAGGCGACGTGTTCGTGAACGTGCGCGGTAATTTTGCCACGTCTCCAACCGTCGCCACCAACGGTTCATATCGCTCGCGCGGGAAAATCGGATATGATTGCGTTCTCTGCATGTGTGAGTTACGAGGCGTCGCTGACCTACAGCCTACGTCGCCATAACTGACATGGTAGATGAGCCGTCCCATCGAAGATTCCGGCATGGACGGATTTAATCCGACAACGGGAGCATACGATGGAAGATTCAGCATTTCTCCGACTTACTAATAGAAGACGGAGAAACCTTTGCAGGGTTCTTTGGGAGGACTACAAGATGTTGCTTGACAATTTGCCGACATCCATCTAGACGGTGCATTCCACGAGAAGAGGCAAGACGGTGCAAGATCTTGGAGTTCTCCGGGGGCTACTGTTGGGGATATACTATATGGCTATCCTCGTAGCATGTCTCTTATCTGACTAATCCGGGTGGCCCATAGTCGGTAGCATGGCCTATGGCCTGCTGGGTGGCCCAATTAGGTGGATCCAGAAGGGAGGCCCATGCCGGATAAAGGAAGGCTACGGTGGAGTCACCAGCGTACCCTGAGCCTTGGAGTGCAAGATACACAAGACTAGTAATAGACGGTGTAGAACTCTGTAACCTGTCCGGCTAGGACTTCTCCCTGTAACCCTAGGACTTGGCGACTATATAAGTCGGGCCTATGGGAGCCTTTAAGGAACGATAACTTAGACTTTCTAGTCACCTCGCACAGCGAGCCTAATCTCTGTAACTCGGTGTATTGCCATTATAGTGATTTATAGCAGGAGTAGGATTCTGCCACCGTTGTGGGATCTGAACCTGGGTAAGCTGTGTTACCTCGTACCCATCAACCGTTCGCCTTACCCCACGTCTCTAAACACCCACTGTGAGGACCCCTCCATGGCGTACTCGTCGGCAATACCACGACATCTAGTGTTTGGCAAATACATTTTAAAACACAAATGTTAGTGTTTTAAGGTTAAGTGTTTAATATTAAAACCATTTGCAAAAGGTTTTACTTATAAACCATTTTTAAATTACACAACATTTTATTTCATTAGAAAATGCCTTTAAACAAAGTAATAATTTTCTAAGGTTCACCAAATATATTTTTAAATCTCAAAGCTTGGTGTTTAGGGTCAGTGAGTTTAAATCCAATCATTTCCCAAAGGTTTTACTCAAAACAGTTTTTAACACCTAAACAATATTTTTATTTAAATAGAAATGTTCTTATTCAATGATTTATTCTTTAGGATCACAAGATATGTTTTTAAAACCACAAGCTGGTTTCTATGGTCAGTGGGTTCAAAACAAACCATTTTGCCAAAGATTTTATTCTAAAACATTTCTAGAACAAATTTTATACACAAAATATGCCTATACAGGTTTCTGCAAAAACAACCAATTTAACATAAGCAATTTACTAAACAAAGTACATGGTTGGAAAGTACTTGTTTTGCTGGTACCATTGATATAAAATTTATAAAATTTGGACGTGTGGATTAAAAGTTATGCAATTTACAAGTTTGAACATTCAATAGAATAAAATCTGGGTTTTAAATTGAAGCACTAGCCACGCGTCACGTTCTTACTGGCTGGTACCGCTTCGGTTGGATCGACCTCTCTGAGCCGTCAAATCTAAATTACTACGCATGGTATAGATCAAAGGATACCTCTTCGGGTTATGTTCTATCGTAGCCACGTGATCAACATCCTACAGTCTAAATCGACTAACCCTAAACGGGCGGCGCTGGCGGCAGTGGTTGGCAGCGGTGCGGTCAGACGATAGCTCACCGAGGTTGCCGCGAAGTGCTGATGCTCAAGGTGGTCTCTGTCGATGGAGGGGCGCACGGTGATGGCTCGAATTGCTCGCCGGAGTTCGTGAAACCGTCGGGTTCGTCTGTTCGTCGTCGGAGGCAAGGATGGAGGATGCGCTAAGACAAACGGAAGGCTCCGTTAGGTTCGCAAAAGCGAGGCGGGCATGAGAGTGATCACGAGGGGGAGAGGGACGGTTAGGATTACCGGGGGGAGGTTGACAGAATAGAGGCAGACGGCAGCGATGCTCAGACATGGTCGTTGCCGAGCATATGGGGTGCACGCGGGCAAGTGGGGGGTACTGGGAGGTTCGTAGGACGATGGGGAACGCGCTCGTGTGGTCGAGGGGGCGAGGGGTGACGGTGGCCGGCCGGAATCGGAAGAAAGCCTCGACGGAGCAGTGGGCGTTTCGAGCAACGATTGCTGCGGCCTGGTGGCGGTTGTGTGCGGGTGAATGGGGGCAAACGGAGAGGGGTGGGAGGCGATTAAGAGGGTGCGGTTGCAGAGCGGAATCACTACGACGTTACGACGAATTAACTCGAGCTTTCAACGGCAGAAACGGCCGGGCGTGGTCAGCGACGGGTGAGAAGACGACTGACGAGTGGGGCCGCTTCGTCAGCGTGAGAGAGAAAGAAAAGGGTGGGGTATGTTTGACAGCGAGAGAGAGAGACGGTGGGGGCCAGCGATCACTGTCTCTGCGGGTTATTTCGCGTGTGAGAGAAAATGGTTCGGCAGAGAGGGGGAGATGGGCTTTTGCTGGGCTAGTTGGACTAGTTGGGCTGGGTTGGTTGTTTCCCTTTTTTTGTTGTGATTCATTTTTCTTTTTCCATTTTCATTTATGTTTTGAATTTGTTTAAACATTTCAAACAACCATTTGAATTCAAAAATCCTCCAACCTTTTCAGTAAATTTTTAATATGTTTTAAAAATGTATTTAAAGTCCTTTTTAGGAATAATTCCTTTATTTATTTATGGTTTACATTTTATTTACAAAGGGCACTTTCCTTTATTAAATAAGATTTATTTAAATTTTCAAAACCCTTATTTGAAAACAAAAATTCACCAAACCTTTTCAGTAGGTTTTATTTACTTAATAAGGTGTTAAATAATTCACTTTAAACAATTTGAAATATTTTAATATGATTTATTTATTATTTTAAATGAGTATTTGTCTTCAATTAAATAAATTGATTATGGTTTTAATACCATATAATTTTATTGGAATAATCTTTATCCATTTACTTTATTTGGATTATATTTATTTTCATTTGCTTATGGATTTAGCCAAGATTTAATTTAGCTTTTTAAATACTCCTTATTTATTATTTCTTTCTTTATCTTATAAAATCCATATCTTTTTATTTAAGCTCCAAACTTGGTGATTCCAATTGTAATATCTTATTTAATATTTGTTTATCCTTTTAAATCTCTTTAGGATTATTTGCTCAACATTTGGCATGGATTTTAGATAGGTGCTTTATTAGCTTTGGGAATAAATTCCCTCTTAACTTATGAAATTCATAAGTTTTTATCGATGGCTTCATCTTAAGTGAAACAAATTTCCATGAGTTTATAATATTTCTATTTATCATTTTGATCATTTATAAATGTTTGTTGACAAAAAATTTATATGGATCAAATCCTTAGTCTTTTAGATAACTTGGAAATGTTTTTCTTCCATAGGGTTTTAGGGATTTGGTATTTATTTTCCAAGTGTTTAAATTTCAAGATGCATTTATGAAGAATGCATTTCACTTGATTTGAATTTAGTTGGATTCAAATTTTATTCAAAGTTTGCTCAAGATGGGTTTTAATGTTTCCATTTAGAAACAAAAGGATTCTTTTCACCCTAAATTTCAACAATTATTTATTTTGTTTATTTATTTTTCACATTTGAAATTTTGGAAAATTTTGGGATGTGACAGTTGTATGCTTGTTAAAGTGTTTCACATTAATTCCCACACAAAAAGGGTGTTTACCATTAATTGCTTTCAATATATTTGTATTATCCTTGAGGGTTTGTTTAACCCATGGTACCCTCTATATATTCTTGCGAATACCCGCGGTGAGTGAAGTACAAACATTTCTATATTGTGTAATGTTACATACACAAAACGTTTTAAATCATCACTTATTTGGCTATAATGTTTATTGCATAAGTTAAATTGTTGTAAATACATATGTCCTGTTTTGCATGTGTTTGGTCTGGCCAGCATGGTTGGTGACTGTGTGATTAATTTGTATATATTGGCAATACTCCTCAAAAGAACTCGTGCATATGTCGTACACCAGCATCGACGACATTGTTAGGTACAGAGAGGGAGGGTTTGTTGCTTTCGAATGATACACTTTTCGACCAGTGGCGGCTTCTTTTCATCAAAATCGGGCATACCATGTAGCGATTTGAATGAGTCCAAGCCATTTAATAGCCTTGGATGTGCCCTGGCGTGATAACAGGAATGGGAACCCTGTCAAGATGTGGATCCTGACGTCATCACTATTGGGGAGTCATAACTAACTGCCAATTCTAACCATGCGTCACCCCCAGCACGGGCGAGAAGGAGACGACCCAAATGCCCCTCTAGCATCGGGCACATCTCGGGCAATGCCGGTGAAGACACCCTACTTCAACACCACCCCCGCCACCCTGCCCCCCCCCCATGGTGATGGAGTGCATGGGGCGTTTCTCCATCGGTGGTGTGGCTTATGCTGAGTAGTGAAGTCACAGCGGCCCTGACTTTCAGCCGGGAAATGAAGGGAGCAGCGGTATGACACAGGGGAAGGCTGCACGGCAGTGACCCAAACCAGATCTAGGCCAGTGGCAGGCTTGTCCTACCCGTGACGGCACCAGTACCGGGAGATGGTGCTAACGGGAGCTTAATGCTGGGGATGGTGGCAACAGAGAGCGACCTATTGTAGTGTGCTAGCAGGCTTTACGTGCATGGTCTGGTCCCAGGCGTACCCTCTTGGGAATGGTGTGCCCATGTGGGGGCTTTATGGGCCCACTGGACCTGACCGGACCTAGTTGGGACTGGAGTGTCATGATGCCATGTTCGGTTAACTCCTTCCTTCGACGATGGGGTAGTATGATCCCGTGCAGTGATGGTGCCACTGACAATTATTTAGTGTGCCATTCTCCTCTGTCTTATTGGCCTTGTGATGGTTGCTTTAGTGAGACAAGGATGTCACCTTTGTGACTGTAGTGGCACGTGTTGGTGGGAAGCGAGTTTGGAAGTGTCAAGGCTTCGACCTCGTGGGGCTCCTGACCAACAGATAGCTCGAGGGTTGTGGGCAGGGCATTTAATCCATTTTAGGGTATGATATATTACATGCCTATGAATGCAGCTAGAAAAGCCATTTTAAATGATGTACAATTGTACCAAGGGAACACAAATATTCAATTAGGTCTGCAACGACAATTTTATTCTTTATGTTAACGATATTATGAAGTCATCAATATGATTTTGTGGTGCGATACATGTTAACGGATTATTTGACTAAGGTACTAGTGGTTTGGTTGATTAAAATTTTCTTGACTGCATGCTCTTATGCAAAATGGGAGGTGTGCATGTTGTCCCATGTATGAACAATTAGTTGTAGAATTCATAGGCATGTATAATTCACTCCCTGCTTGTTTGTACTTCACTCCCCTCTTCATAGGTTTGCTTGCCCTAGACAATGATGTATGCTTGTTAAAGTGTTTCCCATTGATTCCCACGCAAAAAAAGGTGTTTACCATTTATTGCTTTTGATATATTTGTATTATACTTGAGGGTTTTTGGGTTGGGCATTTAATCCATTTTAGGGTATATATGATATATTACATGCCTATGAATGCAGCTAGAAAAGACATTTAAAATGATGTACAACTGGACCAAGGGAATAAAAATATTCAATTAGGTCTGCAACGACTATTTTGTTGTTTATGTTAACGATATTATGAAGTCATAGATATGATTTTGTGGTGCGATCCATGTTAAAGGATTGATTGACTAATATACTAGTGGTTTGGGTGATTAATTTTTTCTTGATTGCATGCTCTTATGGAAAATGGGAGGTGTGCATGTTGTCCCATGTACGAACAATTAGGTGTAGAATTCATCAGCATGTATAATTCGCTCCCTGCTTGTTTGTACTTCACTCCCCACTTCATATAGTTACTTTCCCTAGAAAATGATGTA
This sequence comes from Avena sativa, assembly GCA_916181665.1. Classification (NCBI taxonomy): domain Eukaryota; kingdom Viridiplantae; phylum Streptophyta; class Magnoliopsida; order Poales; family Poaceae; genus Avena; species Avena sativa. Next base: position 331,960,905 of record OV702296.1, read on the forward strand.
TGCTTGCTAAAGTGTTTCCCATTTATTCCCCCGCAGAAAAGGTGTTGACCATTTATTACTTTCGATATATTTGTATTATCCTTGAGGGTTTGTTTAACCCATGGTACTCTCTAAATATTCTTGCGAATACCTACGGGGAGTGAAGTATAATATTGTGTAATGTTACATACACAAAACTTTTTAAATCATCAGTTATTTGTCCATAATGTTTATTAAATTATGCTAAATACATATGTCCTTTTTTGTATGTGTTGGGTCTGGCCAGCATGATCGGCGACTCTGTGATTAATTTGCATATTGGTAATACACCTCAAAAGAACTCGTGCATATATGTACATATGTTATAAACCAGCATCAACGACATTGTTAGGGATAGAGGGATAGGGCTTGCTGCTATCAAATGCTACACTTTTCAACCAGTGGCGGCTTCTTTTGAACAAATTCGGGCATACCATGTAGCGATTTGAGTGAATCCAAGCCATTCGATAGCCTTGGATGTTCCCCGGTGTGAAACTGGAATGGGAACCCTGTCACGATGTGGATCCTGACGTCATCACGGCTAGGGAGTCATAACTAACTGCCAATTGTAACCATGTGTCACCCTCCCAGCACAGACGAAAAGGAGATGACCCAAATCCCCCTCTAGCGCCATGCGCATATCGGGAGGTGTCAGTGGCGGCACCCTACTTCTACACCATCCCCTCCACCCCGCCCCTCGTGGTGATGGAGTGTGTGGGGCGTTGATTACTGCAAGTGCACATATCGTTTGTAGCTAGTTTCGAAGTTAAGATATCGATCCCACTAGGAGCCCAAAGGTAAGTGTTTATGGGTGAAGTCTTTGTCGCACTTAAAGTTGTAACAGGTCTTCAAGTGAATTGACTGCAAGTTTTGAAATAAGAATAAAATTTGGATTAAATGAATGTAGTTAAATAAAACTAAAATGTAAACTTTAGAAATAATAAGCATAGAAGTAAAGAACGATTGATTGTTTGTTGTTTCCTGCATATGAGAAAGTAGGCGCGGGGAGATATAGTTCATGGTGATAGTGAATTTTCCAGGTGGATGAGTCATAAGTGTAACAATTATAATCTTATAAGTATATGTGTAGGCGAGCAAGCCATAATTAGCCAGGACTCCTCTTGGTAGATTTCAACCCAACTTCAGTAATCCTAGTAGTCTGTTATCAAAACCATGGTAGATTTCAACCCAACTTAGCAATTAAGCTCCTTGAATCGAACTAATGCAATAGGCACAGTGGCTCCTCATGCTCCTCGAGTTCAACTAGTTTCCCATTGATATCCCCGTGTCACTCAGGGTTCGCCGGTCTGCTAGCAAATAAGATTTTATCTATGTAGAACAAAGTATCATGTTGTTTGGGCCCTTAATTGGACAACAAGCATTAAGAATCACATAGATAGTCAAGCACACATAATATAGTAATTAGAATCAATCACAAACTAATAGAAATTATATAGACACATCACATCTCACCAATCCCTTACATCTTCCATGCCCAAGGGAATTTAATCACCCATAAGAGAAGAAAGAATCATCGATATAATTAAATAAAGGAAGTTCTCGATATTACCATGGAGATCCACAATAGAAATATAAAAGCAATCCAACACAATTAAATATAGGAAGAAACAATCTCAAACCCTAACCTTGCAAGGTGAAGATCTCTCTCTCTCTCTCAAGTACAAGTAATGGCTATGGGGGTGTGGTGGCTAGGAGGTCGAAGATCGTGGAGCGAGATGAAGAACGTCTTCTCCTTCTTCTCCGTATCTCTTCTTTCTCCCTTTTGGATGGAACGACGGCTGTTGTGTTCTGTTTTCGTCCTCAACATCTTCATGAAAGTTGCCCCTTATGACAAGAAAAAGGTGGTGGCAACTATACAGAGGGAACTATTCGGCCGGAAAAATGTTCCTGCTGTATAGTTGCTCGATAAAGCTACTGGATGCCTTCCTCATTTTCTTCCAAAAAGAGACTTGCTTGTTTTTGCCCGAATATTGTGTTTCTGTTGTTAAAACCTTCCGTTGATGTTCAGAACCTGAAACATACATTAAAAACCAAGTTTTCTTCGCTACCGAAGTATTAGCATTAGGTAAAGCTAGAAAACCATTAAATCCAGACAAAAACCATCAAAAATATGTCAAATCTCGCAGCTATTAGGCGTCTCCCCATCGGGTGGTGCGGCTTCAGCTGAGGAGTGAAGTCATAGCGTCCCCGACTTTCGGCTTTGGGCGATGCGGGAAGCAGCATTACGACACAGGGGAAGGCTGGGCAGCAGTGACCGGAACCAGATCTAGGCCATTGGGCCCCATCTAGGCCAGCGGCGGGCTGTAGAGCCCGTGACAGCACTAGTTCCGGGAGATGGTGCTAATGGGAGTTCTATGCTGGGGATGGTGGCGATGGAGAGCAACCTGTTGCGGTGTGCCAGTAGGCTTTACGGGCCCGATCTAGGCCCAGGCATACCCTCTTGGGAATTTTGTGCCCCTAAGGAGGCTTTACGGGCCCGCTGTACCCGACCGGACCTAGTTGGAACTGTGTGCCATGATGCCCCGTTCGTTTGACTCTGTCCTTCGATGCTGGGGGTAGTTCCCTCCCGTGCACAGATGCTACCGCTGACACTATTTCAGGGTGCCATTCTCCTCTATCCTATTGGCCTCGTGACGGTAGCTTTAGTGAGACAATGATGTCGGCTTCGTGACCGTAGTGCCAAGTGTTGGTGGGCAGCGAGTTTGGTAGTGTCGAGGTTTCGACCTCACGGGGCTCCTGACCAACAGATAGATCGAGGGTTTTGGGGTAGGGCATTTAATCCATTTTCAGGTATGATATAATACATGCCTATGAATGCAACTGGATAAGCCATCTTAAATGATGTACAACTGGACCAAGGGAACAAAAATATTCAATTAGGTCAGCAACGACTATTTTATTCTTTATGTTAACGATATTATGAAGTCATCAATATGATTTTGTGGTCCAATCCATGTTAAAGGATTATTTGACTAAGGTACTAGTGGTTTGGTTGATTAAATTTTTCTTAACTACATGCTCTTATGCAAAATGGGAGGTGTGCATGTTGCCCATGTATGAACAATTAGTTGTTGAATTCATAGGCATGTATAATTCACTCCCCGCTTGTTTGTACTTCACTCCCCGCTTCATATGTTTGCTTGCCTTAGATATGATGTATGCTTGTTAAAGTGTTTCCCATTTATTCCCCCGCAAAAAAGGTGTTTACCATTTATTGATTTCGAAATATTTGTATTATCCTTGAGGTTTTTTTAACCCATGGTACTCTCTAAATATTCTTGCGAATACCTGCGGGGAGTGAAGTATAAACATTTCTATATTATGTAATGTTACATAAACAGAACTTTTTAAATCATCACTTATTTGGCTATCACGTTTATTGCATAAGTTAAATTGTTGTAAATACAAATGTCCTTTTCTGCATATGTTGGACTTGGCTAGCATGATCGGTGACTATGTGATTAATTTGCATATTGGCAATACTCCTCAAAAGAACTTGTGCATATATGTACATATGTCGTACAACAACATCGACGACATTGTTAGGGATAGAGAGAGGGCTTGCTGCTTCTTTTGAACAGTGGCGGCTTCCTTTGAACAAATTCGGGCATACCATGTAGTGATTTTAATGAATCCAAGCCATTCGATAGCCTTGGATGTGCCCTTGTGTGAAACTGGAATGGGAACCCTATCGATATGTTGATCCTGGCATCATCATGGATAGGGAGCTATAAATAACTGCCAACTGTAACCATGCATCACCCCCACCCCCTAGCACGGGCGAGAAGGAGACAACCCAAATGCCCCTCTAGCTTCGGGCGCATCTCGGGCGGTGCCGGTGGCGGCACCCTACTTCTACACCACCCTCTCCACCCCGCCCCCCATGGTGATGGAGTGTGTGGGGGCGTCTCCCCATCGGGTGGTGCGGGTCCAGTTGAGGAGTGAAGCCATAGCGGCCCCGAATTTCGGTGGGGCGATGCGCGGAGCAGCGGTACGACACAGGGGAAGGCTGCATGGCAGTGACCCGAACTAGATCTAGGCTATTGGGCCCCATCTAGGCCAGTGGCGGGCTGTCCTGCCCATGACAGCACTAGTTCCGGGAGATGCTGCTAGCGGAAGTTCTATGATAGGGATGGTGGCGATGGAGAGCGACCTGTTGTGGTGTGCCAGCAGGCTTTACAGGCCTGATCTGGGCCCAAGCATACCCTCTTGGGAATTGTGTGCCCCTACGGGGGCTTTACGGGCCCGTTGGACCCGACCGGACCCAGTTCGGACTGGTGTGTCATGATGCCATTTTTGGTTGACTCCTTCCTTCGATGGTGAGGGTAGTACCCTATCGCGCCGAGATGCTACCGTTGACACTGATTCAGGGTGCCATTCTCCTCTATCCTATTGGCCTCGCGACAGTAGCTTCAGTGAGACAAGGATGTCGGCTTCGTGACCATAGTGGCACGAGCTGGTGGGCAGCGAGTTTTGTAGTGTCGAGGCTTCGACCTCACGGGGCTCCTGAGCAATAGATAGTTCGAGGCTAGAGGGTAGGGCATTTAATCAATTTTAGGGTATGATATATTACAAGCCTATGAATCCAGCTAGAAAAACCACCTTAAATGATGTACAACTAGACCAAGGGAACAAAATTATTCAATTAGGTCGGCAACGACTATTTTATTCTTTATGTTAACAACATTATGAAGTCATCGATATGATTTTGTGGTGTGATCCATGTTAAAGGATTATTTGACCAGGTACTAGTGGTTTGGTTGATTAAATTTTTCTTGACTACATGCTATTATGCAAAATGGGATGTGTGCATGTTGCCCATGTATGAACAATTAGTTGTTGAATTCATAGGCATGTATAATTCACCCCCCGCTTGTTTGTACTTCAGTCCCTGCGTCATATGTTTGCTTGCCCTAGATAATGATGTATGCTTGTTAAAGTGTTTCCCATTTATTCCCCCGCAAAAATGTGTTTACCATTTATTGATTTCGATATATTTGTATTATACTTGATGGTTTGTTTAACCCATGGTACTCTCTAAATATTCATGTGAATACGTGCAGGAAGTGAAGTACAAACATTTCTATATTATGTAATGTTACATAAACAAAACTATTTAAATCATCACTAATTTGGCTATAATATTTATTGCATAATTGAAATTTTTGTAAATAAAAATGTGCTTTTTTGCATGTGCTAGGCCTGGCCAGCATGATCGGTGACCGTGTGATTAATTTGCATATTGGCAATACTCCTCAAAAGAACTTGTGCATATATGTACATATGCCGTACAACAGCATTAACGACATTGTTAGGGACAGAGAGATGGCTTGCTGCTTTCGAATGCTACACTTTTCAAAAAGTGGTGGCTTCTTTTGAACAAATTTGGGCATACCATGTAGCGATTTGAATGAATCCAAGCCATTTCATAGCCTTGGATGTGCCCCTGTGTGAAACTGGAATGGGAACCCTGTCGAGATGTGGATCTGACATCATCATGGCTGGGGAGTCATAACTAACTGCCAATTGTAACCAAGCGTCACCCCCCCAGAATAGGTGAGAAGGAGATGACCAAAATGCCCCCCTAGCATCGGGCGCATCTCGGGCAGTGCTGGTGGTGGCACCCTACTTCTACACCACTCCCTCCACCCCACCCTCTGTGGTGATGGAGTACGTGGGGCGTCTGCCCATCGGGAGGTGCTGGTTCAGCTGAGGAGTGAAGTCCTAGCGGCCCCGAATTTCACCGGGGCGATGCAGGGAGCAGTGGTAACACACATGGGAAGGCTGCACGGTAGTGACCCGAACCAGATCTAGCCCATTGGGCCCCATCTAGGCCAGCGGCGGGCTGTCTTGCCCGTGACGGCACTAGTTTCGAGAGATGGTGCTAACGGGAGTTTGATGCTATGGATGGTGGCGACGGAGAGTGACTTGTTGCGGTGTGCCAGTAGGCTTTACGGGCCACATCTGGGCCCAGGCATACCCTCTTGGGAATGGTGTGCCCCTACAGAGGCTTTACAGGCCCGCTGGACCCGACCAGACCCAGTTGGGACCAATTTGTCATAATACCATGTTCGGTTGACTCCTTCCATCGATCGTAGGGGTATTACCCTCCTGCGTGGAGACGCTACCGCTGACACTTATTCGGGGTGCCATTCTCCTCTGTCCTATTAGCCTCATGATGGTAGCTACAGTAACAAGGATGTTGGCTTCGTGACTGTAGTGGCACGTGCTGGTGGGCAGCAAGTTTGATAGTGTTGAGGCTTCGACCTCACGGGGCTCCTGAGCAACAGATAGCTCGAGGGTTGTGGGTAGGGCATTTAATCCATTTTAGGGTATGATATATTACATGCCTATGAATCTAGCTAGAAAATCCATTTTAAATGATGTACAACTAGACCAAGGGAACAAATATATTCAATTAGGTCTCCAACGACTATTTTATTCTTTATGTTAACAATATTATGAAGTCATCAATATGATTTTGTGGTGTGATCCATGTTAAAGGATTATTTGACTAAGGTACTGGTGGTTTGGTTGATTAAAATTTTTCTTGACTACATGCTCTTATGCAAAATTGGAGGTGTGCATGTTGCCCATGTATTGTAGAATTCATAGGCATGTATAATTCACTCCCCGCTTGTTTGTACTTCATTCCCCGCTTCATATGTTTTCTTGCCCTAGACAATGATGTATGCTTGTTAAAGTGTTTCCCATTTATTCCCCTGCAAAAAAAGTGTTTACTATTTATTGCTTATTATATATTTGTATTATCCTTGACGTTTTGTTTAACCCATGGTACTCTCTAAATATTCTTGCGAATACCCGCGGGGAGTGAAGTACAAACATTTCTATATTGTGTAATGTTACATACACAAAAATATTTAAATCAACACTTATTTGGCTATAATGTTTATTGCATAAGTTAAATTGTGGTAAATACATATATCCTTTTTTGCATGTGTTGGGTCTGGCCAGCATGATCGGCGACTATGTGATTAATTTGCATATTGGCAATACTACTCAAAAGAACTTGTGCATATATGTACATATGCTATGCACCAACATCGACGACAGTGTTATGGACAGAGAGAGAGCTTGCTACTTTTGAATGCTACAATTTTCGACCAGTCGCAACTTCTTTTGAACAAATTCAGGCATACCAAGTAGCGATTTGAATGAATCCGGGCCATTCGATAGCCTTGGAAGTGCCCATGTGTAAAACTAGAAGGGGAACCCTATCGAGATGTGGATCCTGACATCATCACGGCCAGGGAGTCATAACTAACTGCCAATTGCAACCATGCGTCATCCCCCAGCATGGGAGAGAAGGAGATGACCAAAATGCCCCTCTAGCGTGGGGTGCATCTCGGGCAGTGCTGGTGGTGGGACCCTACTTCTACACCACTCCCTCCACCCCGCCCCCCGTGGTGATGGAGTGCATGGGGCGTCTCCCCATCAGGTGGTGCGGATTCAGCTGAGGACCGAAGTCATAGCGGGCCCAAATTTTGGCGGAGCGATGCGGGGAGCAGCGGTACGACACAGGAGAAGGATGCACGGCAGTGACCCAAACCAGATCTAGGCCATTGGGCCCCATCTAGGCCAGCGGCGGGCTGTCTTGCCCGTGACGACACTAGTTCCGGGAGATGGTGCTAACGGTAGTTCGATGCCAGGGATGGCAGCGACGGAGAGTGATCTGTTGGGGTTTGCCGGTAGGCTTTACGGGCCTGATCTGGGCCTAGGCATACCCTCTTGGGAATGGTGTGCCCCTGCAGAGGCTTTACGGGCCCGCTGGACCCGACCAGACTCAGTTGGGACCGGTGTGTCATGATGACATGTTCGGTTGACTCCTTCCATCAACGGTGTGGGTATTACCCTCCTGCGCGGAGACGCTACTGCTGAAACTGATTCGCGGTGCCATTCTCCTCTGTCCTATTGGCCTCGTGACGGTAGCTTCAGTGATAAGGATGTTGGCTTCCTGACCGTAGTGGCACGTGCTGGTGGGCACCAAGTTTGATATTGTCGAGGCTTCGACCTTACGGGGCTCCTGAGCAACATATAGCTCGAGGGTTGTGGGTAGGGCATTTAATCCATTTTAGGGTCTGATATATTACATGCCTAGGAATGCAGCTAGAAAAGCCATTTTAAATGATGTACAACTAGACCAAGGGAACAAAAATATTAAATTAGGTCTCCAATGACTATTTTATTCTTTATGTTAACGATATTATGAAGTCATCAATGTGATTTTTTGGTGTGATCCATGCTAAATGATTATTTGACTAAGGTACCGGTGGTTTGGTTGATTAATTTTTCTTGACTGCATGCTCTTATGCAAAATGGGAGGTGTGCATGTTGGCCCATGTATGAAAAATTAGTTGTAGAATTCATAGGCATGTATAATTCATTCCCCGCTTGTGGGTACTTCACACCCCGCTTCATATGTTTGCTTTCCCTAGACAATTATGTATGCTTGTTAAAGTGTTTCCCATTTATTCCCTCGCAAAAAGGTGTTTATGAATTATTGCTTTCGATATATTTGTATTATGATTGAGGGTTTGTTTAACCCATGGTACTCTCTATATATTCTTGAGAATACCTGTGGGGAGTGAAGTACAAACATTTCTATATTGTGTAATGTTACATACACAAAACTTTTTAAATCATCACTTATTTGGATATAATGTTTATTCCATAAGTTAAATTGTGATAAATACATATGTCCTTTTTTGCATGTGCTGTATCTAGCCAGCATGATCGGCGACTATGTGATTAATTGGCATATTGGCAATACTCCTCAAAAGAATGCATGGATATATGTGCATATGCCATACACTAGCATCGACGACATTGTTAGGTACACGGAGAGAGGGCTTGTTGCTTTCGAATGCTACACTTTTCGACCAGTGGCGACTTATTTTGATTAAAATCGGGCATACCATGTAGCAATTTGAATGAATCCAAGCCATTCGATAGCCTTGAATGTGCCCTAGTGTGAACCTGGAATGGGAACCCTGTTGAGATGTGGATCCTGACGTCATCACGGCTCGCGAGTGATGAGTCCAAAACTGAAGCATATTTAACTTTTGTTTTGCATAAATAGAGTATGGATCTTTGTATTTCACTATGTTTGCACACACCGTTTTTTCCTTGTTTCAACAGGATCCCGAATTATTAAGTCTTATATGAATATTTTAGGGGTTCGTAGCATGGAAAACAAAAAAATTCTATCGCATGAACACACACAAGCCAAGATCTAATCTACGAGATCGATGCATTGAGTTTATAGAGTACTAACCCTCATTGATCTAAAGCATTTAACGAGATCGGATTCTCGTGGTTGATGTAGTCGTTCACTTTCTGATCTCAAGATCGTGTAGGTGATCCTTCTAGCACCACGGTTTGGCAGCGCTTCCGCTGTCGGTCACATGTATGATACTCTATGAAGACCTTCCGCTCCCTTGTTCCAGCAGGCAATAGAGGTTGTAGATCTCCTCGCGATTCCAGCAGCACGACGGTGTGGTGGTGGAGGAGTAGATCCTGTAGGTCTTCGCCTAAGCCGGAGCAGGTATGGTAGAGTAGAGAGGGCCTTAGTGGCTAGGTTTTAGACACCGAGGGGAGGAGGGAAGCCGGTGACTTGGGCAAGGAGGCGAGTAGGAGATCTAGGGTGCTGGCAACTTGGGAGGTTGCGGTGGCCTAGGGTTTTGGGGTGAGGGCCAAGGGGCGCCCCACCCCTTGCTTATATGGGGGGAGAGGCAGCAAGGGTGAGGCCAAGTCCTCCCCCAACTCCCTTGTGGCCGGCGGCTTGGCGAGGGAGAGGTCCCTCTCCCTTGTGGGTTTCCTTTCCCTCCTCTAGTAGGACTTTGACTTTCCAAATTGGGATTTGACTTTTCAAATTAGAGTTTTACTATTCAAACTAGAGTTTGATTCCCTACTTCCTAGTCTTGGCCGACTTGACCTAGCTCACTAAGCCACATGCCCCACTAGGGCATGGTGCATCCATGTACCCCCCCCCCCCCCCCCGAGCGGTGTACCTTCTAAAGCCTTCCAAAAGCTTCCGGTGAACACACTGAAAACATTTCCGAACCCCGGAATTGGACTTTCCTTATATGAATCATATTCTCCGGACCATTCCGGATCTCCTCGTGATATCCTTGATCCAATATGATACTCCGAACAACATTCGGTCTCCAACTCATATTTCATATCTACTAAACAACATCGAATCCTTAAGTGTGTCTCCCTACGATTCATGAACTATGCAGACATGATCGACACACTTCTCTGATCAATAACCAATAGAGGAATCTAGAAATTCATATGGATCCCACATATTTCTATGTTGACTTTGTGATCGAATGAACCATTTACATACGATACCAATTTCCTTTTGTCTCGTGATACTTTACTTATCTGAGGTTTAATCGTCGCTATCTCCAATACCTAGTTCAACCTTGTTACCGATAAGTACTCTTTACTCGTTTCGTGATATGTGATCCCTTGTGACCTAGTCGAATGCTTGCAAGCCAATTGGATGACATTCCACAGAGAGGGCCCAGATTATATCTATCCAGCATATGGATGGACAAATCCCACTCTTGATCCATGTGCCTCAACACATACTTTCAGAATACTCAATGCCACCTTTATAACCACCCAGTTACGAAGTGGTGTTTGATGTCATCAAAGTATCCATCCGGTGATGGTGATTAACATGATCCCATGGTCGAAGGATTTAGGTTAGTATGTATTTGAAAACTTATAGCAAACAAATTTTTAAATGACTTGATCTTATGCTATGCTTAACTATAGGAGTGTGTTCATCACATCATTCTCCTAATGATATGACCTTGTTATTAATAACATCTTATGCTCATGATCAGGAAACTATGATCATCAATTAATCAACAAGCTAGTCTAATAAGAGGCTTACTACGGACTCTTACATGTTTACAAATCACACAAGTATTAATGGGATGCAAACATTCATTATAAACACAAAGATATAATAATAACAACTATTATTATTGCCTCTTGGGCATATCGCCAACAATCTCCCACTTGCACTAGAGTCAATAATCTAGATTACATGGTAATATACCTAACACCCATGGAGTTCTGGTGTTGGTCATGTTTTTCCCTAGGGAGAGGTTTATTCAACGGATCTGCCACATTCAGATCTATGTGTACTTTGCAAATCTTTATGTCACCATCTTGGACATGCTCGCGAATATCATGAAAACCTAGCTTGATATGCTTCAGCTTCTTGTGTGACCTTGGCTCCTGTGCATTGGCTATGGCACCCATGTTGTCACATTAGAAGGCCATTGGGTCCAATGCACTAGGAACCACACCAAGCTCCGCAATGAACTCCTTCATCCATATCGCTTCTTGTTAAGCCTCTGAAGCAGCTATCTATTCCGATTCAGTTGAAGATCTCACCATAATGCTTTGTTTAGCACTCTTCCAGCTCACTGCTGCACCATTCAAAGTAAATACGTATCCAGATTGTGATTTAGAATCATCTGTATCGGTGTTCCAACTAGCATCGGTGTAACCGTTTACAACGAGTTGTTCATCACCCCCATAATAAAGAACCATATCCTTAGTCCTTCTTAAGTAATTTAGGATATTTTTGACCGCTATCCAGTGATCTACTCCTGGATCACTTTGATATCTGCTAGTTAAACTAATAGCATATGCAATATACGGTCTTATACATAGCCTGGCATACATGATAGAACCTATGGCTGACGCATAGGGATTCTTGTTCATCTTCTCTCTATCTTCTGCCATAGCTGGACTTTGAGTCTTACTCAAGGTCGTATTGGGCAACATGGGCAAGAACCCTTTCTTGCTTTCTTTAATTCCAAACCTCTTTAGAACCTTGTCCAAATATGTACTTTGTGAAAGCGCTATTAAGCGTCTTGATCTATCTCTATAAATCATGATGCCTAATATGTATGTAGCTTTTGCCAAGATCCTTCATTAAAAAACTATTATTCAAGTAGTCTTTGACACTTTAAAGTTCTATATCATTCCTAGTCAACAATATGTCATCTACATATAGTACTAGGAATGCTACAGAGCTCTCACTCACTTTCTTGTAAATACAAGCTTCTCCATAAATTTGTATGAATCCAAAACTTCTGATTACCTTGTCCAAACGTTGATTCCAACTTCGGGATACTTGCTTCAATCCATAAATGGATCATTGAAGTTTGCATACCTTGTTAGCATCTTTAGGATCGACAAAACCTTTGGGTTGTACCATATACAACTCTTCTTCAATGTCTTCATTGAAGAATGTCGTTTTGACATCCATCTACCATATCTCATAATCGTAATATGCAACGATTGCTAACAAAATCCTCATAAACTTTAGCTTTTCTACCGGTGAGAAAGTCTCATCATAGTCAACTCCTTGAATTTGTCAGGAACATTTCGTGAGAAGTCGATCTTTATAGACGGTTACATTATCATCAACATATGTTTTCTTCTTAAAAATCCATTTGTTCTCGACAGCCTTGTGGCCATCCAATAAGTCCACCAAAGTCCACACTTGGTTTTTGTGCATGGTTCCAATCTCGGATTTCATTGCTTGTTGCCATTTGTTGGAAGTATTATGCATTTCTTTAAATGCTCGGCAAACTCGTAACTTAGATATTCACCTCCACGATCTAATAGTAGAAATTTAATCTTCTTGTTACGTTGATTCTCTACTTCACTTTGAAATTCCTTAAACTTCTCGAAAGTTTCGGACTTATGTTTCATGAAATAGATAAACCCATATCTACTCAAGTCATCCGTGAAAGTAAGAACATAACAATAACCACTGTGCGATGCCACTACAAGAAATGTGGTAATTTTTGACCCTCCACATTAGTCACTAGATGGTCATTATTCTTCATTTGTGACCTTCTTGTGACCAAAATGAAGGGTTTCGCGGCATAGTAAATCAAAATTTTCTACGGATGTGAACAGAGGGAAAGCCAATATCTAATCTAGGAGATGCAAACAACAAGAGAGATTGGATTAGATCTTCATACCCTTGAAGATTCGCACAGCGGAACGTTCGTCGGAACGTGGGTGATGTAGTCGTACTCGCTTCTCCTCCTCGCAATCCGATCCGATCTAGCACCACAAGTGGCGATGCCTCCGTGAGATGCACACGTGAAGCACCTCGACATCTCCTCCTTCCTTGGTCCAGCAAGTATGGTGGAGAGACGGATTGGATCTACAACGCGACGGTGCGGTGTATGTGGTGGAGAGTTTCTGCAGCAGGGCTTCGCCTACACGCAGTCGGGAGAGAGAGAGAGAGAGGAGGGCAGCAGGGCGGCTAGGGTTGAGGAAGAGGTGTCGGGGGTGGTGCACCCCAGCCCTCTATATATAGAGGGGTGGGCGCCTGCCCTAACCCCTCCCCCAAGCCCTAGGCCGGCGGCCAAGGAGGGAGGAGTGGGGGGCAAGGAACCCCCCCCCTTCTAGAAGCTCCAACTAGGGTTTTACCCTTGCTGGCCGGTTGGGCCCTATGGGGCCTTGTGCCCCTGGCCCAATGCGGCCAGGGCACTCCCTCATAGGCCCATGCCTCCTCCCGGAAGGTGGGGCCACGTTGGTCCCCTTCCGGAAGGTTCTAGAAGCTTCCGGTATAATACCGATTAACCCGGAATAATTCCGAACTCCAAAAACTGCACTGCCTTATATGAATCTTATTCTCCGGACCATTCCGGAACCTCTCGTGATGTCCCGGATCCCATCCGAGACTCCGAACAAAAACTCATAAACCAATCATCCAATCTATCCTAGCGTCAAGACACGTTAAGTGTGTGACCCTTCGGGTTCGAGAATATGCGAACATGATCTTCTATCAATAATCAACAGCGGGGTATGGAAACCCATATTGACTCCCACACATTCATCGATGATCATATCGGATGAACCACGATGCCAGGATTCAATCAATCCCATATATATATATATATATTCCCTTCGTCTCGCGATATTTTACTTGCCCGAGATTTGATCGTCGGTACCGTCATACCTAGTTCAATCTCGTTCATAGCAAGTACTTTACTCGTTCCGTAATCCGATATCACTTTGTGATTAACTCCTTAACCACATGCTTGCAAGCGGTGTTGATATCGATTACCGAGTGGGCCCGAAGTATATCTCTCCGACTTGGGAGGGACAAATCCCATCTCGATACATACAACCCAACAGATACTTTCCGATCACCTGAGAGACACCTTTATGATCACCCTCTCATAGGATGACGTCTGATGACCTCAAAGCTTTCATCCGATACCAGGGAGTTGTATTATCTCATGGTCTAAGGAATACAATATTTGACATAAAAAAAGCTTCGCAAAGATGAACACGATGACACGATCTAATTGCTTCGCTTAGTTTGGGTCTGTCCATCATATCATTCTCCCAATGATATGATCTCATTATTAATCGACAACTCTTGTCTATGGTTAGGAAACCTTAACCATCATTAATCAATGAGCTAGTCCATAAAGGCGTACTAGGGACACGGTGTTGTTCATAAACCACACAAGTATTAAAGTTTCCGCTTAATACAATTCTAACATGGAATATAAACATTATCATGAACAAGAATTATAATAATAACATCTTTATTATTGCCTCTAGGGCATAATTCCAACATTCTCCCACTTGCACTAGAGTCAATAATCTAGTTTACATTTGGCAACAATCTCACACCCATGGCACTGAGGTGCTGATCATGTTTTACACGTGGAAGAGGTTTAGTCAATGGATCTGCGACATTCAGATCTGTATGTACTTTGCTAATCTTCAGATCTCCATCTGCTATATAATCTCGGATTATATGAAACTTGCGGTTGATATGCTTGGTCTTTGGATGATATCTTGGTTCCTTAGCGAGTGCTATGGCGCCAGTGTTGTCACACAGTATCTCCAGTGGGTCCAATGCACTTGGAACCACGCCAAGCTCAGTGATGAAGTTCCTGATCCAAACTCCTTCACTTGACGCTTATGCAGCAGCCATGTATTCCGCTTCTACTGTAGATCCCGCGATCACGCTTTGCTTGCAGCTTCTCCAGCTCATAGCTCCTCCATTCAAAATATACACGTATCATGTCTGAGATTTAGAATCATCCTTGTCGGTGTCGAAACTAGCGTCGACGTAACCTTTTACGACGAGTTTTTCTTCACCCCCATAGACTAAGAACATTTCTTTAGTCCTATTTAGGTACTCTAGGATGTTCTTCACGGCTGTCCAGTGTTACACTCCTGGATCACTTTGATATCTGCTCGTCAAACTAAGAGCATTGGACACATCCGGTCTAGTACACAGCATGGCATACATGATAGAACCTATGGCCGAGGCATAAGGCACTTTGCTCATAGCTTCCCTATCATTTACCGTAGCTGGACACTGAGCCTTGCTCAATATCTTACCTGACAACATAGGCACTGAACCTTTCTTTGCCTTATCCATTCTGAACCTTTTCAGAACTTTGTCTAGGTATGTACTCTGGCTTAAAGCTATCAGGCGTCTTTGTCTATCTCTATAGATTTTGATGCCCAATATATAAGCAGCTTCACCTAGGTCTTTCATTGAAAACACTTGTTCAAATAACTCTTCACATAGTTAAGCATGTTAATGTCATTTCCAATAATCAATATGTCATCCACATATAGTACCAGAAATGTCACCGAGCTCCCACTCACTTTCTTGTAGATACAAGCTTCGTAGCAATTTGGAATAAATCCAAAGCTCTTGATCACTTGATCAAAACAAAGGTTCCAACTCCGAGATGCTTGCTTTAGTCCATAAATGGAACGCTGAAGTTTTCATACTTTATCAGCATCCTTAGGATCGACAAAACCTTCGGGTTGCATCATATACAACTCTTCATCAATGTTGCCATTGAGGAACGCAGTCTTGACATCCATCTGCCATATTTCATAATCATGAAACGCAGCAATTGCTAATAAAATCCGAATGGACTTAAACATCGCTACAGGAGAGAAAGTCTCATCGTAGTCAACACGTTGAACTTGTCGAAAACCTTTCGCGACAAGCCGTGCTTTATAGACGGTAACATTACCATCCGCGTCCGTTTTCTTCTTGAAGATCCATTTGCACTCAACGGCCTTTCGGTCGCTAGGAGGGTCCACCAAAGTCCATACTTGGTTTTCGCTCATGGATCCCAATTCGGATTTCATGGCTTCTAGCCATTTCTCAGAGTCTGGGCTCATCATCGCTTCCTCATAGTTCGTAGGTTCACTGTCTTCTACCAACAAGACAGTCAAGACAGGGTTGCCGTACCACTTAGGAGGGGCACGCGACCTTGTCGACCTGCGACGTTCAGTAGCAGCATCGTCCGAAGCTTCATGATCCTTGTCATTAGCTTCCTCTATTGTTGGTGCAGGCGGCACTGGAACAATTTCAAGTGCTGCGCTACTCTCCAATTCAAGAGAAGGTTCAACAACCTCGTCTAGCTCTACTTTCCTCCCACTCACTTCTTTCGAGAGAAACTCCTTCTCAAGAAAGGAACCGTTCTTTGCGACAAACACTTTGCCTTCGGTTCTGTGATAGAAGGTATACCCAATAGTTTCCTTAGGGTATCCTATGAAGACGCATTTCTCCGCTTTGGGTTCGAGCTTGTCCGGCATCAACTTCTTGACGTAAGCTTCGCATCCCCAAACTTTAAGAAACGACAACTTAGGTTTAGCACCAAACCACAGTTCATACGGTGTCGTCTCAACGGATTTAGATGGTACCCTATTTAAAGTGAATGCAGCGGTTTCTAATGCATAACCCCAAAATGATAACGGCAAATCAGTAAGAGACATCATTGATCGGACCATATCTAATAAGGTTCGATTCCGGCGTTCAGACAGACCATTGCGCTGTGGTGTTCCGGGTGGCGTGAGTTGCGAAACGATTTCGCTTGCTTTAAGATGCATGAGAAAATCATAACTCAAATATTAACCTCCACGATCGGATCGTAGAAACTTAATCTTTCTGTTACGATGGTTCTCCACTTCATTCTGAAATTCCTTGAACTTTTCAAATGTGTTTCAGATTTATGTTTCGTTAAATAGATATACCCATATCTACTTAAGTCGTCGGTAAAAGTGAGAAAATAGCGATATCCACCGCGCGTCGAAACACTCATCGGTCCGCATACATCGGTATGTATGATTTCCAACAAGTCCGTTGCTCGCTCCATCATACCGGAGAACGGGGTTTTGATCATTTTGCCCATGAGGCATGGTTCGCATGTGTCAAATGATTCAAAATCAAGAGACTCCAAAAGTCCATCAGAATGGAGTTTCTTCATGCTCTTTACTCCAATATGACCTAGACGACAGTGCCACAAATAAGTAGTATTATCACTATCTACTTTGCATCTCTTAGCCTCAATGTTATGGATGTGTGTTTCATCCCTTTCGAGATTTAGAAGAAATAAACCATTCACAGCAGGTGCATGACCATAAAAGATGTTACTCATATAAATAGAACAACCATTATTCTCTGATTTAAATGAATAACCGTCTTGCAATAAACAAGATCTAGAAATAATGTTCATGCTCAACGCAGGCACATAATAACACTTACTAAGGTTTAAAACTAATCCCGAAGGTAAAACTAAGGAGAGCGTGCTGACGGCCATCACATCAACTCTTGATCCGTTGCCAACGTGCATCGTCACCTCATCCCTTGCAAGCCGCCGTCTATTCCGTAGCTCCTGTTTCGAGTTACAGATATTAGCAACTGAACCAGTATCAAATACCCAGGCACTACAACGAGGGCTAGTAAGGAAAACATCAATAACATGTATATCAAATATACCTTTGATGGTGCCAGCCTTCTTGTCCGCTAAGTACTTCGGACAGTTGCGCTTCCGGTGACCCTTGTCCTTGCAATAGAAGCACTCAGTGTCCGGCTTGGGTCCAGACTTGAGCTTCTTCTCAGCAGGGGCAACGCGCTTGCCGCCGCCTTTCTTGAAGGGCTTCTTTGCACCCTTACCTTTCTTGAAGGTGGGGGGCTTGTTGACCATCAACACATGATTATCCTTTTTGATGTCCACCTCCGCAGCCTTCAGCTTTGCGAAGAGCTCGGTGATCGTATAAGTGGAACCAATCTGATTATGAGTCACTACAAAACTTTTGTAGCTGGGAGGGAGTGATTGTAGAACCCTGTCAATCTTGAGCTCCTCTGGAATCTTGCAGTCCAGTTGCTCAAGGCGTTGAGTGTAGCCCGACATCTTAATGGCGTGCTCACTAATGGAACTCCCTTCCTCCATCTTGTAGTTAAAGAACTTCTCAGAGATCTCATATCTCTCAGAACGGGCCTGAGTCTGAAACATGGTTTTCAGCTCCTCGAGAATCTCAAAGGGCCCGGGATAGTCTTCAAAACGATTTTGAAGGTCCGATTCCATAGCAAACAACATGGTGCTCTTAATCACACCATAATCATCTTTGCGCGACTGATAGACAGCTTTCTCATCAGCCGGCGCAGTAGCAGCAGGGGCGTCACCTAACGCATTCTCAAGGACATAGTCCTTTTGACCGCCAGAGAGAATGATTCTCAGATTGCGGAACCAATTGGTGAAGTTAGACCCATTGTTTCTAAGCTTTTCCTTCTCATCAAAAACGTTGAAGTTGAAGTTGGACTTAGCCATTTGATCTACAATATTTGCAAGTACAAATTAGACTATGTTCATGATAACTAGTTCAACTTTTAATCAAATTACTAGATAAACTCCCACTAAATTCAACATCCCTCAAGTTGTTTAGTGAACACGATCCAAGTTCACCACACCTAATCCGATCTTCACGAGAAGAGATGTGGTTTCAATGGTGGACAACGAAGTGTCGATCATATCATTCATATGACTCATGCTTAACCTTTCGGTTCATGTGTTCCGAGGCCATGTCTGTACATGCTAGGCTCGTCAAGTTAGACCCAAGTATTTCCGCGTGTGCAAAACTGGCTTGCACCCGTTGTATGTGAGCGTAGAGTCTATAGCACCTGATCGTCACGTGATGCTTGGACACGACGAACTTTCGCAACGGTGCATACTTGGGGAGAACACAGTTTTTATCTTAATCTTTAAGTGAGGAATCATCTTATAATGCTACCGTCACGATCTAAGCATAATAAGATACATAAAAGGATAAACATCACATGCATATAACTTTATGTGACATGGTATAGCCAATCTTCGCGCAATGATCTCCATCTTGTGCGTGCCGGCATGATCTCCATCACTCCACCATGATTGCCTCCACCACGAATAGCAACTACAACTATTGCTAACTACTTAGCGATAAAGTGAAACTATTACATGGCGTATAAGAAGTTGACACACAGGTCATACACAATTATAAATACAACCATATGGCTCCTGCCGGTTGTGTACTCATCGACATGCAAGTCGTGAAACATTACAAAACATGATCATCGCATACATTATACACATCACATCTTGGGCCATACCATATCACAGAAAACACTCCCTGCAAAAACAAGTTAGACGCCTCTACTTTGTTGTTGCATGTTTTACGTGGCTTATGGGAGTAGCATGCTAAGAACGATTCTTACCTACGGAAAGCCACAACGGTGATATTATGGTTGCCAAACTCCGGTGTAAATCCCATGACAACTATAGTGAGAGAAACTGGCATCCACCAGCCGCATGTGTGGAACAAGCCACACGTCAAATGCGGAGCCGGTCTCGTGAACGACGTCGCGTAAGGTTGGCCTGGACCGCTTCAATCTCACTATCCCGCGTCATAAGAAGAACACAAACAAGAGGCTTGCAACAGAAAACATCAACGCCCGCAACAACCATGTTGCGTTCTACTCGTGAAACACATCTACGCATAGATCTAGCTCTGATACCACTGAAGGGTTTCGCGGCATAGTAAATCAAAATTTTCTACGGATGCGAACATAGGGAAAGCCAAGATCTAATCTAGGAGATGCAAACAACGAGAGAGATTGGATTAGATCTTCATACCCTTGAAGATTTGCATAGCGGAACATTCGTCGGAACGTGGGTGATGTAGTCGTACTCGCTTCTCCTCCTCGCGATCCGATCCGATCTAGCACCACAAGTGGCGATGCCTCCGTGAGATGCACACGTGCAGCACCTCGACGTCTCCTCCTTCCTTGGTCCAGCAAGTATGGTGGAGAGACGGATTGGATCTACAACGCGACGGCGCGGTGTATGTGGTGGAGAGTTTCTGCAGCAGGGCTTCGCCTACACGCAGTCGGGAGGGAGAGAGAGAGGAGGGCAGCAGGGCGGCTAGGGTTGAGGAGGAGGTGTCGAGGGGTGGTGCGCCCCAGCCCTATATATATAGAGGGTTGAGCGCCTGCCCTAACCCCTCCCCCAAGCCCTAGGCCGGTGGCCAAGGAGGGAGGAGTGGGGGGCAAGGAAACCCCCCTTCTAGAAGCTCCAACTAGGGTTTTACCCTTGCTGGCCGGTTGGGCCCTATGGGGCCTTGTGCCCCTGGCCCAATGCGGCCAGAGCACTCCCTCATAGGCCCATGCCCCCTCCCGGAAGGTGGGGCCACGTTGGTCCCCTTCTGGAAGGTTCTAGAAGCTTCCGGTACAATACCGATTAACCCGGAATAATTCCGAACTCCAAAAACTGCACTGCCTTATATGAATCTTATTCTCCGGACCATTCCGGAACCTCTCGTGATGTCCCGGATCCCATCCGAGACTCCGAACAAAAACTCATAAACCAATCATCCAATCTATCCTAGCGTCGAGACACGTTAAGTGTGTGACCCTTCGGGTTCGAGAATATGCGGACATGATCTTCTATCAATAATCAACAGCGGGGTATGGAAACCCATATTGACTCCCACACATTCATCGATGATCATATCGGATGAACCACGATGCCAGGATTCAATCAATCCCATATATATATATATATTCCCTTCGTCTCGCGATATTTTACTTGCCCGAGATTTGATCGCCGGTACCGTCATACCTAGTTCAATCTCGTTCACAGCAAGTACTTTACTCGTTCCGTAATCCGATATCACTTTGTGATTAACTCCTTAACCACATGCTTGCAAGCGGTGTTGATATCGATTACCGAGTGGGCCCGAAGTATATCTCTCCGACTTGGGAGGGACAAATCCCATCTCGATACATACAACCCAACAGATACTTTCTGATCACCTGAGAGACACCTTTATGATCACCCTCTCATAGGATGACGTCTGATGACCTCAAAGCTTTCATCCGATACCAGGGAGTTGTATTATCTCATGGTCTAAGGAATACAATATTTGACATTAAAAAAGCTTCGCAAAGATGAACACGATGACACGATCTAATTGCTTCGCTTAGTTTGGGTCTGTCCATCATATCATTCTCCCAATGATATGATCTCATTATTAATCGACAACTCATGTCTATGGTTAGGAAACCTTAACCATCATTAATCAATGAGCTAGTCCATAGAGGCGTACTAGGGACACGGTGTTGTTCATAAACCACACAAGTATTAAAGTTTCCGCTTAATACAATTCTAGCATGGAATATAAACATTATCATGAACAAGAATTATAATAATAACATCTTTATTATTGCCTCTAGGGCATAATTCCAACACAAAAACATATGGTCAAAAGCTGAGAGTCACTAACGGATAATAAAAACTTTTTTTGTGCATTGGTCATAGACTACTATAACCAATATAGATGGTCATAGTTTCTATGACCATTTTTTTGGTCACTGGCTATATGGCATGTCCATGTGGGATCCTACGTGGCACGTGGCAGATTTGTGACCAAACCAGATGGTCATGGATCGAAATCAGCCCAGTCCAGTTTTGTACTTTACATGGGTCAAGCCCAAGAATATTTTTGTTTTATTTGGGTATTGGACTTTTAATGGTTCATTGCTTGTTTGGGCCATAGCGTCAATTTTTAGCATAATTATTCTTATTTTCTAAAATTTCTTTCCTAATTTTATTTGGGTCGTTTCCTTTTAAGAGCCCAGATGGTACATGGACCCTTGTTCGGTATAGGACCCTTTTTGTTTCATTATTTTTCTGGTTGGTCCACTTGTTAGACATTTTAAGAGTAAATAAGCAACATTTAATCTAGAAAATCATAATACCACATGCCATATTTTTCTAAAAGTGACAACATCAATGTGAAAACATTACAATAATACAATTTACAAAACATTACAATAGTCACATCATCTTAAGCACATCCTAAGCATGAGGACAACTTTTCATCTTACTGCCTACAGGGACTGATTTTACTTCATCAATACAATATTATCATGGCTGGACGAATGGACTTGAAACAGCATAAACAATAAATCTACGTCCTTTAGTACAGCAGCCACTACTAACTGTCTCGGCACCGTCAGTCGTCGAGCTTCGGGCGTCGCCGATCATCGAGCTTCGGGCTTCTCTTCCTCGACACGCACTCCGCCACCGGCCCCTTCCTCGATATGTCGCAATATATTAGCCAATCTGGGATGCAAATAAAATATAAGCCTTTTCGTAGTAGTAGTAGTGCCAAGTTTACATTAAAAAGAAAAGTTAAAATATTAAACAATTATAATAGCAGCATCCTTATACATACAACAAATCGAGATTATGTTTTCATGTCTCTCGACAAACAAATAATAAATTCTTAATGACATGTGTACAAAGTGCAACAATCGAGTGTATCAAACTGGAACAAATATTAAACTGGAACTTAGTTATAAATATCAAGGAAAAGATGAGATAAATTTGGCTTGGCAGCTATATCAGGATTTGTAGGGCAATATATATTTAAACCCAAAATTTTAAATTTAGTATAATACTGAAACCAAAAACCATCAGAATCTTTTCATAGTATCATACTACTGTAGCTATACACACAAACACTTAAGCATTGCAAGAGATGGATGAAGCTGTACACACAAACACTTAACAAAGAAAGCATATAATAAAGGAATGAAGTGTTGCATGCATTACTGGAAGCACACTATAATAAAGGAATGAGGTGTTGCATGCAAGAGAGGAATGAAGTACATAGCTGAATCTAATCCCCTGTTACTGGAAGCACACTACATACCCCCAATCATATAAATACTAATAACAAAGGGCAGTATTACTAATAGCAATAGAAGTGAGTATTCTAAAACAAGAATCATACCCACAAGCCCCAGGCTATATAAACCTGGAGTACAAGATCAACTAAGATGCATGATCTTGACCTCTACTAACCCAGCTCCAAGCAACCTTCGGGGAGATCAACAATAGTCTCTCATACATGCACATAAGCAAACAGGTCAACAAATTAAAAAGCAACCTATAATTAGCTTGTATCAAGAGGTTATGCGTGTATCAAATATACAAATATATATATGATGGTTGAGAGGTTATTCTTGTATCAAATCAAGAATCAGCGTTATAACAAAAGTGATGATCATATAAGAATAGATATTCTAGGTTTTGGCACAAGGTTTTCAAGAATCTCAAGTTGGTACATATCATGTCACAGCTATAATAGAGACCAACATATTATGAGCATATATGATAAGCACATAGATAGTATCACAACATATCTACAATGATTTCTTGAACTCAGACCCTGTACACTCAACACTAAAACTTTAAATAAGCATTCCATTAATCTGAAGTTTGGTTTATAACAAATGTGTGGAACATAACAGTGACAGTCCATCATAACAGTAATAGCACCAAGTAGAAGCTAACATTGAAGCCTGAAAATTCATCATGCATGTTAGCTAGCAAGATTCCCACAATCAGGACAAAGTACTTACAATCCACCTGACACATTTACTAGCTAAGGAATAATATGAAATCAATGCTATGTCATACTACTAATTTAATCTGCATAAGTTACAGTTTCTCAAATCTGAACCAAGACCATGTCACATAGTGAGAACATAATGTACTAACAATAACGGCCATTTTTACCAAATAACACCGACGCACGCTGATGCGCGCAGCCGGTGTGGTCGTGGGACGCTTCGTTGGAAACCCCAAGAGCAAGGTTTGATGCAGCACACCAGCAAGTTTCCCTCAGTAGAGACCGAGGTTATCAAACCAGAAGGAGGAAGGAAACGTCTCAAAGGTGTTGCAAGGAACGTGAAAACCTGCACAACACAAACTCAAGACTTTGCCCCAACAAATTAGTGAGGTTGTCAAGCTCACCGGTTTGCTGTAAAAAAGGATTAACTGTATGGTGTGGAAGGTGATGATGGTTTGCAGCAAGTAAACAAGTAACAGTGGAAGATGTATCAATGGTAAAGATTGGACCAGGGTCCATAGTTCACTATAGGTGCTCTCCTTAGATAAACAACATGGCATGAAGGGTAAACAAATTACATCAAGGCAATTGACAGGAACTTAGCAAGGCATAACAATGCAATACCAGACAGAAAGATCCTATGAGATTCGATTAGTCAATACAATAATATACATAGACTGCCATCTAACTGCATCTATGACTAGTAGTCCACCTTCAGGTTATCATCCGAACCCCCTCTAGTATTAAGTTGCAAGCAACAGACAACTGCTTTAAGCAAAGTGTGTAAGGTAATCAATCTACTTGTTCCATGAACAAGAGACTGTTGTTTCCTCCCTAGTGGCAACAACACATCTACAACCGAAGAGATTTCTGTCACTTCCCTTGGAAACTAGAGGCATGAACCCACTATCGAGCATAAATACCCCCTCTTGGACTCACTAGCAACTACTTGGCCAAGATGGCTACTAACAACGGAGAGCATGCAAGATCACAAACAACACAGACATGATAGAATCAATAAGACAAAACCATTAATCAATCTAACATAGTAATCTCAATATCCATCGGATCCCCGCAAACACAACATGCATGATTACAAATAGATTAGATCTTGATCATGAACAGAGATCACAAGTTCTATACATGAAAGCACAAAGAGGAGATACAACCATCTAGCTACTACATGGACCCGTAGTCTAAGGTGGAACTACTCACGCTTCATACTGGAGAAGAAGGCCTCCAGGATGATTTCCCCTCTGACAGGGTGCCGGGAAGAACTTCAGATCCCCCTGATCTAGGGACGATGGTGGCGGTGGCTAAAGACGGTTTCCTGGAGTTTTGATCGGGTGCCTAGGGTTTCTGCATCGGGGGCTTCTTATAGGCGAAGAGGCGAGGCAGGGGGCGCCAGGGGGCCCACACCCTCCCTAGACGTGGGCCAGGCTTGGCCGCTATTTGATGACATTTTGTCATGGTTTTAGAGATTACAAACTTTTAAATCATGATTGTAAGTGTCTGTAAAATGTATAAAGTCGGACGGCTTATGCCGTCTATTATCTAAAAAAAGAGTGTGTAAAATATCAGCAAGGTTTCTCACCAGGTAAAGGAAAGAAAACAACATGTACGCTCCGAGAAAGACATGTATTTTGGTCTAATAAGTACTAGCAGTGACTTGGTAGGCTATGAGGCACGCACGTGATGGCCAAGAGTCTTTGGATGTTAAGGTAATAATATATGGCAGCTCTCTTAAGGAAATAAGTTAAGATAAATGACCCACTACCAGGAGTGGTGATCCATGGGTATTGATATTTGATACTTGGCCATGTACATGCGCATGACTTGTTCTGAAGCTGCACGTACATGGGCAAAGACTGTCGTTGGCTTAGCTTGATCTGTTTAAAACGTCGATGCGTATCAGGTGGTTGGGATAAGTATCGAGCGGAAGCTCAGCCGATCGTTGCGGAGACTCCACGGCGCAGCCTCCTCTGATACCTAGTTGCTACATCAGATATAAAATAGCCTCACGACAGCACGTAAATTTTTAGAGGCCACACGAACGACGCCAGATCTTCATCTCCCTTAGTGAAAGGATAGCAATGTCGTCTAGAGAGGGGTAAATAGACAATTTCAAAACTATTACAGTTTTAGCTTGATAGAATGCAGAATTAAACTAACGTTTATTTTACAAGAACAAAACCTAAATACCCTAGGCTCAATTAAGTGTACCAACAACAAATTAAGCTAAGCAAGATAGCACAAAAAAAATATACCAGCAAGATATAAGTACTTCAAGCTCGATGGCTATCAAAAGGAAAGTAAGCTCGGACATAGAGATAACCAAGGTACGCGGAGACGAAAGATGTATTCTCGTGTTCACCACCTTTGGGAAAGGGGCTACGTCACGTTGGAGAGGTGTGAGGTTCCACGAAGGATTCAGCACGTGCCACAAAGGATCACCTTCTTCTTCGAGTCTATCCCACGAAGGAATAGGCCCTTTCCTTATGGCTAGTTTTTCCTCCACTCGGAGATGGCAAGCTCCACGAAGGAGAAGCCCAGGTCTCTTCACAATCTTCCATGAAGAGGACACCGCGGTACCAACCGCCAAGCCAACTAGGAGGTCACCCTCCAAGAGTAGCAACCTCACGGTCTCTCACTCGAACAAATCGTAATGGAGAGCTCAACACTTATGCAAGAATGCAAAGCAAGAACACCAAGGGTGCTCAAAATCCTTCACTCTCAAATCCCACCAAAGGAACAAGTTCTAGGGAGGAATTAGAGAGGAAGAATAATAGTGAAAACCAACAAATGACTCCAAGATCTAGATCCAATGGGTTCCCCTCACTTAGAGGAGGAATTGATTGGTGAGAATTATAGATCTAGATCTCCTCTTCCAAAGCCCTCAAAAAGATGCAAGAATCGTAGGAGGGAAGGGAGAGGAATAAAGCTCAAAAGGGTCAACAATGGAGGTCAAAAATGTGCTAAAGAGCCTTAGAACTTTGGGAAAGAATCCCCCCTTTTATACCCCTTCAAGGGGGATGACCGTTGGAAGCAAGATGCGCTGGGCGAACACGTTCCGGCGACAAAACCGGCACCGCCGGATCAGCCGCCAGAATTTCTTGTCAGAACTGAAAGCTCTGGTACAAACCGAAACAGCATACAGAACAGCTTTTCGGCGGTTTGCCGGAAATTTCCGGCGGTTGTCGGAATTTCCGCCAGAATTCCGCTCGAACCAAACAAGGCACACAAAAACGACGATAACTTTTGCGTCCGGACTCCGATTTCGATGATCTTGGGCTTGTTTTGACGAGAACAACAAGCCCTACAAGATGGTGCAGATAAACATCATAGTCCAATAGAAGAGGATAGAATCAAATGAAAAAAGGTAAGAAGCCTCCCTATAAGAAGAACCGATAAAACCTTCAAACTTGAAAACGCCATAGAGGATGCATACGAATTCTGTTTTCGATAAACTTGGGCTTGTTGAAGAGCTAGCAACAAGATCAAGAACCTCACATGGAGAAACACCAAGAAGCAACAAAATAGGAAGATGCAAAGAATACAAAGGATTGATCTCCCTATGACGATGTGATCAAGTTATCCAACCGAAAGCCCCTCTTAATAGTGCGGCTATGTATCCTATAACCCGGTCTCCCAACAACCACCTTGAGACCGGTAAAAGGAAAACCTAGCAAGGACATATCTTGATGACAACACTTAAATCTCCATCCAAGCCGGAATGCATCACTTGATCATTGTTGCTTCGTGAAGACTCCTAATTTGCTCCGCCATACACCACTATTGGATAGCTTCATTAATACATATCTTCACATGTCCATCATCACCAATATGAACGGCAAGCTTCAAACAAATAATCTTCTCGAGATGCTTATCTTGAACTTGCCCTTCTCAACCTCTCATGGGCTATATAAGATCTTCACTTTTGAAACATGCCCATGGAAAGATACCTATCCCATATAGGAAACGCAAAGGCACATATATAATGGGTTAGTTCATGATGCATAATTGACAAGGCTTACCATACCACAAGATCCATGTGGTACATTCTTTATGCTTCATGTGTTGACCAACTTGAAATCACTCTTCACTCTTTGTATAGGTCAACCATGTATCTTCTCATGCTCCATCTCAATATCTTGAGGTACATAAAGAACTCTTAATTTGATTACATGCTCTAAATCTAAGTCAATCATAGCTCAACTAATGAGGCTATCATGACACCGTCTTAGAGCCATATCTTGAATTCTTCTATTGAGATCACACTCTCAAGATCTTGATCATATCATATTATTCTCTTCAACTCGATGATCTTGATGCCAATACTCAAGGTATATCTTTATCTTCATGGCATCCATACTTGAATCCAACACATAGACTACAAGCATGACCTGTGGAATATTCCTCCATATAAAACTTAGTGAAAACATTAGTCCATAGGAATTGTCATTAATCACCAAAACCGCACATAGGGGCAATTACTCTTTCAATATCCCCCATTTTGGTAATTAATGACAATCACAACAAGAGGGTTTATATAATGAATATTAGAAACAAGTACGCAGCTTGTCCGAGAATAAGTTGTGTACAAGAGGTTGCATTTGATATGGTCAAGTAACACAAATCTACTAGAACATATCAAAACTGATTCTACTTACACAAACTACAGCTAATGCAAGAGATGTGAGTAGAACCAACATATATAGAGAAAACTCCCCCACAATATATGCATGTGTGATGAACTTGAATTTCATTGCATACATTGTCAAGAATAAACTTTGGGAGAGTTTACACTATATATACAAACATGCAAAACATAATAAAGATGAAATGCATGAAAGGCAAACACTTAAGAACAAACCAATCTTAAGTATAAAACCATTTCCCTTAAACCCTCTAAACTTCTCCCCCATTGAAAACAAGTGCCAAAATGGATGACAAAGATAGAAGGCCAATATAGTATGAGTTCCTCCCCAAGGTGTGCATTTCTAATATTTTGAGTGCAATCAAATGCACATATCCAATGACAAATATTTGGAGGAAATCAAGCTATATTGAGGATCAAAGATTGCTACAATGATAAAACGGTGAAGAAACTTCAACAGATGAAGCAAGCAATCCAATGATCAAAAAGTCAAATGGACAAATAGTGCTCTAAATGAAATAAGGAAGCTCCCCAAGGTTCGTGCATAAATTTTAATTATTGCATTTGAATACAATATCCACAAACATGGAATCCTCACTCCCTCTATACTATTTAGAACAGAAACAAGATACAAGGAGTAGATATAAATAAATACACTTGTTAAGACAAGCTTAAGTCCAAAAGAAACCAAATATGAGATATGAGTGCGTGAAGATGCAATAAAAGTAAACCAAGCACTCATAAATCAAGACCTTACCAATACCATTAAAAACCAAGAGGATAAGAGATATGGTCGGCAAAGAGCGATGATATCAAGGCGAGAGATAAACACTCTCGTGTATATAAGTTTATAAGTGGACAAAACATGAGAATAATCCACAAATAAACAACCATACATAAGAGGTTAATAAAATAGGAAAACATGATATCCAAGAGGAAGTCATAAGATATACCAAACATGATATTTTTTGCTTAAGTGCATATATAGCCCATGGCTCTATTTTCTCTTATGGTATATCAATGAACTTCACCAAAGAAAAAAATAAAAACCTCAAAAACATCACAACTAACACTAATGGAACAAATGCTAGTTGGGTTACTTTGAGAAAGGAAACAAGTAGCAAAAGGAAGGATTCAAAGCAATTTCAACAATATTGCACATGAGAGTACCTCGAGGAATTGATATACAATAAATTGCTAGAAGGCATATTTGGAATTGGTGAATCGTGAAAATGATTTTATATACTCCCCATTATATGCATCATCTCAAATTACTCACATAAGCAGTAAGGATAGAGAAGTCCTTCAAAGATACTTGCAAGAACCATAACATTTACATACGGATAAATTCATGCCAAGATCCAACCTACAAGAGATTGGATGAAAGAATAGTATGCATGAATAAGATACTTGTTACCGAGATAGCAATGGTATGATGTAGTAGATAAGAATTTTCTGATCATCCTAGCTTGGCTCCAATTATCATGTGGTGTTTCCTTATAGACGAGACAAGCATCCATTGCATCTCCAATGTACCTAAAACAACATTCAAGTACATCTTGGTCCCCGAACTTATTGGGTCCAAAGTGGTTAGACTAACAACAACACATATGACACACTCCATAAAAATATGTACATATTTAGATATGAAATTTGAATTTCATGCACATCTTAGGCGTTTAAGGATTTTATGGAGTATACCGTATATATTGGATCAAAGAAAGCAAACACATGGAGACTTTCAATATCCAAAGAAGATATAATTTGGAAAAACACCAAAATATTCAAGAAGGCATACAAGGTGTGACAAAACACATTTGTTGCCCAAACTATATCAAAGAATCAAATCAACACAAGATTTGTTCAACGAAGTTCAACCAATGAAAATAAAAAACTATTGAGCAAAAAGATGAAATAAAACAAAAATACTCAAGGATTTATCTCATTCAAGCAAATAAAATAGAGAAGAAAGAATGAGATAACAAACTCCCAAAAGAGAAAGGTTTCAACAAATAAACCAAATCCTTAATACTTTTCACAATGGCACAAGGTTTTGAGAAGAAAAGGTTTGTCTTCCACTAAAACACATTTTATAATAATCAAAAACATCATCAAAGAGATGTTCAAAATCCAAGGAAGACAATGGGAGCCACAACAAGTTTTCAAAAGAAAAAAAGGAAATAAGAGGTGAAATCCAAGGTGAAGATGATCCACAAATGCTACCACACATAAGTATATCAATTGTCGAAGACAATGAGTGTATTGGAATTGATTTCCGATGGTATATTGCACGGATATTAAAGATAAATCTTCACAATAAAAAACATAGGATAGGAATAAAAAGATTAAGCACTATGCAAAGATAGAGATTATTGATAGCTTCAATCTAGTCACACAATCATGCAAAGCAATGATTAGAATAATTGAAGCAAATGGTATCCGAAAATGATATAGAGATACGTATTTGAGGAAGACCGCATTAAGAATTTCTTGCTAAAAAAAAGACCAAAAATACGAGCAATAAAAGCTTCTAACAAAAATAGGACCTTGTTTGAGCCAACATGCCACCTAGAAACAAGATAATCAACAATATCAACTCTAGGTGGCACTACCTCATATGTTAACATTTCCTAGGATTGTGATATGCAAAAGAAGCATATTACTCCCCCATAATGTGATATTCAATTTTTCTTAATAAGAGGAAAACCAACCTCAACTAGAGAGAATTAATGGACATTTATAATTTGAATTTCTCATGAGTATGACACACCACATAGTGACTAGATAAGCTTGCAGTATCAATACTAAGTGGTAGTACTCACGCACACACATTTTAAGGTTTGAGAGATGCGCGAGGCATATCACTCCCCCAAAATGGGATGTTCCATTAACAACTCAAAAAGAGCCAAATAAGATATCATCAAGATGCATTAGAGGCTCAAAACGAGACACGCGGGTAAATAATGTGCCAAACACCTAGACATACTTGAATACACAAAATAAGCAAGCATGAGTAACACCAAATACAAACACATACTTGGTACAAAACCAAAACATGTAAAGGGGAAAGTAACTTCCAATGTAAATGAGTTTAGTACAAGTTACCGCGAAGAGGCGCATTAGATATAAGATAGGGATAAGATAATCCTAATGACTTGGCTTGATCAAATATAATATATGAAGATCACTTAATTCTTCATGAGTTAGCCAAGTATCAAATGCCCTCCAAAAACACCTATTGATCAAGTTTGAGCTTGTTGGTCCCCAACTAAGTAGGGTCCTAAGTGGTTAGTCACAATAGGCTTGGCAACCCAAATGGTTCTTTTCTTGACACCACTTTGAGTTCCAACAAACTTGGCAAACACATTGCCGTCCTTATCCTTCCCAAGATAATAATCATCATTAATAATGATAGGATTAGATAAGGTACAGTTTGAACATGAAGAGGCAAAGTGACCCTTCACACGACATATGTAGCAACAAGTGCTCCCCTTTCTCTTCTTCATTGATTTCTTGGCTTGGGGTGCATTATCTTGATTCTTCTTCAGAAGTGGCCTAACTTCAACTTGGGCTTGAGCTTTTACTTGTGGCCGCTTCCCTTGTTGCTTCTCACTAAAGTGCTTTTTATTCAATGGACAAGATCTTACATGATGTCCTTCAACCTTGCACTTAAAGCAAATAATCTTGGCCAAATTCTTGACTTGGTTTTGGACCTTCTTCTTGTTTCTATTGGACTTGTTCTTGTTATTAGATTTGAATCCAAGTCCACTTTTATCATTAGGGGATTTTTGCACACTCAAAATATTACCGAGTGTGGATTTCCCTTCATGACTCTTTTCCAAGTCATTCCTCAAGGAAGTGACTTGGGCCTTGAGCTCTTTGATTTCCTCTACATGGTTAGTATAAATACAAGTACTATAGGAAGTAGAAGCTTCATTGTTAGAGCAATAAGGCAAAGCAAGTAATCCAACACAAGGTTTATCAATAGTATGGCTAGATGGATTACTAGGACTAGCACATGGCAATATAGCATTTTGATTAGAAGTTGTGCTAATGTACAAAAGAGGCTCACAAGATGTTACCTTGGTAATACTTCCCTCACGAGCTAACTTTAGCCCATCATGGGAGATTAGAAGATCATTATGAGAAACCGAGAGCTTTTCATGACTTTCTTCCAATTTCCTATACTTGTTAGTTAGCAACTCAAGTTGAGCCCTTAGCTCAATGTTCTCCTTTAGGGTAGATGCTTCACAAGAAGTAGAGTTAGTATCACAAGCATCGTTAATGGAATTTTCCTTTTCAAGCTCATAAGATTCAATTTTTTGTGTGAGGAGACAATTAGTGTGCTTCTCCTCGACAAGCTCTTGCTTAAGGAGATTGAATCTCCGACTCCCATCATCAAGTTGGAAATCCAACTCCTCTATGGTTCCCGTTTGTTTAGTTATGGTTTCCATAACGTGTTTGAGACAAGTAACGGCCTTATTATTACCACGAAGAGAGGTACACAAAAAAGTCAACTCAAGCAAGAGAGCACTAGTATCATCATCAATGTCATCATCACTATCATCATTATCATTGATATTATCTTTAGAAGATATGTTGGGATCCAAAGTAGGAGATACCTTTGATCCTCTTTCCATAAGGCACATATAAGCACGGGAGGATGAAGATGAGGATATTCTTGAATCTTCATTCATGATCATGTATTGCTCCCTAGAATGTTTGATTTCCTTTATATTTTTATATAAACAACTAGAGGAAATAGAAGCATTTTGTTCATGGGAACAAGGAAAATCAAGCATATCATCTACACTAGTACTCAAATAATTTCTAGATGATATACAAGGACTAGCAACACAAGGGGATATAGCATTATTGTTGCAAGAAGTGCTTAAGTCCAAAGAAGAAACATTGCAATGGGATAGAGATGAAGGATCATCATTAGCGAGCACAGTATTAACATTGCAATTCCCAACACGACTCACCATATATTTACCTTGTGTCTTGCCACACGTTGGTGAAGTGGATGAGGATGAGAACTCATCACGGCCGGAGGTGGAAGCAACTTGGAGCTCTTCATGATGTGAAGGAAAAGAGATCTCCTCGGAGAAACCACTGACAATATTAGAAATGGAACCACCAGATATTTCTTTAAGCTTGGTCCACTTCTCATCAGACGACTTGCGCTTTACAATCGTCAAGAACAAATTAACTGTGGGGCTTAAAGAGAAAATTATCTCATTAGATACTTGAGCTTCGAGATGTAAATTTTTCTCATCCGCTAAAGATAGATTTTGAGGATCCATCGGAGGAGAAAAACCTACATCTAGAATCTCTCAATATTTGGACACAAGGTCTGAAGATTATAAAGCAAGCAATTTCTCCACAATGTATAATTTGTGCCATCAAAGTTAATTGTTTCATTGTGCACTATACTACTAGCCGACATCTTTACACTCTAGGAGGTGAAGCCTAAACAAGGAGAGACCTTGCTCTGATACCAATTGAAAGGATACAGATGTCGCCTAGAGGGGGGTGAATAGGCAATTTAAAAACTATTACGGTTTTGGCTTGATAGAATGCGGAATTAAACTAACGTTTATTTTACAAGCACAAAACCTAAATACACTAGGCTCGACTAAGTGCACCAACAACAAATTAAGCTAAGCAAGATAGCACAAGACAAATATACCACAAGTGATAAGCAAGATATAAGTACTTCAAGCTCGATGTCTATCACAAGGAAAGTAAGCTCAGATATAGAGATAACCGAGGCATGTGGAGACGAAGATGTATTCTCATGTTCACCACCTTTGGGAAGGGGGCTACGTCACAATGGAGAGGTGTGAGGTTCCATGAAGGATTCCTCACGCGCCACAAAGGCTCACCTTCTTCTCCGAGTCTATCCCACGAAGGAATAGGCCCTTTCCTTATGGCTAGCTTTTCCTCCACTCCGGAGATGGCAAGCTCCACAACCACTTCACAATCTCCACGAAGGAGAAGCCCGGGTCTCTTCACAATCTTCCATGAAGAGGACACCGCGGTACCAACCACCAAGCCAACTAGGAGGTCACCCTCCAAGAGTAGCAAGATCACGGTCTCTCACTCGAACAAATCATAATGGAGAGCTCAACACTTATGCAAGAATGCAAAGCAAGAACACCAAGGGTGCTCAAATCCTTCACTCTCAAATCCCACCAAAGGAACAAGTTCTAGGGAGGAATTAGAGAGGAAGAACAATGGTGGAAACCAACAAATGACTCCAAGATCTAGATCCAATGGGTTCCCCTCACTTAGAGGAGGAATTGATTGGTGGGGATTGTAGATTTAGATCTCCTCTTCCAAAGCCCTCAAAAAGATGCAAGAATCATAGGAGGGAAGGGAGAGGAAGAAATCTCAAAGGGGTCAATAATGGAGGTCAAAAACGTGCTAAAGAGCCTTAGAACTTTGGGGAAGAAGCCCCTCTTTTATACCCCTTCATGGGTATGACCGTTGGAAGCAAGATGCGTTGGGCGAACACGTTCCGGCGACGAACCCAGCGCCACCGGATCAGCCGCCAGAATTTCTGGTCAAAACTGAAAGTTCCAGTACAAACCGAAACAGCATACAGAACAGTTTTTCGGCGGTTTCCCGGAAATTCCGGCCACATACTCGGTCCAACGGAATTTCGCTGGAACCAAACAGGGCACACGAAAACAGTGATAACCTTTGCGTCCGGACTCCGATTTCGATGATCTTGGGCTTGTTTTGCCGAGGACAACAAGCCCTACAAGATGGTGCAGAGAAACATCATAGTCCAATAGAATAGGATAGAACCAAATGAAGAAAGGTAAGAAGCCTCCCTATAAGAAGAACAGACAAAACCTTCAAACTCGAAAACGCCATAGAAGATGCATACGAATTCCATTTTCGATAAACTTGGGCTTGTTGAAGAGATAGCAACAAGCTCAAGAACCTCACATGGAGAAAAATCAGGAAGCAACAAAATAGGAAGATGTAAAGAATGCAAAGGATTGATCTCCCTATGACGATGTGATCAAATTATCCAACCGAAATCCCCTCTTAATAGTGTTGCTATGTATCCTATAACCCAGTCTCCCAACAACCACCTTGAGACCGGTAAAAGGAAAACCTAGCAAGGACATACCTTTGCCTTGCGCATCCCGCTTGATCTTAATGACAACACTTCAATATCCATCCAAGCCGGAATGCATCACTTGATCATTGTTGCTTCATGAAGACTCATAATTTGCTCCCCCATACACCACTATTGGATAGATTCATTAATACATGTCTTCACATGTCCATTATCACCAATATGGACGGAAAGCTTCAAGAAAAAGTTCTTCTCTAGATGCTTATCTTGAACTTGCCCTTCTCAACCTTGATGACGATCACCACTTGATGTCATCCTCTCATGGGCTATATAAGATCTTCACTTTTGAAGCATGCCCATGGAAAGATACCTATCCCATATTGGAAATGCAAAGGCACATATATAATGGGTTAGTTCATGATGCATAATTGACAAGGCTTACCATACCACAAGATCCATGTGGTACATTCTTTATGCTTCATCTGTTGACCAACTTGAAATCATTCTTCACTCTTTGTATAGGTCAACCATGTATCTTCTCATGCTCCATCTCAATATCTTGAGATACATAAAGAACTCTTAATTTGATTACATGCTCTAAATCTAAGTCAATCATAGCTCAACTAATGAGGCTATCATGACACCGTCTTAGAGCCATATCTTGAATTCTTCTATTGAGATCACACTCTCAAGATCTTGATCATATCATACTATTCTCTTCAACTCGATGATCTTGATGCCAATACTCAAGGTATATCTTTATCTTCATGGCATCCATACTTGAATCCAACACATAGACTACAAGCATGACCTATGGAATATTCCTTCATATAAAACTCTGTGAAAACATTAGTCCATAGGGATTGTCATTAATCACCAAAACCACACATAGGGGCAATGTAACAACCCAAAAATCATGATTTCAAAGTTTGCATATCATTCATGCATTCATAATCATTTTAGGATCATTTCTTCAAAGACAGAAACTTTGTGATCTATTATTTTATGTAAGCAAGGCAATAGCCTTAATACTACTCTCTAATATGAGAATATTTGTTTTGACCAGAAAAGAATTGAACATAGGATTGTTTGATATTTCCAAAGCTTGAACAAAGTTTTTCAAAATAAAATATGAATTTAAAACCATTCTTATGACTATATTAAATAAATGATAAAGGCAATGTTTATTTTTTAAAATTCAATGGGCAATTATATTTTGAGTGAACAGCAAGGTTTTGTATTCATTTATGTACATAGTTAACTTTACAAAAATCTATAATAAGATTGAATTCATTTGAAAAACATTCCTAAAAATCAAATTAGAAAAAGAAAAAGGCAAAAGAAATGGAAAAGGGTCGGCGCCACTCATTCGGCCCAGCAGCAGATGCAGCCCACCCGGGTTTTACCCTCTCCCTGTGTTTCTCACTCAACCCGCGCACACCCCCTCACTGACGCTCCGACCCCACCGCCACCTCAGCATCGTCGTTAATCACGTGCTGGAGGAACTGCTCCCCTCTGTCATTTCCTCCCGAATCAAATCCGTTTGATTGCACTTGGTTCCTGGAGTAATTCCTCCTCCTCGCTCGGCTACTTAATCCCCACCCCTCGATAACCATTTCCCCTCACTCAGCACCCCCACTCCGCCACCAGGCTGCCCCTATTTCGCTAAACACCGCCGCTGACTGAGCGACTCCGGCGAGGTATTTCGGTAAGCATCGAGCTCGCGCCCACTCCTCAATCACTCTGGGATGATCCCCTGTTTCATGCGCATCCTCTCATATCCTTGGTTCATCTAATTTTGGCCCAGAATATCGACTTCGACGAGCACTGTGAGCATCCTATGACGTCTCCAACTCCGATGAGGAATTTCGGTGAGGTTCAGCCGCCCCTTGCCTCCTAGTTCACACTAACTGGTTCGCAACCTCCTTGTGCACACACTGATATCCTTGGATTGTGCTAGGGTGGCCTAAGTTGTCACCTTCGTTGCCGTCCAAGCAAACCCGACGCTGTCCCCGACTCCGACGAGCTCCCACGGCCACAACAGCTCGCCCCTGTCCACGCCAACAACATCTGGAGCTTCCTCGCAGCCTTGCGATGCCGGTAAGCATCACCACTGCCCCCATCCCTCACTAGAATCGCCGCACCATCACCGGCAGAGCCGTCGCCGCCGTTCTGGCCATTTGCGCCGCCGGGTTTAGGTCAAGATGATTATATCCGCTGGATCTAGATCCAGTGGTCTAGATTAGACGCCAGGCCAAAGAGGTACGGGCAGATCTGAGCCGCTGGATCTTATTTAGATCTGACGGTGCGCGAGCGTGATCCAGTGCGAAGCGGTACCGTCCAATTAGGAAGCGCCGAGTGGCTAGAGTTTTGATTTAAAATCTGAATTTAGATCTATTAGATGTTCAAACTTGTAAAATTCATAACTTTTGATCCACACGTTCAAATTTTGCAAATTTTATATCATTAGAATCAGGAGAAAGTATTCTATCCAACCATGCACTTTGTTTAATAAATTGCTTCTATAAAATTGGTTATTTTAGCAGAGACATTTGTAGTCCTATTTTGAGTATAAAAATTATTTGAAAAATGTTTTAAGGATAAAATTAAGTTTAGTTAGTGTATAAATGTTTAGTTTAGTGTTCAGTAGTGTTTTACTTGTCTTGTTTGAGTTGGAAAAATCATCACATGGCATTTGCATGCATTCATATATTTTTGCTTGTTTATTTTGATATGTGAATTTGGTGCTATCATTTTATGTGTAGATTTTGGTGCTAGTGGTGATTGTGATTGTGAGGATTGTTGCTACTCCCCCAACTGTCAAGTCAAGCGGTGCTTCATATTTTTGTCCGAATATTTTGACTATGCATTAGAAATATTTTTTATATGGCTTGCATGTATATTTTTGCTAAGTATCTAAATGCTATGCTTGGGAAATCCTAGTAGTTGTAGAATTGTTAGAATTTTCTCTAAGTTAAGATAATTACTATTGCCATGCTTAGCCTAGCAAGTAGCAACCAAGGGTGAAATATATACATGCTATGGAAAAATATTGTTAAGTCTTTGACTTATGTTTTTGCTTAATAAAACAACTAAGTGAATGAAACACCTGGGTGGAATGGTAATTGCTTGGTGGTTTTTGGTTGAGTGGTTACACAAGGCCCATTTATATGGTTTACCTTGTGTATCTCACTTGTGGATTGCCACCCAGGAACAAAGGGATTTGAGATGCCATATGTTAAGAAGCTTCTAATGCAGCCACATTGCATTATGGGCTCTGCCTGGATCATATAGGTTGCAATAACTTAGCCATTTGGACAGTTGGTGGTAGTGGGATGATAGGTTGGAACGCGTCCATTTGGTCTAAGTGAAGGCTTCTGAAAGGTCCTTTCTTGGTGAAAATCAAGTCTTATGGGGAAAGTGCACCATCTCTGCAGATGGAAGAAACTAAGTACTTAGCCGTGTCCACGATAATGGATAACTTGAGCATCAAGACATGGAAGCTATCAAGAATCTCCTCATCCCAATTTTCTAAGTTAAAACTTGTGGTTTAACAAGGGTGAAGGTTCACCAATTTCTATTGGTGATTCATTGGGAGTTTTTGCCAAACAAAAACTTAGTGTTTTCAACTGATAGGTAAAACCTATTTTGAGCAAAGCAAGCCTAAGCTACACTTAGCCAAATTCATGTAGTAACTAGATGCTAATATTCTACTAAGGTATCACTTGCCAATACTATTCCAATGCATTGACCCACTGTGGCTGTAACTTGTGATGTTGCAGGTTACTCTGATGATGATTAGGGGTTATGAGTCTACACTCAACATGCTTGCCTGTGGCACATGAAGATGAAGACTTTTATTTATATTGTTATGATAAAATCTTGTACTAGCCTATGGATATGGAATTGTAAAATACTATGTTATCTCTGGAATGACAACGTAATAATGACCTTTGTTTCTGTGTACTTCATCTTAAACTGTGGATGCTAGCAATTGATCCAGGGACTAGCATTGCAATCACAGGGATCTTTACCTTTATAAAGGTGGGATCTTACAGGCAATTATTCTTTCACTTAGCAAACCCATCTACATCACCAACACAGCAGTATATTATCTACCAACGATCCATCCACCCACACCGGGCCAGAAGCAAATTCATTTGACGTAGGTCGTCCAACGAAGGAAGGGACGGCGTTCTTCTCCTGGCTTGATGGCGACCGCGCAAAACAATCATCGTGAGTAATTTGCAAATCGGTGTATTTCTTTCTCTACAGGTCTCCTGGCTTTACGTCGACAGGTATTATGCGTCGCCCTTGATGGCACACGAGGCTTCGAGCCAAGCATGTTAAGTGAAGGGATCTTCATCCCAGATCACGGTTTCACGCCATATAGGTTATGTAAAGGGATCTTCATCTCGGATCACGGCTTCGTGCCATACAGGTTATGCATGAAGGGATCTTCATCCCGGATCATGGCTTCATGCCATACAGGTTACATGTGAATGGGATCTTCATCCCCAATCACGGCTTCGCGCCATACATGTTATGCGTGAAGGGATCTTTATCCCGGATCACGGCTTCGCGCCATACAGGTTATGTGAAGGGATTTTCATCCCGGATCACGGCTTTGCGCCATACAGGTTATGTGAAGGGATCTTCATCCCGAATCACGGCTTCGCGCCATATAGATTATGTGAAGGGATCTTTATCCCGGATCACCGTTTTGCGCCGGCCATACATGTTATATGAAGGGATCTTCATCCCGGATCATGTCTTTGAGCCAAACAGATTATGCGATGGGTGAGTTCTTATCTCCAATCACGGCTTTGAGCTAAACAGGTTATGCGACGGTTTATCACTCTCCTTGATCATGACTTTGACAAACAAGGATGGACACCGATTTTAAGCTTTTTCACGGAACATCCGACAAGGCAGAGCATTAAAAGTTATGATGGTAGAGAAGGCTAACCAGGCAAGCCGACAAAATTAGATAAATATTAGTCGGTGGACACAAGATCATTGTAACATCACATGTGTACAACTTTCTCATAGTGGATTTTGGCCTCCGTGCCATCGTGGTTTTTTCTCAATTTGGGTTTTCCACGTTAAACAAGTGTGTCATGTGTGCTCCATTTTTCTAGTCATCACACTATGTATTTTATCATAATTGTTGAGTTTCATGAGACAAAATTATGAGGGCTAATAAGGATGACCATGTTAACAATAGTTTAATCGGAGGTATTTCATGGCAATAGGTCCATGAATGTAATTAACTGGAAAGTCTTCCAG
This sequence comes from Avena sativa, assembly GCA_916181665.1. NCBI lineage: Eukaryota > Viridiplantae > Streptophyta > Magnoliopsida > Poales > Poaceae > Avena > Avena sativa. The sequence continues at coordinate 332,001,788 of OV702296.1, forward strand.
GACTACAGGAATCAGGAAATTCAAAATCGTCAACAGTCAGATATATATTTAGGCGCATTATAGGAAATGCATGTAAAAAGGGAATAAGTAAACCAACGATGAATACAAGTTCCCTGTTTATATGTATTTGCAACCATTTATTTGTATACAATAGTATACTGGCACACCCGCACATAAAATACCAATGCGGAGAAATTTAAATATTTATCTTGCTAAAATAGCCACGCCCAGGGGGGGTATGGCCGCCCTGTGGCGCCCCTCCGTCTCGTCTTCTGGATTCGTGTCGCCCACGGTAAAATATTGACTTTGATTTTTGTCCTATACAATTGAGAATATTGATTTTCTGCCTTTCTGGAACCAAAAACAGAAAAAATAGGCAACTGGCACTGTGCAACTTATTAATAGGTTAGTTTCAGAAAACATATAAAAACACCTCAAAGTGTAGACAAAGCAAAGCAAAGTAGATACTAAACAAGCATGGAACATCAAAAATTATAGATACGTTTCCGACGTATCACACGCCCTAATATATTCAAGACAACCTCAAATCAGCGTGAAGACATCAGCAAACCAGTACCAAATGCAGGTTCTCTAACAACCAACAACAGCTAACTTATCTCAATCGGCAAAAGATAGCATCACTAGCAAAATGCAGCAAGACTACTCGAGATATTTGACAACCTGAAAAATATTGCAAGTATACAATGAGCTCGAGAAGACATGGTTTTCCCTTAACAATGCAAGACACTGCCTAGAAAATGAGACAGTAAAAATACATACTACGGTACGAAGGTATAGACATCAGCATTTCACACGCATTCCTACTAACCGACTGATAAATACAGCTAGTGTTCAGCAGTATAATCAAGTGCTTGAAGGCCTGCTATTCCCAAGTAGTAGATCACAAGTAGGGTTAAAGCATGAGCATTCCCAACTACTACATGGCAACATATACTTGCCCAAGGATAAGCATTCCTACCAATACGTACAAACCAACTTCCACATGATATTCATTTGCTTTGAAACAAGGCAGATCAAAACCGGGAGAAGGGGGTTACCTGATGCGAAGCTTTCGGTGCTCGCTGGTGACAGCGTGCGTTTCAGGGAGGAGCGGATCCGGTGATGGCCTTGTCGGGAGGAGCAGATCCGATGATGGCCTTCTCGGGGAGGGAGCATACGGACTCCTTGGGGACGATGGCGAGATCTCCTGGCTACACTCCTTGCTAACATACCGAAGCAAGTGAGAGGTCTCTGATGCAAGCAGCCAAGCACTGAAATGGTAATGTACACTAATATTTACTACTATGGTAAAACATATGTTTCTGATAGAATTTCCTATGTTGCTTATCACAAAAGGGGATTGATTAGCTAATATGCTAATTATGGGTGTCACGCATTTCTAATACGAAGTAAAGAGAATCAACTATAATATGGTACTAGCTAGCATCAAGGTTGGACACGATTTTAGCAACTGCTAGCGATTTAAACAACATTAAGTGAAGGAACGAAAAAAACTACAATGGTTTCTAGACAGCCCCAAATGACCACTGAAAATCAAATAGAAACTTGAGACTGTTGCTGGAGATGTACCAGTACCAAGACAAAAGAAGATTGAACCTTGCACAGAAGCTGGGGGTACGACGACGTGTAGATCTAGCGGTCGTCGAATCAGTAGAGGATCTTGGCAACGATTCAACCTTCTCACTGGAGTGCGCTGGTAGCAAGGTGCAGCAGCGCGCCGATGCAGTTGGAGGCGAGCAGCAGCAGGGGAGGGGAGGCGAGCAGCAGCGCGCCGCTGCAGTTGGAGGCAAGCAACAGCGGGGCAGGGGAGGGGAGTCACTGCAGTTGGAGGCGAGCAGAAGCACGCCGCTACAGTTGGAGGCTCCACCCCGCGTCCATGGTCTTCTGCATCGTGAACCTCCCTCGTTTCTGTCACTGGGAAGTATGAGTGGAGGGGAAAGGGTCAGTATAGGGATCTGGCAGCGCTAGGAGTTCAGGGAGATATCCTACTCGATCTCAGCGACGTGCAGGTTGCTGGCCTTGATCTCGCTGGCGATGTGTGAGTTACAGAGGAGGTGAAGACCTCGTTGTCGAAGATGGAGGACTCGTCGATGTTCCCCGTCGTCTGTGTTATAGAGCAGGTTCCTCCAGGCATCGCCGGCCGGCTACGCGCAAGACTCCCTGCCCCCGCCGCCTAGGCCATCTGCCCCTGCTAGCCCATGATGCAGAGGCCACCCTCGGCCAGCACGCATCGCTGCTGCCGTGGATCGGTGAAGCAGAGAGAGGGAGGCGCGGCGGGAATAGGGTTTGGGAGGGAGGCGCAGCGAAGCAGAGGGAGAAGTGGCGGCGGTGCTGGGGATTAGGGTTTGGTTTTGGTGGATAGTTTGGGTGGATGGGAACGTGTGGGGATACTAGGAACGTGTGGGAATACTGGGAACTATACGAAATTTCCTTGATCGTTTATGAGGTGCAGTACTGGGAACTATAGGGTGTTTCGGTCAATTCACGTCAAAAGTGTGGGAGTCAGGAGAAACTAGTGCCACTTTGGAGCATTGGATGGAGACCCTACTAACGGCTGAGATCTGATTCAGTGGGTGATCCGTGGGTAGATTGGTATTCCTTTCTGATTAGCTGACTCCATTCTATAGGGTTTAAGGGGATTCTTAGAGGTTTGTTAAAGGGGTTAAATAGCATTTCCCGTTGCATAGTTTGTGATAATGTGTCCATATTGTGCATGCATATGTATCTTGGGATGGCGAACAATGTTGTAGGAGAAAGTTTTTCTTTTCGTCGCACGGAAAATGCATTTTTCATTTTCCGAATGCCAACAAACAAGGCGTTTTGTGAAGCAACCAACCAAATGAGAGTTTCAAAATGGTTCCACCATATTTTTCAAAAATATTAGACGATGTTACATGGACAATGTTCCAACCGGGGTATCTCAAACCTTCTCGTCCACACGTCACGAAAAAGACAAATGTCTGCCAAATCGGTAGGAAGTATGTTCGATTTGAACTACAGGTACATGATCTAATTCTCTTGATTTTTTGAAAAAATCATTTTTAGCTTCACAATATACTGTTTTATCATAGATCCGCTGAAATATTAGCGAGGCTCAACACCTATTTATGAACCTTCACGCCCTCCGTTTTGACCATAGTTTGAAAAGGGCATAATAAATTCAAAAACGGTCCAAACGAGATAAATCTTTCGCGTGGTGTCTTATTTTGTGACATATTTGCAAGGAAAAATACCAAACTTGGTATATTGCAAGTGTCTAAAAAAAACCTTCACAAAAATGACCTATCATGTTCGAGGTTTCATGGCTTTCGGGCCAAACGACCAATATTATGGCTAGAATCGCGGCATAGTTTGTGATAACATGCTCATATTGTGCACACATGTGCATCTTGGTATGGCGAACAATGTTGCAAGAGAAAGTTTTTCTTTTCGTCGCACAAAAAATGCGTTTTCCATTTTCCGAATGCAAAAAACGGGGCGTTTTGTGAAGCAACCACCAAATGAAAGTTTCAAAATGCCAAAATCATATTTTAAAAAAATACTAGACCACCTTACATGGACAATGTACCGAGTAGGATATCTCAAACCTTTCGGTCCACCCCTCGTGAAAAAGACAAATGTCTGCCGAATCGGTAGGAAGTGGGTCCTGTTTGAACTAGTGGTACATGATCTGATGCTCATCATTTTTTTCAAATCATTTTTAGACTCATAATATTATGTTTTATTAGATATCTAATAAAAAATTTGCGAGGCTCGTCCTCTAGCTAGGAACCTTCGTGCCCTCCGTTTGGACCATAGTTTGAAACGGGCATAAAAAATTAAAAAATGGTCCAAACAAGGTAAATCCTTCGCGTGGTATCATATTATGTGACATATTTGCAAGGAAAAATATCAAACTTGGTATATTGCAAACATCTCAAAAAACCTTCACAGAAATGACTTATCATGTTCGAGGTTTAATGAATTTCGGGCCAAACGACCAATGTTATGGCCAGAATCGGGACATAGTTTGTGACAATGTGCCCATATCGTGCACGCATGTATATCATGGGATGACGAACAATGTTGCAGCAGAAAGTTTTCCTTTTTGTCTGACGGAAAAACCATTTTTCATTTTCCGAGCATGAAAAACGGGACGTTTTGTGAAGCGACCACCAAATGATAGTTTAAAAATGCTACCACCGTATTTTTCAAAAATACTAGACCAGATTACATGTACAATGTTCCAACCGGGGGTTCTTAAATCTTTCTGTGCACCCTCGTGAAAAGGACAAATATCTGCCAAATTGGTAGGAAGCGGGTTCGATTTGAACTACATGTACATGATTTGATGCTCATGATTTTTTGTAAAAATAATTTTTAGCTTCAAAAATATGCTATTTTATCAGATATCCAATGCAAGTTTAGCGAGTCTCTTCCCCGAGCTAAGAACCTTAATGGCCGCCGTTTTGACCATAGTTTGAAACAGGCATAAAAAATTAAAAAGGGTCCAAACAAGGTACATCCTTCGCGTGGTGTCATATTATGTGACATAGTTGCAAGGAAAAATACCAAACTTGGTATATTTTAAATATTTCGGAAAAACCTTCACATAAATGACCTATCTTGTTCGAGGTTTTATGGCTTTTAGGCCAAATGATCAATGTTATGGTCAGAATCGCGACATAGTTTGTGATAATGTGCCTATATTATGCATGCATGTGTATCTTGGAATGCCGAACAATATTGCAGGAGAAAGTTTTCCTTTTCGTCTACCCCTGGTAAAAACACAAATGGATGCCGAATCGAAAGGAAGTGTGTCCGATTTGAACTGTATGTACATGATCTAATGCTCATGATTTTTAAAAAAATCATTTTTAGGTTCACAATATGTTATTTTATCAGAGATCCAATATTTTATCAAATTAATATTTTAATAAGACTTAGCCGCTACAAGATTTCTAGGAAAACTATTGTCAAAACCATTATTCAAAATCTCTATTTACACCTATTAAAATTTTATATATGAAAATATGTCCTTGTAGTTTTCCTAGAAATTAAATGTCTTCATAATATCCTAAAATATTCTCTGAAATTTTACAAGTTCTCTAAATTTTGTTTGACTTAATAAAAAGATATAAAAAATTTGAAAAAGAATAAAGAGAAAAAAATATTTGGGGGATGCCGGCCGGGCTAACCCGCCAGTAGCCCAGCAACCCTTGCGCGCTCGCACGCTGAAGACGGCCCAAGTCCAGCCCAGCCCAGGAGCAGCCGCAGGTCGAAGAAGTGAGGGACGTCTTATTGTAGTGTGGTGTGATGGTTAGCATCGTGGAAGACTTGTGGGAGGTGGTCAGATCGAATTCTCCCGGCCCCTTCTTTTTGATGATGTTTATTCCCGCAGCTCGTGATGGCCTGTCTCGTGGGTCCCACCTGCAGGTCCTGGTGAGGGTGTTCTTTTTCCCGCCTACTGGCGTCCCGCGTAAGACATGTTGTTAGTCCATGTGGGATGTTTAAAAAATTATAATCAATAATGCTAGACATAAGGAATTTTCTTTACGGAATAGTTCTATGTTGTTAGTCCATGTGGGATGTTTAAAAAATTATAATCAATAATGCTAGACATAAGGAATTTTCTTTACGGAATAGTTCTATGGAAGGATGTGGAGGCAGCTCGGTGGCGGAAATCTGGTTTCCTCCCGTGAGTTTAGGATCGTGGCCTTGTTGCAAACTGCCATGTCAGCGTGTAACTGAGTTTTTGTAGAAAAGGTCCGTAGGTGTAGCATTACTCAATTATAATTACCCAAAGATTGACACGTGGATGGAAATTGACACATAGATATGTCACGTAGTTAAAAATTTGATAAGTGGACATGACACGTAGGTGAAATTGGTTAGTTGACAGTCTAGTCGTTTCAACAAATCATGTATTAGCACTGACGACCATTTAACTTGGTCATAGTCGCCTAAAACTAAGGTGATATACCAGTGATGTCTATGGTATGACCTATTGGTGTAATCAAGTTATGACCTTCTTAACAAGAAAGGTCATTATTTTTTTAAGGTTTGAACCCTCCCAAATCGCCTACGACCATTTGGTTCGCAATGTTCATAGTTCTACGACCAAAAAATCCATGGTCGTTAAAAAAAGTCACTAGTTGATACATTTCTTGTAGTGTGCCACACTCATTGGGCCACACACATCGGTATGTATAATTTCCAACAAGTCCGTAGCTCGCTCCATTATACCAGAGAATGGAGTCTTAGTCATTTTTCTCATTAGACATGCTTCGCATCTTTCAAGTGATTCAAGAAGTCCATCGGAGTTTCTTTATACGCTTCACTCTAATTTGATCAAAACGATAGTGCCACATTTATGTAGAATTATCATTCAATTACAATCGTTTAGCATCTATATTATGAACATATGTATCACTACTACCGAGATTCAATAAGAATAGACCATCTATCATAGGCGCATGACTATAAAATATATTACTTATCTAAATTGAACAACCATTATTCTCGGACTTAAATAAGTAACCGTCTCGCAATAAACAAGATCTAGATATAATGTTAATGCTCAACTCAGACACCAAATAACAATTATTTAAATATAAAACTAATCCCGATGGTAGATGAAGAGGGAGCGTGCCGACAGCGATCACATCAACCTTGGAGCCATTTCCAACGTATATCGTCACCTTGTCTCTCGCTAGTCTTCGATTATTCTGCAGCACCTATTTCGAGTTACAAATATGAGAAACTGAACCAGTATCAAATACCTAGGCACTACTACGATTACTAGTAAGATACACATCAATAACATGTATATCGAATATACCTTTCTTGTTGATGTTGTCGTTCTTAAGATCTGCCATGTACTTGGGGCAATTCCACTTCCAGTGACCTTCGTCCTTGCAGTAAAAGCACTCAGTATCAGCCTTAGGACCATCCTTTGTCTTATTTGTAGGCGTGGCAGCTTTCTTGCCGCCCTCTTGAAGTTACCCTTTTCCTTAGGTTTGCCTTACTTCTTGGAATTGGTGGTCTTTTTTACCATCAATACTTTGAGCTCTTTCTTGATCTCCACTTTCACAGATTTCAGCATGGAGAAGAGTTCAGACAACGGGTCCATACGCTGCATGTTGTAGTTCATCACAAAGTTCACTAACGGAGCTGCCCTCTTCCATCTTATAGTTAAAGAACTTCTCGGAGGCTTCATAGCTTTCAACTGCCGCGGGAATCTCAAATATTATTTTGAGTTCACGGACAATATCATGAGGGTCACGATTATTAAACCGTTTCGGAAGCTCTGATTCCAAACCGTACAAGTTTGCACACTGAACTGTGGAGTATTGATTCTTTTGAATAAGGTAAACATTTTTTACCTCATCGGTAGCATCAGCTGCAGGCAGGTCACCCAGCGGTGCATCCAGCACATAGGTCAACTTACCAATATTGCGGATAATCCTCAAGTTGCGGAACCAATCCACGAAGTTGCTTCCATTATTTTTCAACTTTTCTTTCTCTAGGAACACATTAAAATTGATGGTAAGGGCCGCCATGATCTACAACATATTTACAAAGGGTTTGACTAAGTTTATGAAAAATTGAGTTCAAATTTAATTCTTAAATTAACTAGGTGAACTCCCACTCAAAACAATATCCCTCACATTGTTTTAGTGATCACAAGAATGAAATCCACTACACCAAGTCCGATCATCACGAGAGATGATGTAGCTTCAAAGGCGAACAATCAACATGTTCATCATATCATCTATATGACTCATGCTTTACCTTTCGGTATTTCGTGTTCCGAGACCATGTCTATACATGCTAGGATCGTCAAGGTTAACCTTAGTATCCGCATGTGCAAATTTAGCTTGCACTCGTTGTATGCACACGTAGAATCTATCACACCAGATCATCACGTGGTGCTTCGAAAGACGATTCTTAGCAACGGTGCCTACTAAGGACGAACACTTTATTACTTGATATTTAGTGAGAGGGATCAACTTATAATGCTACTATCGCAATCTAAGAAATACAAGATGCATAAAAGGATTAACATCGCATGCAATTCATAATATGTGATATGATATGGCATTTCTTCTTGTGCCTTTGATCTCCTTCTCCAAGCACGAACATGATCTCCATCATCACCGGCGTGGCGTTAAGGTCAATGGCGCCGCTTCATGGTTGTCCTCCACCAATAGCAACTATTACAACTACTTTGATGAATAGACACGTAGGTCTTAAATGAAATTTAAAGAGAACCATAAGGCTCCTGCCGGTTGTCAACTTACAGTAAGAATCATTGCATACATCATATATAATCACAATCATGGCCATATCACAACACACCACAAGCCTAGCAAAAACAAGTTAGACGCCTCTAATCTTCTTTGCATGTTTTACGTGGCCGGGGCTTTCGTATAAGAACAATTCTAACTTACGAACATGAACCACAATATTGATACAAGTATTGTCAAGTGCACGTTGTAAATTGAAACTTCACTATGGTGGGAGAGACAGACACCCGCAAAGCCACTTGTGCAATGCAAGTTGCACATTGAGCGTGGAGCAAGTCTCATGTACGATAACATGTACGGTCAGCCCGGGCCGCTTCATACCACCATCCCGCAAGATGCAAAGTACATAAAAAGCAATCGACAACAAAAGCATCAACACCCATAATAACCATTGTGTTCTACTCGTGCAACAGATCTACGCATAGAGTCGGCTCTGATACCACTGTGGGGTTCGTAGCATGGAAAACAAAAAAATCTATCGCATGAACACACACAAGCCAAGATCTAATCTACGAGATCGGTGCAAAGAGTTGATGACCCACAAGTATAGGGGGTGTATAGTAGTACTTTCGATAAATAGGAGTGTCGATCCCAACAAGGAGCAGAAGGTGTTGACTAGTGGTATGGAGCAGGAAATCTCTGTAAATACTTAGCAAATGGATTTTTAGGGGTTTGCTGATAAATCAAAGAAATAAAGTGCAAGTAATAAAGACCACGAACAATTGCAGGAAGTGGCCCAATCCTTTCTTAGCAAAGGACAAGCCGGTGGAAATACTTATAAAGACCAAACATTCTCGATGACACATGGGAACTCTGTCATGTGCTTTCGCTTCAAATAGCTGAGTGCCCTTCTTTGGTGTTGTAAGTATTGTGTGGGTGAACATGTGCTAATGTACCGATCTTACTTGGACTAATACATACTTGTGATTAAACCTCCTGCAAGCATCCGCAACTATAGGAAAGTAATTAAGATATTAACCTAACCACAACCTTAAACTCTAAGATCCTACACTCCCTTGTGCAAAGGTGTCCTAATGGGGGTTCAGGTTTCTGTCACTCCGGCAACCCCACAATTAGTAGCCAAATACACAATGCATTCCCATAGGCCCATAAATGGTGAAGTATCATGTAGTCGACGTTCACATGACACCACTAGAAGAATAGCACCACAACTTAAATACTAAACCATTGAATAATATCTCAACACAAATCAACTACTAACAACATGACTTCTCCCATATCCTCAAGAACTAAACAAACTACTCACAAGACATCATATGGATCAAGATCAAAGATGATATGGTGATGTATAACAATCTTAACATAAACAATAATAAAATGGTTCCACTCACAAGCATCAACTACAATAGTAATCAACACCGGGAAAGTTTCCCCTAAGAACTATGCAAGTATTCAACACAATTGTTATAGCGGGATGGAGTGGTGAGGATGGTGCAGGTGGATATGATGGTGTGGATGATGATGATGATCCCTATGAATTCTAGCTTGACGATGGTGTTGATGGCGACGATCTCCCCTCTCTGGGAAGGAATTTCTCCGGCAAAAATCTGTCTGCCGGAGAGCTCTTTCTCTCTCGGTGTTTTCTGCCCCGCAGAGGCGGCGAAATCTTTTTGTGGTCGCTCTCCATGTATTAGGGTTCCGAGGAGAAGATATAGGCGAGAGGGCGGAGCCAGAAGTGGGCCAGGTGGGCCACACCCCCTGTAGGCATGGCCAGGGGGTGGCCCACACCTGAGGGGTGCGCCCCCTGTAGCCCATCTCCGCCTCCCCTTCTGGTTTTCTTCGTCTTCTGGGAAAATATCATTTTCCATAATTTTTCTGGTATTTTTCTGATCTTCACGAAATTGCATCAAAACACCTCTTTTTCCATCAGAATACTAACTCCGGTAGTCTAACCTCCAAGAATCATCCAACATGCAAAAACAGATGAAAAGACATAAGTAACAGCTCATAATATGAAATATATCAATGAATAGAGGCAAATTATGATATAGAAAGGTGATGCAAATTGGACGCATCAACTCCCCCAAGCTTAGACCTTCGCTTGTCCCCAAGCGAAAACTGATCTTAGTAAACATGTCCACATGTTTATGGAGTTAAGTGTCGATAAAAGAATACAGACAAGAAGCATCACACTTACCATTACAAAACTCATAGAAGAAATCAAGTCACCATTATAAAACTTAGCTTGCAACAAGTACATGAGTCAAAATAGAGATGCATAAAGATAAATCATAATTGGAATTGGCAAACTTTGTTCTTGGTCAGAGAACAACTGGCAAATAGTTTCACAAAAAGCTTTTGTAGAAGTTTTCACAACAAGAGTACTCTTTGCTCAAACATAAAAGGTTTTTCACAATGATAGCTTTCAAAGTAATACCCAATAGATAAGAGTCTTGTGAAAACAAGGAAGATAAAGAACATGATTGAATAAATCATCATATGAATGCTTGAAACACAACAACTCAAATGCTTGTTGGAGATAGAGAGGAAGTAGGTTTACTTACTCAACTTAGAAATAGGAGAAAGGCCCTTCATAGAGGGAAGCAGGGATTTCAAGTTAATAAAGAGCTTCCAAAAGATTATGGTACTTACTAGCTTTGATCCCTCATTGCCCCTATCATAAGCATCTTGAGGTGATTAAGGTTAAAGTGAACAAGGATGGAGTATATGCTTGACGGAATATAAATTGGCAATCTCATGTCCCTTGAGTACGAGGGCCGCTCCTCATGCTACTCAACTTTAGTTACCGGTAAGTTCTTGTCATTGTAAGTACATGTGTATCATAAAGAACCGCCAATGGGGTACCCCTTGCACATGGTACAGGTGCTTTCCCATAACCAAAATGACAAGGCAAGCAGACAGTAAGCATCTCAGAAATCTCTTATTTTCCATGGGAAAATGGCGCTTTTTTCTCTCTTTCCTCTTTTCAATATGTCTCTTCTTTTTTATATAAGAGGAAAGCTTCATATATTGCTCACTATGGTGATGCTGCAAGCTTCCACCATAATTAGGCATGGCTTAGGCTAGCAGCCCAGGCGTTTCTCTAACACATATACATAACTCCATGGACTTACAAGCTCCCTTTTTATTTCACACCAACGACATCCACAAACAAAAGAGCATGATATCAACTGGGTATGTATTTACATGTGTTGAAAGCGTTCTCCGTGACAGCACGGTTCTGCTAATCCCAACGTATAGATGCAAGCATATACAACTTCGATGACACAATGGTTCAAGTTTATTAGGGGCAAGAAAATAAGTTGTGCTATCAAGTTCGTGAGAGCTTTACTAACTAGTTTTCACATAACAAAATAATTTTTAATTCGAAAGATAGATGAAGCTTGAGAATTTGCTTGGAATAGCAATGATGATAATAGGAAGTTATGGTGGACACAAATGGCACGGGTTTTGGTTTAAAGGGATCGGGTGCATGAGAAGTATGCCTTCTCAAAACAGGTTTTTGGCTAGCAAGGCTAGGTAGCAAGCAAAAGAGTTGAAGGAAACAAACAAACCTACAAGTGATAAAGCCAAACATGCAATCTTCCTTGAAGACACAAAGATCTTAAATAAAGAATACTAAGCTTATGAGCCAATCAAGAAAGAAAATAAATGATACAAAATACCTGTAAGCTTTTTCCCTTTTCCTTTCAAACCTCAAAAATGTTTCTACTGACCAGAGCTCGGTTTGCCAAAACCAATTTAGATCTACTTGATGCTCCCAAAGTGATACCAATACTGATTAATAAGATCAATCATATAATAGAGATCGCAAACTAAAATAAGAAGTGCAAAAAGTAAAAGATGAAACTTCTCATTATTATTCCATAAAGGCACTCACACAAAGGGATACATAGATAACCAACTAAAGGAGAGATACTTCCACAATGCAAACCAACCTATAAGATAACTTCTCTACCAAAGATATGAATCCACTGTAAAGGTAAAAGAAAAAATTTAATGATGTGATACCGCAGACTCCCCCAAGATTGGAACAAGCCAAGGGGATGCCAAACCTAATGATGAATTACTCCTTCGGTGGCGGTGGTGTTCTCTTGATAAGATCTTCAATCAGTTCCCTCAAATCCTCAATCTCGAAGGTTAGAGTACGAATAAACTCCGAATTGTGTTCAATGCATTTCATGATCATATCGGACCGAGAATGCTAGTCCTTTTTATTCTTTCCCCACTCTTCCTTCTTAGTGTGTTCCTTCCCTACATGGTTAGAACGAGGCAGATCCCAAGCCGAGGGCAAGTTCCCTTTGGGCACCTTTTGGTATTTTTGCTCATGTATAAGAGTATGGAAGGGATTCTTGGTACGTGGAGGAGGTGACCATGGAATGAAGGTAAGACGTCGAGGTTTCCCTCCTGTAGACATCTGTGTTGCCCTCCTAAGCTTGGTAGGGTTTTCCACCACTCCAATACTTGTGACGGTAGCGCGAGTGTCTGGATGCTCGTCCTCCTCCTGCATGTCTTCTTCATCCCCAACCAAAATCTCCTCCTCCTTGGGGTTTTGAGGACCATCTTCCTTGGGCTTCTTGCCTTTATTGTTGGCGGAGACCATGGTGCTCTAAACTTGAGAAGATTTCATGACAGAAACAGATCGAAACGAAAACACGATGAGAACACGATATACAAACCTCAGGGGATCCGGTGGGTTATGTATTACGAAGTTTCAAAGCATAAGGAAGGTACTGATACGAAAATGAGGTGGACACGGAGCTCAGGAGGCTCACACCCCCTCTAGGCGCGGCCAGCTAGGGCCCGCGCCTAGGGTGGGTGTGGCCACCCTCGCCTCCGTTTCCTCCTCTGTTTCATCTCGTAACCTTCCGTATGTAATAAAAACTCCAAAAATATAAAAAGATTAGGCTTTCACGAACCTTATGTTTTCACCACTTTTACCTATTCAAAGTCGAACTCTGTAGATTCCTTTTCTCCATCTCCTGAAAATTCCTTTCCTACAAGGTCTCACACAAACCTCCATGGCAACATTAGTTTATGCAAAAAAAAATAAACATTTAGGTTCATACTCCAACTGAAATCCATCAAAACAAAAGCTACTGTAGCAACTCCTTTCAAAACCCAAAAGAATCTGAAAGGGAATCAATATAAGAGGCAAATGCAAATGATGGAAGAAATCTGTCAAAATAGACCAGCAGGTAAAGATTGATTTTTTTGAAAACCTTCTGTTGCTCAAATCAAAAAGTGCAAAACTAATGAAAGTTGGGTAACAACTTGGAGAACAAGCACAAAAAATATAGCTCCATCCGAAGTACTGAGCTCCCTCATGAATTTTTCCAATGAAGCACAAAAATCTATCCCAGGACAGCCACTTTTCACAACTCCTCTACTTCTCAAAAGTAGTTGAACTTGACACAAAAACCAAAACAAAAAGGATAAGGAGCGGTTATTACCGAGGTAATAACTTCTAAGACTCGACAAAACTATTGGGTTATCTCCGAAGAAGTACTTTTCTTTAATGCCTTTAAGTTAGGCTTGATAGTTTCAAAAATGCTCACATAGGACATAAATATTTGAAGTGAAAAAGATCATTAAGAAGCAAATAACCAACACATTTGAGTCTAACCCACTTCCTATGCATGGGGGTATCATGAGAAAACAAATTGTTGAAACAAAAAGCCACTAGCATAGGAATAAAAAAATTCAACTTCAAAGCTTTCAACATAAAACTGGGAAACTTAATATTATTGAGATGCATAAAACCATGTTTCCCTCTCTCATAATAATTTTTAGTAGCAGTTTGAATAAAGTTGACAATATAACTGTCACTGGCAAAAAAATTATCATCAGAATGAGCATACTTGCAATCATCAAAAAGAGGTCCAAGGTCATAAACTGGGTCAATAGAAGCAAGTTGTTCCATCCTGAAATCCTTATTAGGCAAGCTATTTTCACAAGGAGCTTTAGCAAATTTGGAAAAATTAAAATCATAAGAATATCCATCAAACTTAGTTAAAACTTTTTCCTTTTTACAATCTATAATAGCTCCACAAGTGTTCAAGAAGGGTCTACCAAAAATGATAGGACAAGTTTTGCTAGCTGCTGAATTAGGCACTAGAAAATCAGCAGGATACTTAATCTTACCACAAAGAACCTCCACGTCTCTTACAATACCAATAGGGCAAATGGTTTCCTTATTAGCAAGGTGAATAACCACATCAATGTCCTCAAGCTCACAAGGACCAATTTCATAAATAATTTCCCTGTAAAGCTCATAAGGAATAGCACTAGAACTAGCACCAATATCACATAAACCATAATAGTAATGATCACCAATTCTAACAGAAAGCACAGGGACACTAGCTTTTCTAGCTTTACTAGGATGAGAAATAATATTAGAAGCGTCTTCACAGAAGATAATGTGCTCATCCTCTATATTTCTAGTGACAGGGTCTTTCACAATAGCTACAATAGATTCATTGTCTATTTGCTCATCAGGTTCTACAATTTTCTTTGTACCTTTGTTATTCGCACTAATCATCATAGAATACTCACTACTAGGAAAACGATTATAGGTAGATTTAAATTTTGTGGCGCATATAGGAAAAATGCTCCACTAAAATTAATTCTATGGTGCATATATAAAATGCTCCACAGAATTCTTGCAATTATGTGGCGCATATAGCTATATGTGCCACAGAAAGTGAGAATTATGTGGCGCATATAGCCATATACGCCACAGAATTTCTGTGAGCCCCATGTGGGCCTGACCCAGTACATGGGCATGCCAGAATTCCGTGGCGCATTTGGCTATATGCGCCACAGAATGTCAAAATTCTGTGACGCATTTGGCTATATGCGCCACAGAATTCTCACTTTCTGTGCCGCATATAGCTATATGCGTCACAAAATTTTGACATTCTATGAAGCATTTGGCATATGCGCCACAGAATGTGCGAAACCGATCTAAAAATTATAAAGCCGTCCTTTTCCTGATCTTTATTTATCTAAAACTATTTTCAAAATATTTAACGTTTTAAAATAAATATTTTTTGTAAAGCCTACTTTTTTTCTAAATACCCCTATATTTATTTCAAATTAAATCATGGTCCTCTCAGATCTTTAGTTTTCCTAAAACATATTTGCAACTAGTTTGTTTTAAACAAAATAAAATAAATACGCAAATTCTATTTCCGCCCGCGCACCGTTCTGTCTTTCCCAGTGCTCGCGAGCTGCCTCGTCCGATCGCCATCTGATGCCTCATCTTGCCTTGACCCAACCAAACACGCCCGATGAGTGAGAGAGAGAGAGAGAGACGACGTGTGGCTCCACTTCTGCCGTTCCCCATTCCACTTCTGTCGTTTCATGTTCCCCTCTCCTCCACCCCATCGGAGACGACGTGTGGCTGCTCCATCTAGCGGGGTGGTAGCGGAGGAAAGTTGCGGAGTTTTGGGGACTGGCACAGCGGCGGTGGGTCGACGGCACGGTCTGCCATCCATCTAGTTCACCGGCGGAGGAGGGAGGCGGAGTTTGGGAGATGGCAGCGGTGGTGCGTCGATGGCACAGTCCCGCATCCATCTAGTTCACCGGCAGGCCCCGCGGCGATACGTGGACGGCGGAGCGTACAGGAGGAGGCAGGGAGGATCTGGCGGGAAGAGGAGCAGAGGCGGGGGATCTGGCTGTCCAGGAGAGGATCTGGTGGCGTCTCGCTGGTGAGCAAATCCCTGCCTTCGCCACGATCTCTCCCTTCCTTTTTCTTCTTCTTGCCTCTACTTTTTCGATCTGTGAATCTCCTCTTTCGCCGAGTTACTACTGGCGCGAGGAAACGGCCACGGATCCGATAGATCGGTCGTCCCTGCCTCCCTCGCTGAATCCCTACCCACTAGCCACGCGCCAGCAAAAGATCCGCTCTGCGATCTACCGCGATTTCTCCCCTCCCCCATATTATTCCATACTAGAAATCGGGGGAAGAGAAGCCGTGCCTTATTTTATGCAAACCCATCCCTATGTTGTTCTGCAGGATGAGATTCATTCACCTGCCTACTCTTTTTTTTCCACGACACAGCAGTAGCTAGTACTATTATCGTTTCCTGCTCGCTCAACTAACCCCCTGCTGTTTCTTTCTGTTCCTACCAGGAGGGTGCGCAAGGCATGGAGCGCTACACTCTGAGGCTCGGCGCCGGCGTCGGAGGGGGAGGGGACGGGGCCGCCGCCCCCGCTGCTGCTACTGCCCAGTAGATCTCCTGGGCAGAGACGCCCGAGCCAGACCGCGTCCGCACCGTCTCCTCACCCGCCGCCAGGGCTGTCCGCCTCCGTCTCCAGTGGTGGCGCCGCCATCTGCACCACCCCGTCGAGCTGTGCTGCACCCTTCCCCATGTCCCTCCCGCAGGCCGCCATCGGCCCATCCCCGTTCCGCGGTGCTTCTTCACCGGTCCCGCTGACCTCTGCCCGCGTGAGCGTCACCGTCGTCTCTGCTATATTTCTCAGCTAAGTTAGTTGTTTTCTCCTGTTGAGGCATGGGTCGATGGTGTTTGACGTTATGCCTAAAACCACTGTGAGATGCCAAGATCGTCCAATACAAGTTCGCCACCGTGCTGCTATGTCCGGCGTCCATCGTCTCTGTCTCGCCAAGTTCGCCTTGGAGCCGGTCTGGTCTAAGTGAAATGTACTTGTACATTTATTTGGTTATAAGTGATATGATTGATGAACACTTGTGAACATTTGTGTTTGTTGATGTATTATATGTGAACTGGAATATTTGTACTACTGTGTATTTATATCAATTTTTGTGTATTTCCTATAATATACCTGTTATATACTTGTATTTATACCAGATTCTGAAAATTTCAAAATTCTAAAAAAAAGAATTATGTGGAGCATATGGCCATATGCGCCACAGAATTTCGTACCAGATTCTGTGGCGCATATGGCATATGCGCCACAGAATTTTGAGAATTCTATGGCGCATATGCATATGCGCCACAGAATGTTGAGAATTTTGTGGCTATGCATATGCGCCACAGAATTCAAAATTTAGTGGCGACCGCCAGATGCGCCACAGAATTTGAATTTGGTGCGCCACTGATAATTTTTTTCCTAGTAGTGACTCCTTTACCTTAGCTGGGAAAGGTATTTTCTCAACATAAGATTCAGGCGAAATATGATCAATAGTACAAACTTCAGTGCTTCTAACAAGAACATGACTAACAACATCTTTATATGGTGCATGGTACTTATTCCACTTCTTTTTAGGAATTTCTATGTAAGAGGCAAAGGCCTCAGAACAGTTGGCAATACTTTGGGAATCAAGACCATACTCATTACTAATATCACAGAAGTCATCAGTTCCCATAAAATATTTAATGCATTCATAATCATAGTTTATATCTGACTTTCTTCATTTGTCATTCTCCCAAGCTTCAGTGTTCTCTTGAATACGTTCTAAGAGATCCCATTTAGATTCTTCCTTCATATGTGTGAATGATCCAGCACAAGAAGCATCTAGTAAATCTTTATCATGAAGAGAAAGCCTAGCATAAAATTTATTGATAATAATATTGTTAGGAAGTTCATGAATAGGACATTTAAGCATTAGTAACTTCAATCTCCCCCAAGCTTGAGCTGTACTCTCTCCATCACGTGGCCAAAAGTTATATATCAGATTCCTATCCTTATGAATTTCACTAGGAGGATAGAATTTATAATAAAAGAGAGGTACTATTTCCTTCCATTCCATGGATTGTCCATTCTTCAGCAGCTTATACCATTCTTCATCTCTCCCTTTCAAGGATATAGAGATTACTTCTTCACATTTTCAGTCGTCATACCTGCACACTTAAACAACCCGCAACAAAGTAACATGATAAAAAGCAAATGATCACCAGGATGGACATGTTGGAATTATGCCCTAGAGGCAATAATAAAGATGTTATTATTATAATTCTTGTTCATGATAAAGTTTATATTCCATGCTAGAATTGTATTAATCGGAAACTTTAATACTTGTGTGGTTTGTGAACAACACCGTGTCCCTAGTACGTCTCTAAGGACTAGCTCATTGATCAATGATGGTTAAGGTTTCCTAACCATAGACATGAGTTGTCAATTGATAATGAGATCATATCATTGGGAGAATGATATGGTGGACAGACCCAAACTAAGCAAAGCAATTAGATCGTGTCATCGTGTTCGTCTTTGCGAAGCTTTTCTTATGTCAAATATTGTATTCCTTAGACCATTAGATAATACAACTCCTTGGTATCGGAAGAAAGCTTTGAGGTCATCAAACGTCATCCTATGAGAGGGTGATCATAAAGATGTCTCTCAGGTGATCGGAAAGTATCTGTTGGGTTGTATGTATCGAGATGGGATTTGTCCCTCCCAAGTCGGAGAGATATACTTCGGGCCCACTCGGTAATCGATATCAACACCGCTTGCAAGCATGTGGTTAAGGAGTTAATCACAAAGTGATATCGGATTACGGAACGAGTAAAGTACTTGCTGTGAACGAGATTGAACTAGGTATGATGGTACCGACGATCATATCTCGGGCAAGTAAAATATCGCGAGACGAAGGGAATATATATATGGGATTGATTGAATCCTGGCATCGTGGTTCATCCGATATGATCATCGATGAATGTGTGGGAGTCAATATGGGTTTCCAGGCCCCGCTGTTGATTATTGATAGAAGATCATGTCTGCATATTCTCGAACCCGCAGGGTCACACACTTAACATGTCTCGACGCTAGGATAGATTGGATAATTGGTTTATGAGTTTTTGTTCGGAGTCTCGGATGGGATCCGGGACATCACGAGAGGTTCCGGAATGGTCCGGAGAATAAGATTCATATGAGGCAGTGCAGTTTTTGGAGTTCGGAATTGTTCCGGGTTAATCGGTATTGTACCGGAAGCTTCTAGAACCTTCCGGAGGGGGACCAACGTGGTACCACCTGTCGGGAGGGGGCATGGGCCTATGAGGGAGTGCCCTGGCCGCTTTGGGCCAGGGTCACAGGGCCCCATAGGGCCCAGCCGGCCATCCAAGGGGAAACCCTAATTAGGGCTTCTAGAAGGGGGAGAGTCCTTGCCCCCCACTACTCCCTCCCTTGGCCGCCGGCCCAAGGCTTGGAGGAGGGGCAAGGGATGGCCGCCCCCCTCTATATAAAGAGGGCTGGTGCGCCCCCTCCCCTACACCTACCCCTCCAACCCTAGCCGCCCTGCTGCCCTTCCTCTCTCCCTCCCGACTGTTTGTAGGCGAAGCCCTGCTGCAGAAATTCTCCACCATATACACCACGCCGTCGTGTTGTAGATCCAATCCGTCTCTCCACCATACTTGTTGGTCCGAGGAAGGAGGAGACGTCGAGGTGCTGCATGTGTGCATCTCACGGAGGCACCGCCACTTGTGGTGCTAGATTGGATCGGATCGCGAGGAGGAGAAGCGAGTACGACTACATCACCCACGTTCCGACGAACGTTCCGCTGTGCGAATCTTCAAGGGTATGAAGATCTAATCCAATCTCTCTTGTTGTTTGCATCTCCTAGATTAGATCTTGGCTTTCCTCTGTTCGCATCCGTAGAAAATTTTGATTTACTATGCCGCGAAACCCTTCAGTGGTATCAGAGCTAGATCTATGTGTAGATGTGATTCACGAGTAGAACGCAACATGGTTGTTGCGGGCGTTGATGTTTTCTGTTGCAAGCCTCTTGTTTGTGTTCTTCTTATGACACGGGATAGTGAGATTGAAGCGGTCCAGGCCAACCTTACGCGACGTCGTTCGCGAGACCGGCTCCGCACTTGACGTGTGGCTTGTTCCACACATGCGGCTGGTGGATGTCAGTTTCTCTCACTATAGTTGTCATGGGATCTACACCGGAGTTTGGCAACCATAATATCACCGTTGTGGCTTTCCGTAGGTAAGAATCGTTCTTAGCATCTACTCTCATAAGCCACGTAAAACATGCAACAACAAAGTAGAGGCGTCTAACTTGTTTTTGCAGGGAGTGTTTCCTGTGATATGGTATGGCCCAAGATGTGATGTGTATAATGTATGCGATGATCATGTTTTGTAATGTTTCACGACTTGCATATCGATGAGTACACAACCGGCAGGAGCCATATGGTTGTCTTTATAATTGTGTATGACCTGCGAGTCAACTTCTTATACGCCATGTAATAGCTTTACTTTATCGCTAAGTAGTTAGCAATAGTTGTAGTTGCTATTCATGGTGGAGGCAATCATGGTGGAGTGATGGAGATCATGCCGGCACGCACAAGATGGAGATCATTGCGCGAAGATTGGCTATACCATGTCACATAAAAGTTATATGCACGTGATGTTTATCCTTTTATGTATCTTATTATGCTTAGATCGCGACGGTAGCATTATAAGATGATTCCTCACTTAAAGATCAAGATAAAAACTGTGTTCTCCCCAAGTATGCACCGTTGCGAAAGTTCGTCGTGTCCAAGCATCACGTGATGATCGGGTGCTATAGACTCTACGCTCACATACAACGGGTGCAAGCCAGTTTTGCACACGCGGAAATACTTGGGTCTAACTTGACGAGCCTAGCATGTACAGACATGGCCTCGGAACACAAGAACCAAAAGGTTAAGCATGAGTCATATGAATGATATGATCGACACTTCGTTGTCCACCATTGAAACCACATCTCTTCTCGTGATGATCGGATTAGGTGTGGTGAATCTGGATCGTGTTCACTAAACAACTTGAGGGATGTTGAATTTAGTGGGAGTTCATCTAGTAATTTGATTAAGTTGAACTATTTATCATGAACATAGTCTAAATTGTACTTGCAAATACTATAGATCACATGGCCAAGTCCAACTTCAACTTCAACGTTTTTGCTGAGAAGGAAAAGCTTAGAAACAATGGGTCTAACTTCACCAATTGGTTCCGCAATCTAAGAATCATTCTATCTGGCGGACAAAAGGACTATGTCCTTGGGAAAGCGTTAGGTGACCCCCCTGCTGCAACTGCGCCGGCTGATGAGAAAGCTGTCTATCAGTCGCGTAAAGATGATTATGGTGTGATTAAGAGCACCATGTTGTTTGCTATGGAACCGGAACTTCAAAATCGTTTTGAAAACTATCCCGGGCCCTTTGAGATTCTCGAAGAGTTGAAAACCATGTTTCAGACTCAGGCCCGTTCTGAGAGATATGAGATCTCTGAGAAGTTCTTTAACTTCAAGATGGAGGAAGGGAGTTCCGTTAGTGAGCACGCCATTAAGATGACGGGCTACACTCAACGCCTTGAGCAACTGGAATGCACGATTCCAGAGGAGCTCAAGATTGACAGGGTTCTGCAATCACTCCCTCCTAGCTACAAAAGTTTTGTAGTGACTCACAATCAGATTGGTTCCACTGATACGATCACCGAGCTCTTTGCAAAGCTGAAGGCCGCGGAAGTGGACATCAAAAAGGATAATCATGTGTTGATGGTCAACAAGCCCACCTTTAAGAAAGGTAAGGGAGCAAAGAAGCCCTTCAAGAAGGGCGGCGGCAAGCGCAATGCCCCTGCTGAGAAGAAGCTCAGGTCTGGTCCCAAGCCGGACACTGAGTGCTTCTATTGCAAGGACAAGGGTCACTGGAAGCGCAACTGTCCGAAGTACTTAGCGGACAAGAAGGCTGGCACCATCAAAGGTATATTTGATATACATGTTATTGATGTTTTCCTTACTAGCCCTCGTTGTAGTTCCTGGGTATTTGATACCGGTTCAGTTGCTAATATTTGTAACTCGAAACAGGAGCTACGGAATAGACGGCGGCTTGCGAGGGATGAGGTGACGATGCGCGTTGGCAACAGATCAAGAGTTGATGTGATGGCCGTCGGCACGCTCTCCTTAGTTTTACCTTCGGGATTAGTTTTAAACCTTAATAAATGTTATTATGTGCCTGCGTTGAGCATGAACATTATTTCTGGATCGTGTTTATTGCAAGACGGTTATTCATTTAAATCAGAGAATAATGGTTGTTCTATTTATATGAGTAACATCTTTTATGGTCATGCACCTCTTGTGAATGGTTTATTTCTTCTAAATCTCGAAAGGGATGAAACACACATCCATAACATTGAGGCTAAGAGATGCAAAGTAGATAGTGATAATACTACTTATTTGTGGCACTATCGTCTAGGTCATATTGGTGTAAAGCGCATGAAGAAACTCCATTCTGATGGACTTTTGGAGTCTCTTGATTTTGAATCATTTGACACATGCGAACCATGCCTCATGGGCAAGATGATCAAAACCCCGTTCTCCGGTATGATGGAGCGAGCAACGGACTTGTTGGAAATCATACATACTGTAACACCCCGTCCACTCCTGGGCCCGGGGGGTGTCACTCCTGGCAGCTTAATAGGATATCTAGACTGGCCCCACAGACCAACACTAGTCTTTTCTGCGCACTTTGTCCTCACTCGTGCGCACCTGGTTACCCACTTCCCGGTCGGTCACCCATCCTAGAATTGCTCTAGGCCAAGCACGCTTAACCTTAGAGTTCTTTTCGAATGAGCTTCCGGAAAAGAAGTTGCAACTTGTTGATATGGGTATCCTATCAATCCTATTAAGCCATGTGCCTGGATCTCACATACACCCACCCTTTAGAAGATCGATGCCCTCATCGATCAAGCACACCCCAGGAACGTTCCCTCCTGGCACGCGTCTGTGCGTCCAGTGCCGGCACATGTGCCATGCCGTGTCCACTCCGGGCTACACGCGTCATGCTCCACATGTCCCGCCACTGACCCGCACACACCCGTGTAATCGCAAGGGTCGGCTCTGATACCACTTTGTAACACCCCGTCCACTCCTGGGCCCAGGGGGTGTCACTCCTGGCAGCTTAATAGGATATCTAGACTGGCCCCACAGACCAACACTAGTCTTTTCTGCGCACTTTGTCCTCACTCGTGCGCACCCGGTTACCCACTTCCCGGTCGGTCACCCATCCTAGAATTGCTCTAGGCCAAGCACGCTTAACCTTAGAGTTCTTTTCGAATGAGCTTCCGGAAAAGAAGTTGCAACTTGTTGATATGGGTATCCTATCAATCCTATTAAGCCATGTGCCTGGATCTCACACATACCGATGTATGCGGACCGATGAGTGTTTCGACGCATGGTGGATATCGCTATTTTCTCACTTTTACCGATGACTTAAGTAGATATGGGTATATCTATTTAATGAAACATAAATCTGAAACATTTGAAAAGTTCAAGGAATTTCAGAATGAAGTGGAGAACCATCATAACAGAATGATTAAGTTTCTACGATCCGATCGTGGAGGTGAATATTTGAGTTATGATTTTCTCACGCATCTTAAAGTAAGTGGAATCGTTTCACAACTCACGCCACCCGGAACACCACAGCGCAATGGTGTGTCTGAACGCCGGAATCGAACCCTATTAGATATGGTCCGATCGATGATGTCTCTTACTGATTTGCCGTTATCATTTTGGGGTTATGCATTAGAAACCGCTGCATTCACTTTAAATAGGGCTCCATCTAAATCCGTTGAGACGACACCGTATGAACTGTGGTTTGGTGCTAAACCTAAGTTGTCGTTTCTTAAAGTTTGGGGATGCGAAGCTTACGTCAAGAAGTTGATGCCGGACAAGCTCGAACCCAAAGCGGAGAAATGCGTCTTCATAGGATACCCTAAGGAAACTATTGGGTATACCTTCTATCACAGAACCGAAGGCAAAGTGTTTGTCGCAAAGAACGGTTCCTTTCTTGAGAAGGAGTTTCTCTCGAAAGAAGTGAGTGGGAGGAAAGTAGAGCTAGACGAGGTTGTTGAACCTTCTCTTGAATTGGAGAGTAGCGCAGCACCTGAAATTGTTCTAGTGCCGCCTGCACCAATAATAGAGGAAGCTAATGATAAGGATCATGAAGCTTCGGATGATGCTCCTACTGAACGTCGCAGGTCGACAAGGTCGCGTGCCCCTCCTGAGTGGTATGGCAACCCTGTCTTAACTGTCTTGTTAGTAGATGACAGTGAGCCTGCGAACTATGAGGAAGCGATGATGAGCCCAGACTCTGAGAAATGGCTAGAAGCCATGAAATCCGAATTAGGATCCATGAGCGAAAACCAAGTATGGACTTTGGTGGACCCTCCTAGCGACCGAAAGGCCGTTGAGTGCAAATGGATCTTCAAGAAGAAAACAGACGCGGATGGTAATGTTACCGTCTATAAAGCACGGCTTGTCGCAAAAGGTTTTCGACAAGTTCAAGGTGTTGACTATGATGAGACTTTCTCTCCCGTAGCGATGTTTAAGTCCATTCGGATTTTATTAGCAATTGCTGCGTTTCATGATTATGAAATATGGCAGATGGATGTCAAGACTGCGTTCCTCAATGGCAACATTGATGAAGAGTTGTATATGATGCAACCCGAAGGTTTTGTCGATCCTAAGGATGCTGATAAAGTATGCAAACTTCAGCGTTCCATTTATGGACTGAAGCAAGCATCTCGGAGTTGGAACCTTCGTTTTGATCAAGTGATCAAGAGCTTTGGATTTGTTCCAAATTCCTACGAAGCTTGTATCTACAAGAAAGTGAGTGGGAGCTCGGTGACGTTTCTGGTACTATATGTGGATGACATATTGATTATTGGAAATGACATCAACATGCTTAACGATGTGAAGAGTTATTTGAACAAGTGTTTTTCAATGAAAGACCTAGGTGAAGCTGCTTATATATTGGGCATCAAAATCTATAGAGATAGACAAAGACGCCTGATAGCTTTAAGCCAGAGTACATACCTAGACAAAGTTCTGAAAAGGTTCAGAATGGATAAGGCAAAGAAAGGTTCAGTGCCTATGTTGTCAGGTAAGATATTGAGCAAGGCTCAGTGTCCAGCTACGGTAAATGATAGGGAAGCTATGAGCAAAGTGCCTTATGCCTCGGCCATAGGTTCCATCATGTATGCCATGTTGTGTACTAGACCGGATGTGTCCAATGCTCTTAGTTTGACGAGCAGATATCAAAGTGATCCAGGAGTGGAACACTGGACAGCCGTGAAGAACATCCTAAAGTACCTAAATAGGACTAAAGAAATGTTCTTAGTCTATGGGGGTGATGAACAGCTTGTCGTAAAAGGTTACGTCGACGCTAGTTTTGACACCAACAAGGATGATTCTAAATCTCAGACAGGATACGTGTATATTTTGAATGGAGGAGATGTGAGCTGGAGAAGCTGCAAGCAAAGCGTGATCGCGGGATCTACAGTGGAAGCGGAATACATGGCTGCTGCAGAAGCGTCAAGTGAAGGAGTTTGGATCAGGAACTTCATCACTGAGCTTGGCGTGGTTCCAAGTGCATTGGACCCACTGGAGATATTGTGTGACAACACTGGCGCCATAGCACTCGCTAAGGAACCAAGATATCATCCAAAGACCAAGCATATCAACCACAAGTTTCATATAATCCGAGATTATATAGCAGATGGAGATCTGAAGATTAGCAAAGTACATACAGATCTGAATGTCGCAGATCCATTGACTAAACCTCTTCCACGTGTAAAACATGATCAGCACCTCAGTGCCATGGGTGTGAGATTGTTGCCAAATGTAAACTAGATTATTGACTCTAGTGCAAGTGGGAGACTGTTGGACTTATGCCCTAGAGGCAATAATAAAGATGTTATTATTATAATTCTTGTTCATGATAAAGTTTATATTCCATGCTAGAATTGTATTAATCGGAAACTTTAATACTTGTGTGGTTTGTGAACAACACCGTGTCCCTAGTACGCCTCTAAGGACTAGCTCATTGATCAATGATGGTTAAGGTTTCCTAACCATAGACATGAGTTGTCAATTGATAATGAGATCATATCATTGGGAGAATGATATGGTGGACAGACCCAAACTAAGCAAAGCAATTAGATCGTGTCATCGTGTTCGTCTTTGCGAAGCTTTTCTTATGTCAAATATTGTATTCCTTAGACCATGAGATAATACAACTCCCTGGTATCGGAAGAAAGCTTTGAGGTCATCAAACGTCATCCTATGAGAGGGTGATCATAAAGATGTCTCTCAGGTGATCGGAAAGTATCTGTTGGGTTGTATGTATCGAGATGGGATTTGTCCCTCCCAAGTCGGAGAGATATACTTCGGGCCCACTCGGTAATCGATATCAACACCGCTTGCAAGCATGTGGTTAAGGAGTTAATCACAAAGTGATATCGGATTACGGAACGAGTAAAGTACTTGCTGTGAACGAGATTGAACTAGGTATGACGGTACCGACGATCATATCTCCGACAAGTAAAATATCGCGAGACGAAGGGAATATATATATATGGGATTGATTGAATCCTGGCATCGTGGTTCATCCGATATGATCATCGATGAATGTGTGGGAGTCAATATGGGTTTCCAGGCCCCGCTGTTGATTATTGATAGAAGATCATGTCTGCATATTCTCGAACCCGCAGGGTCACACACTTAACGTGTCTCGACGCTAGGATAGATTGGATAATTGGTTTATGAGTTTTTGTTCGGAGTCTCGGATGGGATCCAGGACATCACGAGAGGTTCCGGAATGGTTCGGAGAATAAGATTCATATAAGGCAGTTCAGTTTTTGGAGTTCGGAATTGTTCCGGGTTAATCGGTATTGTACCGGAAGCTTCTAGAACCTTCCGGAGGGGACCAACGTGGTCCCACCTGTCGGGAGGGGGAATGGGCCTATGAGGGAGTGTCCTGGCCACTTTGGGCCAGGGGCACAGGGCCCCATAGGGCCCAGCCGGCCATCCAAGGGGAAACCCTAATTAGGGCTTCTAGAAGGGGGAGAGTCCTTGCCCCCCACTACTCCCTCCCTTGGCCGCCGGCCCAAGGCTTGGAGGAGGGGCAAGGGCTGGCCGCCCCCCTCTATATAAAGAGGGCTGGTGCGCCCCCTCCCCTACACCTACCCCTCCAACCCTAGCCGCCCTGCTGCCCTTCCTCTCTCCCTCCCGACTGTTTGTAGGCGAAGCCCTGCTGCAGAAATTCTCCACCATATACACCACGCCGTCGTGTTGTAGATCCAATCCGTCTCTCCACCATACTTGCTGGTCCGAGGAAGGAGGAGACGTCGAGGTGCTGCACGTGTGCATCTCACGGGGGCACGGCCACTTGTGGTGCTAGATCGGATCGGATCGCGAGGAGGAGAAGCGGGTACGACTACATCACCCACGTTCCGACGAACGTTCCGCTGTGCGAATCTTCAAGGGTATGAAGATCTAATCCAATCTCTCTCGTTGTTTGCATCTCCTAGATTAGATCTTGGCTTTCCCTCTGTTCGCATCCGTAGAAAATTTTGATTTACTATGCCGCGAAACCCTTCAGGACAGTTCCATCCCCTAAATAATAATTATTCATAACATGATCAACAATACTTGTAGGTATCTTAAAAGGATCTATCTCAACAGGTGGTGGTTCATCTACTAACCTAACAGTGGTAGTAGTTTTCCCAAACAGAAAACCAAGTGGGTTATCCATATTGGAAACAAAGTAAAAATAGAAATAAAAAACAATACTCACAGTAGAAGTTTCCTATACCAGTTCCACTCTTCAATAGCGCTTCACTCGCCGACAACGGCGCCAAAAAATTGTCTTCATGACCCACAAGTATAGGGGGTGTATCGTAGTACTTTCGATAAATAGGAGTGTCGATCCCAACGAGGAGTAGAAGGTGTTAACTAGTGGTATGGAGCAGGAAATCTCTGTAAATACTTAGCAAATAGATTTTTAGGGGTTTTCTGATAAAGCAAAGAAATAAAGTGCAAGTAATAAAGACAATGAACAATTGCAGCAAGTGGCCCAATCCTTTCTTAGCAAAGGACAGGCCGGTGGAAATACTTATAAGGACCAAACGTTCTCGAGGACACATGGGAATTCTGTCAAGTGCTTTCGCTTCAAATAGCTGAGTACCCTTCTTTGGTGTTGTAAGTGTTGTGTGAGTGAACATGTGCTAATATACCGACCTTACTTGGAATAATACATACTTGTGATTAAACCCCCTGCAAGCATCCGCAACTACAGGAAAGCAATTAAGATATAAACCTAACAACAGCCTTAAACTCTGAGATCCTACACTTGTTGGAGATATGCCCTAGAAGCAATAATAAATGTAGTTATTATTATATCTTTGTGTTTATGATAAATGTTTACATTCATGCTATAACAGTATTAACAAGGAAACATTAATACTTGTGTGATTTGAAAACTAAATTAGAGTCCCTAGTAAAGCCTCTTTATAATACTATCTTGTTGGTTAATGAATGATTGTGGTTTCCCAATCATGAACATTGAGATGTTATTAACAACAAGATCATATCGTTAGGAGAATGGTATGATGGACATACTCCTATAGATAAGCGTAGCATAAAGATCAAGTCATTTTAATAGTTCAATTGCTATATGCTTTCTGATACATAGTAACCTAATTCCTTCGACCATGAGATCATGCATATGAAAGGATTCTTTGATGACATCAAACACCACACAGTAACCGGGTGGCTATAAAGGTGGCATTGAGTGTTCGGAAAGTATTGGTTGAGACACATGGATCAAGAGTGGGATTTGTCCATCCATATGATGGATAGATATACTCTGGGCCCTCTCGGTGGAATGTCATCCAATTGGCTTTCAATCATGTGACTGGCTCACAAGGGATCACATATCACGAGAACGAGAAAAGAGTACTTATCAGTAACGAGGTTGAACTAGGTATGCAGAGATACCGACGATCAAAACCTCGGATAAGTAAACTATCGTGAGACAAAGGGAAATTGGTATCGTATGTAAGTGGTTCATTCGATCGCAAAGTAATCGTAGAAATATGTGGGAGCCATATGAATTTCCAGATTCCTCTATTTGTTATTGTTCGGAGAAGTGTCTCGATCATGTCCGCATAATTCACGAACCGTAGGGAGACACACTTAAAGATTCGATGTTGTTGAGTAGTAGTTATGGAATGATGAGTAAGAGACCGAATGTTGTTCGGAGTCTCGTATGGGATCCGGGATATCACGAGGAGATCCGGAATGGTCCGGAGAATAAGATTCATATAAGGAAAGTCCTGTTTCGGGCTTGGAGAATGGTTTCGGTGTTTTCATCGGGAATGTTCTAGAAGGTTCCGGAAGGTCCGGCACTCTGGAGGGGAAGGGTACATGAATGTGTCATAACAAGTTGGAATGGTTGCATCATGTACTAGGTGTCATCTCTGAGCAAAATAAAGGGATAAATCAAATCCTAGTTTGAAAAATCAAACGCCAATTTGAAAAGTCAAACGGCAAGTTTGCTTGGTGGAGGGAGAGTAGGAAACCTACTTGGGGAGGAGTTCCTCTCCCTCCACCCGCCGGACTTGGAAGCCGAGTTGGGGAGGGACTCCCCTCCCCTTGGCCGGCGCCCTCCACCTATATAAGGAGGGGCAGGGCTGCCCCTCCATGACTACACTTTGCCTCACCAAAACCCTAGCCCTAAGCCACCGGCGCCACCACCTCCTGCTGCTGCCGCCGCCTAGGGCAAACCCTAGCCGCCGACTTGGGCTTCCCCAAGCCCTAGCCGCCGGCCTAGCCCTCTCTCCTTGGTGTGTCTAAACCCTAGATCGCCAAGGCCTCTCTCATAGTCCACCATACTCGCTCCGGCTTAAGGCGAAGCCCTGCGAGATCTCCCCTCTACTTCCGGTACCACGCCGTCGTGCTGCCGAAATCGCGAGGAGAGTGCTACAACCTCCGCTGCCTGCTGGAACAAGGGATAGGAAGGTCTTCATCGAGTACCGAACGTGTGACCGACTGCGGGAGCGCTGCCGGAACGCAGCGCCGGAAGGATCGTCTACACGATCTTGAGATCGGCAAGAGTACGACTACATCACCCACGATAATCCGCTCTCGTTAAACACTTTGGAATCTTCGAGGGTGAGTTATTCCCTCGACTCGTTGCTACAATATAGTAGATAGATCTTGGCTTGTTTGTTTGTATGCGGTAGAAATTTTTTGTTTTCCATGCTACGAACCCCTACAGTGGTATCAGAGCCGTGTCTATATGTAGATCTGTTGCACGAGTAGAACACAATGGTCATTATGGGCGGTGGTGCTTTTATTATCAATTGCTTCTTGTGTACTTTGCATCTTGCGGTATGATGGGATGAAGCGGCCCGGGCTAACCTTACATGACATCGTTCATGAGACTTGCTCCACGCTCAACATGCAACTTGTATTGCATAAGTGACTTTGTGGGTGTCTGTCTCTCCCATTATAGTATAGATCCAATTTACAACGGGCACTTGATAGTTAAAACATCAACGTTGTGGTTCTTGTTCGTAAGTTAGATCATCACTTATTGAAAGCCCCAAACCACGTAAAATATGCAAAGAAATTAGAGGCGTCTAACTTTGTTTTGTAGGGGTGTGATGTGATGTTATATGGCCATGATTGTGATTATATTTGATGTATGCAATGTTCCTTATTGTAAGTTGGCAACCGGCAGGAGCCATATGGTTGTCTTTAATTTATGTTAAGACCCGCGTGTCTATTCAAAGTAGTTGTAATAGTTGAAGCCGGTGGACGACAACCATGGAGCAGCGTCATTGACCTTGATGCAATGCCGGTGATGATGGAGATCATGTTCGTGCTTGAAGATGGAGATCGGAAGCACAAAGAAGAAAGGCCATATCATATCACATATTATGAATTGCATGTGATGTTAATCCTTTATGCATCTTGTATTGCTTAGTTAACAACGGTAGCATTATAAGATGATCCCTCATGCACATAAATTTCAAGTTCTAAAGTGTTCATCCTTATTAAGCACCGTTGCTAAAGCTTGTTGTTTCGAAGCACCACGTGATGATCAAGTCTGTTAGATTCTGCAAGTGTATACAACGTGAGCAAGCCAGATTTGCTCATGCGGAAGCTAAGGTTTGATCTTGACGAGCCTAGCATGTATAGACATGGTCTCGGAACACGTATCACCGAAAGGTAAAGCATGAATCATATAGTAGATATGATGAACATGTCGATTGTTCGCCATTGAAGCTACATCAACTCTCGTGATGATCGGTTTTGATGTGGTGGATTTGGTTCGTGTGATCACTAAAACAATGTGAGGGATATTGTTTTGAGTGGGAGTTCACCTAGATTAATTTAACTATTAATTAGAACTCAATTTGTCATAAACTTAGTCTAAACTATTGCAAATATGTTGTAGATCAATGACGGCCCCTACCATCAATTTTAATGCGTTCCTAGAGAAAGAAAAGTTGAAAAACAATGGAAGCAACT
This sequence comes from Avena sativa, assembly GCA_916181665.1. Taxonomy (NCBI): domain Eukaryota; kingdom Viridiplantae; phylum Streptophyta; class Magnoliopsida; order Poales; family Poaceae; genus Avena; species Avena sativa. The sequence continues at coordinate 332,033,360 of OV702296.1, forward strand.
TCGCGGATTGGTTCCGCAATTTGAGGATTGTCCTCAATGCTGGTAATTTGACCTATGTGCTGGATGCACCGCTAGGTGACCCGCCTGCAGCTGATGCTACCGATGAAGTAAAGAATGTTTACCTCGCTCGGAAGACTCAGTACTCCACAGTTCAGTGTGCTATCTTGTATGGTTTGGAATCGGAGCTTCGGAAAAGGTTTGAGAATTCAGACCCACATGATATTGCCCGTGAACTCAAACTGATATTTGAGACTCACGCGGAAGTTGAGAGCTATGAGGCTTCTGAAAAGTTCTTTAACTGCAAGATGGAAGAGGGCAGCTCCGTCAGTGAGCATGTGCTTAAGATGTCTGGGCACGCAAACAAACTCCAAAGCTTGGGTATAGTGATTCCTAATGCTTTGGGGATTTGCCGTGTCCTCCAATCACTGCCACCAAGTTACAAGAACTTTGTGATGAACTACAATATGCAAAGCATGAACAAGCAGTTGCCAGAACTCTTCTCCATGTTAAAATCTGCAGAAGTGGAGATCAAGAAAGAGCACCAAGTGTTGATGGTCAATAAGACCACCAAATTCAAGAAAGGCAAGTCTAAGCAAAAGGCACACTTCAAGAAGGGTGGTAAGAAAGTTACCGCACCGACGAAGAAGACCAAGGCTGGACCTAAGCCTGATACTGAGTGCTTTTACTACAAGGGAGAAGGTCACTGGAAGCGGAATTTCCCAAAGTACTTGGCGGATTTGAAGAACGGCAACATCAAGAAGAAAGGTATATCCGATATACATGTTATTGATGTGTATCTCACTAGTACTCGTAGTAGTGGCTGGGTATTTGATACTGGTTCGGTTGCTCATATTTGTAACTCGAAACAGGTGCTGCAGAATAAACGGAAGCTAGCGAAGAACGAGGTGACGATGCGCGTAGGAAATGGATCAAAGGTTGATGTGATCGCGGTCGACACGCTACCTCTTCATCTACCATCGGGATTAGTTTTATACTTAAATAATTGTTATTTGGTGCCTGTGTTAAGCATGAACATTATATCGGGATCTTATTTATTGCAAGACGGTTACTTGTTTAAGTCCGAGAATAATGGTTGTTAGATTTATATGAGTAATATGTTTTATGCACATGCACCTTTGATAGATGGTCTATTCTTATTGAATCTCGATAGTGGAAATACACATATTAATAACATTGAAGCTAAACGTTTGAAATCGAGCGATAACTCGACCTATATGTGGCACTGTCGTCTTGGTCACATTGGAGTGAAGCGTATGAAGAAACTCCATTCCGATGGACTTCTTGAATCACTTGATTTCGAATCACTTGAAAGATGCGAAGCATGTCTGATGGGTAAAATGACTAAGACTCCATTTTATAGGATGATGGAGCGAGCTACGGACTTATTAGAAATCATACATACCGATGTGTGTGGTCCAATGAGTGTAGCATCGTGCGGTGGTTATCGTTATGTTCTTACCTTCACGGATGACTTGAGTAGATATAGGTATATCTATTTCATGAAACATAAGTCCGAAACTTTCGAGAAGTTTAAGGAATTTCAAAGTGAGGTTGAGAATCAACGTAACAAGAAGGTTAAATTTCTATGTTCTGATCGTGGAGGTGAATATCTAAGTTACGAGTTTGGCGAGCATTTGAAGAAATGCGGAATACTTTCACAATTGACACCGCCGGGAACACCACAGCGTAATGTGTGTCCGAACGTTGTAATCGAACTCTCTTAGATATGGTTCGTTCTATGATGTCACTTACAGATTTACCGCTATCATTTTGGGGTTATGCATTAGAAACAACCACAATCACTTTAAATAGGGCACCATCTAAATCCGTTGAAACGACACCGTATGAATTATGGTTTGGGAAGAAACCTAAATTGTCGTTCCTTAAAGTTTGGGGTTGCGAAGCCTATGTAAAGAAGTTACAGCCGGACAAGCTTGAACCCAAAGCGGAAAAATGCGTCTTCATAGGATACCCAAAGGAAACTATTGGGTATACCTTCTATCATAGATCCGAAGGCAAAATCTTCGTTGCCAAGAATGGATCCTTTCTAGAGAAGGAATTTCTCTCGAAAGAAGTGACTAGAAGGAAAGTAGAACTCGACGAGGTTGTCGAACCTTCTCTCGAACTTGTGAGTAGCGCAGCACCGGAAGAAGTTCCTGTGGTGCCTGCACCAATAAGAGAGGAAGCTAATGATGATGATCATGAAACCTCAGTTGTAGTTGCTACAGAGCCTCGCAGGTCAACGAGAACTCGTACCACTCCTGATTGGTATGATCCCGTTATGAGTGTCATGTTGGTGGACAACACCGATGACCCTGCGACATATGAGGAAGCGATGATGAGCCCAGATTCCAATAAATGGCAAGAATCCATGAAATCCGAGATTGGATCCATGTATGAAAACCAAGTATGGACTTTGGTGGACTTACCGGATGGCCGGAAGGCTGTCGAGAACAAATGGATTTTCAAGAAGAAAACAGATGCTGATGGTAATGTTACTGTCTATAAAGCTCGACTTGTCGCAAAAGGGTTTCGACAAATTCAAGGAGTTGACTACGATGAGACTTTCTCACCAGTAGCGAAGCTAAAATCTGTGAGGATTTTGTTAGCAATCGCTGCATATCACGATTATGAGATATGGCAGATGGATGTCAAAACAGCGTTCCTCAATGGAGACATTGATGAAGAGTTGTATATGATGCAACCCAAAGGTTTTGTCGATCCTAAAGATGCTAACAAGGTATGCAAACTTCAACGGTCCATATATGGATTGAAGCAAGCATCCCGAAGTTGGAATCAACGTTTTGATAAGGTGATCAAAAGTTTTGGTTTTATACAAACTTATGGAGAAGCTTGTATTTACAAGAAAGTGAGTGGGAGCTCTGTAGCATTCTTAATACTATATGTAGATGACATATTGTTGATTGGGAATGATGTAGACATTCTTAATAGTGTCAAGGAATATTTGAATAATAGTTTTTCAATGAAAGATCTTGGCGAAGCAGCTTACATATTAGGCATAAAGATTTATAGAGATAGATCGAGACGCCTAATATCATTGTCACAAAGTACATATTTGGACAAAGTTCTAAAGATATTTGGAATGGAAGATAGCAAGAAAGGGCTCTTGCCCATGTTGCCCAATACGACCTTGAGTAAAACTCAAAGTCCAGCAACGGTAGAAGATAGAGAAAGGATGAGTAAGACTCCCTATGCCTCAGCCATAGGATATCTAATGTATGCCATGCTATGTACTAGACCCGACATTGCATATGCTGTTAGTTTGACTAGCAGATATCAAAGTGATCCAGGAGTGGATCATTAGACAGTGGTCAAAAACATCCTTAAGTACTTGAGAAGAACTAAGGATATGGTTCTTTCTTATGGAGGTGATGAACATCTCGTTGTTAATGGTTACACCGATGCTAGTTGGAACACCGATCCAGATGATTCTAAATCTCAATCTGGATACGTATTTACTTTGAATGGTGCAGCAGTTAGCTGGAGGAGTGCAAAGCAAAGCATTGTGGCGAGATTTTCAACTGAATCGGAATACATAGCTGCTTCGGAGGCTTCACAAGAAGCGATATGGATGAAGGAGTTCATTACAGAGCTCGGTGTGGTTCCAAGTGCGCTGGACCCAATGTCTATCTACTGTGATAACATGGGCGCCATAGCCAATGCGCAAGAACCAAGGTCACACAAGAAGCTAAAGCACATCAAGCTACATTTTCACGCTATTCGAGAACATGTCCAAGATGGTGACATAAAGATTTGCGAAGTACACACAGATCTGAATGTGGCGGATCCGTTGACTAAACCTCTCCCGAGGGCAAAACATGACCAACACCAAACTGCCATGGGTGTTCGGTATATTACCATGTAATCTAGATTAGTTGACTCTAGTGCAAGTGGGAGACTGTTGGAGATATGCCCTAGAGGCAATAATAAATGTAGTTATTATTATATCTTTGTGTTTATGATAAATGTTTACATTCATGCTATAACAGTATTAACAAGGAAACATTAATACCTGTGTGATTTGTAAACTAAATTAGAGTCCCTAGTAAAGCCTATTTATAATACTAGCTTGTTGTTTAATGAATGATTATGGTTTCCCTATCATGAACATTGAGATGTTATTAACAACAAGATCATATCGTTAGGAGAATGGTATGATGGACATACTCCTATAGATAAGCGTAGCATAAAGATCAAGTCATTTTAATAGTTCAATTGCTATATGCTTTCTGATACATAGTAACCTAATTCCTTCGACCATGAGATCATGCATATGAAAGGATTCTTTGATGACATCAAACACCACACAGTAACCGGGTGGCTATAAAGGTGGCATTGAGTGTTCGGAAAGTATTGGTTGAGACACATGGATCAAGAGTGGGATTTGTCCATCCATATGATGGATAGATATACTCTGGGCCCTCTCGGTGGAATGTCATCCAATTGGCTTTCAATCATGTGACTGGCTCACAAGGGATCACATATCACGAGAACGAGAAAAGAGTACTTATCAGTAACGAGGTTGAACTAGGTATGCAGAGATACCGACGATCAAAACCTCGGATAAGTAAACTATCGTGAGACAAAGGGAAATTGGTATCGTATGTAAGTGGTTCATTCGATCGCAAAGTAATCGTAGAAATATGTGGGAGCCATATGAATTTCCAGATTCCTCTATTTGTTATTGTTCGGAGAAGTGTCTCGATCATGTCCGCATAATTCACGAACCGTAGGGAGACACACTTAAAGATTCGATGTTGTTGAGTAGTAGTTATGGAATGATGAGTAAGAGACCGAATGTTGTTCGGAGTCTCGTATGGGATCCGGGATATCACGAGGAGATCCGGAATGGTCCGGAGAATAAGATTCATATAAGGAAAGTCCTGTTTCGGGCTTGGAGAATGGTTTCGGTGTTTTCATCGGGAATGTTCTAGAAGGTTCCGGAAGGTCCGGCACTCTGGAGGGGAAGGGTACATGAATGTGTCATAACAAGTTGGAATGGTTGCATCATGTACTAGGTGTCATCGCTGAGCAAAATAAAGGGATAAATCAAATCCTAGTTTGAAAAATCAAACGCCAATTTGAAAAGTCAAACGGCAAGTTTGCTTGGTGGAGGGAGAGTAGGAAACCTACTTGGGGAGGAGTTCCTCTCCCTCCACCCGCCGGACTTGGAAGCCGAGTTGGGGAGGGACTCCCCTCCCCTTGGCCGGCGCCCTCCACCTATATAAGGAGGGGCAGGGCTGCCCCTCCATGACTACACTTTGCCTCACCAAAACCCTAGCCCTAAGCCACCGGCGCCACCACCTCCTGCTGCTGCCGCCGCCTAGGGCAAACCCTAGCCGCCGACTTGGGCTTCCCCAAGCCCTAGCCGCCGGCCTAGCCCTCTCTCCTTGGTGTGTCTAAACCCTAGATCGCCAAGGCCTCTCTCATAGTCCACCATACTCGCTCCGGCTTAAGGCGAAGCCCTGCGAGATCTCCCCTCTACTTCCGGTACCACGCCGTCGTGCTGCCGGAATCGCGAGGAGAGTGCTACAACCTCCGCTGCCTGCTGGAACAAGGGATAGGAAGGTCTTCATCGAGTACCGAACGTGTGACCGACTGCGGGAGCGCTGCCGGAACGCAGCGCCGGAAGGATCGTCTACACGATCTTGAGATCGGCAAGAGTACGACTACATCACCCACGATAATCCGCTCTCGTTAAACACTTTGGAATCTTCGAGGGTGAGTTATTCCCTCGACTCGTTGCTACAATATAGTAGATAGATCTTGGCTTGTTTGTTTGTATGCGGTAGAAATTTTTTGTTTTCCATGCTACGAACCCCTACAGTGGTATCAGAGCCGTGTCTATATGTAGATCTGTTGCACGAGTAGAACACAATGGTCATTATGGGCGGTGGTGCTTTTATTATCAATTGCTTCTTGTGTACTTTGCATCTTGCGGTATGATGGGATGAAGCGGCCCGGGCTAACCTTACATGACATCGTTCATGAGACTTGCTCCACGCTCAACATGCAACTTGTATTGCATAAGTGACTTTGTGGGTGTCTGTCTCTCCCATTATAGTATAGATCCAATTTACAACGGGCACTTGATAGTTAAAACATCAACGTTGTGGTTCTTGTTCGTAAGTTAGATCATCACTTATTGAAAGCCCCAAACCACGTAAAATATGCAAAGAAATTAGAGGCGTCTAACTTTGTTTTGTAGGGGTGTGATGTGATGTTATATGGCCATGATTGTGATTATATTTGATGTATGCAATGTTCCTTATTGTAAGTTGGCAACCGGCAGGAGCCATATGGTTGTCTTTAATTTATGTTAAGACCCGCGTGTCTATTCAAAGTAGTTGTAATAGTTGAAGCCAGTGGACGACAACCATGGAGCAGCGTCATTGACCTTGATGCAATGCCGGTGATGATGGAGATCATGTTCGTGCTTGAAGATGGAGATCGGAAGCACAAAGAAGAAAGGCCATATCATATCACATATTATGAATTGCATGTGATGTTAATCCTTTATGCATCTTGTATTGCTTAGTTAACAACGGTAGCATTATAAGATGATCCCTCATGCACATAAATTTCAAGTTCTAAAGTGTTCATCCTTATTAAGCACCGTTGCTAAAGCTTGTTGTTTCGAAGCACCACGTGATGATCAAGTCTGTTAGATTCTGCAAGTGTATACAACGTGAGCAAGCCAGATTTGCTCATGCGGAAGCTAAGGTTTGATCTTGACGAGCCTAGCATGTATAGACATGGTCTCGGAACACGTATCACCGAAAGGTAAAGCATGAATCATATAGTAGATATGATGAACATGTCGATTGTTCGCCATTGAAGCTACATCAACTCTCGTGATGATCGGTTTTGATGTGGTGGATTTGGTTCGTGTGATCACTAAAACAATGTGAGGGATATTGTTTTGAGTGGGAGTTCACCTAGATTAATTTAACTATTAATTAGAACTCAATTTGTCATAAACTTAGTCTAAACTATTGCAAATATGTTGTAGATCAATGACGGCCCCTACCATCAATTTTAATGCGTTCCTAGAGAAAGAAAAGTTGAAAAACAATGGAAGCAACTTCGCGGATTGGTTCCGCAATTTGAGGATTGTCCTCAATGCTGGTAATTTGACCTATGTGCTGGATGCACCGCTAGGTGACCCGCCTGCAGCTGATGCTACCGATGAAGTAAAGAATGTTTACCTCGCTCGGAAGACTCAGTACTCCACAGTTCAGTGTGCTATCTTGTATGGTTTGGAATCGGAGCTTCGGAAAAGGTTTGAGAATTCAGACCCACATGATATTGCCCATGAACTCAAACTGATATTTGAGACTCACGCGGAAGTTGAGAGCTATGAGGCTTCTGAAAAGTTCTTTAACTGCAAGATGGAAGAGGGCAGCTCCGTCAGTGAGCATGTGCTTAAGATGTCTGGGCACGCAAACAAACTCCAAAGCTTGGGTATAGTGATTCCTAATGCTTTGGGGATTTGCCGTGTCCTCCAATCACTGCCACCAAGTTACAAGAACTTTGTGATGAACTACAATATGCAAAGCATGAACAAGCAGTTGCCAGAACTCTTCTCCATGTTAAAATCTGCAGAAGTGGAGATCAAGAAAGAGCACCAAGTGTTGATGGTCAATAAGACCACCAAATTCAAGAAAGGCAAGTCTAAGCAAAAGGCACACTTCAAGAAGGGTGGTAAGAAAGTTACCGCACCGACGAAGAAGACCAAGGCTGGACCTAAGCCTGATACTGAGTGCTTTTACTACAAGGGAGAAGGTCACTGGAAGCGGAATTTCCCAAAGTACTTGGCGGATTTGAAGAACGGCAACATCAAGAAGAAAGGTATATCCGATATACATGTTATTGATGTGTATCTCACTAGTACTCGTAGTAGTGGCTGGGTATTTGATACTGGTTCGGTTGCTCATATTTGTAACTCGAAACAGGTGCTGCAGAATAAACGGAAGCTAGCGAAGAACGAGGTGACGATGCGCGTAGGAAATGGATCAAAGGTTGATGTGATCGCGGTCGACACGCTACCTCTTCATCTACCATCGGGATTAGTTTTATACTTAAATAATTGTTATTTGGTGCCTGTGTTAAGCATGAACATTATATCGGGATCTTATTTATTGCAAGACGGTTACTTGTTTAAGTCCGAGAATAATGGTTGTTAGATTTATATGAGTAATATGTTTTATGCACATGCACCTTTGATAGATGGTCTATTCTTATTGAATCTCGATAGTGGAAATACACATATTAATAACATTGAAGCTAAACGTTTGAAATCGAGCGATAACTCGACCTATATGTGGCACTGTCGTCTTGGTCACATTGGAGTGAAGCGTATGAAGAAACTCCATTCCGATGGACTTCTTGAATCACTTGATTTCGAATCACTTGAAAGATGCGAAGCATGTCTGATGGGTAAAATGACTAAGACTCCATTTTATAGGATGATGGAGCGAGCTACGGACTTATTAGAAATCATACATACCGATGTGTGTGGTCCAATGAGTGTAGCATCGTGCGGTGGTTATCGTTATGTTCTTACCTTCACGGATGACTTGAGTAGATATAGGTATATCTATTTCATGAAACATAAGTCCGAAACTTTCGAGAAGTTTAAGGAATTTCAAAGTGAGGTTGAGAATCAACGTAACAAGAAGGTTAAATTTCTATGTTCTGATCGTGGAGGTGAATATCTAAGTTACGAGTTTGGCGAGCATTTGAAGAAATGCGGAATACTTTCACAATTGACACCGCCGGGAACACCACAGCGTAATGTGTGTCCGAACGTTGTAATCGAACTCTCTTAGATATGGTTCGTTCTATGATGTCACTTACAGATTTACCGCTATCATTTTGGGGTTATGCATTAGAAACAACCACAATCACTTTAAATAGGGCACCATCTAAATCCGTTGAAACGACACCGTATGAATTATGGTTTGGGAAGAAACCTAAATTGTCGTTCCTTAAAGTTTGGGGTTGCGAAGCCTATGTAAAGAAGTTACAGCCGGACAAGCTTGAACCCAAAGCGGAAAAATGCGTCTTCATAGGATACCCAAAGGAAACTATTGGGTATACCTTCTATCATAGATCCGAAGGCAAAATCTTCGTTGCCAAGAATGGATCCTTTCTAGAGAAGGAATTTCTCTCGAAAGAAGTGACTAGAAGGAAAGTAGAACTCGACGAGGTTGTCGAACCTTCTCTCGAACTTGTGAGTAGCGCAGCACCGGAAGAAGTTCCTGTGGTGCCTGCACCAATAAGAGAGGAAGCTAATGATGATGATCATGAAACCTCAGTTGTAGTTGCTACAGAGCCTCGCAGGTCAACGAGAACTCGTACCACTCCTGATTGGTATGATCCCGTTATGAGTGTCATGTTGGTGGACAACACCGATGACCCTGCGACATATGAGGAAGCGATGATGAGCCCAGATTCCAATAAATGGCAAGAATCCATGAAATCCGAGATTGGATCCATGTATGAAAACCAAGTATGGACTTTGGTGGACTTACCGGATGGCCGGAAGGCTGTCGAGAACAAATGGATTTTCAAGAAGAAAACAGATGCTGATGGTAATGTTACTGTCTATAAAGCTCGACTTGTCGCAAAAGGGTTTCGACAAATTCAAGGAGTTGACTACGATGAGACTTTCTCACCAGTAGCGAAGCTAAAATCTGTGAGGATTTTGTTAGCAATCGCTGCATATCACGATTATGAGATATGGCAGATGGATGTCAAAACAGCGTTCCTCAATGGAGACATTGATGAAGAGTTGTATATGATGCAACCCAAAGGTTTTGTCGATCCTAAAGATGCTAACAAGGTATGCAAACTTCAACGGTCCATATATGGATTGAAGCAAGCATCCCGAAGTTGGAATCAACGTTTTGATAAGGTGATCAAAAGTTTTGGTTTTATACAAACTTATGGAGAAGCTTGTATTTACAAGAAAGTGAGTGGGAGCTCTGTAGCATTCTTAATACTATATGTAGATGACATATTGTTGATTGGGAATGATGTAGACATTCTTAATAGTGTCAAGGAATATTTGAATAATAGTTTTTCAATGAAAGATCTTGGCGAAGCAGCTTACATATTAGGCATAAAGATTTATAGAGATAGATCGAGACGCCTAATATCATTGTCACAAAGTACATATTTGGACAAAGTTCTAAAGATATTTGGAATGGAAGATAGCAAGAAAGGGCTCTTGCCCATGTTGCCCAATACGACCTTGAGTAAAACTCAAAGTCCAGCAACGGTAGAAGATAGAGAAAGGATGAGTAAGACTCCCTATGCCTCAGCCATAGGATATCTAATGTATGCCATGCTATGTACTAGACCCGACATTGCATATGCTGTTAGTTTGACTAGCAGATATCAAAGTGATCCAGGAGTGGATCATTAGACAGTGGTCAAAAACATCCTTAAGTACTTGAGAAGAACTAAGGATATGGTTCTTTCTTATGGAGGTGATGAACATCTCGTTGTTAATGGTTACACCGATGCTAGTTGGAACACCGATCCAGATGATTCTAAATCTCAATCTGGATACGTATTTACTTTGAATGGTGCAGCAGTTAGCTGGAGGAGTGCAAAGCAAAGCATTGTGGCGAGATTTTCAACTGAATCGGAATACATAGCTGCTTCGGAGGCTTCACAAGAAGCGATATGGATGAAGGAGTTCATTACAGAGCTCGGTGTGGTTCCAAGTGCGCTGGACCCAATGTCTATCTACTGTGATAACATGGGCGCCATAGCCAATGCGCAAGAACCAAGGTCACACAAGAAGCTAAAGCACATCAAGCTACATTTTCACGCTATTCGAGAACATGTCCAAGATGGTGACATAAAGATTTGCGAAGTACACACAGATCTGAATGTGGCGGATCCGTTGACTAAACCTCTCCCGAGGGCAAAACATGACCAACACCAAACTGCCATGGGTGTTCGGTATATTACCATGTAATCTAGATTAGTTGACTCTAGTGCAAGTGGGAGACTGTTGGAGATATGCCCTAGAGGCAATAATAAATGTAGTTATTATTATATCTTTGTGTTTATGATAAATGTTTACATTCATGCTATAACAGTATTAACAAGGAAACATTAATACCTGTGTGATTTGTAAACTAAATTAGAGTCCCTAGTAAAGCCTATTTATAATACTAGCTTGTTGTTTAATGAATGATTATGGTTTCCCTATCATGAACATTGAGATGTTATTAACAACAAGATCATATCGTTAGGAGAATGGTATGATGGACATACTCCTATAGATAAGCGTAGCATAAAGATCAAGTCATTTTAATAGTTCAATTGCTATATGCTTTCTGATATATAGTAACCTAATTCCTTCGACCATGAGATCATGCATATCACCATTACCGAAAGGATGCGTTGATGACATCAAACACCACACCGTAACTGGGTGGCTGTAAAGGTGGCATTGAGTGTTCGGAAAGTATTGGTTGAGACACATGGATCAAGAGTGGGATTTGTCCATCCATATGACAGATAGATATACTCTGGGCCCTCTAGGTGGAATGTCATCCAATTGGATTTCAAGCATGTGACTGGCTCACAAGGGATCACATATCACGGGAACGAGAAAAGAGTACGTATCAGTAACGAGGTTGAACTAGGTATGCAGAGATACCGACGATCAAAACCTCGGATAAGTAAACTATCGTGAGACAAAGGGAAATTGGTATCGTATGTAAGTGGTTCATTCGATCGCAAAGTAATCGTAGAAATATGTGGGAGCCATATGAATTTCTAGATTCCTCTATTGGTTATTGTTCGGAGAAGTGTCTCGATCATGTCCGCATAATTCACGAACCGTAGGGAGACACACTTAAGGATTCGATGTTGTTGAGTAGTTATGGAATGATGAGTAAGAGACCGAATGTTGTTCGGAGTCTCGGATGGGATTCGGGATATCACGAGGAGATCCGGAATGGTCCGGAGAATAAGATTCATATAAGGAAAGTCCTGTTTCGGGGTTGGAGAATGGTTCTGGTGTTTTCATCGGAAATGTTCTAGAAGGTTCCAGAAGGTCCGGAACTCCGGAGGGGAAGGGTACATGAATGTGTCATAACAAGTTGGAATGGTTGCATCATGTACTAGGTGTCATCGCTGAGCAAAATAAAGGGATAAATCAAATCCTAGTTTGAAAAGTCGAACGCCAATTTGAAAAGTCAAACGGCAAGTTTGCTTGGTGGAGGGAGAGTAGGAAACATACTTGGGGAGGAGTTCCTCTCCCTCCACCTGCTGGCCTTGGAAGCCGAGTTGGGGAGGGACTCCCCTCCCCTTGGCCGGCGCCCTCCACCTATATAAGGAGGGGCAGGGCTGCCCCTCCATGACTACACTTTGCCTCACCAAAACCCTAGCCCTAAGCCGCCGGCGCCACCACCTCCTGCTGCTGCCGCCGCCTAGGGCAAACCCTAGCCATCGACTTGGGCTTCCCCAAGCCCTAGCCGCCGGCCTAGCCCTCTCTCCTTGGTGTGTCTAAACCCTAGATCGCCAAAGTCTCTCGCATAGTCCACCATACTCGCTCCGGCTTAAGGAGAAGCCCTGCGAGATCTCCCCTCTACTTCCGGTACCACGCTGTCGTGCTGTCGGAATCGCGAGGAGAGTGCTACAACCTCCTCTGCCTGCTGGAACAAGGGAGAGGAAGGTCTTCATCGAGTACCGAACGTGTGACCGACTGCATGAGCGCTGCCGGAACGCAGCGCCGGAAGGATCGTATACATGATCTTGAGATCGGCAAGAGTACGACTACATCACCCACGAGAATCCGCTCTCGTTAAACACTTTGGAATCTTCGAGGGTGAGTTATTCCATCGACTCGTTGCTACAATCTAGTAGATAGATCTTGGCTTGTTTGTTTGTATGCGGTAGAAAATTTTTGTTTTCCATGCTACTAACCCCTACAACACTCCCTTGTGCAAAGGTGTCCTAACGGGGGTTCAGGTTTCTGTCACTCTGGCAACCCCACAATTAGTATCCAAATACACAATGCATTCCCCTAGGCCCATAAATGGTGAAGTATCATGTAGTCGACATTCACATGACACCACTAGAAGAATAGCACCACAACTTAAATACTCAACAATTGAATAATATTTCAACACAAATTCACTACTAACAACATGACTTCTCTCATGTCCTCAAGAACTAAACAAACTACTCACAAGACATCATATGGATCAAGATCAAAGATGATATGGTGATGTATAACAATCTAAACATAAACAATAATCCAATGGTTCCACTCACAAGCATTAACTACAATAGTAATCAACGCCGAGAAAGTTTCCCCTAAGAACTATGCAAGTATTCGACACAATTGTTACAATAGGATGGAGTGGTGATGATGGTGCTGGTGGAGATGATGGTGTGGATGATGATGATGATGATCCCTATGAAGTCTAGCTTAATGATGGTGTTGATGGCGACAATTTCCCCTCTCCGGGAAGGAATTCCCTCGGCAGAAATCTGTCTGCCGGAAAGCTCTTTCTCTCTTGGTGTTTTCCGCCCCGCAGAGGCGGCGGAATCTTTCTGTGGTCGCTCCCCGTGTATTAGGGTTCCGAGGAGAAGATATAGGCGAGAGGGCGGAGCCAGAGGTGGGCCAGGTGGGCACGGCCAGGGGGTGGCCCGCGCCTGGGGGGTGTGGCCCCCCTGTGGCCCATCTCCGCCTCCCCTTCTGGCTTTCTTCGTCTTCTGGGAAAATATGATTTTCCATAATTTTTATGCTATTTTTCTGATCTTCGCGAAATTGCATCAAAACACCTCTTTTTCCATCAGAATCCTGACTCCGGCAGTCCAACCTCCAAGAATCATCCAACATGCAAAAATAAATGAAAACACATAAGTAACACCTCATAATATGAAATATATCAATGAATAGAGGCAAATTATGATATAGAAAGGTGATGCAAATTGGACGTATCAAGAGTTTATAGAGTACTAACCCTGGTAGATCCAAAGCGTTTAACGAGATCGGATTCTCGTGGTTGATTTAGTCGTTCACTTGTCGATCTCAAGATTGTGTAGACGATCCTTCCGATGCCATATTCTGGCAACTCTTACGCAGTCGGTCACACATACGGTACTCAATGAAGACCTTCCTCTCCCTTGTTCCAGCGGGCATCGGAGGTTGTATATCTCCTCGTGATTCCAACGGCACGACGGTGTGGTGGTGGAGGTGGAGGAGTAGATCCTGTAGGGCTTCGCCTAAGCCGAAGTAGGTATGGTGGAGTAGAGAGGGCCTCAGTGGCTAGGGTTTAGACACCAAGGGGAGGAAGGCAGCCGACGACTTGGGCAAGGCAGCGGCTAGGAGATCTAGGGTGCCAGAAACTTGGGAAGTGGCGGCGGCCTAGGGTTTTGGGGTGAGGGCCAAGGGGAGCCCCACCCCTTGCTTATATGGGGTGAGAGGAGGCAAGAGGCCGAGTCCTCCCCCAACTCCCTTGTTGTCGGCGGCTTGGGGAGGGAGAGGGAAACCTCTCCCTTGTGGGTTTCCTTTCCCTCCTCCACTAGGACTTTGACTTTTCAAATTGGGATTTGACTATTCAAATTAGAGTTTGATTATTCAAACTAGAGTTTGATTCCCTACTTACTAGTCTTGGCCAACATGACCTAGGGCACTATGCCGCATGACCCACTAGGGCATGGCGCATCCATGTGCCCCCCTTTGGGGTGGTGGACCTACTATAACCTTCCAAAATCTTCCGGCGAAAAAACTAAAAACATTTCCAAACTCCGGAATTGGACTTTCCTTATATGAATCTTATTCTACGGACCATTCTGGATCTCTTTGTGATGTCCTGGATCCAATCTAAGACTCTGAACAACATTCAGTCTCCAACTCATATTCCATATATACTAAACAACATCGAATCCTTAAGTGTGTCTCCCTACAGTTCGTGAACTATGCAGACATGATCGAGACACTTATACGGTCAATAACCAATAGAGGAATCTAGAAATTCATATGGCTCCCACATATTTCTATGATGACTTCGTGATCAAATGAACCATTTACATACAATACCAATTTCCTTTTGTCTCGCGATACTTTACTTATTCAAGGTTTGATCGTCGGTATCTTCAATACCTAGTTCGACCTCGTGACCGATAAGTACTCTTTACTCGTTCTGTAATATGTGATCCCTTGTGATCTAGTCACATGCTTGCAAGCCAATTGGATGATAGTCCACCGAGAGGGCCCAGAGTATACCTATCCATCATATGGATGGACAAATCCCACTCTTGATCCATGTGCCTCAACACATACTTTCAGAATACGCAATGCCACCTTTATAACCACCCAGTTACGAAGTGGTGTTTCATGTCATCAAAGTATCCATCCGGTGATGGTGATTAACATGATATCATGGTCGAAGGATTTAGTTTACTATGGATTTGAAAGCTTATAGCAAATGAACTTTTAAATGACTTGATCTTATGCTACGCTTAACTATAGGAGTGTGTCCATCACATCATTCTACTAATGATATGGCCTTGTTATTAATAACATCTTATGTTCATGATCAGTAAACCATGATCATCAATTAATCAACAAGCTAGTCTAACAATAGGCTTACTAGGTACTCCTACATGTTTACAAATCACACAAGTATTAATGTTTGTGGTTAATACAATTATAGCATGGGATGCAAACATTCATCATAAACACAAATATATAATAATAACAACTTTTATTATTGCCTCTTGGGCATATCTCCAACAAGTATATCAATTGGACTTGTCATATTATGCTATAATATGATATTTTTAAGTGATAAAAGTCATTTTATGGATTTACCTTCGCACCCGGGAGAATAGCAAACGAGGGGAAGTAATCAGCACCAATAATGACCATAGGTATTGGCGGAGCCCGCCCGTACTGTGTGTCAACGCGTCCGTCTCTTCAAATACTTTCTCCTAGAAAAGACGAGAGGAGGATCCGACATTCACAGCCACCAGAAACCACGAAAAACCAGATCTAAAAGGGATCTGAAGGAGGAACTTGGCTGGGTGCAAATCACAGCTACTTTACGGATCATTGGAGGACATCGCATCATCCCCTTCACCATCAACCCCTTCATCTCCATCACCATAGCTACCCCCATCTCTCATATATTAGATCTTGTTGTAATTCTAGATTCAACTGTGGTTTGCATTAGATCTACCTCAATACTTTTATCCATCCATTTGATTATGATGAGTTGATAATTGTCTCCATGTGTGAGTAGTTCATTTTTTCTTGGCGAGATGGATAAACCCTAGCACTATTATGAACTTACAATAAATATGATCAATTCTTGTGTCCGTATGACTGGCTGGTCTATGATAGATTTATGATTTGTGTTTAATCTCTCTCTCTCTTTAGATGGTATTGAAAAGAATATGTCCGAGAGGCAATAATAAAGTGGTTATTATGTTATTCCAGGTTTATAATAGATGTTTATTTTTCATGCTAGAGTTGTATTAATAAAGAAACATTAATACATGTGTGATTTGTAAACAGAAATGGTTCCTAGTAAAGCCTCTCTTTATACTAGCCTATTGATTAACGGATGATCAAAGGTTGCCTGGTCATAACAGTGGATGTTCTTAATAATAGGGTCATATCATTGGAGAATGATATGATGAATCGTCACCCAAAGTAGATGTAGCAATGCGATCATGTCATCAAATTTAAATTGCTATCACATTCGTAGTAACTCAATGTCCTTAGACCATGAGATCATGTCAATCACTTTCACTGGAAGAGTACTTTGATTACATCAAATGTCACACCGTAACAGGGTGATTATAAAGGTGTCGTCGGGTATTTGGGAAGTGTAAGTTGAGGCTCGTGGATCAAGATTGGGATTTTTCCATCCGGATGATGGAGATATATACTTAGGGCCCTCTCGGTGATATCACATTGACATAGCCTTGTAAGCAAGTGATTTGATCACTAGAATTTCATATCACAGGAACGAGAAAAGGAGTACTTGTCGAGAATGAGATTAAACAAGGTATAGATGATACCGAGTGATTGAATCTCCGACAACTAATATATCGCGATACAAAAGGAATTCGATTCCATTGAAAGAGGTTCGGACAATCATGAGATCTTCGAGGAACTAGTGGGAGTCATTATGGATATCCAGGTCCCGCTAATGATTATTAATCATAGAAAGTCTCGATCATGTCTACATAGTTCTTGAACCCATAGGGAGACACACTTAAGGTTAAACGATGCGTTTGAGCGGATAGGGAACATAGGGAAGTCAATGGACATCGCAGAAAATTGTTCTGCTACAGAAAATTGTTCTGCCGAATCTGCCAAAATAGTTTTAGGGTATTGAAACAAAGCAAGCAATCAAAATGTTAATGTCTTCATTAAATGAAGTACTCATTAAATGAAGTGTTCATTAAATTGAGTTGCATTAAAGTGCTTTAATGGATAGACCTTTAAGGGAATTAAAGTGCTTTAATGGAAAGACCTTTAAGGGAATTAAAGTGTTTTAATAGACCTTTAAGGGAATTAAAGTTCTTTAATGGATATTGAATGAGGAGGATGTGAGGGGGCAGCCCCATGGAACCTATAAAAGGAGGTGCCTCCTCCTCCTCCTCTCCACACACACTCTCACAAGATCTCTCATATGCCCCAAGGTTGGCATCTCTCCCCCTTGCTTGCCTTGTTCATTGCCACTAGAAAAGGTGCTTGGAAAATCCCTACTCTAAACCTTCCCCTCCACCACCACTACCATGGCGTAGCGCTGTTGGAGTACCTGAGGATCCGCTACTTCTGCTGCCCGGCTGGAGCAAGGGATCGAGAGTCGTCGGCACACTGAACGTGTGACCAATTACAAAGGCACTGCCCGTCTATGGCGCTGATTGTCTGCACGTACTTGAGTACGGTCGTGTACCATCTACATCAACCATGTTTGTTTGCGGGAATGTTATCCCGCTTACGGTCTACGAGGGTGAGTCCATCTATAATCGTTACAAAGTATTGCCTAGATTCGATCTTGTTAGTTGCAAACCGTAGGATTTTTTTTGTTTTCTACGCAACGAACCCTGTCAGGTATGTGTAGTTGGCCACATATCATTTTCCCTCGAGACTAAAGGGAGGGAGAAATCCTTTGGATGTGTTTTGGGATCGTGCCCGGAATAGCTTCGTGACAGATTGGCGCCGGCTCATAACCATATGGTCAAAGGAGGATAAATAGGGACTCTCTAAGATAGTTACGATATCCACAGGGAAACCCTTAATTGCGGTGGTTTTATGGGTGATTTATCTCAGACATCGCAGTGGTTATTTAGAGGTGACCTCACTCTTGTCTCAACAAAGTGGCTTCCTACGAGCCTTGTAGTGAACATCTTATTATGGATCTCTCTCCACACATTCCATGACACAAGAAGTATATTATCTTAATTAATAATAATAATTTCATGCTAGTGGTGTATCCTACATCCCCAAGAATGTTTTATCCATATTGAATCCAACCACACTTTCACATAGCCATGTTACTTGCTTTATTTTACTTGTTTTAATTACTTTTCTGCAAACAATCAAAAACCTTTCAAACACCCTTTACTTGAGATCAAAGGTAGCTTATAAGTATCCTTTGGTAGATAGTGACGAGGGGCATAAAGAACTTTACCAATATCTCTCTATGGGTTTGATACTTTTACTTCGAAACTAGCTATAATTGATTTGTGCACTTGCAGTCATCAAGCTATTTTTCTGGTGTCGTTGCCAGGGAGCTAAGCGCTTTTAGTCTTTGTTCTTAGTTTCTTATTTTAATAATTGTTTTACTAAATTTTCTCACTAGTTTCAGGTAAGCACCATGATTGCACTCGGACTAATGAATCAGCTCGATGCAACTAAATACCTCGGGAAGTTCAATAGAGGACTCGTCAAAGAATTCCCGAGTGGGAGAGAATACGAGATCAACCCTCACTTTATCACTATTATTAAATAAAAAACTTTTGCAGGAGATGATCCAGATGAGGATCCTTACACTCATTTAATGCATTTTACCAAGCTATGTTGGACACATAAACTGAGAGGCTATTCTGGTGAATTGAAACTTAAACTATTTAGCCAATCCCTAACCAGCACTGCTTTGGCTTGCTATAGAATTTGTCCTGCAGAGAAAATTGATACCTGGGAAAACTCAAAGGAGAATTTGTGTTTCGATTCTTTCCCAAGGTAAAAACTACTGAAGTAAGAAGGGAAATTACAAACTTCAAGAACCGCCCAAGTGAAGGCTTGGTAAGGGCCTTCAAAAGGTATAAGTCTCTACTTAATAAGTGTCCCCATCATGATTTACCTAAATGGTATGTTTTACATGTTTTTATGGAGGACTTAATCAAGAGATTAAGCATGATCTTGATACAAATTCCGGAGGCTCCTTCATGGAGTTAACTATAGTTAAAGATTGGGAACTTTTAGAATGAACTCGCCATAGTAGAGAAACATGGGGATTTGATTTAGGCGGCGAAGGAGATTTAGAAATTGAATATGATTGTCTCAATGCTTATAAAGAATCCGGTAAAGTAAAAGAAACTACTAATGAACTTCAACTTGATGATGATATTATTTTGCAAATCCTTCAGTCTTTTAGAGAACATATTGAGGCCCCCAAGAAGGATTGGCTTCATTACACTCCGCCACCCGAGTCAGCTATAAAATATGATCCAATAATCACAGCCCCTGTTGAGCCATTAAGGGAAGTATCTCCATATGTTGAACCCCTTCCTTTCCCAAGGACGACGAGAAACCATATGATGGCTTAGCAGCTTGAAGATCAACGTGTATAAGAAAAGTTGTTCCTCAAGGCGCTGGAAGAAGAAGCACAAAAAAGAAAAACTAAAGAAGCAAGTGTCTAGGAAATTGGAGAATGAACAAAGGAATATGTCTTAACCATGTTTGCGCATTGCAATGTGATTGAGCTGGATACTGAAGCTTCGTAGTTCATCCCTTCCATCCACCATCCTCTCCATTAGCCATAGCCATTACTTTTTACTTGAGATATCCTTGTGATTCGGCGAGCATTGTAAGAATATTTGATTTCAATCTAAGTATTGCACAATGTTTTCTATCCTTGATCTTATTGTTATGAGTGAGTAGTCCTTACAGTCTGCGGGTTGGGGAGAAACCTTCTAGCGTTTATGTGAATATAATCTATGGGAGAATTGTGTATTGGTTTGTTAGAGGGATTTGTACCATTTGTTTCTTTGTCTCTTGCCTCTATCTTTGGACTTGTAGGTATCCAAGATCCCCAAGATCGATCAAGGCTTGAGGTGAGATGCTTGGCTAGCGGCAATCTCATAGGAACCCTAGTGGTAGCAAGGGTAGTACCGTCTTCGCTTAGCGACCCACAAGATCACAACAACATCACCACTTAATGCTTGGATCTGTGTTGTACTTAATAATTGTTTATAACCCAGTGCTTCGTGGTACACTCGGTTGGATTGAAAGACTATTGCTATGCATGTGGCCTCTCAGGGGATCTAGTATATTAGATTGTGCTACCACAAAAAATTATCTCCATTGAAACCTTACAAATGATTATACTTATTATTATCTTTTATCCCATATGATGTGCAGCTGCAGGTGGATCTTCAACCCTGGCCTATCTTCATCCATTGATTCAACCATAATATGAAGTAAACTAGATTGATACAGTAAACAAAGGTAAAATTGGAAAAAAAAACAAAGTCTTATAGACGTGTCCTTATTTTATTCCTATTAGCGTTGTTCCCGGATCGAAGGTATCCATAGTGTCGAGGCTTCAACCTTGCGGGGCTCCTGAGCAATCGATAGCTCGAGCATTGTGGGTAGAGAATTTAATCCATTTTCGGGTCTGATATATTACATGCCTATGAATGCAGCAGGAAAAGACATTTTAAATGATGTACAACTGGACCAAGGGAACAAAAGTATCCAATTAGGTCTGCAACAACTATTTTATTTTTTATGTTAACGATATTATGAAGTCATCGATATGATATTTTTGGGCGATCCATGTTAAAGGATTAGTTGACTAAGGTACTAGTGGTTTGGTTGATTAAAATTTTCTTGACTGCATGCTCTTATGCAAAATGGGAGGTGTGCATGTTGGCCCATGTATGAACCATTAGTTGTAGAATTCATAGGCATGTATAATACACTCCCCACTTGTTTGTGCTTCACTCCCCTCATCATACGATTTGCTTGCCCTAGACAATGATGTATGCTTGTTAAAGTGTTTCCCATTTATTCCCTCGCAAAAAAGGTGTTTACCATTTATTGCTTTCGATATTATTTCTATTATCCTTGAGGGTTTGTTTAACCCATGGTACTCTCTAAATATTCTTGCGAATACGTGCAGGGAGTGAAGTACAAACATTTCTATATTGTGTAGTGTTACCTACACAAAACTTTTTAATTCATTACTTATTTGGCTATAATGTTTAATGCATAAGTTAAATTGTGGTAAGTACATATGTACTTTTTGCATGTGCTAGGTCTGGCCAGCATGATTGGTGATTGTGTGATTAATTTGCATATTGGCAATACTCCTCAAAAGAACTCATGCACATATGTGCATATATCATACACCAGCATCGACGACATTGTTAGGGTCAAAGAGAGAGGAGGCTTGCTGCTTTCGAATGCTACACTTTTCGACCAGTGGTGGCTTCTTTTGAACAAATTCAGGCATACCATGTAGCGATTTGAATGAATCCAAGCCATTTGATATCCTTGGATGTGCCCCGGTGTGAAGCTGGAATGGGAACCCTGTCGAGATGTTTATCCCGACGTCATCGCGGCTAGGGAGTCATAACTAATAACTACCAATTGTAACCATGCATCACCCTCCACACTAGCACAGGCGAGAAGGAGATGAATCAAATACCCATCTGGCGTCAGGCGCATCTCGGGCGGTGCCGGTGGCGGAACCCTACTTCTACACCATCCCCTTCACCCTGCCCCCCGTTGTGATGGAGTGCGTGGGGCGTCTCTCCATTGGGTGGTGCGGCTTCAGCCGAGGAGTGAAGTCACAGCAGCCCCGACTTACGTAGGGGTGATGCGGGGAGCAGCGGTACGACATAGGGGAAGGCTGCACGGTAGTGACCCGAACCAGATCTAGGCCATTGGGTCCCATCTAGGCCAGCGACGGGCTGTCCTGCCCATGAAGGCACTAGTTCTGGGAGATGGTGCTAGGAGGAGCTCGATGCTGGGGATGGCAGCGACAGAGCGCGACCCGTTGCAGTGTGCCAGCGGGCTTTACAGTCCTTATCCGGTCCCAGGCGTACCCTCTTGGTAATGGTGTGCCCGTACGAGGGCTTTACGGGACCGTTGGACCCGACCAGACCCGATTGGGACTGATGTGTCATGTTGCCACGTTCGGTTGACTTCCTTCGATAGTGGGGGTATTACCCTCCCACGTGGTGATGGTACCGCTGACACTGATCCAGATTGTCATTCTCCTCTATTCTATTGTCCTCATGATGGTAGCTTCAGTGAGACAAGGATGTTGGCTTCGTGACCGTAGTTGAACATGCTAGTGGGCAGCGAGTTTGGTAGTGTCGAGGCTTCGACCTCGCGGGGCTCCTGAGTAACGGATAGCTCGAGGGTTGTGTGTAGGGCATTTAATCCATTTTAGGGTATGATATATTACATGCCTATGAATGCAACTGGAAATGTCATTTTAAATGATGTACAATTGGACCAAGGGAACAAAAATATTCAATTAGGTCTGCAACGACTATTTTATTCTTTATGTTAACAATATTATGAAGTCATGATATGATTTTGTGGTGCGATCCATGTTAAAGGATTATTTGACTAAGGTACTAGTGGTTTGGTAGATTAAATTTTTCTTGTCAGCATGCTCTTATGCAAAATGGGAGGTGTGCATGTTGGCCCATGTATGAACAATTAGTTGTAGAATTCATAGGCATGTATAATTAACTCCCCTCTTGTTTGTACTTCACTACCCGCTTCTTATGTTTGCTTGCCCTAGACAATGATGTATGCTTGTTAAAGCGTTTCCCATTTATTCCCCCGCAAAAAAGGTGTTTACCATTTATTGCTTTCGATATATTTGTATTATCCTTGAGGCTTTGTTTAACACATGGTACTCTCTAAATATTCTTGCGAATACCTGCGGGGAGTGAAGTACAAACATTTATATATTGTGTAATGTTACATACACAAAACTTTTTCAATCATCACTTATTTGGCTATAATGTTTATTGCATAAGTTAAATTGTGGTAAATACATATGTCATTTTTTGCATGTGCTAGGTCTGGCCAGCATGATCAGCGACTATGTGATTAATTTGCATTTGTAATACTCCCCAAAAGAACTCGTGCATATATGTGCATATGTCGTACACCAGCATTGTTAGGGGCAGAGAGAGGGCTTGCTGCTTTCGAATGCTACACTTTTCGACCAGTGGGGGCTTCTTTTGAACAAATTTGGGCATACCATATTCCAATTTGAATGAATCCGATACATTCGATAGCCTTGGATGTGCCCCGGTGTGAAACTGGAATGGGAACCCTGTCGAGATGTGGATCCTGACGTCATCACCGCTGGGGAGTCATAACTAACTACCAATTGTAACCATGCATCCCCCCCCCCAGCATGAGTGACAAGGAGAGCGGCACAAATGCCCCTCTAGCATTGGGCACATCTCAGGCGGTGCCGGTGGCGCCACCCTACTTCTACACCACCCCCTCTACCCCGCCCCCTTGGTGATGGAGTGCGTGCGGCATCTCTCCATCAGGTGGTGCAGCCTCAGCTAAGGAGTGAGGTCACAGCAGCCCCCAGTTTTGGCGAGGCAATGCGGGGAGCAGCGGTACGACACAAGGGAAGGCTGCGCGGTAGTGACCCGAACCAGATCTAGGCCATTGGGCCCCATTTAGGCCAGCGGTGGCTGTCCTGCCCGTGACGGCACCAGTTCCGTTTGATGGTGCTAACGGGAGCTCGACGTTGGGGATGGTGGCGACGGAGAGCGTCATGTTGCAGTGTGCCAGCAGGCTTTACGGTCCTGATGTGGGCCCATACGTACCCTCTTGGGAATGGTGTGCCCTTGTGGGGGCTTTACGGGCCCGCTGGACCCGACCAGACATAGTGGGGACTGATGTGTCATGTTGCCACGTTCGGTTAACTCCTTGCTTCGACGATAGGGATAGTACCCTCCCGTGCGGCGATGGTACCGTTGACACTGATTCAGGGTGCCATTCTCCTCTCTCCTATTGTCCTAGTGGCGGTAGCTTTAGTGTGACAAGGATGTCGGCTTCGTGACCATAGTGGCACGTGCTGGTGGGCAGCGAGTTTGGTAGTGTCGAGGCTTCGACCTCATGGGGCTCCTGGGAAACACATAGCTCGAGGATTGTGGGTAGGTCATTTAATCCATTTTAGGTTCTGATATATTACATGCCTATGAATGCAGCTGGAAAGGCCATTTTAAACAATGTACAACTGGATCAAGGGAACAAAAATATTCAATTAGTTCTACAATGACTATTTTATTCTTTATGTTAAAGATATTATGAAGTCATCAATATGAGTTTGTGGTGCGATCTATGTTAAAGGACTATATGACTAAGGTATTAGTGGTTTGTTGATTAAATTTTTCTTGACTGCATGCTCTTATGCAAAATGTGAGGTGTGCATGTTGGCCCATGTATGAACAATTAGTTGTAGAATTCATAGGCATGTATAATTCACTCCCCGCTTGTTTGTACTTCACTCCTCGCTTCGTATGTTTGCTTTCCCTAGACAATGATGTATGCTTGTTAAATTGTTTCCCATTTATTCCCCCCCCCCACAAAAAAAGTTTACCATTTATTGCTTTTGATATAATTGTATTATCCTTGTGGGTTTTTAAACCCATGGTACTCTCTAAATATTCTTGCGAATACCTGCGGGGAGTGAAGTACAAACATTTCTATATTGTATAATGTTACATACATAAAACTTTTTAAATCATCACTTATTTGGC
Source organism: Avena sativa (assembly GCA_916181665.1). Taxonomy (NCBI): domain Eukaryota; kingdom Viridiplantae; phylum Streptophyta; class Magnoliopsida; order Poales; family Poaceae; genus Avena; species Avena sativa. The sequence goes on from OV702296.1 coordinate 332,058,434, forward strand.
TATAATGTTTATTGCATAAGTTAAATTGTGATAAATACATATGTCCTTTTCTACATGTGCTCGGTCTGGCCGGCATGATCGGCGACTCTGTGATTAATTTGCATATTGGCAAGTCTCCTCAAAAGAACTTGTGCATATATGTGCATAAATGTCGTACACCAGCATCGACGACATTGTTAGGGAGAGAGAGAGGAAGAGGGCTTGTTGCTTTTGAATGCTACACTTCTCGACCAGTGGTGGCTTCTTTTGAACAAATTCGGTCATACATTGCTCATTTCTACTCATATTTTTTTACCATCTATTTGCTCATATCTATATAAAGGTGACCTTTTTTTAGTACATTGCTCATTTCTTACTTTTTTCTAACTTGTTTTACCTTTCTTTCTGGAATAGTTAAGTGATGGATTGCACCAACTCCGAGGCCAGCAATCTTGTTATGATAATGATCGAATTTGGTAATGTTGGAGGTGAACCTTGTGCTAGAGAAGATGATCATAGAGAATATGTTGTAGATGTGGATGAGATATCGTCATTTCTGAATGCATCCGGTGATGGATAGGAGCAAGAACAGGGGATGAAGGGCAAACAAACAACAATGATGGCCCCTCAACAACAACCGGCAAGGTATATATATATATTAAGCCTCTTGAGACTAGATGCATTAATTGATCTATATATATTAATCACTCTCTCTTCTTTTAGCCCTCCGGATCGAGGCAATCGACAGCTATAATGAAACGAGGCCCGAACAAAAAATTGGATCATAATCAAAGGTTCACCATCGATGAAATAGATGATAATAGAGAACCGACTACTTCAGAAAAGCACATGAGGATGTTTGTAAATCAATGCGGAGTGATTGTTCAGAACAACCTCCCGTTCACCATTCAAGAATGGAATAAGCCAAAGAATGCAGGTGAAGAATTCACTAGTTGTCAACGATGATGCCAAAGATGACCATTGGCAGAAGATCATAGCACATTTCATACTACTTCTAGAGTATGAACAATTCGAGGCAGAAGGTACTACCCCAATTCCGGGTGGGCTTGAAAGAAGAGCGAGAGTCAAGGAGTGTGCTCTAATGAAGATGGCCGAAATATTCCGGAACTTTAAAAAATCTTTATACACAAAATATGTCGTGAAAGAGATAACTCTAGAATTTGCAGGAGCACGAGAGAAATTCAGAGAACAGTGGCCCGATTTTGTAAAGTACAAGGAATCTTCTGTAGCCAAGACAAGGTCGGTAAAGAATTAGTTAAGTGCTTCCACAAAGAAATACCACCATAAAATGGGGAGAGGTGGCTACAAGAGTGTTGTGCCTAAGTGGGTAGCTATGGAGGCCAACATGAAGGCTAGAGGGGTCACTCTAGGTACAGATGGATGGCCCGAGAGGTCAAAGCACTAGTGATACGGGCATGGGGGACGTTGAACCCAGAAACAAGGGCGAAATTTTTTGAGAAAAAATCTAATACCATCCAATGCACTTGTTAAAGCAATGGTCGATGCTCAAGCGGGATTGTTCTGGCCCAAGAGAGAGAACGACAAGGTGAAACGCGCCCTCGAAAATCCTAAAAAGGTGTACGAACACGAGGCAAAGGCGCCGGTGTTACATGGAAGAAAGGATTTCCCGAGTACGACGACAGTTACAGAAGTCGTAAGAGAAATAAGGTCCAGGAGGCAGACCGGATCGGGAAGATAGAAGAGGAACTAGTTGGGATGAAGAATATGGTAGTGGAAGCACTTAGCCAAAGGTCATCTCAGCCGCAGGCTGATGATCCTGCATTGGATCATATCCAGCGGAGAAGCAACGTGGCTTCCACGGAGGTCCAGGATGATGATCATGCACTACTAGATGATGCACTAGCGCCTCACTACCCCGTGGAGGATGTCAGCGGGATGACACAATGTGAGCTACATCAGCCAATGACCAACTTGTCCTTCAAGGTGGCGAGCGGCACTACTTTACCTTGTCTACCTGGAGCGCTCCACCATTCACTTCCGTTCCACCTAGCTATGCTCGTGTCTTGGTGGATGACCTAGTAGAGGAGTCTGAGGACCTAGAGATTGGGCGCTACACCTGAAGGCCATAAGAAACTGAGAGATGTCAAGCGCCACACCATTCTATGGCAAAAGAAGTACATCAAGTTTCCAGGCTCGGTGCTAAGGCCACCGACTCCAAGGAATCCAAGTCCACCCCCCCCCAGTGATCGTCAACCTCCAAGTCCATCCCTCGACGAGAGGGATGTCGATCGCCGCAGCGCAAGTACATCTCGATATATGCCTCTACGTCTTTGATAAAACGGAAGGCCTCTGCTCCCTCGCGCCCCACTCAGAAAAAAGGTAGTACGTCGAAGATAGTCGACATCCTGCCGGCTCTTCCCAAGAGACCTTATGACAGGACTAATGACGAAAACGCCTACCTACAATTAGGATTTTTTTGCACCAAAAAATCCCAAGCCAAAGCATGTATTTGATGAGAAAAACAAAAATTAGGCTAAGTACTTTATTGAGCAACCATCCCAAATATTAATAAATCTAGAATCAGACTATAACCATGAAATTGTCAAGCAAGCAAGTGCCAAGTCTAAGTAGGACAAAAAAACAAGTGCAAAAAGCATGAAAGAAATTCCCTAGCTCAGACAATAGAAAAATCAATCGGTCCCCCCGCTCATAGTGAGTTCCAATATCGACAAGAACTTCAGAGCCGATGTGGATAAGGACATGCAATTATTGGACCCCAGAGCCATGGCTGCTACTAGACAACTGGGTATCACTGTAGTGCAGGCCAAAGAAAATGCTACCGCAGTAGGTATGCTTCTTGGTCAATATTTAGGCTATGAAGAAGCGCCAATGGGTGAGATAGCACAGAATTATGTCAAAGGGCAGTATCTAGCCAGTCATGAGGAGCACACTCGTCTATCAACACATATGTGAAATCTGTACGACTGGTACATTGTCCAAATATCAAAGCACTCGAAAGAATGGTTTTCGGTGGATGTTAGAGTTGAGCATCACTTAAAACATTACTTGATACAAATTCAAATGAACGAACTGTTTAGTTATACAATCAGCGCACCCTCGATAAATCTAGCCTCGGTTCTTATTGTTTGTAAGTGATTTATTTCTGTAATTAAGTATCTAGCTCAGCTTGTTCATTGCATGTAATATATTATCATGACTATATATCCTTTTGTACACTATTAAGCAGAATGAAGATGCTTAAATGCAAAAGAGCTAGAAAATATGACATTGGATTTATTGACCCATATATCGTTAATGAACATATGTTACACAATCACTCCAACGACGTGGAGAATGACATGTCCACCTTTTTAATCGAGCATAATTAATGTAAGGAAATACCATTTCCTTACAAATTCAAGTGAGTGTTTATATCTTGTACACATTCTTTTTTTGCTTACTCGATGTTAAGTGTAATTGATGAGTTATGTATGTCTGCTTATGTAAACGTCTGCAAGTTCCACTGGATTATGTTAAACATTCAAGTTGATAAGTCCCAAGTTGAAATCAACGACTCATTAAATTAGGACCAAGTTTAGTGGAGAGACATGAAAACAATGCTCTAGAAGTAATCTCAATCATTATCGCATTATATCGGTCTTTCGTTAATTTCCTGATATCAATTAATTAATAACTCTTTTTTTTCATTTTCTTTGTCGAGAGGTGTTGGACACGGTTCAAAAAGAAAATATCAGGTCCATTAAAAGATGACCTAACTTATAAAACGGTGAAGGATTTATAGCAGCCACCGGGACTCATTTATTTGGATTCTATGTTTGCGAGTACATTTGCGAGTTGAGCAGTGAGCGAAGAGTTGATTCAACTTATATCACCGTTTGCGGGAAAAGTTCGACCCGGAACAGCGCATACGAGCAATTCAAGAGGAATTGACGGGATTTCTGATGGTCATTGATGAAGGGGGAGAACATTATGTGGAGGACGAGAAACTCAATATGATGTATTGATCTCTGCGTAGAATATGTGTACAGAAAAATATTTGAAATTATAATGAAACACAAATTGAAAAAGGAACGAAATGGAAAAAACAAAATGAAAAGGAAAACACAAAATCGTGCCGCGGTAGAAAAACACACGAACCTCTGCCATGGCAGGAAAAGCTTGATGGAATTCGCCCATAGATCGATTACATCAAATTTAGACGAACACACGCACACAAAAACTTTTAGCCAAGGACCCATATTGTGCCCTTTGTTTTTCTCTTTATTTTTCTCAATATCGCTCGGTACAATCTTCTTAGACTAGACGTATATATATACACCGTGTATATATACACGAACAGCCATACAAAGAACCTTAACCTACTCGGTTTGCATCTGGACTAACACACCTTCCCTGACTAGGATTCATGCCAAACTTTCCTAATAAACTAACGACTTCACATCCTCTAATCCTAGTACCATACGGCTAACAAATCCAGCCGGAGCAATACAAGATACAATTTTACACACGTTTGCAACTACAACATGCAAACTTACCAAATTAGAAAAACCTAATTAAACTAAAACTCACTAGGACACAAGATTATTGCTAACAAAGCTTTAATCCCGGATGGTGTTACGGTCTAAGACTAGAGGTCCTTCAGCCCCTGCCGCGTTGTCGCTGCCACGTGGTGGCCTCTAGTCCCAGTTCGTAGAAAACCGGGACTAAAAATAGAGGCCTCTAGACCCGAAAATTCGTGGTTCCGGATGCGAAACCGGTACTAGAGCCCGTTACGGCCTGGGACTAGAGTCCCGTTTTCCATTAGTGTCACGTCAGGATCCATAATGAATTTCCCTTTAGTGATGTCATCGATAGAGTGATGTTTAATTAGTTGCAAAGACTTCACGTAGCTCAACAAGCATTGTGAAAGACTGTGTGCATCGTTTGATTCAAAGGCCGGGGCTATGGTCCCACTTCGAAAAGAAAAAAACAAGAACCGTTGTAATGCCTCCAAGGGAGGAGGTTGCTTCTTATGGACGATTTCATTACGTACATGCCAAGCACGCCAAAATACCATCAGGATTCTGCACACAGTTCCTCTAGTTAAGTTGTTGATCAACGATAATAGCCATTCAGTACCTGAATTGCTGAACCTTGGGGGTGCATCAGATTTCCAAATGAGGTCCCATAAATTACCACTACTTGAAAAACCATCTTCGGTTCGATGTGAACAAGACCAGCAGTCCCGGCCTGGTACAGCCCGCGACTAGTGTGAGCACTAGTCCCGGGCCGTGAGGCCTCTAACGGCTAGAAACGGCCGTAGTCACTAGTCCCAGGTCAGACCAGGTCATTAGTCCTGGTCCGTAATACGGCCCGGGACTAATAACCTGGAGCAGGCCAGCTGGTCCTTTCGTGGACTATTAGTCCTGGGTCGTATCATGGCCCGGGACTAGTTGTCCACCACTATATATTCTGCCTCCTGTCCTGCTGCCCTAAAGTATATGGTGGCCATTTTTCTCAAAGAAGCAAGAGAGTTTATGCCATTTTTTTCTCAAGATTTGTCAAGATTTAGTTTGCAACACCTAAATCCAAAGCTTTAAAAGGTTAGAACTTCATTCTTTCATCTCTTATTGCTATTTTAGCTCTATAATGCTCTAGAAGTATAGAGATATGGATCAATGCATGCATGCTCTAGAAGTAGCTAGAAGGATTTTGATATATATGTGTAACAAATTTTAATTAGGCACATTGTTACTGAAAATTGAAATATGTAATTTTAGAGTTTCAGAGCTTAGAATGGAATAAGGTTTTCACTGATAGAACAATAATAAAAAACTCCACATTTATCATGTTGATTGTTTTCTCCAATTCACAAATTGGTGCATGTAAATTTTTCAAAATTCAAAATTAATGCTCTAGAAGCTCTCAATATAACTTGTAATAATTTTATCATGTTGTGTAATGGTTTTTGATATACTTTTACTATAATGCAGATGGTCCGGGAATGGATGTACGGTACTGACCGACGCTCTGGCGAGTTCATTAATGGCGTGCATGAATTCATCTGTGTTGCTGATGCAAACAAGCGCAATGGTTTTGTATTCTGTCCATGTAATGGATGTAGGAATCAGAAGGATTACTCTGACTCAAAAACCCTTCACAGCTACCTGTTGAAGTCCGGCTTCATGCCTAGTTATAATTGTTGGACCAAGCACGGAGAGAGAGGGGTTATAATGGAAGACAATGAAGAAGAGGAGGAGGAGGATGATAACTATCATGGTTTTCCTGAGTACGGAGATACTTCCATGGGGGATGCTGAAGGGGAGGATGAAGAAGAGACACATGATGAACCCGCTGATGATCTTGGTCGGACCATTGCCGATGCACGAAGAGATTGTGAAACTGAAAAGGATGGGGAGAAGTTCAATCACATGTTAGAGGATCACAAAAAGTTGTTGTACCCAAATTGCGAAAATGGTCTGAAAAAGCTGGGCAGCACACTGGAATTGCTGCGATGGAAGGCTAAGTGTGCTATACCTGACTCCTCATTTGAAAAGTTGCTGAAAATGATGAAGAATATGCTTTCAAAAGATAATGTATTGCCCGCCAGTACGTACGAAGCAAAGAAGGTTGTCTGCCCTCTAGGGTTAGAGGTTCATAAGATACATCCATGCCCTAATGACTGCATCCTCTACCGCGGTGAGGAGTATGAGAATTTGGATGCATGCCCGGTATGCACTTCACTTTGGTATAAGATTAGACGAGATGACCCTGGTGACGTTGAGGGCGAGCCCCCCCCCCCTAAAGAGGGTTCCTGCCAAGGTGAGGTGGTATGCTCCTATAATACCACGGTTAAAACGCTTATTCAGAAACAAAGAGCACGCCAAGTTGTTGCGATGGCATAAAGAGGAACGTAAGTCAGACGGGATGTTGAGACACCCCGTTGATGGGTCGCAATGGAGAAAAATCGATAGAAAGTACCCGGACTTTGCAGATGACGCAAGAAGTTTAAGGTTTGGTCTAAGTACAAATGGCATGAATCCCTTTGGGGAGCAGAGCTCCAGTCACAGCACCTGGCCCGTGACTCTATGCATCTATAACCTTCCTCCTTGGTTGTGCATGAAGCGGAAGTTCATTATGATGCCAGTGTTGATCCAAGGTCCGAAGCAACCTGGCAATGACATTGATGTGTACCTAAGGCCATTAGTGGAAGAACTTTTATAGTTGTGGCACGAACCCGGGATACGCGTGTGGGATGAGCACAAGCAGGAAGAATTTAACCTCCGAGCATTGCTTTTCATAACAATCAATGATTGGCCTGCTCTTAGTAACCTTTCAGGACAGTCAAACAAGGGATACAATGCATGCACACACTGTTTAGATGAGACTAAAACTATATATTTAGAACATTGTAAGAAGAATGTATATAATGAGCATTGTCGATTTCTTTTGGCCAAGCATCCCTTAAGAAAGAAAGGCAAGCATTTCAACGGTCTGGCATGTCACCAGACGAAGCCTAAGGAGCGTACTGGTGCTGATATATTTGATATGGTCAAAGATTTGGATCAAATGTAACCTTTGGAAAGGGTCCTGGAGGAAAATCTGTTCCGAAGGACGCTGAAGGACACGCACCCATGTGGAAGAAGAAATCTATATTTTGGGAGCTACCATATTGGAAATTCTTAGAGGTCCTCTCTGCAATCGATGTGATGCATGTGACGAAGAATCTTTGCGTGAACCTGCTAGGCTTCTTGGGTGTGTATGGGAAGACAAAAGATACACCGGAAGCACGAAAGGACCATCAACGTATGAGAGACCCAGATGGCCTGCATCCAGAGTGGTTTCAAGGTCATGCCAGCTACGCTCTTACCAAACAAGAGAAAGACCCAGATGGCCTGCATCCAGAATGGTTGACTCACATTATATTTATGATTTGAGGGAGAAACTAGAGCCAGACCAGCGCATAAGAGCAATTCAAGAGGAGCTGACGGCATTTATGATGAAGTCCTTGATGTACATGGAGAGCATTATGCGGATGACGTGGAACTCGATTTGCCTTAGTCATCTTCATATAGCTGATATGATATATATATTCATCAATGACCATGTAATTTCAAAACATTTCTTCCTTTTAATATGATTGATTATATGTATGCTTGCAAGGGATCGATTAATTATATAAATGCATCGACGTGTAGTGTATATGTAGTAGCATATAATATGTATTCTGAAATATATGTTTGAATTATAGTGAAACACAAAACGAAAAATGAACGAAATGGCAAAAAAAAAGAAAATACACAATCTCTGTCGCGGCAGAGAAATATTTGTTTCTCTGCCGCAGCAGGAAACCTTTTAGTCCCGGGTGGTGTTACGGCCCGGGACTAGAGGGTTTCCGCCCCCCGCGGCGCTGAAACAGACACGTGGCTGTTATCAGTCGCGGGTCGTAGCGAGTTGGGACTAGAGGGGAGCCTCTAGTCCCGTTTTCGCAGTCTCGGGCCCAAAACCGGGACTAGAGCCAGTTGCAGTCCGGGACTGGAGGCCTTTTTTCCACCGGTGTACGCATTTCATTCAGTCATTCAGAGCAGAACTCGAAGACTCTGCAGACGGCCTCCAAATTTCCTCCTTAGCTAAATCGTATTGACAGTGAAATGTCCATGTTTTGTAGGAGCCCATGCAAGCTGGTCGCCTGGTCCATCTCCAAACTTGAAGAAGCATGTATCTTCAAAATCTCAGTTACATCTGCAGCCACAAAGTACTGGTTCAGCAGATCAATTCTCCATCGACCATGTTGGTCTAAAGCTCAGAGACAAAGAAGAATAATGAAGGCTGGATGCTTGAGTATTATTGATAGTAGCAGTGATTACATATAGATGCAGTACATCGTGTGAGCTAGAGAGATGCCTAGCGGCCAGCCATGCAGAGGCGCACGCAGGGGCATGCGGGGCTGTAGAACCGGTCTACCAAAAGACTAGGAATACAGTTGCAGAGAAAGAACGTGTACAACAGTATTCAACACCCCCCGCAGTCACAACTGGGCTGGGAAGCACATTGAGACTGGTCCTGAATTCCTGGAACACGGATGTCGGCAGACCTTTCGTGAAAATATCGGCGTACTGCAGGCTCGTAGGAATATGGAGAACGCGAACCTCGCCAAGAGCCACCTGATCACGAACGAAATGCAGGTCGATCTCCACATGCTTTGTGCGTTGATGCTGCACGGGATTGGTGGAGAGGTAGGTGGCGCTGATGTTGTCGCAGTAAACGACGGTGGCCCGTGTAGCAGGTTGACAGAGTTCGGCGAGAAGCTGACGCAGCCACACGGATTCAGGGACGCAATTGGCGACAGCGCGGTACTCTGCCTCGGCACTGGAGCGGGAGACCGTCGGCTGGCGCTTGGAGGACCACGAGACTAGGTTCTTGCCGAGGAAGACGCAGAACCCCGATGTCGATCTCCGAGTGTCGGGACACCTGGCCCAATCTGCGTCTGAGTACACCACGAGCTCGGAAGCAGCCCCGCGGTGGAGCTAGAGTCCGAGATGTGATGTACCTTTCACGTATCGTAAGATCCGTTTGACGAGTTGCAGGTGAGGCTCACGTGGGTCGTGCATGAACAAACAGACATGTTGCACGGCATGCGACAGATCAGGCCTGGTGAGCGTGAGATATTGAAGCGCTCCTGCCAGGCTGCAATACAGGGGCGGGTCAGAGACGGGCCGGCCATCAGCGGCCGACAACTTGGTTTTGGTGTCGATGGGAGTCGTGGTCGGGTTGCAGTTGGACATATGGGACCGATCCAGGAGCTCGAGAGCATATTTGTGGTGAGAGAGGAAGAGTCCACGCCCCGTATGATGCACATTCACCCCGAGAAAATGATGGAGAGCACCCAAATCGCTCATTGCAAACTCACGGTGCAGGGAATCGATGACTTGGCGTAGGGTATTGGTGGAACTGACAGTAAGGATGATATCATCTACGTAAAGTAGGAGGTAGGCGGTGGACTGGCCAGTGGTGAGGATGAAGAACGAGGCACCGCTTTTTGAGGGAGAAAAACCAAGAGTGCGCAAAAAGGATGTGAATTTGAGAAACCAAGTACGTGGCGCTGTCTTGATCCCATAGAGGGATTTTTTGAGGAGGCAAACATGGGTGGGGTGAGCATCGTCGACAAAACCAGAAGGTTGTGTGCAATAAACGGTTTCAGCAAGATCACCGTGGAGAAAGGCATTCTTCACATCCAATTGGTGGATGGGCCAAGAGTTTGAGGTGGCAAGGCTGAGTACCACCCGGATTGTAGACGGTTTCACCACGGGGCTAAAGGTTTCCCCATAATCCACACCTTCTTGTTGTGTGAATCCACGGAGGACCCACCGAGCTTTGTAGCGTGCCAAGGTACCATCCGGATGGAGTTTGTGGAGAAAGATCCATTTGCCCGTCACAACGTTCACACCTGCAGGACAAGGAACTAAAGACCAAGTGTCATTCCTGATTAGAGCATCAAATTCATCGCGCATGGCGTCATGCCAACGGGGGTCCTTCAGTGCCACATGGTAGGAGGTGGGGATGGGTGAAGGGATGGTGGTGATCGATAAATCGAAGTGACGTTTAGGGAGAAAGAAGCCGGATTTACCTCGGGTGTTCATACGGTGTGCATTAGCGGGTGGATCTATCGGAATAGAGAAGGGAGGCGGGACATGCTAACGTGGTGGACTGTGATTGGCTGCTGGGGATCCGGTGGGGCAGGAAGGTGTGGGGAAGCCGCGTGGGGAGGAACACGATGTGGATCCGGCAGAGCTGGTCAGGTGGTGATTGGGTGGGCTTTGCGGGAGAGGCGAGGTGGGCACGGTCGGTCAGGGCTGCACGTGGGCTGGACGCGGCAGGGGGGCAAGTGGCGGAGCCGGATTGGCGGTCGGGTTGGGGAAGGGTGGTGGTTGCAGAGCCGTGGATGGCGCGTGTGGCACGAGGGGGGGCAGATCGGATCGTGGGGGGTCGGGAGTGTGGCAGGGAGGATCGTCTGCGGGGGTAGGAGGTGGGGGCGCTGGTGTGTTTGTGTCGTACGGAAAACAGGCTTCATCAAAAACAACGTGCCGTGAGAGGATGACTTTACGAGTGCGGAGGTCAAAACAACGGTAACCCTTGTGCTCCCTAGGATAACCAAGAAGCACACACTTAGCGGAATGTGGTGAGAGTTTGTGGGTGGTGGTAGGGGTGAGGTTGGGGTAGCAAAGACACCCAAAGGTGCAAAGATGATCATATGATGGATGAGTGCCGTGAAGGAGAAAATAGGGAGTAGAGTTGCCTATGGCACGCGAGGGGCGGATGTTCAGCAGATGGTTCACCGTGTTGAGTGCTTCAACCCAAAAGGAGGGGGGAATTTTTGCTTGGAAGAGGAGGGTGCGTACGATGTCATTCGTGGTGCGGATGAGACGATTGGCATGTCTGTTTTGAGGGGAGGTGTAGGGACAGGACAACCGGAGGGCGACGCCGTGAGAGGAGAGGAAGGTGCGTAGGGCGGTGGTGAGGAACTCCCTGCCATTGTCACTTTGGAGGCAGCGTATGGTGGTGTTGTATTGAGTGGTGACAAAGGTGAAGAAACGCAGCAAAGTGTCGCATGTATCGGATTTGGCACGCAAAGGAAAAACCCAGGAGTAATGAGAGAATTCATCAAGTATAATAAGATAAAATTTATATCCAGAACAACTAATAATGGGAGAGGTCCACAAATCACAATGAATAAGATCAAAGGCAGATTGCGCTCTAGAATGAGAAAGAGAGAACGACAACCTAGTGTGTTTCCCTAGCTAACAGGCATCACATAAGGATGGACTACTAGGTTGTTTATGACAAGGCGAAAGGAAATCTAAAGGGAGATGTGAGAGAGCCGCAGAGCTGGGTGATGGCGCATTCTTGATGTGGGAGCGCTTCGTTGGAAACCCCAAGAGAAAGGTGTGATGAGCATAGTAGAAAGTCTTCCCTCAGTAGAGACCAAGGCTATCGAACCAGAAGGAGGAAGGAAACGTCTCAAAGGTGCTGCAAGCAACATGGAAACCTGCACAACACAAACTCAAGACTTTGCCCCAACAAATCAGTGAGGTTGTCAAGCTCACCAGTTTGCTGTAACAAAGGATTAAGCGTATGGTGTGGAAGGTAATGGTTTACAGCAAGTAAAAAAGTAACAGTGGAAGATGTATCAATGGTAAAGATTGGACCGGGGTCCATAGTTCACTAGAGGTGCTCTCCTTAGATAAACAACATGGCATGAAGGGTAAAAAAATTACAGCAGGGCAATTGACAGGAACTGAGCAAGGCATAACAATGAAATTACTAGTCAGAAAGATCCTATGAGATTCGATTGGGCAACACAACAAGATACATAGACCGCCATCCAACTACATCTATGACTAGAAGTCCAGCTTCAGGTTATCATCCGAAACCCCCTCCAGTATTAAGTTGCAAGCAATAGACAACTGCTTTAAGCAAAGTGTGTAAGGTAAACAGCCCACATGTTCCATGAACAAGAGACTGTTGTTTTCTCCCTAGTAGCAACAGCACATCTACAACCAAAGAGATTACTGTCACTTCCCTTGGAAACTAGAGGCATGAACCCACTATCGAGCATAAATACCCCCTCTTGGAGTCACTAGCAACTACTTGGCCAAGATAGCTACTAACAGAGAGCATGCAAGATCAAAAACAACACAGACATGATGGAATCATAAAGACAAAACCATTAATCAAACCAACATAATAATCTCAATATCCATCGGATCCCCGCAAACACAACATGCATGCTTACAAATAGATTTGATCTTGATCATGAACGGAGCTCACAAGATCTATACATGAAAGCACAAGGAGGAGATACAACCATCTAGCTACTACATGGACCCATAGTCCAATGTGGAACTACTCACGCATCATACCGGAGAGAAGGCCTCCGGGATGATCTCCCCTTCGGCAGGGTGCTGGGAAGAACTTCAGATCCCCCCGATCTAGGGACGATGGTGGCAGCGGCTACAGACGGTTTCGTGGATATTTGATCGGGTGCTTAGGGTTTCTACATCGGGGGCTTCTTATAGGCGAAGGGGGAGGCCGAGGCGGTGGCCAGGGGCCCCACACCCCTCCCATGCGCGGGGCAGGGCCCACCCGCACCTAGGGTGGGTCTGGCCGCCCTGGCCGGCCTCTCCAGCTCCCCTCTGGACTTCTTGTTCCCCACGGAAAGTAATTGACTTTGACGTTTGTCCCGTCCAATTCCGAGAATATTTCTTTACTAACTTTTTCTAAAACCAAAAAACAACAGAAAACAGGCATCTGGCACTGTTGCAACTTGTTAATAGGTTAGTACCAGAAAACATGTAAAAAGCACCTCAAAGTGTAGACAAGTAAAGCAAAGTAGATACTAAACAAGCATGGAGCATCAAAAATTATAGATACGTTTCCGACGTATCAGCATCCCCAAGTTTAACTCCTGCTCGTCCTCGAGTAGGTAAGTGATAAAAGAATAATTTTTGAGGTGACATGCACCCTCACAATAAAGATCCAACCATTTTTAAGAATTGAAAGCTGGGATCAAAGAACTCTAAACATGTGCATGAAAGATGGAGTTCTAACAATAGGACATAGTAACTATGCATGCAACATGAAAGGCTACAAACAAAGATCATGAATAACATGCATTGAAAAACGTTTGTTTGTTTCACATACAAAAAACATGACATAGTGGCAATCAGCTTGTCCCTCATAGAGTAGCAATATAGATGCATAGGACACCTTCAAAGTTTACAAGGGTGACTAGAAACAAATAGCACAAGAACAAGTAATATCACAATATGCATCAATCAATAAGCTTTGGAACACTACACACAGAATAACAACTATGCTCTCTTAATGGTGCCTAAAGGTAGAAGGTGGAGACTCAATAGTGGTGGAAGAAAGGCCTTTTTGTAAAGGAAGCAGGGATTACAAGTTTCAAAAAGAGCTTCCAAAAATTATGGTACTTGTTAGCTTTCAGCCCTCATTGCCCCTATCATAAGCATCTTGAAGTGGTTAAGTTTAAAGTGGCAAAGATGGAGTATATGCTTAACGAAGTATAAGTTGGCAATCTCAAGTCCCTTGAATACGAGGGTCACACCTCATGCATACTCAACTTTGGGCCCAGGTAAGTTCTTGTCATTGTAAGTATTTGCATATCATTTGAGAACCGCCAACGGGGCATCCCTCGCACATGGTACATGAGCTTTCCTATAACCAAAATGACAAGAGAAGCAGACAATGAGCATCTCAACAATATTTTTATTTACCATATGCATAGCTTTTTATTGAGGATGCTTCATAGATAGCTCACTATGGTGATGCTGCAAGTTTCCACCATGATTAGGCATGGCTTAGGCTAGCGGCCCAGGCGTTTCTCTAACATAGAATACAAACTCCATGGACTTACAAGTTCCCTCTTTATTTCACACCGGTGACATCCATAGACAAAAGAGCATGATATCAACTGAGTACAAAGTACAAGTGCAATGTTGAAAACGTTCCCCGTGACAGCACGATTCTGCTAATTCCAACTTATAAGTGCAAGCATATACAACAAAGTTGTCACAATGGTTCAAGTTTATTGGGGGAAAAGAATAAAGTGTGCCATCGAGTTCGTGAGGGCTTTAATCACTAAGTTTTCACATAACAAAATAGTTTTTAATTAGAAGATAGATGAAAAAAGAATATACTTGGAATGGTGTAGCACACCATGCATAGGAGTTTATAGTGGACACTTTGGAATAACTTGGTTTCTTGGGAGTTGGAAGCATAAGTGGAACTTACTCATACAAGTGGGGGCTAGCAAAAGACTGGGAGCAACCAACTAAGAGAGCATAATGGCCATAATCATGCAGAGCAACAAAGCATTACTAATCAAAGCATAGAGAGGTACTACAAGTCAAGGACTAAATGATCATAGAGGCTATGGTGACTTGTTTATAGACATAACATGGTGTAAGCATGTGCCAAGTCAACCCAAGCAAAGCATCAAAGGAGAATACCACAATACTATGCTTTTGCATGCTAAAACAACACATAATTTCTTCAAGGCACACTAAGTATTCCCAATTGTTTGCAACAATTCATGCTACAGAAATAACTACTAAGCATAATGTCAAAACAACACCTAGCATGTCATGCTAAAGTCTAAGTCACAGTCAATGCAAGCTCCTCTTGCACTTCAAGCAAGAACTTGCTACTCCTTTCCAACACCAAGCAAACTTATTTGCAAAACAACACAGCGAGAACAGGGGACAATCTACTTTATTCAAGCAAACTAAACAACCTAAGCAAAGCAAACGAAAACTAAGATGTTCCAAGAACAACACAACTGTGCATGAAACAATAAAAACAAAGTGTCTAGTCAGACTTGAGCTTTTTATTAATGAAGAAGGGATGCCTTGGGCATCCCCAAGCTTTGACGCTTGTACCTCTTGGATATTTCTTGGGGTGACACCATGGTGGCATCCCCAAGCTTGAGCTTTTGTCCATTCTTCATCTTGCATCATTCTCTCTCTACACCTGAAATTTTTCCTTCATACAAAACTTCACACAATCTTCATTAGCAACATTAGTTTATTTAAAAGATATTAGACCACTGGAAAAGCTTTGAAACAGCAAAGCTTTTCACTAAAAACACAAGATACTGTAGCAACTCCTTCAAAAAGCTCAATTCACCTAAAGAGAACTCAAAAAGGAATCAATAAGAAGCAAATGCAAATAATGGCAGAAATCTGTAAAAACAGACCAGCAGGTAGAAACCAATATTTTCGAACATCTTATGTTGCTCAAATCAAAAAGTGTTGAACTAACGAAAGTTAGATAACAGACTAGGGGATTTATTATTAAATATTGAGCTCAATCCGAGTTACAGAGACTCCTCACGGATTGTTTTGGTGGAGGACAGAAATCTGTTTCGGGACAGCAACTCCCCAAATCTTACTTCCCTCTCATTAGAGGTCATTCTTGGCACAAAAAGCAAACAAAAAGGATAAGGAGAGGTCATTACTGAAGTAATAACTTCCAAGACTCAAGGAAACTGTTGGGTTATCTCCCAACAAATACTTTTATTTAACGCCTTTAAGTTAGGCACAAGAAGCAAGAAGAACCAAGTATTTTCAAATGATGAAGCATTAACATCAAACCTTGCTTTCAAAGGAGGAGCAAAAAACAGCTTCTCTCTCCTTATAGTGAAGTGTTCAATACCTTTCTTGAATGGAAATTGATATTTAATGGTGCCTTCTTTCATATCAATGATAGCACCAACTGTTCTAAGAAAAGGTCTTCCCAAAGTAATAGGACAAGAAGCATTGTATTCAACATCCAAAACATAGAAATCAACAGGGACATAAGCATTGTTAACCATAATGAGAAACTCCCCATGAGTTTCTTCTTAGCATTATCATTGAGTGGGACATCCAAATAACAATCTTCCAATGGTGGCAAATCAAGCATTTCATAAATCTTCCTAGGCATAATAGAGATACTAGAACCAAGATCACATGAAGCTTTGAGATGAAAGTAATTCACTTGCATATTAATAATGGGTTCCCAACTATCTTATACTTTCCTAGGAATAGAAGCTTTGTGCTTTAGCTTCTCTTCCTTAATCTTGACAAGAGCATCTCTAATGTGTTTAGTACAGGCAACATGCATATCACTAGCATCAGAACTTCTATCAAGCTTTCGCAAGAACATAATTACTTCCGAAATATTGCAACCATCAATATCAAAGTCAAACTTAGCATCACTAGTAGTAGGCTCAATAGGCTTAGGCATAGTAGAAGGAGGAATAGGGACTACTGTTGGTTTAGTGGTGATGGTGCACACACTATTGTTTCTATCAATTTCAGCTTCCCTTTCCCACCTAGCATGGAGTTGAGCTAACAGCCTGACATTTTCATCAATAGTAACTTGTATGGCATGAGCGGTAGCAAAGGTGTTTTCCATAGTTTCAGGTTTAGCAGCCATTTTATTAATCAAGGAAGACTGAGCTTCAGACAAAGAGGATATATTTTTCTCAACAGTTAAAAGTTTTTCCTCTATAGTCTTATTTAAAGTGGTTTGTTTACTAATAAAGTCCTTGAGCATGACTTCAAGTTCAGAGGGGGCACTTCTAGCATTATTGTAAGAGCTTCCATAGGAATTGCCATTATTAGGAGGATAAGGCCTATAATTGTTGTTGCTAAAATTGTTGTTTCTAATGAAGTTCACATCAACTTGCTCTTCCTGAGCAACGAAATAGGATAAGGGAACACTATTAGGATCTAAAGGAGTTTTTCCATTAACAAGCATAGCCATAATAAAATCAATATTTTCACTCAAAGAGGAAGTTTCCTCAACATAATTTACCTTCTTACCATGTGGAGCTCTCTCAACATGCCATTCAGAGTAGTTAACCATCATATTATCAAGGAGCCTTGTTGCAGTGTAACATACCACCCTTTTGTGTAATATTAATAAATACATGTTTGAGCATTGCATGCATGCATAATACTTGCACTTTGGTTTAAACAAACACAAATAAAACCCTAATTTTGCTTCTTCTCAAAACCATTCAAATGGTTTACATATTTTGAAAACTATCAAAACAAATGGAGCCCAAATTGTGTTAAGGGCCCCTTAGTGTTTTCAGATATTATATAAAAGTTTCTGTAATTTGAAAATATTCAAAACAGATTTGAATACAAAATATAAAAGGAAATCAGAAAAACAGAAAAGGAAAAACAGTTTCTCGAAAAAAACTAGCTAACCTAGCTCTACTGTGCCGAGCCCATCTCTCTCTCCCTCTCTCTCCCCGTCGCTCACGTGCTCCCCAGCCAGCCCACCCGGGGCCCAAGTCAGCCCAGCAGCGGCCCAGCCTGGCCCCGTACCCCTTCGCATCGTCTTCCACCTCTCAAGCAGGCAGCTCGGTGTCGCTGCCTCCGCCGCTCGCCGGTGGTACGATTCGCGCCCCCGCTCGCCTGCGCCTATAAGGACACCGCCTCGCTGCCGGAGAACCCTAGCCGCCACTTTCCCCTCTCTTCCTCACCTTCTCGCCATGGCCGATGAACCCTAGTTCTGCCACCGCTTGTTGCCGCCGTCTCCGGCCACCCCTTGCCTAGCTGAGGTGTCCAGGAGATGCTCCTCCCCGCCAAAGGAATCGGCCGCGGGCGCTCTAAATCGTCACCATTGACCTCGCCCATCCCGAGCTCCGACCGCCGCGTTCTCCCTCGATTCCAGCGTCACCCGTGCTCGCCTCGCCTCACCGACCCCACCGTCGTGCTCCTGGTGAGATGTTGGTGCTCAAGCACCTCCCCGTTTGCCCCCTCTCCCTCTGTATCTCCTTCCCCGCATGAGCCCGACGCCACCGCCGCTTGTCGTCGTTGCGTCGTCGTCTCTAGTGACCAAGAATAGGCGGCGCCACCACCAATCGATTCCCCATCATCGCATGCGTCCAACGCCCACAACCTCGCATCCAGGCGCGCTCGGAATCGCTGGATTAGATCTCGACCTGGGAGCAACTCCATTGATGACATCAGCATGATGTCATGCTGATGTCATATCTCCTTTTCTTTTAATTATTTCTATAATTATTTTCTGTAATAAGAAATCTATGACAGGTGGGCCCTGCATGTCATGGTTTTAATATTTTCTGTAAATATTTTTTGAAATGATTAAATCTATGACATGTGGGCCCAAGTTGGAAATTATTTTTTAAATATTCCAAAAATGATTTAAAATGAAATAAAATTTGAGAAATTCATAACTAATTCATTTTAAATCAGAAAAATACAAATAATATATCAAAATGATCAGAAAAATGAAACCTACCTAACTAAGCTATAATCATAAATAACCAAATTTGAGGGCAAGTTTAATTAGAAGAACCAATTGAACCCCATAGGTGATTCCGATGATCCCCCTATTCTAGGGTTTGGACCTCTCAGACCCCGTTTAAAATGAGCAAGCATGTTCTAGGGTTCTTTTCAACACTATTTAACTTGTAATATCATTCATATTGTATGAGCATTGCACATGCCATGTGTTGAGTGTTGTTTTCTCTTTTCCGGTGATTGGTTCTTGCGAATAGGAACCGAACCCGAGGCTGAATTCAACACCATCGAAGAGCAGTACCAGTCCAACAACGGACAAGGCAAGCGAAGCCCCACTCATACATATGAATCCTATGTTTATAAAGTATTTCATTCTCGTCATATGCATTTGGTTCAACAGTCTTTTATCGGTAGATGAAGTAATCCTATCTGATGCATGTTTCCCTTTGTGAATTATATACCTGATCCACTGCTCCTAGCATAACTAGGGTTTGGATTATGAGCGTCGCTAGTGCCACAGTTCAGTCAAGCTTAGCCATGCTTAGTGGTCTGGTGCTGATCATTCAGGTGATGCACCGGAGATGCGAATGAATCTAGTATGGTAGGATGTGGTGATGTGATCAGAGATGAACACTAAACATGATAAGGTTTGTATGGGGGCCACGTGGGTTGTGGTTTTTGTAGTCCCATACTTGCCACCCCTAGGACTCGATGTTCTGGCCTCTTGAACCAAGACGAGCGTACAACCACATGGGGGGCTGGAAACCCCCTCGACCAACTAACTTGCCTAGTAGATTCCATGAGTCACATAGTTCGGGCTTTCCATTCGACATATGCATCTTGGTCGTTATTGAATGGAGGTGAAGGAGGTGCATTCATAACAGGTAGGTAAGCGAGGCCGGGAACAAGAGATGCCCGGCATCCGTAATCTTGAACCCTGCGCACATCATTAGGGACTAGCTTCGGGACTTGACCCATTACGGCGGCATCTCCCTAGTGCGTGACTCATGGTCTCGGCGAAAGCAAGGTAAAGGTCGTGGTCAACCACTCTCTGTCGGCCTTCCAAGGAAGAGGGCTAATAATTTGGCATTAAGAATCGGTTGGTATGTGTGGGTAAAGTTGTGCACCCCTGCAGGGTTATTAATCTTTTCGAAAATCCGTGTCCACGGTTATGGACGACTTGGGAACGGACGTGAAGATCATAGAGAACTATAACCGAATGTTAAAACTTGTCAACTAATGTGAGATCCGGAGTACTTCCTCGGGGTTGTTTAAGGGGGTAGTCCGGGAAGAGAGGTTCAGTTGATGATGGTACTTGGTGGATATTGAAGATGACTCCGAAGAGCTAGAGTTGTAGTCTTCTTATCCCTTTTGAAAATGATCTGACTAGACGAGTTTGTTCTCCCTCTTGTTTTGAAAACAAAAGATGGCTTTATGCAAAACAACTCCACTAGCCATAAGTCTTGCAGAGTACACCCTATACTCGGCCTTGCTTCGTTGATGTTTTTCTACAGATGAAGCTACTTCAACTGAAGGTGGTTTCTGCGTCGAAGTCGACGAGTAGTCGGGGTTCCCGGGCAGCAGCCTAGGATCTATGGAAGGGTCGCTACTTCTGTTTAAAGGCTTCTTAGGACCTTTGCTAAGTTTGTTGTTTAGAACAACTTGTTTACTTCCGTTGTTTGTTGTATTGATGGGTCTGTGACCCCTGGCTTGTATGACTGGTTTGTAACTCTGTTAAGAGTTTACCTTATTACTGTATGTTCTGTAATGTTACCGATCTTTAGACCATGAGATCATGTCAATCACTAACACCGGAAGAGTTTCTTGTTGACATCAAACGTCACACCGTAACTGGGTGATTATAAATATGGATTCAAAACTACTAAAGTGTTATGTTGAGGCTCATGGATCTAGAGTGGAATTTGTCCATCTCGATGACAGAGAGATATACTCTGGGCCCTCTCAGTGATATCACATTGATTAGCTTGCAAGCAAGTGATTTGATCACTAGAATGTTGTATCACGGGAACGAGAAAAGAGTACATGTCGGTAACGAGATCAAACTAGGTATGGAGATACCGATGATCGAATCTCGGACATGTAATATATCGCGAGACAAAGGGATTGAGTTACATGCGTATAAGGTTCACACGATCACAGAAGTCATCGTTGAATGTGTGGGAGTCAGTACGGATCTCCAGGTCCCGCTGTTGATTATTGATTGGAGAGGGGTCTCGATCATGTCTACATTATTCGCGAACCATAGGGTGACACACTTAAGGGATACCAACACCATTTGGAGCAAATAATATGCCAGAGAAAGAAAAAGGAAAGCGCGGGAATTTATTTCACTAGACACCAAAACTGTTTTGGTTGAAATTGCTGAAACTGGTTCTGCATGTGAAATTGAATACTAGCAAGGGGTTTTATGTGAATGTTTGTTAATTAAAGTAATTAACAAAACTCTGAATAAATAAATAAAAGATTTTTATTTAAATGAGAGCTTGCATTAAATTTGGTGGAAATTTAATGCATGTGAGTGGATTTTTGAGTGGAGGCTTTTAATGGGAGTGGAGGCTTTTCATTTTGAGTGGGAGCTCCACCCACATGAATGTGGAAGAGGTGGGGGCAGCCACCATGGCTGGCGCATGCCCCTTGGGGTGCTCCCCTCTCCCTATAAAAGGCCCCCCTCGCATCCTCTCAAACCACACCTCCTCGCGAAGGATCTCTCTCCCCCCTTTAGAATTTCCCCATGGTCTCAGATCAGCAAGATACATGTTCCCGGTGGCTTTTTTTGGAAGGATTTGTTGCTTCCGCTGCTTCGCTGGAGGGAGGGCGCAGAGGTTGTCGGGGTACCCGTACGTGTGTGCGATCACGGATGCACCACTGCTTTGCGGTGCTGGACATGATGGTGTTGGACCGGCTGGACCAGATGGACTTCATCATGATCTTGAGATCAGCAAGCATTCGACTACATCATCCACGAGTACAACCTCGTTAATGCTATACGGTCTTCGAGGGTATGTATTCTATGGATATATATCCACCCGTTGCTTGTATCTAGTAGATAGATCTTGGTACATAGTTGTTCCCATCGTAGAATTTTTTTTGTTTTCTATGCTGCAAACCCTACAGTGGTATCAGAGCTAGATCTATGCGTAGATGCTTTGCACGGGTTGTACACATATGAGTATGTGGGCGATGATGATCATTTTATTGCTTCTTAGTTGTACTTTGGATATTGGTGGCATAGTGGGATGAAGTGGGCCGGACAAACTTTACATGTCCTCGCACATGAGACATGTTCCACGCTTGACATGCAACTAGTTTTGCATAAGTGGCTAGCGGGTGTCTGTCTCTCCTACTATAGTCAATATCTAATTTGCAACGAGTTGTCAAAAATTTGGTTATCCTCGTTGTGGTTCATGTTTGTAGGTAAGAACGGTTCTATCTTCGAAAGCCCTAAGCCACGTAAAACTTGCAATGGATAAATTAGAGGCGTCTAGTTTAGATTGTTGCTGGGCTAGTGTCATGATATGGTGATGTTGTAAGTAGAAGTATAAGATGATACTCTTACAACATACATAACGTGTAGGTTCCATAGACCTTAGCCTTACACATAAAGGTATGATAGTGATCATACCACGGTGCACATGATGGAGTTTGTTGCATCTTATATTGCTAGTTTGGCGTTTTATTAGCATAATAAGATGATCCCTCATTTAGATATCAAGATAAAAATGTGTTCTTCCTTAAGTATGCACCGACAATGTTTCGTCGCTTCAAGGCATCACGTGATGATCGGGTGTACTTGAATCCACGAGCATATCTCGGGTGTAAGACAGTTACACACGCGAATACTAAGATCCTTACTTGGCGAGCCTAGCATGTACAGACATGGCCTCGGAACACGGACCAAAAGGTTAAGCATGGTCATATATTTTGATATGATGACCATTTGATGCTCGCCTTTGAAGCTACACCGACTCACGTGATGATCGGACTTGGTGTAGTGGATTTGGTTCATGTAATCACCAAAAAGGCACGAGGGATGTCGTTTTTGAGTGGGAGTTCATTTCTAATTTGGATTAGTAGAACTCAATTTATCATAAATTAAATCAAAGTGAATTTGCATAATTTGTTGTAGTCATTGGCATTCGTTCACCACCTTATGCATAGTTGTAATTGAGATAATAGAACTATAGAATTCTGGATATATACTTTACGAACTGGTATCGTATTGTGTTGAGTGTCAATCTAAAGTTTAAAGTCCTATTGCAAACTTTCAGCAAACTCTATTTACTCCGTGAAATTTAATAGTTAGTATTAAATCGAGAGTAACAATTCCAGTGTTAGTATCTTAAGTATCATGTTTGCCTCCATGATTCTTGATTGTTTTAATATCAAGTTTATCTAGGAGCTGAAAGAATTGTTTCAGAAACCATCATGTGTGACAGATATAACGATATCTGAAACAATGTTTTGGTTGCAATATGATAGAGTATAATGTGTGTTCTCATATTGGATGAGAATTTACAAAGGTTGGAGATGCTAGACATCCTAATCATCCAAAAAGGTTTTGGAAAGTAATGTTATACTCACGTTTCGCCTTTATAAGCGACAGTAGCTTGATCATGAAAGTCGTCATGATAAGGATGAATAGAAGATGTATGTAAAGTGTTTACTACACTAAAAGATTACTAAAGAATGGATTTTGAAAGAACGCCGATCATTTGATGATGGTGATCTACTTCAAAGTGCAAGTCCAAAGGTATTATTATTTGAATATACATGCTTTGTACTATGTGTCATGTTTATGGCGCCACTGTTGATGTTGATAGATTCTTTTAAAAGGAAAAGGAAATGCTGAAAGAGAATCTATAAAATATATTTGGCAGAAAAGAAAAGATTGGAAATATCCAATTTAGGTATATAAATGATATACATGTTATGGTTCTATTCTTTGCTTGTTAAACAATGTGGTTCTGGGGTATTGGATACCGAATTGGTTGGTATGAAATTTCATACGGAACTACGCAATTCAAGAACCACAATGGCCTAAGTAACTAGCAAGAGAATATGTGATGATGTTCATCGAAAACAAACAAACCGTTGTTTGTATTTCTCGTTGACATCAAAGCTTGACTTCAAGATTTGTTTTAAATAAAAGTTATTTAAATCAGGTATTATGAGAACAAAGGTTGTTCAAATAATTACCATATTCCATATAAGATGGATGATTTACAAATCTAGTTGGAGAAATCACATCCATAAAAACTAATGCTAAAATGTCGCAAGACAAATGATTGAAAGATCACTTATGAAGTGGCATTGCCGTTTAAATTATATTAGAAAGAAAACATGAAGAATCTCCATATTTATGGATTTTTGGAGTCTTTGATTTGATCAAGTGATGCTTGTGATACTTTCCTCGAGATAATTAAAACTTCGTTCAAAGGCCAAAGAAGAACAATCGACTAAAATATTGGAATTTATACATATCGATGTATGCAGTCCATTATGTGTAGTCGTAAGCGATGGATTTCAGCTTCATATGCTTTCTCCGGAAATTTGAGTGAATGTTCACTTAATGAGAAAGAAGTGTGAAATATTTGAAAACGTTCAAAGACTTTCAAGATGAAGTGGAAAATCATTATAACAAGAAAATAAATGGTTTATGATTTTATCATAAGGGATTTATTTGAGTTACAAGTGTAATAAGAAAAATAAATGAATTATGATTTATCATAAAAGGATTTATTTGAGTTACAAGTTTAGCAAAACACCTAGATTTACATCTCCCGAAACACCATAGGAGTATGGCGTGTTTGAGATTTGTAATGAAACCTTGTTTGACATGGTTGGATCAAAGGTGTTATTTATAAAACTGCCATTATGTTTTAAAAAGATTAAAGCTTTAGAAGACTACCGCTTTTACACTAAAAAGAGGTCCATATTGATCCGTTGAAATGACACCATATGAGTTATGGTTTGGGATAAAACCCAAGTTGTCATTTCTTAAATTTTGGTATGCTAAACATAAGTAAGATGTTTACAACCGAAGTCGGATAAGCATGTCTTTGTAGGTTATTTCGAATAACAATTGGGTATTCCTCCATAACACCAAGGACAAAAGGGTTTGTCGCTTGAAATGTGAAGTTTCTTGAAAAAGGAATTTTTCGCAAAAGTTAAGTGGGAGGACAATAGAACTTTGATAAGGTTAACGGACCTTAGCTAAATGTGCTGAGTTGCGCAGCGCTGGAAATCGTTCCGGAGGCTGCCATAATGCTCATAGCTTATGTGCCTCAAAGGTTGTGGTCACGGGGATCTAAGTTCTTATTGAACCAAGTCGGTCGGATAAACAATCAAATGTTGAGATTTGAGAGTAAATCATTATTTGACAATGATGAACCGACTACATGCAAAGAAGCGATGATGGGCCCTGACTCTGTCAAATGCTTAAAGCCATAAAATCCATGATAGTTCCATACACGAGAAATCAAGTTTTGAACTTGGAAGACCCTCCGAAAAGGTGTAAAAACCTATCGGTCGTATTTAGATCTATAAAGAAACATACATGGATGTTTCACATCTATGATATAGTCGACATGTCGTAAAATATTTTATGACAATGTTCAAGGAGTTGACTATGACAAGATTTGATCATTCATAGCGATATTTAGTCTGGACAGATTAAAGTAGCAACCACAACATATAATTTGGTATATGGTAGATGAATAAACAAAACAAAGTTCTTTTAATAGAATGGTTACCTAGGACGTGTACATGACACGATCCAAAGGGTTTTGTTAATTCAAAGGATGCTAAAATGGGTATGCAAACTTCAATGGTTGAAGTAAGCATCGCGGAGTTGGAATCTTCACCGTGATGAAAAAGGGGTTTTCATCTGGAGACAATGAAGATGCTTGCATTTGCAAGAAATTAAGTGGGAGCGCTGAGACATATTTCTAATACATTATGTGGATGACATCTTGTTGATTAGAAATGATGTATCTTTTATTGACAAAGGTTAAGAATTTCATTTTGATGAAAGACTTAGGCAAAACCCGAATATTTAGCATGAATGTCTATAGTGGATAGACTGTGACGCTAATATGGTTGTGCCAAACATACATATATGGGATATTGAAGGAGTTCAATATAGAAACGACAAGAAATGGTTCTTGTCGCATGGAAAGGAATTTAATCAAGATTCAAGTGTATCGACACTTGATAAGTGAAACAAGATTCAAGTGCTTTGACACTTGATGAGTGAAATCACGAGAATGTTTTGATCAATCATACCATGATATGTACACATCCAGATATGTCCTATGCTCTAAGTGTTATGAGCAAATACCAGAATGAATCATAAAATGATCATTGGACGATAGTAAGGATATTCTTATGATCTTTTGGAAGAATTAAGAATATATTTGTGTAGAAGTGACAAACAATTACAATTAGTTCATTATAAAGCGTTACATTGATACTAGTTTTGTCACAAGATACAAATTAAGTTTATCTCAATTTAAACTATGGGTGGCACAATGAAATGGAAAGAAAGTTTCCATGAAGGATTTGGAAGAGTTCCAAAGTTAAGACATTATGACGAATACTACAACAAAAGGCTAAGTATATGACTGCTATAGTAGCAGCAAAGGAGGGAATTTGTGTCAAGTAGTTTGTTATCAAACTAAGGTGTGGTTCACAACGGTCTAACACTAAAGATATATTGTATGACAATAGTATTGACATGTTTTAACCCCAAGGAACTAAAGGTCTCACCAAAAGACCAAATTTATATAATGCCATCTCATTAGAGAATGAGTGATGCGTGGAGACGCAAAGACATGCAAATACACACGGACCTGAAAGCTTCAGATCCGTAGATTATGTTAACAACTTGCAGTTGCGTATATGGAACACCAGAAAACCATAGGTGTTCAAATACTCAAAGTTTTCAAACTAGATTATTGTCTCTAGTGCAAGTGGGAGACTCAAGGGAATATGCCCGAGAGGCAATAATAAAGTGGTTATTATCGTATTCCTTATTTATGATAAATTTTTATTTTGCATGCTATAATTGTATTAATACGGAAACGTTAATACATGTGTGTTTAATAAACAAAAAAGTAAGTTCCTAGTTATGCCTCTCTTATAAACTAGCTCATTGATTAACAAGATGATCAAAGTTTCCTGATCATGGACATTGGATGTTGTTAATAACGAGGTCACAACATTAGTGTAATGATGTGATGAACATTCATCCGAAGTATAGCATTACAAGCAAAGTCATTGAGTTTATATTGCTATAACAACTTACGAAGTGATCCTAATCCTTAGACCATGAGATCATGTCAATCACTAACATCGGAAGAGTTTCTTGTTGACATCAAACGTCACACCGTAACTGGGTGATTATAAAGATGGCTTCAAAACTACTAAAGTGTTATGTTGAGACTCATGGATCTAGAGTGGAATTTGTCCATCCCAATGATAGAGAGATATACTTTGGGCCCTCTCGGTGATATCACATTGATTAGCTTGCAAGCAAGTGATTTGATCACTAGAATGTTGTATCACGGGAACAAGAAAAGAGTACATGTCGGTAACGAGATCAAACTAGGTATGGAGATACCGATGATCGAATCTCGGACATGTAATATATCGCGAGACAAAGGGATTGAGTTACATGCATATAAGGTTCACACGATCACAGAAGTCATCGTTGAATGTGTGGGAGTCAGTACGGATCTCCAGGTCCCGCTACTGATTATTGATCGGAGAGGGGTCTCGATCATGTCTACATTATTCGCGAACCTTAGGGTGACACACTTAAGGGATACCGACACCATTTGGAGCAAATAATATGCCAGAGAAAGAAAAAGGAAAGCGCAGGAATTTATTTCACTAGACACCAAAACTGTTTTGGTTGAAATTGCTGGAACTAGTTCTGCATGTGAAATTGAATACTAGCAAGGGGTTTTATGTGAATGTTTGTTAATTAAAGTAATTAACAAAATTCTTAATAAATAAATAAAAGATTTTTATTTAAATGAGAGCTTGCATTAAATTTGGTGGAAATTTAATCCATGTGAGTGGATTTTTGAGTGGAGGCTTTTTAATGGGAGTGGAGGCTTTTCATTTTGAGTGGGAGCTCCACCCACATGAATGTGGAAGAGGTGGGGGCAGCCACCATGGCTGGCTCCATGCCCCTTGGGGTTCCCCCCTCTCCCTATAAAAGGCCCCCCTCTCATCCTCTCAAAGCACACCTCCTCGCGAAGGATCTCTCTCCTCCCTTTAGAATTCCCCCATGGTCTCGGATCAGCGAGATACATGTTCCCGGTGGCTTTTTCTGGAAGGATTTTTTGCTTCCGCTGCTTTGTTGGAGCGAGGGCGCGGAGGTTGTCGGGGTACCCATACGTGTGTGCGATCACGGATGCACCACTGCTTTGCGGTGCTGGACATGATGGTGCTGGACCGGCTGGACCAGATGGACTTCATCACGATCTTGAGATCGGCAAGCGGTCGACTACATCATCCACGAGTACAACCTCGATAAAGCTATACGGTCTTCGAGGGTATGTATTCTATGGATATATATCCACCCGTTGCTTGTATCTAGTAGATAGATCTTGGTACATAGTTGTTCCCATCGTAGGAAATTTTTTGTTTTCTATGCTACGAACCCTACAGTTGTCAAGCTAACCGGTTTGCTGTAACAAAGGATTAAACATATGGTGTGGAAGGTAATGGTTTGCAGCAAGTAAACAAGTAACAGTGGAAGATGTATCAATGGTAAAGATTGGACCGGGGTCCATAGTTCACTAGAGGTGCTCTCCTTAGATAAACAACATGGCATGAAGGGTAAACAAATTACAGCAGGGCAATTGACAGGAACCGAGCAAGGCATAACAATGCAATTACTAGTCAGAAAGATCCTATGAGATTCGATTGGACAATACAACAAGATACATAGACCGCCATCCAACTGCATCTATGACTAGAAGTCCACCTTCAGGTTATCACCCAAACCCCCTCCAGTATTAAGTTGCAAGCAACAGACAACTGCTTTAAGCAAAGTGTGTAAGGTAAACAGTCCACATGTTCCATGAACAAGAGACCGTTGTTTTCTCCCTAGTAGCAATAGCACATCTACAACTGAAGAGATTATTGTCACTTCCCTTGGAAACTAGAGGCATGAACCCACTATCGAGCATAAATACCCCCTCTTGGAGTCACTAGCAACTACTTGGCCTAGATAGCTACTAACAACGGAGAGCATGCAAGATCACAAACAACACAAACATGATAGAATCATAAATACAAAACCATTAATCAAACCAACATAATAATCTCAATATCCATCGGATCCCCGCAAACACAACATGCATGATTACAAATAGATTAGATCTTGATCATGAACGGAGCTCACAAGATCTATACATGAAAGCACAAGGAGGAGATACAACCATATAGCTACTACATGGACCCATAGTCCAAGGTGGAACTACTCACGCATCATACCGGACAGAATGCCTCCGGGATGATCTCCCCTCCGGCAGGGTGCCGGGAAGAACTTCAGATCCCTCGATCTAGGGACGATGGTGGAGGCGGCTACAGACGGTTTCGTGGATATTTGACCGAGTGCTTAGGGTTTCTGCATCGGGGGATTCTTATAGGCGAAGGGGGAGGCCGAGGCGGCGGCCAGGGGCCCCACACCCCTCCTAGGCATGGGGCAGGGCCCACCCACGCCTAGGGTGGGTCTGGCTGCCCTGGCCGGCCTCTCCGGCTCCCCTCTGGACTTATTGTTCCCCACGTAAAGTAATTGACTTTAACGTTTGTCCCGTCCAATTCTGAGAATATTTCTTTACTAACTTTTCTAAAACCAAAAACAGCAGAAAACAGGCATCTGGCACTGTTGCAACTTGTTAATAGGTTAGTACCAAAAAACATGTAAAAATCACCTCAAAGTGTAGACAAGTAAAGCAAAGTAGATACTAAACAAGCATGGAGCATCAAAAATTATAGATACGTTTCCGACGTATCACTGGGGTGGCCAAGACGCCGGTGCCAGAGGTCGCCGATAGCGGTGAGAGCGGACGCCGAGGAGCCACCGTTATTGCCAAAGAACGGGTAGAGATCTCTAGAGCTATTGGACCTCATGAGGACCTTCCCGGTAGCTAGATCCTTCAAAGAGAAGCCAAATTCGTCAAATTCAATGGAACATTTGTTATCACGAGCGAAGCGACGACAACTGATGAGGTTTTTCACTATATGGGGAGAGACAAGAACATCGTGGAGGAGGAAGGGGCGGGATGTGAGTTGGGCAGTGCCGGTGGCAGTGACAGGGAGACGAGTACCGTTGCCAACAATGATATGCTAAGATTGAAGCTCTAAAGGGGAATGAGACGTGGTTAAAGTACCTTGGCTACCTGTGACGTGCAAGGAGGCTCCTGAATCCATCACCCAGTCGCCACGAGCGGTGGAGAAGGCAGCGCCGTAGCTGGGGGCACTCTGGTACATGGAGGTGTGATCCCATGACGGCGCCTAGTACGGGGGTACAGGGAGCTGGTACGGTGCCTGGTGCTGGAGCGCGGGGAGCTGGTACGGGGCCTGGTACATAGGTGGTGTCGGCGCGTGCATGACGGGGTATGCCTGGGTCTGCACGCTCGGGTGTGGACCGAGGACGCTAGCGGAGTTGGGTGGGATCCAGGGCACGCGGGGGGAGGGCATCCCCATCGGAGCGAATTACCCGAGCCAGGGCTGCTGAGAGACGCCCCGAACACCAGAGTTGTCGCCGTTCCTGCGGCCGCCCGGTTGGCCGTGCCCGCGACCGGAGCCACCGCCGCCGTCGTGCTGATATTCGCCACTTTGCCCACGCCCTTGGTCGTGCTGATAGCCTGGAATGGGGTTCTTCCCCCTGTAGTTCGGACTCACGCACGACGGCCGTGGCGGGGCGCCGTGCCCACCAGAAGACCCGCGTCCTCCACCGTGGATAGCCAGCGCCTGTGAGTCGGCTGGCTCCGAGGCCGCCGAGACCTCGGCCAGTTGGAGGCGAGAGCAGCACACAGCGAAGGAGGGAAGGGGTTCCTTGGTCTTCAGGATCTCTGCCTGAAGTATTAACTGGTCGCCGTCGCCGTCGAGGAATGCCAGGGCGAGATCTTCGTCGGCGAGGGGCTGGTCGATGGCGGCTAGATCGTCGGCGTAGGCTTGCAGCTTGCTGGCGTAGGTGTTGATGGGGAGATCGCCGCGCTTGCAGCTCCAGAAGGCCTTGTCGAGGAAGAGGTAACGAGAGGACTTGTGGGCAAGGAAGAAATTGTGGAGGCGCGTCCACGTTGAGAGGGCCCGACCATCTGCACCGCAGACGATGCGATGCAGATCGTCACTGACGGTGGCCTCGAACCACAAGCCGAGCTGGATGTCGATGGCAAGACAGGTGTCGTCGGGGTCAGCTGGTGCGGCGCCCTCGGTCACATGATCGAACGCCTTGTACATGGTGAGAAGACGGAGGAAGGTGTTGCGCCATTTGGAGAAATTGGCTCTAGCAGAATTGACCGTATATTTGATGTATTGGTGGATGTTGAGGCCGAGAAGGACGGTAGAGAGAGGGGAGGAGGAGGAGGGTTGAGGGGTAGGCAAAGGCGCCGGGACGGGAGTAGCATCGTGCATGACGGGGAGAGATTCAGAATAGCCATGGAAGTGGATTGGATCGGAGAGAGTAGGGGTGGGTGGGGCACGAGGACGGCTGGTTTGTGGGGGAAGGGGAGTGTGAGGATATGTGTCTAGGTTTGAGGTCTGGTTGTTGCCAGAGTTGGCCATGGCGGCCTGAGCAGAGGAGGATGGGTCCATGAACCGAACGAGCACAAAGCTCTGATACCAAGAAGAATGAAGGCTGAATGCTTGAGTATTATTGATAGTAGAAGTGAGTACATATAGATGCAGTACATCGTGTGAGCTAGAGAGATGCCTAACGGCCAGCCACGCAGGAGCGCATGCAGGGGCATGCGGGGCTGTAGAACCGGTCTACCTAAAGACTAGGAATACAGTTGCAGAGGGAGAACATGTACAACAGTATTCAACGGACAAACCGAAGCCTACATCTCCCTTTTGCTGAAATGGGTTTATAGGAATCCAAGAGTCCCTCTAGTTCCATTACCTATTCGCAAAAATTATGCCTTTTCTCAACAAATTCAATCCATATGAAATTGCTTGCCAGGTAGAAAAGATGTTATAGTTGCAGTTTGCACCTCGAATCAGGCTTTAGCCCAGCTATATTAATATAGCAACCGTTTAAGACCGCTGCTGGGACAGACAACACAATGCCCAAAAAGACAAAACAAAGAAAATGAAAAAATAAGAAAAGAATAGAAAACAAAGCCGACAGCAGTGGCTTGACGAAAACGAGGATAACCCCCAACCGCTGCGTCCTCCAGAGAATTACCACCACGCTCCTAGCGCTCTGAAGCATCACGTACCAAGCAGCACCTCTAAGAAGGAAAGCAACGACAACAACGCTACTGTCTGGACTGGTCCAAGGGTTTCCCCGATACGCTATGGGAGGTGGGGAAGATATACACCTGACGCCCTTCAGTAAGGACGGCGACACCCGCAGGCTTCAGCGTGTCGGTGTCTAGACGACAAGGATTTCTCCTGGCCTCTCAAAAAACCACACTCTTGGACGCTTTGTATTGCTCCACCACGCACGCCACCCACTAGCACACGCCACCACGGTCTTGCAGTCATCCTCGCCGTCTCACCGTGAGGCACGGTGTGAGACTAGTATGGCCGAAAGGGAGGAACTTCGGCGGGATTCGGTGCTACAGTAACACGCGGGAGGGGACTACCTCCACCGTCGGAAGGCGATAGCCGAGCGGATATAGCAGCAGGGGCAAACTAGGCCCTCACTGGCCTAGCCTATCCCAAGTGGGCTCGTGAAGCCCCGCCGCCTCAATCCAGAAAGGGTGTCACTGTCTCCGGCAAACCTATCGTTAGTTCCTATTTCTCCGTCCACCAGTGGATCCACTGCCACCGCAGATCCCCGCCGCCAAGAAGCAACGTCATCGCCACCATGTTCACCCGTACTTGCTAGACCGTCGCCGGTCTGAGACACCCCCCCTGGGTTAATAGCGCCAGACACCACCTTGATGAGCAACGACTCATGCCAAGACGACCGATAACAGGCAGCACAAAGGAGCAGAAGGCCGACGCCCACAACAAACACGGCACCTCCCTGTCACCGGCGAGTCGCGCCCGACAGAACCCGCCATGGTCTGCTTGGTGCAACCAGCACTGGGCCCGCCTAGCCTAGGGCTAGTCCCCGGTCATTCCCGGCCAGGGGAGGTTCACCTGGCCGCCCTCGTGGTAACCCAGGCGTGTGGCGGCCAAGGCCCGTCCCGGATCTAGCTGACCAAGCCCCACCGCCCACCGCTCACTCCGGCTGCTGCGCCGGCCCTTCGGTCATCCCCGATGTGCTCCGCCAACGTGGGAGTCCGCCATCGCCACCAGGACCGAACGGCACCAGAGCGCATCGCCACCGGCCGCCGCCACCACCAGGTAGAGCCGCTGCCGCCCACGTCCCTCGCCGCCCTAGGACCAGGCGTGAACCGCCACTCCGCCACCCGTGTCGCCGCCGCTAGGCCAGAGCCAAGCGCCTCCACCTTGCTCCCCGGTGGGAGAGACAAGCTCTGGCCCGAGGAGGCGTTCCCGCGGCCACCCCACTGTGCGAGAGGACGAAGGGCCTCGCCGCTGCCGACACAGACCGGGCTTCGCCCGGCCGCATCCCCTGGCAGCGGCGAGGGAGGAGGAGGATAGGGGGAGAGGCCTGGCGGCAGATATCTAGGGTACCTCCCGGTCGCTGCGTGGGGGCGAAGCGGGAGGGGAAAGGGGACCGTTCCCGTCTATTCACCTAACGATAAACGTTAAAGGAACCAATTTCGAAATCTCCGTGCCTTAGGGCTCACATGGTTGCCAGGGCCCGCTGGAGGCACAGGGCCGTTCCCAAAAGCCCATGAGATTGGTAACGAAACCGAGACTCCATCCAAAAGAAAAGGAAGTGGCCGCCCGGAAGAAACTAATCTGAAACCCTCAAACCGCCGGCCGCCCCGGCCCCTCCCTTCCCCTCCCCATCAGATCAGATCAGATCAGATCAGATGGTGCAGGTGATTGTCGTGGGTCACCTCGTTTTCACGGTACCCTCCTCCAATGACGATGACGACGACGATGAGCAGTTTCGCGGGATGGAGGAAGGCGTCGACCTACAGCAGCAAGCAGCAGACGCCGCCCAATTGGGGTTTCGGAGGTTCCTCGTCTGGGTAAATAAAGTTTCTCCTTCCTTGCCGCTCCTACAGATCTCGCTATTGGAGGACTACTAAGATGATTACTCTTTCAACAGAACATTAGTTATTTATAAGAGAAACAGTCGGAAATCTCAACTGCATTGTTTTATAAATCATGTCATAATCAGTTTTATTTACTGATCAAAGAACATGGCATGAAGAGTTTTATAGATGGCCAGATCTCCCACAAGTAGTACCGCGCATTCCAAGGGAAGATTTGTTTCATTTTTTAAACGAAAGATTGAAGGTGGACCAATAAAAGTTTATGTACAGTATATTGTTTGGAGCTGTGTCTTTGTTGTCTCAAGTTAATCAAGTGTCGTCAAGATGGGTTTGCTTCAACTTTGAGGACGATCTGAGAAAAGAAATTGCCGAAGCACACCATTATCTGTGAGTATTATGTAGTGCTTACAATTCTGACATGCTTTTGCAGTGTTTAGCGGCCACAGGGAGCATCGTAATGTTGGTTTGGCTTTTCGTGATGCGTTATTTATACAAGGATCCTGAGTTACAAGACCCTTCCACTTGGATATTGTGTCTGCTTTTTTCTCTTGCTCCAACGCTATTTACGCACATGATAACACGGGAAGACGAGGCAACCTACACATAGAGCATATCAGAACTTCAAAGGGAGGCATATCACCTAGAAATTGATATGTGATGAGACAAAGATCAGATGATGCTAGCTGTGTACTCAATTCGACATTCAGTTCTGAATTATCTTCCTGCATGATAGTTATCTTTTTCTTCAAAGCCTCGGTATGGGCATCTTGTGGAGAGATTCTATTCAATATGAACTTTTGGGCTATTGGACTGATCTCGGTTAATTTAGCTTCCATCATGAACTTGAGTGCCTTTGCTTCGTAGACTGCAGCAGCATTCACGGAAAAAGTTTTTGTGTCACCCACAAGCACAGCAGACTGAAAACTCTTTTGACATAAGCTCATGTGCAGTAGAATCTGCAGAACCTGGATCAAGAAAAAAAAGGTAGCAGATGAGCCAACATAAGCTCATTATAATCTCCCTACAGTTATCTTTATTTATTGAGTTGAAACAAGTACTGCCAACTAAACTGAGAATGTACTGCACAAGTTTTGTCAGCCAATCAACAAATTCCATATACTACCAATTCTACATTGCCGTTGAGATGAAAAATACAAAAACGATTGATCCAGTCAAAAGTGCACAGATATGAACCAGCACTAAACACTCACAGTATCGAATGAATGCATCCAATGCCAACATGTATCGCACTACTATAATCCCATCTCAAAACATGAATCAACAGGACCCAACCTGTCATGTATCACCTTGACACACCGTATGCACTAAGCTCTAGTAGAAGTATGATACATGACAAGTATGTGCACTAAGCTCTAGTAGAAGTATGTACATGACTGTATGCAGGTCCTAAAAATTTAAAATTGTGTACCGAGGTCCTAATTCTTAGTTAGTTGTGCACTGCAGGTCCTAATTCTCAGTTAGTTGTGCACTGCAGGTCCTAATTCTTTGCTATAGCCCCGGCTACAGTGCACATGGATCTGAAAGTTAGGACCTGCGCTGCACAAGATGAAACTTTTAGGACCTGCATATAGTTTTATCCAAACTTTTAGGACCTCCTGACGAGGCTGGACCAGGTATACCAATGTTGTGTACCCGTGGGGTATAACCATATCACCTCTAGTGCATTTTACTCTACATTTATCTTCTTGAAAACTTTGTTGTTGTTCCCAAAGAATTATCACTTGTCCTTTTTACAACAACACTGCATCGAAAGTAAGGCACAAAGTAGTTATCACTATTTCGTACAAATTTAGAATAAATAAGCATATAAGAAAGAAGAAAGAGTTTGATTTATACCCAAATCCAGTGGATTAGAAAGATTAATCCAGCGCCAGCCAGAAGACAATAGAACATACTCAGAATTGATTGCAAGCGTCGATACCTATAACAAAATGTTTGAAAACATCATGGAAAAGATACTTATACCTATAAACCATATTAAAAACAAGATAACAAAAATAGAGTAAAAACGATTGAGGAGCTCCGCCGCCACATATTAGTACGGCGATGCCGGATCTGTAGCTTGGGGTGCGGGATTTGGTCGCTGGCGGTGGATTGCGGCGGAAGAAGGGAGGAGGCGAGGTGGAAAGTGATGGGTGGTGGCTTGTATACATCCCACAACCTGTAGATGGCCGTGTG
Organism: Avena sativa; assembly: GCA_916181665.1. Lineage (NCBI taxonomy): Eukaryota > Viridiplantae > Streptophyta > Magnoliopsida > Poales > Poaceae > Avena > Avena sativa. Next base: position 332,094,783 of record OV702296.1, read on the forward strand.
AGCGGATTTGTGGTGATCCATAAAAAATTCACGGGTGTCCATTCGGGACATAAAATGCGTCCAAAACTGTAAACCTGCAAAAAAATTAAAGATTGGGGCCTAGTTTGGCAACAAAAAAATTCTAAAACTAAAGTATATCAATATCATAGTATTTTTGCCTAGCAAAATAATACTTTAGCTTTTCTCTTTTCTCGGTTTTAGAAAAAAAAGAGGGCCTAGGCTCCATTTGGCATCAAAGTATTTTTAAAGTATTGAGGAAATACTTTGGTTTCTAAAAAAATGAAGTATTAAATACTTCGAGATGTTTGGATTAACCAAATAATATGGTTTCAAAACTGAAGTATTGTCCAAAACTATGGTTTTTTTTAAGTATTTGAGAAAGAAGTCAGACCCTCTTTTTTCTAAAACTTAGAAAAGATAAAAACTGAAGTATTGCTTTGCTAGGCACTAGAATATTATGGTATTGATGTACTTCAGTTTTAGAAAAACTTTGTTGCCAAACTAGGCCCTAACCTCTTTCTCAAATACTTCAAAAAAATCATAGTTTTGGAGGATACTTTAGTTTTAAATCCATATTATTTGTTGGATCCAAACACCTCAAAGTATTTAATACTTTGGTTCTTTCAGAAACCAAAGTATTCTCTTAATACTTTAATACCAAACAGGCCTGGGTATTTTAAGAAGGCTCTACTAGCTTCAGTGGGCCTCTCCTGTGATACACGCTGACATGATTATACCCTACGGGTACACGATATTAGTATACCTAGTCCGGTTCAAGGAAGGCCCACAAGAACATATGCGGCCTGTAGAGACTTTCGGGTGGCCCAAGTCCATGACGCCTCCAGATCCTTGGAGAGCAAGACTAGAGTAGATAGAATTTCAAAGGGGCAAACCCTAATCTATAATCGACTCGACCTATGCCCGGGACCTGCATATCTATATAAAGGCTAGGAGGGCACGGCGAGGAGGGATGACCTCAACTCACCACATACGTACCTCACGCTAGATTGCATCTGCGCACCCATGTAATCTTCGGTTCCGCCGTAATCAAGAGCAGACAAGCAGGAGTAGGGTTTTCCCTCCGGGGGCCTGAACCTAGGTAAACTTCGTGTCCCCATGTTGCTTGTTTTCTAACCGTTCCGCGATCTCCAGCATCCCCATCTTCTCCAAAACCCAAGTCCATAACAATCGGCATTGATGAGATTGAACCTCGTCAATTGGTGCCATCTGTGCGAACTGGGGGCGCTGATTGTGCGATCGTGAAGGTCCCAACCAAAGCGATCTACGACTCCTTGGCGACAGAGATCCACCTCCTCTTCGGCGCTTTCGACTTCACCGCCCACTCGCCAGCCACCATGAGGGATTTCGAGCCCATAGGCGACGGACTCGAAATTCTGTTCGGGAGCTTCTGCTTCCAGGTGGGGCAAACCGGCACTCTCCGCCTCCCAGAGCGGGTGCCACTGCCATCCATCAGGCCCTCTTTGTGGGCCCCGCGCCCCAGCGTGTTACGCACGTCGGCTCTGACAGACGAGTCATGCGATAGCAGCAGCTGCAACTCAGATCTGTGCGGCCCTCCATCAGACGAAGGAACTTACGGTTCTGAATCTGTAAGCTGCGGCAGCAGCGATCCAATCCGCGAGCGCTATCAGTGCGTCGTGGTCATCCAAAGCGAGGTGGAACAACCACCAGGTTCGGCTGCCCACGTACCGCCACCCAATCCACCGCCCAACCCGCAGGCTGGAAATGGAGGAAACGGGGGCAGCCGCCCCTCCAGCCGAACGAAGGCGACGCTAACACCTACCAGAAGATCAACCTCAACGAGGACGGATGACGCCAGGCACGAGAAGCCGTGGCAGGCAATAGGATCTTACCTGTGAATGCTTCACGGGATCTGCTGATGGCATACCACATGCTCCTCATCGGCGAGTATAACCAATAGGTGAAGATGTAGGAGGACCTCGACAAACGCAAACAGGCGGCCTCGGAGTCCAGCGCGCGGCGAGCTGCGCTCTCCACCGCTGGTGGCTCCAGCTCGCATGGCAACCATGCCAACAAGCATCGCTCTCGCACAGAGCACATGGATCCCGCCGCACGTCGCGAGGTCACCAGAACCCTCAACGCGTCCTTCATGGAGATGGACGTCAACGACAACGTCATACTGAAGACGCCACAGGCTGCGATCATGGCAGCCACCACGTACCTCGCGTCCCATCCACCACCGGTGGGGGACCCGAAGAGCGCTATGCACAAGTCCGCGCTAGCCGGACTCGGACTTGTCGGAGCTGCGCTCCACGATGAAGCTCCTGTGGAGCCAAAAAAGAAAGCTGCGGTCCGGTTCAACCACAGCCCCACACCTTCATCCGACGATCTACCTCGACGTCGCAAGAGCCCAAGACGTCGCAGCAGCGACTACGACGCTCGAAGCGATCTCGCCCAGCGCAAGGTCGACAAGGCGCGCACCAAGCGCGCGTGCTCAACCGAGTCTGGGGAAGACGACGACAGAGAGCTGTGCGGAGCCCGATGCTTCAGTAGATCTGTTCGGTGCACACGGATGCCGAAAAATTTCAAGCTCCCTTCGGAGACTTCGAAGTTCGACGAGACACAGGACCCAAAAGCTTGGCTCAGCGACCACCTGTCATCTGTCAAGATGCACGGTGGTAACAGGAACACCGCCCTTCAATGCCTTCAGCTGTAGCTGACGGGCGCAACTCGAATCTAGCTCAGCAGCCTGTCCTCAGGCTCCATCCGAAGCTGGGAGGAGCTGGCATACAGTTTCATCCGAAACTTCAAGGGCACCAGCAAGAGGCCAGCCTCGATCGAGGAACTACGGGCCTGCACCCAACGAACGGGCGAATCCATTCGCTCGTACATACTACGGTGGTCCAACATCAAGAACTATGCTCGCACATCTCCGAGGAGAGGACGATCGACGCCTTCAAGGATGGTGTCAAACATCCAGACTTCAAGCAGGAACTTGGGCGCATCAAACCTAAGATGCTGGACCACCTCATGGATATCGCCAACAGGTGGGCAAATGGCGAAGACTCCCTCCACCGAACACATTCGGATGACGAGGATGACTACGGCCGCAGGCGCGAATGCCGTAGCAAGCGAAGGTCGCGCGTCTACGACGACCGTGATGGACTCGACATGGTTGCGGCTGGCTACGCCGACCGTCGCAAAGACAACAACCGTAGCAGCGGAGGATACCGCGGAGGCAACTTCCGCGACGGAGGACGCCCCACACAGATGTGGCAACATCGCAACCGCGACGACGAACCCTCAGCATACGACAAATTGTCGGCCCCTTGCACCATCCACTTCTACATCGACAAGCGGGATAGTAAAAAGAAGGCCAGCCACATACTGAAGGATTGCTGCGAGTTCCAGAAACTTAGTGAAGGCCTCACCCAGATGCGACGCTGATACGTAAGAAACATTCTCAGAATTGGACGGGACAAAAGCCAAAGTCAATATCTTTCCGTGGGGAACAAGAAGTCCAGAGGGGAGACGGAGAGGCGTGCCAAGGCACCTAGACCCTCCCCCCCCCTAGGCATGGGTGGGCGCTGCCCCGCGCCTAGGCAGGGTGTGGGGCCCCTGTCCACTGCCTCGGCCTTCCCCTTCGCCTATAAGAAGCCCCCGATGCAGAAACCCTAAGCACCCGATCAAATCTCCACAAAACCGTCTGTATCCGCTGCCACCATCGTCCCTAGAACGGGGGGATCTGAAGTTCTTCCCGGCACCCTACCAGAGGGGAGATCATCCCGAAGGCCTTCTCTCCGGTATGATGCGTGATTAGTTCCACCTTGGACCATGGGTCCATGTAGTAGCTAGATGGTTGTATCTCCTCCTTTGTGCTTTCATGTATAGATCTTGTGAGCTCCGTTCATGATCAAGATCTAATCTATTTGTAATCATGCATGTTGTGTTTGCGGGGATCCGATGGATATTGAGATTATTATGTTGGTTTGATTAATGGTTTTGTCTTTATGATTCTATCATGTCTTTGTTGTTTGTGATCTTGCATGCTCTCCGTTGTTAGTAGCTATCTTGGTCAAGTAGTTGCTAGTGACTCCAAGAGGGGGTATTTATCCTCGATAGTGGGTTTATGCCTCTAGTTCCAAGGGAAGTGACAGAAATCTCTTCGCTTGTAGATGTGTTGTTGCCACTAGATAGAAAACAACAGTCTCTTGTTCATGGAACATGTGGACTGTTTACCTTACACACTTTGCTTAAATCAGTTGTCTGTTGCTTGCAACTTAATACTGGAGGGGGTTCGGATGATAACCTGAAGGTAGACTTCTAGTCATAGATGCAGTTGGATGGCGGTCTATGTATCTTGTTGTATTGCCCAATCGAATCTCATAGGATCTTTCTAACTAGTAATTGCATTGTTATGCCTTGCTCAGTTCCTGTCAATTGCCCTGCTGTAATTTGTTTACCCTTCATGCCATGTTGTTTATCTAAGGAGAGCACCTCTAGTGAACTATGGACCCTGGTCCAATCTTTACCATTGATATATCTTCCATTGTTACTTGTTTACTTGCTGCAAACCATTACCTTCCACACCATATGTTTAATCCTTTGTTACAGCAAACCAGTGAGCTTGACAACCTCACTAATTCGTTGGGGCAAAGTCTTGAGTTTGTGTTGTGCAGGTCTCCACGTTGCTTGCAACACCTATGTGAAGTTTCCTTCCTCCTTCTTGTTCGATAACCTCGGTCTCTATTGAGGGAAGACTTGCTGTTGTGCTCATCACACCTTGCTCTTGGGGTTTCCAATGAAGTGCTCCACGTCAAGCACCATCAGACGCCAGATCGTGAACCCTGGGTTCGGACCCGCACCTGCACCAGGCGATATCTCCCATGGAGCTCCTCCACCACCACCCATGGGACCTTCGAATCCAGCAATCGCGCCTGCACCAAACAATGGTGCAGGAGGATACCCACAACCAAAAGGAGCCCTGATGATCCAGAAGGGGCGCCCAACAAACAGGGTGCAAAATAAGATCACCCGCCAAGTTAGCCTGGCCGTGACTGCTCCACCTGCCATCCCTGAGTACCTCAGTGGCTCGGAGTCTTGCATCACATTCGACCGTTCGGATCACCCCCGACAGATCCCTCTCCCAGGTCATGCTGCCCTAGTGCTCGAGGCGCAGATCGCAGGATTCGAGATGAGTCGCGTCTTCATGGACGGTGGCAGCGGCATCAACCCGATGTTCGCCAGCACCCTAGCAGCGATGCGGATCCCGCTGTGCAGCCCAGGACAATCAGATACAACGTTCCACGACATAGTCCCAGGGAAGGGCATATACCCCCTGGGAAAGATATGGCTCGACGTCATCTTTGGCAAGCCCGAAAACTTCAGGTGCGAGCGGCTGGAGTTCGAAGTGGTGGACTGGCCATCATAGTACCATGCCATCCTCGGGCGCATAGCGTTCGCAAGATTCCTGTCAGTACCGCACTACGCATACCTACTGCTCAAGATGCCAGGGCCTAGGGGCGTCATCATGGTCTAGGGCAGCTTCACCCGATCTGACCACTGCGACAGAGACTTCAACAGAATCTCCCAGTCGTTCGGTATGCAAGAGGAGCTCACAAGGCTCCGAGAGGTGACAGACAACGGGGCACCCCCAGTCTCCAGGCAAAACGCACCTGACATGTCGTTCGACTCCACAGTCAACACGAAAAAGGTGCAGGTCCACCCAACGGACGCCTCCAAGACAGCACTGATCGCCAACGACCTCAGCCCCGCATCGGAAAGCGCGCTCGTCGAATTCCTCCGTGAGCGCTGGGAAATCTTCGCCTGGTGTCCTGCGGACATGCCAGGAGTTCCTAGATAATTCGTTGAGCACACATTCAATGTGTTTCCGGACGCCAAGCCCGTCAAACATTCCATCCGACGATTGTCCGAACCACGAGCCGAAGCCGTCGGAGTCGAAATCAACAGACTGCTCAATGCCGACTTCATCCGGGAGATCAAGGAGAGCGAGTGGCTAGCCAACACTATGTTGGTCCCTAAAAAGGATATGGACATCATACGGATGTGCGTGGACTTCACGTCGCTCAACAAACATTGTCCCAATGACCACTTCCCTCTATCGCGGATCGATCAGATCATCGATTCAACTGCAGGTTGCGAGAAACTCTCCTTCCTTGATGCCTACTCAGGCTACAACCAGATTCGACTGAAGGTCGAAGACCAGGAGAAAACGGCGTTCATCTTCGGAGTATTCTGCTACAACACCATGCCCTTCGGGATGAAGAACGCAGGTGCCACGTATCAGAGGTGCATGCAGGCATGCCTGAAAAGCCAGATCGGTCGCAACATCCAGGTCTATGTCGATGACATAGTCATCAAGACCAGGGAGGCCAAGACACTGATCGACGATCTTCGCGAGATGTTCAATAACCTTGATCACCACAAGATCAAGTCGAATCTAGAAAAGTGCGCCTTCGGCATCCCATCTGGCCAATTACTTCGCTACTTCATCTCCCAGAGAGGGATCGAGGCGAACCCAAAGAAAATCCGGGCCATACTGACCATGGAGAGGCCGAAGAACCTCAAAGGTGTCCAGTAGCTAGTTGGGCGCATCGCAGCGCTGAGCAGATTCATCAGCCGCATGGGTGATAAGGCCCTGCCTTTCTACCAGCTGCTACGCAAAGCAGACAAATTCAATTCGACAACCGAAGCAGGCGACGCATTCGAAGATCTGAAGCGACTGCTCTCCACCTCACCAGTACTAGTCATGCCAAAGGAACGCGAGCCTCTACTGATATACATCGCAGCCATGCACCAGGTGGTAAGCACCATACTCGTGGTCGAACGACCCGAAGAAGGCAAGACCCATGGGTCCAACACCCAATATACTACCTCAGCGAGGTACGGACCCCAACAAAGCAGAGGTACCCTCACTACCAAAAGCTTGCCTACGGCGTATTCATGACGGCTCGTCGGCTGAGCCACTACTTCCAGGAGCACCAGATAATGGTTGTTAACGAAGCACCATTGTCCAATATCCTGAACAATCCTGAAGCCACGGTTCGCGTAGCCCTGTGGAGCATCGAGTTATCCCCTCTAGACATAGTCTACGAACGGTGCAAGGCGATCAAATCTCAGGTCGTCCCTGACTTCCTAGTTCACTGGATGGAGCTCCAGCTGCCAGACACCCTGGACAAGACGCATTCATTGACAATGCACTTCGACGGCTCCAAGCGCGAGGCTGGAGCAGGAGTTGGCATCATACTGACGTCCCCGCAAGGTGACAAGATGAAATACGTCCTTCGGATGAAATTTCGCGCCTCCAACAACGAGACCGAATACGAGGCCCTCATCCACGGCATGAGGATGGCCAAGATCTGTGGCGCAACGCGCCTAGTCATCTATGGTGACTCGAACCTCGTCGTCTAGCAGACGATGAACGAGTGCGACGCCCACGCCGCCAACATGATCACGTACCGGGCACTCTACAACTCAGTCGAAGGAGACTTTGACGGCTGCGAGCTTCGCCATGTTGGAAGGGAAAGCAACGAGGAGGCCGATAAACTCGCCAACATCGGCTCCACTTGCGCACGGGTGCCACCGGGCGTGTCCCTCGAATAAATCTGTGTACCCTCTATCAAAAGAAAATTCCCTAAGGGATCACCCGAAGAAGCAGAGCACTCGGGTACTGCACTACCCGAAGGACAGGAAGGACTCAAAAAGCTCGACACCGAGGTCGAATTGGTCAGCCTGATGCAGGTCATGGCAATCAAAGAAACATGGACACAGTCGTACCTTCGGTACCTGATAAACAGAGAACTGCTTCATGACCCGACGGACGCCCAGCGCATATCTCGTCGGTCCAAGGCCTTCACCATAATTAATGGCGAGTTGTACAAGCGCAGTATTTCGGGTGTACTCCAAAGGTGCGTCACCATCGGTGATGGCAAAACCATCCTCCAAGACATCCACGAGGGCATCTGCGGTCATCATGCAGGCAACCGCTCCCTCGTCACCAAAGCTTTACGAGCTGGATTCTACTGGCCAACGGCCATGAATGATGCCAAGGACATCATCCAAAGGTGCAACGGCTGCCAAAGGTTTGCGGACAAACCACACGCACCAGGGTCGGAGCTCAGGTCCATACCCTTGGCCTGGCTCTTTGCCCAATGGGGCCTCGACATGATTGGCAATCTGCCCAAATCTTCGAAAGGAGGCCATGTCTACCTCCTGGTCGCAGTCGACAAGTTCACCAAGTGGATCGAGGCCATGCCTGTCACCAACCAAAAGGGCAAAATGGACGTCAAGTTCTTCGAGTCCATAGTATACAGGTTCGGCGTGCCACACATCATCATCACGGATAATGGCTCGAACTTCATCTCCAAAGAATTCTAGGACTTCTGCGAAGGCCTTGGCATCAATATATCATACGCCTCCATGGCGCACCCGTAGACCAACGGGCAGGTCGAAAAGGCCAACGGCCTTGTAGGCGGTGGCATCAAGAAACGCCTGATCAGCCCACTTGAACGACTTGCGGGAGCCTGGGTAGAAGACTACCATCCATCCTCTAGAGCTTGCGTACAACACCAAACAGCTCAACTGGCTACACGCCATTCTTCATGGTGCACGGAGCCGAAGCCGTGCTACCCGCAGAAGTACACCATAAGGCCCCACGGGTCGTCTCTTATAGCAAAGTTGAATCATCGGCCGCACTCGAAGACGCCGTCGACACACTCGACGAGGCACGCGACATTGATGCAGCCCGCTCAACGGTCTACCAACAGAGCCTCCGCAATTACCACAGCCGCCGGCTGCGCCCAAGGTCCTTCGTCGAAGGAGACCTTGTCCTACGACTCAAGCAAGAGCGGCCGAAAAAGCTCGATTCACCGTGGGAAGGACCCTACATCGTCACCGAAGTCATCCCAGCTGGCGCCTACCGCCTCAAGGACGTCAAGTCAGGAGTTGCATACTCAACCCATGGAACGTCGCACAACTGCGACGTTTCTACCCCAAGCTATCTCTTTATTTGCAATAAGGCTACTCAGCCAAGGCTACTCAGCCGAATAATGTACCTCCTAAAGGGAATATGCCCTGAGAGGCAATAATAAAGAGTTTATTATGTGTATTCCAAGTATATGATAGATGTTTATTTTGCATGCTATAATTGTATTAATACGGAAACATTAATACATGTGTGTTTAATAAATAAACAGAAATTTCCTAGTTATGCCTCTCTCATAAACTAGCTCGTTGATTAACAAGGTGATCACAGTTTCCTGATCATAGACATTGGATGTTGTTAATAACGAGATCACAACATTAGCGTAATGATGTGATGAACATTCATCCGAAGTATAGCATTACGATCAAAGTCATTGAGTTTATATTTCTATAACAACTTACGAAGTGATCTTAATCCTTAGACCATGAGATCATGTCAATCACTAACACCGGAAGAGTTTCTTGATGACATCAAACGTCACACCATAACTGGGTGATTATAAAGATGACTTCAGAACTACTAAAGTGTTATGTTGAGGCTCATGGATCAATAGTGGAATTTGTTCATCCCGATGACGGATAGATATACTCTGGGCCCTCTCGGTGATATCACATTGGTTATCTTGCAAGAAAGTGATTTGATCACTAGAATATTATATCACGGGAACGAGAAAAGAGTGCATGTCAGTAACGAGATCAAACTAGGTATGGAGATACCGATGATCGAATCTCGGACATGTAATATATCGTGAAACAAAGGGATTAAGATACTAGCATAAAAGGTTCCGACGATCATAGGAAAGTCATCATTGAATGTGTGGGAGTCAGTATGGATCTCCCGGTCCCGCTTCTGATTATTGATCGGAGAAGGGTCTCGATCATGTCCGCATTATTCGTGAACCGTAGGGTGGCACACTTAAGGGACACTGACATCGAATTGGAGCAAAAGTTTCATGCCAGAAAGAATAACAAGCGGAGGAATTTATTTCACTAGATACCGAAACAGGTTTTCGGGTGAAATTGCAGAAAGTGTTTTTGCATGTGAAATGAAATACTAGCAAGGCGTTATATGTGAATGTTTGTCATTAAAGTATTTGACAAAATTCTGAATAAATTAAAGGAGTTTTATTTAATGAGAGTTTGCATTAAATTTGGTTGAAATTTAATAGCAATTTTGAGTGGGATTTTGAGTGGAGGGAATTGAAGAGATTTTTGTGACTGGAGTGTCCACCCACATGAATGAAGGAGGGGAGGGGGAAGCCCCCATGGCCGTCCGCCACCCCCTTGGGTGCCCCCCTCCTCCTATAAAAGGCACCCCTCTCCTCTCTCTCACTCACACCTCCTCGTGAAGGATCTCTCTCCCCCTCTAGAATTTATCCCCCATGGTCTCGGACTAGCGAGATACATGTTCCTGGTGGCTATTCGGAAAGAAAGTGTTGTGCTTCCGCTGCATCGCTGGAGCGAGGAGGCGGAGGTTGCTCGGTGTCTTGTACGTGTGTGCGAGCACGGATGCGCTGCTGTTTTGCGGCGCTAGGACTTCCTCTCGATCTTGCGATCAGCAAGAGATCGTCTACATCAACCACGAGTTTAACTCATTAAGCTTTGTCGGTCTTCAAGGGTATGTTCTCTACGGATATACATCTGCCCGTTGTTTGTATCTAGTAGATAGATCTTGGTACATAGTTCCCATCGTAGGAAAATTTTTGTTTTCTATGCTGCGAACCCTACACCTCCTCGTTATGATATGAATAAAAGCTAAGTCCCTAGTCCGAAAATTCCTTTTACCTCGCATTAGTTTTGCCATAACACGCTCGGGGACTACGCCTCACCTCACGACTTTGTTGACTGAAAATATCGCATGCAACCTGAGTAGCTGACCACGTCAGGCTAACGAAAAGGACATGCACACAACAAGAGAACTACGTGCTAACACAAACAAACTTTACAAAATAGGGCACACAAGCCCACTCGAATATATACAAGTTTTACATCTATATTTTTTACAGGGTCTACCTATTCTGAGGAATCACGCACGCCCGATGCTCAAAGAGATCCACGATCTCCTCGGCATACTGCCTAACAGCTGCATAGTACGGGCGCATGTCCCAGAGGCTACCGTCTGGTCGAAGAGGCGTCCCAGTCGCCACAGCCGCGAGGTCGACATCAGGGCGATGCAGCCGAACAAGTGGAAGGGCAGCTTTCACCCCTACAACTAGCTGGTGCCGCACCAACTCCCTCGCATGACCTACATCCCGAAATCTCGACAACAACCCCCAAAGATTGGAAGGCACCTCATCTAGGGGGAACATGACGACCAGAATCGACCCCAGGGAAGTCTTCACGTGCTTCAGCACCCGTGACACCTGGTCCGCGCGATCCTGTACCGTCGCAAGGACGGTGGCCCGGTCATGGTCCATCCAGAAGAAGTCGCCAGCCTCCAAGTCCTGTTGGGTCAAACAATTGATCTGAACCGCAACGTGCTCCTTCTCCTCCCTCAGAACAAGGTTGACACCTGCAGAAAAAAAACAAAATGAGGTGACACGCAAGCAAGGCGCATCCGAAAACGAGCAGCAGCTCAAGAAAACTCACATTGCAATTGCTCGCTCAACTGCCGCAGTTACCCCATCAGATACTCCTCCCTGGCGATAGCTCGCTCAGCCTTCGACTTCCACACATCCGCGTGTCCTCGAAGGCCAAGGATCTCCTTCTCCAGGCTGCGGACCCAGTCACGAAGAAAAACAAGCTGCGACGCATCATCCAAAGATGGGCATGGCTGAGGGACAATCGAAGTATCCACGGGAAACTCACCCGCAAGGTCCCTAAAGAAAATCAAGTAAGGGTATGAACATCACACACATCTTTAGTGACAGCTCGAAAATATAATTTATATACATAAAAAGCCACTATGTGGCACAAGGAGACATTGTTCATCAACAAAAGATTACAACAAGAGAAAGAGGATAAACTATCCTAAACTACAACACCAGAGCCTAGGCATCAGCATCCGGAGTGACTTTGAAGCCAGAGTGCCTGCTCTTGGCCTCCCCTTGCTGCTTCGCAGCATAGTCCGCCAACAGGTCAATGAGCTTCGGCCCATAGCGCTTACAGCGGGAGGAAAAAAGAGCAAAGGCTACCTCTGAGCCGTCTGGCGCCATTGGCATCTGGGAGGTGACGTGCAGAAGATCCAACTCCGCTTCAGACGCCATAGCCATGGCCAGCCCCATGGAGGCACCGATGCTTTTTTGCTTGCGCTTGTAGGCCGCGGGAGCATCCTCCGACAACGCATCCGCCAGAGCGTCGACATCCTCAAGAGAAGCGCCCTTGGGAACGATCTCCTTGTAGAAGCACCGGAGCACCCCCTTGACTTTTGCCAGAGAATTAGCAGTGGTACCGCAGCTATCTTCGACCACTGCGATAGCATCATCTAGGGCACTCCCATGCTCCAGTGCACCATGATCAAACGCGATGCCTGAAGCATCTGAGGAAAAGAAGAAAAAAAGCAGATAGAGAATGCGACAAGGAGCAACCGAAAATTCAAAGATCAAATCCAGCACAAGATACTCACCGAAGAAAGCCTTGGCTGCAACCATCAGCTTCTCAGCTACCTCCTTCTTGCGCGTAGCCGCAACAGTTGCGAGCTGCTCCTCGCGATCCGAAGCCTCCCGCTGTAGGCGCTCCTTGGCCTCAGCAGCATCAGCCAACTCCTTTTGCAGGCGCTCATTCGCCTCCACAGCATCAGCAGCCTACTTCTCCGCTCGACCGAGGCTCTTTTTGAGAGCGTCCAGCCGGCGAAGGGCCGCATTATTTTCATCTGCAAAGCACCAAGAGCACACATGAGCAACACAAGCATTATCTGAGCAACAGACGAAACGAACAAGAGTAGGCAAAACACATAACTCGAAGTTGCTGCATGCTGGACTCCAGTGCCATATGTTGCTGGATGAGAAGGTTGGCGCTATGCACAAAGGGATGCAAGAATAAACGGAGGCAAATAATCAAAAAAGCATCACAAAAAGGTCTCGGGGGTTGCGCCCCAAAAAAGAGCTTAACATTCAACAAAGCGACCCGAAAAGGGCTCGGGGGCTTCCCCCAGGTCAATAAAGGAGAATAACTTACGTGCTCAGAAGGAGACTCCGAAGGTCCAGGTGCAATCTTCTGAGTAACGACTACTCGAGCCTCCTGTGGAGAGGGGTTCGGAGCATCGCCCCCAAAGTTGGCCACCGTTTGAGAGGGAGGGGTCGTCCGCTTCGACTCCCCTACGTCCTCCTGAACGCCCTCACTAAGAGAGCCCTCCGAGGAGTGGCTACAAGGAAAGTATTGATCAAGACAAGAGGAAAAAATGCATACGCAAATTACAGAAGAAAATGAATCCGAAATCACTTACAAGTCAATGTCACTCAAATTGAAGACGGGCGGCGCCTTCTCCTTCTTCTTCTTCGCTGGCGGCTGCGGCGCCACTGTCTGCAGAGGCACAACCGGGAATGGTGTGAAAGAAGCACTATCATCCTCGATGTGGCACTCAAGGAAGGATGGGACCCTAGGCGTTGGCAGAGTCGAGGCATCCGAAGACTCGCTCGAACTATGTGCCTGCTTTCGGGTCCGCCCTCGCTCGGCTCGGGGGCTTCCTGAGTTGGCGACTGCACCGGCCGAAGCTTAGACTCGGAGTCCATAGCTTCGTTTTCCGGCGCAACCGGAAACTTTTCGGGTAGCGGGGGCACCATGTCGGCCACCTTGAGCTCCTGCACACCACAGACATCAAAGAATTGCAATTAGTACCAATAGTCAAAAGCAAAAGCACTCGAAAAAAGGTGCAAAATGCATGTCGCAAATCTACACCTGCGAAACTGGTTTCGTGGCACTAAAGGGGGCGTCAACGACTTCCCCGGAAGGTCCTCCTCGGACTTGTACTTTAGCAGTGGCCGAAGAACTCTGTTGAGGTCGCCTCGGGACAACTCCTGGGCTGAGACCCTCGTCAGGTCGTTGCGGCCAGTGTAAAGGAACATCGAATGCGCCCTCGCTTGGAGCGGCTGCACCCGACGTTTGAGGAAGGTGCGGATGATATCCACACCATTGACCTCCTTCCCAGGCTCCATCTGGAGCGCATCCACCTAACGGTAGAGCTCCTCCACCTCTGCTACTTCGCCCTCCAGGATATGGTTCTTCCAGGACCTCTTCGGGACGATTTCCTGGGAGGCGTCGAAGGGGGCGAGGCCAAAATCTTGCCCGTCCACTGTGGAGTCGCGGATGTAAAACCACTTCTTCCGCCAGTTTTGGACGGACTCGCACATAGAAAAGGAAAAGAAGAGAACAGTAGATCAGAGGGAAATGATGCAACCGCCGAGTGGATAGACTCCACCGGTGCCGGACTGCCTCTTCACGGAATAGAGAGCCAGCACTCGCAAAAAGTGATGAAACGGGCGATGTGGAGAAGAGAATTGGGCAAAAGATGGTGAAGCTGGATATCATAGAAGAAAAGAAGTCCACAAAGAAAATCATGGACAGGGAGCGAGAGGCCGCGAAGAACAAAAGCGACAAACATCACCTGAAACCCTACGGGTGGACGGGTAATTACCTCGTCGCCTGGAAGCATCATCGCCTCCTTGTCCTGCGGGATCAATCCTGCATCACGCAGCTTGCGCAGGTCAGCCGCGCGCACCTCCGTGCGCCTCCAGTTACCATCGGTGATGCGCGAAGCACCGGCAACCTTTTGGCCGCCGCCGGCGGCGCTCGAACCCGCTTCGACGGACGTCTTCTTCGACTTCACCATCGTGGAGCATCTATGACGGCGGTGTGCGTGCAAAAATGAAGAGGGAAGGATCGAAGAATTTCCAGTACGCGCGAAGCAGTGTTCGCGAAAATGGAGGAAGTGGTGAAAGCAAATGGCAAGGGGTGAAAACAAATCACTATTTTCCCCACGGTTATAAGGATGATGACGATGAGCATGAACCGTTCATCCAGAAGCCCTAATGCTAGGAACAGATCCAACCATCCACGTGTGAACACAGTACCGAACCGTCGCCTGCACGCCATCCACTATGCACGGAAACCGAGGAGACGCCGTAATTCTCGCCATGTCGCACATGACTATTCAACTCCAAGTCAGGAAGTGGCACCCGTGTTAGTCCTATAACGTCACCTCTGGCGCCGCGGACGGTTGAGGTCACCGATCGTCAGCAATGACGTCATCAAAAAGCACGCTAGCAACGACTAGAAATCTTCGGATAAAAATCAACTACTTCTTCGCATCTACGATTTAAACAATTACTCGGGGCTACTCCTATCAGGAGCGCTGGCCGCGCACCCGAAAGAAGATTGAAGAACAAAAGCTCTCGAACTTCGAGTCCTACGTCGAGTCTACGACTCCAATAAGGACTCGGGGGCTACTCCCATAGGGACGACTGATCAAGCATCCGAAAAATTGTGTCCTACGAACCTGAAGCTTAACTAACTGAACTAAAAGTCTCTGCTCGAGTCTACGACTCGAACAGACACTCGGGGGCTACTCCCATAGAGAGTGTTGGTCGTGCACCCTATGAATTCTTCGACTGCGATCCTTCTGAAGGGTTTCGCTGCATAGTAAATCAAAATTTTCTACGGATGCGAACAGGAAAGCCAAGATATAATCTAGGAGATGCAAACAACGAGAGGGGGTAGATGAGATATTTATACCCTTGAAGATTCGCACAGCGGAACGTTCAACAGAACGTGGTTGATGTAGTCGTACTAGCCTTCTCCTCGCGATCTGATCCGATCCAACACCGCAAGTGGCGATGCCTCCGAGAGATGCACACGTACGGCACCTCGACGTCTCCTCCTTCCTCGGTCCAGCAAGTGGGGTGGAGAGATAGATTGGATCTACAACACGACGGCGTGTTGCAAAGGTGGAGAGTTTCTGTGGCAGGGCTTCGCCTACGCGCATTTGGGAGAGAGAGAGAGAGGAGGGCAGCAGGTAGGCGGCTAGGGTTGGAGGAGGTGTGGGGGGAGGGTGCCCCCCTGCCCTCTTTATATAGAGGGCTGGCCGGCTTCCCCCTTGCCCCTCCTCCAAGCCTAGGGCCGGCGGCCACATGGGAGGAGTGGGGGGCAAGTTTCCCCTCCCCCCTTCTAGAAGCTCTCCCTAGGGTTTCCCCTAGGGCTTGGCCGGCTGGGCCTATGGGGCCTTGTGCCCCTGGCCCAATGCGGCCAGTGCACTCCCTCGTAGGCCCATGCCCCCTCCCGAAAAGTGGGGCCACGTTGGTCCCACTCCGGAAGGTTCTAGAAGCTTCCGGTACAATACCGAACAATTCGAAACAATTCTGAAATCCAAAAACTGCTTTCCCTTATATGAATCTTATTCTTCGGACCATTCCGAAACCTCTCGTGACGTCCTGGATCTCATTCGAGACTCCGAAAAAAAACTCATAAACCAATTATCCATCCTATCCTAGCGTCGAGACACGTTAAGTGTGTGACCCTACGGGTTCGAGAATATGCAGACATGATCTTCTATCAATAATCAACAGCGGGGTCTGGAAACCCATATTGACTCCCACACATTCATCGATGATCATATCGGATGAACCACGATGCTAGGATTCAATTAATCCCATATATATTCCCTTCGTCACGCGATATTTTACTTGCCCGAGATTCGATCGTCGGTATCGGCATACCTAGTTCAATATCGTTCACAGAAAGTACTTTACTCGTTCCGTAATCCGATATCACTTTGTTATTAACTCCTTAACCACATGCTTGCAAGCGGTGTTGATATCTATTACCGAGTGGGCCCGAAGTATATCTCTCCGACTTGGGAGGGACAAATCCCATCTCGATACATACAACCCAACAGATACTTTCCGATCACCTGAGAGACACCTTTATGATCACCCTCTCATAGGATGACGTTTGATGACCTCAAAGCTTTCTTCGATACCAGGGAGTTGCATTATCTCATGGTCTAAGGAATACAATATTTGACATAAGAAAAAGCTTCACAAAGATGAACACGATGACACGATCTAATTGCTCTGCTTGATTTGGGTTTGTCCATCATATCATTCTCCCAATGATATGATCTCATTATTAATCGACAACTCATGTCTATGGTTAGGAAACCTTAACCATCATTAATCAATGAGCTAGTCCATAGAGGCGTACTAGGGACATGGTGTTGTTCATAAACCACACAAGTATCAAAGTTTCTGCTTAATACAATTCTAGCATGGAATATAAACTTTATCATGAACAAGAATTATAATAATAACATCTTTATTATTGCCTCTAGGGCATAATTCCAATAGTCTCCCACTTGCACTAGAGTCAATAATCTAGTTTACATCTGGCAACAATCTAACACCCATGGCACTAAGGTGTTGATCATGTTTTGCTCGTGGAAGAGGTTTAGTCAACGGATCTGTGACATTCAGATCTGTATGTACTTTGCTAATCTTCAGATCTCCATCTGTTATATAATCTCGAATTATATGAAACTTGCGGTTGATGTGCTTGGTCTTTGGATGATATCTTGGTTCCTTAGCCAGTGTCATGGCGCCAGTGTTGTCACACAATATCTCCAGTGGGTCCAAGGCACTTGGAACCACACCAAGCTCAGTGATGAAGTTCCTGATCCAAACTCCTTCACTTGACGCTTCTGCAGCAGCCATGTATTCTGCTTCTAATGTAGATCCCGCGATCACGCTTTGCTTGCAGCTTCTCCAGCTCACAGCTCCTCCATTCAAAATATAAACTTATCATGTCTGAGATTTAGAATCATCCTTGTCGGTGTCGAAACTAGCGTCGACGTAACCTTTTACGACGGGCTGTTCATCACCTCCATAGACTAAGAACATTTCTTTAGTCCTATTTAAATACTTTAGGATGTTCTTCACGGCTGTCCAGTGTTCCACTCCTGGATCACTTTGGTATCAGCTCGTCAAACTAAGAGCATTGGACACATCCGGTCTAGTACACAGCATGGCATACATGATAGAACCTATGGCCGAGGCATAAGGCACTTTGCTCATAGCTTCTCTATCGTTTACCGTAGCTGGACACTGAGCCTTGCTCAATATCTTACTTGACAACATAGGCACTGAACCTTTCTTTGCCTTATCCATTCTGAACCTTTTTAGAACTTTGTCTAGGTATGTACTTTGGCTTAAAGCTATCAGGCGTCTTTGTCTATCTCTATAGATTTTGATGCCCAATATATAAGCAGCTTCCCCTAGGTCTTTCATTGAAAAACATTTGTTCAAATAACTCTTCACATCGTTAAGCATATCAATGTCATTTCCAATAATCAATATGTCATCCACATATAGTACCAGAAATGTCACTTTGCTCCCACTCACTTTCTTGTAGATACAAGCTTCATAGCAATTTGGAACAAATCCAAAGCTCTTGATCACTTGATCAAAACGAAGGTTCCAACTCCGAGATGCTTGCTTCAGTCCATAAATTGAACGCTGAAGTTTGCACACCTTATCAGCATCCTTAGGATCGACAAAACCTTCGGGTTGCACCATATACAACTCGTCATCAATGTTGCCATTGAGGAACGCAGTCTTGACATCCATCTGCCATATTTCATTATCATGAAACGCAGCAATTGCTAATAAAATCCGAATGGACTTAAACATCGCTACGGGATAGAAAGTCTCATCGTAGTCAACACCTTGAACTTGTCGAAAACCTTTCGCGACAAGTCGTGCTTTATAGACAGTAACATTACCATCCGCGTCCGTTTTCTTCTTGAAAATCCATTTGCACTCAACGGCCTTTCGGTCGCTAGGAGGGTCCACCAAAGTCCATACTTGGTTTTTGCTCATGGATCCCAATTCGGATTTTATGGCCTCTAGCCATTTCTCAGAGTCTGGGCTCATCATTGCTTCCTCATAGTTCGCAGGTTCACTGTTGTCTACTAACAAGACAGTCAAGACAGGGTTGCCGTACCACTCAGGAGGGGCACGTGACCTTGTCGACCTGCGACGTTCAGTAGTAGCATCGTCCGAAGCTTCATGATCCTTGTCATTAGCTTCCTCTATTGTTGGTGCAGACGGCACTGGAACAATTTCAGGTGCTGCGCTACTCTCCAACTCAAGAGAAGGTTCAATAACCTCGTCTATCTCTACTTTCCACCCACTCACTTCTTTCGAGAGAAACTCCTTCTCAAGAAAGGATCCATTCTTTGCGACAAACACTTTGCCTTCGGATCTGTGATAGAAGGTATACCCAATCGTTTCCTTAGGGTATCCTATGAAGACGCATTTCTCCACTTTGGGTTCGAGCTTGTCCGGCATCAATTTCTTGACGTAAGCTTCGCATCCCCAAACTTTAAGAAACGACAACTTAGGTTTAGCACCAAACCACAGTTCATACGGTGTCGTCTCAACGGATTTAGATGGTGCCCTATTTAAAGTGAATGCAGCGGTTTCTAATGCATAACCCCAAAATGATAACAGCAAATCTGTAAGAGACATCATTGATCGCACCATATCTAATAGACTTTGATTCCGGCGTTCAGACACACCACTGCGATGTGGTGTTCCGGGTGGCGTGAGTTGTGAAACGATTCCGCTTGCTTTAAGATGCGTGAGAAAATCATAACTCAAATATTCACCTCCACGATCGGATCATAGAAATTTAATTTTCCTGTTACGATGGTTTTCCACTTCGTTCTGAAATTCTTTGAACTTTTCAAATGTTTCAGATTTATGTTTCATTAAATAGATATACCCATATATACTTAAGTCATCAGCAAAAGTGAGAAAATAGCGATAACCACCACGTGTCGAAACACTCATTGTTCTGCATACATCGGTATGTATGATTTCCAACAAGTCCGTTGCTCGCTCCATTATTCCGGAGAACGGGGTTTTGATCATCTTGCCCATGAGGCATGGTTTGCACGTGTCAAATGATTCAAAATCAAGAGACTCCAAAAGTCCATCAGAATGGAGTTTCTTCATGCGTTTTACACCAATATGACCTAGACGGCAGTGCCACAAATAAGTCGTATTATCACTATCTACCTTGCATCTCTTAGCCTCAATGTTATGGATGTGTGTTTCATTGCTTTCGAGATTCAGAAGAAATAAACCATTCATAGCAGGTGCATGACCATAAAAGATGGTACTCATATAAATAAAACAACCATTATTCTCCGATTTAAATGAATAACCGTCTTGCAATAAACACGATCCAGATATGATGTTCATGCTCAACGCAGGCACATAATAACATTTATTGAGGTTTAAAACTAATCCCAAAGGTAAAACTAAGGAGAGCGTGCCGACGGCCATCACATCAACTCTTGATCCGTTGCCAACGCGCATCATCACCTCATCCCTCGCTAGCCGCCGTCTATTCCGTAGCTCCTGTTTCGAGTTACAAATATTAGCAACTGAACTAGTATCAAATACCCAGGCACTACAACGAGGGCTAGTAAGGAAAACATCAATAACATGTATATCAAATATACCTTTGATGGTGCCAGCCTTCTTGTCCGCTAAGTACTTCGGACAGTTGCGCTTCCAGTGACCCTTGTCCTTGCAATAGAAGCACTCAGTGTCCGGCTTAGGTCCAGACTTGAGCTTCTTCTCAGCAGGGGCAACAAGCTTGCCGCTGCCCTTCTTGAAGGACTTCTTTGCACCCTTACCTTTCTTAAAGCTGGGGGGATTATTGACCATCAACACATGATTATCTTTCTTGATGTCCACCTCCGCAGCTTTCAGCTTAGCGAAGAGCTCAGTGATCGTATCAGTGGAACCAATCAGATTATGAGTAACTATGTTAGAGGGTCTCAACCTAATAAGGTAGATTCCTCCTGTGTTTACAATGCTAGTCCCTGGATCAATAGCTAGCATCCACAGTTAAGATGTAATATCAAGAAACAAAGGTCATAATACAACTTTATAACTAGGAGTAACATAATTTTATTACATCTTACATAGCTCATTTGGCTATTACATTACATTGCAGCGGAATAACTATAGTCATGGGGTCCTTCATCTTCAAAGTGCCACGGGCAGATGTTGGTTGTAGACTTTGTAATCCTAATCAATCAATCTTCACTAAAATCAATCAAACCTGCAACATTACAAGTTACAGCCACAAGGGTCAATACATTTGAATTGTATTGGCAAGTGATACTCTGGTAGTATAGTGGAATCTATCATCTATATGCATTTGGCTAAGTGGAGTTGAGGCTTGCATTGCTCAAAATAGATTTTCCATATCATTTTGAAAATACTAAGTTTTTGTTTTGACAAAATCTTTTCCAAGGCATCTCTCAATCAAAGATTGAAGATTTCAAACAACCCTTGTTCAAACCACAAGTTTTAACTTAGAAATTTGAATGATGAGATTCTTGATTGCTTCCATGTCTTGATGCTCAAATTGTCCTTTACCAGGGACATGGCTAAGTACTTAGATTTTACACTCTGCAGAGGTGGTGCACTTTCCCCACAAGACTTGGTTTCCCAAGACAAGATCTTTCATAAGCCTTCCCTTGGACCAAAATGGACGCGTTCCAACCTATCAAACACTACCACCAACTGTCCATATGGCTAAGTTCTTGCAACCTATATGATCATGGCAGAGCCCATATTGCCAAGTGGTTGCACTTGAAGCTTCTCAACATTTGACATCTCAAATCTCTTTGTTCCTGGGTGGCCATCCACAAGTGAGATACACAAGGTAAACCATAAACATGGGCCTTGTGAACCACTCAACCAAAAACCACCAAGCAAGTCCCCATTCCACCCAGGTGATTCATTAACTTAGTTGTTTTATTAAACAAAACACAAGTCCTCAGACTTAGGAATTTTCCATAGTGTGAATATATATTCCACCCATGTTTTCTATTAGCTAGGCTAAGCTTGATAGTATTAGGAATCTTAACATAGGAAGATTTCCACTAAGGTTCCATCTACTAGGTTTTCCTATAGCAAGGTTTATACTTAGCAAAATAAAATCCATGCAAGTTTTACTTAGAGAAATCACTAATGCATAGTGAAAGTAATGGGACAAAAGATATGAAGCATCACTTGACTTTTTGGTAGAGGGTATAAGCTCACTCCTTGTCCTTGCAACAATCACACTCTTCAAGTCACTACAAATCAATCAAGCAAGGCACAAACTCAATCTACCAATCAAGCAAAACAACACACAAAATGACAAAGTCAAAGTAATGCATGCAAGCATGCCAAGCTTTGTTTTGTTTTGAAAAAGTGGTTCCTAATAGGTCATAAACATTTGATAACACCTATTGGTCATTTTGTAAAGTGGCAAAGTCATTTGCAAAAGGTTTCACTACAAAAACCATTTTCAAAACAAAGTATCATTTTATGTGGTGTAAAAATATTTTTACCAAGGCATTAACCTATAGGGTTCACCCAATATGTTTTCAAACCTTAAAACTTGGTGTTTAGGGTCAGAGGGTTTAAAACAAAACATTTTCCAAAAGTTTTCTTCCAAAACCATTTTTAATAAATAAACCACATTTCTATTTGACTAGAAATGGTTTTAGATCAAAGAATCATTATTTTGTTTCACCAAATTCATTTTTGAGTCCACAAAGTGTTTCCTATGGTCAGTAGGTTTGGTCCAAAATATTTTCCCAAAGTTTTCTTTATAAAAGTATTTCATAACCAAAATCTTTATTTCCATTTGGCTAGAAATGACTAAATCAAGTTTTCCATCCTAAACTTTACCAAATCCATTTTCCAAACTATGGGTTGGTTCCTAGGGTCAGTAAGGTCACAACAATCCATTTTGCAAAGGTTTTAACCCTAAAATCATTTTTAAATAATTTTTATACTCTAAAAAAGCTCACAAAAGAATCTGCAAGAACAAGCAAACTAACAGATACTATTTGCTAAACCAAAGGCATGGTTGGCTAGGGCTTGCTCTCCTGAATTCAACGACATAAAGTTTGCAAAATTTGGACGTGTGGTTTGAAAGTTACAAGGGTTTGAAAATTACAAAAAAATCTGGTTTCTATCTGTTTTTAAATCATCAGCTGGACACGCGGCACTCTCCTATTCGCTGGTACCGTTTCGGTTGGATCACGCGACGACAGCCGTTGGATTTAAGTTAAATCGTGCGGCGCGCAGAGGTTACTTACCGCTTCAGTTACGTTCTATCGTGGCCATACGATTACGATCTAACGGTGCTAGGCACACCAGCCACAGATGGACGGCGTTGTGGTGGCTACCGGCGGCGGAGCTATCGGTCGACGACGGTGCCGATGCTACAGGAGGTGAGGGAGAAAGGGGAGATGCTCACCGGGCTCAGGGGGTCACGGCAATGCTCAACGTGTTGATGGCTCGACGAGGGGCGCGCAAGGTTGCGGTTAATTGCTCGCCGGAGATGTGGACGGCGTCTGATGGTCCTGGAGTTCGTCGAGGGTGGAGCTATGGTTCGCCCCGAGGGAAAATGAAAACGCATTTAGTCGCGCAAGATCAAGGCGAAGCTTCTCACGTGAAAGAGAGGGCTCGGGGTGGTCGGATATTACCTGTGGACGTCGTCGGAGAAGAGCCAGACGGCAGCGATGCTGGAGGTTGTCGAAGGCGAGGATAGGGGCACCCTAGGACAAACGGAAGGCACCATTAGGTTCATCAGATCATGGCAGTCACTATCGTGTCCACGAGGAAAGGAGGGGAGGTCAGGTTTACCGGGGAACGTCGCCGCAGTTGGAGCAGATGGCGGCGCTGGCTCGGGGAAGACGCTGCCGACGCTCAGGGACGCGCGCGAGCGAGCTGCGGCTGCAGAAAGGTTCACTGGGGAATGCTGAGCACAGCTGCGTGCTCAAGGAGGCAGGGGGGCGTGTGCTGGCCGGAATCGGCGAGAAGGGTCGTCAGAGACAGAGGGTGTGTCTGGCGAAATACGGCAGCCTGGGGGCGTGTTTGGGGGAGGAGACAGAGGGGAAGTGAAGAAGGGACGCTGGCGTTTTATCGAGCATGGTCAAGGCGAGGTAAAGGCGCGGCATTATGGCGTATTGAATCCGCGGAATCACAGCAGGTAATGGCGTCGAGGGAGGGAGAAGGGGTCGTGCGGGTGAGGACGATGAGCAGTAGAGGTGGGGTCCACCGGTCAGTGGGAAAAGGAAGGAGGGGGAGGTCCACCGGTCAGTGAGGGTGCGGGTTTCTTTCGCGGTGAAGAAAAACGGTTCGGGGGCGAAGGGCAGATGGGCTGGACTGGGCTGGGCTGGGCTTTAGCTGGGCTGGTCGGTTTGACTCTTTTTTTGTACTGTTTCTGTTTTTCCATTTCTGTTTCTTTAATTCTGTTTTGAATTCCTTTAATTATTTCAAGCACTCATTTGATTTCAAACCTTTGTCAAAATTTGTGTGGATTTAAATACTGATTAGTAGCACATTCTGAAATTAATTTTTGAATAAAACTTTATTCTTTTTGGGGTCTTTTAAATAAATCAAAAGGCCCTAGTTTTAAATCAAATAAGTTTTAATAATAATTTCAAACATCACTTCAAATCAAAACCACCACCAAACTTTGTAAAAATTTTAGTTCTGTTTAATAACACAAAACAAAGTCCAAAACAAAATAATTTTTTATTCTTTTAAGATCTATTAATAATTAAATAAATAGACCTTAGTTATTAATTCAAAATATGGTTTAATTTATTTTAAAACTCTATTTGAAATCCAAATATTTTCAAAACCAAATCAGTAGGTTTTATTTGAAAATAAAGAATACTTGGAACTTGTTTAAAACAAAATAACCTTTTATTTTAGGGTCCATTAATAATTAAATAAAATGGACCTTAGTTAATAATCCATATAGGATTTGTTTTATTAAATCTTTATTTTGAAAATCTAGAATAAAACCAAAACACTTCACTAGGTTTTATTTTGAGAATATAAAATACTTGGAAAACTTATTTTAAATAAATAAATAAGTTTTGATGTTTTGGAAATAGTAAAACCTTTATTAATAAAACTTCGATATTTAAATCCTTTTTATTTTATTTTAAATAAACCTCTACTATTTTAATCAAAGCAAAACCTTTTATTTCAAAGTCTTGGCCAAGGTTTAATTTGGCTTTATAAAATAATCTTTATTTATAAATTCTACTTTGCTTTTGAAAACCAAATCTTTTTATTTTAAAGTTTCAAAATAGTAATTCCAACTATGAAAACTTTCTTTATTATTTGTTTATCTTTTAAAATCCCTTTAGGATAATTTGTTCATCAATTGGTATGGGTTTTTGGTAAGGGCTTTATTAGCTTTGGAAATTCAATTTCCTTATCTTATTATATTCATAAGATTTTATTTATGGTTCCAAATTAAGTGAAACCAATTTCTATGGTCTTATATTATTCTATTTGTTTTTCTTGATCCTTTGTGAAAGTTTGTTGACAAGATTTTATATGGATCAAATCCATAGACTTGGGGATAACTTTGGAGATGATTTTTATTCCATTAGGGTTTAGGGTTTGGCTTTATTTTCCAAATGTTTAAATTTCCAGATACATTCATTGAGGAATGCATTTCACTTGATTTGGATTTGTTGAATTCAAACTTTTACCAAAGTTTGTTCAAGATGGGATTTTAAGTTTCCTTTTAGAAACAAAAGTTTCTTTTCACCCTGATTTTCAACAAAAATTTATTTTGTTTATTTATTTTTCACATTACAAGATTTGGAAAATCTTGGGATGTGACAGGCTACCACCCTTAAAATAAATCTCGTCCCGAGATTTGGGGAGGCTAGGTTACAAGTTGGCTCAAAGCATCTAGGGTACTACCACCCTTAAAAAATTTCCAACTAAATTACATTTTGGCCTGCTTGGGATCTTGGGGAAACTTCTCTGGACACTTGTCTGCATAATGGCCTAGCTCTTTGCATTTTAAACACATCACTTGGTTGATATCTTTCTTTTCCTTTGGTATCATTGCCTTTTGTTTGTTCCCTTGGTTCTTCTTCTTTTCTGGGCATTCATTGGCATAGTGTCCCACCTCTTTGCAAGTGTAACATTGCTCTTGGGTAATATCCTTCTTGTTTGGGTTGGGGCATTTCTTCTTCTTCTTGGGTCTCTCCAAAGCTAGGAGTTCTTCTAATTCATGCTCTTCATACTTCACCACAAAGGTGGGAAATCTTTCTCTCTTCTTGGGGCATTTACTAGAGATATGACCTTCTTCTTCACAAGAGTAGCAACACTTTGTGATCACTTTGGATTTGGCCTTATGATGCATAGTTTTGACTTTGCCTTCATCCTTCTTGGTAGAAGTTGCTCCTTCATGAGGGTTTACAAGCTGTTGATGCACTCTACCTTGTTTCCTTTGTTGAACTATGGAATAGATGGGGCATTGGATAGGAACATGATTATTTCCTTCACATAGGAAGCAAGTAGCTTGAGATGTGGGGCATTGATTAGTTGGATGTTTATTTTCACAATTGGGGCATTGATCCTCATGCTCCTTGGTAGTGTGATCCTTGTCTCCACAAATATTGCAAGCTTGGGTTCCTTCTAAAATAACATCTTTGTCATCCTTGTTGTCACAAACTCTTTAGGAAAAGTTTTCCCTCATGTTGATCATTTGAGTAACCAATCCTTGCAACAATTGGGATTGAAGTTTCAAAATCCTTTGTATGGCTGGGTCTAGTCCATTGTTGTTGGCTAAAAGCTGAGTTGTCTCTTGGCTCAACTGGTTTTGGGTTGCTATAAGTTCTCTCATGTTGTCCTCTTGGTAAAGCAACTACAACTATTGCTAACTACTTAGCGATAAAGTAAAGCTATTACATGGCGTATAAGAAGTTGACACACAGGTCATACACAATTATAAAGACAACCATATGGCTCCTGCCGGTTGTGTACTCATCGACATGCAAGTCGTGAAGCATTACAAAACATGATCATTGCATACAACATACACATCACATCTTGTACCATACCATGTCACAAAAACACTCCCTACAAAAACAAGTTAGACGCCTCTACTTTGTTGTTGCATGTTTTACGTGGCTTATGGGAGTAACAAGCTAAGAACGATTCTTACCTACGGAAAGCCACAACGGTGATATTATGGTTGCCAACATCCGGTGTAAATCCCATGACAACTATAGTGAGAGAAACTGGCATCCACCAGCTGCATGTGTGGAACAAGCCACACGTCAAGTGCGGAGCCGGTCTCGCGAACGAGGTCGCGTAAAGTTGGCCTGGATCGCTTCGATCTCACTATCCCGCATCATAAGAAGTACACAAACAAGAGGCTTGCAACAGAAAACATAAACGCCCGCAACAAGCATGTTGCGTTCTACTCGTGAAACACATCTACGCATAGATCTAGCTCTGATACCACTGAAGGGTTTCGCTGCATAGTAAATCAAAATTTTCTACGGATGCGAACGGGAAAGCCAAGATCTAATCTAGGAGATGCAAACAACGAGAGGGGGTAGATGAGATCTTCATACCCTTGAAGATTCGCACAGCGGAACGTTCAACGGAACGTGGTTGATGTAGTCGTACTAGCCTTCTCCTCCTCGTGATCCGATCCAACACCGCAAGTGGTGATGCCTCCGAGAGATGCACACATACGGCACCTCGATGTCTCCTCCTTCCTCGGTCTAGCAAGTGGGTTGGAGAGATAGATTGGATCTACAACACGACGACGTGGTGCAAAGGTGGAGAGTTTCTGTGGCAGGGCTTCGCCTACGCACAGTCGGGAGAGAGAGATAGAGAGGAGGGCAGCAGGTAGGCGGCTAGGGTTGGAGGAGGTGTGGGGGGAGGGTGCCCCCCTGCCCTCTTTATATAGAGGGCTGGCCGGCTTCCCCCTTGCCCCTCCTCCAAGCCTAGGGCTGGCGGCCACATGGGAGGAGTGGGGGGCAAGTTTCCCCTCCCCCCCCTTCTAGAAGCTCTCCCTAGGGTTTCCCCTAGGGCTTGGCCGGCTGGGCCTATGGGGCCTTGTGCCCCTGGCCCAATGCGGCCAGTGCACTCCCTCGTAGGCCCATGTCCCCTCCCGACAAGTGGGGCCACGTTGGTCCCACTCCGGAAGGTTCTAGAAGCTTCCGGTACAATACCGAACAATCCGAAACAATTTCGAAATCCAAAAACTGCTTTCCCTTATATGAATCTTATTCTTCGGACCATTCCGAAACCTCTCGTGATGTCCTGGATCTCATTCGAGACTCCGAACAAAAACTCATAAACCAATTATCCATCCTATCCTAGCGTCGAGACACGTTAAGTGTGTGACCCTACAGGTTCGAGAATATGCAGACATGATCTTCTATCAATAATCAACAGCGGGGTCTGGAAACCCATATTGACTCCCACACATTCATCGATGATCATATCGGATGAACCACGATGCCAGGATTCAATTAATCCCATATATATTCCATTCGTCACGCGATATTTTACTTGCCCGAGATTCGATCGTCGGTATCGGCATACCTAGTTCAATATCGTTCACAGAAAGTACTTTACTCGTTCCGTAATCCGATATCACTTTGTTATTAACTCCTTAACCACGTGCTTGCAAGCGGTGTTGATATCTATTACCGAGTGGGCCCGAAGTATATCTCTCCGACTTGGGAGGGACAAATCTCATCTCGATACATACAACCCAACAGATACTTTCCGATCACCTGAGAGACACCTTTATGATCACCCTCTCATAGGATGACGTTTGATGACCTCAAAGCTTTCTTCGATACCAGGGAGTTGCATTATCTCATGGTCTAAGGAATACAATATTTGACATAAGAAAAAGCTTCGCAAAGATGAACACGATGACACGATCTAATTGCTCTGCTTGATTTGGGTCTGTCCATCATATCATTCTCCCAATGATATGATCTCATTATTAATCGACAACTCATGTCTATGGTTAGGAAACCTTAACCATCATTAATCAATGAGCTAGTCCATAGAGGCGTACTAGGGACACGGTGTTGTTCATAAACCACACAAGTATCAAAGTTTCTGCTTAATACAATTCTAGCATGGAATATAAACTTTATCATGAACAAGAATTATAATAATAACATCTTTATTATTGCCTCTAGGGCATAATTCCAATAGTCTCCCACTTGCACTAGAGTCAATAATCTAGTTTACATCTAGCAACAATCTAACACCCATGGCACTAAGGTGTTGATCATGTTTTGCTCGTGGAAGAGGTTTAGTCAACGGATCTGTGACATTCAGATCTGTATGTACTTTGCTAATCTTCAGATCTCCATCTGTTATATAATCTCGAATTATATGAAACTTGTGGTTGATGTGCTTGGTCTTTGGATGATATCTTGGTTCCTTAGCCAGTGTTATGGCGCCAGTGTTGTCACACAATATCTCCAGTGGGTCCAAGGCACTTGGAACCACACCAAGCTCAGTGATGAAGTTCCTGATCCAAACTCCTTCACTTGATGCTTCTGCAGCAGCCATGTATTCCGCTTCTAATGTAGATCCCGCGATCACGCTTTGCTTGCAGCTTCTCCAGCTCACAGCTCCTCCATTCAAAATATAAACGTATCCTGTCTGAGATTTAGAATCATCCTTGTCGGTGTCGAAACTAGCATCGACGTAACCTTTTACGACGAGCTGTTCATCACCTCCATAGACTAAGAACATTTCTTTAGTCCTATTTAAATACTTTAGGATGTTCTTCACGGCTGTCCAGTGTTCCACTCCTGGATCACTTTGGTATCAGCTCGTCAAACTAAGAGCATTGGACACATCCGGTCTAGTACACAGCATGGCATACATGATAGAACCTATGGCCGAGGCATAAGGCACTTTGCTCATAGCTTCTCTATCGTTTACCGTAGCTGGACACTGAGCCTTGCTCAATATCTTACTTGACAACATAGGCACTGAACCTTTCTTTGCCTTATCCATTCTGAACCTTTTCAGAACTTTGTCTAGGTATGTACTTTGGCTTAAAGCTATCAGGTGTCTTTGTCTATCTCTATAGATTTTGATGCCCAATATATAAGCAGCTTCCCCTAGGTCTTTCATTGAAAAACATTTGTTCAAATAACTCTTCACATCATTAAGCATATCAATGTCATTTCCAATAATCAATATGTCATCCACATATAGTACCAGAAATGTCACTTTGCTCCCACTCACTTTCTTGTAGATACAAGCTTCATAGCAATTTGGAACAAATCCAAAGCTCTTGATCACTTGATCAAAACGAAGGTTCCAACTCCGAGATGCTTGCTTCAGTCCATAAATGGAACGCTGAAGTTTGCACACCTTATCAGCATCCTTAGGATCGACAAAACCTTCGGGTTGCATCATATACAACTCGTCATCAATGTTGCCATTGAGGAACGCAGTCTTGACATCCATCTGGCATATTTCATTATCATGAAACGCAGCAATTGCTAATAAAATCCGAATGGACTTAAACATCGCTACGGGAGAGAAAGTCTCATCGTAGTCAACACCTTGAACTTGTCGAAAACCTTTCGCGACAAGTCGTGCTTTATAGACAGTAACATTACCATTCGCGTCCGTTTTCTTCTTGAAAATCCATTTGCACTCAACGGCCTTTCGGTCGCTAGGAGGGTCCACCAAAGTCCATACTTGGTTTTCGCTCATGGATCCCAATTCGGATTTTATGGCCTCTAGCCATTTCTCAGAGTCTGGGCTCATCATTGCTTCCTCATAGTTCGTAGGTTCACTGTTGTCTACTAACAAGACAGTCAAGACAGGGTTGCCGTACCACTCAGGAGGGGCACGTGACCTTGTCGACCTGCGACGTTCAGTAGTAGCATCGTCCGAAGCTTCATGATCCTTGTCATTAGCTTCCTCTATTGTTGGTGCAGACGGCACTGGAACAATTTCAGGTGCTGCGCTACTCTCCAACTCAAGAGAAGGTTCAATAACCTCGTCTATCTCTACTTTCCACCCACTCACTTCTTTCGAGAGAAACTCCTTCTCAAGAAAGGATCCATTCTTTGAGACAAACACTTTGCCTTCGGATCTGTGATAGAAGGTATACCCAATCGTTTCCTTAGGGTATCCTATGAAGACGCATTTCTCCACTTTGGGTTCGAGCTTGTCCGGCATCAATTTCTTGACGTAAGCTTCGCATCCCTAAACTTTAAGAAACAACAACTTAGGTTTAGCACCAAACCACAGTTCATACGGTGTCGTCTCAACGGATTTAGATGGTGCCCTATTTAAAGTGAATGCAGCGGTTTCTAATGCATAACCCCAAAATGATAACAGCAAATCTGTAAGAGACATCATTGATCGCACCATATCTAATAGACTTTGATTCCGGCGTTCAGACACACCACTGCGATGTGGTGTTCCGGGTGGCGTGAGTTGTGAAACGATTCCGCTTGCTTTAAGATGCGTGAGAAAATCATAACTCAAATATTCACCTCCACGATCGGATCGTAGAAATTTAATTTTCCTGTTACGATGGTTTTCCACTTCGTTCTGAAATTCTTTGAACTTTTCAAATGTTTCAGATTTATGTTTCATTAAATAGATATACCCATATCTACTTAAGTCATCGGTAAAAGTGAGAAAATAGCGATAACCACCACGTGTCGAAACACTCATTGTTCCGCATACATCGGTATGTATGATTTCCAACAAGTCCGTTGCTCGCTCCATTATTCCGGAGAACGGGGTTTTGATCATCTTGCCCATGAGGCATGGTTCGCACGTGTCAAATGATTCAAAATCAAGAGACTCCAAAAGTCCATCAGAATGGAGTTTCTTCATGCGTTTTACACCAATATGACCTAGACGGCAGTGCCACAAATAAGTCGTATTATCACTATCTACCTTGCATCTCTTAGCCTCAATGTTATGGATGTGTGTTTCATTGCTTTCGAGATTCAGAAGAAATAAACCATTCATAGCAGGTGCATGACCATAAAAGATGGTACTCATATAAATAGAACAACCATTATTCTCCGATTTAAATGAATAACCGTCTTGCAATAAACACGATCCAGATATGATGTTCATGCTCAACGCAGGCACATAATAACATTTATTGAGGTTTAAAACTAATCCCAAAGGTAAAACTAAGGAGAGCGTGCCGACGGCCATCACATCAACTCTTGATCCGTTGCCAACGCGCATCGTCACCTCATCCCTCGCTAGCCGCCGTCTATTCCGTAGCTCCTGTTTCGAGTTACAAATATTAGCAACTGAACTAGTATCAAATACCCAGGCACTACAACGAGGGCTAGTAAGGAAAACATCAATAACATGTATATCAAATATACCTTTGATGGTGCCAGCCTTCTTGTCCGCTAAGTATTTCGGACAGTTGCGCTTCCAGTGACCCTTGTCCTTGCAATAGAAGCACTTAGTGTCCGGCTTAGGTCCAGACTTGAGCTTCTTCTCAGCAGGGGCAACAAGCTTGCCGCTGCCCTTCTTGAAGGACTTCTTTGCACCCTTACCTTTCTTAAAGCTGGGGGATTATTGACCATCAACACATGATTATCTTTCTTGATGTCCACCTCCGCAGCTTTCAGCTTAGCGAAGAGCTCAGTGATCGTATCAGTGGAACCAATCTGATTATGAGTAACTACAAAACCTTTGTAGCTAGGAGGGAGTGATTGCAGAACTCTGTCAATCTTGAGCTCCTCTGGAATCTTGCAGTCCAGTTGCTCAAGGCGTTGAGTGTAGCCCGACATCTTAATGGCGTGCTCACTAACGGAACTCCCTTCCTCCATCTTGCAGTTAAAGAATTTCTCAGAGATCTCATACCTCTCAGAACGGGCTTGAGTCTGAAACATAATTTTCAGTTCCTCAAGAATCTCAAAGGGCCCGGGGAACTCCTCAAAACGATTTTGAAGGTCCGATTCCATAGCAAACAACATGGTGCTCTTAATCACAACATAATCATCCTTGCGCGACTGATAAACAGCTTTCTCATCAGCCGGCGCATCTACAGCAGGGGCGTCACCTAGCGCTTTCTCAAGGACATAGTCCTTTTATCCGCCAGAGAGAATGATTCTCAGATTGCGGAACCAGTTGGTGAAGTTAGACCCATTGTTCTTAAGCTTTTCTTTCTCAGCAAAAACGTTGAAGTTGAAGTTGGACTTAGCCATTTGATCTACAAAATTTGCAAGTGCAATTTAGACTATGTTCATGATAACTAGTTCAACTTAATCAAATTACTAGATGAACTCCCACTAAATTCAACATCCCTCAAGTTGTTTAGTGAACACGATCCAAATTCACCACACCTAATCCGATCTTCACGAGAAGAGATGTGGTTTCAATGGTGGACAACAAAGTGTCGATCATATCATTCATATGACTCATGCTTAACCTTTCGGTTCGTGTGTTCCGAGGCCATGTCTGTACATGCTAGGCTCGTCAAGTCAAACCCAAGTATTTCCACGTTTGCAAAACTGGCTTGCACCCGTTGTATGTGAACGTTGAGTTTATAGCACCCGATCATCACGTGATGCTTGAACACGACGAACTTTCGCAACGGTGCATACATGGGTAGAACACAGTTTTATCTTGATCTTTAAGTGAGGAATCACCTTATAATGCTACCGTCGCGATCTAAGCATAATAAGATACATAAAAGGATAAACATCACATGCATATAATTTTATGTGACATGGTATAGCCAATCTCCGCGCAATGATCTCCATCTTGTGCATGCCAGCATGATCTCCATCACTCCACCATGATTGCCTCCACCACGAATAGCAACTACAACTATTGCTAACTACTTAGCGATAAAGTAAAGCTATTACATGGCGTATAAGAAGTTGACACACAGGTCATACACAATTATAAAGACAACCATATGGCTCCTGCCGGTTGTGTACTCATCGACATGCAAGTCGTGAAGCATTACAAAACATGATCATTGCATACAACATACACATCACATCTTGTACCATACCACGTCACAAAAACACTCCCTGCAAAAACAAGTTAGACGCCTCTACTTTGTTGTTGCATGTTTTACGTGGCTTATGGGAGTAACAAGCTAAGAACGATTCTTACCTACGGAAAGCCACAACGGTGATATTATGGTTGCCAACATCCGGTGTAAATCCCATGACAACTATGGTGAGAGAAACTGGCATCCACCAGCTGCATGTGTGGAACAAGCCACACGTCAAGTGCGGAGCCGGTCTCGCGAACGAGGTCGCGTAAAGTTGGCCTGGATCGCTTCGATCTCACTATCCCGCATCATAAGAAGTACACAAACAAGAGGCTTGCAACAGAAAACATAAACGCCTACAACAAGCATGTTGCGTTCTACTCGTGAAACACATCTACGCATAGATCTAGCTCTGATACCACTGAAGGGTTTCGCTGCATAGTAAATCAAAATTTTCTACGGATGGGAACGGGAAAGCCAAGATCTAATCTAGGAGATGCAAACAACGAGAGGGGGTAGATGAGATCTTCATACCCTTGAAGATTCGCACAGCGGAACGTTCAACGGAACGTGGTTGATGTAGTCGTACTAGCCTTCTCCTCCTCGCGATCCGATCCAACACCGCAAGTGGTGATGCCTCCGAGAGATGCACACATACGGCACCTCGATGTCTCCTCCTTCCTCGGTCCAGTAAGTGGGTTGGAGAGATAGATTGGATCTACAACACGACGGCGTGGTGCAAACGTGGAGAGTTTCTGTGGCAGGACTTCGCCTACGCACAGTCGGGAGACAGAGAGAGAGGAGGGCAACAGGTAGGCGGCTAGGGTTGGAGGAGGTGTGGGGGGAGGGTGCACCCCTGCCCTATTTATATAGAGGGCTCGCCGGCTGCCCCCTTGCCCCTCCTCCAATCCTAGGGCCGGCGGCCACATGGGAGGAGTGGGGGGCAAGTTCCCCCCCCCCCTTCTAGAAGCTCTCCCTAGGGTTTCCCCTAGGGCTTGGCCGGCTGGGCCTATGGGGCCTTGTGCCCCTAGCCCAATGCATCCGGTGCACTCACTCGTAGGCCCACGCCCCCTCCCGACAAGTGGGGCCATGTTGGTCCCACTCCGGAAGTTCTAGAAGCTTCCGGTACAATACCGAACAATCCGAAACAATTCCGAAATCCAAAAACTGCTTTCCCTTATATGAATCTTATTCTCCGGACCATTCCAGAACCTCTCGTGACGTCATGGATCTCATCCGAGACTCCGAACAAAAACTCATAAACCAATTATCCATTCTATCCTAGCGTCGAGACACGTTAAGTGTGTGACCCTACGGGTTCGAGAATATGCAGACATGATCTTCTATCAATAATCAACAACGGGTCTGGAAACCCATATTGAATCCCACACATTCATCGATGATCATATCTGATGAACCACGATGCCAGGATTCAATTAATCCCATATATATATTCCCTTCGTCACGCGATATTTTACTTGCCCGAGATTCGATCGTCGGTATTGGCATACCTAGTTCAATCTCGTTCACAGCAAGTACTTTACTCGTTCCATAATCCGATATCACTTTGTGATTAACTCCTTAACCACGTGCTTGCAAGCGGTGTTGATATCGATTATCGAGTGGGCCCGAAGCATATCTCTCCGACTTGGGAGGGACAAATCCCATCTCGATACATACAACCCAACAGATACTTTCCGATCACCTGAGAGACACCTTTATGATCACCCTCTCATAGGATGACGTTTGATGACCTCAAAGCTTTCTTCCGATACCAGGGAGTTGCATTATCTCATGGTCTAAGGAATACAATATTTGACATAAGAAAAAGCTTCACAAAGATGAACACGATGACACAATCTAATTGCTCTGCTTGATTTGGGTCTGTCCATCATATCATTCTCCCAATGATATTATCTCATTATTAATCGACAACTCATGTCTATGGTTAGGAAACCTTAACCATCATTAATCAATGAGCTAGTCCATAGAGGCGTACTAGGGACACGGTGTTGTTCATAAACCACACAAGTATCAAAGTTTCCGCTTAATACAATTCTAGCATGGAATATAAACTTTATCATGAACAAGAATTATAATAATAATATCTTTATTATTGCCTCTAGGGCATAATTCCAACACCTTCGGATCAAAATACAAAAACTTTTTCTGGCAACTTTTCCCAAACAAACGCTAAATGAAAAAACAACTTTTATTTGGCCACCCAAAACACCTCCGCGGTGATAACAGTTCGGATCCTGTGTCTGCGACACAAAGATAAAACCTACGGATATCATCCGATGGCCTGGTAACACAGCTGACTGCGCTCTACCGATAATATACCGTGCCAACAAACACGATGAAAATCCTGACGGACGCGTTGGGTACATCACTCGAAAACTACTGGGATTCGACTCCTATAAGACCTTAGCGGCCTGAGTCGAATTGCACCAGCATCCGTTCCAGATTCGAGTCCAGGGACTCCAGTCTGAAGAAGATCGTGTTCTTTTGTCCTAATACAGTTAACTGGCCCTGATCCGTCAGGAGAGTCAGGCACACACATCAACAATCCCTACGAACTAAAATCATTCTTTCTCTTATGAACAGGACCAACAGCACCCGAAAGATTGAAGAGTCCTCCGCCGAATCTATGATTCGACTAAGCACTCGGGGGCTACTGACATGGTTATACCCTACAGGTACACGATATTAGTGTACCTGGTCTGGCCCAAGGAAGGACCACAAGAACATATGTGGCCTGTGAAGACTTTTGGGTGGCCCAAGCACATGACGCCTTCGGATTCTTGGAGAGCAAGACTACAGTAGATAGAATTTCAAAGGGGCAAACCCTAATCTGTAACCGACTCGACCTATGCCCGAGACCTGTCTATCTATATAAAGGCTAGGAGGGCACGGCGAGGAGGGAGACCTCAACTCACCACATACGTATCTCACGCTAGATTGCACCTGCGCACCCCTGTAATCTTCGGTTCCGTCGTAATCAAGAGCAGACAAGCAGGAGTAGGGTTTTCCCTCTGGGGGCCTGAACCTGGGTAAACTTCATGCCCCCGTGTTGCTTGTTTGCTAACCGTTCCGCGATCTCCAGTATCCCCATCTTCTCCAAAACCCAAGTCCATAACAATGGGCATTGACGAGATCGAACCTCGTCACACACGCATATTCCTTTGTAACTTAACGGGCATATGAATCTAAAAAAACTTAACGGGCCTATCCATGAGACACGTGTCCAGGCTTACAAAGAACCTGCTCGCAACCTCAATATTTCATTTTTCAAAAGCGCGCCTAGATTAGAGGCCCGGATTTTGTTATGCAAGGTAGCAGATGAGCCAACATAAGCTCATTATGATTTCCCTACACTTATCTCTATTTATTGAGTTGAAACAAATACTGCCAACTAAACAAAAATGTACTGCACAACTTATGCCGGTTAATCAAAAAAATCCACATACTACCAATTCTACATGCCCTTGAGATAAAAAAATCCAAAAATTTCATTTTTCAAGCCCCCAAGCTAATAAATAGCCCACCATATTCATTACTAAAGGAGAGAGGGTTAGAGACTTCAAAACCAGTTCGAGGAGCCCTACTATAAAGTCGTCAAGTCCATCATGACTCGGCTCGATGTGCAAAAGAAGAGGGCTTTAAGGTGACACTTGGGGGAAGTCCAGAACAACCCATGTCTTGCCGGTGGACTAAAATGTGCTTTAAGGTAACATCTACAAGATGTACAAGCACCAGCCAAAATCCATGACAAACGTCCCTATGCCTTTTAACATACTACTACAAGTACTACTTTTAATAGGTCTTATCCATGAGAAACGTGTTTAGGGCTTCTTTTAAGTGTCCAGCACAAGAACAGGCCCGCAACGAACGACTTGCGGGAGCCTGGGTAGAAGACTACCATCCATCCTCTAGAGCTTGCGTACAACACCAAACAGCTCAACTGGCTACATGCCATTCTTCATGGTGCACGGAGCCGAAGCCGTGCTACCCGCAGAAGTACACCATAAGGCCCCACGGGTCGTCTCTTATAGCAAAGTTGAATCATCGGCCGCACTCGAAGACGCCGTCGACACACTCGACGAGGCACGCGACATTGATGCAGCCCGCTCAGCGGTCTACCAACAGAGCCTCCGCAATTACCACAGCCGCCGGCTGCGCCCAAGGTCCTTCGTCGAAGGAGACCTTGTCCTACGACTCAAGCAA
The DNA here is from genome assembly GCA_916181665.1 of Avena sativa. NCBI lineage: Eukaryota > Viridiplantae > Streptophyta > Magnoliopsida > Poales > Poaceae > Avena > Avena sativa. Next base: position 332,132,823 of record OV702296.1, read on the forward strand.
GAGCGGCCGAAAAAGCTCGAGTCACCGTGGGAAGGACCCTACATCGTCACCGAAGTCATCCCAGCTGGCGCCTACCGCCTCAAGGACGTCAAGTCAGGAGTTGCATACTCAACCCATGGAACGTCGCACAACTGCGACGTTTCTACCCCCAGCTATCTCTTTATTTGCAATAAGGCTACTCAGCCAAGGCTACTCAGCCGAATAATGTACCTCCAGAAGGGAATATGCCCTGAGAGGCAATAATAAAGAGTTTATTATGTGTATTCCAAGTATATGATAGATGTTTATTTTGCATGCTATAATTGTATTAATACGGAAACATTAATACATGTGTGTTTAATAAATAAACAGAAATTTCCTAGTTATGCCTCTCTCATAAACTAGCTCGTTGATTAACAAGGTGATCACAGTTTCCTGATCATAGACATTGGATGTTGTTAATAACGAGATCACAACATTAGCGTAATGATGTGATGAACATTCATCCGAAGTATAGCATTACGATCAAAGTCATTGAGTTTATATTTCTATAACAACTTACGAAGTGATCTTAATCCTTAGACCATGAGATCATGTCAATCACTAACACCGGAAGAGTTTCTTGATGACATCAAACGTCACACCATAACTGGGTGATTATAAAGATGACTTCAGAACTACTAAAGTGTTATGTTGAGGCTCATGGATCAATAGTGGAATTTGTTCATCCCGATGACGGATAGATATACTCTGGGCCCTCTCGGTGATATCACATTGGTTATCTTGCAAGAAAGTGATTTGATCACTACAATATTATATCACGGGAACGAGAAAAGAGTGCATGTCAGTAACGAGATCAAACTAGGTATGGAGATACGGATGATCGAATCTCAGACATGTAATATATCGTGAAACAAAGGGATTAAGATACTAGCATAAAAGGTTCCGACGATCACAGGAAAGTCATCATTGAATGTGTGGGAGTCAGTATGGATCTCCCGGTCCCGCTTCTGATTATTGATCGGAGAAGGGTCTCGATCATGTCCGCATTATTCGTGAACCGTAGGGTGGCACACTTAAGGGACACTGACATCGAATTGGAGCAATAGTTTCATAGCAGAAAGAATAACAAGCGGAGGAATTTATTTCACTAGATACGGAAACAGGTTTTCGGGTGAAATTGCAGAAAGTGTTTTTGCATGTGAAATGAAATACTAGCAAGGCGTTATATGTGAATGTTTGTCATTAAAGTATTTGAAAAAATTCTGAATAAATAAAAGGAGTTTTATTTAATGAGAGTTTGCATTAAATTTGGTTGAAATTTAATAGCAATTTTGAGTGGAGGGAATTGAAGAGATTTTTGTGACTGGAGTGTCCACCCACATGAATGAAGGAGGGGAGGGGGAAGCCCCCATGGCCGTCCGCCACCCCCTTGGGTGCCCCCCCCCTCCTCCTATAAAAGGCACCCCTCTCCTCTCTCTCACTCACACCTCCTCGTGAAGGATCTCTCTCCCCCTCTAGAATTTATCCCCCATGGTCTCGGACTAGCGAGATACATGTTCCTGGTGGTTATTCGGAAAGAAAGTGTTGTGCTTCCGCTGCATCGCTGGAGCGAGGAGGCGGAGGTTGCTCGGTGTCTTGTACGTGTGTGCGAGCATGGATGCGCTGCTGTTTTGCGGCGCTAGGACTTCCTCTCGATCTTGAGATCAGCAAGAGATCATCTACATCAACCACGAGTTTAACTCGTTAAGCTTTGTCGGTCTTCAAGGGTATGTTCTCTACGGATATACATCTGCCCGTTGTTTGTATCTAGTAGATAGATCTTGGTACATAGTTCCCATCGTAGGAAAATTTTTGTTTTCTATGCTGCGAACCCTACACCTCCTCGTTATGATATGAATAAAAGCTAAGTCCCTAGTCCGAAAATTCCTTTTACCTCGCATTAGTTTTGCCATAACACGCTCGGGGACTACGCCTCACCTCACGACTTCGTTGACTGAAAATATCGCATGCAACCTGAGTAGATGACCACGTCAGGCTAACGAAAAGGACATGCACACAACAAGAGAACTACGTGCTAACACAAACAAACTTTACAAAATAGGGCACACAAGCCCACTCGAATATATACAAGTTTTACATCTATATTTTTTACAGGGTCTACCTATTCTGAAGAATCACGCACGCCCGATGCTCAAAGAGATCCACGATCTCCTCGGCATACTGCCTAACAGCTGCATAGTATGGGCGCATGTCCCAGAGGCTACCGTATGGTCGAAGAGGCGTCCCAGTCGCCACAGCCGCGAGGTCGACATCAGGGCGATGCAGCCGAACAAGTGGAAGGGCAGCTTTCACCCCTACAACTAGCTGGTGCCGCACCAACTCCCTCGCATGACCTACATCCCGAAATCTCGACAACAACCCCCAAAGATTGGAAGGCACCTCATCTAGGGGGAACATGACGACCAGAATCGACCCCAGGGAAGTCTTCACGTGCTTCAGCACCCGCGACACCTGGTCCGCGCGATCCTGTACCGTCGCAAGGACGGTGGCCCGGTCACGGTCCATCCAGAAGAAGTCGCCAGCCTCCAAGTCCTGTTCGGTCAAACAATTGATCTGAACCGCAACGCGCTCCTTCTCCTCCCTCAGAACAAGGTTGACACCTGCAGAAAAAAACAAAATGAGGTGAACGCAAGCAAGGCGCATCCGAAAACGAGCAGCAGCTCAAGAAAACTCACATTGCAATTGCTCGCTCAACTGCCGCAGTTACCCCATCAGATACTCCTCCCTGGCGATAGCTCGCTCAGCCTTCGACTTCCACACATCCGCGTGTCCTCGAAGGCCAAGGATCTCCTTCTCCAGGCTGCGGACCCGGTCACGAAGAAAAACAAGCTGCGACGCATCATCCAAAGATGGGCATGGCTGAGGGACAGTCGAAGTATCCACGGGAAACTCACCCGCAAGGTCCCTAAAGAAAAGCAAGTAAGGGTATGAACATCACACACATCTTTAGTGACAGCTCGAAAATATAATTTATATACATAAAAAGCCACTATGTGGCACAAGGAGACATTGTTCATCAACAAAAGCTTACAACAAGAGAAAGAGGATAAACTATCCTAAACTACAACACTAGAGCCTAGGCATCAGCATCCGGAGTGACTTTGAAGCCAGAGTGCCTGCTCTTGGCCTCCCCTTGCTGCTTCGCAGCATAGTCCGCCAACAGGTCAATGAGCTTTGGCCCATAGCGCTTACAGCGGGAGGAAAAAAGAGCAAAGGCTACCTCTGAGCCGTCTGGCGCCGTTGGCATCTGGGAGGTGACGTGCAGAAGATCCAACTCCGCTTCAGACGCCATAGCCATGGCCAGCCCCATGGAGGCACCGATGCTTTTTTGCTTGCGCTTGTAGGCCGCGGGAGCATCCTCCGACAACGCATCCGCCAGAGCGTCGACATCCTCAAGAGAAGCGCCCTTGGGAACGATCTCCTTGTAGAAGCACCGGAGCACCCCCTTGACTTTTGCCAGAGAATTAGCAGTGGTACCGCAGCTATCTTCGACCACTGCGATAGCATCATCTAGGGCACTCCCATGCTCCAGTGCACCACGATCAAACGCGATGCCTGAAGCATCTGAGGAAAAGAAGAAAAAAAGCAGATAGAGAATGCGACAAGGAGCAACCGAAAATTCAAAGATCAAATCCAGCACAAGATACTCACCGAAGAAAGCCTTGGCTGCAACCATCAGCTTCTCAGCTACCTCCTTCTTGCGCGTAGCCGCAACAGTTGCGAGCTGCTCCTCGCGATCCGAAGCCTCCCGCTGTAGGCGCTCCTTGGCCTCAGCAGCATCAGCCAACTCCTTTTGCAGGCGCTCATTCGCCTCCACAGCATCAGCAGCCTACTTCTCCGCTCGACCGAGGCTCTTTTTGAGAGCGTCCAGCCGGCGAAGGGCCGCATTATTTTCATCTGCAAAGCACCAATAGCACACATGAGCAACACAAGCATTATCCGAGCAACAGACGAAACGAACAAGAGTAGGCAAAACACATAACTCGAAGTTGCTGCATGCTGGACTCCAGTGCCAGATGTTGCTGGATGAGAAGGTTGGCGCTATGCACAGAGGGCTGCAAGAATAAACGGAGGCAAATAATCAAAAAAGCATCACAAAAAGGTCTCGGGGGATGCGCCCCAAAAAAGAGCTTAACATTCAACAAAGCGACCCGAAAAGGGCTCGGGGGCTTCCCCCAGGTCAATAAAGGAGAATAACTTACGTGCTCAGAAGGAGACTCGGAAGGTACAGGTGCAATCTTCTGAGTAACGACTACTCGAGCCTCCTGCGGAGAGGGGTTCGGAGCATCGCCCACAAAGTTGGCCACCGTTTGAGAGGGAGGGGTCGTCCGCTTCGACTCCCCTACGTCCTCCTGAGCGCCCTCACTAAGAGAGCCCTCCGAGGAGTGGCTGCAAGGAAAGTATTGATCAAGACAAGAGGAAAAAATGCATACGCAAATTACAGAAGACAATGAATCCGAAATCACTTACAAGTCAATGTCACTCAAATTGAAGACGGGCGGCGCCTTCTCCTTCTTCTTCTTCGCTGGCGGCTGCGGCGCCACTGTCTGCAGAGGCACAACCGGGAATGGTGTGAAAGAAGCACTATCATCCTCGATGTGGCACTCAAGGAAGGATGGGACCCTAGGCGTTGGCAGAGTCGAGGCATCCGAAGACTTGCTCGAACTCTGTGCCTGCTTTCGGGTCCGCCCTCGCTCGGCTCGGGGGCTTCCTGAGTTGGCGACTGCACCAGCGGAAGCTCAGACTCGGAGTCCATAGCTTCGTTTTCCGGCGCAACCGGAAACTTTTCGCGTAGCGGGGGCACCATGTCGGCCACCTTGAGCTCCTGCACACCACAGACATCAAAGAATCGCAATTAGTACCAATAGTCAAAAGCAAAAGCACTCGAAAAAAGGTGCAAAATGCATGTCGCAAATCTACACCTGCGGAACTGGTTTCGTGGCACTAAAGGGGGCGTCAACGACTTCCCCGGAAGGTCCTCCTCGGACTTGTACTTTAGCAGTGGCCGAAGAACTCTGTTGAGGTCGCCTCGGGACAACTCCTGGGCTGAGACCCTCGTCAGGTCGTTGCGGCCAGTGTAAAGGAACATCGGATGCGCCCTCGCTTGGAGCGGCTGCACCCGACGTTTGAGGAAGGTGCGGATGATATCCACACCATTGACCTCCTTCCCAGGCTCCATCTGGAGCGCATCCACCTAACGGTAGAGCTCCTCCACCTCTGCTACTTCGCCCTCCAGGATATGGTTCTTCCAGGACCTCTTCGGGACGATTTCCTGGGAGGCGTCGAAGGGGGCGAGGCCAAAATCTTGCCTGTCCACTGTGGAGTCGCGGATGTAAAACCACTTCTTCCGCCAGTATTGGACGGACTCGCACATAGAAAAGGAAAAGAAGAGAACAGTAGATCAGAGGGAAATGATGCAACCGCCGAGCGGATAGACTCCACCGGTGCCGGACTGCCTCTTCACGGAATAGAGCTTCCGGAAGAGGCCAAAGTGCGGCTAGATACAGAGCCAGCACTCGCAAATAGTGATGAAATGGGCGATGTGGAGAAGAGAATTGGGCGAAAGATGGTGAAGCTGGATATCATAGAAGAAAAGAAGTCCACGAAGAAAATCATGGACAGGGAGCGAGAGGCCGCGAAGAACAAAAGCGACAAACATCACCTGAAACCCTACGGGTGGACGGGTAATTACCTCGTTGCCTGGAAGCATCGTCGCCTCCTTGTCCTGCGGGATCAATCCTGCATCACGCAGCTTGCGCAGGTCAGCCGCGCGCACCTCCGTGCGCCTCCAGTTACCATCGGTGATGCGCGAAGCACCGGCAACCTTTTGGCCGCCGCCGGTGGCGCTCGAACCCGCTTCAACGGACGTCTTCTTCGACTTCACCATCGCGGAGCATCGATGACGGCGGTGTGCGTGCAAAAATGAAGAGGGAAGGATCAAAGAATTTCCAGTACGCGCGAAGCAGTGTTCGCGAAAATGGAGGAAGTGGTGAAAGCAAATGGCAAGGGGTGAAAACAAATCACTATTTTCCCCACGGTTATAAGGATGATGACGATGAGCACGAACCGTTCATCCAGAAGCCCTAATGCTAGGAACAGATCCAACCATCCACATGTGAACACAGTACCGAACCGTCGCCTGCACGCCATACACTATGCACGGAAACCGAGGAGACGCCGTAATTCTCGCCATGTCGCACATGAATATTCAACTCCAAGTCAGGAAGTGGGACCCGTGTTAGTCCTATAACGTCACCTCTGGCGCCGCGGACGGTTGAGGTCACCGATCGTCAGCAATGACGTCATCAAAAAGCACGCTAGCAACGACTGGAAATCTTCGGATAAAAATCAACTACTTCTTCGAATCTACGATTTAAACAATTACTCAGGGCTAATCCTATCAGGAGCGCTGGCCGCGCACCTGAAAGAAGATTGAAGAACAAAAGCTCTCGAACTTCGAGTCCTACGTCGAGTCTATGACTCCAATAAGGACTCGGGGCTACTCCCATAGGGACGACTGATCAAGCATCCGAAAAATTGTGTCCTACGAACCTGAAGCTTAACTAACTGAACTAAAAGTCTCTGCTCGAGTCTACGACTCGAACAGACACTCGGGGGCTACTCCCATAAAGAGCGCTGGTCGTGCACCCTATGAATTCTTCGACTGCGATCCTTCTGAAGGGTTTTGCTGCATAGTAAATCAAAATTTTCTACGGATGCGAACGGGAAAGCCAAGATCTAATCTAGGAGATGCAAACAACGAGAGGGGGTAGATGAGATATTTATACCCTTGAAGATTCGCACAGTGGAACGTTCAACGGAACGTGGTTGATGTAGTCGTACTAGCCTTCTCCTCCTCGCGATCTGATCCGATCCAACACCGCAAGTGGCGATGCCTCCGAGAGATGCACACGTACGGCACCTCGACGTCTCCTCCTTCCTCGGTCCAGCAAGTGGGGTGGAGAGATAGATTGGATCTACAACACGATGGCGTGTTGCAAAGGTGGAGAGTTTCTGTGGCAGGGCTTCGCCTACGCGCAGTCGGGAGAGAGAGAGAGAGAGAGAGAGAGAGAGAGAGAGAGAGAGAGAGGAGGGCAGCAGGTAGGCGGCTAGGGTTGGAGGAGGTGTGGGGGGAGGGTGCCCCCTGCCCTCTTTATATAGAGGGCTGGCCGGCTTCCCCCTTGCCCCTCCTCCAAGCCTAGGGCCGGCGGCCACATGGGAGGAGTGGGGGGCAAGTTTCCCCTCCCCCCCCCCTTCTAGAAGCTCTCCCTAGGGTTTCCCCTAGGGCTTGGCCGGCTGGGCCTATGGGGCCTTGTGCCCCTGGCCCAATGCGGCCAGTGCACTCCCTCGTAGGCCCATGTCCCCTCCCGACAAGTGGGGCCACGTTGGTCCCACTCCGGAAGGTTCTAGAAGCTTCCGGTACAATACCGAACAATCCGAAACAATTCCGAAATCCAAAAACTGCTTTCCCTTATATGAATCTTATTCTTCGGACCATTCCGAAACCTCTCGTGACGTCCTGGATCTCATTCGAGACTCTGAACAAAAACTCATAAACCAATTATCCATCCTATCCTAGCGTCGAGACACGTTAAGTGTGTGACCCTACAGGTTCGAGAATATGCAGACATGATCTTCTATCAATAATCAACAGCGGGGTCTGGAAACCCATATTGACTCCCACACATTCATTGATGATCATATCGGATGAACCACGATGCCAGGATTCAATTAATCCCATATATATTCCCTTCGTCACGCGATATTTTACTTGCCCGAGATTCGATCGTCGGTATCGGCATACCTAGTTCAATATCGTTCACAGAAAGTACTTTACTCGTTCTGTAATCCGATATCACTTTGTTATTAACTCCTTAACCACGTGCTTGCAAGCGGTGTTGATATCTATTACCGAGTGGGCCCGAAGTATATCTCTCCGACTTGGGAGGGACAAATCCCATCTCGATACATACAACCCAACAGATACTTTCCGATCACCTGAGAGACACCTTTATGATCACCCTCTCATAGGATGACGTTTGATGACCTCAAAGCTTTCTTCGATACCAGGGAGTTGCATTATCTCATGGTCTAAGGAATACAATATTTGACATAAGAAAAAGCTTCGCAAATATGAACACGATGACACGATCTAATTGCTCTGCTTGATTTGGGTCTGTCCATCATATCATTCTCCCAATGATCTCATTATTAATCGACAACTCATGTCTATGGTTAGGAAACCTTAACCATCATTAATCAATGAGCTAGTCCATAGAGGCGTACTAGGGACACGGTGTTGTTCATAAACCACACAAGTATCAAAGTTTCTGCTTAATACAATTCTAGCATGGAATATAAACTTTATCATGAACAAGAATTATAATAATAACATCTTTATTATTGCCTCTAGGGCATAATTCCAATAGTCTCCCACTTGCACTAGAGTCAATAATCTAGTTTACATCTAGCAACAATCTAACACCCATGGCACTAAGGTGTTGATCATGTTTTGCTCGTGGAAGAGGTTTAGTCAACGGATCTTTGACATTCAGATCTGTATGTACTTTGCTAATCTTCAGATCTCCATCTGTTATATAATCTCGAATTATATGAAACTTGCGGTTGATGTGCTTGGTCTTTGGATGATATCTTGGTTCCTTAGCCAGTGTTATGGCGCCAGTGTTGTCACACAATATCTCCAGTGGGTCCAAGGCACTTGGAACCACACCAAGCTCAGTGATGAAGTTCCTGATCCAAACTCCTTCACTTGACGCTTCTGCAGCAGCCATGTATTCCGCTTCTAATGTAGATCACGCTTTGCTTGCAGCTTCTCCAGCTCACAGCTCCTCCATTCAAAATATAAACGTATCCTGTCTGAGATTTAGAATCATCCTTGTCGGTGTCGAAACTAGCATCGACGTAACCTTTTACGACGAGCTGTTCATCACCTCCATAGACTAAGAACATTTCTTTAGTCCTATTTAAATACTTTAGGATGTTCTTCACGGCTGTCCAGTGTTCCACTCCTGGATCACTTTGGTATCAGCTCGTCAAACTAAGAGCATTGGACACATCCGGTCTAGTACACAGCATGGCATACATGATAGAACCTATGGCCGAGGCATAAGGCACTTTGCTCATAGCTTCTCTATCGTTTACCGTAGCTGAACACTAAGCCTTGCTCAATATCTTACTTGACAACATAGGCACTGAACCTTTCTTTGCCTTATCCATTCTGAACCTTTTCAGAACTTTGTCTAGGTATGTACTTTGGCTTAAAGCTATCAGGCGTCTTTGTCTATCTCTATAGATTTTGATGCCCAATATATAAGCAGCTTCCCCTAGGTCTTTCATTGAAAAACATTTGTTCAAATAACTCTTCACATCGTTAAGCATATCAATGTCATTTCCAATAATCAATATGTCATCCACATATAGTACCAGAAATGTCACTTTGCTCCCACTCACTTTCTTGTAGATACAAGCTTCATAGCAATTTGGAACAAATCCAAAGCTCTTGATCACTTGATCAAAACGAAGGTTCCAACTCCGAGATGCTTGCTTCAGTCCATAAATGGAACGCTGAAGTTTGCACACCTTATCAGCATCCTTAGGATCGACAAAACCTTCGGGTTGCATCATATACAACTCGTCATCAATGTTGCCATTGAGGAACGCAGTCTTGACATCCATCTGCCATATTTCATTATCATGAAACGCGGCAATTGCTAATAAAATCCGAATGGACTTAAACATCGCTACGGTAGAGAAAGTCTCATCGTAGTCAACACCTTGAACTTGTCGAAAACCTTTCGCGACAAGTCGTGCTTTATAGATAGTAACATTACCATTCGCGTCCGTTTTCTTCTTGAAAATCCATTTGCACTCAACGGCCTTTCGGTCGCTAGGAGGGTCCACCAAAGTCCATACTTGGTTTTCGCTCATGGATCCGAATTCGGATTTTATGGCCTCTAGCCATTTCTCAGAGTCTAGGCTCATCATTGCTTCCTCATAGTTCGCAGGTTCACTGTTGTCTACTAACAAGACAGTCAAGACAGGGTTGCCGTACCACTTAGGAGGGGCACGTGACCTTGTCGACCTGCGACGTTCAGTAGTAGCATCGTCCGAAGATTCATGATCCTTGTCATTAGCTTCCTCTATTGTTGGTGCAGACGGCACTGGAACAATTTCAGGTGCTGCGCTACTCTCCAACTCAAGAGAAGGTTTAATAACCTCGTCTATCTCTACTTTCCACCCACTCACTTCTTTCGAGAGAAACTCCTTCTCAAGAAAGGATCCATTCTTTGCGACAAACACTTTGCCTTCGGATCTGTGATAGAAGGTATACCCAATCGTTTCCTTAGGGTATCCTATGAAGACGCATTTCTCCACTTTGGGTTCGAGCTTGTCCGGCATCAATTTCTTGACGTAAGCTTCGCATCCCTAAACTTTAAGAAACGACAACTTAGGTTTAGCACCAAACCACAGTTCATACGGTGTCGTCTCAACGGATTTAGATGGTGCCCTATTTAAAGTGAATGCAGCGGTTTCTAATGCATAACCCCAAAATGATAACAGCAAATCTGTAAGAGACATCATTGATCACACCATATCTAATAGACTTTGATTCCGGCGTTCAGACACACCACTGCGATGTGGTGTTCCGGGTGGCGTGAGTTGTGAAACGATTCCGCTTGCTTTAAGATGCGTGAGAAAATCATAACTCAAATATTCACCTCCACGATCGGATCGTAGAAATTTAATTTTCCTGTTACGATGGTTTTCCACTTCGTTCTGAAATTCTTTGAACTTTTCAAATGTTTCAGATTTATCTTTCATTAAATAGATATACCCATATCTACTTAAGTCATCCGTAAAAGTGAGAAAATAGCGATAACCACCACGTGTCGAAACACTCATTGTTCCGCATACATCGGTATGTGTGATTTCCAACAAGTCCGTTGCTCGCTCCATTATTCCGGAGAACGGGGTTTTGATCATCTTGCCCATGAGGCATGGTTCGCACGTGTCAAATGATTCAAAATCAAGAGACTCCAAAAGTCCATCAGAATGGAGTTTCTTCATGCGTTTTACACCAATATGACCTAGACGGCAGTGCCACAAATAAGTCGTATTATCACTATCTACCGTGCATCTCTTAGCCTCAATGTTATGGATGTGTGTTTCATTGCTTTCGAGATTCAGAAGAAATAAACCATTCATAGCAGGTGCATGACCATAAAAGATGGTACTCATATAAATAGAACAACCATTATTCTCGGATTTAAATGAATAACCGTCTTGCAATAAACACGGTCCAGATATGATGTTCATGCTCAACGCAGGCACATAATAACATTTATTGAGGTTTAAAACTAATCCCAAAGGTAAAACTAAGGAGAGCGTGCCGACGGACATCACATCAACTCTTGATCCGTTGCCAACGCGCATCGTCACCTCATCCCTCGCTAGCCGCCGTCTATTCCGTAGCTCCTGTTTCGAGTTACAAATATTAGCAACTGAACTAGTATCAAATACCCAGGCACTACAACGAGGGCTAGTAAGGAAAACATCAATAACATGTATATCAAATACCTCCTCCATCTTGCAGTTAAAGAATTTCTCAGAGATCTCATACCTCTCAGAACGGGCTTGAGTCTGAAACATAATTTTCAGTTCCTCAAGAATCTCAAAGGGCCCGGGGAACTCCTCAAAACGATTTTGAAGGTCCGATTCCATAGCAAACAACATGGTGCTCTTAATCACAACATAATCATCCTTGCGCGACTGATAAACAGCTTTCTCATCAGCCGGCGCATCTACAGCAGGGGCGTCACCTAGCGCTTTCTCAAGGACATAGTCCTTTTATCCGCCAGAGAGAATGATTCTCAGATTGCGGAACCAGTTGGTGAAGTTAGACCCATTGTTCTTAAGCTTTTCTTTCTCAGCAAAAACGTTGAAGTTGAAGTTGGACTTAGCCATTTGATCTACAAAATTTGCAAGTGCAATTTAGACTATGTTCATGATAACTAGTTCAACTTAATCAAATTACTAGATGAACTCCCACTAAATTCAACATCCCTCAAGTTGTTTAGTGAACACGATCCAAATTCACCACACCTAATCCGATCTTCACGAGAAGAGATGTGGTTTCAATGGTGGACAACAAAGTGTCGATCATATCATTCATATGACTCATGCTTAACCTTTCGGTTCGTGTGTTCCGAGGCCATGTCTGTACATGCTAGGCTCGTCAAGTCAAACCCAAGTATTTCCGCGTTTGCAAAACTGGCTTGCACCCGTTGTATGTGAACGTTGAGTTTATAGCACCCGATCATCACGTGATGCTTGAACACGACGAACTTTCGCAACGGTGCATACATGGGTAGAACACAGTTTTATCTTGATCTTTAAGTGAGGAATCACCTTATAATGCTACCGTCGCGATCTAAGCATAATAAGATACATAAAAGGATAAACATCACATGCATATAATTTTATGTGACATGGTATAGCCAATCTCCGCGCAATGATCTCCATCTTGTGCATGCCAGCATGATCTCCATCACTCCACCATGATTGCCTCCACCACGAATAGCAACTACAACTATTGCTAACTACTTAGCGATAAAGTAAAGCTATTACATGGCGTATAAGAAGTTGACACACAGGTCATACACAATTATAAAGACAACCATATGGCTCCTGCCGGTTGTGTACTCATCGACATGCAAGTCGTGAAGCATTACAAAACATGATCATTGCATACAACATACACATCACATCTTGTACCATACCATGTCATCAAAACACTCCCTGCAAAAACAAGTTAGACGCCTCTACTTTGTTGTTGCATGTTTTACGTGGCTTATGGGAGTAACAAGCTAAGAACGATTCTTACCTACGGAAAGCCACAACGGTGATATTATGGTTGCCAACATCCGGTGTAAATCCCATGACAACTATAGTGAGAGAAACTGGCATCCACCAGCCGCATGTGTGGAACAAGCCACACGTCAAGTGCGGAGCCGGTCTCGCGAATGAGGTCGCGTAAAGTTGGCCTGGACCGCTTCGATCTCACTATCCCGCATCATAAGAAGTACAAAAACAAGAGGCTTGCAACAGAAAACATAAACGCCCGCAACAAGCATGTTGCGTTCTACTCGTGAAACACATGTACGCATAGATCTAGCTCTGATACCACTGAAGGGTTTCGCTGCATAGTAAATCAAAATTTTCTACGGATCCGAACGGGAAAGCCAAGATCTAATCTAGGAGATGCAAACAACGAGAGGGGGTATATGAGATCTTCATACCCTTGAAGATTCGCACAGCGGAACGTTCAACAGAACGTGGTTGATGTAGTCGTACTAGCCTTCTCCTCCTCGCGATCCGATCCAACACCGCAAGTGGTGATGCCTCCGAGAGATGCACACATACGGCACCTCGATGTCTCCTCCTTCCTCGGTCCAGCAAGTGGGTTGGAGAGATAGATTGGATCTACAACACGACGGCGTGGTGCAAAGGTGGAGAGTTTCTGTGGTAGGGCTTCGCCTACGCACAGTCGGGAGAGAGAGAGAGAGGAGGGCAGCAGGTAGGCGGCTAGGTTTGGAGGAGGTGTGGGGGGAGGGTGCGCCCCTGCCCTATTTATATAGAGGGCTGGCCGGCTGCCCCCTTGCCCCTCCTCCAATCCTAGGGCCGGCGGCCACATGGGAGGAGTGGGGGGCAAGTTCCCCCCCTTCTAGAAGCTCTCCCTAGGGTTTCCCCTAGGGCTTGGCCGGCTGGGCCTATGGGGCCTTGTGCCCCTGGCCCAATGCATCCGGTGCACTCACTCGTAGGCCCACGCCCCCTCCCGACAAGTGGGGCCGTGTTGGTCCCACTCCGGAAGTTCTAGAAGCTTCCGGTACAATACCGAACAATCCGAAACAATTCCGAAATCCAAAAACTGCTTTCCCTTATATGAATCTTATTCTTCGGACCATTCCAGAACCTCTCGTGACGTCCTGGATCTCATCCGAGACTCCTAACAAAAACTCATAAACCAATTATCCATTCTATCCTAGCGTCGAGACACGTTAAGTGTGTGACCCTACGGGTTCGAGAATATGCAGACATGATCTTCTATCAATAATCAACAACGGGTCTGGAAACCCATATTGACTCCCACACATTCATCAATGATCATATCTGATGAACCACGATGCCAGGATTCAATTAATCCCATATATATATTCCCTTCGTCACGCGATATTTTACTTGCCCGAGATTCGATCGTCGGTATCGGCATACCTAGTTCAATCTCGTTCACAGCAAGTACTTTACTCGTTCCATAATCCGATATCACTTTGTGATTAACTCCTTAACCACGTGCTTGCAAGCGGTGTTGATATTGATTATCGAGTGGGCCCGAAGCATATCTCTCCGACTTGGGAGGGACAAATCCCATCTCGATACATACAACCCAACAGATACTTTCCGATCACCTGAGAGACACCTTTATGATCACCCTCTCATAGGATGACGTTTGATGACCTCAAAGCTTTCTTCCGATACCAGGGAGTTGCATTATCTCATGGTCTAAGGAATACAATATTTGACATAAGAAAAGGCTTCGCAAAGATGAACACGATGACACAATCTAATTGCTCTGCTTGATTTGGGTCTGTCCATCATATCATTCTCCCAATGATATTATCTCATTATTAATCGACAACTCATGTCTATGGTTAGGAAACCTTAACCATCATTAATCAATGAGCTAGTCCATAGAGGCGTACTAGGGACACGGTGTTGTTCATAAACCACACAAGTATCAAAGTTTCCGCTTAATACAATTCTAGCATGGAATATAAACTTTATCATGAACAAGAATTATAATAATAATAATATCTTTATTATTGCCTCTAGGGCATAATTCCAACACCTTCGGATCAAAATACAAAAACTTTTTCTGGCAACTTTTCCCAAACAAACGCTAAATGAAAAAACAATTTTTATTTGGCCACCCGAAACACCTCCGCGGTGATAACAGTTTGGATCCTGTGTCTGCGACACAAAGATAAAACCTACGGATATCATCCGATGGCCTGGTAATACAGCTGACTGCGCTCTGCCGATAATATACCGTGCCAACAAACACGATGAAAATCCTGACGGACGCGTTGGGTACATCACTCGAAAACTACTGGGATTCGACTCCTATAAGACCTTAGCGGCCTGAGT
Source organism: Avena sativa (assembly GCA_916181665.1). Taxonomy (NCBI): domain Eukaryota; kingdom Viridiplantae; phylum Streptophyta; class Magnoliopsida; order Poales; family Poaceae; genus Avena; species Avena sativa. The sequence goes on from OV702296.1 coordinate 332,148,090, forward strand.
CGAATTGCACCAGCATCCGTTCCAGATTCGAGTCCAGGGACTCCAGTCTGAAGAAGATCGTGTTCTTTTGTCCTAATACAGTTAACTGGCCCTGATCCGTCAGGAGAGTCAGGCACACACATCAACAATCCCTACGAACTAAAATCATTCTTTCTCTTATGAACAGGACCAACAGCACCCGAAAGATTGAAGAGTCCTCCGCCGAATCTATGATTCGACTAAGCACTCGGGGGCTACTGACATGGTTATACCCTACAGGTACACGATATTAGTGTACCTGGTCTGGCCCAAGGAAGGACCACAAGAACATATGTGGCCTGTGAAGACTTTCGGGTGGCCCAAACACATGACGCCTTCGGATTCTTGGAGAGCAAGACTACAGTAGATAGAATTTCAAAGGGGCAAACCCTAATCTATAACCGACTCGACCTATGCCCGAGACCTGTATATCTATATAAAGGCTAGGAGGGCACGGCGAGGAGGGAGACCTCAACTCACCACATACGTATCTCACGCTAGATTGCACCTGCGCACCCCTGTAATCTTCGGTTCCGTCGTAATCAAGAGCAGACAAGCAGGAGTAGGGTTTTCCCTCCGGGGGCCTGAACCTGGGTAAACTTCGTGCCCCCGTGTTGCTTGTTTGCTAACCGTTCCGCGATCTCCAGTATCCCCATCTTCTCCAAAACCCAAGTCCATAACAATGGGCATTGACGAGATCGAACCTCGTCACACACGCATATGCCTTTGTAACTTAACGGGCATATGAATCTAAAAAAAACTTAACGGGCCTATCCATGAGACACGTGTCCAGGCTTACAAAGAACCTGCCCGCAACCTCAATATTTCATTTTTCAAAAGCGCGCCTAGATTAGAGGCCCGGATTTTGTTATGCAAGGTAGCAGATGAGCCAACATAAGCTCATTATGATTTCCCTACACTTATCTCTATTTATTGAGTTGAAACAAATACTGCCCACTAAACAAAAATGTACTGCACAACTTATGCCGGTTAATCAAAAAAATCCACATACTACCAATTCTACATGCCCTTGAGATAAAAAAATCCAAAAATTTCATTTTTCAAGCCCCCAAGCTAATAAATAGCCCACCATATTCATTACTAAAGGAGAGAGGGTTAGAGACTTCAAAACCAGTTCGAGGAGCCCTACTATAAAGTCGTCAAGTCCATCATGACTCGGCTCGATGTGCAAAAGAAGAGGGCTTTAAGGTGACACTTGGGGGAAGTCCAGAACAACTCATGTCTTGCTGGTGGACTAAAATGTGCTTTAAGGTAACATCTACAAGATGTACAAGCACCAGCCAAAATCCATGACAAACGTCCCTATGCCTTTTAACATACTACTACAAGTACTAGTTTTAACGGGTCTTATCCATGAGAAACGTGTTTAGGGCTTCTTTAAAGTGTCCAGCACAAGAACAGGCCCGCAACGATTCGAAAAAAAAGAACAGGCACGGAAGCCCAATATAATACTATTGTATTTAATCTCCAAAACCAGATCTTCTCCCGAGACTTTGCTTAGTCGAGGGATAGATTTTCGGCCGCCGCGCTTTCGATTTTTCACGGGGATCGCCGGATCGGTCATCTGCTCTCGCCGGCCACCGGCCTCCGCCGTGTTCCATCCATCGATGGGGAGCCTCTTCCTTGTCACTCCTCACTACTGCCTCCCCATACGAAGGAGCGTATGGGGAGGCAGTAGTGAGGAGTGACAAGGAAGAGGCTCCCCATCGATGGATGGAACACGGCGGAGGCCGGCGGCCGGCGAGAGCAGATGACCGATCCGGCGATCCTCGTGAAAAATCGAAAGCGCGGCGGACGAAAATCTATCCCTCGACTAAGCGGAGTCTCGGGAGAAGATCTGGTTTTGGAGATTAAATACAGTAATATTATATTGGGCTTCCGGGCCTGTTCTTTTTTTTCGAATCGTTGCGGGCCTGTTCTTGTGCTGGACACTTAAAAGAAGCCCTGAACACGTTTCTCATGGATAAGACCCGTTAAAACTAGTACTTGTAGTAGTATGTTAAAAGGCATAGGGACGTTTGTCATGGATTTTGGTTGGTGCTTGTACATCTTGTAGATGTTACCTTAAAGCACATTTTAGTCCACCAGCAAGACATGGGTTGTTCTAGACTTCCCCCAAGTGTCACCTTAAAGCCCTCTTCTTTTGCACATCGAGCCGAGTCATGATGGACTTGACGACTTTATAGTAGGGCTCCTCGAACTGGTTTTGGAGTCTCTAATCCTCTCTCCTTTAGTAATGATCATGGTGGGCTATTTATTAGCTTGGGGGCTTGAAAAATGAATTTTTTGGATTTTTTTATCTCAAGGGCATTTAGAATTGGTAGTATGTGGATTTTTTTTGATTGACCGGCATAAGTTGTGCGGTACATTTTTGTTTAGTTGGCAGTATTTGTTTTAACTCAATAAATAGAGATAAGTGTAGGGAAATCATAATAAGCCTTAGTTGGCTCATTTGCTACCTTGCATAACAAAATCCGTGTCTCTAATGTAGGCGCGCTTTTGAAAAATGAAATATTGAGGTTGCGGGCAGGTTCTTTGTAAGTCTGGACACGTGTCTCATGGATAGACCCGTTAAGTTTTTTTTAGATTCATAGGCCCGTTAAGTTACAAAGGCATATGCGCTTGTGACGAGGTTCGATCTCGTCAATGCCCATTGTTATGGACTTGGGTTTTGGAGAATATGGGGATACTGAAGATTGCGGAACGGTTAGCAAACAAGCAACACGGAGACACGAAGTTTATCCAGGTTCAGGCCCCCGGAGAGAAAACCCTACATCTGCTTATCTACTCTTGATTACGGCAGAACCGAAGTTTACAGGGGTGCGCAGATGCAATCTGGCGTGATGTACGTATGTGGTGAGTTGAGGTCGGCCCTCCTCGCCGTGCCCTCCTAGCCTTTATATAGATAGGCAGGTCCCGTGCATAGGTCGAGTCGATTACAGTTAGGGTTTACCCCTTTGAAATTCTATCTATTCTAGTCTTGCTCTCTAAGGATCCGAAGGCGTCATGGGCTTGGGCCACCCGAAAGTCTTCACTGGCCGTATACGTTCTTGTGGGCCTTCCTTGGGCCAGACCAGGTATACTAATATCGTGTACCTGTAGGGTATAACCATGTTAGTAGCCCCCGAGTGCTCAGTCGAATCACAGATTCGGCTAAGGACTCTTCAATCTTTCGGGTGCTGTTGGTCCTGTTCATAAGAGAAAGAATGATTTTAGTTCGTATGGATTGTTGATGTGTGTGTCTGACTCTCCTAATGGATCACGGTCAGTTAACTGTCTTAGGACAAAACAACACGATCTTCTTCAGACTCGAGTCCCCGGACTCGAATCTGGAACGGATGCTGGACCAAAAGTTGAGGTCAGCTGCAAAAGTTGTTTTGATTCTCTGTGTTGTGCACCTATGTTACTAAACATTGGTGTTGTGTGCAATTCTCTTCGCACGCACATGACGTTGCCACCAACCCCTGACCGGGTCCCCTCTGCTCTATCCTCTCATGCCTCCCTTCTTCCCTCAAGTTCCCGTCCACACAGCGATCGGCAACCCGGCTCCCTTTCTCACGACCGGCAGCCGAGCCTTCCTTCCTCGCGCCGCTGCTGCATGCCCATCTCGCGCCTCCGCCACCCGCATGCGCATCTCATGTTGTCGCCGCATACCATCTCGCACCGCCACGGCCTCTCATCTAGCACCGCCGCTCTCTTCGGCCTTCTACCGACTCTAGAGAAGGCCAGCAATGTGGGTACCCATCGGGTCCCCGAATCCAGCCATGTCGCAGGTCTGGTGGGAAATTGGACCCGGCGGTGGGTATCGACATGGGTCGTGGGGGTGGGAGTAAGGGCCAGGTGTGGGTATGGGGTGTCAAAGTCGGCCCTAAACCCAGCAGGGGCCATGCGAACGAACCACTTTTCTTTGAACAGTCGATAGGCCTCATGTCGTAGCCTTTATTAGTTTCAACTATTATACACGCGTGCCATGTACAGCCTCTATTTTTCACGGGCATGTCTATTTTTTGAAGTATAACGGGCATGTCTATGATACAAGTGTGTCGGGCTTAGGCTGTTCATAGTGATAGTATCATACTAATACTAGTGTATGATACTATCTTTATAGTGCATGGTATCATATGGTAGTATCATACTAGTACTATATTTAATAATTTGTAGAATCTCAATACAAATTGTGTACAAGATTTATTTGTATGACGATTTTCTAATTTTACATGCTATGATAGGATATCCTAATCATCTCTTTCTTCATTAATTATTGTGCCACATCAAATGTTTGCCAACATTACATGTATGATACTACTTCCTCCGTCACGGTTTGAAGGGTGTTTTAGAGAGATTGTTGGAACCTAGGTGAGCGTTGATTGGGGCCAGATTTATGCTAAAAACGTGCACTCATTTAATTATTCGACCCTATTAAACGTAATTACTCAATGGAAACGAGAAGTTTAGGCGCATGCATTAGTGGAGTTGCATGCAAGAATTAATTCCCTGTCTGCATGGAGTAGGAAATGAGGAGAAAAAATGGGACATTAATTCTGTAATTAAGTTTTACGCGCCTATAAGGAGAGGAGTTTTGGAAACGCATGACTTTTATAAGACGCCTTTTAAACCATGACGAAGGGAGTAGCTATGATACTCCCACTAAAACCAGCTTTATTCTAGTATATCCAGCACAAAGCCATCGACCTAATCGCCAAAACCATATCGGAAACGGAAAAAAAAAACAGATCGGAGACCACTCTTTAAAGGCTCCGATTAGTCAGGCAATATGTTATCCATCGATGTAATCGTCAAAATTCCCTAATAAAAAAAAGAACTAATCGCCCAAACCATATCGGAAACGATTCTCGAAAAACAAAAGGAACCCAGATAGGAAACCACTCCTTTAAAAGGCTCCGATTACTTCTACCGTTTAGAAAACAGAGACAACGATTTTCCGCCGCCGCATCTGCTCTCGCCGGCCATCGATGGGGCGCCTATTCATGGTTAGTCCTCACTACTGCGTTCCCATACCTTCCAGTGACGATGACACGGACGTCCTGTCTCGCGGGATGGAAGAAGGCGTTGACGTCCGACAGCAGCCACCGCTGACCCAGCCCAACCCCGCCACCTGGAGAATATTCAAGATCTTCGGCAGGGTACCAAATCAAGCTCCTTACTCACCCCTCTTAGTCATATTCTTCCCCCATGACTGTCAGACCCCTTGGATATAGCTAGATACAGTCATTAGTTCTTACTGGTAATGTTCTTCAGTTCTTTGATCAATCCATGAATGCTCACTACATTTACTGTCTCTAATCTATGACGTCCCATTGCAGTGTCTTACAGCCACGGTGAGCATCGGAATGATGGTTTTCCTTTTTGTGGGGCGACATTTGAACCTGGATCCTGATTTGCAAGACCCGTATAAGATGGCAGCACTTCTCGTTATATCTCTTATTCCCGTGGGATTCGGTTTCATAATCACGCAAGGAGACGCACAGACGGACAACATGTCTTCACAAGGGCAAGAAGAACAAATGTAATTCAGATTCAGTAGTAGTCAATAATTTGTCATGATTGTGTAATTTGACATATTTCATGAATATCCATCCAAAGTCAAGAAAAAATACGAAAATCCCAGTCTATATGAGGGTGTCCCGGGCTTATCCCGAGCGTCCATTTGTGCATCAAGATCTGTACAACCAGCTGTGTACGTTGTAAAAAAAAACCTCTTATATATTTGTCTGTTCTGTTGAAAAACACCTCCAATCTATCAACTATTTACAATGAGATCCTAATGATATGCTGGTACTCCTTCCACACTGTGTTGCCGATTATGTTTGTATCCCCAGTCCACCACCACGGGTTACTGCGAGGAAAGTCTCATGTACTCATTAAATTCACCACACGGTTTACCATGAATGAAAAGTTTCATGGGAAAAGGTGAAGCCATGAAACAACCATGCAGGAAAACAAGGGAAAGTTGTTCTCTTTTTCATTAACTGCACAGCGACCTTGACGACAAAATGGATCCAAACGGATCTGGATTGAGCAAGAAAAATAACGAAAAACGAATCTGAAGCTATCACAACGAAGAAAAGGAAACGGATTGTGGATGGCGTGGCGTTGGACGCGACATGGTATCCTTCTCCTTCCCCCAACCGCCTACGACCAGCCTAAAGCTGCACATCCAATCCGGAGGCTTCTGCCCCATCGTCTTCCTCCCCTGCGAGGAGCATGGCTTCCGTTTGTGGGGGCTATGGGACGGAGGCTGGAACCGCCAGCCGCCAGCTCTCTTCTAGGCGTCGAAGTCCACGAGCCGCCATCCTCCTTCCCCGCATGCGAGCCGCTGCCTCAGATCTCCTTCCCGCCATGCGTCTTCTTCGCGGCCGGCCACAGCGGATCTACTAACCCCGGAGAGGCACGGAGGAGCACGGATCCCGGTGATTTCATCGCAGGAGAGTTCGTCGGAGAGTAGATAAGAGGATGAAGTAGAGGTGGGAAAAGTGGATGGGTTCAAGGTGGGGAGAGAGGGTGGAGCACGGTGGTGGGGCGCAGGACAGGAAACGAGGTGTACATGTCCACCTTCGGCTCTATAGGGATGCCATTGTGTACTATGTCCAGGTCGAAATTACAAAGTTGTTTTGTACGAATCTTTAAACAATTCTGGCCCTTGGATAAGCCGGGGACACCCACAACTATGTGGAATCGCTGCGTTGGAAAAAATATCCTTTCAATCCATCCAAAGTCAAAAGAACGAGGACAAAAAACAGTATATCAACCTGACATCTATAGTACTTCTCTTGTGGTCCTGGGTCCACACCAGGATCGCCGCATAGTGTGAAATTATTCTAACCATGTACAGATAATCCCCCCAAAGCCGTGTCACCTATCATCAGCAATGTCGAATTGTTGTGATCGCTAGAATTATCTAGCTCAAGATTGACTTAGGGTGTTTGTATGGGTTAGCATGATTTACCTTATCTTAAGGTCCAGCCATGACCTCTAGTTTATCTTCTAGTCCTAATGTTTGTATTGTGGTTGTGTAGTCTTCATGATACTTGCAGTGAGAACTCGATTGGTGAGCAAGGAAGAGAGACTTAGGGTGAGGGAGAAAAGCACTGAAATGGCTTACTTCCTCTTTATGGTCTCCCTTTTTCTTATACTAGTTGCATTGTGGAACATGGGAACCAACATTAAATGGATAAGGGTACCCCGATTAGGGCAAAACCGACCTACAGCCACCATTGTTGACTTTTGCCTAGTCTTTAGATCATAAATATCCAACATTCTCACTCTTGATCATAAAGCTAAACTTACAAGTCCTATTTCTTAATAAAATGGTATAAGAGACAAAAAGATTACACCAGCCATCATACAATATCGCATAATCCAGTTACTACAATACACCACTGATACGTCGAAAACGTATCTATAATTTTTAATGTTCCATGCTTGTTTAGTATCTACTTTTCTTTGCTTTGTCTTCATTTTGAGGTGTTTTTATATGTTTTCTGGCACTAACCTATTAACAAGATGCCACAGTACCAGTTGTCTGTTTTCTTCTGTTTTTTGTTCCAGAAGGCAGAAAATCAATATTCTCGGAATTAGACGGGACAAAAGCCAAAGTCAATATTTTACCGTGGGGAACACGGAGCCAGAGTATGACACAGAGGGGAGGCACCAGGGGGACACACCCCCTGGCGGCGCGGGCTAGCCCTAGCCGCGTCTGGGGGTGACCACCCTGGCCACCCCACTGCCTCGCATCTTCGCCTATAAAGACCCCCGATACAGAAACCCTAAGGACCCGATTAATATTCCACAAAACCGTCTATAGCCGCCGCCACCATTGTCCCTAGATCGGGGGATCTGAAGCTCTTTCTGGCACCCTGCCGGAGGGGAGATCATCCCGGAGGCCTTCTTCTTCATCATGCCAGCCTCCTGTATGAAGTGTGAGTAGTTCCACCTTGTACTACGGGTCCATGTAGTAGCTATATGGTTGTATATCCTCCTTTGTGCTACCATGTTTAGATCTTGTGAGCTCCGTTCATGATCAAGGTCATATCTATTTGTAATCATGCATGTTGTGTTTGCGGGGATCCGATGGATATTGAGATTACTATGTCAGATTGATTAATGGTTTTGTCTTATTGATTCAATCATGTCTATGTTGTTTGTGATCTTGCATGCTCTCTGTTTCTAGTAGCTATCTTGGCCAAGTAGATACTAATGACTCCAAGAGGGAGTATTTATGCTCGATAGTGGGTTCATGCCTTGATACGTCGGAAACGTATCTATAATTTTTGATGTTCCATGCTTGTTTAGTATCTACTTTGCTTTGCTTTGTCTATACTTTGAGGTGTATTTATATGTTTTTCTGGACTAACCTATTAACAAGTTTCCACAGTGCCAGTTGCCTGTTTTCTTCTGTTTTTGGTTCTAGAAAAGTCAGAAAACCAATATTCTCGGAATTAGACAGGACAAAAGACAAAGTCAATATTTACCGTGGGGAACACGGAGCCAGAGTACGAAACGGAGGGGAGGCACTAGGGGGCCCCACCCCCTGGCGGCGCGGGCTAGGCTAGCCACGCCTGGGGGTGACCACCCTGGCCGCACCCTGCCTCGCCTCTTCGTCTATAAAGACCTCCCGATACAGAAACCCTAAGAACCCGATCAATATTCCATGAAACAGTCTGTAGCCACCGCCACCATCGTCCCTAGATCAGGGGGATTAAAGCTCTTCCAGGCACCCTGCCAGAGGGGAGATTATCCCAGAGGCCTTCTTATTCATCATGCCAGCCTCCGGACTACGGGTACATGTAGTAGCTAGATGTTTGTATCTCCTCCTTTGTGCTACCATGTTTAGATCTTGTGAGCTTCGTTCATGATCAAGATCATATCTATTTGTAAACATGCATGTTGTGTTTGCGGGGATCCGGTGGATATTGATATTACTATGTCAGATTGATTAATGGTTTTGTCTTATTGATTCTATCATGTCTGTGTTGTTTGCGATCTTGCATGCTATCCGTTTCAAGTAGCTATCTTGTCCGAGTAGATGCTAGTGACTCCAAGAGGGGTATTTATGATCGATAGTGGGTTCATGCCTCTATTTAATCTAAGGGAAGTGATAGAAATCTCTAAGGTTGTAGATGTGTTGTTGACATTAGGGAAAAAACAATGGTCTCTTGTTCATGGAACAAGTGGATTGTTTACCTTACACACTTTGCTTAAAGCAGTGATCTGTTGCTTGCAACTTAATACTGGAGGGGGTTCAGATGATAACCTGAAGGTGGATTACTAGTCATAGATATAGTTGGATGGCGGTCTATGTATCTTGTTGTATTGCCCAATCGAATCTCATAGGATCATGAATGTCTAGTATTGCATTGTTATGCCTAGCTCAGTCATGTCAATTGCCCTGCTGTAATTTCTTTACCTAGCATGCCATATTTGTTTATCTAAGGAGAACACCTCTAGTGAACTATGGACCCCGGTCCAATTTTACCATTGATACATCTTTCTTTGTTATTGTTTACTTTCTACAAGATACTATTACCTTCCACACCATACAGTTAATCCTTTGTTACAGCAAACCGGTGAGATTGACAACCTCACTGTTTGTTGGGGCAAAGTCTTGAGTTTGTGTTGTGCAGGTCTCCAAGTTGCTAGCAACACCTATGAGTCGTTTCCTTCCTCCTACTGGTTCGATAACCTCGGTTTCTTACTGAGGGAAAACTTGCTGATGTGCTCATCACACCTTGATCTTGGGGTCTCCCAACGAAGCGCTTCCACATCAATAGAGCACCATCAAGCTTTTTCTGGCGCCGTTGCCGGGGATTGTGAGGACGTCTTCACAAGGGGAGTCCTTCACAACCTTTCTCTTTACTTTGTTTTTGTTTTCCTTAGTTTCTTTTGCTTGGTTTTGTTTGCCACTTTTTATCAAAAACTCCAAAAAAATAGTTTCCTTTGTTTTGCTTTCTCTTATCAAAAACACACAAAAAATTACTTCCTGCTCTAGCTGCTGCTGCTGTGTGCCTGTTCCACCTTTGCAAAAATGAATTCTGCTGAGAACATCAAGTTGTTTGACTTCACTGGCACCAACAACAATGATTTCCTGAGTACACCTATTGCTCCACCTGTGCCTGATGCTACCTATTATGAAATTAAGCCTGCTTTGTTGAATCTTGTCATGAAAGAGCAATTTTGTGGTGTTGGTTCTGGTGATGCTGCTGCCACCTTAATAGCTTTATTGAAATTTGTGAGATGAAAATGTATAAGGATATAGATGGGGATATTGTTAAGCTTAAATTGTTGCCTTTCTCCTTGAGAGGAAAAGCTAAAGAATGGTTGCTATCCTTGCCTAGAAATAGTATTGATTCTTGGATTAAGTGCAAAGATGCTTTTATTGGAAAGTACTAGCCTCCTGCTAAGATTATATCTATGAGAAGTGAAATAATGAAATTTAAACAATTTGATAATGAACATGTTGCTCAAGCTTTTGAAAGAATGAAATCTTTGGTTAAAAATTGTCCCACTCATGGATTTACTGCTTGGATGATTATCTAGACTTTTTATGCAGGTTAAACTTCTCTTCAAGAAACCTGTTGGATTCTGCTGCTGGAGGTACCTTTATGACCATTACCTTGGGTGATGCAACAAAGATCCTTGATAATCTGATGGTTAATTATTCTGAATGGCACACTGAGAGAGATCCACATGGTAAGAAGGTAAATTCTGTTGAAGAAACCTCCTCTTTGAGTGATAAGATTGATGTTATCATGGTTGTGCTTGTTAATGGGAAAGCTCATATAGATCCTAATAATGTTCCCTTAGCCTCGTTGATTGCTCAACAAGAGTAGTTGATGTGAACTTCATTAGAAACAACAATTTCAACAAAAATGCCTATAGGAATAATTTTGGTAGTAACAACAATTATAGGCCTTATCCTCCTAATAATGGCAATACCTATGGAAACTCCTACAACAACAATACTAGAAGTGTTCCCTCTGAACTTGAAGTCATGCTCAAAGACTCTATTAGTAAACAAAACACTTTCAACAAAACTGTGGAGGAAAAGCTTTTGAGTGTTGAGAAAAATATTTCCTCTTTGTCTGAAGCACAGTCCTCTTTGATTAAAAAAATAGCTGCTAAACCTGAAACCTTGGAAATTACCTTTGCTGCAACTCATGTCATACAAGTTACTATTGATGAAAATGTTAGACTGTTAGCCCAACTACATGCTAAGTGGAAAAGAGAAGCTGAAATTGCTAGAAACAGTGTGTGCACTATCACCACCACCAATGCCACTAAACCACAAGAAGTCCCTATTCCTCCTACCACTAATCCTGAGTATACTACTAGTGATGGTAAGTTTGATTTTGATCTTGATGGTTGCAATATTTCTGAAGTGATTATGTTCCTACAAAAGCTTGCTAGAAGTCCTGATGCTAGTGCTATGAATGTGGCTTTCACCAAACACATTACTGATGCTCTTGTTAAAATTAAGGAAGATAAGTTGAAACACAAAGCCTCTATTCCTAGGAAAGTAGAAGATAGTTGGGAACCCATCATTAATATGCAAGTGAATGACTTTGATCTCAAAGATTCATGTGACCTTGGTTCTGGTGTCTCTAGTATGCCTAGAAAGATTTATGAAATGCTTGCCACCTTTGGAAGATTGTTGTTTGGATGTCCCACTTAATGATAATGCTAAGAAGAAACTCATGGGGAGTGTTAATGATGTTCTTATTATGGTTAACAATGCTTATGTCCCTGTTGATTTCTGTGTTTTGGATGTTCAATACAATGCTTCTTGTCCTATTACTTTGGGAAGACCTTTTCTTAGAATAGTTGGTGCCATCATTGATATGAAAAAAGGCATCATTAAATATAAATTCCCATTCAAGAAAGGTATTGAACACTTCCCTATGAGGATATAGAAGTTACTTTTTGCTCCTCCTTTGAAAGCAAGGTTTGATGTTAATGCTTCTTCATTTGAAAATACTTGATTCTTGCTTCTTGTGCCTAACTTAATGGCGTTAAAGAAAAGTACTTGTTGGGAGATAACACAAGAGTTTTCTTGAGTATTGGAAGTTATTACTTAAGTAATGACCTCTACTTATCCTTTTTATTTGCTTTTTGTGCCAAGAATGATCTCTAATGAGAGGGAAGTAAGATTTGGAGTGTTGTTGTCCCAAAACAGATTTTTATGCTCCACCATAAAAATTCGTGTAAAATCTCTGTAAGTCGGATTGAGCTTATATTTATATTACCTAACTTTCATTAGTACAGCACTTTTTTATTTGAGAAACAGAAGGTCTTCGAAAAAATCGGTTTTCACCTGTTGGTCTGTTTTGACAGATTTCTGCCATTATTTGCATTTGCTTCTTATTGATTTCTTTTTTAGTACTCTTTTGGGGAATTGAGCTTTTTAAAGGAAGTTTCTACAGTAGCTTGTGTTTTTAGTGAAAGTTTTTCTGTTCTAAAGCTAAACCCAAGGGTGTATTATCTTTTGAATACACTAATGTTGTTAATGAAAACTGTGTGAAGTTTTGTATGAAGAAAACATTTCAGGTGTAGAGAAAGAATGATGTAATGAGATGAAGAATGGACAAAAACTCAAGCTTGGGGATGCCACCCCGTGTCACCCCAAGAAATATTCAAGAGGTACAAGCGTCAAAGCTTGGGGATGCCCAAGGCATCCCCTTATTCATCAATAAAAAGCTCAGGTCATTCTAGATACTTTGTTTTTATTGTTTCATGCACTGTTGTATTGTTCTTGGAGCGTCTTAGTTTTTGTTTAGTTTGCTTAGTTTTCTTGAATACAGTAGTTTGGACCCCCTCTTTCGCTGTATTGTTTACAATTAAGTTGGAGTCAGCCAAGGGTAGAAAGTTTTATGCTTATAGTGGTACAAAAGTGAGCTTGCTTTCACTGTGGCCTAGACTTTATCTTGTCATGCTAGATGTTGTTTTGACCTTATGCTTAGTGATTATTGTTGTAGCATGACTTGCTCCAAGTCATTGAGAGTGCTTAGTGTGCCTTGAAAGAATCATGCGTTGTTTTAGCATACAAAAGCATAGTATTGTGGTATTCTCCTTTGATGCTTTGTTTGGATTTACTTGGAACATGCTCACACCATGTTATGACTCTAAAAAGTCACCATTAGCCTCTATGATCATTTAGTCCTTGACTTGTGGTACCACTTTATGCTTTGATTAGTAATGTTTTGTCGCTCTGCATGATTATGGCTATTATTGCTCTCTTAGTTGGTCGCTCTCAGTCTTTTGCTAGCCTTTACTTTTGCTGAGTAAGCTCTACTCATGCATCCAACTCCCAATAAACCAAGTTATTCCAAAGTGTCCACTATAAACTCCTATGCATGGTGTGTTACACCATTCCAAGTATATTCTTGTTTTCATCTATCTTCCAATTAAAAAGTATTTTGTTATGTGAAAACTTGGTGATTAAAGCTCTCACGAACTTGATAGAACACTTTAGTTTTATTGCCCCTAATAAACTTGAACCATTGTGTCATCTATGTTGTATATGCTTGCACTTACACGTTGGGATTAGCAGAACCGTGCTGTCACGGGGAACGCTTTCAACACTTTTTGGATCTCGATCCAGTTGATATCATTTTGTTTTATTTATGGATGTCGTCGGTGTGAAATAAAAGGGGAGCTTGTAAGTCCATGGAGTTATGTATTTTGTGTTAGAGAAACGCCTGGGCCGCTAGCCTAAGCCATGCCTAATCATGGTGGAAACTTGTAGCATCACCATAATGAGCAATCTATGAAGCTTTCTTCTTATATAGAAAAAGAGACATATTGAAAAGAGGGAAGAGAGAAAAAAGCACCATATTCCCATGGTAAATAAGAGATTGTTGAGATGCTAATTTTCTACTTTCCTTGTCATTTTGATTATGGGATAGCTCTTGTATCATGTGCAAGGGGTACCCCTTGGCGGTTCTCTATGATACGCATATACTTACTATGACAAGAACTTGAAGTAACTAAAGTTGAGTAGCATGAGGAGCGGCCCTCGTATTCAAGGTACATGAGATTGCCAACTTATACTTTGTCAAGCATATACTCCATAGTTTGTTCACTTTAACCTTAATCACTTCAAGATTCTTATGATAGGGGCAATGAGAGCTGAAAGCTAACAAGTACCATAATTTTTGGAAGCTCTTTTTGAAATTTGAAATCCCTGCTTCCCTTTGAAGGGCCCTTTCTTCCACCTTTATATTGAGTCTCCACCTTCTATCTTTAGGCACCAATTATGAGAGAATAGTTTCCATTATTAGTTCTATGTGCATTGTCCCAATACTTATTGATTGATTCATATTGTTGATATTACTTGTTCTTGTCCTATTTGTATCTAGTCACTCTTATGAACTTTGAAGGTGTCCTATGCATTTATTTGCTACTTCATGAGGGACAAGATGAATGCCACTATGCCAGGTTTTCTGTATGTGAACAAACAAACATTTTTCAATGCATGTTATTCATGATCTTTGTTTGTATCCTTTCATATTGCATGCATAGTTACTTTGTCTTACTGTTAGAACTTCATCTTTCATGATCATGTTTAGAGTTCTTTGATCCCAGCTTCAATGCTTGCAAATGGTTTGATCTTGATTTTGATGGTGCATGTCACCTCAAAAATTATTCTTTTTATCACTTACCTACTCAAGGACGAGCATAAGTTAAGCTTGGGGATGCTTGATATGTCAGAAATGTATCTATAGTTTTTTATGTTCCATGCTTGTTTAGTATCTACTTTGCTTTGCTTTGTCTACACTTTGAGGTGTTTTTATATGTTTTTCTGGACTAACCTATTAACAAGTTGCCACAGTGCCAGTTGCCTGTTTTATTCTGTTTTTGGTTCCAGAAAAGGAAGAAAATCAATATTCTCGGAATTAGACGGGACAAAAGCCAAAGTCAATATTTTACTGCGGAGAACACGGAGCCAGAGTACGAGACGGAGGGGAGGCACCAGTGGGCCACACCCCCTAGAGGCGCGGGCTAGGGCTAGCCGCGCCTAGGGGGTGTGACCACCCTGGCCGCCCCCTGCCTCGCCTCTTCACCTATAAAGACCCCCTGATACAGAAACCCTAAGAACCCGATCAATATTCCACGAAACAGTCTATAGCCGCCGCCACCATCGTCCCTAGATCGGGGGGATCTGAAGCTCTTCCCGGCACCCTGCCGGAGGGGAGATCAACCCGGAGGCCTTCTTGTTCATCATGCCAGTGATACGTCCAATTTGCATCACCATTCTATATCATAATTTGCCTCTATTCATTGATATATGTCTTATTATGAGGTGTTACTTAAGTCTTTTCCTCTGTTTTTGTATGTTGGATGATTCTTGGAGGATGAACTGCCGGAGTCAGGATTCTGATGGAAAAGGAGGTGTTTTGATGCAATTTCGCGAAGATCGGAAAAATATTGGAAAATTATATTTTCTGAGAAGACGAAGGAAGCCAGAAGGGGAGGCGTAGCTGGGCCACAGGGGGCCCACACCCCCTAGGCGCGGGTCCCCCCTAGGTAGTGCCTAGGGAAGGTGTGGCCCACCTAGCCGTCCTCCGACTCCGCCCTCCCGCCTATAACTTCCACTCGGAACCCTAATACTAGGGGGGCGACCACAGAAAGATTTCCGCCGCCTCTGCGGGGCAGAAAACACCGAGAGAGAAAGATCTCTCCGGAGAGGGGAGATTGTCGCCATCAACACCATCGTCAAGCTAGGCCTCATCAGGATCATCATCATCATCATCCACACCATCATCTCCACCAGCATCATCATCATTACTCCATCCCACTGTAATAATCGTGTTGAATACTTGCATAGTTCTTCGGGGAAACTTTCTCGGTGTTGATTACTATTGTAGTTGATGCTTCTGAGTGGAACCATTGGATTATTGTTTATGTTTAGATTGTTATCCATTACCATATCATCTCTAATCGTGATCCATATAATGTCTTGTGAGTAGTTCGTTTATTTCTTGAGGACATGGGAGAAGTCATGTTGTTAGTAGTGGATTTGTGTTGAGGTATTAT
Organism: Avena sativa; assembly: GCA_916181665.1. Taxonomy (NCBI): domain Eukaryota; kingdom Viridiplantae; phylum Streptophyta; class Magnoliopsida; order Poales; family Poaceae; genus Avena; species Avena sativa. Next base: position 332,164,182 of record OV702296.1, read on the forward strand.
TCAATGGTTTAGTATTTAAGTTGTGGTGCTATTCTTCTAGTGGTGTCATGTGAACGTCGACTACATGATACTTCACCATTTATGGGCCTAGGGGAGTGCATTGTGTATTTGGCTACTAATTATGGGGTTGCCAGAGTGACAGAAACCTGAACCCCCGTTAGGACACCTTTACACAAGGGAGTGTAGGATCTTAGAGTTTAAGGATGTGGTTAGATTTATATCTTAATTACTTTCCTGTAGTTGCGGATGCTTGCAGGGGGTTTAATCACAAGTATGTATTAGTCCAAGTAAGGTCGGTACATTAGCACAGGTTCACCCACACAACACTTACAACACCAAAGAAGAGTACTCAGCTATTTGAAGTGAAAGCACTTGACAGAATTCCCATGTGTCCTCGAGAACGTTTGGTCCTTATAAGTATTTATATCGGCTTGTCCTTTGCTAAGAAAGGATTGGTCCACTTGATGCAGTTGTTCGTTGTCTTTATTACTTGCACTTTGTTTTGTTGCTTTATCAGAAAACTCCTAAAAATCTGTTTGCTAAGTATTTACAGAGATTTCCTGCTCCATACCACTAGTCAACACCTTCTGCTCCTCGTTGGGATCGACACTCCTATTTATCGAAAGTACTGCGATACACCCCCTATACTTGTGGGTCGTCAAGACTATTTTCTGGCGCCGTTGCAGGGGAGTGAAGCGCTATTGAAGAGTGGAACTGGTAAAGGAAACTTCTATTATGAGTATTGCCTTTTGTTTCTGTTTGTTGCTTTGTTTCCAATATGGATAACCCACTTAGTTTTCTATTTGGGAAAACTACTACCACTGTTAGGGTAGTAGATGAACCACCACCTGTTGAGATAGATCCTTTTAAGATACCTACAAGTATTGTTGATCGTGTTATGGATAATTATTATTTAGGGGATGGAACTGTCCATCCTGGTGATCATTTTATTTTTATCCATGAATTATGCGGGTTGTTTAAGTGTGCAGGTATCACAACTGAACAGGTGAAGAAGAAGTTACTCTCCATATCCTTGAAAGGGAGAGATGAAGAATGGTATAAGTTGCTAAAGAATGGAAATCCATGGAATGGGAGGAAATTGCATCTCTCTTTTATTCTAAATTTTATCCTAATAGTGAGATTCGTAAGGATAGAAATCTGATATATAACTTTTGGCCTCGTGATGGAGAGAGTACAGCTCAAGCTTGGGGGAGACTGAAGTTACTAATGCTTAAATGTCCTATTCATGAACTCCCTAACAATATTATTATCAATAACTTTTATGTTAGGCTTTCTCTTCATGATAAAGATTTACTAGATGCTTCTTGTGCTGGATCATTCACACGTATGAAGGAAGAAGCTAAATGGGATCTCCTAGACCATATTCAAGAGAACACTGAAGCTTGGGAGAATGGCAAAGGAAGGAAGTCAGGTATAAACTATGATTATGAATGCATTAACTATTTTATGGGAACTGATGGCTTCCGTTATATTAGTAATGAGTTTGGTCTTGATTCCCAAAGTATTTACAATTGTTTTAAGAATTTTGCCTCTTACATAGAAATTCCCAAGAATAAGTGGAATAAGTAACATGCACCTTATAAAGATGTTGTTAGTCATGTTCCTGTTAAAAGCACTGAAGTTTGTACTATTGATCTTATTGTGCCTGAACCTTATGTTGAGAAAATACCTTTCCCAGCTAAGGTAAAGGAGTATTCTATGATGATTAGTGCGAATAACAAAGGTACTAAGAAAACTGTGGAGCCTGATGAGCAAATGAATAATGAACTTGTGGTAGCTATCGTGAAAGACACTGTCACTAGAAATATAGAGGATGAGCACATTGTCTTCTGTGGAGACGCTTCTAATATTATCTCTCATCCTAGTAAAGCTAGAAAAGCTAGTGTTCATGTGCTTTCTGTTGAAATTGGTGATCATTGCCGTTATGGTTTATGTGATATTGGTGCTAGTTCTAGTGCTATTCCTTATGAGCTTTTACAGGAAAATTATGCATGAAATTGGTCCTTGTGAGCTTGAGGACATTGATGTGGTTATTCACCTTGCTAATAAGGAGACTATTTGCCCTATTGGTATTGTAAGAGATGTGGAGGTTCTCTGCGGTAAGATTAAGTATCGTGCTGATTTTCTAGTACTTAATTCAGCATCTAGCAAAACTTGTCCTATCATTTTTGGTAGACCTTTCTTGAACACTTGTGAAGCTATTATAGATTGTAAGAAGGAAAAAGTTTTAACTAAGTTTGATGGAGATTATTATGAGTTTAACTTTTCCAAATTTGCTAAAGCTCCTTGTGAAAATAGCTTGCCTAATAAAGATTTCAGGATGTAACAACTTGCTTCCATTGATCCAGTTTATGACCTTGGATCTCTTTTTGATGAATGTAAGTATGCTCATTCTAATGATAAAGTTATTGCCAGTGACAGTTATATTGTCAACTTTATTCAAAGTGCTACTGAAAGTTATTATGAGAGAGGGAAACATGGTTTTATGCATATAAATAATGTTAAGTTTCCCCGTTTTATGTTGAAAGTTTTGAAGTTGCATTTGTTTTGTCTTCCTATGCTAGTGGATTTTTGTTTCAACAATTCGTTTTCTCATGCTACTCCCATGCATAGGAAGTGGGTTAGACTAAAATGTGTTGGTTATTTGCTTCTCGATGCTCTATTCACTTCAAATATTTATCTCCTATGTGAGCATCTTTGAAATTGTCAAGCCTAACTTAAAGGCATTAAAGAAAAGTACTTGTTGGGAGATAACCCAAGAGTTTTGTCGGGTCTTGGAAGTTATTACCTCAGTAATAACCGCTCCTTATCCTTTTTGTTTTGTTTTTTGTGTCAAGTTCAACTACTTTTGTGAAGTAGAGGAGTTGTGAAAAGTGGCTGTCCTGGGACAGATTTTTGTGTCGCATTGTAAAAATTTGTGAGGGATCTCAGTACGTCGAATGGAGCTGTATTTTTCTGATCTTGTTCTCCAAGTTGTTACCCAACTTTCATAAGTTTTGAACTTTTTGATTTGAGCAACATAAGGTTTTCGAAAAAATCAATCTTTACGTGCTGGTTTGTTTTGACAAATTCCTGCCATCATTTGCATTTGCCTCTTATATTGATTCCCTTCCACATTCTTTTGGGTTTTTGGAAAGGATTTTCTACATTAGATTTTGTTTTGATGGATTTCAGTTGAAGTGTGAACCTAAAGGTTTATTGTTTTTTCTTACACTAATGTTTTCATTGAGGTTTGTGTATTGCCTTGTGAAGAAAGGAATTTCTAGGAGAAGGAGGAAAGGAATCTGCAGAGTTCATATTTGAATAGGTAAAAGTGGTGAAAACAGAAGGTTCGTGAAAATCCAATCTTTTTATATTTTTTATGTTTTTAATACATACGGAAGGTTACGAGACGGAACAGAGGAGGAAACAAAGGCCGGGGTGGCCAAACCCACCCCAGGCGCAGGCCCCAGCTGGCCACGCCTGGAGGGGGTTTGAGTCCCCCGAGCTTCGTCTCCGCCTCGTTTTCATACCAGTACCTTCCTTATGCATTGAAAATCCGTAATATATAACCCCCTGGATCCCCTGAGGTTCGTGCATCATGTTCTCGTCGTGTTTTCATTTTAATATGTTTCTGTCTGGAAAACTTCTCAAGTTTAGAGCACCATGGTCTTCGCCAATGATAAAGGCAAGAAGCCCGTGGAAGAAAAAGGGATCGCTGCGAGGTACGAAGACATGGATTGGAGCGTCGAGGAGGAAGTTAAGATGGAGGAACAAATCACCGCAGGGTCAAGGGCAAGGAAACCTACTTTTGTAGGAGCAATTAACACTGGACGTGCTTTTTCTCGTAACATGCAGGGGATTATAGCCTCCGTTCTAGACTTCAGATCCTTCCCTGAGGCAGTGGAAGCCCTTCAAACCACTGATGAGTTTTGTGACAAGTAACGTGCTTTGAGGATGAAGGTGGATATACTTCAAGAGGAGAACAACAGGCTTCGTGAGATGCTAGAGGGTTTTCTTACCCTAAACAAACCACCACTACCGAAGGAGTAATTCATCATCAGGTTTGGCATCCCCTTGGCTTGTTCCAAGCTTGGGGGAGTGCCACGGTATCACCATCATTTATCTTTTATATTTTACCTTTTTAGTGGATTCTTAACTTTGGTAGAGAAGTTATCTTATAGGTTGGTTTACATGTGGAAGTATCTCTCCTTTAGTTGATTATCTATGTATCCCTTGGTGTGAGTGCCTTTATTGAATATTAATTAGAAGTCTCATCTTTTACTTTTTGCACTTCTTATTTTAGTTTGCAATCTCTATTATATGATTGATCTTGTTGATCAGTATTGGCATCACTTTGGGAGCATCAAGTAAATCTAAATTGGTTTTGGCAAACCGAGCTCTGCTCAGTAGCAACACTTTTTGAGGTTTGAAAGGAAAAAAGAAAAAGCTTACGGGTATTTTGTATCATTTATTTTCTTTCTTGGCTCATAAGCTTAGTATTCTTTATTTAAGATATTTTGTGTCTTCAAGGAATATTTCATGTTTGGATTTATTACTTGTATGTTTGCTTGTTTCTTTCAACTCCTTTGCTTGCTACCCAGCCTTGCTAGCCAAAAATCTGTTTTGAGAAGGCATACTTCTCGTGTTTCCAATCCCATTGAACCAAAACATGTGCCTTTTGTGTCCACCATATCTACATACTAGCTTTATTGCTATTCCAAGCAAATTCTCAAGCTCCTACTGGAGTCATTGAGGACTGGAAACATCTATTCTTCCAGTGCAATTTTAGCACTAGAGTGTGGAATTATATTCAGATACAATGGATAGATGTGTCGCATAGGGAAAGCTTCTGTCGAGCTTCTAAATATTTCCAAGGGCCCTGCTTGTTAGAGGTTGCAATCCTTGCGTGTTGGAATATTTGGAAGCAAAGGAATGATTGGGTTTTCAAGAATACAAAACCGGCATTCAGAGGATGGAAGGCCGGTTTTGTTTATGATATTACTCTGCTTCTTCATAGGTTAAAGGATAGACATAATGATTTACTGTCATTATGGCTTGACAGTCTATCCTAGTTTTGTTAGTTCTTTTTTATGTACATATGTGTGTAAGTAAACTCTAGACTATAATTTGTTAAAAAAGGGTTGTGGGGGACTCCCCTGCAGTAGAAAATTTCAAAAAAAAATCTCAAGCTTCATCTATATTTCGAATTAAAAAGTATTTTGTTATGTGAAAACTAGTTAGTAAAGCTCTCACGAACTTGATGGCACACCTTATTTTCTTGCCCCTAATAGACTTGAACCATTGTGTCATCGAAGTTGTATATTCTTGCACCTATACGTTGGAATTAGCAGAACCATGCTATCATGGGGAACGTTTTCAACATTGCACTTGTACTTTGTACACAGTTGATATCGTGCTCTTTTGTCTGTGGATGTCACCGGTGTGAAATAAAAAGGGAGCTTGTAAGTCCATGGAGTTATGTATTTTGTGTTAGAGAAACGCCTGGGCCACTAGCCTAAGCCATGCCTAATCATGGTGGAAACTTGCATCATCACCATAGTGAGCTATCTATGAAGCATTCTCAATAAAAAGCTATGCACATAGTAAATAAAAAGATCGCTGAGATGCTCACTTATGTTTGCCTTGTTATTTTGGTTATGGGAAAGCTCATGTACCATGTGAAAGGGGTACCCCGTTGGCGGTTCTCTATGGTACGCATGTACTTACAATGACAAAAACTTACCGGTAACTGAAGTTGAGTAGCATGAGGTGTGTCCCTCATATTCAAGGGACATGAGATTGCCAACTTATATTTCGTCATGCATATACTCCATCCTTGTTCACTTTAACCTTAATCATCTCAAGATGCCTATGATAGGGGCAATGAGGGCTCAAAGCTAGTAAGTACCATAATCTTTTGGAAGCTCTTTATGACTTGAAATCCCTGCTTCCCTCTATGAAGGGACCTTTCTTCTATTTCCAAGTTGAGTCAGTAAACCTACTTCCTCTCTATCTCCAGGAAGCATTTGAGTTGTTGTGTTTCAGGCATTCATATGGTGATTTATTCAACCATGTTCTTTATTTTCCTTGTTTGCACAAAACTTTTATCTATTGAGTATTACTTTGAAAGCCTTCATTGTAAAAAAACCTTTTTGACCAAAGAGTGCTCCTGTTTTGAAGACTTCTACAAAAAGCTTTTTGTGAAACTGTTTGCTAGGTGTTCTCTGACCAAGGACAAAGTTTGCTAATTCCAATTATGTTATCTTTATGCATTCTATTGTGACTCGTGTACTTGTTACAAGCAAAGTTATAAAATGGTGAGTTGCTTTCTTCTATGAGTTGTGTAATGGTAACTGTGATGCTTCTTGTTCGTATTCTTTTATCGACACTTCACTCCATAAACCTGTGGACATGTTTACTGAGCTTAGTTTTCGCTTGGGGACAAGAGAAGGTCTAAGCTTGGGGGAGTTGATACGTCTAATTTGCATCACCATTCTATATCATAATTTGACTCTATTCATTGATATATGTCTTATTATGAGGTGTTACTTATGTATTTTCCTCTGTTTTTGCATGTTGGATGATTCTTGGAGGATGAACTGCCGGAGTCAGGATTCTGATGGAAAAGGAGGTGTTTTGATGCAATTTCGCGAAGATCAGAAAAATACCAGAAAAATATTGAAAATTGTATTTTCCCAGAAGACGAAGGAAGCCAGAAGGGGAGGCGTAGCTGGGCCACAGGGGGCCCACACCCCCTAGGCGCGGGTCCCCCTGGGCCGCGCCTAGGGCAGGTGTGGCCCACCTGGCCGGCCTCTGACTCCGCCCTCTCGACTATAACTTCCTCTCGGAACCCTAATACTACGGGGGCGAACACAAAAAGATTTCCGCCGCCTTTACAGGGCGAAAAACACCGAGAGAGAAAGATCTCTCCGGCAGACAGATTTCTGCCGGGGAAATTCCTTCCCGGAGAGGGGAGATCATCGCGATCAACACCATCGTCAAGCTAGGCTTCATCAGGATCATCATAATCATCATCATACACACCATCATATCCACCAGCACCATCATCATTACTCCATCCCGCTGTAACAATCGTGTTGAATACTTGCATAGTTCTTAGGGGAAACTTTCCTGGTGTTGATTACTATTGTGGTTGGTGTTTGTGAGTGGAACCATTGGATTATTGTTTATGTTCAGATTGTTATCCATTACCATATCATCTCTGATCTTGATCCATATGATGTCTTGTGAGTAGTCCGTTTAGTTCTTGAGGACATGGGAGAAGTCATGTTGTTAGTAGAGGATTTGTGTTGAGTTATTATCCAATGGTTAGTATTTAAGTTGTGGTGCTATTCTTCTAGTGGTGTCATGTGAACATCGACTACATGATACTTCACCATTTATGGGCCTAGGGGAGTGCATTGTGTATTTGGCTACTAATTTTGGGGTTGCCGGAGTGACAGAAACCTGAACCCCCGTTGGGACACCTTTGCACAAGGGAGTGTAGGATCTCGGAGTTTAAGGCTGTGGTTAGATTTATATCTTAATTACTTTCCTATAGTTGCGGATGCTTGCAGGAGGTTTAATCATAAGTATGTATTAGTCCAAGTAAGGTCAGTACATTAGCACAGGTTCACCCACACAACACTTACAACACCAAAGAAGAGTACTCAGCTACTTGAAGTGAAAGCACTTGATAGAATTCTCATGTGTCCTCGAGAACGTTTGGTCCTTATAAGTATTTCCACCCGCTTGTCCTTTGCTAAGAAAGGATTGGGCCACTTGCTGCAGTTGTTCGTTGTATTTATTACTTGCACTTTGTTTTGTTGCTTTATCGGAATACCCCTAAAAATCGGTTTGCTAAGTATTTACAGAGATTTCCTGCTCCATACCACTAGTCAACACCTTCTGCTCCTCATTGGGATCGACACTCCTATTTATCAAAAGTACTGCGATACACCTCCTATACTTGTGGGTCATCAGCTAGCCTCCGGTGTGAAGTGTGAGTAGTTCCACCTTGGACTACGGGTCCATGTAGTAGCTAGATGGTTGTATCTCCTCCTTTGTGCTACCATGTTTAGATCTTGTGAGCTCAGTTCATGATCAAGATCATATCTATTTGTAATCATGCATGTTGTGTTTGTGGGATCCGATGGATATTGAGATTACTATGTCAGATTGATTAATGGTTTTGTCTTATTAATTCTCTAAGGTTGTAGATGTGTTGTTGCCACTAGGGAGAAAACAATGGTCTCTTATTCATGGAACAAGTGGATTGTTTACCTTACACACTTTGCTTAAAGCAGTGATATGTTGCTTGCAACTTAATACTGGAGGGGGTTCGGATGATAACCTGAAGGTGGATTACTAGTCATAGATACAGTTGGATGGCGGTCTGTGTATCTTGTTGTATTGCCCAATCGAATCTCATAGGATCATGAATGTATAGTATTGCATTGTTATGCCTAGCTCAGTCCTGTCAATTGCCTTGCTGTAATTTGTTTACCCAGCATGCCATGTTTGTTTATCTAAGGAGAACACCTCTAGTGAACTATGGACCTCGGTCCAATCTTTACCATTGATACATCTTCCTTTGTTACTGTTTACTTTCTGCAATATACTATTACCTTCCACACCATACAGTTAATCCTTTGTTACAGCAAACCGGTGAGATTGACAACCTCACTGTTTGTTGGGGAAAAGTATTGAGTTTGTGTTATGCAGGTCTCCAAGTTGCTAGCAACACCTTTGAGTCGTTTCCTTCCTCCTACTGGTTCGATAACCTCGGTTTCTTACTAAGGGAAAACTTGCTGCTGTGCTCATCACACCTTGCTCTTGGGGTCTCCCAACGAAGTGCTTCCACATTAATAGAGCGCCATGATGCCTCTATTTAATCTAAGGGAAGTGACAGAAATCTCTAAGGTTGTAGATGTGTTGTTGCTACTAGGGAGAAAACAACGGTCTCTTGTTCATGGAACAAGTAGATTGTTTACCTTACACACTTTGCTTAAAGCAGTTATCCGTTACTTGCAACTTAATACTGGAGCGGGGTCGGATGATAACCTGAAGGTGGATTACTAGTCATAGATGCAGTTGGATGGCGGTCTATGTATCTTGTTGTATGCCCAATCGAATCTCATAGGATCATGAATGTCTAGTATTGCATTGTTATGCCTTGCTCAGTCCTGTCAATTGCCCTGCTATAATTTGTTTACCCATCATGTCATGTTTGTTTATCTTAAGGAGAGCACCTCTAGTGAACTATGGACCCTGGTCCAATCTTTACCATTGATACATCTTCCACTGTTACTATTTAATTTCTGCAAACCACTATTACCTTCCACACCATACAGTTAATCCTTTGTTTTCAGCAGACCGGTGAGATTGACAACCTCACTGTTCGTTGGGGCAAAGTCTTGAGTTTATGTTGTGCAAGTTTCCAAGTTGCTAGCAACACCTTTGAGTCGTTTCCTTCCTCCTACTGGTTCGATAACCTTGGTTTGTTACTGAGGGAAGACTTGCTGTTGTGCTCATCATACCTTCCTCTTGGGGTCTCCCAACGAAGCTCTACAGTGATCTGAGCCACCATCAACCACCTAATCTTAAAATAGAGCTTCTTTAATTTAGGAGCTCCATGAACCTATGCTTATTAAAAACTTATGAGCTCGTCTCTTTGTTGGAATTTATACAGAGACAATAAATTACAACAGTCACTTAAGTACCATTGAACCAATTGACTACAGTACATCATTCTCTCGAAGGAAAGAATCCTTCCTAGGATTATGGGGAAATGGTGTTGTAATGGTCCCAAATTCAGGATCAGCCAATCCCATGCCAGCAACATGATATTTAAATAAATTGGGTGGTAAGCCTTTTGTTAGTGGATCCGCTAACATGTCGTTAGTTATTATATGCTTAGTACTGATTGTTTGATCCTGCATTCTATCTTTCACAATAAAGTACTTGATGTTAGTGTGTTTGATAGCACCACTTGACTTGTTGTTACTCGAATAGATCACCGCGGGTTAATTGTCGTAGTAGAGAGTGAGTGGCTTAGATATACTGTCAATCACTGTTAAACCCAGGATAAAGTTCTTTGGTCATGCTGCTTGTCCGGTTGCCTCATAACATGCCACAAAGTCTGCCTGCATTGTTGACGAGAGTGAAACTTTGTTTGGAGCTTTTCCAAGATATAGATCCTTCTACGAGGGTGAAGATATAACCTGGTGTGGATTTATTAGTGTTGGGAATATTCCCTAGAGCAAAATAAATGTTTATTGCTATTCGCTTATTCATAGTTGTTGTTTATTATTTATGCTATAACTTCTTTGTGTCTTGATTGTGAGAATCAAAGAAAAACTCAGTAGCATGTGTAAATATATAAACATCAAGTGTTCCTGATCTCATGGGCATGACTAGCTCATTGTCAAAGATGCTTAAGTTTCCTAGATCATGGTATAGTTGTTGTAACGAGGATACCATTTGACAATTAGAGCATATTGTTATAGATTAATAAGGATGCTGAACCAACCCAAGTCAAATGATCTACTAAAAGGTAAATGTCGTCATTTAGTTGTTGGTATATTATTGTTGTTGTTATATTACTTTGTCCTTTGACCCTGAGGATATTAGTTATCCTTCATAGTAGATGGCATGCTCTGATTGCATCCCAACTTTACTTTTCACCAGGTGTACATAAAGGTTTCCTTCGGATACGTTGGAAACTTATGACTAGGCATAAGATAGTCCGAGATGGGATTTGCACCTCCGTCGATGGAGATATACTCTTGGGCCCTTCTTGATATTACAGTATCACCAAACGTCTGCCTAGACACAAGGTGATGAGACTCACCGGATACCAGAATATAGGAACGAAATAAAGAACCACAAACTAGTAACGAGATCAGCATGGTATAGTAATCAAGAATTGTATTACAAGGATACCGAATTTTCTTACCTCGGGATTGTTATGTATCATGATGCAAAGGGATAGTACATGACATCAATAGGTTTGCTCGAATACTTCGTGGTTTTGTGTAAATCAATATGGGTGTCTAGATCCTGCAATTGATTGTTGTCTAGAATGAATTATACGGACATGTCCACATAACACCGAACCTGCGGGGTCACACGCTTAAGGGATATTGTTCTGTAGAGTGTGTAGAGCATGTTTGTATGTGAGAGATTCTCCGAAATGATTTTGGATCACCGGGCAAAATTTTAGGACAAAATCGAAAGAGTTTTGGAATCGCGAAATGGTTTTGAGAGAGAAATGAGTGCCGGAGTGAAGCCCCTAGAGGGTATGGCACCTGGGCCACCCATGGCCCACCTAGGTATGGTGCATGGTATAGCCATGCCATCTGGTGTGGCGCCTGGGCCTCCCAAGATCACATCACACATTCCTAAAATAACGTCATCTATTTTAGGAAGGTTCTTATCACGATCGCTAATTGTGATTTGATTTGATCTAGTCATTATGAAAGTATTTATATTTAAGGAATGCAATAATATTAATCATAATGGGGAGATCGAGCACTGAATGGAGGATATCAAGGAGGATCAAGGGGAGGTAGTGTCCAAGGGAAACCCTGGCGTGCCATCCCTTCTCCCCTTCTCCTATCCTACTATATATAAAGGGATGGAGAGTAATCCTCCAAACCATCCCACTAGAAGGCCCTTGGCTGCTTCTGTTCCTCCAGAGTCTCCTTCTCCACATACTAGCTGTGAATGCTATTGTGCTGCTCCCGTATAGCCGACCCCTGGACAGTGAAGCTCTCTCGGAACAAGATCATTGGACGCGTGGATACCTTCAGAGGGATCATACATTTGATCTTACATCGAGTGCATCACCAACTCCTTCATCGACAAATGAATCTCTGCTACAACGTTCGTAAGTACTAGATCTCTTATATGGAGTAATCTTGCATAGTTAAATCTTGGTGTGTTCGTAGTACATGAAAGTTTTATATTCCCTATGTGAAACCCAACACTTAGTGTCAACACACCCCGCAAAATCAATATCTGAATATCCCACCACCTCGAGGTTATCAGATCTCTTATATGTGAGTAAGAGGCATTTAGTGCCTTGCAAATAGTGCATGGCCTTCTTAGCGGCCTTCTAGTGGTACAACCTTGGATTAGACTAATATTTACCAAGCATTCCGGTTATGAATGGTAAATTAGGGCGAGTGCACATTTGTGGATACATCATACTTCTAATAACTGCATAAGCAATTGACTTCATCCGCGCAGATTCATAATCATTACTTGGGCACCAAAAAGTCCCAAACTTATTTCCCTTTATAGTAGGAGAAGGCAAGGATGATCACTTATGCATATTAGACTCCCTTTGTCCCAAATTAACTGACTTCACTTTGTTTAAATACACATGTATCTAGGTACTAAAATGTGTCTAGATTCATCCATATCTAGACAAAGTGAAGTCAGTTATTTAGGACAAAAGGAGTACTTTTTTAGTATCTTCTCAATATACGCTCTCTGTGATAGCCCTAATATACCTATGGATCTATCTTGGTGAATTTCAATGCGTAAGAGATAAGGGGCTTCACTGATATCTTTCATATCAAACTTTGAAGAGAGAACCCTTTTTAATTTTTCCAATAGCATATTCTTACGCTATTGGCTAAGAGTATGTCATCAACACACAATATTAGGAAGATAAAATTACTCCCACTGAACTGAACTTCATTTTCTTTGAAACCAATTTTTTTATTACTTGATCAAATTTGAAGTACCATTGCCTCGAGGCTTGATTTAATCCATAAATGGATTTCTTTAGATGATCCCCAACGTTCCTTTCCTTTCACAACAAAACCTTCTAGTTGATCCATGTACACATACTCATCTAAGTCACCATTTATAAATGTCATTTTAACATCCAATTGATGCAACTCTAGATCACAATGAGCCACAAGTTCCATAATTATTGTAAATGAATCTTTAGAGGAGACAGGTGAAAAAGTTTCATTATAATCAACCCTTTCTGTATGAGTGAAGCCTTTAGCCACAAGTATCTCTTTGATCCTTTTGATATCACCCTTGGAGTCACGTTTGGTATTATAGACCCATCTACAACGAATTGTTTTGGCTCCTTCAGAGATTTCTGCTAAGTCCCATACACAATTAATACTCATGGACCTAATTTCATCTTTCATAGCATCAAGCCATTCAAATGAATGCTCACTTTGTATGGCTTCCTTGAATGAGGTTGGATCGGGCGTGGGCCACAGGTCGCACATAAGCCATCGGGTCGCACGACAGAAGAACACCCAACATAAATATGCACACTCCTCCATGTGAAATAGAAAGATTCATCTTCACTTTTTTGTAGTAGTCGTGACCAACAGCCATCAGCAGTCGTCCAACATCGGATCATTCATCTCCTCGCTCGTACAAGTGACGTAATCATCAGGAATAGGGACTTTCTAGCTTATTTTGACCTTCTGAGAGGTTCATTATTTGGTACATCAATGACCACTAAAGGATGTTGAGAATCTTTCATAGAAGTACCATATGGTACAATTGATGAACTAGTCATAGGTATCTTAGTAGGTGTAGCGTTAGTAGTCCTCTGAACTACAACCTAAACATGTATTCAGTTGGAATTTTTTATCTTCAGAGGTGATTGGTGTCGGCCAAGACGCAATGATTTGCTCATCTTAGATCATTTCTCTTGTGTTGCAGTGAAATGTCTATGATGACTGTCTTCAGACAAGCCTGGTGTGGATTTCATACGATGCTCATTGTTCGCAACGAGTTGTAGTCTTGTACTAGTTATTCCATATTCTATAAAAATATGGTACTCCTTGTGCACCCTGGAATAAAATCTCACGTGCCAAGGGACATGAATGTGTCTTTTGACTTGTTACTAGTGCTCCTGCGGTCCCGCCACATCATCAAGAGAGAAAATATCACCACATCATTAAGGCCAGAGTATACTATCCATTCCAATGCAAACATTTTCCATAGTTTTGTTAAATTTATATTACAAAATTTTATTAAGACTAGTTTTTTTAGGGGTCTACGGCAGGCATAAAGCCAGCCTGAACCATTTCCGTTAAAAGAACCAAAAGGTAACCAGGTTACAAATCTTGAGGAAAAAAGAACTACCTACGTATGAAGCTATAAGTGAAAGGTAGAAAAAATAGAAAAAAGCTAGCCATGTACTGTACATGAGACTAAGTAGTAGTATGTAAGTGAGCAAACATGATTGCCCGGTCACGTATTAGCGCTTTTTGTTCAGGATTTACATATTTATGGGACTAGAGAAACAGGTCGTCTGCACACCTGCGGAAGGCGATAGATAACCGCTCCACCTCTTGCCTGAATATTCTTGCGTTTCTACATTTCCAGACATTCCAAAGGGCACTCGTGATTACCGTTGATCGTACTTTGCATATAGGTACTCCCTCCCATAGGTCTCTAATCGATATACATGCGTGAACATCATCATGGACTACCAAGAGAGCCGACCAGAATTGAGAAATCGCGGGGCAGTGCAAGGAGTAGGTGCGCTAAGGTCTCAACAGAGTGGCAGAACGGGCATACGTCGGAAGTGGTCATGCCGTCCCTAAACCGACCCGCTCATTTGTGAAAAGTCGTCCACGATCCGCCAGCCATAGGAAAAACGGCATCGAGACACCGTGAAGTTCTTCTAGGTCGCAGTTGCAAAGGGAACCACTTGCAAATGTTCGAAAGTTGCCGAATACGCAATCTTAGTGGTTAGAGGCCTGCTACCGAGACGATCAAGTCTAACGTCCGACACCAAGGAGTCCAAGCTAACTGAATCTAGAAGTGATCGCAAGTCCAACAACTCTGAAGAGGCAGCATTGGAGAGACGAGGTTGTGTGTGCAGAGTGATAGTTCCAGAGGAGCAAGTATGAGAGACTGAACAGTTCTTTTTAATAATGTGGGAATACAAAGCAGGAAACCGTTGATCTAGGGTGCGGTCTTCAATCCAAAGCCCGTGCCAAAATAAGGTTAAGGCCCCCGAGCCAATAACCACGGATGTAATGCTACGGAATTTGGCCAACAACCGCGGATCCCCTAGGTCACGGTTTGGGGACCAGCCGTAGGAGTACCTGAACCATTGTGTCCAGGGAGTATCAACGTCGGAGTGCAGCGTAGTGAGGAACTTCATAAGGAAGCCTTGTTATGTGATCACAGGCAGCGAAAACCTAATCCTCCTTTCATCGTCGGTGCACAAACCTCCTCCCATTGTACTAGTTAAATGCATAAGCATGTACTTCCTCTTGCTAAAAAATATATAACACATATATCTAGACGTCTTGTGTGTAGATTTTCTCATTTTGCTCTAAACCTATACAACAAAAGACATGCATGCATTTAAAAAAAGCTAAAACATCTTATATTATAAAACAAAGATAATTTGAACTGAAGATAATTTAAAACGAAGAAAGCACCGTCGAACCACTTTTCTTTGAACAGTCGATAGGTCTCGTGTAGTATTGCTTACTAGCTTTAATGGGCCATGTCTGTGATACACGGGCCCGTGCCATGTACAGCCTCTACTTTTAACAGACCTGTCTATGATACAAGGCCAGTCTTATTCTAGTATCCAGCACAAGAACAAAGCCCGCGACAGGGCAATATGTTATCCATCGAGCTAATCACAAAAACCATATCGGAAACCACTCCTTATTAAAAAGAAAAAATTACAGATCAGAAACCACTCCTTATTGAAGGCTCCGATTAGTTCAGAAAATAGAGACTGCGATTAGGCCTGGGAATCGATTTTCCGCCGCCGCATCTGCTCTCGCCGGCCATCGATGGGGCGCCTCGTCATGGTCAGTCCTCACTACTGCGTCCCCATACCTTCCAGTGACGATGACGCGATGAACCTCACGTGTCGCGGGATGGAAGAAGGCGTTGACGTCCGACAGCAGCCACCGCCGACCCAGCCAAACCCCACCACCTGGAAATTCGTCAAAATCTTCATCAGGGTACCAACCAAATCAAGCTCCTTCCTCACACCTTCTTCTTAAGTAAAGCATCTCCTTCCATCCAGGACTAATCCGTGCCATTGCAGTGTATTACAGCCACGGCGACCATCGCAAGGATTGTTTGGCTCGTCGTGGCGCGACATTTGAACTTGGATCCTGAATTGCAGGACCCGTATATGATGGCTTGGCTTCTCCTCGGGTCTCTCCTTCCGCTGGGATTCGGTTTCATGATAACACAAGGAGACATAGAGACGAACACCATGCCAGCTCAAAGGGAAGAAGAAGAGAACACTAGTAATCCGCAATAAAAGTACTAGTCAGTAGCTATTTCATGATTGTGTAAATCTTTTTGCCATGATTGTGTAATTGACATATTTCATGAATATTCAGCGGCCGTCTAGACCAAGTAATATCCTTCCAATCCTCCAATGCAAAATCAAAAGAAACAGGGCAGAACGTATAGTTTCCCGGTGTATATCAACCTGACGCCTATAGTTCACCTCTCAACTTCTGGTCCACCAGGGCCGCCACATATGTGAAATTATCCTATCCATCCATGTACAGATAAATCTCCCCCAGGCAGTATCACCTATATCACTGGCAACGTGTCCAAATATCTTCCGAAGTATGCCTCGAACAAACTTCTCATGATCTACACAAACGTATGTATCAAAGCCCCCGTCGAACCAGAATCCTAACCATATACATCAGACGCCTGCAAGCTTCATCACATATCTCCAGTAGCACAGCACTGCATTGGAGTTATGCATATACATATCAATACCTTTCATGTGCACAAAGTGGCACTTGGAGATAAAGGAAAAGAGAAACTAGGGCTAGAATAATACCCGTAACCAGAAAGCAAAGAAGAACAGCGAAGCAGCTGACAGAAACCAGCCTCTCAGGGACGTCAGATCAGTTGCAAGCATCCAGTGTGAAAACATGATAACCAGAATCGTAATCCCTGCAACAAGTATATTGGGAGTGTTATTTCTTTTATTATTTTTCTAAACACCAACAATATAAGTAATTGTTTTGATCTTGTCTAACACCCTAAAAGGAAACAAGTGAATGAAATAAGATTAGAATGGCTGACGTACCAAGCATTCCTAGGTGAGTTGACAAGCGAGCATACTTTATCTCAAACCACCACCGCCCCCAGACACTGCAAGGTACGCCCATACAGACCAAAAGCCACCATGTAGGGAACACAGCATTTACCCAGCAACGATAAGCAGCTGGAAATGGTGGATCCTTTAGCAGTCCCTCTGTTCCCATATATGGAAGCAGAGTTAAGGAGCCACCCAGAGCGAATATTTGTAGCAACAGCAAATTCTCACTTCTGTTTCCCTGCACCAGCACAACAAATCAGAGGCATGTGACATGTGATGCATATTAGCTACGTCCAAATAAAAATTTGAATCTGCGCAATTAAAGTTATTCTAACAACAATGTAATGGTAATTTACCTCAGGAATAGGAGGCACTTGGCCTAGCAAAGGTATCGTAGCTTCGTCATCCGTCTTTCTCCAGTTGGACAGGGATGCAGAAATGCTGTTCTTCCACGCGACTAACCGTGCCATGTCCACTGATGGATTTGTTCCCTGCATTTGGTTGTCACAAGTTATGAACCTTTTTTACATCTCTTTCACAGCAGGTTAGTCTGGACATCTGCAAGAACAACAAAGCACCACACCAGATTGTTCACATGCTTTGTGGCTACACTATTTTATTTCTCGATAAAATATCTTATCTTTATTTCAGATGAATCTCAAGAACTTGCTACATCTTACTCAAGAAGCAAATATCATTGAAAATGCAGGACATATATTCAAGTAAGCGTTTTTCAAATGCATTCTGCAAAAATAACAACTGCAATGCTTGCTTAGTACAGCATGACAGCATGACCTTTAAGGCTAAACAGCTAATGTTTTCCTTACCGGCAAGTGTGTGATAACCTTGGAATAATCAAATAGAAGTATGCTGTTGTAATAAAGAAAAAAGAAACATGACATTTACCTCGCTGATCTAGGTGAACCACTTGGTGATAACTAGAAAATGTTGGAGCTCCGCCTGATGCCACAAAGCAAGCCAAGTCCTCTTAATCCCAGTGTTCCTAGGTTCGTTCCTGCTAATGGGACCATGCAATTAAATTGTTGTATTTACGATGTCGTCACCCATAAGTCCGATAAACCATAGAAACAAAGAGTATGTCAACACAGGAGATGCAATATTGAGGCTAGGCTATCTAGAACTCGTACCCTTGAATGTTGATGTTGCAAAGTATGTTTCTCTGATAGGCGATAGATGGAACTATACAACTGAGGACAGGAAAATTAGAAGGAGACTTAAGGTTGGCATCACACACAACGGGCTATGGTATTTGGGTAGAGGTGGAACTTATAAACTATTGGACACTACTTGACTAGCTACCTCAGTGAGCAGGAAGCTAAAGATGATCAAATTAAAGAAGTGCAATATGGGACCACGAACTTCCTCAAACGACATACTCCAATCCGCATGTTCCCACTGTGTAAAGTAAACTATCAAGAACTCCAAAACTCTTGATTAAGGCAAAAACCGCTTCAGCAAAGTAGGAGTTCCTACATTTGTGATAACAGGTATATGTGCATAAATTTACTACTGATTTTGATCCCAGAAGGATAAGAAGTGACATTCCAGCCTACATGATCCTAGACTTGTAGTGTTAATGGTAGTAGTGAGCACAGGCAAAAATATCCTTCAAAACATCCATCAAATTACATCCATGTTAGATGAAAAAGGTGCCATGTTGCCCTGCCATCAATACAGTGCCAAAAGAAGTAGACATATAATGGATATGTTCAGCGTCTTCCTGTGCAGTTGGCAATGTCAACTGTTTATTAAAAACATCCATCCAATTACAACCATTTTAGATGAAAAAAGTATAATGTTCTGCCTGCCATCAGTACAATGCCAAAAGAGGTAGATAGATAATGCATATGTTTAGCGAGTTGTTGTGTAGTTGGCAATGTCCACTGTTGGTGATTGCAGCTTCCAGGTCTAGTACCTTATGTATGCAGAAAGAATGGGTGCAAAAATGAAACAATATGATCCCAGTGCATGCTTATGTAGAAAAAGGAAAAGCTACTGCTGTATTTTGGCATGCTAATGTTACTTTGTTTTGCAGGATATATGTCTTAATTTACAGCTTGGGGGTTTTGAAGTTAACGCTTCTCTTGTTGATTATGAGGAATTGGGGACAACCATGGTGGGTATATGTTGCCTTCTTTGACAAACAACCGAGGCATACAAATAATATGCCAGCACAAGATGTGCATGCAATGGCTAATGTGCCCATGGCGTTGGCTGGGACCTGTGGATGTTGACATTCATGTTGATACTAGTGATACAGGTACTTCAGTTGCAGCTACGGGCGACACCATTTCAAGCAACGATTTCGCAGTCACGGTGAACTCGAGTCAACACCGTCCATGGGGAAACCTAAGACACCATACCCAATGGGGGGTTTCTGATTCTTGGAAGACTGAAAACTTACAATACAATCCCTGTGCTAAGTATGTAGTTTTTTCTGTCAGAATCAGCAACTCAAGGAACCCTGTGATGGACCATCAAAGGCACACTACAACCAAAGGGAAATAACTGTGTGTTTGTTGAAGGAACGTTCCAACTACAACTTACCATATATAATTTACATCCAAAAAGTCGCAAATCCAGAGCTTCATATCCTAGGTGAAGTCCCAATGCTAGTCATAATGCATGCTATAAGACACAGCCCAGCTATAACGTGAAATATTATACCAACTCAGCTCATCTAGCTCGTATCTACCCCTTTCCTCCCGGAAATGTGCTTTTCTTCAAAGTCCTAATCAGTGGTAAATTGACATCACACAACACCTGTGATAGACACATGTTAGTTTGGACATCTGCAAGAACAACGAAGCACCAGACTGTTCGCATGTTGGACCTAGGGATTTGAAAATCATTCATTGCATTCTCTTTGTGGTTACATTATATTATTTCTTGATAAAATATCTTATCCTTATTTCAAACGAATCTCAAGAACTTGCTACATCTTACTCAACAAGCAAATATCATTCAAAATGTAGGACATGTATTGAAGTAAGTGTTTTTAAAATGCATTCTGCAAAAATAACGACTGCAATGCTTGCTTAGTACAACATCAAAGCATGACCTTTCAAGCTAAACAGCTAATGTTTTCCTTACCCACAAGTATGTGATAACCTTGGAATAATCAAATACAAGTATGATGTTGTAATAAAGAATAAAGAAACAGGACATTTACCTCGCTGATCTAGGTGAACCACTTAGTGATAAGTAGAAAATGGTGCAGCTCCGCCGAATGCCCCAAAGCAAGCCAAATCCTCTTAATCCAAGTGTTCCTAGGTTCGTTCCTGCTAATGGAACCATGCAATTAAATTGTTGTACTTCTGATGTTGTCGCTCATAAGTCTGATCAATATTGATAAACCATAGAAACAAAGAGTATATCAACACAGGAGATGCAATATTGAGGCTACACTATCTGGAACTCGTACCCTTGAGTGTTGATGTTGCAAAGCATGTTGCTCTAATAGGTGATAGATGAAACTATACAACAGAGGACAGAAAAACTAGAAGGAGGCTTAAGGTTGGCATCACATATAACAGGCTATGGTATTTGGATAGAAGTGGAACTTAAGGTATTAAACACTACTTTACTAGCTACCTCTGTGAGCAGGAAGCTAAAGATGATCAAATTTAAAAAGTTCAGTATGGGAACACGAACTTCCTCAAACAGGACCTACTTCAGTCCGCGTGTTCCCACTGTGTAAAGTAAACTATGAAGAACACCAAAACTCTTGATTCCGAAAAATCTTTTCTGCTAGTAGGAGTTCCTACATTTGTGATAACAGGTATGTGTGAATAAATTTAGTACTGATTCTGATCCCAGAAGGATAAGAAGTGACATTCCAGCCTACATGATCCTAGACTCGTAGTGTTAATGGTAGTAGTGAGCACAGGCAAAAATATCCTTCAAAACATCCATCTTAGATAAAAAAAGGTGCCCTGTTTGCCCTGCCATCAATACCATGCCAAAAGAGGTAGACAGATAAAGGATATGTTGATCATGAGGACAACCATGGTGGGTATATGTCGCCTGCTTTGACAAACAACCCAGACTTACAAATAATAAATATGCCAGCACAAGATGTGCATGCAATGGCTAATGTGCCCATGGCGTCGGCTGGGACCTGTGGATGTTGACATTCATGTTGACACTAGTGATACAGGTACTTCAGTTGCAGCTACATGCAACACCATTTCAAGCAACGATTTAACAGTCACAGCTAAAAAAGTCGAGACAACACCGTCCATGGGGAAACCTAAGACACCATACCTAATGATGCTTTTTGATTCATGGAAGGATGCAAATTACAATACAATCCCTTTGCTAAGTATATGTAGTTTATTCTGTCAGAATCATCAACTCAAGGAGCTCTCCTATGGATCATCAAAGGGAAATAACTGAGTGTTCGCTGACGCAGCGTTCAAACTATAACGTATCATATATTTTACATCCAAAAATCACAATTCCAGAGCTTCACATCCTAGATTTAGTCTCAATGCTAGTCATAATGTATGCTATAAGACACGGCCCGGCTATAACCTGAAATATTATACAACTCAGCTCATTTAGCTCGTATCCTACCCCTTTGCTCCCCGAAATTGCTCTGCTTCGAAGTTCTAATCAGTGGTAAATTGACAGCACACAACACCTGTGACAGATGAAATCGCATGTGGAGGACTGCAATGTTGTGTGCATTGGGCGCATGAGAACTAACCTGCCGTCGCTGACCCCGCGCTGGAAGAGTCTATGGAAGAATGAATAGATCGCCATCGAAACACTGATAGCTACCAGATGATGCGGGAATGGAAGAACAAAAAACCAGCGAGAAATAAGCGCCACCGATTGCGCCTCACCTGAGCCCCAACCCGACGACCCGAATCGCCGCGGCGGCGCAGGCAGTCCCCCTCCGCTCGCCGGAGAAGACACGCGGATGCAGTTCCTCGGTAAGGAAAATTCGCCGGAGCCGAGCAGATTGGGACGAGGGACGAAACCCTCCCTCCTTTCACGGACTCTTCCTCCCGGCAGCCCCCTCCGCTCGCCGGAGAAGACACGCGGATGGAGTCCCTCACCGGGGAAAATTCGCCGGAGCCGAACTGATTGGGACGAGGAACGAGCCCCTCCCTCCTTTCTCTCTCTCCCTCTCTTCCTCCCGGCTCGACTCCCAAAATTTTGAAACCCCGCGCCCGTATCGTTCTAGAATGTTCCTAGAGGTTCGACCGAGGTGCCTGTCCGACCCGAGGCGCGACGCGATGCTATGTTCACTGACACGTGGTCCCATGGTGATCTCACCGCTAAGCTTACTTTTAGGATTGATTCAATTTTAAAATTTGACCAACTAGTATACTGTACTCCCTCCATTTAGAAACATAAAATATTTTAGCTTTATAAAATAAATATATTTAGATGTCTTTTAGTATAGATTCATAAAGCTAAAACGTCTTATATTTTTAAATAGAGAGTATATATTAGCAATATATATAATATCAAATTGATACATATGAAACTGTATTTCAAAATGGATCTAGTGATACTATTTTGGTATCATAAAATTAACTATGTTTTTCAAAATAATTGGTCAAACTATAGAGTGTTTTGACTTAAGATAGTTGTGGCGGCGGCGGGTCTTCTTCAACCCGCTCGTAGAGAGCGCTGCGCGGGACGGCCCGACCAACGGCGGTGCAGGGTAGAGGCTTGAAGCTCTTGGCTCGGCGGCGGCTTGCAGGTCGCGACGGCGGTTCTTGGCTACTAACGACGGTGGGTGACGACGGGAGGCTGGGCGCTCCATGGCGGTCGGGCCCGCGGGCCAAGATCTGGGCCCTCTAGGGCCCGATCTGGGCTGGCAGCCCTGACCGATTCGCACGCTGGCCGGCGTACCTCGAGGCAGCGTGCGACCAGGAGCCTCGACGTGGGCAGGCACGGCTACCCTTCTGCAGCAGCGCAACGGTGGAACCTTTACGGGCCCGATTTGGGCCCGGCCGGGCCTGAACATGGCCTGGTGTGGTCCTTCTATTGCGTCCGGTCAGCAGCTGCCTCCGGTGGTGGTGGGTGGTCCCTTCCGATGGGCTTGCTGCGTAGTCCTGTTCGACGGCTATTCACGCCATCCTACCTCGACCGAGTTTGTACCCGTAGTGTACTTCCTGTCGCCTCTTGGCCTTGAGATGGACGCCGGGGTGGCGGCCCCGGAAGGTGGATTGCGCGGGCGTCTTCGGCGGACGACGTGACGATGGTGATGGCTCTGCCCCTTGGTCACTTGGGTGGCAAGGAGTAGACGACGGGAGTTCCTGGCAGTGGCAGCGCTTCGGCAATGGCATCTCCCAGATCATGTTGTGAAGACAGGGCTCGGTGCGGATGGAAGGAGGTCCGATGGCAGGCGTGGGCGAAGGTTTTTCCGAGCAAAAGCTCCGCGTTTTGACGCCAACGGCGGCGACACCTGCGGGTGCCGTTGCCTTCTTGGAGGCGTCGTTGTGGTTACCTTCTTTGCGCTAGGGCTCCGGGTGAAAACCTTTGATCGTCGGGTCTCGGCGATAGCGGCATGACGTGTCGTTACCCTCTTGGGGCGTTGTCGTGGATCCCTTTCTCCTAGGTCTCGTTCTATTGTCGCCGGTGGCAAGTCTTAGTTCTTCTTGTTCTCTTTTGTTTATCTTTGATTTGCTGCATAAGAGGTTCTTCTCGACACTTGTATCGGTTCGGCCATGTGGGCTTTATTTATAAAGCGGGGCGAAAGCCTATTTCGATGATGAAGTACACTTATTTACGGACGGGAAGTAGGTCTGGAACCGATTTATTTTTTGTGTGTCATCCGGAATATGGTCTTTAACCATGGCTTACTTGGGGCTAGTTTGGTAATTTTGTTTTCCTAATTTATTTCCTAGCAAGTTTTTCTTAATATTGTTTATGTATATTTGTGCAATGAATTAAAACTTCATGTTGTTTAGTTGTGGCTTAATAGCTCAGGGTCTATGAACTGTTAGTGTTCACTGTCATGAACTTTGGTTCTTTTCACATAATCCATTAAGTTGAGGTGGTGTTATTTACTATGAATTATTCCTTATATATTTACATGTGTTGGTCCATTAGATATATATTCTAGGTTTTACTTGTTGCTATCACTTGTCCTATGGTTTTAGTTCCTACTTATCATTATTCTTCAGTGAACAACATTGTCCTTTAATCCCTGTTTTTCCTTGCCATTGTTCATTGTCATCTGTATATTTTTTCTTTTGAATCTTTACTGTAGGGGAATCCCCCACGGTCCTTTATTAGAAAAAATAAACAGATGTCTTATGTACAAACAAGGGAAAAAGGTAAAAAGGGAGAAAAAACTACTAAAAGAGAAAAACTATAGAAGAACTACTAAAGATATTTACAACAGATTGTCAAGCGAGGAAACCAGGGCTGGAATGGACTTCTTCTTGACTCTATATTTTAAAAGTGACAGATCACTGACAAACCCTGACTTCCAAGATTTAAAGGACAACATGATACCCTTAAAGATTTTATCATTTCTCTGTTTCCAAATATTCCAGCAGGCAAGAATAGTGATATTTAGAAAACATGGACCCTTGAATATTGGGATTTTTATTTCCGTGCCCTTGGTTCGTTAGTTGTACTCACTTTTTCCCAGCAGCTTAGTTTTTCCTCACTTTTGTAACATCCCAGCATTTAGGAACTAACGAAGGGTAGATTTAGGAATATGAAATGTTGCATGCATTCATTTGTGAAAATGTGGGTAAAATTTTCGCCAAATAAAACCTTGAGTGATCAATGTTTCTTTCTTAATTTGAGATTAGGTTTAGTCTTAAAGGAGGATTGTTATAAACTTTGATATGATCTTTAAGGAATTATGTGTGTTTTGAAATGAGTTTGAATTTTAAAACTTGAGTGTTTGAATAATAATTTAAATGAATTAGTTATAAGTTTGAATCTTAATTTAATTAAGAAATAAATATTACCACTTAAATTCTATCCAAAGAAAAACAAAAATGAATATGAAACTTATTTCATATTATCAATATATAAACAAGTTACAAAGAATGTAACTTACTGAAACTATTTTCAAACTTCACAATTTACAAAAGAATGAGAATATTCTTTATTAATAATAATATAATCTTTATTACAATTGAAGAACATGAAAATTAAAAAAAATGAAAAGTTACAAAAGAATAAGAAAATTACATTGGAACATTCTATAACTATTCTATATCTAAACCTAAACTAAATCTTCATCCATATATTTGTACCTGCAAAACAAAGACTAAAATAAAAATAAAAGAGGGTTAGTGTTAGTATTATTTCTCTCAGACATGTCAGTGAAATGCACTTGACAAATTCATCATTGAGAAATTTATAAAAGGGGCAAGTTTCACAAATATGAAAGAATCCATCTTTCATAAATTCAAAGCCAGAAGTAAAATCACAGCCAAGAGGGACAAATTCACTAGCCTGGTGAAAGTAACCCGGTAAGAGTAAGTGTCAAAAGTCTGAACATATCCACAAGTGCATAGCAAGCACACAGGCAGGACACACACACCAGCATGCATGTGGTGTGTTGTCGACCTCACAGAACAGCCC
This sequence comes from Avena sativa, assembly GCA_916181665.1. NCBI lineage: Eukaryota > Viridiplantae > Streptophyta > Magnoliopsida > Poales > Poaceae > Avena > Avena sativa. The sequence goes on from OV702296.1 coordinate 332,189,872, forward strand.
AACTTCACAAAACCAGCAGCACAGCCGTGGAGGAGCACACTAGTGCATCTCTCCACTACACAACACACAAGAACAGCCAGTGTAGACAGCAGCTAAACCAAGAACAGCAGCCAAACCAAACCACCCTAGATCAACCAAACATCACTAGGATGGTGACATAAGGAGGGGGAAGAATCAGGTGGACAACAAGGCCAAGCCTAGGAGCTAGGAGGAGCAGTCTAGCTCAAGAGCAAGCACAGGAATCCAGTAGATCAAGATCAAGATCATCACCGACTTATTCCACACACAGCAAGATTCTGTGGTGAGTTTCATAAAACCTTCACATGATCTAATCATCTTATTCAGAGAGAAGCATGTGTTGTTTTATAAAACAAACTCTCAGAAAGCAACCAAGTGGGGTGAATCCATCATAGGGATTTCTGAAACTCTAAAGGCAAACAACAAAGTACCAGGATCCAACCAGAGCTCAGAGCAACATCCTTGCTCTGGTTGTCAAACTATATTCTGTAATTCAATCATACATATACCTATGATTTATCCTAGGCACATCCCTAAAGGAAGGGTAGCACCTTAGAAACAAATCTTTAGAATCCATAGATTGAGCAAGCTCACTATCATTTTTCCAAACTTTGATTCAAAAAATAATAGCTGGTACCACTACCAGGACTATCTAGATGAACCAACTAAATAAGATCTGAATCCCTAAGCCTCAGACCAACATCATTGGTCTTAGGGAATTCAGATAAGAGCCTTTCTATTTATCTTTCAAAGCCAAGATTGTCTTAAGCATAAATTAACCAAATCCATGGTTTAGAATTAAACTTGTGTGCCATACATGATGGCATCACAAGAACAATCTAATATGAATCAGGAAAGACAGTAAATCATCATAGATTCAGACAACCAACTAACTAATCATTTTCCTGTTAACACAGGAATCATAACTAGGATATTCCTATGTTACACTTCACTGTTTGAGGTCATGATGATCTCAAACCATATACTAGCTATATGCCAACAGCACCAGGACAATGATTTCCTCATGTCATGATCATAAATCGAATGACAGTGAAAACTTACTGACTTAATCAAGCATGATTCTCAAGCAATTATATCATTTAAATCTGATGCAAACCATGCATCAAATCATATAAGAAGCCACCAGAAACAGTATATATCATCTTAAGCAATAAGCCTCAGACCAATAATCATTTAGCATGTGTACATACCATCCAAACATGAATCAATTCGTCCGGTACATGATCAAGCACATAACAAGAACCCTAACTGGATAATAATTCCAATCTGAATCAGACAGTAGCCAGAGAGGACACTGCCAGAGTCTAGCATCAAACTAGCAAGCACAGAGAGCACCAGGGGAATCAAACTCACCATAGGTCCTCGCTGAAGAATAGAAGAGGAAGCAGAGGGGCTGATGACCATGGCGGCACGAGGAGCACCCCAGAGGGGGCGCTGCAACCCGCATGGCGCCACGACAGCGACCCTGATCACACCTGGAGGTGCAGAGTATCACCTCGACGCACGACGACCACGGCAGCACTTGAATCCATGTCAAACCCCAAACCCTAGGGCTGAGCTGGGCCAGAGGAGGAACTCGAGAGAGAGAGGCAATGAGGAGTGGGCTGAGCTGGGCCAGACCCTTCGGGGTGGCTCTTTTGACCTGGACTAATGGGCCACTAGGGCCCAATAAGAATAACCAGCCCAGAAACATTTCCATGCCTGTTCTAATAAAAAGGAAAAGACCAAAAGACCCCTAGACTTAATAAAATTCTAGAAAATAAAATAAAAGTCCAAAAATTATAAATAAAATAATTTTGCATTCACAATAATCCATACTACCCACATAAATTAAAATATAAAATTTTAGATATTTAAATTTTATTAGGAATTTTATAAATTATATATTCCTTATGGAATTTTACAAAATTATTGTGAGGTGATAAAATTAATTAAAATTCACTTTCATTATGTATTAATATTTTAGTATTTTAGAAAAATACTAAATAAATATTTAATCACGGTTTTTAATGTATAATTGATAATTCCTAAAAGAATTATTAAATCAATAAAGTCAAATTAAAGGTAAATGAAATAATATAAAATTCAAAATATGTTATAAATATTAAAAATAATATTTATAAATCCTTTGTACTAAAAAGGAACTTTTTGGGATAAATGCATATATAATTAAATAATGCATTACATTATTGCATAATCATTTTGCTTCTTTAAATATTGTCCTTACCGAGCAATAATGATGTTTTTGTAGAACTAGAAGCTCAAGGTCTAGTGCAAGCATCATACTTCACTACCTTGCCATCACAAGGCAAGTTCATCACTTGCTCATGTCCTTTGAAGAGTCTTTATCAAAGTATTTGCAAATTGTGTGTTATCATATATGCTATAAAAGAAAGAAAATATTATTTTCACATATAAATAAATCATAGATATCATCCTAAGTGATGATATAATGGAGCAATAGAACTTAGAGTTCTAATTGCAACAATGATGATCAAGTAGGGACTTAATAACCCCTGACATCAGTGATTCTAGCGACGTATATTACGTGTTAGCCATGAGATTTGGAATGGGACAGAGAAGTCAGCTGTATCTTCTTCCTCTCGCATGAAGCCGGATGTGCAGTTCGAGGCTGTTATCCTCGTAGCGTGCATATTAATTGGTAATTCATAGAGGATATGCAGCATATGGGTGGAAACCCTCATCGTCCCACGATAGTTCTGGCATCTAACGGTTTGTACAGACCATTGTCGTAATTCATTATGTGGGCATGGTGTACACCAAGGAGGCATGCGGGGTCGCGAAGGGGGCAGTGATTGGCTTGGACCAACTACTGGGCCCCACATCATGGAATTGTGGACGGGAAAGTACGCCCGGTTGTGCAACAAGGAGTTGATCTCTCATGGGTAAAGTAACGCACCTCTACAGAGTGTAAGAAGTGTAACTTGTTACTCCCTATTCTAGGAAGGATCTACGAACGCGGCAGAAAAGGAACTCCATGAAAGTTCTGGTCAACCTGTGAAGGCTGATCGTCATAGTTTTTCAGAATAAAATCAATCTTTGAAGAAAGATTTACAAAATTGCATAATGCCAAGGATTTATAATCCAAGGTGGTAGTTAGAGCATCAAACTTCCCACCTTGCATATAATGAACTTGTTGGGTAATGCTGTTACTCATTCTTTCCTTTAATCCCTTGCTTAGACTCTGAGGATCCCGAAGACGTGCCAATGTATGTAGCTGAATGCCAAGAAGATGTGTTCTACGAGGAACCTGGTCTGTCCGGAGGAGTTGAAGGAGTGGATTACGAGATTCGCTATGGTGTTGATGAGAACGAGTCCAACTAAGTACCTAATTAGTAGTAACTAACGAAGCCGAGTAGCATGAACTCTATAGAATAAGCTGTTGAGCTCAACTCCTAGTCGGAGTTGCTACTTTTAAATTCCGCTGAACACTTTATATTTTGTTTGTTAGTTGGATCTTTTGGAAGTCCTGAACTTCTAGTATTGTAATAATAATAATGTGTGTACTTTTGTAATATGGACCCATAATCTTTTTGTTGTACCACTCTAAGAGATGTGATATTTACGGAACGGTGTTCTGTGAATGTCATGTCAACGACTATAGTGTACTACACATGCAGTGGTATGCTGGGTCACCGCAGTTGGTATCAGAGCAAATTGCTTTGACCTTAGGTTGGAAACCTAGTAAAGGGTATTACCTATAGAAAAATTTGGCAACGATAAAGAACTCTCTAAAAGTAATATAATGAGTATTCAAATGAGAATATTCCATTATATATTTTAGTGTGAGAATTATTTGTTATGATGCACTATGTCATTGGATACTAATAAAAATTATTTTTCTGATATACAGATATATGGCACCAAAGTTTCCAAAACAGACTTTGGTAAGGAAAGAGGAGACTCTTGATGATTATCAAGGATCATTCACAGACCAACTTCGTCAACTTTTAAAGCTCTTTAGTTGTCCAACTAGAATTCCAGCGAACACTATCACTTACCTTGATGGTCGAATGTTATCCAAGTATCGTGTGAGTATCCAACTTCCAGAGAAGCTTGGATTATATCACGATCTACCTATAGGAGAAGGTAGGAGTCATTTAGCAGCCTATCATGTTGCTGTTGTGGAGGCGATAGCTAATATTCGGGAGCATAAAACTAAGGAGTTAGAAGGTAGCGCATTCTCTGTGATACCTCATGATTCTATAGACTCGGAGCCTATACCAGATCATCTTACGTTGGTTAAGAAGCATCCTAAGTTAGCTTCCAAGTTTATGGATAGATGTCGAACACTCGTTGTGTCTTTTTATAAGACACATCAAGTGATTGTTGAAGAAAAAAATGACATGTTAGAGGATCTAACTAATCCGGAAAGAAGGAAGAAGTTAGCATTATAGCTAGAGAATGAAGCAAGTAGTAGTGAAACACTTATCTTTAAGAATATACCTATAGATCCTGAATCTTTTATACCATATCCTTATTCACCAAGACCTAAACCTATACATGATCCTACTACGGATATGCGGTATGCAGTACCACAGGGCTCAGAGGATGGTTCTGACTCAGAACTTCCTATTGAGAATTCGGATGGTTGGATAATGGGATCATATGATGGATCTCATGAACACCAGATGTCCACAGATGGTTCTGACAGGAATGTTGGACAATCGAGTTGGATGGGTGCAAGAATGAACCCTAATAATAGTAGTAGAAATACCATGTCAATAGATGATCAGGATGAAGAAGAAGATCCTGAAGAGAGAGTGTTTGAATCATCAACATCTTCTCAAAACCCAAGGAATATACATTATCCAGTGTTTAATTATCTTGCCCACGAGAGCACCTGGGAAGCAGTAGGATCTGCGTATCCTGTTGACAACTCAAGGAATGAAGATCAGGAGATGCAGGCTGGAGATAATGTTGAATATGTTTCTGAAGACTTTTCAGCTGAGCTGGAGGGAGTCAATGCGCTCAGGTTGAGTAATGACTCAAGTCCTGACACTTCAGATACAGAGTATGTTCCTTCTGGAAGGTCGTATGTTCCACAGACTGTGCGACGAACAACACATCATCACGGTTGGACATCAGGCATGTACGATGAGCGTAGTTACTATTAGAAGGAGACAATTAGCTAGTAGTATCAAGTACTGTGTATTGTACCCCAAGTAATAAGATAGTTTTGTAATTATACCTATATGGTATATGTTGTAATGACTTTGTATCATTATGATATTATGTAAGATATGTGAAATGCATATTTAGATTTTCTTTGGATCTTTATTGTGTGACTAGTTCTGTGCGTAAAGTCGAGCTCAAAACACATGTGCATGATGTAATTATGAGTAGTCGCTTTATGTTGCAGGACTAGAGGGTCATGGATACGGGTGTAGGAATGGAAACTGAGCAGCAACGGATAGAGCGAGAGGCCAAGGAAAAGGCCGATGCAGATACAGTAAACTAAGAAGCATTACCACCACCACCGCCAATGAGGCCGTTAATGGAGCAGAACTTTATGCAATGCATGCAAATGATGTAAGAGACCCAGAACAAGTTCATGGAAGAGTTGTTGGGGCGAGAAAATCAGAGGGCACCTGAAGGTGGAGGAGTGAGTCTATCGGATTTCCAGAATGCAAGACCGTTACCTTTTGCATCAGCTCCTGAACCAATGGATGCAGAAGACTGGCTAGCAGATACTGAAAGGAAGCTGAAAACTATAGGTTGCAATGATGAGGAGAAATTGAGGTATGCAACTCATCTTCTAACTGGACCTACAGCATCATGGTGGGAAAATCAGTTAGCCATGCAACAACCAGGAAGAGAGTTTACCTGGGAAGAGTTCAAGCAGAGATTCCGTGAATATCATGTTCCGGAAAGTGTTATAGAGTTGAAGCGGAGAGAATTTGAGGAGCTTCAGCAAGGATATACTAGTGTCATGAAGTACATTCGGGAGTTTAGTCAACTGTCTCGCTATGCTAAGGAGGATGTCAACACTGAAGAGAAGCGGAAGAAGCGTTTCCTGCGTGGATTAAATCAATTTGTGAAGATGCAGCTAAGGTTAGCCAATAAGCAAACTTATCAGCAGTTGTTGTATGCAGCCATTACTTTTGAAGATGACTACAAGAATGTCCAAGAGGACCGGAGGAAGAGAGCCAAGAAGGAAACCAAGAGGATTCAGGCAAGCAAACCTAACCCCAACCTGGAGTTCAAACCTCGGAATAGGAATTATGGCAACAATAAAAATAACAGTAACAATAACAAGGGCAGTGGTGGAAATCAATCCAATCCGAGAAGGAATGTTATCTGTAACAATTGTGGAATTCAAGGGCATTTCCAGAGGGAATGCAAAAAGCCTGTAGTGATCTGTTACGGTTGTGGTCAGAAGGGGCATATCAAGCCAGATTGTCCGAGCAAACCACCTGGAGGATGGCCTACCAAGGGAGGAGGACAAGCAAGTGGAGGAAATGGTCAGCCCAATAAAGGAGGAAATAATGGCAAGAACAACAATGGCAAGAGGAACCGACCTATCGGGAAACTGAATTGTGCAACCCTCGAGGAGGTAGATAATTTGGAGCATGCAGTGATAGGTACGCTCAATATCCTTACCAATCCCAGCAAAGTTCTATTTGATACTGGTGCAACTACTTCATTCATTTCTGAAGAATTTTGTGATAAGTTTGGGATTAGAAGGGCAACGTTAGAAAGTCCTATGACCGTAGTTACGGCAGGAGGGAATGTGATTGTACGCCACATAAAATAAGATCAGGTTACCTTGATCTGTGGTTGTACATATTTCGCAGACCTTTATGTGATTCCTTTGAAGGGAATTACAGTAGTGCTGGGGATGGATTAGATGACGGAGCACGGAGCTCAGATAAATCGTGAGGAGAAAACTGTCTCAATCAAAACTCCAAGTGGAGCAAGGATAGTTTACCAAGCAGATAAACACAGTCATATCATGGTGGATCTGCAGTTAAATTCAATGAAAGAAGTTAAATTGGAAGAAATTCCTATAGTTAATGAATTCCAAGATGTTTTTCCAACAGAGTTACCGGGAATGCCACCTGACCGGGAGATAGAGTTCACCATTGACCTAATACCTGGTACAACACCAATAGCTCAAGCACCATATAAAATGGGACCCAGAGAGTTGAAAGAACTCATGGAGCAAATTGATGAGTTAGCTAGAAAAAGATTTATTCAGGAAAGTGTATCTCCATGGGGAACACCAGTAATCTTTGTGGATAAGAGGGATGGTGAAAGACGGATGTGTGGTGATTATAGAAATCTGAACAACATGACTATCAAGAACAAGTATCCTTTACCAAGAATTCAAGATTTGTTTGATCAAGTGAAAGGAGCTGGAGTATTTTCAAATATCGATTTAAGATCTGGATACCATCAAATAAAAATCAAGCCGGAAGATGTTCCAAAAATAGCATTTGTCTCAAGATATGGACACCATGAGTATCTAGTAGTACCGTTTGGTTTGACCAATGCACCGGCAATATTTATGAATCTGATGAACAAGATCTTCATGCCATATTTGGACAAGTTCGTCATAGTCTTTATTGATGATATTTTTGATATATTCCAAGGATAAGGAAGAGCATGCTGATCATTTGAGGATAGCTTTGCAGACTTTAAGAGAACACAAGCTTTATGCTAAGTTCAGTAAATGTGAATTTTGGCTTGATGAGGTAGAATTCCTCGGTCATGTGATCAGTAAGGATGGAATTGCTGTGAATCCATCTAAAGTTCAATCAGTACTAGAGTGGACAGCACCGACCAATGTGAAGCAAATTCGAGGTTTCTTAGGAATGGCTGGTTACTATCGGAGATTCATTGAAGGTTTCTCCAAAATAGCCGGACCAATGACCAAATTACTAAGGAAGAATACACCATTCAAGTAGGATGAGAAATGTGAAGCAAGTTTCCAAGAGTTGAAGACTAGATTAACCACAGCTCCAATCTTAGCAGTTCCTGAAACAGGGAAGGATTTCACCATTTATTGTGATGCGTGTAAAGAAGGTTTGGGTTGTGTACTAATGCAAGATCGGAAAGTGATTGCTTATGGTTCAAGATAATTGAAACCACATGAAGTCAATTATCCAACTCATGATTTAGAGTTAGCAGCAGTAGTTTTTGCACTGAAGGGATGGAGGCATTTTCTTTATGGATCCAGATGTGAGTTATACACTGACCATAAAAGTCTCAAATATTTCTTCACTCAAAAGGAATTGAACATGAGACAGAAGCGTTGGTTAGAACTAATCAAGGATTATGATTTAACAATCAACTACACTCTAGGGAAAGCAAATGTTGTGGCAGATGCTTTAAGCAGAAAGAGTGCAGATACTCAGCCTAGCAATAGGGAGCTACCAAAAGAGTTACAAATGGACTTGGAAAGATTAGATCTTCAATTTATCAGAACAGAGGTTCTTGGAGGATTAGCTACTATGCAGGTAGTTGCAGAACAGGACAGTGATCCTAAGCAAGAAATTTTTAGACATCAAGAAGAAGATCCTTTTATTGCTGAGGAAATTAGGAGGATATCTCAAGGGCCAAAAACAGTTTTTCGCCTTGGAGATTATGGGTCTTTATGGTTTCAAGACCGTCTTTGTGTTCCAGATGTGACGGAGATTAGAAATGTCATACTCAAAGAGGCACATGATACACCATATTCTATACATCCAGGGAGTACTAAGATGTATATGGATTTGAAAGAACTATTCTGGTGGAATAACATGAAAAGAGATATTGCCAAATATGTATCTGAATGCCATACTTGTCAAAGGGTGAAAGCTGAACATAAGAGTCGAGCAGGACCATTACAACCCTTAGAAATTCCTGAATGGAAATGGGAGGAAATAGGTATGGACTTCATTACAGGGTTACCTATGACACCAAAAAGGAAGGATATGATATGGGTAATTGTGGACAGACTCACTAAGAGTGCACATTTTATTCCAGTGAATCAAAAAGATAATGCCGAGAAGTTAGTTGAAGTATATGTCAAAGAGATAGTAAGTAAGCATGGAGTACCCAAAAAGATCGTAACTGATAGGGGATCAGTGTTTACTTCAGCATTTTGGAAGCAATTGCATGAAGCACTTGGTTCAAAGTTAGATTTCAGCACGACATATCATCCTAAGACAGGAGGTCAAACTGAAAGAACAAATCAAATACTAGAAGACATGTTAAGAGCTTGTGCACTAGATTTTGGAGGAACACGGGAAGATCGTCTACCATTAGCAGAATTTTCTTATAATAATAGCTATCAGAGTAGTCTAAAGGCAGCTCCATATCAGGTTCTGTATAGAAGAAAATGTAGATCACCAATATGTTGGTATGAACCTAGAAGCAGCAAAGAGTTTGCGCCAGATCATATCAAGGAAAGACAAGACATCATTGATAAGATTAGGGATAGGCTGAAAATATCCCAAAGTAGGCAGAAAAGTTATGCGGATCAAAGTCAAAGATCATGGCATCCAGAAGTAGGAGATATGGTCTATCTGAAAGTAAGTCCAATGAAAGGAGTGAAAAGGTTCAGAGTTAAAGGAAAATTGAGTCCAAGATACATCAGACCATTCAAGATACTGAGTCAAAACAGAACTATAGCTTATGCTTTAGAGTTACCATCAAGATTGGATCAAGTGCATAATGTTTTCCATGTATCACAACTTCGTAAATGTTTAAAAGTTCCAGATGATGCAATCACACATCAAGAGATAGAACTACAAGCAGACCTGACCTATATTGAAAGGCCTTGTAAGATTTTGGAAGAAAACTGGAAAAGATTAAGGAACAGAGCAATCAAATATTGCAAGGTACAGTGGGAACATCACCCTGAGAGGGAAGCCACTTGGGAGAAGGAAGAGGATTTAAGAAAAGCTTATCTAGAACTATTCAGGTACATCTCCACAACCTTCGGGACAAAGTTTAATTTAAGGGGGAAAGTCTGTAACATCCCAGCATTTAGGAACTAACGAAGGGTAGATTTAGGAATATGGAATGTTGCATGCATTCATTTGTGAAAATGTGGGTAAATTTTCACCAAATAAAACCTTGAGTGATCAATGTTTCTTTCTTACTTTGAGATTAGGTTTAGTCTTAAAGGAGGATTGTTATAAACTTTGATATGATCTTTAAGGAATTATGTGCGTTTTGAAATGAGTTTGAATTTTAAAACTTGAGTGTTTGAATAATAATTTAAATGAATTGGTTATAAGTTTGAATCTTAATTTAATTAAGAAATAAATATTACCACTTAGATTCTATCCAAAGAAAAACAAAAATGAATATGAAACTTATTTCATATTATCAATATATAAACAAGTTACAAAGAATGTAACTTACTGAAACTATTTTCAAACTTCACAATTTACAAAAGAATAAGAATATTCTTTATTAATAATAATATAATCTTTATTACAATTGAAGAACATGAAAATTACAAAATAATAAAATGAAAAGTTACAAAAGAATAACAAAATTACATTGGAACATTCTATAACTATTCTATATCTAAACCTAAACTAAATCTTCATCCATATATCTGTACCAGCAAAACAAAGACTAAAATAAAAATAAAAGAGGGTTAGTGTTAGTATTATTTCTCTCAGACATGTCAGTGAAATGCACTTGACAAATTCATCATTGAGAAATTTATAAAAGGGGCAAGTTTCACCAATATGAAAGAATCCATCTTTCATAAATTCAAAGCCAGAAGTCAAATGACAGCCAAGAGGGACAAATTCACCAGCCTGGTGAAAGTAACCTGGTAAGAGTAAGTGTCAAAAGTCTGAACATATCCACAAGTGCATAGCAAGCACACAGGCAGGACACACACCAGCATGCATGTGGTGTGTTGTCGACCTCACAGAAAAGCCCAACTTCACAAAACCAGCAGCACAGCCGTGGAGGATCACACTAGTGCATCTCTCCACTACACAGCACACAAGAACAGCCAGTGTAGACAGTAGCTAAACCAAGAATAACAGCCAAACCAAACCACCCCAGATCAACCAAACATCACCAGGATGGTGACATAAGGAGGGGGAAGAATCAGGTGGACAGCAAGGCCAAGCCCAGGAGGTAGGAGGAGCAGTCTAGCTCAAGAGCAAGCACAGGAATCCAGTAGATCAAGATCAAGATCATCACCGACTTATTCCACACACAGCAAGATTCTGTGGTGAGTTTCATAAAACCTTCACATGATCTAATCATCTTATTCAGAGTGAAGCATGTGTTGTTTTATAAAACAAACCCTCATAAAGCACCCAAGTGGGGTGAATCCATCATAGGGATTTCTGAAACTCTAAAGGCAAAAAACAAAGTACCAGGATCCAACCAGATCTCAGAGCAACATCCTTGCTCTGGTTGTCAAACTATATTCTGCAATTCAATCATACTTTTACCTATGATTTATCCTAGGCACATCCCTAAAGGAAGGGTAGCACCTTAGAAACAAATCTTTAGAATCCATAGATTGAGCAAGCTCACTATCATTTTTCCAAACTTTGATTCAACAAAGAATAGCTGGTACCACTACAAGGACTATCTAGATAAACCAACTAAATAAGATCTGAATCCCTAAGCCTCAGACCAACATCATTGGTCTTAGGGAATTCAGATAAGAGCCTTTCTATTTATCTTTCAAAGCCAAGATTGTCTTAAGCATAAATTAACCAAATCCATGGTTTAGAATTAAACTTGTGTGCCATACATGATGGTGTCACAAGAACAATCCAATATGAATCAGGAAAGACAGTAAATCATCATAGATTCAGACAACCAACTAACTAATCATTTTCCTATTAACACAGGAATCATAAATAGGATATTCCTATGATACACTTCACTGTTTGAGGTCATGATGATCTCAAACCATATACTAGCTCTAAGCCAACAGCACCAGGACAATGATTTCCTCATGACGAGGTTTGATCTCATCAATGCCCATTGTTATGGACTTGGGTTTTGGAGAATATGGGGATGTTGGAGATCGCGGAACGGTTAGCAAACAAGCAACACGGGGACACAAGGTTTACCCAGGTTCAGGCCCCCGAAGGGAAAACCCTACTCCTGCTTGTCTGCTCTTGATTACGGTGGAACCGAAGGTTACAGGGGTGCGCAGATGCAATCTGGCGTGGGGGTGTGTATGCGAAAGTATGAGGAGAAGATCTAGGTCATGCCCTCCTAGCCTTTATATAGACTCAGGCAGGTCCCGGGCATAAACCTAGTCGGTTACAGGTTCTAGGGTTTTACCCCTTTGAATTTCCTATCTACTCTAGTCTTGCTCTCCAAGGATCTGAAAGCGTCATGGGCCTTGGCCACCCGAAAATCTTCATGGGCCGGTGTATAATTGCCGTGGGCCTTCCTTGGGCTGGACCAGGTATGCTGAGATCATGTACCCGTGGGGTATAACCATGTCACCTCATGTCATAATCATGATCATAAATCAAATGATAGTGAAAACTTACTGACTTAATCAAGCATGATTCTCAAGCAATTATATCATTTAAATCTGATGCAATCCATGCATCAAATCATATAAGAAGCCACCACAAACAGTATATATCATCTTAAGCAATAAGCCTCAAACCAATAATCATTTAGCATGTGTACATACCATCCAAACATGAATCAATTCGTCCAGTACATGATCAAGCACATAACAAGAACCCTAACTAGATAATAATTCCAATCTGAATCAGATAGTAGCAAGAGAGGACACTGCTAGAGTCTAGCATCAAACTAGCAAGCACAGAGAGCACCAGGGGAGGGGAATCAAACTCACCATAGGTCCTCGCTGAAAAATAGAAAAGGAAGCAGAGGGGACGACAACCATGGCGGCACGGGGAGCACCCCAGAGGGGGCGCTGCAACCCGCACGGCGCCACGGCAGCGACCCTGATCACACCTGGAGGTGCAGAGTATCACCTCGATGCACAACGACCACAGGAGCACTTGAATCCATGCCAAACCCCAAACCCTAGGATTCGGGACGACATCAATCCATCGCAGGAGAGCCCTAGGCTCGAATCTAATTGGATAGAACGAACGAGCGTCGTTGACAACCCCCCGTTACACCATGACAGCGACCAGAATGGCTGACAGCGGCGGGAATCGCTGGTGGCGGCATCGCCAGGCACAGGGTCGGGGTCAGAGGAGGAAGATGAACGAGAGAGAGAGAGAGAGAGAGAGAGAGAGAGAGAGAGAGAGAGAAGAGAGAGAGAGGTAGTGAGGAGTGGGCTGAGCTGGGCCAGACCCTTCTGGATGGCTCTTTTGACCATGACTAATGGGCCACTAGGGCCCAATAAGAATAACCAGCCCAGAAACATTTCCAGGCATGTTCTAATAAAAAGGAAAAGACCAAAATACCCCTAGACTTAATAAAATTCTAGAAACTAAAATAAAAGTCCAAAAAATATAAATAAAATACTTTTGGATTCACAATAATCCATACTACCCAAATAAATTAAAATATAAAACTTTAGACATTTAAATTTTATTAGGAATTTTGTAAATTATATATTCCTTATGGAATTTTACTAAATTATTGAAAGGCGATAAAATTAATTAAAATTCACTTTCATTATGTATTAATATTGTAGTATTTTAGAAAAATACTAAATAAATATTTAATCACCATTTTAATGTATAATTGATAATTCCTAAAAAGAATTATTAAATCAATAGAGTCAAATAAAAGGTAAATGAAATAAAATAAAATTCAAAATATGTTATAAATATAAAAAATAATATTTATAAATCCTTTATACTAAAAAGGAACTTTTTGGGATAAATGCATATATAATTAAATAATGCATTACATTATTGCATAATCATTTTGCTTTTTTAAATATTGTCCTTACCGGACAATAATGATGTTTTTGTAGAACTAGAAGCTCAAGGTCCAGTGCAAGCATCAGACTTCACTACCTTGCCATCACAAGGCAAGTTCATCACTTGCTCATGTCCTTTGAAGAGTCTTTATCAAAGTATTTGCAAATTGTGTGTTATCATATATGCTATAAAAGAAAGAAAATATTATTTTCACAAATAAATAAATCATAGATATCATCCTAAGTGATGATATAATGGAGCAATAGAACTTAGAGTACTAATTGCAACAATGATGATCAAGTAGGGACTTAATAACCCCTGACATCAGTGATTCTAGCGCCGTATATTACGCGTTAGCCATGAGATTTGGAATGGGACAAAGAAGTCAGCTGTATCTTCTTCCTCTTGCATGAAGCCGGATGTGCAGGTCGTGGTTGTTATCCTTGTAGCGTGCATATTAATTGGTAATTCGTAGAGGATATGCAGCATATGGGTGGGAACCCTCATCGTCCCATGATAGTTCTGGCATCTAACGGTTTGTACAGACCATTGTCATAATTCATTATGTGGGCATGGTGTACACCAAGGAGGCATGCGGGGTCGCGAAGGGGGTAATGATTGGCTTGGACCAACTACTAGGCCCCACATCATGGAATTGTGGACGGGAAAGTACGCCCGGTTGTGCAACAAGGAGTTGATATCTCATGGGTAAAGTAACGCACCTCTACAGAGTGTAAGAAGTGTAACTTGTTACTCCCTGTTCCGGGAAGGAGCTACGAACGCGGCAGGAAAGGAACTCCATGAAAGTTCTGGTCAACCTGTGAAGGCTGGTTGTCATAGTTTTTCAGATTAAAATCAATCTTTGAAGAAAGATTTACAAAATTGCATAATGCCAAGGATTTATAATCCAAGGTGGTAGTTAGAGCATCAAACTTCCCACCTTGCATATAATGAACTTGTTGGGTAACGCTGTTACTCATTCTTTCCTTTAATCCCTTGCTTAGACTCTGAGGATCCCGAAGACGTGCCAATGTATGCAGCCGAATGCCAAGAAGATGTGTTCTACGAGGAACCTGATCTGTCCGGAGGAGTTGAAGGAGTGGATTACGAGATTCGCTACGGTGTTGATGAGAACGAGTCCAACTAAGTACCTAATTAGTAGTAACTAACGGAGCCGAGCAGCATGAACTCTATAGAATAAGTTGCTGAGCTCAACCCCTAGTCGGAGTTGATACTTTTAAATTCCGCTGAACACTTTATATTTTGGTTTATAAGTTTGATCTTTTGGAAGTCCTGAACTTCTGGTATTGTAATAATAATAATGTGTGTACTTTTGTAATATGGACCCGCAATGTTTCTGTTGTACCACTCTGAGGGATGTGATATTTACGGTACAGTGTTCTGTGAATGTCATGTCAATGACTATAGTGTACTACACTTGTAGTGGTATGCTGGGTCACCGCAACTTTTCCCCTCGCCATGTTAAGAAACCCTCGTGGGCGCTCGGATGGAGGGATGCCGTCAGGTCAAAGTCTTGACCATTACATGCTGACTGGTGGGACCGCGTTGGGGCGGGTCGGGCGTTGAGCGTTACGTTACGAGGCCTTGGCCGTTACATGCCTTACCGGTGGGGCCGCATTGGGACAGGTCCTGCATACATGGTGAAGGGTGGGCCCGCATTGGGACAGGTCTTACATACATGGTGAAGAGTGGGATCGCATGGAGACACGTCGGACCGGCCATTCTCGCTCGCTAATGACCCACAAGTATAGGGGATCGCAATAAGTCTTCGAGGGTAGTATTACCCAATTTATTGATTCGACACAGGGGGAGCCAAAGAAAACTTATAAGCCTTAACAATTGATTTGTCAATTCAGTTGCACCTGAAAATAGTTCTTGCTCACAGAAGTTTATCAATAGCAACAGTTTTATAGTAGCAAAAGCAAAGTAACAGCAGCAGTAGAACAAGAGCAATAATAACAGAAGTAGCAAGCAGTAGGATATGAGCGCGGTAGGCATAGGGATGGATGGACGAGCGTTGCATGGACAAGTCTAAAACATGTAACTTCAAGATCTAGGGCAATTGCAGATAAATAAGATAAAGCATCCAAGTACTAAATAATCATAGACATGTGCTCCATATATAGTCATGTGTGCTCGCAATGAGAACTTGCACAACATCTTTTTGTAGGGGTTCGTAGCATGGAAAACAAAAAAATTCTACCACATACAAACAAACAAACAAGCCAAGATCTATCTACTAGATTGTAGCAACGAGTCGATGGAATAACTCACCCTCAAAGATTCCAAAGTGTTTAACGAGAGCGGATTCTCGTGGGTGATGTAGTCGTACTCTTGTTGGAGATATGCCCTAGAGGCAATAATAAATATAGTTATTATTATATCTTTGTGTTTATGATAAATGTTTACATTCATGCTATAATAGTATTAACAAGGAAACATTAATACTTGTGTGATTTGTAAACTAAAATAGAGTCCCTAGTAAAGCCTCTTTATAATACTATCTTGTTGTTTAATAAATGATTGTGGTTTCCCTATCATGAACATTGAGATGTTATTAACAACAAGATCATATCGTTAGGAGAATGATATGGTGGACATACTCCTATAGATAAGCGTAGCATAAAGATCAAGTCATTTTAATATTTCAATTGCTATATGCTTTCTGATACATAGTAACCTAATTCCTTCGACCATGAGATCATGCATATCACCTTCACCGGAAGGATGCTTTGATGACATCAAACACCACACCGTAACTGGGTGGCTATAAAGGTGGCATTGAGTGTTCGGAAAGTATTGGTTGAGACACATGGATCAAGAGTGGGATTTGTCCATCCATATGACGGATAGATATACTCTGGGCCCTCTCGGTGGAATGTCATCCAATTAGCTTGCAAGCATGTGACTGGCTCACAAGGGATCACATATCACGGGAACGAGAAAAGAGTACTTATCAGTAACGAGGTTGAACTAGGTATGCAGAGATACCGACGATCATAACCTCGGATAAGTAAACTATCGTGAGACAAAGGGAAATTGGTATCGTATGTAAGTGGTTCATTCGATCGCAAAGTAATCGTAGAAATATGTGGGAGCCATATGAATTTCCAGATTCCTCTATTGGTTATTGTTCGGAGAAGTGTCTCGATCATGTCCGCATAATTCACGAACCGTAGGGCGACACACTTAAGGATTCGACGTTGTTTGAGTAGTTATGGAATAATGAGTGAGAGACCGAATTTTGTTCGGAGTCTCGGATGGGATCCGGGATATCGCGAGGAGATCCGAAATGGTACGGAGAATAAGATTCATATAAGGAAAGTCCTGTTTCGGGGTTGGAGAATGGTTCCGGTGTTTTCATCAGGAATGTTCTAGAAGGTTCCGGAATGTCCGGCACTCCGGAGGGGAAGGGTACATGAATGTGTCATAACAATTTGGAATGATTGCATCATGTACTAGGTGTCATCGCTGAACAAAATAAAGGGTTTAATCAAATCCTAGTTTGAAAAGTCAAAGGCCAATTTGAAAAGTCAAACGGCTATTTTGTGAGGTGGAGGGAGAGTAGGAAACCTACTTGGGGAGGAGTTCCCTCCCTCCACCGCCGGCCCACTTGGAGACCGAGTTGGGGAGGGACTCCCCTCCCCTTGGCACGCCCCCTCCACCTATATAAGGAGGGGCAGGGCTGCCCCTCCAAGAACACAACACCACGCCCCGCAAACCCTAATCCTAGCCGCCGGCGCCGCCACCTCCTGCTGCCGCCGCCTAGGGCAAGACGCCGCCGCCGCCTAGGCAAACCCTAGCCGCCGGCCTTGCTCCTCCTTGGTGTGTCTAAACCCTAGATCACCGAGGCTCTCTCTCATAGTCCACCATACTCGCTCCGGCTTAAGGCGAAGCCCTGCGAGATCTCCCCTCTACTTCCGGTACCACGCCGTTGTGCTGCCGGAATCGCGAGGAGAGTGCTACAACCTCCGCTGCCTGCTGGAACAAGGGAGAGGAAGGTCTTCGTCGAGTACCGAACGTGTGACCGACTGCGGAAGCGCTGCCGGAACGCAGCGCCGGAAGGATCGTCTACGCGATCTTGAGATCGGCAAGAGTACGACTACATCACCCACGAGAATCCGCTCTCGTTAAACACTTTGGAATCTTCGAGGGTGAGTTATTCCATCGACTCGTTGCTACAATCTAGTAGATAGATCTTGGCTTGTTTGTTTGTATGCGGTAGAAATTTTTGTTTTCCATGCTACGAAACCCTACAACTCTTCCCGATCTCAAGATCGTGTAGACGATCCTTCCGGCGCTGCGTTCCGGCAGCGCTTCCGCAGTCGGTCACACGTTCGGTACTCGACAAAGACCTTCCTCTCCCTTGTTCCAGCAGGTAGCGGAGGTTGTAGCACTCTCCTCGCGATTCCGGCAGCACGACGGCGTGGTACCGGAAGTAGAGGGGAGATCTCGCAGGGCTTCGCCTTAAGCCGGAGCGAGTATGGTGGACTATGAGAGAGCCTCGATGATCTAGGGTTTAGACACACCAAGTAGAAGGGGCTAGGCCGGCGGCTAGGGCAACTAGAATCCCCAACTCGGCGGCTTGGGAGAAACCCTAAGGCGGCGGCGACTATGGTGGGCGGCGACGGCTAGGGTTAGGGTTTATAGGGGCAAGGTGTAGGTCTTGGAGGGGCAGCCCTGCCCCTCCTTATATAGGTGGAGGGGGCGCGCCGAGAGGAGGGAAGTCCCTACCCAACTCGGCTTCCAAGGCCGGCGGTGGAGGGAGAGGGACTTCCTCCCCAAGTAGGTTTCCTACTCTCCCTCCACCAAACAAAATAGCCATTTGACTTTTCAAATTGGCGTTTGGCTTTTCAAACTAGGATTTGATTTAACCCTTTATTTTGTTCAGCGATGACACCTAGTACATGATGTAACCATTCCAACTTGTTATGACACATTCATGTACCCTTCCTCTCCAGAGTGCCGGACATTCCGGAACCTTCTAGAACATTCCCGATGAAAACACCGGAACCATTCTCCAACACCGAAACAGGACTTTCCTTATATGAATCTTATTCTCCGGACCATTCCGGATCTCCTTGTGATATCCCAGATCCCATCCAAGACTCCGAACAACATTCGGTCTCTTACTCATCATTCCATAACTACTCAACAACCTCGAATCCTTAAGTGTGTCTCCCTACGGTTCGTGAATTATGCGGACATGATCGAGACACTTCTCCGAACAATAACCAATAGAGGAATCTGGAAATTCATATGGTTCCCACATATTTCTACGATTACTTTGCGATCGAATGAACCACTTACATACGATACCAATTTCCCTTTGTCTCACGATAGTTTACTTATCCGAGGTTTTGATCGTCGGTATCTCTGCATACCTAGTTCAACCTCGTTACTGATAAGTACTCTTTTCTCGTTCCCGTGATATGTGATCCCTTGTGAGCTAGTCACATGCTTGCAAGCTAATT
Source organism: Avena sativa (assembly GCA_916181665.1). Taxonomy (NCBI): domain Eukaryota; kingdom Viridiplantae; phylum Streptophyta; class Magnoliopsida; order Poales; family Poaceae; genus Avena; species Avena sativa. The sequence goes on from OV702296.1 coordinate 332,209,274, forward strand.
GGATGACATTCCACCGAGAGGGCCCAGAGTATATCTATCCGTCATATGGATGGACAAATCCCACTCTTGATCCATGTGTCTCAACCAATACTTTCCGAACACTCAATGCCACCTTTATAGCCACCCAGTTACGGTGTGGTGTTTGATGTCATCAAAGCATCCTTCCGGTGAAGGTGATATGCATGATCTCATGGTCGAAGGAATAAGGTTACTATGTATCTGAAAGCATATAGCAATTGAACTATTAAAATGACTTGATCTTTATGCTACGCTTATCTATAGGAGTATGTCCATCATATCATTCTCCTAACGATATGATCTTGTCGTTAATAACATCTCAATGTTCATGATAGGGAAACCACAATCATTTATTAACCAACAAGCTAGTATTATAAAGAGGCTTTACTGGGGACTCTAATTTAGTTTACAAATCACACAAGTATTAATGTTTCCTTGTTAATACTATTATAGCATGAATGTAAACCTTTATCATAAACACAAAGATATAATAATAACTATATTTATTATTGCCTCTAGGGCATATCTACAACACTTTTGTCCTGCCAGCCCGTTGCAACAGGGCCTCAAGGGAAACTACTGGCAATTAAGGTGCTCCTTTTAATAGAGCACCAGATCAAAGCATTAACACTCCGTGAACACATGCGATCCTCACATCACATCCATCCCCTCAGGTTGTCCCAATTTCTGTCACTTTGGGGCCTTTGGATCCGGATAATGATATGTGTACACAACTTGTAGATAAGATCACAAACAATATTATCATAATTATTCAATAATAAATTCAGATCTGTGATCATGGCACTCGGGCCCTAGTGACAAGCATTAAGCACAACAAGTTGCAACAAAGTCAAATAGCACTAATAGAGATACTAGGCACCATGCCCTAACAATCTTATTCGATTACATGATAGAACTCATTCAATCCTACCATCCCCATAGCCTACAGCGGGGGATTACTCACTCATGGATGAGGGAAACATGGATGGTTGATGGAGAGGCGTTGGTGATGACGATGATCCTCTCCAAATTCCCTGTCCCAGCAGGGTGCCAGAACAGAGTTTCTGGTTCCGAATCGCGGTTTCTGGTTGTGGCGGCGCAGCGGAACTCTATTTGGAAAAACGTCGAACCCCCTGAGTTTTTATGTCATAAGTCATCTTATAGGCGAAGAGGGAGGACGAGGGGGTGCCTGGGGCAACCACACCCCCTCCAGGCGTGACCAGGCCTGGCCCGCGTGGCTGGGGGGTGTGGGCCCCCTAGGGGCCCACTCCGTCTCGTACTCTGGCTTCTTGAGTCTTCTGGTGAAATAGGATTTTTGGCATATTTTCTAGGATTTTTCTTGATAGTTGATTTTCTACAAAAAAAACTAGACACCAAGGTAATTCTGCTGAAAACAGCGTCAGTCCGTGTTAGTTGTATCAAAATCACACAAGTTTAGAGGAGAAACAATAGCAAAAGTGTTTGGGAAAGTAGATACGTTTTGGACGTATCAACTCCCCCAAGCTTAGCTTATTGCTTGTCCTCAAGAAATTCAGTTGAAAACTGAGTGCGATAAAAGAACTTTCACGAACACATTTGCTTCATATGATGAATATATTCTCAGCACAGGAGTAGATACTTAAACCATTTAATAAGAAGTATGCAACTAAGTCTACTCAATAGTCATTGCAAGCTATGAAGAGATTCCAACTCAATAATAATAAGTAGCATGAAACATAAGCATAAGCAACATTGCAATGCTCATAAAAGGGTATGATAGAGTGGTATCTCGCTTGCCTTTGTTTGTAGAGCACAAAATAGATGCCAAGGCACCTCTGAAGTTCAAGTGAAGACTAGAAGTAAAGATATCATAGATACAAGCATCACAGTCGTGACATAATTAACCAAGTTTTGAGACAAGCACATTACACTAAGAATTACAACTATGCTCTCAAGAAGGTGCTCATAGAATAAGTGGTGACTAAACAAGGAAGTGAAAAGGTTTTGAAAAGTTTGAAAGGCTTCCAAATGCTGAAAGTAAGGTACTCATTAGCTTTTAGCTCTCATTGCCCTTATCATATGCATCTTTAGATGGTTAAGGTGAAAGTGAGGTCCAATATGAGTTATATGCTTGACAGACCATAAACTAGAAATCTCATGTCCCTTGAGTACGAGGGCCGGAGGGGATCTGAAGCTCTTCCCGGCACCCTGCCAGAGGGGAGATCATTCCGAAGGCCTTCTATCCGGTATGATTCGTGAGTAGTTCCACCTTGGACTATGGGTCCATGTAGTAGCTAGATGGTTGTATCTCCTCCTTTATGCTTTCATGTATAGATCTTGTGAGCTCCATTCATGATCAAGATCTAATTTATTTGTAATCATGCATGTTGTGTTTGCGGGAATCCGATGGATACTGAGATTACTATGTTGGTTTGATTAATGGTTCTATCTTTATGATTCTATCATGTCTGTGTTGTTTGTGATCTTGCATGCTCTCCGTTGCTAGTGGTTATTGTAACATCCCTAAAATCATGATTCAAACTTATGCATATCATCCATGCATCCATGATCATATGAATTTCATTTCAAACAAATCATTTCAAAACAGAAGCTTCCATGATTATTATTTTATGTAAGTTTGCTCTAGCCTTAGTGCTATCTTCCAATGAGAAGAATATGTGTTTTGACTCAGTAAAGTTTGAAAATTCAAACTTAGGCACCACCAAAAGTTTGAACAAAATTTCAAAAACAAAATGACTGAATAAACCAATATTATTCCTATTTGAATATATATCATAAAGGCTTGGTTTTATTTTATTTTCATATGAACAAAGTGTTTGGATTGGACAGTAGTGTTTGACACACATTTGAGTGCAAGGTTTACAGTATAAAAACCTAGAGGAGTTTTGAAATCAAACTCATTTGATTTAGATTTGAAAATCATTTCAGAAAATCAAAACAGAAAAAGAAAAAGAGAAAATAATTAGAAAAAGGCCAGCGCCAGCAATTGAGCCCAGCAACAGATCCAGCCCAGTTAGCCCACCCGGGTTCCCTCTCTCTCCTTCTCACTCGCAAACGAACCCGCTGAGAGACTGACGCCAGGACCCCACCCCCCTCTCTACGTAACTCACTGACGAGTGGACCCTGCGACCACGTCGCCTTCGTCGTCAATCACGCGCGCCTGCGCCGCTCGCTCCGCCGTTACCTCGCCGCTGTTACTGCGCGCTTAATTTCCATTGATACGACGCGCGATCCTCGCCCCCGCTCTATCTATAAGATCCCCTCCGCACCGCGGCCATTTCCCCTCACCTAGCGCCACCTCTACGCCCCCAGGCTGCCCGCAATTGTCTTTGCGCCGCCGCAGACAGAACAGCTCCAGCGACGAATCTCGGTAAGCCCCGACTGCCCCTCTGCCTCTGGTTCAAACGAGCGTGACCGCCACGTCCTTGTGCATCTACTAACACTCCTGGTTTGCCTGCTCGTGACCCAGGACGCCGTCTTCGTTCACACCCGCAACCACCAGAGCCGCCGCTCGACTCCGACAAGCAATAGCGGTAAGAACCGAGCGCCCCTTGCCTTCCCTTTGGTACTGTCCTGTTCGCCAGACACTTGCGCGTCTCCTAAACCCTCTGGCTTGTGCTAGGCCGATGCAGAGCCTCGGCAACGACCTCGACATCAAGCAACAGACGCCGCCCGCAACTCCGACGAGCTCCAGTGACTGCGTCCGTGCGCCCCTTGCCAAGCCGTCGCCAGGTTGAGCATCGGCACGTCGTCGCGCTTCTGGTAAGCATCTCCGACGACCCCCTAGCCATCTGTAGCGCCGCGCCGCCGTAGGCAGAGCTCGCCGTCGCTAGTAACCACCGCCAGCGCCGCCCAGCTTTGGTCGTTGGATCTGGATCCAGCGTGCGAGATTAGATCACTTAACGAACCGTTACGAGTAGATCTGGGTCGTGCAGATTATGTTGATCTAACGGCTCAGAAGCGTGATCCTACGCGAAGCGGTACGGGCCAATCGGAATAAGACGCGTGGCATCTGTTAGAGTTTAAAAACAGGATTTAAATCTATTAGATGTTTAAATTTGTTTTGGCTATAACTTTTGATCCCCACGTTAGAATTTGACAAATTTTATACCGTTGGAATCAGGAGAGCAAGCCCTTTATGTTTATGCAATGTGTTTAATGTTTTGCTTCTGTGTAAATGGTTTTATTTGCAGAAACTTGTGTAGGGCTAATTTGAGTATATGAAATGTTTAGGAAATGATTTAGGGTTTAAATAAATGTTGTTTGGCAAGTTTTTAACTTGTTAATGAACCAGTACTGTTTACTTGCTTGGTTGAGTTTTAAAAATCATCACATACCATTTTGCATGCATGCATGCATATATTTTTGGTTGTATATGTTTTGTATGTGATTTGTTGCTATATTTCTTTGTGTAGATTTTGGTGCTAGTGATTGTGATTGTGAGGAGTGTAGCTACTCTCCAAACTACCAAGGCAAGTGGTATTTCATGAATATTTTTATCCCTATGTTTCTACTAAGCATTAGAAATATTTTGTTAGACTTGCATGTTATATTTTGCTTATATGCCATGTTGGGAAATCCTAGCAGTTGTAGAATTGCTGGAAAATTTCTAAGTTAAGATACTATCTATGCCATGCTTAGCCTAGCTAGTAGCAACCAAGGGTTGGTGAAATATATACATGCTATGATGAAAAAATTTCTAAGTCTTTGGACTTGTGTTTTGCCTAATAAAACAACTAAGTAAATGAAACACCTGGGTGGAATGGAAGGATTGGTTTGTGTTGAGTGGTTACACAAGGCCAGGGGACTGGTGAACCTTGTGTATCTCACTTGTGGAAAGCCACCCAGGAACAAAGAGATTTTAGAGGCCAAGTGTTGAGAAGCTTCTAGTGCAGCCACTTGGCAATATGGGCTCTGCCTGGATCATATAGGTTGCTAGAACTTATCCATTTGGACAGTTGGTGGTAGTGGGAATGATAGGTTGGAACGCGTCCAATTGGTCTAAGGGAAGGCTTCTGAAAGGTCCTGTCTTGGTGAAAATCAAGTCTGGTGGGGAAAGTGCACAACCTCTGCAGATGGAAAAATCTAAGTACTTAGCCATGTCCCTGGAAAAGGACAACTTGAGCATCAAGACATGGAAGCTATCAAGAATCTCCTCATACAAATTTCTAAGTAAAAACTTGTGGGTGAACAAGGGTGAAGGACCTCAATGTCTATTGGTGGTTCCTTGGGAAAAGTTTTGACAAAGAAAAACTTAGTGATTTCAACTAATAGGCAAAACCTATTTTGAGCAAAGCAAGCCAAGCTACACTTAGCCAAATTGCATATAGTATCTAGTCCACCTAAATTATACTAAGGTATCACTTGCCAATACTATTCCAATGTATTGACCCACTGTGGTTGTAACTTGTGATGTTGCAGGTTACTCTGATGAGGATTAGGTGTCATGAGTCTACACTCAACATGTTTGCCTGTGGCACATGAAGATGAAGACTTTTATTTTATTTACTTATTCAAACTCTTGTACTAGGCCTGTGGCCTTGGAGTTGTAAAGATTATGTTTATCTCTGGAATGGCTGTAATAATGACCTTTGTATCTGTGTACTTCATCTTAAACTGTGGATGCTAGCATTGATCCAGGGACTAGCATTGCAATCACAGGGATCCTTTTCCTTTATAAAGGAGGGATCTTACAGATGGTATCAGAGCACTGTGTTGCCTATAGGATTATGACCCTAGGATTGGAAACCACTAAGGAAAAAATTTCAACAACTTCTACACTTGTCTATTCTTCTCGTAAACTTTTCTAATCTTCTTTCTCATCTCTAATTGTAGATGAACTCCATCAACGAAGCCATGAGGAAAGGACCACTCATGATAATGACCTTGGAGTGTGAGACAGAATTTCCCAAGGTTCTCAAGGACCTCATGGTTGCATTAGAGATACAAGGTGCAGTTGTGTACAAAGGGTTTCCTGTGATGGATGAAGGAGTTGAATACTGGTGGGTGCAACTTCACTTGTATAAAAACAAGGAAGACAACCACAGGGAAAAAGGATTCTGCATGTTCACCAATTCAGTGGTGCACACCACATTCTTTGAATCAGCAAGTGATGCTTCATACTTTTGTCCCATTATTTTCACTATGCATTAGTGATATTTCTAAGTAAGACTTGCATGGAATTTTTGCTAAGTATAAACCATGCTATGGGAAATCCTAGTAGATGAAACCTTAGTAGAATTTTCCTAAGTTAAGATTCCTACTACTATCATGCTTAGCTTAGCTAGTAGAAAACAAGGGTGGAATATATATTCATACTATGGAAACATTTCTAAGTCTGAGAACTTGTGTTTTGATTAATAAAACAACTAAGTGAATGAATCACCTGGGTGGAATGGAAGGAATGGTTTGTGTTGAGTGGTCATGCAAGTCCAGTATGCTGGGGAAAACTTGGGCATCACCAAGTCCAGTATGCTGGGGAAAACTTGGTGTCTCACTTGTGGATGGCCACCCAGGAACAAAGAGATTTGAGATGTCAAATGTTGAGAAGCTTCAAGTGCAGCCACTTGGCATTATGGGCTCTGCCTGGATCATATAGGTTGCAATAACTTAGCCAAATGGACAGTTGGTGGTAGGGGATGATAGGTTGGAACGCGTCCATTCTGGTCTAAGGGAAGGCTTCTGAAAGATCTTGTCTTGGTGAAACCAAGTCTTGTGGGGAAAGTGCACCACCTCTGCAAAGTGTAAAATCTAAGTACTTAGCCATGTCCCTGGTAAAGGACAATTTGAGCATCAAGACATGGAAGCTATCAAGAATCTCATCATCCCAATTTCTAAGTTAAAAACTTGTGGTTGAACAAGGGTTTAAGGTTCACCAATTTCTATTGGTGGTTCCTTGGGTGATATTTTTGTCAAGCAAAAACTTAGTGTTTTTCAAATGATAAGGAAAATCTATTTTGAGCAAAGCAATCCTAAGCTCCACTTAGACAAATGCATATAGATGATAGACTCCACTATACTACCATAGTATCACTTGCCAATACAATTCAAATGTATTGACCTTTGTGGCTGTAACTTATTATGTTGCAGGTTTGTTTGATGTTAGAGAAGTTTATTGATTAGGATTACAAGTCTACAACCAACATGTCTGCCTGTGGCACTTTGAAGATGAAGGACCCCATGCTATTGTTATATTCTGCTGCATTGTAATGAGATAGCCAAATGAGCTATGTAATATGTAATAGATTATGTTATTACTGGTTATAAAGTTGTATTATGACCTTTGTTTCTTGATATTACATCTTAACTGTGGATGCTAGCTATTGATCCAGGGACTAGCATTGTAAACACAGAGATCTCTACCTTATTAAAGGTTCACAGGGATCTCTACCTTATTAAAGGTTGTAAACCTTACAGATGGACCCAACAAGCCCAACCCTTTTCAGAAGGGACAAGTGAACCACATCAATGTGGTGGAAATTTATGAGGAGCCTGATGCTGTTGCTGGTAAGTTCAAACTCAATTCTATTCCAGCATTTGTTCTCTTTGATACTGGTGCATCTCATTCATTCATATCAAGAGCATTTGTTGAAAGAAATGAACTGCCGGTAGAAACTATTGGGTGCCCTATAAAAGTAAGTTCTCCTGGTGGAGAAATGATAGTGAATTCAGGATGTCATGATCTAGTCATAGAGTTTGGGAAGTATAAGTTTCCCGTTAACTTGATAATCCTAAATTCCCAAGGATTGGACGTCATTTTGGGAATGGACTGGATGACTAAGCACAAGGGAGTGATAGATTGTGCCAACCATACTGTCTCACTCACAACTCCAGAAAATAAAAGGATCAGATTCAAGACCAACTTTGAAGCAAGAAGGAGTATGCTAAATTCTCTTAAGGGGGTTAGCATAGACATTGTACCAATTGTGAGTGAATATCCGGATGTGTTTCCGGAAGAATTGCCAGGAATGCCACCAGATAGAGATGTGGAGTTCCTTATTGATTTACTACCACGATCTGGACCAATAGCAAAGAGACCATACAAAATGTCAGTTGATGAACTGAAAGAACTCAAGAAACAACTCGGAGAGCAGTTGCAGAAAGGATTTATTCAACCAAGTTCTTCATCTTGGGGAGCCCCAGTTTTGTTTGTGGAGAAGAAAGATAGAAGTCAAAGGTTATGCATTGATTATCGTTCACTCAATGAGGTGACTATCAAGAACAAATACCCTTTGCCTAGAATCAATGACTTGTTTGATCAGCTAGAAGGAGCTTGTGTGTTCTCAAAAATTGATCTCCGGTCAGGTTATTTCCAACTCAAGATAAGGGAACAAGACATACCTAAGACAGCTTTCACTACAAGGTATGGATTGTATGAGTACACCATGATGCCATTTGGTTTAACCAATGCTCCAACATACTTTATGAATATGATGAACAAGGTGTTCATGGAATTCCTTGATAAGTTTGTTGTCGTTTTCATCGATGACATTTTGATCTACTCCAAGAGCAAATAAGAACATGAAGAACATTTGCGTTTGATACTTGAGAAACTTAGAGAGCATAAACTATATGCCAAATTCAGCAAGTGTGAATTCTGGTTGAATGAAGTTGGATTTCTCGGACATGTTATGACAAAAGATGGTGTAGCAGTTGATCCTGCTAAAGTTTTAGCTGTAACTGAATGGGAAGCTCCCAAGTCCGTGAAAGAAGTTCGTAGTTTCCTTGGCTTAGCAGGTTACTACAGAAGGTTCATTGAGAATTTCTCCAAGGTTGCTAAACCTATGACAGAATTGCTAAAGAAAGACAAGAAATTTGCTTGGTCTGAAGGTTGTGAACTCAGCTTTCAGGAACTGAAGAAGAGACTTGTGACAGCACTAGTCTTGTGTTTGCCAGACCTGGAAAAAGATTTCCAAGTATATTGTGATGCATCTCATCATGGTTTGGGTGTAGTACTTATGCAAGAAGGAAAAGTTGTGGCTTATGCCTCGAGACAACTCAAAACTCATGAAGTGAACTATCCCACTCATGATTTAGAGTTAGCCTCTGTTGTCCATGCACTCAAAACATGGAGACACTATCTTTTGGGAAAGCGTTGTGAAGTGTTCACAGATCACAAAAGTTTGAAGTATATCTTCACCTAGAAGGAAATTAATATGAGCTAAAGAAGATGGCTAGAACTCATCAAGGATTATGACTTAAGTTTGCAATACCATCCCGGTAAAGCAAATGTAGTAGCGGATGCTTTAAGCCGTAAGGTTTTTGTGAATGGCCTTACAAAAGGAGAATTGCCAGATGATTTGTGTGCCCAATTTAGAGATCTCAGATTGGAGATTGTACCCGAAGGACATCTCATGTCTTTGGATGTTCAACCCACTTTGTTGGACAAGATCAAAGAAACCCAGAAGATTGATAAGGAAATTGAAGAGATTAAAGAAAAGATTGGCAAAGGAAAAGCCAAAGGGTTCCATGAAGAAGAACAGGGTACTTTATGTTGGAGATATGCCCTAGAGGCAATAATAAATATAGTTATTATTATATCTTTGTGTTTATGATAAATGTTTATATTCATGCTATAATAGTATTAACAAGGAAACATTAATACTTGTGTGAATTGTAAACTTAAATTGAAGTCCCTAGTATAGCCTCTATACTTCACTAGCTTGTTGGTTAATAGATGATTGTGGTTTCCCTATCATGAACATTGAGATGTTATTAACAACAAGATCATATCGTTAGGAGAATGATATGGTGGACATACTCCTATAGATAAGCATAGCATAAAGATCAAGTCATTTCAATAGTTCAATTGCTATATGCTTTCTGATACATAGTAACCTAATTCCTTCGACCATGAGATCATGCATATCACCTTTACCGGATGGATGCTTTGATGTCATCAAACACCACACCGTAACAGGGTGGCTATAAAGGTGGTATTGAGTGTTCGGAAAGTATTGGTTGAAACACATGGATCAAGAGTGGGATTTGTCCATCCATATGACGGATAGATATTCTCTGGGCCCTCTCGGTGAAATGTCATCCAATTAGCTTGCAAGCATGTGACTGGGTCACAAGGGATCACATATCACGGGAACAAGAAAAGAGTACTTATCAGTAACGAGGTTGAACTAGGTATGCAGAGATACCGACGATCATAACCTCGGATAAGTAACATATCGTGAGACAAAGGGAAATTGGTATCGTATGTAAGTGGTTCATTCGATCGCAATGTAATCGTAGAAATATGTGGGAGCCATATGAATTTCCAGATTCCTCTATTGGTTATTGTTCGGAGAAGTGTCTCGATCATGTCCGCATAATTCACGAACCGTAGGGAGACACACTTAAGGATTCGACGTTGTTTGAGTAGTTATGGTATTATGAGAAAGAGACCGAATGTTGTTCGGAGTCTCGGATGGGATCCGGGATATCACGAGGTGATCCGGAATGGTCCGGAGAATAAGATTCATATAAGGAAAGTCCCGTTTCGGAGTTCGGGAATGGTTCCGGTGTTTTCATCGGGAACATTCTAGAAGGTCCCGGAATGTCCGGCACTCCGGAGGGGGAAGGGTACATGAATGTGTCATTGTAAGTTGGAATGATTGCATCATGTACTAGGTGTTCTTGCTGTCCAAAATAAAGGGTTTATTTAAATCCTAAATTGAAAAGTCAAACGGCTAGTTTGAAAGTCAAACGGCAATTTTGGGAAGTGGGAAGAGAGGAGGATTGGTGGAGGCCGAGTTGGAGGAGGGTTCCTCCCCTTGGCCGGTGCACCTCCCAAGGCCGACTTGGGGAGGGACTCCTCCCCTTGGCCGGCCAGCCCTCCCACCTATATAAGGAGGGGCAGGGCTCCCCTCCTAGCACACACAAGTTTCCACCTCTAAATCTCCGGTTTAGAGCCGTTTTGGTTTAGAGCTTCTAATTGCTTTAGCCAGCGGTTTAGAGCCTTCTAATTGGTTTAGAGCCTTCTAATTGGTGTGTCTAATTACTAGACCACTAATAGCCTCTCTCATAAGCTCCACCATACTCGCACCGGCTTAAGGCGAAGCCCTGCGGGATTTCCCCTCTACCTCCGGTACCACGCCGTTGTGCTGCCGGAATCGCGAGGAGAGTGCTACAACCTCTGCTGCCTGCTGGAACAAGGGAGAGGAAGGTCTTCGTCGAGTACCGAACGTGTGACCGACTACGGGAGCGCTGCCGGAACGTGGCGCCGGAAGGATCGTCTACGCGATCTTGAGATCGGAAAGAGTACGACTACATCACCCACGAGAATCTGCTCTCGTTAAACACTTTGGAATCTTCGAGGGTGAGTTATTCCATCGACTCGTTGCTGCAATCTAGTAGATAGATCTTGGCTTGTTTGTTTGTATGCGATAGAAAATTTTTGTTTTCCATGCTACGAACCCCTACAGTGGTATCAGAGCCGTGTCTATATGTAGATCTGTTGCACGAGTAGAACACAATGGTCATTGTGGGCGTTGATGCTTTTATTGTAGATTGCTTTTTGTGTACTTTGCATCTTGCGGTATGTTGGGATGAAGCGGCCCGGGCTAACCTTACGTGACATCGTTCATGAGACTTGCTCCACGCTTGACATGCAACTCGTATTGCATAAGTGGCTTTGCGGGTGCCTGTTTCTCCTAGCATAGTAAAGATCCAATTTACAACGGGTAATCAACAATGCTAGTATCAATGTTGTGGTTCTTGTTCGTAGGTTAGAACGACACTTATGGAAAGCCCCAAACCACGTAAAATATGCAAAGAAAGTAGAAGCGTCTAACTTTGTTTTGCAGGGGTGTGCAGTGATGTGATATGGCCATGATTGTGATTATATTTGATGTATGCAATGTTCCTTATTGTAAGTTGGCAACCGGCAGGAGCCATATGGTTGTCTTTAATTTCTGTTAAGACCTGCGTGTCAGTTCAAAATAGTTGTAATAGTTGAAGCTGGTGGACGACAACCATGAAGAAGCGTCATTGACCTTGATGCTATGCCGGTGATGATGGAGATCATGTTCGTGCTTGAAGATGGAGATCGGAAGCACAAAGAAGAAAGGCCATATCATATCACATATTATGAATTGCATGTGATGTTAATCCTTTATGCATCTTGTATTGCTTAGTAGACGACGGTAGCATTATAAGATGATCCCTCATGCACATAAATTTCAAGTTCTAAAGTGTTCACCCTTAGTATGCACCGTTGCCAAAGCTTGCTGCTTCGAAGCACCACGTGATGATCGGGTGTCTTTGATTCCGCGGGTGAATACAACGTAAGCAAGCCAGATTTGCTTATGCGGTAGCTAAGGTTTGATCTTGACGAGCCTAGCATGTACAGACATGGCCTCAGGAACACGGATCGCCGAAAGGTAAAGCATGAATCATATAGTAGATATGATGAACATGATGATTGTTCGCCATTGAAACTATATCAACTCTCGTGATGATCGGTGTTGATGTAGTGGATTTGGTTCGTGTGATCACTAAAACAATGTGAGGGATGTTGTTTTGAGTGGGAGTTCACCTAGTTTAATTTCATTAATTAATTTGAACTCAATTTGTCATAAACTTAGTCTAAAACTATTGCAAATATGTTGTAGATCAATGGCAGCCCCTACCATCAATTTTAATGCGTTCCTAGAGAAAGAAAAGTTGAAAAACAATGGAAGCAACTTCGCGGATTGGTTCCGCAATTTGAGGATTGTCCTCACAGCTGGTAATTTGACCTATGTGCTGGATGCACCGCTGGGTGACCCACCTGCAGCTGATGCTCCCGATGAAGTAAAGAATGTTTACCTCGCTCGGAAGAATCAGTACTCCATAGTTCAGTGTGCTATCTTGTATGGTTTAGAATCGGAGCTTCAGAAAAGGTTTGAAGAGTCAGACCCATATGATATTGTCGAGGATCTCAAATTAATTTTTGAGACTCATGCGGCAATTGAAAGTTATGAAGCTTCTGAAAAGTTCTTTAACTGCAAGATGGAAGAGGGCAGCTCCGTCAGTGAGCACGTGCTTAAGATGTCTGGGCACGCAAACAAACTTCAAAGCTTGGGTATAGTGATTCCTAATACTTTGGGGGTTTACCGTATCCTCAAATCACTACCACCAAGTTACAAGAACTTTGTGATGAACTACAACATGCAGAACATGAACAAAGAGTTGCCAGAACTATTTGCTATGTTAAAATCTGCAGAAGAGGAGATCAAGAAAGAGCACCAAGTGTTGATGGTCAATAAGACCACCAAATTCAAGAAAGGCAAGTCTAAGCAGAGGGGACACTTCAAGAAGGGTGGTAAGAAAGTTACCATGCCGACGAAGAGGACCAAGGCTGGACCCAAGCCTGATACTGAGTGCTTTTACTGCAAGGGAGAAGGTCACTGGAAGCGGAATTGCCCAAAGTACTTGGCGGATTTGAAGAACGGCAACATCAAGAAGAAAGGTATATCTGATATACATGTTATTGATGTGTATCTCACTAGTATTCGTAGTAGTGCCTGGGTATTTGATACTGGTTCGGTTGCTCATATTTGTAACTCGAAACAGGAGCTGCAGAATAAACGGAAGCTAGCGAAGAACGAGGTGACGATGCGCGTAGGAAACGGATCAAAGGTTGATGTGATCGTGGTCGGCACGCTACCTCTTCATCTACCATCGGGATTAGTTTTATACTTAAATAATTGTTATTTGGTGCCTGCGTTGAGCATGAACATTATATCGGGATCTTGTTTATTGCGAGACGGTTACTTGTTTAAATCCGAGAATAATGGTTGTTCGATTTATATGAGTAATATGTTTTATGCACATGCACCTTTGATAGATGGTCTATTCTTATTGAATCTCGATAGTAGAAATACACATATTAATAACATTGAAGCTAAACGATTGAAATCAAGCGATAACTCGACCTATATGTGGCACTGTCGTCTTGGTCACATTGGAGTGAAGCGTATGAAGAAACTCCATTCCGATGGACTTCTTGAATCACTTGATTTTGAATCACTTGAAAGATGCGAAGCATGTCTGATGGGTAAAATGACTAAGACTCCGTTTTCTGGTATGATGGAGCGAGCTACGGACTTATTGGAAATCATACATACCGATGTGTGTGGTCCAATGAGTGTAGCATCGCGCAGTGGTTATCGTTATGTTCTTACCTTCACGGATGACTTGAGTAGATATGGGTATATCTATTTCATGAAACATAAGTCCGAAACTTTCGAGAAGTTTAAGGAATTTCAAAGTGAGGTAGAGAATCAACGTAACAAGAAGATTAAATTTCTACGTTCTGATCGTGGAGGTGAATATCTAAGTTACGAGTTTGGCGAGCATTTGAAGAAATGCGGAATACTTTCGCAGTTGACACCGCCGGGAACACCACAGCGTAATGGTGTGTCCGAACGTCGTAATCGAACTCTCTTAGATATGGTTCGTTCTATGATGTCACTTACAGATTTACCGCTATCATTTTGGGGTTATGCATTAGAAACAGCCGCATTCACTTTAAATAGGGCACCGTCTAAATCCGTTGAAACGACACCGTATGAATTATGGTTTGGGAAGAAACCTAAATTGTCGTTCCTTAAAGTTTGGGGATGCGAAGCCTATGTAAAGAAGTTACAGCCGGACAAGCTTGAACCCAAAGCGGAAAAATGCGTCTTCATAGGATACCCGAAGGAAACTATTGGGTATACCTTCTATCATAGATCCGAAGGCAAAATCTTCGTTGCCAAGAATGGATCCTTTCTAGAGAAGGAATTTCTCTCGAAAGAAGTGACTGGAAGGAAAGTGGAACTCGACGAGGTTGTCGAACCTTCTTTCGAAATTGCGAGTAGCGCAGCACCGGAAGAAGTTCCTGTGGTGCCTGCACCAATAAGAGAGGAAGCTAATGATGATGATCATGAAACTTCGGTTGAAGTTACTACAGAGCCTCGGAGGTCAACGAGAACTCGTACCACTCCAGATTGGTATGATTCCGTTATGAATGTCATGGTGGTGGACAACACCGATGACCCCGAGACATATGAGGAAGCGATGATGAGCCCAGATTCCAATAAATGGCAAGAAGCCATGAAATCCGAGATTGGATCCATGTACGAAAACCAAGTATGGACTTTGGTGGACTTACCGGATGGCCGGAAGGCTGTCGAGAACAAATGGATTTTCAAGAAGAAAACAGATGCTGATGGTAATGTTACTGTCTATAAAGCTCGACTTGTCGCAAAAGGGTTTCGACAAATTCAAGGAGTTGACTACGATGAGACTTTCTCACCAGTAGCGAAGCTAAAGTCTGTGAGGATTATGTTAGCAATCGCTGCATATTACGATTATGAAATATGGCAGATGGATGTCAAAACAGCATTCCTCAATGGAGACATTGATGAAGAATTGTATATGATGCAGCCCAAAGGTTTTGTCGATCCTAAAGATGCTAACAAGGTATGCAAACTTCAACGGTCCATCTATGGATTGAAGCAAGCATCCCGAAGTTGGAATCAACGTTTTGATAAGGTAATCAAAAGTTTTGGTTTTATACAAACTTATGGAGAAGCTTGTATTTACAAGAAAGTGAGTGGGAGCTCTGTAGCGTTCTTAATACTATATGTGGATGACATATTGTTGATTGGGAATGATGTAGACCTTCTTAATAGTGTCAAAGAATATTTGAATAATAGTTTTTCAATGAAGGATCTTGGCGAAGCAGCTTACATATTAGGCATAAAGATTTATAGAGATAGATCGAAACGCCAAATATCATTGTCACAAAGTACATATTTGGACAAAGTTCTAAAGAGGTTTGGAATGGAAGATAGCAAGAAAGGGTTCTTGCCCATGTTGCCCAATACGACCTTGAGTAAAACTCAAAGTCCGACATCGGCAGAAGATAGAGAAAGGATGAGTAAGACTCCTTATGCCTCAGCCATAGGATCTCTAATGTATGCCATGCTATGTACTAGACCCGACATTGCATATGCTGTTAGTTTAACTAGCAGATATCAAAGTGATCCAGGAGTGGATCATTGGACAGCGGTCAAAAACATCCTTAAGTACTTGAGAAGAACTAAGGATATGGTTCTTTCTTATGGAGGTGATGAACAGCTCGTTGTTAATGGTTACACCGATGCTAGTTGGAACACTGATCCGGATGATTCTAAATCACAATCCGGATACGTATTTATTTTGGTGCAGCAGTTAGCTGGAGGAGTGCAAAGCAAAGCGTTGTGGCGAGATCTTCAACTGAATCGGAATACATGGCTGCTTCGGAGGCTTCACAAGAAGCGATATGGATGAAAGAGTTCATTACAGAGCTGGGTGTGGTTCCTAGTGCGCTGGACCCAATGTCTATCTACTGTGATAACATGGGCGCCATAGCCAATGCGCAAGAACCAAGGTCACACAAGAAGCTGAAGCATATCAAGCTGCGTTTTCACGCTATTCGAGAACATATCCAGGATGGGGATATAAAGATTTGCAAAGTACACACAGATCTGAATGTGGCGGATCCGTTGACTAAACCTCTCCCGAGGGCAAAACATGACCAATACCAAACTGCCATGGGTGTTCGGTATATTACCATGTAATCTAGATTAGATGACTCTAGTGCAAGTGGGAGACTGTTGGAGATATGCCCTAGAGGCAATAATAAATATAGTTATTATTATATCTTTGTGTTTATGATAAATGTTTATATTCATGCTATAATAGTATTAACAAGGAAACATTAATACTTGTGTGAATTGTAAACTTAAATTGAAGTCCCTAGTATAGCCTCTATACTTCACTAGCTTGTTGGTTAATAGATGATTGTGGTTTCCCTATCATGAACATTGAGATGTTATTAACAACAAGATCATATCGTTAGGAGAATGATATGGTGGACATACTCCTATAGATAAGCATAGCATAAAGATCAAGTCATTTCAATAGTTCAATTGCTATATGCTTTCTGATACATAGTAACCTAATTCCTTCGACCATGAGATCATGCATATCACCTTTACCGGATGGATGCTTTGATGTCATCAAACACCACACCGTAACAGGGTGGCTATAAAGGTGGTATTGAGTGTTCGGAAAGTATTGGTTGAAACACATGGATCAAGAGTGGGATTTGTCCATCCATATGACGGATAGATATTCTCTGGGCCCTCTCGGTGAAATGTCATCCAATTAGCTTGCAAGCATGTGACTGGGTCACAAGGGATCACATATCACGGGAACAAGAAAAGAGTACTTATCAGTAACGAGGTTGAACTAGGTATGCAGAGATACCGACGATCATAACCTCGGATAAGTAACATATCGTGAGACAAAGGGAAATTGGTATCGTATGTAAGTGGTTCATTCGATCGCAATGTAATCGTAGAAATATGTGGGAGCCATATGAATTTCCAGATTCCTCTATTGGTTATTGTTCGGAGAAGTGTCTCGATCATGTCCGCATAATTCACGAACCGTAGGGAGACACACTTAAGGATTCGACGTTGTTTGAGTAGTTATGGTATTATGAGAAAGAGACCGAATGTTGTTCGGAGTCTCGGATGGGATCCGGGATATCACGAGGTGATCCGGAATGGTCCGGAGAATAAGATTCATATAAGGAAAGTCCCGTTTCGGAGTTCGGGAATGGTTCCGGTGTTTTCATCGGGAACATTCTAGAAGGTCCCGGAATGTCCGGCACTCCGGAGGGGGAAGGGTACATGAATGTGTCATTGTAAGTTGGAATGATTGCATCATGTACTAGGTGTTCTTGCTGTCCAAAATAAAGGGTTTATTTAAATCCTAAATTGAAAAGTCAAACGGCTAGTTTGAAAGTCAAACGGCAATTTTGGGAAGTGGGAAGAGAGGAGGATTGGTGGAGGCCGAGTTGGAGGAGGGTTCCTCCCCTTGGCCGGCGCACCTCCCAAGGCCGACTTGGGGAGGGACTCCTCCCCTTGGCCGGCCAGCCCTCCCACCTATATAAGGAGGGGCAGGGCTCCCCTCCTAGCACACACAAGTTTCCACCTCTAAATCTCCGGTTTAGAGCCGTTTTGGTTTAGAGCTTCTAATTGCTTTAGCCAGCGGTTTAGAGCCTTCTAATTGGTTTAGAGCCTTCTAATTGGTGTGTCTAATTACTAGACCACTAATAGCCTCTCTCATAAGCTCCACCATACTCGCACCGGCTTAAGGCGAAGCCCTGCGGGATTTCCCCTCTACCTCCGGTACCACGCCGTTGTGCTGCCGGAATCGCGAGGAGAGTGCTACAACCTCCGCTGCCTGCTGGAACAAGGGAGAGGAAGGTCTTCGTCGAGTACCGAACGTGTGACCGACTACGAGAGCGCTGCCGGAACGTGGCGCCGGAAGGATCGTCTACGCGATCTTGAGATCGGAAAGAGTACGACTACATCACCCACGAGAATCTGCTCTCGTTAAACACTTTGGAATCTTCGAGGGTGAGTTATTCCATCGACTCGTTGCTGCAATCTAGTAGATAGATCTTGGCTTGTTTGTTTGTATGCGATAGAAAATTTTTGTTTTCCATGCTACGAACCCCTACACTTTATGGCATGGGAAACGTATCTGTGTTCCACAAGATCCGGAGCTTCGGAAACTGATTTTGCAAGAAGCACACAACTCACCGTATTCCATTCATCCGAGTAACACCAAGATGTACATGGATATGAAAGAAATATTTTGGTGGAATAATCTCAAGAAGGATATCGCTGAACATATTGCTTTATGTGACGTGTGTAGTAGAGTGAAGGCGGAACATCAGAAACCAGTCGGTTTGCTTCAACCACTACCTATTCCTGATTGGAAGTGGGACAAGATTGGTATGGACTTCATTACCGGATTACCAAGGACCAGATCAGGATATGATTCTATTTGGGTAGTAGTAGATCGCCTAACCAAAGTGGCTCATTTCATACCCGTGAAGACAACTTATACAAGTGCTAAGTTGGCCAAGATCTACATGAGTAGAATTGTATGTCTACATGGAGTGCCCAAGAGCATTGTGTCTGATAGGGGAACTCAATTCACTTCCCATTTTTGGAGACAGCTACATGAGTCATTGGGAACGAGGTTGGAATCCAGTACTGCTTTTCATCCTCAAACTGATGGACAGACAGAAAGAACTAATCAGATCCTTGAAGACATGTTGAGGGCATGTGCCTTAGACTATGGAGCCAGTTGGGATGAAAGTCTGCGTTACGCAGAATTTTCTTATAACAACAGCTATCAAGCCAGCATTGAGATGGCACCATTTGAGTTTCTCTACGGGAGAAAGTGTACCACCCCATTGTTGTGGAATGGTGTGGGAGAAAGAAGTTTATTCGGACCAGAACTTATCAAAGAAGCCGAAGAGAAAGTCAAGTTGGTTAAGGACAGATTGAAGATAGCACAGTCCCGACAGAAAAGCTACGCAGATCCTAAGCATAGAGAAGTCACCTATGAAGTGGGTGATAGAGCCTATCCTAGAGTGTCACCCCTTCGTGGAGTGAAGAGGTTCGGAGTCAAAGGAAAGTTGGCCCCAAGATATGTTGGACCATTCAAGATTCTGAGTCGTAAAGGAGAAGTTGCTTATGAAATTGAACTGCCAGAGTCTTTGTCAGCCGTTCATAATGTGTTTCATGTGAGTCAGCTTAAGAAATGTCATCCAGAAATGGAAGAAACTTCTTTGAAGGATACTATACCTTTGGAAGAGGTTCAGTTGGAGAGTGATCTCACTTATGAAGAGAAGCCTATCAAGATTCTTGAGACTGCAGAAAGAGTCACACGGACTAAGACAATCAAGTTTTGCAAAGTTCAGTGGAACCATCATTCTGAAGAGGAAGCAACATGGGAAAGAGAAGATGATCTTCGGAAAAGACCACCCTCACCTATTTGCTAACCAATCCGAATCTCGAGGGCGAGATTCACCTTAAGGGGGTTAGATTTGTAACATCCCTAAAATCATGATTCAAACTTATGCATATCATCCATGCATCCATGATCATATGAATTTCATTTCAAACAAATCATTTCAAAACAGAAGCTTCCATGATTATTATTTTATGTAAGTTTGCTCTAGCCTTAGTGCTATCTTCCAATGAGAAGAATATGTGTTTTGATTCAGTAAAGTTTGAAAATTCAAACTTAGGCACCACCAAAAGTTTGAACAAAATTTCAAAAACAAAATGAGTGAATAAACCAATATTATGCCTATTTGAATATATATCATAAAGGCTTGGTTTTATTTTATTTTCATATGAACAAAGTGTTTGGATTGGACAGTAGTGTTTGACACACATTTGAGTGCAAGGTTTACAGTATAAAAACCTAGAGAAGTTTTGAAATCAAACTCATTTGATTTAGATTTGAAAATCATTTCAGAAAATCAAAACAGAAAAAGAAAGGAGAAAATAATTAGAAAAAGGCCAGCGCTAGCAATTGAGCCCAGCAACAGATCCAGCCCAGTTAGCCCACCCGGGTTCCCCCTCTCTCCTTCTCACTCGCAAACAAACCCGCTGAGAGACTGACGCCAGGACCCCACCCCCCTCTCTACGTAACTCGCTGACGAGTGGACCCTGCGACCACGTCGCCTTCGTTGTCAATCACGCGCGCCTGCGCCGCTCGCTCCGCCGTTACCTCGCCGTTGTTACTGCGCGCTTAATTGCCATTGATACGCCGCGCGATCCTCGCCCCCGCTCTGGTTATAAGATCCCCTCTGCATCGCGGCCATTTCCCCTCAACTAGCGCCACCTCTACGCCCCCAGGCTGCCCGCAATTGTCTTTGCGCCGCCGTATACAGAACAGCTCCGGCGACGAATCTCGGTAAGCCCCGACCGCCCCTCTGCCTCTGGTTCAAACGAGCGTGACCGCCATGTCCTTGTGCATCTACTAACACTCCTGGTTTGCCTGCTCGTGACCCAGGACGCCGTCTTCGTTCACGCCCGCAACCACCAGAGCCGCTGCTCGACTCCGACGAGCAATAGCGGTAAGAACCGAGCGCCCCTTGCCTTCCCTTTGGTAATGTCCTGTTCGCCAGACACTTGCGCGTCTCCTAAACCCTCTGGCTTGTGCTAGGCCGACGCAGAGCCTCAGCAATGACCTCGACATCAAGCAACAGACGCCGCCCGCAACTCCGACGAGCTCCAGCGACTGCGTCCGTGCGCCCCTTGCCAAGCCGTCGCCAGGTTGAGCATCAGCACGTCGTCGCGCTTCTGGTAAGCATCTCCGACGACCCCCTAGCCATCTGTAGAGCCGCGCCGCCGTAGGCAGAGCTCGCCGCCGCCAGTAACCACCGCCAGCGCCGCCCAGCTTTGGTCGTTTGATCCAGAGCCGTTGGATCTGGATCCAGCATGCGAGATTAGATCACTTAACGAACCGTTACGAGTAGATCTGGGCCGTGAAGATTATGTTGATCTAACGGCTCAGAAACGTGATCCTACGCGAAGCGGTACGGGCCAATCGGAATAAGACGCGTGGCATCTGTTAGAGTTTAAAAACAGGATTTGAATCTATTAGATGTTTAAATTTGTTTTGGCTATAACTTTTGATCCCCACGTTAGAATTTGACAAATTTTATACCGTTGGAATCAGGAGAGCAAGCCCTTTCTGTTTATGCAATGTGTTTAATGTTTTGCTTCTGTTTAAATGGTTTTATTTTCAGAAACTTGTGTAGGGATAATTTGAGTATATGAAATGTTTAGGAAATGATTTAGGGTTTAAATAAATGTTGTTTGGCAAGTTTTTAACTTGTTAATGAACCAGTACTGTTTACTTGCTTGGTTGAGTTTTAAAAATCATCACATACCATTTTGCATGCATGCATATATTTTTGGTTATATATGTTTTGTATGTGATTTGTTGCTATATTTCTTTGTGTAGATTTTGGTGCTAGTGATTGTGATTGTGAGGAGTGTAGCTACTCTCCAAACTACCAAGGCAAGTGTTACTTCATGAATATTTTTATCCCTATGTTTCTACTAAGCATTAGAAATATTTTGTTAGACTTGCATATTATATTTTGCTTATATGCCATGTTGGGAAATCCTAGCAGTTGTAGAATTGCTGGAAAATTTCTAAGTTAAGATACTATCTATGCCATGCTTAGCCTAGCTAGTAGCAACCAAGGGTTGGCGAAATATATACATGCTATGATGAAAATTTTTCTAAGTCTTTGGACTTGTGTTTTGCCTAATAAAACAACTAAGTAAATGAAACACCTGGGTGGAATGGAAGGATTGGTTTGTGTTGAGTGGTTACACAACGCCAGGGGACTGGTGAACCTTGTGTATCTCACTTGTGGAAAGCCACCCAGGAACAAAGAGATTTTAGAGGCCAAGTGTTGAGAAGCTTCTAGTGCAGCCACTTGGGCAATATGGGCTCTGCCTGGATCATATAGGTTGCTAGAACTTAGCCATTTGGACAGTTGGTGGTAGTGGGAATGATAGGTTGGAACGCGTCCAATTGGTCTAAGGGAAGGCTTCTGAAAGGTCCTGTCTTGGTGAAAATCAAGTCTGGTGGGGAAAGTGCACAACCTCAGCAGATGGAAAAATCTAAGTACTTAGCCATGTCCCTAGAAAAGGACAACTTGAGCATCAAGACATGGAAGCTATCAAGAATCTCCTCATCCAAATTGCTAAGTAAAAACTTATGGGTGAACAAGGGTGAAGGACCTCAATGTCTATTGGTGGTTCCTTGGGAAAAGTTTTGATAAAGAAAAACTTAGTGATTTCAACTAATAGGCAAAACCTATTTTGAGCAAAGCAAGCCAAGCTACACTTAGCCAAATTGCATATAGTATCTAGGCCACCTAAATTATACTAAGGTATCACTTGCCAATACTATTCCAATGTATTGACCCACTGTGGCTGTAACTTGTGATGTTGCAGGTTACTCTGATGAGGATTAGGTGTCATGAGTCTACACTCAACATGTTTGCCTGTGGCACATGAAGATGAAGACTTTTATTTTATTTACTTATTCAAACTCTTGTACTAGGCATGTGGCCTTGGAGTTGTAAAGACTATGTTTATCTCTGGAATAGCTGTAATAATGACCTTTGTATTTGTGTACTTCATCTTAAACTGTGGATGCTAGCATTGATCCAGGGACTAGCATTGCAATCACAGGGATCCTTTTCTTTTATAAAGGAGGGATCTTACAGTTATCTTGGCCAAGTAGTTGCTAGTGACTCCAAGATGGAGTATTTATGCCCGATAGTGGGTTCATGCCTCTAGTTTCCAAGGGAAGTGATAATAATCTCTTCGGTTGTAGATGCGTTGTTGCTACTAGGGAGAAAACAACAGTCTCTTGTTCATGGAACATGTGAACTGTTTACCTTACACACTTTGCTTAAAACAGTTGTCTGTTGCTTGCAACTTAATACTGGAGGGGGTTCGGATGATAACCTGAAGGTGGACTTCTAGTCATAGATGCAATTGGATGGAGGTCTATGTATCTTGTTGTATTTCCCAATGGAATCTCATAGGATCTTCCTGACTAGTAATTGCATTGTTATGCCTTGCTCAGTTCCTGTCAATTGCCCTGTTATAATTTGTTTACCTTTCATGCCATGTTGTTTATCTAAGGAGAGTACCTCTAGTGAACTATGGAGCCCGGTCCAATCTTTACCATCAATACATCCTCCACTGTTACTTGTTTACTTGCTGCAAGCATTACCTTCCACACCATACGTTTTATCCTTTGTTACAGCAAACCGATGAGCTTGACAGCCTCACTGATTCGTTGGGACAAAGTCTTGAGTTTGTGTTGTGCAGGTCTCCACGTTGCTTCCAACACATGTGTGACGTTTCCTTCCTCCTTCTGGTTCGATAACCTCGATTTCTGCTGAGGGAAGACTTGCTGTTGTGCTGCTTCACACCTTGCTCTTGGGGTTTCCAATGAAGCACTCCTACATCAACATCTTCCTCCCTGTCGAGTGCTACATCAAGCCGCAACCTTTCTTGTGGCAAATATCTCGAGTGACTTATCTTCAGATTCCGCCACCATCTCCTTATATGCACTCCAATTCAACTCGGGGTTGATAGGCATTATCTTCAATCTATTGTGATGGCCAAACCCGGCGTTATACCTTCCAACCAACTCATACACATCACTAGGGTCCATCCATTTCAAATCATTCCTCACTCTTTCCACAACCTCGGCATATGTAGGACTTGTGCCAAACACCATGACTACCTCCTCCGGGTCACACTCGATATTGCCTTTCAAGAATGCGGCCTTGTCCACATGATGAACATTAACGATTCTTGCCATCTAAAAAACAATGACAACAACCATTACACATCAAAGACAACTATATTACCACCACCAACCGTAGCTACCAACTAAAACAAGTCATGCCACTTTGCTAATTATAACATACAAATCCTAGCCATAAGCTACAAATCTAATATGCCACTAGAAGCAACAACATCAAGCCTAGATTTCACTCCAAAGCCAAGATATAGATAGGGTTAGGGTTCTAGATTCTTTGCCAAACTAGAACCAAATTGCACAAATCTATTTGGACAAAACCAAGGGGTTCGGGGGAGATTACCTCTTGAAGCAAGGGGAAGTCCAAATCCACGGAGAAAAGCAACCGATTTGAAGGGATTCGAGTAGGGGAAGAGCTTGGGGCGCGCGCGCGCGCGAGAGAGAGAGAGAGAGAGAGAGAGAGAGAGAGAGGAGCGCTCGGGACGAAGAGGTATGGCACTGGGAGGGCGCCCGCGTTGTTATCTAGGGTTAAGGACCATGGCGCTTTTCGCAAAAGCGTCGTGCCTAGTAGCAGACGCCTTCGCGGAAAGCGCCAAACATTAAAACGGGCCCGCGTGGGCCACGACGGCCGACACGTCGAACGGGACCATGGCATTTCGGAGGGAGCGCCATGGATGCATGGCGCTTTTGCCGGGAGCGCCGTGCTACTGACCATGGCGCCCTCTTGTAAAGCGCCATAAAAACAGGTCAGATCGGGATATCTTCGAAAAGTAGGTCAATTCGTGAGATCATTCGTTAATTAGGTCAAATCTGTGATTTTTGCCTCCTTTTGCCGCTTCAAATGTGTCTGCTGGAAAAGCCTCGCAGATTCTGGAGGTTCCAAGCTTCATTGAAGTGTATCAAAGTCTATTCTGCGTGGCCCTACTGCAAGTTTTCATCTTTAATTAGTGGCTGGAGGCCCTCAAGATGAAGTTTAGCCTGTGTATTATGCTATGAATGCTGCCCTTTGTAAGCATCTTTTCTGCATTAGCTGCACCGAGCTGCTATTAAGTACTATATGCACTACTAGATTGTGTGCTGTGTGTGCCATTTGTCTGAAACACACGGTAGTTGCCTTTTTTGCCTGTCAGGGATTATCGAGCTTATGGTCAATTATAATATGAAAAAAAACTGCAGACTGAGTACCATTGTTGTGGGTTGATGTGTTATTAACGTGTGAGGTGTCATCTACATATATGGCACAATTAGTGGTCGCTGCATTTGTACATTCAGACTACATGTTCCGATGCTGCCCATTGCAGTTATAGATCTTTTCCTTTTCAAAACGAACTTGTCAGCATGTTTGCAGTGATTGCAGCACATAATTAACATTGACCGGCAGGTTACTGAAGAAGGTGCCTGGACGATGATATACAGAGAGACACCCAAGCTAGGCTGGGATCGCTGGCCTGCCTGATATCAGACTCCGAGGTGCCATTTCCAGGCTCTGAAAGTTGTATCCCTCAGCAAAAACCCTGTCTTTCATGAGCGAAACAAACACATCGATCTTCGATATCATTTTATCAGGGAATGCGTGGAGGTAGGGAATAAAGTATGTCAACACTGAAGAACAACTAGCTGATATCCTGACAAAGCCCTTGGGAAGAATCAGGTTTCAGGAGCTGCGATCCAAGGTTGGCATGGTGGAGAATAAGACTGTGCTCAGGATTAGGGAGTGATTGTTAGCCATAAATAATCCTGTGCACGATTGTGTTTTGTGTTTATTTCTTTTCTTAGCTGAACTTTGCTGTCACGAGATCTGTTCGTGACATGCAGTATCCTGGTAGGACCAGTTCTCTTTCAGTCCTGGTCGTAGGGGTAGTGGACGATATGATCAAATCGTGCTCGTTAGTCGTGGGATGGCATGGCCATATCGGATCGATCCCTGATCTTTCGCTCCTTTCTGTTAGCTCGATGATGAATAAAAGGAAAGCCACACAGAAAAGCTGCAACGCTTTTTTCAGCAGCGCAAAACTCTTGTCTCTCCCTGTCTCGATCTCTCTGTCTGCAGATCGCGAGGTAGACGAAGGAGTACAGGAGAACACCGTGGACGAAGACCTCGACGTATCCAGAAATTGATCAGTATAAAATGAGGACATATATAGCAATTCATCTCGCCTCTATCACCCTCCGACCGAAAACTAGCTTGTAGTTTCTCTAACAATCTAGTACTGTCTCTGATAAGGAGACCCTGAGGTGATCATGTCTAGGACTAGGATGGCTTTTGACTTGAGTTATCCTTGACAAAATTACTACTAACAATTAATTAATGTAATATCGTACAACTGTATCGACGTCTACTAGACATCCTACTAATATTCCTGCTCTAATTAGTGGTTGACTGAAGGGGCTCAAGATTAAGTTTAACTTGTGTTTTCATGCATGCTCTAATTAGTGGTTGATTGAAGGGGCTTAAGGTTAAGTTTAGCTATGTAAGAATCTTTTGTGTAGTTGCTGGACCAAATATGTTGTACGGAGTACTAGATTGTTGTCTTTTCTGCATTATTATAGCGACGGTGCCCGGATAGAACATGGAGGGGCTGCAGATCGATGTGCAGATATCTAATAATAGGTAGAACTTGAAAACGATCTCATCTCAAGAAAAAATGTTCATGAATTGACAGATACCATCCAACTATTTAAGAACATAACTCGAGAGACAGAACTTTGCAAACTACTAGTACTAGCATATACTATATATAAACTCTAAATTAACTCGTTTTGAACTCTTGACTGGTCCGGCGCAAAACGAACGAATTCCGTGTGCGACGACTTGGATCTTCACTCGAGCCCCGACTGTCTCATGAACTTCTTCTTTCCCCTAAGCTGGTAAACAAAAGAAAAACACGTGAGATCGATCAGGGTACAGGAATAAGGACGTAAGATTCAACAATTAATCATGCATGCATGATCCAGCTAGTAGCTGAAAATAACTTAATTACCTCGTTGCTATGTCCGCACTTCTTCTTGCGGCAGTTGGTTGCGCGTGGTGGGAGGCGGGCGTAGCACTTGCGGCAGATCATCTTCCTCTCCTTGTACTTGAGGGCGAGCTGCAGCAGGTTGGGCTCAGTGATGATGTGGTGGCCCCTGCTCCCGCCGCGGAGGCGGAGCACCAGGTGCAGCGTCGACTCCTTCTGGATGTTGTAGTCCGCCAGCGTGCGGCCGTCCTCCAGCTGCTTCCCGGCGAAGATGAGCCGTTGCTGGTCCGGAGGGATGCCTTCCTTGTCTTGGATCTTGGCCTTAACGTTGTCAATGGTGTCGCTGCTCTCCACCTCCAGGGTGATCGTCTTCCCCGTTAGGGTCTTCACGAAGATCTGCATCTTGCTTCTTGCCCGCCCGGCGGTTTGATGATCGATTGATTAACCGTACTCTCGCTAGCTCGTCGTGGGTATTGTCTATTGTTGTGGGGTGGTACCTAACCTGGGGGTGCTAGAGAATATATATAGCAGTCCAGCCAAGGCGGTGCGGCCGCTACGACAGCTCCGATACCAACTCGATTAGGACAGCCGACAGCGTTAAGGTACCGTGTCCTCGATCGGCCCAGATCGGGTCACCTCAAGCGGCATACACAGATTGTACCTATCCCGGATTTTCTCCATCAAGAATACGATTCCTACTCCATGTTTGCATTGGGCGCCTTCCACAACAGGAAATGGGCGCAACTAGAGTACTAGACCACGGGCTAGATGTCTTTCCGCAACTAGCTTGCTCAACGATTGCCTTCCTAGAAATAATCAAATGTCCTTACTATGTGGTGTTTTGCATGATGTGCAAACTCTAACAATCTAACAAGAGATGTGCTTCGGTGTTCCCTCTCTAAAATTTAAGTTTGCATGGCCAGTTTTCCTTTAACCCATCGAAACTCATATAGTCGGTCGAGCTAGGTATACTTTATGTTTTTACCTGCTGATCGCACCTCCCGTTATCGCGATTTATGTCTTTGCATGCCATATTTTGAAATTTTGTTGTTGCTTTTATATATCTCCCGATTTTCGCCTCCCGCAGTCACGTGAGTATATGTGTACGGTGAGTATACGCCTAAGAGTATCATACGAGTGTCAGGTGGGTTCCTACGGTCTTCGAAACAAATCGGTATCGAGTTTTTGTTGTCAAAGATTGAAAAGGAGAGGGAGGGACACCGAAGCAAAAGTGATCTAACAATGCAGTCCTAAGAGCATCTCTAACCCATCCTAAAACTTAGAGGACTAAATCCATTTCTATAATAGATATTTTTCTCCTCTAAACTTCGGCCGCCTGAACCGATCCCCAAATTCTAAGCCCCCAAAACTGGATTTTTATGTGCCCATTCAAACAAACATGTTGTACTCCCTCCGATTTGAATCTAGACAAATCCGATAACATTAATTTAGATCGAAGAGATAATCGAATCTAGACAAATCTAAGAACATTAATTTGGATCTGAGAAAGTATGCAATTTGAAATTGAGACTATATTTACAATACTTGACATAGTTTATACATAGATGTGAAACATATTACTAAAACATACCCAAAACTATTACTAAAACCTAAAACATAGATTAAATTTAAACTAAACAGCCAACGCAGGTCAGGGTGGGTCATCTCCGATGTCTCTATCGCCGTCGCCGCTGAGGTCGCCTCCACCTCCATCACTGCCACCTAGTCATCGAGGTTGTCCGCCACCTCTCGAAGGAGGAGTTGGAAGAGTCGCTGTCGTCGCAGAGGTCGATGACCAGAGCCACGGACGACGAGGACGACCCCGGAGCAGACGAAGACAAGGTCGCGCAGCGGGGATGTACTCGGCGTACTTTTGTGCCTCCGCCTCCACGCGCCCTGGGTTGAGATGTCCGGCGCATCCGGAAACCTTTCGGGTAGTGGAGGCACCATGCTAGTCATCTTGAGGTCCTGCACAATGAAGACATAAACTTTCAGAACAAGTAATCACAAGGAAAAGCACTCGAAAAAAGGCGCCACGCACACGTCGCAAATCTACACCTGCGGAACTGGTCTCGCGACACTGAACGGGGGCGTCAGCGACTTCCCCGGAAGGTCCTCATCGGACTTGTACTTCAGCAGTGGCCGAAGAACTCTGTCGAGGCCCCCCCTAGAGCGCTCCTCAGCCGAAACTCTCGTCGGGTCGTGGCGGCCAGAGTAAAGGAACATCGGCTGCACCCGACGTTTGAGGAAGGTGCGAATGATATCCACACCGTTCACCTCCTTCTCCGGAACCACCTGGAGGGCCGCTCCTCTATCTCCTCCACTTCGCCCTCGAGGATATGATTCTTCCAGGATCTCTTCTTCAAGATCTCCTTGGTGGAGTCGAAAGGGGCAAGGCCGAAGTTTTGCCCGTCCACTGTGGAGTCGCGGATATAAAACCACTTCCTCCGCCAGTATTGGACGGACTCAGACATAGAAAAAGAGAAGAAAAGAACAATAGATCGAAGAGAAATGATGCAGCCGCCGATCGGATAAACTCCGTCGGATCCGAACTGCCTCTTCATGGAATAGAGCTTCCGAAAGAGGCCAAAGTGCGGCTCGATACCGAGCCAGCACTCGCAAAAAGCAATGAAGCAGATGATGTGGAGAAGAGAGTTGGTCGAAAGATGGTGGAGTTGGATGCCATAGAAGAACAACAATCCAGGAAGAAAATCGTGGACTGGGAGCGAGAGGCTGCGAAGGACAAAAGCAACAAACATCACCCGAAACCCCGCGGGTGGACGGGGAGTTAGCTCATCGCCGGGGACCCTGACGGTGTCCTTGTCTTGCAGGATCAAATCCGCCTCACGCAACTTGTGCAGGTCGCCCTCGCGCGTATTCGAGCGCCGACACCCACCTTCGGAGACACGAGCTGCGGCGGTGCCCTTCTTGCCGCCGGTAGCAGCACTGGTGCCCGCCCCGGTGGAGGCCTTCTTCGCCCCATCGCAGCGTGTCGACGGCGATGGTGTGCACGCAAGAATGAGGAAGGAAACGATCAGATAACGTCCAGCGCGCAAAGGGAAAAGCTCAAGAACTAGAGGCAGTGAAAAGCAAATGGCTAAGGGTGAAAACAAACTACAGTTTTCCCCATAGTTATAAGGATGAAGACGATGAACAGGAACTGTTCATCTGAAAGCCCTAATGCCAGGATCATATCCAACCATCCACGTGTCAAGACAGCAGTGAACCGTCGCTCGCACGTCGTCCACTACGCACGTAAACCGAGAAGACGCCATAATTCTCGCCACGTCGCGCATGACCAGTCAACTCCAAGTCAGGAAGTGGGACCCACGTTCGTCCGGTCACGTCACCTCTGGCGCCACAGATGGTTGAGGTCACTGATCGTCAGCACTGACGTCATCAAATAACACTAGCAATGGTTAGAAATCTTCGGCTGACAGCTAAAAGTACTCACTCGAATCTACAATTCGAGCAACTACTCGGGGGGCTACTCCTATCAGGAGCGCTGACTGCGCACCCGAGGCACGAATAAGGTACTACACCAATGATCTATTCTTCGAGTCCTACGCCAGTCTGTGACTCCACTACGGACTCGGGGGCTACTCCCATAGGGAGGATTGATTCAAGCATCCAAAATAATTATGTCCTACGGATCTGAAGTTAACAACGGCTGAATTAAAGTCTCTACTCGAGTCTACGACTCGAACAGACACTCGGGGGCTACTCCCATAGGGAGCGCTGGTCGCGCACCCTATGAATTCTTCGACTGCGATCCTTCGGATCAAAATGCAAAAACTTTTTGACAACTTTGTCCTAACCAACACTAAGTGAGTAACATCCTCCTTGACCACCCGAAACACCTCTGCTGTGATAAAATTTTGGATATTGTGTCTGCGACACAAAGATAAGACCTACAGATACCATCTGATGGTCTAGTAAGGCACCCGACTGTGCTCTGCTAGTAAAAATCCGTGCCAACAAGCGCGATGAAAATCCCGACGGACGCGTTGGGTACATCATTCGAAAACTACTGGGATTCGACTCCTGTAAGACCTCAACGGCCTGAGTCGAATTACGCCAACATTTGTTCCGGGTTCGAGTCTAGGGACTCGAATCTAAAGAAGATCATATTGCTTTGTCCTAAGACAGTTAACTGATCCTGATCCATCAGGAGAGTCAGACACACGCATCCATAATCCCTACACACTAAAATCATTCTTTTTCCTGATGAGCAGAAACATCTGCACCCGAAAGATTGAAGAGTCCTTAGTCGAATCTGCGATTCGGCTGAACACTCGGGGGCTACTGACATGGTTATACCCTGCGGGTACACAACATTAACATACCTGGTCCAGTCCAAGGAAGGCCCACAAGAATATACGTGGCCCGTGGAGATTTTCGGGTGGCCCAAGCCCATGACATCTTCGGATCCTTGGAGAGCAAGACTAGAACAGATAGAATATTCAAAAGGGGCAAGCCCTAAGCTTGTAACCGACTCGATCTGTGCCCGAGACCTGCCTAACTCTATATAAAGGCTAGGAGGGTACGACGAGGAGGGTCAATCCTTTTCACCGCATACACACCTCCACGCCAGATTGCATCTGCGCACCCCTGTACTTTCCGGTTCCGCCGTAATCAAGAGCAGACAAGCAGGAGTAGGATTTTCCCTCCGGGGGCCTGAACCTGGATAAATCTCGTGTCTCCTGGTTGCTTGTCTGTTAACCGTTTCGCGATCTCCAGCACCCCATCTTCTCCAAAACCCAAGCTCATAACAATGGGCATTGACGAGTCGAAACCTCTTCAACAGCTCCGCCATATAGGCCTCGCCGGCGTTCCCACGCCTCGTGGTCCTCCCACGCAAGGCGTGCCGTGTAGCCTCGGCTGGGCGACGAGAACAACCGTGGCACCTCATCGGAGTCTAAGGGGAAGTTGAGGTTTATCTTGCCATAATCAATTTCGTTCCTCATTATTCATATTATGGAATATGAACTCAATGTTCATTCTAAAATATGTAACATATTAGACCGGCACCATCTCCAAGATTTAGCTTTCAAGTTTTTTGTAAGTATACTCCAAATAACTGAAATATATTCTATCTTTACCATCTTGACTATTTATTTGTATCTAATTTTGATATCTTATTCTTCGATACATTCCACTCGTTGATCATTTACATTCGTTGTTGCATCATTTACCATGATTAGGATGACATCTTAATCAATAGATACTCGGTTTTATTATGTGGCGTCGCCACATGAAAATTTTCTATCCCATTAGCTTGCTACAAAATTTATGAATAAACTATATGCTAACAATGGTTCTTGGCTGAGGCCGCTGACTATGGTTAAAGGAGATTCGTATTAGGCTAGGCCATTTCGTGCCTAAAACATTTTTTGTTTTGTTCTGCGGGTAAGGGAAACCGACCATGCTTATTCGAGGTGTAAATTCATGACACCCTAAAAAAGGGTGTAAAATGGAAAGGTTTACAACCATTTCAAGTTTGAAGTGACGTAAAAGGTCTAACTTTATGTACAAAACACCTTTTTGACGTAATGTAAAATTATCGTCCAAGCTGAAGCAAGTTGTACACTAAATTTGTGCGTGGCAAAAGAGATTTTATTTGATTTGATTGCCATGTTGAGCCCTGTTGTCAAGTATGTTCAACAATGTTTATGTTCCCCTCACATCCATCTCGAACTCAATTCAACCGCTCCTACTATAAGTTTTAGATGCCACTAAGCTAACAACAAACAATTTAAAGATTGGCATGATCGGCTTAGCACATCAGTCGCATGGCGCGGGGCATGGAGGCTCGACCTAACTTGTTTGGATCGATTTGCCGATCCATGACATATCTGTCACATGAAGTGACTCATAAAAGTGTCGTAATCCAGACCAGACCGACCATATTGACACCTCACTATGTCTTGGGAGTCGAGACTAATGTCCATAACCTCAAAGAATTGTGGTCCTCGCCGCTGCGCCAACATTGCCATGTCAAGGTGGCATGAAATCACAACTTTATACTCTTAGAGTTTTAGAACATTGTTGCAATGGACATTGCAACTGCCTGAATCCACAGTTCTAAAACTGGTCCGGTTCGGTGATTCGACCGAAAAAATCTGAACCGATGGTCTCATCGTTTTTTTAAGAAGCACCGATCCAAACAGCAAAACATCGGTGAAAAGAAAGATGTTGCATATGGATGGCAATGGGGGCCCGATACCCGCTAACCCAATGGGTACCCGCCTTAAACAGGGAGGGTTTGGTAGGAAAAAAACCATGGGGCTGCTTATCGGTAAATACCTAGACCCGTCGGGTCTAGCATGGACGGGTATGAAAGGCCTGGACCCATAGACCCGACTAACCTAACTAACCACGTACACTAATCCTAACTATAACGTCTAACTACTCCACGATACCTAAAGCTACACCACGTCTCCACGGCCCACACACGCGCATGTAGCAACATCTCAGAGCACACAATACACGGGACGCACGCAAGCCACAATACACGCACACCGCACGTGACGTGAGGCACGCAAGCCACATGCCCGCATCCCATCTGCCTCTTTCCCCGCGCGCCGCCATTTTCCTAGAGTTTCTCCTCCGCCGCTGGCCTTCTTCCACACCGCCGACCATGTCCTCATCTCCCCGCAAGCCGCAAGTCCGTCGAGGACCACGAGGAGGGGAGCTCCGACGACCACCTGCGCTGCCAATCGAGGTTGAGGACCAAGAGGAGGGCAGCTCCAGCGACCTCCTGTGCCGCTAATCAAGGTCGAGAACCATGGGGAGCGGAGCTCCAGCGACCACCTGCGCCGCCAATCGAGGTCGAGGACCATGGGGAGGGGATCTCCGGCGACCACCTGCGCCTCTAATCGAGGTCGAGGACCATGGGGAGGGAAGATCCGGCGACTGCCACCACCAGCTCCGCAGATCCCAGCGTCGCCACTGCTTTGCAGACCACCAGCGCCACCGCCTCACAAACCTTGATGGGTACCCGCCGGGTCCCCGTTTACCCGGTGGGTGGCGGGTCTGGTGGGGATCTGTACTCGCCAATGTAATCGGGGCGGGTGCGGGGAAACGGGGCGGGGGCAGGTATGAGGGGCCGGACCCGGACCCGAACCCGGCGGGTGCCATCCCTAATGTTGCAACAAGAAATTAAACTCACGACCTTATGCTAGGTAGAAATAGCAGCACATAAGACCCAATACCACTTGGAGACACCGTGTTTTATGATTACTTATTAAAATATTAATATACACTTTTTGTATCTTTTATAGCCATTTTATTTCGAAATTTGCTTAAATTCTAATTTAAAATAATAATTTTATCGCCGACAAAAAAATCAGTGAACCAGACGCCTCACATTTCATTGCACAAGTCCGGTTTTAAAAACTATACTTGAAATAGGCTTGCTAGCACCGGATAAAACTAGGGTGTGTTTGGTAGGTCGAGTCATCAGAGAATGACTTTCTCGTCTTAGATATTCTCACCTCATACAAGTTGCATCAAGATTTTGTCACATGTTTGGTAGCTCGTGTGTGTTCGTCCATGTTGTGACAAGATGTTGTTTGGTAGCTTGTATACATTGAGATCTGGGTTAGATCTGCTTACTTACACACAAGACCCTATACTAGAAACTAAATTGCAAACAAGTCCAATATTTTACACACATCACCCTGAATAAAAAAACAAAAATCAATCAGGTCCTTATACTCCCCTGGCCGCCGCCGGTGGGAATCAAGGTAGCGAGCTGGCCGCCGTGAAGCACGAGGACGGCGAGTAGCGGTGCAAGTCGTGGCAGGGACGGCGAGCCGCGGTGTAGTTCAGGGCGGGGACGGCGATCCGCGGTGCATATCGGGGCAGGGACAGTAAGCCTCGGTGCAGGTCAGGGCGGGGACGGCGAGCCGCGCTGCATATCTGGGCGGGACGGCGAGCAGCGATGCAGGCCAGGGCGGGGATGGCGAGCAGCGGTGCAGGTCGGGGCAGGGACGGCGAGCCTCAGTGCAGGTCAGGGCGGGGACGGCGAGCCGCGGTGCATATCGTGGCGGGACGGGGAGCTGCGGTGCAGATTAGGGCTGGGACGGTGAGCTGCAGGGCTGGCGTCGAGGAGGGAGAAAGGGCAACACCGGAGGGCTGCATCGAGGAGGCGGAGAGGCGGAGGTGGAGGTTGTGCTCGTCGAGGCGGCGGCGGCCGTGCTCGTCGAGGAGAAGGGCTCTAGTGTGAGGAGGGGAGAGAGAGAGAGCTGAGAAGGGGGAAAATGAGGCAAGGATGGCTTGACCCCTGTGGGCACGAGCGTGGGCCCGGGACGCGCGGGGTGGAAATTCGGGCGAGTTCAGCCCTGCCCACTTGCGAAGCTCGATTCGAGCTTCTCTACCGGGCAGGGCTGAGAGGCATTTTTTGAGCGAGTTGGGCAGTGCCGACATGAGAAAGCCGGTCTACCAAACATCTAAAATTTTAGAATTCTCTGTTGAGATGAGAATTTCTTGGATGAGCCGATCTACCGAACACGCCCTAAATTTTAAGCTGAGTGTTTAGTGATGTGGAACACTCTCTCTTCGAGCAGTTGTGTGGAAGCACGTTGCATCACCGTACACGCCATGAAAGAGCGCTGACGCGAGCAGGTCAGAAGGGACGGACCAGATACACTTGAGATGCTGATCGGACGGCCAGCGTTGTGTAACTCATAGATGCTCGGAGAAAACACGCAGCCTCGCGCCTCGCGGCGTCGCTCGGTCGCACCTCACGTGTCTTCCCTCACCTCTCGGCCCCCGAATGGTTTCCTACTGTCTCTCACCATCTCTCCAGTAACCCTATCTTCCTCACCGACCCCCGTCTCTTTTACCCTCCTGGCGACGGCGGCGGCGCCGGCGGTGGCCTCGCGTGGCTGACGGCGAGCTTCGGAGGGAGGTCGGATGCGCCCTCTCCTCTCTCTCGGTGGGCTCTCTCTCCTCTCTCGCAATCTCTGAGCTCTTAATCTCTCTGCAGCTAGCGCGGCCGGCGACCAGGAGGACGCCGGCGACCAATACCCCGAGACAGCGACCACGAACGACCTCACCGTCAGCACCTCATCTTCTCCAAGTTCGCTGATCCCCACCTACAGAGCCCGAGGTACAAACCCTAGACCTCAAGATCTGATTCGGTACTGTACTGGTGATTTTCCCTTTTCAAATCCTCCAAGCCAGGTGATCATCCATTCGAAAATAGCATGCTGCGCCAGTTAGCCCGTGGATTTACCTGGTCTTGCTAGAGTTTTTGATATCATGCGTATTGCTATATTCATTGCTGCCATTCTGGACATCAAAAATCTGCTTGTACTGCTTATTGAATTTTGGATGACTATGAGTACCTCATGAAAAAATAATGCAAACATCCATGAACAACCCATATTGTGAAGTTCTCATTTCGTAGTATTTATGTTTGTGCATTCAAAGTTTGCGAGTTTGAAGAGTCAAAGTCTATTTGAACGTAACCTTGCAATGTTTTTGTAGGCAAGCTCAATACTGAACAAAATATAACGTAGAAGCACATATTTTTGTAGGCAAGTTCTATCCACATTTAGCAAGGCAGGGTTGAGAAAATATAACGTAGAAGCACATATTTTTGTAGGCAAGCTCAATACTGAACAAAAAATGAATATTGCCGGATAGCCAGGGCATTGTTTCACACAGACAAACAGAAAACATGAAATAAATGATAGAATTCAGTGTCGAAAAGTGGACCAGCAGGGGCTAATGGTTTCCAGCATCAGGCTGGACAAGGCAACCTTGAACACAAGTCCAGATATGATCTGACCTAATGATAGGGTTTTTGATAAAATGCTGATTTTGTTGTGATGATTCACTTGGTCACGTTTGATTGTGAGTGGATCTGTTATGTCTATAGTGTGCTATGCTTGAATCTGTCTGGATGTTTGAAATGAGTGGTTGCATAGTGGTGTTGGTTTTTGTTTGGGCATGAGTAGGGGCCCTAATCCACTTGCTCTTGGGGCTTTATTTTTATGTAAATTATTGCCTTGTTTTTCCGTTTGCGATTATATACAGAACGTACGTGATTCCATGTGATATTGTGCATGTGCTAAACTGCTAATGTGCTATTGACTGGTGCACTATCATGTACTATGCGGCGTTTTGTATAGGCCCTCCAAGTGGAAGCATCACATTGTTGTATAGAAAGGCAATTGTGTTTCCTTCTCCCACTCATCTTGTTACCTTCTTTATAGGTGCTTTAGAGTTGAACATTTAGTAATATTTTCTGAGGATATGTGAGGATGATCTTTGCTTATTTAGGTGTCACCTTCAAACTTTAGTTTTCCAAAAGAGGCTTCATCACACTGTAATTTGGTTTCTTACTGGACCTTCTGCAATTGATTTATCCTGTTTGGTGTATTTGTATATAATCATCAAAACTAACATGGGCTTTGCGTTTTGTATTTTGTACAATAAACATTGTATTTCATCTCATGATGTATCATGCAATAGACGTCTTGTTACAATATGTTTCTTCAAACTTTCGTATTGCATTTCTTTGATGAGACTATTGATGGATAATGTCCCAAATATGAACTGATGTTGTTTTGGTAGGTGCAGAGACTGACAAACTGTGCTTGTGGATCAATTGACCGCCAGTCTGTGGGTTGCCAATCTGGACAGAGCCTTCTGAACTTTGACAGTCATTGCCTTCTCAACAATACATTGCCGGACAATATGCCTAAAATAAAGAACCTGTCTGATGCATGTAAAGTATCATTTTCACCTGATGGACCCATATCTGAAGAAGCACTCGAGAGAGTTCGTGCACTGTTAGGTGAGCCAAACTTTATACTAATTTGAATATTTTGAAGTTATTTTACATTGAAGATTTTGCTCTGGCACAGGGCATCATCTGGTTGTAGAGTTTTGGAAATTCTTCCTCTCCTAACAATTTCCTTGTCTTCTACTTTTTATATAATGTTCTTCATCCTAAGTGGATGTCAGATCATACTCTAGCCTTACTATAATGTTTTTCTTAGTAACTGTATGTCATTGAATGATGCTGAGTCAGTTGTTGCTGTGATAGAAAAGCTTTGCCACTTGCAAGTATCCTTGCCAAGTTCTCGCTGTTTCTTTAATATACAGTACCAACAACTCATAAAGGATGTGAACATGATGTATGCAAGAGAAACTTATAATTTGCTTGAAGGTTGTTGCTTCTTTGTTAGTTGTACGTCATCCTCGAGTCATACCATTAGTGTAATGTTAATTTTTTTGAAAATGTTCCAAGTTTTGTACTTACGAAATATCCTAAAGTTTCCTTTAAAAAAACATATTGGCTACTTTTTCTGGCAAACAATATGAACTTGCCGATCAATAAGACAACAATATGTGTTCTGAACCATTTTCATGCACTGGAGTTCCTTAGTTGTCTTAGTTGTTAGTCTTCATAAAGAATTATGACCAACAGTACAGGTGCTGGACCAGTTATATGGCAAATGAAGTATGTTTATTTTTGACTGGAGAATTCTTAACAGTAAAGTCACTATTGAAATTGCAACCTCAAACTGTCTGAACGATCAAGTTTTACCCAAAGTGGTATGCCAAATGGTTTTGGGTGACGTGGATGCCATATGTTTACTGCCATGAACTAGCGAACACTAAAAAAGCAAACAATCAAGAAACTCCATCATTCATATGGAGAATTTCAATTAAGTTGCTTAAATGGAAGCAAAATTGGTGAAGCGGTAATTTGATGACAGGTCAAGACGTGACAGAAATTCAACTAGATATCATTTTTTTCTTAATAACTGCCCTGTCTATCTGCATGTTCGATACTAACTTGTGATGTGATGTACTATAGTTTTTCAAGTTTGTTCCATTGCCAATGTAGGGTAAGAAACATGCTTTCAATCTGATTCAGCGAAACCAGAGCAATGAGCAATTGGCAGACTCACATTCTTCATTCTAATTTGTATTCCCAGATGAGATCAGACCTTTAGATCTCGGCCTAGATAACGAAGCACAAATTGCACGTACTTGGAATAGTTCTACGCGTCAACAGAACGGGAGACGAGGACGTGGTGGGCCTAATCAGTATGTTCCCCCAATCAAGTATCTGCACATTCTTGAATCCGAAAGTTTCTCTGTAAGATCTCTTGTTCATCATCTAAGCATTGTCTCAATTGAAGTGTGTTCAAATGAATACATGAAATTCCTTCTTGTTTACAAGTATTGTTTTTGATAATTTATCATGCAGATGGGTATATTTTGTATGCCGCCGTCATCAGTTATTCCTCTTCATAATCATCCAGCCATGACTGTGCTGAGCAAGCTTCTATATGGAAAGCTGCAGGCTGAATCTTATGATTGGATTGATGCAGCTGATCCAACTGACCCGTTGAAGCGTAAGTTCTGCCATTCGAAATTCTTCTACACTAACGTTACTGCAGTCATACAATTTGTTAATCTGCTTGTGTATGATATCTAGTATGCTACTCTTGACTCATCTAGTTCCTTGTTCCCTCACCAAATGTACAGGCATGCAAATTACTATGCACAACAGAAGTAGAAATGCGTTTTATCCAAGAATATAATTTTTCCATACATTTCTTATTATCAAATCAGCACAGTATGCAATGACCTAAAGAGATACTAGTAACCGTGCAAGGCTTTTCTTGACTAATAAGCATATTACAAGCACACAAAATGGTGCCCCGAATATCAAAAGAAGCCCTTGGCCAAAAATTCCATCCTCAAATAATCAGAAATAATCTGGATAGTTTCATGAGCACAGCCAACCCTCACATGTCAACCCATTTTTTCAAATTTCCTCACAGATCCTTGTTATGCAAGAAAGTATGCACACAATTGGAATCGAATGATATTAGGCAGAAAACAAATGTTAGGGGTTGGCTGAATCCAGACCCGAAACCTTGGATCTAGCACGGGGATGAGGAGACTGTGTGAAAGGGAACCAAATCATGTTCGTAAGGAGCACTGACCTGGCAGACACTGGGGGAAAGGCGTGGAGAAAGAGAGATGCTATGGAGGTTTCTATTGCGAGAAAGAGCCTGGAGCTTTTGCCTCTCACGCAGCAGCTGTCTCGGCATCAGGCCAGGGGTATCGGTGGCCTCAAAGGCATTATGCGTGCTTTCGGGAGAGTTGACCATTGATCTCTTTGGGCTCGCAGAGGCGTGGTGAGTGGTGGTGAGCGCCTCGCCGCAGCGTCCACGTGTAGTGGCTGTGCTGCCAGGAAGGAAGGAACCAAGGGAGAACTGTGAGGAGTCTGGAGGGAGGAGGCAACATTGAGTGCCGAAATGAGATGGTAGGTAGAGCAGCCTGATAGTAGCGTAGTGGAGCAAATAGTACGTCTCCTTCTCTTCAGCTATGATTTTAGAGATAGATCTGATGAGTAGGGAAATTGTGTCAGTACTACGGGAGAGATTAGAGGAGGGCTTACGGTTTGTCAGTCGTTAGATCGTAATTAGGAAAGAAGGGATTAATAGTTTTTGGATGGCTGAGATCATAAGTATCCCACCTAATTGGCTCTTTTATATTGGTATGGATGTGGTGTATGTGGAGTCAATTTCCAAATCAACATGAATTTATCGATGGAGGGAGCAATAGCTTTGATCCTGAGAAGTGGTTAGTACTGATGACATTCTTAATCAGAATATGGTAATGCTAGCCGACACCTCGAACCTATGCCAGATAGCTAGATGTCATGCATCTAGAGAATTGTTGTATTTCCTGCTATCGAATTTTGATGAGTTAGAAGAATGGTTGTGCACCACAAACTACTCTTTCATTTATTAATCATGCAAATGTTCCTAATTTAAGTCATTACGTTGCCTGTGTATAATTTGTGTACCAACTAATAAGATTATGTAGCTTGACTCTGGTGCAGCAAGACCAGCAAGGTGTGTAAGAGACCGTGAAATGACTGCGCCAGAGACAACCATTCTTTATCCTGATAGAGGGGGTAACATCCACACTTTCAGAGCCATCACACCTTGTGCGCTCTTTGACGTCCTTACTCCACCATATTCTGCTGAGAAGGGAAGAGACTGTTCATACTTCCGGAAGTCTTCAGTGAAGGAACCACCTGGTATACACAGCCCTTGAAACATGATTATTGGTTTTATCTCTTGGTTCTTTTAATATGCCAGTTCTGAGCTGTGTTAATATTTCCTTCAACATTTTCAGTTGTTTTGCCGAGTGAAGTAGATAGCTCTGAGGTAGTCTGGTTGGAGGAATTGGAGGACCATCAACCTCCAGAGGGATTCGTTGTTGCTAGAGGTCTGTACAAAGGCCCTGTGATAAGGAGATAGTTAGGTTTATACCACTTTTGCATATGGATCACCAATCAGTTGAGGATGCAGGCTCCTAGCATCAGTTGTATGTGGCTTAGTAGAGCAAGCATCATCCAGTCAAGCTGCATCATGTGATCTACGATGTACACGACCGATGTGGATGAATGAAGAGTTATAAGACCATTTTTAGTGTGCCTGGAGCAATGATGCTGGTCTGTGACGGAGTAGCTACGTGTGTATCAGATGAAGGCCTTTGGAGTACATACTTCTTTCGAGAAGAGGGGGGGTTCTAGCCATGCTGTATTAGGTAGAACAAGTGGCTTGAGCTTCTCACCCGATGATTATTCCAGGAAAAGAACATTTGGTGTGGCGAACTGATTGGTCCATCTCATTGTGTAAACAGTCGCAATATTCTTTGGGATACGAACTTTCTGTGTCTTTGCAAAAAATGACAATGTGGTGTCCTCTTCCAAACTCCAATAACTCTTTGTTTATTATTACTAGAATAACTTTTTCTTTCCATTGACGTGAAGTCCACTGTTATTATTCCCCCAAATGATTGATTTGCATCAGTTACAAAATTGTGTTTTTTTCACTAGTTCTTTTACACTGTGCTCATTCAAATGCGTTTACATGGAAAATTACCATACAGCATTCGAAGACAGCAAGAATCAAACTTCCAAACCACTCTGGGTGCATAATTCATCCTGAGCCCCTTATAATGCACTAAAGCTGGAACTGGAACCTTGCCATAGTACGGCAGAACTGGAACCTTGCCATAGTACGGCATGTAAAATACTCTACGATGTAGAGAAATTTACCGTGGAATCATCTCAATCAGTGAGCCTTTTACAGTATTGACGCTAACTAAGATGATATCATCAAATTTGTCATCAATGATAACTAGCTCCCTCTCCAAGTCAGAAGCCAGGCTATCATAATCAAAATCCTGGCAGATCAGCGGGGAGCAACGTGTCCCTCCCAAAGAGATCAGCTAATTCCCCATTCTCGAGAGCAAGGATCGGCTTAAAATTTTAGCTACAAATACTTTATATTTTGGGTTAATTAGATAGATGCCACTATAATTTCTAGCTATTTGAGAAACGTCATTGCAACTTTTAACTTTTGAAAAATGCCACTAGAATTCTCTATACATTCTATAGATGCCATTATGCCTATTTTTTACACACGTACAACATGATATATACTCATATTATTGTCGTACATACATATACAAGGTGGGCCTCACCAGATTTAACTTTTGTTGCCGATTTATTTTTGTGTAATAATGGTTTTATTATTTTGTAATATTATATTTGTAATAAATCAATACACACTTGTTGTATTTATGCTCTTAGAGAATAAATGGCCGCACGTATGAAGTACTCTTTCCGCGTGATATTTTTTAAACTTAAGTTGCGCTAATTTATTGTACACTATTTAGTTAGTTAACGACAAATTTTAGCTTTGGTGGTGCTTACAGATAGAGATACATATACCTCGTTGTAAATTATATGGCTTCAATACTATTTTCTATGACATGAAGGAAGCATAAATTCA
The DNA here is from genome assembly GCA_916181665.1 of Avena sativa. Classification (NCBI taxonomy): domain Eukaryota; kingdom Viridiplantae; phylum Streptophyta; class Magnoliopsida; order Poales; family Poaceae; genus Avena; species Avena sativa. Next base: position 332,252,283 of record OV702296.1, read on the forward strand.
GCAGTCATCTAAAGCAATACGCATGACCTAAGCTGATTCTAGTGAGGGCTACCGTATGTACGTATATACGATGGAAATACAAGTGTATATTGTAGAGTATGTGAGTTAAAATGGTCATAATGGCATATATGGAATGTATGCAGAATTGTAGTGGCATTTTTTAAAAGATGAAAGTTGTAGTGGCGTTTCTCAAATAGCCCAGAATTGGAGTGGCATCTATCCAATTAACCCTTATATTTTAGTCTCGGCACAAATGAAGGAGTATATGCTTCTTTTGAGCAGAGAAAATTTCTTGTCATGCTGTAATAGGTAGAACAGGTGGTGTGATCTTTCCTCACCTGATGGTTATTCCCAGAAAAATTTTTGGGGGTGGAGGACTGATTAGTCCATCTCATCTGTAAAAAGTCACCTAAATATTCTTTGGGATGAACCTTTCTGTGTCCATGCCAAAAATGAGGTGTCTGCTTTTGCAAACTGTGATAACCCTTCTATCAGTTGCCGTGGGCTCAACTGTTTATTCTTCTCCAAAATGATCGATTTGCATAAATTGTGAAGCTGACTACTAATTGTATTACTTGTAGCTAGATGTAACATGACTAAAGATAGTCATGATGACCACTTGGTATAGTTGCTGCAACCATACAAGTACATGACCATAATTCTAGGCGAGCTTGATATATATCCTACGAGAAATGTACACTTATATGAGCACAGTGAATAGGTTCACTCTGTCCAATTTAGATATGCTCTAGACCTCTAGTTGACATAAGACCTCCTAAAATACAGAAACAGAAAAAAAAAACTTGGAGATCAATGTCAATACTGAGGCAATTTTGGCTTTTACAAAAAATGGAACATATGGGCTTGGGATGCATCAGGAGTTTCCAAGTCACCTTCACTAGGGACTATAAGGCACCAATGTAACTTTGATGCACTTGGACAGTCCAAGAGAGGCAACATCATCGCATCGATCCCATGGATTCGTTTTTTGCCATCACATGGTCCACACTTCAACATCTTGATCTGTGTTAATGGGGTTCATGTGAAACCTTTTGCGTATGCATGCATAACACTGATCGAGCAAGTATTGCACCTAATTAACAGTTGTGTGCGTGATTGCCTGAAGATTAAGCTGCAGAGCCCTTGTGGACCGATATGCAGCGGTACCTGCCATCATCAAGGGCATTCTGCCTGCCTTTGAAAACATGCTTGTCTCAATCCCATGATAACGATGATCCTAGAATCCTAGATCAAACTAGCAATCTCTATGTCTCGAGAGATCAATGTGATCCTAGAAACACAGCTGCACAAGGTATTTTGGACATGTTGGGCTAGAGCGAGCAACACTGAAACAGTCACAGCTCCACTAGCAGATGTCCCTACTGAAATGCCTCACATGTCTATGAAAGTATCCATGTCTAAATATTGTGCACTGATCAAAGGCCACTCATGTGCCCAAGATATGCATCCACATCTTAGCAACATCAACAAAATAGAGGTACTTAATCTACAGTTTTCCATGCTAAACGAGCATAACTTTGATCAGGCCAGCACACAAAGCCAACAATCTAGTACATTACATAACGGCTAATTCATGCAGCTAATGCACGAAAGGTGCTAGCAGACTAGAGCATAATTAAATCCTGGGCCATCTAGCGGACTAAAGCTGGAACCTCGCCATAGTATGGCACATAGAATAGACTGTGGTGCAGTTCAGTGATCTTTTCTGGAATCTTCACAAACTGCGAGCCTTTTCCAGTACTGATGCTTACTGAGATGATCTTATCAGCTTTCGTGTCGACCAGGATAACTAGCTCCCTCTCCAAGTCAAAAGCCAGGATGTCATAATCGAAATACCAATATCCTTCCCTACCGGTGTTGATCAACACGTCCCTCCCGAAGACACCGGTCATCCTTACACGTTGCTTCACTACCCACTCGTCGGGGCTTTCCAGACTCCAAATTCGCACCGCACAGCCATCCAGTTCTTGTTTCGCATAGCATAAGAGGCTTGATGACTGGCAAAGACATCCATCACAACAGTTAAACGTATCTGCCCCATTTGTAAATCCTGGCAGCTGAATGATCCTATGATTGAGCCATTGTGAACTTGTGTCAGGTGCATCGAGCGCCAGAATTTTATGGTCCCAAAGGTGCATCACGTATAAGACCCCGTTTACAAAGAGTGACTCATCAACAAATGCATGTTCAGTTTCCCAAAGACAACCAGACCACGAGGAGTTCTCGGAGAAAAATACCTCAACTTCAGTGGTGGTCCCAATATGTGGAATCATGTGCGGGGTGGACTGGAATTTGAAGACATAGAAGTCTTGAGACCATAACGGATCAAAACACAATCTGATAACAGTACTGCAGATAGGGGGTCGAGGTTCAGTATCTGGAATTGCCATCCACTCTTTAGTTGCCGGATTGCACACAACAGCATTATAAATTGCTTTGCGCTTATAACCTCCCTGATAACAAAGAAGTAGGCCATTGCTGCAACCCACAAGCTCTGAGTCCTTATAGCGTGGTGGCACAAAGTTAAGACTTGTGTCAATTTCCCTGTCACCTGCAGGAAGTCTGGCGAGATGGATGGCAGTTCCAACAACACGTTTTCGGTACAAGAGACCAGCAGGAGTTCTCGGGAGCTTCTGTCGGTAGTACGGATGAGACGATAAGGCAAGCCAAGACTTGCAGACACATTTGAAGCGGCAAATGGACTTCAGCGGCAGTCGGGACAGGATGTCCACCACCAGCTCATCAGGTAGTACAGATGTGGACGTCCCCTGCAGGGGTGTTCTATCTCGTTTGAGCCAACCTAGCATCTGAACTTATCTGCATCAAAAGATAAGGAAACATATCATAAGAAAATTGAGAAGCAATTAATTACTGTAAATGTCATTTGAACTAAAAACTTCATGAAACACTTTCACCCCCCAAAACCTACAAATGCACATTCTTGTTGGTCCCCACGGGTGCTTTTGTGGTTCACATAGCAAATGTGTGGCCCCGAAAACGGCACGGTCATGTACATAAGGACAGATCTTATATTCCTCAGCTGTCTACGAAATCGTCATTTCGAAATCAAAATAATACCACACATCTTAAACCTAAAGCTCTACATTTCTAGGCCTAAAGTTGCAGACAATCCAAAATAAAACGTGTATGTATCTAATCAGTTTCCATTTTTACTTTTAAATACATGGTCGTGTATATATAAGGACAGACTTGATATACCTCGGTTGTCAAAGAAAGTTTCCTTTTTCTACATCGAAAGAATGGCACACATTTCTGAACCTACAGTTCTACATTTCTAGACATAAAGTTGTACGGGATCTACAATAAGAGATGCACGCAACTGACCAGTTCCCCATTTTTACTTATTATTATCGTGGGTCTAAAATTCGTTTTCTATTCCATTAACCGCTAGATATAGAATCAAAATAGAAGATAGTAGACGCTCCCTGTGAAAAAGAAACAATACGGTTGATAAAGAGTCAACTCTCGGCTGCACTGCAAGTGTTAAGCACAAAATTACAAGGCGTCTTCAGGCCTGAGTCCGGATGAAGTCCTGCTCACTACCAGACTACCAGCTGTGGCCACGACTAAATACATTTGGATTCACAATTTCCGCGGATGCGGCTACTGCTACTCTCCCGCGAATCTAACAGGGGGGCAGATCGAGGAAGGCTAGGCGTACTCTCCCATTCTCAGGAACTAGATCCAGAAGCAAGAACCGGAGGAACGAGAGAAGTACCTAGATCCGCTGATCCGCAGTGCAGGGTCGCCGCCGCTGCGCCGCGACGGCTGGATGTCTTCTCCTCCCGTGTGCGCGGCGAGAGCGGAGCTGTGGAGGAGTTGTGGCGGTCGGGTAGGATGCAGGGTACAGTCAGAGGTGGTATAAATGGGCCGTTGTTAGAGCAACTCTAACCGCTAATGTAAAATAGGGCATCAATACAATGGAAATTCACTTTAGCACGGGCTCACTGGAGCCTCTTTTTTAATTTTTTAAAAAGCATCAAATATTTTCGAAAAAAATACTTACGTGTAGCCACTAACACGAAATACATGTATACAATTTTTCAACCAAAAATACATTGTATTTCGAGCGCAGAAAAAAAAGACAAATATGATAAAATTTGAAAAAACGGAGGCCCGTTTAAAATTACACGGTTTAAGTTCAGATCTGACATTTTCATTTTTTTCTGAGGACAGAATACAAAATATTTTCACATAATTTTTTGTATACGCGTATTATAAATGATTATCTATCTTCCTATATTTTTTCCGAAATTTTCTAAAACTTTAATTTTGGACTTTAAAAAAGGGGGGCTCATATCGACGCTCTCATCAATACAAGTGATGTAACAAAAAAAAGGATTTACATCACTGGTCAGTTGTAGGTTTTTTAAGGTGATGTATAATAGGGCACGACTACCGCAACAAGTGATGTAAAATAGACCATCTGTTTCAATCTCACGTCCATAATTTTAACTAAACAATGATCATCAAACATATGAACAACTAAAGAAACTGAAATTATCACAAAGATCATGACACATACATAAAAATACTTTTCAAATCCACATAGCATAACATATGATAGTTCACCATCGACATAGTTCAACACAAACACAAACGAAATAAATAGTTCAAATCATAGCATAAACTAGTTTAACATAAAGACTATGTCTCATGCATCATTGCCAACACTGACATCTCCTTGTTTCTCCTCATTCTCGTTGGCAATATTGGTGTTGTTGGGAGTAACTCCCAAGCCGTTGGCCGTGCCACCTCCCATGGCTCCTCCCCATAGCACCCATGAATTCTCCATCGAAACCTCACATGTCTTCTTCCATAGCACCATTCATGGCGCCCATGTAGCCACCTCCCATGGCTCCTCCCCATAGCACCCATGAATTCTCCATTGAAACCTCACATGTCTTCTTCCATAGCACCATTCATGGCGCCCATGTATCCACCTCCCATAGCTCCATTCAGTGCACCCATGTAGCCACTTCCCATGCCAACTCCCATGCCTACCATTGCACCCATAAACCCTCCTCCAAAGGATGCCATCATTTCTATATTCACCAACACTTGGTCTCGACAAAGCTCCACATATGCCTTTTGCTTCTCGTCCATACCACTAGTGTCCATGAACATGAACTTTTACTCTTGCTCCATTTCTCGGGCTTGTTCTTCCATGGCCACCTTCCTCTCCTCTGTGGTCGCCCTGAGCTCCTTCGCCACCGCCCTCCTTTCCTTGGTCCTCCTCCTCTCCTCCATCTTGACCTTGCGTTGCTCGGCCTCCTTGAGCTCTTGTAGTTCCTTTATATTCATAGCCTTTCTCTCCTCATTCATATCTTTGTGAGCATTTAGCATCGCCTCCGGTGACTCTTTGATGGCATCATCTATGGTCTTTACCCTTTTCTTTGGCCACCTTTCTTCCTAAGGGCTTCTTGTTTCTACCAACCAAATTTGGAGTGGTGCTTTGTAACAACCCGAAGAATAGGTCACGAGGAAGGGTAGATTTAGAACTGTGCATTTGCATGCATCTTAAGTTGTGGATAAATTTCAATTTTTCGTTTTGCAGTTGCAAAAGGAGTGAAAATGAACTCTAGTGTTGAGTTTGACTTAAGTCAACAATAGGATTTGAATTCAAATTCAAAAGGACCTTCTATATATTTTAGTTTTGAGTTTCAAATTTACTTAACACAATTAAGTGAGTCAAAGAATCATATTACAACAACACACAATAAATTGTATAGGATAGTATTTGAATTCAAAATTGATGTTTGAATTATTCAAACTTGAGTTCAAATTCAAACATACATAATAAAATAAATATAATTCAGATAAATACAAGAAAAATATGACAATGGGCAAAATAAAATATTTATTCATTATAAAACATATAGAAGGTTATTTACAAAGTGATTCACAAATGAAAAATAGATCTAATCCTATTACAAACTACAATAAATGGAAAATAAAAAACCTATCTAAAACCTATCTAATCTTCTTATCCTTTTCTTGCTCTGCTTGACCTTCTTGACTATTTTGAGATGAGATTTGCATATTTGCCCTGTTTTAATTTGTAAATTGCATATTTGCCATTTTGTTTTGTCACTGACAGGTGGTGGTCATGGGGAAAATATGCAAATTTTATAGAAAAAGTGTGGCAAATATGCAAATATTGTGTGTATGCACTCAGTTATTTTCCAAAAAAGCACTACAATTTTGAGTGGGTGCGCCATGCATGGGTATCCTCTAGCTTGAGAACTTTCTCCAGACCAACCATCGCAAGCGCACTACAACCCTTGATATGTGCTGCTACCGTCAACCTGCTTGGACCTATGGCGAGCGCAAGTCTTCTACGCCGCGAACGTTGGACCTGCTGAGGGCAAATACCAATCCTAAGGTCAAAAGATTTTTGTAGTCGGCACAGAAAGATGATCCTTACAAACCTGAAATTCTGCATTCTGAATATGGACCCAATAAATTGAACGGAAGTGTAAAAGCATGAACCCCATGCTTTCACTTGATTTAATCTATACCAATAACCGGTGGTCTGGTGCAAGAACAAGGGCAATAATTAGTTAAGTACTCGACGAACCACAATCTAAGGAGGCACTTCACTTCTTTGAAGAGCATACAAGAGAGGTACCGATTAATAAAGGGGCAGCTTGCTTCATTCATGATGACCACTTGATATGGTTGTTGCAAATGACAACCATATAAGTACGATGATTATAATTCTAGGGGAGCTACATATATATCCCACCAGAGATGTACACTTATATACGAGCACAACAAATACGTGCACTGCTAAAGTTATATGCGTTTAGTTGACTAAAGTCCTCCTACAATATACAAAAGTAGAGGCAATTTTAACACCTAGATTGCTTCTACAAAAAATGAAACATATGGGCTTGGGATGCATCCGGAACCTTTTGCTTGCCTTACAGAACCGGGAGTAGGAAATCTTCTACGTGCCAGGTTTGTAATTTTCTTCGACAAATATGCTTTTTTCTTGGACTTCAAGCACACTGGCATGTGCAAAAACTATTTCCGGATCTGGTACTCAGTATCGACTCCAGACATTTTGGGGCCGAACTTGTTCCTTGATCTATTTCAAATCTAGGCAGAATGGGGTAGTGAAAGAGGAGTATATGTACAAACATATGAAGCCCAGTAATTTTTCTAAAGGCATCGGCTCTAGGCATCTCAGAGCCAAACATATGTAGTTCATCCTGAAGTAGAATGCATGGAGCGAAACTTGACATGCTATACGCCACGTTGTCTGGCTCGAGAGTGGTGCTCCAGCAAGGTTTAGGAGTTTGACGTCAAATACAAATTGTACAGATAAATTATTTCATCCTAAATTATGGAAGAAATGGCTTCCTCTAGTCTGAGATAATCTATTGCACAGATAAATTATTTCATCCTAAATTATTATTCTAATTCAATTTGTCGTGATGAATGGCATCGGCCATGTCCTCCTCCTGGCCCCACTGCACTACTTGCAGCTAGATGTAGCACGATGCACGTTAAGTACCTTAGTAAACATAGCCATGCAACCACTTGATATGGTAGTTGCAGATGACAACCATAAAAGTACATGGTCATAATTCTAGGGTGCTACATATATATCCCGCGAGAGATGTATAGTGGTATATGGGCACAACAAGAGGGCGTCCACTGCCAAATTTAGATGTGTTTTAGTTGACTAAAGTTAGAAATGGAGAGGCAACTTTAACACATGGATTGCTTCTAGTACAAAAATTGAAACACATGGGCTTGGGATGCATCCGGAATTCCCAAATTGCAGTGTAGTTGTCTCACAGAGCACCAATGAAAGTTCGAGGTACTGGTGCTTATTTTACTCCTAGTGTTTCCCCTGGGATACATGTGAGGTCTCCGCGGTCATGTTCTTCCACATTGGACCACCACCACAGCCCGCAACCTTGAACCATATTGTCGGTAGTCAACGCTGCCCCGACGGATCGAAGAGACCTGACCATGAGCATCCCCTCGATCCCATGGATTGGTTTTCACCATCACATGGTCCGCACATGCAAAACCCCACATGCGCATGGAGGCATAACGGTATTACACTAATCTTAACAGCTGTGTGTGTGTGTCCTAGTAGACTGATATGCACCAGTACCTTTGAAAACATGTTCGTCTCAACACCATGACAATGATGATCCTAGAGCAAACTAACAAACGAGCCTATCACATATAGTTAACTGATCCACCATATGCAGTGCAGTAATAAACTGAGCATGTTAATCACATTCTGCAATCACTAGACTACGTACTTGTTGACAGGTTTACAACTGGACATTTTAAAAGGTGGACTGGGAGGAGAAGCGCAGCTATACTTATTCTGAACATGTTGGGCTGCAGTGAGCAACACCGAAACAGTCACAGCTTCACTAGCAGTTGTTCCTACTAAAATACCTCACAGGTCTCTGCAAGTATCTATATCTGAATATAAGTCAAGTAATAACTCCACATACGTGCCCAGGATATTTATCCACATGTTAACAACATCAACACAAGAGAGGTACTTAATCTACAGTTTTCCAAATTAAGAGAGCATAAGTTGGAACAGAGTTGACATGCAGAAAAGGCAAGTACTAAATCAACGACATTTATTATGGATCAGAGGGAAAACTATAATATACCATTTAGACAAATAGCACGCAAAGCCAAACATCTAGTACATTACATAACGTCTCTTTCGTGCAGCTAATGCACAAAAGGTGTGCGCAAAGTAGAGCATTGATAGCATAATTCATCGTGACCATCTAGCACACTAAAGCTGGAACCTTGCCGTAGTATGGCACATAGAATAGACGGTGGTACAGTTTAGTGAACTTTTTTGGAACCTTTAGAAACTGTGAGCCTTTTCCAGTACTGATGCTAACTGAGATGATATTATCATCTTTCTTGTCATCGAGGATGACTAGGTCCCTCTCCATGTCAAATGCCAGGATATCATAATCGAAATACCAATATCCTTCTGTATGGGTGTTGATCAACACGTCCCTCCCGAAGACATCGGTCATACTTACACGATGCTTCACTAGCCACTGATCGGGGCTTTCCAGACTCCAAATTCGCACCACGCAGCCATCCAGTTCCTGTTTTGCATAGCATAAGACGCCCGATGACTGCGAAAGGCATCCATCACAACAGTAGAACGAGCCTAGCAGATTTCCAAATCCTGGCAGCTGAATGATGTTAGGTTGACCTCTCCACGTATGAACCCAACGGTTCATACGGACCCTCGATTCGCGCCCTGATCGGGGGCGCCCAACCAAGTCAAGGTTGGTGGGCCCCTGTGGCAGCGCAATATATAGAGAGGTGGGGACCGGGGCACAACTAACGAGGTTCGTCGCGCCGCCGCTCTCCCCACCACAACCCCTTCCGATCTAGGGATTGCGCTTAGCCACGGGAAGCACCACTGACGCTGCCTCGCTCACCCACGCTCACGCCGTCGCCCTCTACCATGGCCACTAGCACGGTATGTTTCTCTTTCTCACTGATCTCTTCCCTCTCCTCTTAGATCTTGGACAAGATCTTGCATAGGCAAAAGCGGCTACCGTTTTGATCTAGCCTAGATGATCCTAAGGCGTTTTAACATTGGTATCAGAGCCGGTCTATTCCTAGATCTTTTCGGTAGAAACAGAAATCAAAAGCAAAAGAGAAAGAACCCTAGATCTAAAGAGCGCCTGCCCCTCTGGCCGCGCGGTTCCTCTCGATCCCGACGCATCGGCAAGCCGAGGTCGGGAAGAAGAACAAACCCCTAACGGGGCAAAGAAAAGGCAAAGAAAATCCTAGATCTAAGCACTAAAAGCACCAAAAACAGCCTCAGATCCCGCATGCAAGGAAAACCCCAAAGAAATCCCTAACCCTATTTTTCCCACAGATGCATCCCCAAAAGAGACTTAAACAAAAAAAAGGGAGGGTCACCGGCCGCCGCCGCGCGCCGGCAAAGGGGCACCGCCGCTACTCCTCTTGACGGTCGTGCGCCCACCCTCGGGTGGACGCACCGCCGGCAAGGGGGGCAGGGGGGGCGCCATGGCTTCGGCCGAGAGGGAGCGAGCAGAGGACGGGAGGGGCACGGCTCACCGGAGCGGAGCAGAGGGAGGGGCACGCCGTGGCGGCCACCTCGCCTCGCCCGACTCGCGGGCTCGCTCGCCGGAGCGGAGCAGAGGGAGGGGCACGCCGGAGGGCGGCCACCTCGCCTCGCCTCGTGCTCGTCCGGGCAGCCGGCGCGAGGGACGCGGCGCCGCCGCGGTCGACAGGCACTGGACGCGGTGGAGGCGCGGGGACACGGGGAGCACGCGGTGACCACGCGGGGCGGCCGCGCGCGGGACGCGGCGCCGCCGCGGTGGCCACGCGGGAGAGGAGCGGGGGCGCGGGGTTGGACAGAGGGTGTGAAATGAGGCTAGGGTTAGAAAGGGGCGGCGCGCGGGTGTTTTATTCGCCCGATCGGCGCGGACAGCCGCCCGATCGAAACCCTAGCTCACGGACGGTCAGCATCGCGCGCGGGAGCTCGCGGGCAGTGACGGGCCACGCGGGTAGGCCGCGGAGCGGGGCGGGCCGCTTGCTGGGCCGCTGCAGGCCGCTAGGCGCACGCGCACAGGCGGCAGCTAGCTAGGCAGCGCGCGCGGGCGGGGCAGGCCAGTGGCGGGCCAGGTGGGCCTCGGGCTGCTGGGCTGCTGCTTGCCAGCCAGGGAATGTTGGCCCAGTGGGGCGTTTTTTCTTTAAACAGTTTTCTGTTTTTTTTATAGAAGCTGTTTTTAATGTTTTTTGTTCATTTTTTGAGCAAATTTCATACAGTTTTTTTCTATTCAAAACATTCCAACGAAATTTTGTTTAGAGAATATTAAAGTGACAGAAATATTTCTGCAAAGTATTAAAGTTGATGAATTTTTATTCATTTTTCCGCTGCAAATAGTTAAAGGCAATTGCTTAAATGCAATAAAGTGATAGTTAATTTTTTCAAAAGATATGATAAAGTGATATTAAAATGAGATTATGATTATGTTATTATATAACCAACGTTATTAATAGCATGATCATGATTTGTCATTTTATGTTAAAAGGTGCATTTATCTATGTAAATAGTTAAAAGGATTTATTAAAGGTTTAAAGTGAATTAAATTTCAAAAAGTATGTTAAAGTGATTATTGAAACAATTATGGTTCTGTTATTTTATGACCAATGTTATTAATAACATGATCATGTTTCGTTGCAATAATATGTGCATTTATCTCTATTATCTGCCCAACGGTGATATAGATTTAATTGCATAGACAGTTGTATGTTTTAATTTATACCAACGTTGAATTAATGCATGCAATTGTTGTTATTGTTACACATCATTGTGTTTTAAAGAAGAAAAGATGATGATATTGCATGGCAGGAAAAGAAAAAGTACCATGCTCTATCGGAGATGGCATATACCTTAGAGAACCAAAAGATGTTTAATGCCGACAAAAGTTGCATTATTTTTATAAAGAACACAATTGAGAACGCTAATGCGGGGTTAATTGCAAAGTGAGCTTCCGCATGGGAGTTTATAGAAAAGACAAAGAGCTAGTTCACTGGTTCTTCAAAAGGCATATGCCCCACCTGCTGAAATAGCCGGTGACAGAAAGGTACAATGGAGGTGCACATGGCATAAGAGACTTCGGATGAGCAACATGGCTCAAACCCATGGATGCTGATTTGGAGCTAAAGGCTGCACTCCTTGTTCACTTGGTGATGGCTTCACTGCCTCAACAGTTTTGACACCTCTGTTGTCAATTATAGCATGTTCCCAGAAAAATGGGACATAGAAAAGACTAAAAGCCTTCATTACACGCAAATTTGATATGTGTATCCCATGTGGACAAACATAACTATGAGTGTGATGTGGCAAGTATGCCATATGGTTTAAATATTTGTGTGTGGGTGTTGCTACCCCACATGACAAGCTATATTTATTATCTTTGCATGAGAAAGTATTTTCTGTGTGTGATGTGAATGGAAAAGTTTCCTTGTCGAACAAAGAACAAAAGAAAAGAAAGCGAACTCTTGACTCATCGAAACTATGGCACTGCAGACTAGGCCATATTTCGAGGGGAAGAATAGAAAACCTCGTTAAAAATGACATTCTTCCTCCGTTAGAGTTCTCCGACATAGAACAATGCATAGATTGCATTAAAGGAAAGTATGTCAAACAAATTAAAAAGGGTTCAAACCGAAGCATAGCTACACTAGAAATAATCCACACGGATATTTGTGGACCGTTTCCGGTGAAAAGTGTGGATGGCTATGATTCATTCATAACATTCACGGATGACCACTCCCGGTATGGTTATATTTATCCAATTAAAGAAAGATCTGAAGCATTGGATAAATTTAAAATTTTCAAAGCTGAAGTAGAAAATCAGCACGATAAAAGAATCAAAATAGTTCGGTCCGATCGTGGGGGCAGTACTACGGTCGGCATACTCCATATGGTCAAGTACCAGGACCCTTTGCAAGGTTCCTGCAAGAAAACGGAATAGTCGCCCAGTATTCTATGCCGGGCGAACCTCAGCAAAACGGAGTAGCTGAAAGGCGCAACCTTACCCTTATGGATATGGTGCGCAGCATGATGAGCTATTCCACCCTCCCATTGGGATTATGGATGGAGGCGCTTAAAACCGCCATTCATATTCTCAACAGAGTACCAAGTAAGTCGGTGCCCAAAACACCGTATGAATTGTGGACAGGCAGAGTCCCCTCTCTGCACCACTTGAGGGTCTGGGGGAGCCCAGCTGAGGCAAAAGTTTTCAATCCAAACATCGCAAAGTTAGACCCCAAAACAGTATCTTGCCATTTTATTGGCTATCCAGATAAGTCCAAAGGCTATCGTTTCTATGTAGGGGTTCGTAGCATGGAAAACAAAAATTTTCTATCGCATACAAACAAACAAGCCAAGATCTATCTACTAGATTGTAGCAACGAGTCGATGGAATAACTCACCCTCGAAGATTCCAAAGTGTTTAACGAGAGCAGATTCTCGTGGGTGATGTAGTCGTACTCTTTCCGATCTCAAGATCGCGTAGACGATCCTTCCGGCGCCGCGTTCCCGCAGCGCTCCCGCAGTCGGTCACACGTTCGGTACTCGACGAAGACCTTCCTCTCCCTTGTTCCAGCAGGCAGCGGAGGTTGTAGTACTCTCCTCGCGATTCCGGCAGCACAATGGCGTGGTACCGGAAGTAGAGGGGAGATCCCGCAGGGCTTCGCCTTAAGCCGGTGCGAGTATGGTGGAGATTATGAGAGAGGCTATTAGTGGTCTAGTAATTAGACACACCAATTAGAGGGCTCTAAACCAATTAGAAGGTTCTAAACCGAATAGCTCTAAACCGGGGTCTAGATCTAGGGTTTAGTTTAGAGGATAGGAAACTTGTGTGTTCTAGGAGGGGAGCCCTGCCCCTCCTTATATAGGTGGGAGGGTGTGGGCGCGCCAGGGGAGGGAGGGAGTCCCTCCCCAACTCGGCCTTGGGCTGGGCGCCGGCCTGGAGGAGTCCAACTCCTCCTCCAGGTTGGTTCCAACTCCTCTTGCTTGTTTCCCACAGTTTCTTGTTTTTGGCAGTTTGACTTTCAAACTGGACATTTGACTTTTCTGTTTTAGGATTCAATTTAATCCTATATTTGGGACAGCAAGAACACTTAGTACATGATGCAATCATTCCAATATGTAATGACACATTCATGTACCCCTTCCCCCCCGGAGTGCCGGACAATCCGGAACCTTCTAGAATATCCCCGATGAAAACACCGGGATCATTCCCGAACTCCGAAACGGGACTTTCCTTATATGAATCTTATTCTCCGGACCATTCCGGATCACCTCGTGATATCCCGGATCCCATCCGAGACTCCGAACAACATTCGGTCTCTTTCTCATAATACCATAACTACTCAAACAACGTCGAATCCTTAAGTGTGTCTCCCTACGGTTCGTGAATTATGCGGACATGATCGAGACACTTCTCCGAACAATAACCAATAGAGGAATCTGGAAATTCATATGGCTCCCACATATTTCTACGATTACTTTGCGATCGAATGAACCACTTACATACGATACCAATTTCCCTTTGTCTCACGATATGTTACTTATCCGAGGTTATGATCGTCGGTATCTCTGCATACCTAGTTCATCCTCGTTACCGATAAGTACTCTTTTCTCGTTCCCGTGATATGTGATCCCTTGTGACCATGTCACATGCTTGCAAGCTAATTGGATGACATTCCACCGAGAGGGCCCAGAGTATATCTATCCGTCATGTGGATGGACAAATCCCACTCTTGATCCATGTGTTTCAACCAATACTTTCCGAACACTCAATGCCACCTTTATAGCCACCCTGTTACGGTGTGGTGTTTGATGACATCAAAGCATCCATCCAGTAAAGGTGATATGCATGATCTCATGGTCGAAGGAATTAGGTTACTATGTATCAGAAAGCATATAGCAATTGAACTATTGAAATGACTTGATCTTTATGCTACGCTTATCTATAGGAGTATGTCCATCACACCATTCTCCTAACGATATGATCCTGTTGTTAATAACATCTCTATGTTCATGATCAGGAAACAATGATCATATATTAACCAACAAGCTAGTTTAACAAGAGGCTTTACTAGGGACTCTTTTATGTTTACAAATCACACAAGTATTAATGTTTCCCGTTAATACAATTATAGCATGGTATGTAAACATTTATCATAAGTGTGAAGACATGATAATAACCACTTTATTATTGCCTCTTGGGCATATCTCCAACAGTCTCCCACTTGCACTAGAGTCAATAATCTAGTTTCGAACCTTTGTGTATATAACACCTATAGCTTTCCGGTGTTGTATGTACACGATTGCTAGTGGTCAACTGATCTCCGGATCTGACACTTCCAGGTCCGTGTGTAATTGCATGTCTTTGCGTCTCTACGCATCACTCATTCTCTAATGAGATGGCTTTGTATAAATTTGGTATTTCGGTGTGACCTTTAGCTCTTTGGGGTTAAAAACATGTTGATAATATTGTCGCACAATATATCTTCATAGTATTATCCCACTGTGAACTACACCTAGTTTGATAACAAACTACTTGACACAAATGCCCTCTTTTGCTGCTATAATAGCAGTCATATACTTTAGCCTTTTGTTGTAGTATCTGTCACAATGTCTTAACTTTGGAAATCATCCAAATCCATTATGGAACTCACTTTCCATTATATTGTGCCACCCTTAGTTTAGATTGAGATAAACTTAATTTGTACTTTGTGACAAAGCTAGTATCAATGTAGTACTTTTACAATGAACTAACCATCTATTTGTCACTTCTACAAATATTATACTCTTAGTTCTTTCAGAAGATCATAAGAATATCCTTACTATTGTCCAATGATCATCTTACGAATCATTCTGGTATATGCTCTCAACATTTAGAGCATAGGACATATCTGGATTTGTACATATCACAGTATGATTGATATAAATACTCTTTGTGATTTCATACATCAAGTATCAATCTATACTTGATTATTTGTTTCACTTTACCAAATGTCAATACACTTGAATATATCATCAACATTGAACTCATTCAATCCTTTCTGTGCGACAAGAACCTTCTCTTGTAGTTTCTATATTGAACTCATTCAATATCTTGTCTATGTACTTCTGGCACAACCATATTAGCGTCTATTGATGCCAAATATTTGGGTTTTGCCTAAGTATTTCATCGGGATGAAATTCTTAATATGTGTTAATAAAAGATACATCTTTTCTAATCAACAATATGTCTTCCACATAATGTATTAGAAACATGTCTTAGCGCTCCCACTTAATTTCTTGCAAATGCAAGCATCTCCATCGTCTCTGATGAACTTTTAAACTCCTTTAACAGTTTCATCACAGTGAAGATTCCAACTCCGCTATGCTTACTTCAACCATTGAAGTTTGCATATGCTTTTTAGCATCCTTTGAATTAACAAAACCCTATGGACCGTGTTATGCACATGTCCTAGGTAACGATTCTATTAGAAGAACTTGTTTTGTTTATTCAACTACCATATAACAAAATTATATGTAGTGGTTGCTACATTAATCCGTCTAGACTAAATATCACTATGAAAGATCAAATCTTGTCATAGTCAACCTTTGAACATTGTTGTGAACTCTTTCCCAACATGTCGACTATTTCATAGATGTGAAACATCCATGTCTATTTCTTTATAGATCCAGACACAACTATAAGGTCTTACACCTTTCTCGAGGGTCCTTCAAGTTCAAAACTTGATTTCTCGTGTATGGAACTATCACGGATTTTATGGCTTCAAGCCATTTTACGGAGTCAGGGCCCATCATCGCTTCTTTGCATGTAGTCGGTTCATTATTCTCAAATAATGATTCAACCCTCAAATCTTGGTATTTGATTGTTTACCCGATCTACTTGTTTCAATAGGAACTTAGATCTCCGCGACCACAACCTTTGAGGCACGTGAGCCATGAGCATTGTTGCCGCCTCCGGAACACTTTTCGGCGCTGCGCAACTCTGCACATACAGCTAAGGTTCTTTTAACCTTATCAAAGTTTCTATTGTCCTCCCACTTAACTTTTCACGAAAAATTCCTTCTCAAAGAAACTTGACGTTTTAAGTAACAAACACTTTTGTCTCCGGTGTTTTATGGAGGAACAGTTTATACAAAGACAGGTTCATCCGACTTTGGTTGCACACATCTTTTTTATGCATAGCATACCAATGTTTAAGAAAGGACAACTTGGGTTTTATCCCAAACCATAACCTTATATGGTGTCATTTCAACGGATTATGATGGAGCTCTTTTCAGTGGAAAAACGGTAATCTCTAAAGCTTTTAATCTTTAAAATACAATGGCAGTTTTATGAATTATACCTTTGATCTTACCATGTCAAACAAGGTTTAATTACATATCTCGAACGCTCCATACTCTTATGGTGTTTCGGGAAAATGCAAATCCACGGAACGATTCCTTAAATCTTTAGGTATTATGCTAAACTTGTAACTCAAATATCTTCCTTTATGATCTTATCATAAACTATTTATATTCTTGTTACAATGATTTTGCACTTCATCTTGAAAGTCTTTGAACTCTTCAAATATTTCACACTTCATCCTTATTAAGAAAATATCCATATATTCACTCAAATTTTCGGAGAAAGCATATGAAGTTGAAATCCATCGCTCTTGACTACACATAATGGACTTCGTACAACAATATGTACAAGTTCCAATTAGCTAGTCATTCGTTCCCTTTTGGCCTATGAACGAAGTTTTAATTATCTCTAGGAAAGTTTCACAAGCGTTATTTGATCAAAATCAAATAGACTCCAAAATTCCATCCATATGGATTTTCTTCATGTTTTCTTTCCAATATAATTTAAACGGCGATGTCACTTCCTAAGTGATCTTTCAATCAATTTGTCTTTCGACATTTTAGCACTAGTTTTATGGATGTGATTTCTCCAACGAGATTTGTGAATCATCCATCTTTTATGGATTACGGCAATTATTTGAACAACCCTTTTGTTCTCATAATACCTGATAAAACAAATCTTTGAAGGCAAGCTTTGATGTTTAACGAGCAACGCAATAACCCTTTATTTGTTCTCGATGAACATCATCACATATTCTTTTGCTTGTTACTTAGGCCATTGTAGTTCATGAATTGTGTTGTTTCGTATGACGATTCACACCAACAAATTCAGTATCAAATACTTGAGAACCACATTGTTTAATAAGCAAAGAATATAGCCATAACATGTATATCATCTATATACTTAAACTGAACAATTCTAGTCTTTTCTTTTCTGCCATATATTTATGAGATTCTCTTTCAATATTTCCTTTTCTATTTGAAAGAATCTACCAATATCAATAGTGGAGTCATACATATGACATATAGTCCAAAGCGTGTATAATTAAATACCAATGTCTTTGGACTTGCACTTTGAAGTAGATCACCATCATCAAATATTTGGTGTTCTTTCAAATTCCTTACTTTAGTAATCTCTTGGTGTAGTAAACATTTTACCTACATCAAATATTCACCCTTATCATGGAATCGTCCATGATCAAGCTACTTTTAGCTTATAACGATGAATTATGAGTATAATGTTGCTATCCAAAACCTTTTGGAGGATTAGGACAACAAGTGTCTCCAACCTTTTTGCAAATTCTCATCAAAATATGAGAACATGAACTTTGCCATATTATACTCTATCATGTTGTAACCAAAACTTCGTTTTAGATATCACAATATCTTCCACACATCATGGTTTCTGAAACAACTCTTTCAGATCCTAGATAACCTTGATATTAAGGGAATCCTTTGAATATCAAGAATCATGGATACAAACATGATACTTATATACTAACACTTGGAATTGTTACTCTTGATTTAATACTAATTATTAAACTTCATGGAGTAACCGGAACTTACTGAAAGTTTGCAATAGGACTTTTAAACTTTAGATTAACACTTAAAACAATACGATACCAGTTCGTAAAGTATCTAACCAGAATTCTATAGTTCTATCATCTCAATTATAACTTAGCGCAAGGTGGTAAACGGATGCCAATGACTACAACAACTATGCAAATTCACTTTGATTTAGTTTATGATAAATTGAGTTCTAATTAATAATTAAATTAATCTAGGTGAACTCCCACTCAAAACAATATCCCTCACATTGTCTTAGTGATCACACGAACCAAATCCACCACATCAAAACCGATCATCACGAGAGTTGATATAGCTTCAATGGCGAACAATCAACATGTTCATCATATCTACTATATGACTCATGCTCTACCTTTCGGTAATCCGTGTTCCTGAGGCCATGTCTGTACATGCTAGGCTCGTCAAGATCAAACCTTAGCTACCGCATAAGCAAATCTGGCTTGCTTACGTTGTATTCACCCGCGGAATCAAAGACACCCGATCATCACGTGGTGCTTCGAAGCAGCAAGCTTTGGCAACGGTGCATACTAAGGGTGAACACTTTAGAACTTGAAATTTATGTGTATGAGGGATCATCTTATAATGCTACCGTCGTCTACTAAGCAATACAAGATGCATAAAGGATTAACATCACATGCAATTCATAATATGTGATATGATATGGCCTTTCTTCTTTGTGCTTCCGATCTCCATCTTCAAACACGAACATGATCTCCATCATCACCGGCATTGCATCAAGGTCAATGACGCTTCACCATGGTTGTCGTCCACCAGCTTCAACTATTACAACTATTTTGAATAGACACGCAGGTCTTAACAGAAATTAAAGACAACCATATGGCTCCTGCCGGTTGCCAACTTACAATAAGGAACATTGCATACATCAAATATGATCACAATCATGGCCATATCACATCACTGCACACCCCTGCAAAACAAAGTTAGACGCCTCTACTTTCTTTGCATATTTTACGTGGTTTGGGGCTTTCAATAAGTGTCGTTCTAACTTACGAACAAGAACCACAACATTGATACTAATATTGTTAATCACCCGTTGTAAATTGGATCTTAACTATGCTAGGAGAAACAGGCACCCGCAAAGCCACTTATGCAATACAAGTTGCATGTTAAGCGTGGAGCAAGTCTCATGAACGATGTCATGTAAGGTTAGCCCGGGCCGCTTCATCCCAACATACCGCAAGATGCAAAGTACACAAGAAGCAATCGACAATAAAAGCATCAATGCCCACAATGACCATTGTGTTCTACTCGTGCAACAGATCTACATATAGACACGGCTCTGATACCACTGTAGGGGTTCGTAGCATGGAAAACAAAAATTTTCTATCGCATACAAACAAACAAGCCAAGATCTATCTACTAGATTGTAGCAACGAGTCGATGGAATAACTCACCCTCGAAGATTCCAAAGTGTTTAACGAGAGCAGATTCTCGTGGGTGATGTAGTCGTACTCTTTCCGATCTCAAGATCGCGTAGACGATCCTTCCGGCGCCGCGTTCCCGCAGCGCTCCCGCAGTCGGTCACACGTTCGGTACTCGACGAAGACCTTCCTCTCCCTTGTTCCAGCAGGCAGCGGAGGTTGTAGTACTCTCCTCGCGATTCCGGCAGCACAATGGCGTGGTACCGGAAGTAGAGGGGAGATCCCGCAGGGCTTCGCCTTAAGCCGGTGCGAGTATGGTGGAGCTTATGAGAGAGGCTATTAGTGGTCTAGTAATTAGACACACCAATTAGAGGGCTCTAAACCAATTAGAAGGTTCTAAACCGAATAGCTCTAAACCGGGGTCTAGATCTAGGGTTTAGTTTAGAGGATAGGAAACTTGTGTGTTCTAGGAGGGGAGCCCTGCCCCTCCTTATATAGGTGGGAGGGTGTGGGCGCGCCAGGGGAGGGAGGGAGTCCCTCCCCAACTCGGCCTTGGGCTGGGCGCCGGCCTGGAGGAGTCCAACTCCTCCTCCAGGTTGGTTCCAACTCCTCTTGCTTGTTTCCCACAGTTTCTTGTTTTTGGCAGTTTGACTTTCAAACTGGACATTTGACTTTTCTGTTTTAGGATTCAATTTAATCCTATATTTGGGACAGCAAGAACACTTAGTACATGATGCAATCATTCCAATATGTAATGACACATTCATGTACCCCTTCCCCCCCGGAGTGCCGGACAATCCGGAACCTTCTAGAATATCCCCGATGAAAACACCGGGATCATTCCCGAACTCCGAAACGGGACTTTCCTTATATGAATCTTATTCTCCGGACCATTCCGGATCACCTCGTGATATCCCGGATCCCATCCGAGACTCCGAACAACATTCGGTCTCTTTCTCATAATACCATAACTACTCAAACAACGTCGAATCCTTAAGTGTGTCTCCCTACGGTTCGTGAATTATGCGGACATGATCGAGACACTTCTCCGAACAATAACCAATAGAGGAATCTGGAAATTCATATGGCTCCCACATATTTCTACGATTACTTTGCGATCGAATGAACCACTTACATACGATACCAATTTCCCTTTGTCTCACGATATGTTACTTATCCGAGGTTATGATCGTCGGTATCTCTGCATACCTAGTTCATCCTCGTTACCGATAAGTACTCTTTTCTCGTTCCCGTGATATGTGATCCCTTGTGACCATGTCACATGCTTGCAAGCTAATTGGATGACATTCCACCGAGAGGGCCCAGAGTATATCTATCCGTCATGTGGATGGACAAATCCCACTCTTGATCCATGTGTTTCAACCAATACTTTCCGAACACTCAATGCCACCTTTATAGCCACCCTGTTACGGTGTGGTGTTTGATGACATCAAAGCATCCATCCAGTAAAGGTGATATGCATGATCTCATGGTCGAAGGAATTAGGTTACTATGTATCAGAAAGCATATAGCAATTGAACTATTGAAATGACTTGATCTTTATGCTACGCTTATCTATAGGAGTATGTCCATCACACCATTCTCCTAACGATATGATCCTGTTGTTAATAACATCTCTATGTTCATGATCAGGAAACAATGATCATATATTAACCAACAAG
Organism: Avena sativa; assembly: GCA_916181665.1. Classification (NCBI taxonomy): domain Eukaryota; kingdom Viridiplantae; phylum Streptophyta; class Magnoliopsida; order Poales; family Poaceae; genus Avena; species Avena sativa. The sequence goes on from OV702296.1 coordinate 332,273,914, forward strand.
CTAGTTTAACAAGAGGCTTTACTAGGGACTCTTTTATGTTTACAAATCACACAAGTATTAATGTTTCCCGTTAATACAATTATAGCATGGTATGTAAACATTTATCATAAGTGTGAAGACATGATAATAACCACTTTATTATTGCCTCTTGGGCATATCTCCAACATTCTACTGTCCCGACAGATACACAAAGTTTGTAGAAACGAGACATGCAGTCTTCTTGGAGGACGAATTGATAAGGGGGAGCACGGTAGCTAGGAAAATTGATCTTGAGGAGAAGAGGGTGCAAGCACCTAATCCGATGACTCAGGAGCCATTTTTCTCGCTACCTGTTGTGCCACCATCTACAACCCCTGAGGTTGTGGTGCCGGCACCTGTTGTGACTCCACACGTGACAACAATGGGCGAAAGTTCGGAACCTGTCCATCAGGAGCCACCTGAACCCACTGTTGAGCACGAAAGGGAGCCAGAACAGCCACCTACTATAAATGTGCCTGAACCCGAGGCAAGAAATGAGCAAGAGTCTGATGAACTCATACGGTCTAAAAGAGAACGAAGACCAGCCATTTCCAAAGACATCTACAAAGTTTACAATGTTGTTCATATGGAGGGCGATCCTACCACATATGAAGAAGCCATGAGTAGCCCTCACTCAGCCAAGTGGGTGGAGGCAATGGAAGATGAAATGAAATCGATGAGTTCCAACAAATGTTTGGGACTTAGAAGAAATTCCCAAAGGAGCCAAAACAGTAGGATGCAAGTGGGTCTACAAAACAAAGTATGACTCCAATGGGAATGTAGAAAAGTACAAAGCTAGACTCGTGGCAAAAGGCTTTACGCAAAGAGAAGGCGTAGATTACAATGAGACTTTTTCTCCGGTCTCATGTAAGGACTCCTTCAGAATCATCATGGCATTAGTTGCACATTTTGATTTAGAGTTACATCAAATGGATGTCAAGACGGCATTTCTAAATGGAGATTTAGAAGAAAATGTTTACATGAAACAACCCAAGGGTTTTTTCATGGAGGGGAAGGAACATATGGGATGCCGCCTAAAGAAATCCATTTATGGGTTAAAGCAAGCCTCTAGGCAGTGGTATTTAAAGTTTAATGATACCATTAAAAGATTTGGATTCAAAGAAAATGTTGAGGACAATTGCATTTATGCAAAGTTTAAAAGTGGGAAATATATTTTCCTAATTCTATATGTGGATGATATTCTGCTTGCTAGCAGTGATGTTAGTCTACTACTAGAAACAAAGAAGTTCTTGTCATCAAACTTTGACATGAAAGACCTTGGTGAAGCATCTTATGTTTTGGGCATAGAAATTCACCGAGACAGAAAGAATGGAGTGTTAGGACTGTCGCAGAAAGCGTATTGTGAAAAGATTTTAAAGAAATACAATATGCATGCGAGTAATTCAACACCTGCTCCCATAGTCAAGGGCGACAGTTTTGGGAAATCCCAATGTCCAAAGAATCAATATGAGATCGATCAAATGAAGTCAGTACCATATGCTTCGGCTGTTGGAAGCTTACAGTATGCACAAGTGTGCACTCGCCCTGACTTAGCCTCTATCACCGGGGTACTCGGTAGATATCAAGAGAATCCAGGCATAGAGCACTGGAAGATGGTAAAGAAAGCTTTGCGTTATGTGCAAGGCATAAAAGGCCTCATGCTAACATATAAAAGATCTGATTCCCTAGAGATAAAAGGGTATTCAGATGCAGATTTTGCGGGAGATAAAGACGACTGAAAGTCCACGACAGGGTATGTCTTTACTCTCGCAGGAGGTGCTATTTCGTGGAGAAGCGCCAAACAGTCAATAGTTGCATCATCTACGATGTATGCAGAATTTATAGCATGTTATGGGGCCATGGGACAGGCGTTATGGTTAAAGAAATTCTTACCCGACTTGAAAGTGGTTGACTGCATCAGCAGGCCACTAAAGATGTACTATGACAACGAGCCCGCAGTATTCTATGCTCACAACAACAAGTCGAGTAATGCTTCAAAGTCTATAGATATAAAGTATTATGTTGTGAAGGACAAAGTCCAGGATCAAACTATAAGTCTCGAGCATATAAGGACAAAGGATATGCTTGCGGATCCGCTAACGAAAGGCTTACCACCCAATGTGTTCAAGGAACACATAGCCGGCATGGGTTTAACGGCAAGCCTATGATTTCTGGACTATAGAGGCCCAAAAATAACAGAATTTGTTTCAGAACATGAAGGTATATAGTGGCTGTCTGATTCTATCGGCAATTGAGCTGAGACGATGAAACATGCTCTATGTATCATTCTGTGATGGAATAAGTAAAGAACAAGGTTAAAAGTAAAGTCGAGATCAAGGGGGAGAATGTTAGGTTGACCTCTCCACGTATGAACCCAACGGTTCATACGGACCCTCGATTCGCGCCCTGATCGGGGGCGCCCAACCAAGTCAAGGTTGGTGGGCCCCTGTGGCAGCGCAATATATAGAGAGGTGGGGACCGGGGCACAACTAACGAGGTTCGTCGCGCCGCCGCTCTCCCCACCACAACCCCTTCCGATCTAGGGATTGCGCTTAGCCACGGGAAGCACCACCGACGCTGCCTCGCTCACCCACGCTCACGCCGTCGCCCTCTACCATGGCCACTAGCACGGTATGTTTCTCTTTCTCACTGATCTCTTCCCTCTCCTCTTAGATCTTGGACAAGATCTTGCATAGGCAAAAGCGGCTACCGTTTTGATCTAGCCTAGATGATCCTAAGGCGTTTTAACAAATGATCCTATGATTGAGCCATTGTGCACTTGTGGCCGGTGCGTCGAGTGCTAGAATTTTATGGCGCCGAATGTGCATCACATACAACACCCCATTTACGAAGAGTGAATCATTAACAAATGCATGTTCAGTTTCCCAACGACAAGCAGACCACGAGGAATCCTGGGAGAAAAATACCTCGACTTTCGTGGTGGTCCCAATATTTGGGATCATGGTGGACTGGAATTTGAAGACATAGAATTGTTGAGACCATAATGGATCAAAACACAACCTGAGATCGGTACGGTAGGCAGACAGTTCAGGTTCAGTATCTGGAATAGCCATCCACTCTTTGGTTGCCGGGTTGCACACAATGGCGTTGGAAATTACTTCGCGGCCCTGATAACAAAGAAGTAGGCCATTGCTGCAATCCAGAAGCTTTGAGTACTTATAATGTTGTGGCACAAAGTTAAGACTCGTGTCAATTTCCCTGTCACTTGCAGGAAGTCTGGCAAGATGGATGGTAGCTCCAGGATCATATTTTCGGTACAAGAGGCCAGCGGGAGTTCTTGGGAGCTTCTTGCGGTAGTACGGATGAGACGAGAAGGTAAGCCAGGACTTGCAGACACATTTGAAGCGGCAAACGGACTTCAATGGTAGTCGGGATAGGATTTCCACCACCAGCTCATCAGGTAGTATAGATGTGGACATCCCCTGTTGGGGTTTTCTATCTCGTTTGAGCCAACCTAGCATCTGAACTTATCTGCATTTGAAGAGAGAAGGAAATAGATCATAAGAAACTGAGAAACAATAACTACGTGTGTAAATGCCATTTGGGACCAAAAAAAAAACTAGAGGAAATGTTCTCCCCAAAAAACAACAAATGCACATTTTTGCTGATGCTTTTGTGGTTTAAACCAGAATTAGAAAATGAGTGGCCCTAAAAACATATGTGACGAGGCTTAAGATCACGGATATTCTATATCTGAACAAACAACTTGGTCGCATATATAGAAGGACGGATTTGATATCCCGGAGTTGTCCAAAATATTTGCATTTCAAAGTCGAGAAAGTATCACATGCAAGTGAACATAAAGTAACTTGAACCAAAAGCTGCACACAAGTTGAACCAAAACATGTACTACTATGTAACTTGCAGTTTCCATTTTTAAACTCTCTTTTCAATTTTGGGTCCGTTTCTGTTCTTCCATTAAACTCGAGGTACAGAGTCAACATTCAAGATCGTCAGATGCTCCTATTTTTTTTTTAAAAAATACTCCTTCCGTCCCTAAATAGATGTCTTAGATTTGTTAAAATTTGGATGAATCTAGACACTATTTAGTAGGGCATGTTTTATGCCAGACGTTTAGGTGGGCGATTATAAGAGATTAAAAACAATACGGAACGGGAAAAAAATAGCCGAGCGTTCCATCCTTCAATGCAGGCGCTAACCAAGGCGCTAAATACAATTTTTTTTGCCCCGTTTGCACAGTCCGCCGGCGATAAAACTGTTCACTACACGTTAAGGAAGACGGAACGTCCGGCGGCTCAATATACGTTGACGCTTGCTAGTTTTCTAGAATCAGCCGGGATTTAGCCAAAACTGCAAGGAATCTAATCCTAGTGTCGCTTCTTAACGCCCGCGATGTACGTGCCCGTATATAGGTTCATCCAAATTTTGACAAATTTAAAACATCTATTTTGGGACGGAGGAAATATAGTCGATAAAGAATCAGCTCTCCGGTGTTCCTGATGGTTAGCTGAAAACTACAAGGTTCTTTAATTTTGGAGAAGAGAAAACATACACTGCAGAGTCCAGATAATTCGCATCCTCAGTGAATCCGAGAGAGGAAACAAGGGCAAGATCGAGCAAGGCTATACCCACTTCCCCATTCTCAAGAACTAGATCCAGAAGCGAAAATGTACTCAAGTGAGGAGTGGAGGAACGGGAGCAGTACCTGGATCGAAGCTGCTGACGCCGCCACAGCCGGGAGGGAGACCTAGCGCTTAACGCGTGCTCCTTCCCTTCCGTGACCGTGAGCGTGGAGACAATGGGCCGTTGTTGGGCCAGCAGAGCGTCTAACTTTTTTCATGCTTTCCTTCGAATTATCCTTTTTTTTAATAATAAAATTAATAAAAGAAAAACAAACACTGATATACTACTACTACATTTTTTTTCTACATATCCCACGGTGTGGGTTATTTTTTGCGGGTAGTTTTTTTGTTTTTATTCCCTGAGTGCGGATGTTTGGGCATCGAGCAATGTGGAGCTCGTTTTTGAACAAATTTAAAAAATGTGATTTGAAGTTTTAAAAAATTCCGAACAAAACCTTTACAACTAGAAAATAATATTCTACAAACGTGAAAAACTCACAATTATAAATACCACATATTTTGGGCTGCGCAAAAAATAACAGAATCTGGCATCTAAAGTAGTGACCAGTGCAATTTTTCATTCTTCCAAATTCTGTTAGATTTTGTCATTTTGTCAAGACTAGAATATAAGGTATTCCGGGTGGAGATTTTATAAGTACACCATTATCTACATCTATATATTTGTTTCATAATTTTTTTGAAACTTCAAAATGTTCTTTTTCAAATTTGTGGCTATGAGAGCGATAGTGCGTAGTTAATCAGCAGAAGAGGAAAAGTCAGGATTAACCTCCCCATTGATGGCCTGATGACCAGAGATCATGCCAGAACGAATTTGCTGCTCCTGATCGAATTGCACAACTGCTACGTTGCTGTACTCTGTGCGCGGAGATTTTCATAAGGGAGTGTCCCTGGTAGTTGGAGTTCAACTCTATTTTTCAGAAAAAAACATTCCACCTGTCCCAAGCACGAAACAACTCCAATATAATGCCATGGAAACTGAAGCATGAAGCAAGATTACATGAGTTCCTGTAAGTTGAAATATGATGAAACAGTACTACTAAACAGGATCAAGAGTGATCTGAGGACACCTTCGCCAGGTATACATTCGAATCACGGTAACACAAACAGGTACTGAAACAGTTATGTTCTCAGCACGAAACAACTCCATGCGTGCATAACCTTTTACTTGCAGCAAAGTAAATGTTACTCCAGATGTTCATAACATCAACAAGACATGGATTTACTTTGAGTTTTCCTAAAGTAGGCTAGCATAAGTAAGACCAGTGTTGACAGGGGGAAATGAGAAGTGCCAATTAGATGAACATAATACATAGAGAAACCAACAATCCAGTACATACATAACGGCTGTTTTGGTACAGCGGATGCACAATAGATGCTTACGGGTTACATCAACCATAGGACAATGCATACAAGTTAACATTCATCCCGAGTCACTTAGGGTGTGTTTGGTAGATCGGGGAAACCCAAATATTCTCACCTCATCCTACGTTTTCCTGTTTGTTAGATCGGGTCGGCTCCCGTCGGCAGTGCTGGCCTCGTACGAAAACTGCCCCTCAGCCCTGCCCAGTTGGGAAGCTCAAATCGAGCTTCACAACCGGGCACTGCCGAGTCCATCCCGTGCGAGCGCTCTAGCCTGCAGGGGTCACGGCCCCGAGCCCCTTTCTCTCGACATTTCCCCCCTCGCACCGAACTGCCCCGCAGGGGTCACAACTTCGCCCCGCATCGCCATCTCATCGAACTATGCGTCGCCGCCGTCCAACTGCCTCTTGCCTCGTCCACTGTGCGCGGAGAAGACCGGCGTACTGGATCAGCCAACACGGCCTGCTGGAGGTGGCCAGCTGAGGAGGAGCTCGACCTCCTGTCTTGTCCACCGCACGCCGAGAAAACCGACGCGTCCTGGAAGAGTGGAGGCGGCCTGTTGGCGGCGGCCTGTTGAGGAGGAGCTCGACCTCCTGCCTCGTCAACCGCGCGCAGAAGACCGGCGTCCTGGAGCAGTGGAGGTGGCCTGCTGGCAGCGGCCTGTTGAGGAGGAGCCCAACCTTCTGCGCTCTCTCCTCTGCCCCGCCTGCGGCTTCTCACGAAACGTAGCAGCGGCACTGCGCGCCGGCGGCGGAGCATGGAGGCGGCTCCTCTTGCCAGCGGTGGAGCGTGGCGGCGCCTTCTCTCGCCGACGGCGGCACCGAAGCCCAAGCCGGACCCGATTGCTTTTTTGTTTTATTGCCAGGGACCTGATTGCGTTTTATTTTTGTATAGCATGGCTCAAGCCATACAACCACACCAAACAGGATCTTAATTGAGCTCGGCTCATCTCACCCGACCTACCAAACAAAACACAATTATCACACTTGTATGTGGTGGGCATAGTTACACTTAACTTGTATGAGGTAAGATAGACCACCCGGGCTACCAAACACACCCTTAATGCGCTAGAGCTGGAAATTTGCCGTAGTATGGCACATAGTAGTAACCTAGAGACCGCCCGGTGTCATTCCGAACCTCTGAGAGTTTTCCAGTACTGATGCTAAACAAGAAGACCTTATCGGCGATTCGGTCAACAAGGATAACTACCTCCCTCTCCAAGTCAAAAGCCAGGATGTCATAATCGAAATACCAGAATCCTTCACTATCAGTGCGGAGCAACATGTCCCTCCCGAATACACCGTTCATACTTAGACGATGCTTCACCACCCATCTGTCACAGCCTTCAAAGCTCCAGATCTGCAACATGCAACCATCCAGTTCTTGTTGTGCATAGCATAAGACCCCACATGACTGGCAAAGACACCCGTCCCAACAACCAAACCTTTGTTCTGGTCCGTTTGGAAATCCTGGCAGCTGAACTGTCCTGTCGTTGAGCAATTCTGTGCATGTGTCAGGTGCATCGAGCGCCAGAAGTACATGCCCCCATAAGTGCTCCACATACAATACCCCATTTACGAAGAGTGAACTGCCAACAAATGCATCTAAAGTTTCCCAAAGACAACTAGACCATGTGGAATTCTCAGAGAAAAACACCTTAACTTCAGTAAGGGTTCCATAATTTGGGGCAGGGCTCAGGCTTGACTCAAATTTGAAGACGTAGAAGTGTTGAGACCATGAAGGATCAAAACACAGCTTGAGACTAGTATCAGAGTCGGCTGGTCCAAGTTCAGTATCTGGCAGTACCATCCACTCTTGAGTTGCTGGATTGCACACAATGTGGTCAGAGATTCCTTCATAATATATGATACCACCATGGTAACAAAGTAGTAGGCCATTGCAGCAACCCTTAAGCTCTAAGGGGTACTCATAATATGGCACAAAGCTAAGTGTTGTGTCAATATCCCTATGACTTGAGGGAAGTCTAGCAAGATGGATGGCACTGCCAAGCCCATCTTTTTGGTACAAGAGACCAGAGGGAGTTCTTGGGAGCTTCTGGCGGTAGTGTGGATCAGATGAGAAGGCCAGCCAAGACTTGCAAACACATTTGAAACGGCAAAAGGACTTCAGCGGCAGCCGAGACAGGATGTCCACAACCAGGTCATCAGGAAGTACCGTTGTGGTTATCCCCTCCGGGGACTCTATATCTCCGTTGAGCTTATCCATCAGATGAACCTTGCATCAACAGAGAATGAAATAGAAACTGAGAAACAATAAGGAAATAGAAACTGAGGAACAATAAGGCACGCGTGTAAATGCCAATTGAGTTAAAAACTGCAGCAAACTTTCAGTCCCCCAAAGAAACACACAAATGCACAATTTCGTTTTTTCCTTATCATAGCTTTATGGTTTACATCAGAATTAGCAAATGGATGGTTCTAAAAACATATCTCATCAAGCCTTAGGATCACATATTCTCAATACCTGAACAACGACGTAGTCAGTACATACAAAGGACAGGTTCCATATTCCTCGGTTGTCTAAGAACCGGTCATTTCTAAGTCAAAAGAGTACCATACATCATTAAAACATAATGAAGTTCAAAAATTCCAGAACTAGTGTTGTACAGGTCCAAAACAAGTCATGTATGTCGGTTTCCATATTTACTTACTTATTATCATGATGTGTCTAATTTTCTTTTGCTCCACTCATCTATAGACATTAAAGATCGTTAGTTGGTCCCTTCATTTTTTCTGGGTTGATTAAGAAGTCAAAAGCAACCGAGACACTGCCCTGATGGTTGGCACGAAACAACAGGGTTGTCTTCAGGCCGGGCGCCCTTTTTTTTTGCGATCAAATAGGGAGTTTTATTAGATCAAACCATTACAATCCTTTACAAGTAGATCATCTATGCATGGAGGAGCCTCTAGCCGCAAAACCGCAACCTCCACTCCCCTCTTAGCTAGTTGCGCGAGCTCATGAGCTACTCTATTACTCTCCCTATTAATTTTACTAAACACGACGTCCATAAGATTGTTACATAGGAGCTTTATTTCTTGCAGAATCAGGCCAAAACGAGATTTATCCCTGGAAGAGTCCTTTAGTCCAGCAATCAGCATTAAGCAATCTCCTTCTACCACCAGAGGCATTTCACACCACTCCCTTGCTTGCTTTACTCCATACGCACACGCCAGCATCTCTGCTTCTTCGGCCGCACTGCATGTAGGCAACGAAGACCATGCAGAAAGCAGTACTTCCCCTCTACAGTTCCTGATAACACAGCCTGCAAAAGCTTTACCAGTCTGAATATCAAAGCTAGCATCAGTATTCAGTTTCACCCATCTCTCAGGCGGCGGTTTCCAGGCTATGCCCCCTCCCCTCACTCTAACATTGCCACCTAGCATGTTCCCATTGCTTTTTGTATTCTGCTCCTTGATCTGGAACAGTGTATCACAATAGTTCTGAAGAAAGCCAACAGACTGTGTCACTGACGCATTACCTTTAGCATGGATGATATCATTTCGGAGATGCCAGCAACGCCAAAACAGCAGCAGGATACGAGCTCTAGTGAGATCATCCGCACCACTTAGCAAGACCAACAGCCAATCATCGCATGATCGAGTAAAAGCTGAGTCCGACGGAAGCTCCCAAATCTGTCGGATTTCTTCCCGCAGGGCATAAGCTTTAGTACATGCCACAACAGCGTGAAAGCCATCCTCCTTCTCCCTTCCGCATATATTACAGGTAGGAAGCACAGCGAGGGTCCTCCGACACCTGTTATGCTCCGTCCCCAATGCTTCACGCGCAAGTCGCCAACCAAAATTTTTAACCTTTTGAGGTACTGTGGCTTTCCAAATGTAATCCCATTTAGTCGGGTTTTGCTCCACATCACGACTACCTGAGGCCGCAGATGATGGCATCACGCGACCTCTGATAGCCAGGAAGTATGCGCTCTTGACAGTAAACAAACCATTATTTTCAGGCTGCCAAGCCAAAAAATCCTCATCTATATTAGCCGGAACCTTTAATTTCAGCACTTCCAGGACATCATGTGGCCACATAAACTTTTGCAGGCCGGACGCCCTTGACCAGTGACCTCTTCCCTCTCACTGCCAGACCACAACTAAACTGCAAACGCATTTGCAGTTTTTGTGGCTGTGGCTGTACTTCCCCAGCGAATCTGATTGGGGGAGCGAAGCCAAAACGGAGCAAGGCTAAAACCGCTAAACCTACTTCTCCATTCTGAAGAACTAGATCCAGAAGCGACAGGTGTCGAAGCGAGGACCGGAGGAATGAGAGCAGTACCTGGATCTGCAGTGCAGGATAGCCGCCGTCCGCCGCCACGGCTGAATGGGTAGCAGTGGAGCTATGCTGTGCAGGACAGGAGGAGAGGTGGCGGGTGGCGGCCGTGTAGTGGTGCAGTTTACAGTCGGAGGGGGTAGAAACTAGAAATGGGCCGTTGTTGGGCCCCATGAGTGCTCCAGGACCGCAGGACGTACCTATATAGGGTTGGCCATATATAAAAAAACGAACTGAACACTGAAACCGTATAAACCCAAGCGAACCCGAATGCGGCAAACCGAACTAACCGATGCTAATTTCGGTGTCGAAGTATTTAATCCTAGCTAACCGAATAAACCAAATTAAGTGTTAAAAAGCCCAAAATCTAGTGCCCACGCCACGAGCATTGCTGCTTACACGTACAAGTATATATCTTATTACTGTTTCGAAAATCAAGCCATAACTATGTTACTTCATCAAAGAGTCGAAGAGATAGATAACATCATGCATTCACCTATTGCTTTTGCTAAACATGCATTCACGTCACGTTGCTCCAGCTACATGTGTGCGCACGTACGGTTGCAGGAGCATTGGCGTACATGTTTATTTACTTTTTCTCGACTATGACACTAAAAGAAATGTCGAATACAAAACAGCTCAATAAAAACAAAAATTGCACAAAAAACCTTGAAAAGCTCTTTATCTTCAACCTCTAGAATATGTCGACGGCGCGCCGCCGCTCCCGCTCCTTCCAAAGCCGGCCTGGCGTTGTTGGTTGGCCAAGGGGAGTGGCTGGTAGGTTGCATGCCACCCTATGAACCTACCTGGCATAGAGTTGATTGCTATTCGATGTTGTTGTTTACCGTCAATATGTTGGTCATCGTTAAGCCATATCAGTTTAAAGTCAAACACCGAACCAAATTACCGGTTAACCAAATGGCCGATACAATTTTGGTTGCAATTTCTCATTATCCGAACTACCGGAAGACCGAGGTTCCGTAGGGAAGAAACCATCCAATATGAAGGAAAAAACAGAACTTGCAAATTTATCACAACGCAATTCCCGTTGCAAAAAAATTTTGATGTTTTTAATGGATGATATGGACTAATTTTCGACCGGCTTCATCAATATTGTGGCTCATGTAGTCTATGATGCGGCTGCCATTTTGAGACCTTGCAGGACGAGTATGTCGGTCTGCATGGTGGGTTTGTTCTCCATGGAACCCGTAGTTCTGCTTTGGTGCATGCCGCCAAGGGTGTGGCCCCGCCGACCAGGGACACCGCTACTCATCCCGGCTAGCACCGTCGAAAATGTGGCACAAATCACCGCCGATGGGATCCACCATGAACATGAGCAAGAAGGACGGGGTAACCAAGATGTACATATTTCCTATGTAAATGTGTAGGCGTATGTAGTTAGGCCAACAGAGTTTTTACAAGACTACTATATACATTTTTTTAACAACTCAACTCTTTATTACTTATCAAGGACCAAAGTTACATCAGCTAATAATAAAACTAAGATAAAAGCAGGTGGGTCATCAATCCACACCTACAACCACTATCCCTCTTGCTACTCTTGCTAATTCATGAGCCACGGAATTAGCCTCACGATAAGAGTGTTTGAAGATGGTCTTTGGAATTTTGTATCTAGGTGTTAGCAATCTTCAAATATAGCTACTGCAGGGCCAAGAGAGCCACCCTCCCTTAATTAGTCATTAACAATAATTCACGATTCGTGTGACCATCATGTCCTTGTTATAGAAGTGTACGAAGCGATCTCAACCAATGTTGTTATGAAGTTTAGGGGAGGGGGTGTACTGAAGTAGAAGCCTTATCTTAATTACTAATGCATGTATTCTATAGGTGCCATGTTATTCTTATTTTAATTTTGTGTGGTTAACATATGTCGCTCATGTGATGTTGGCAATGTTGTAGGTAGAAACACAAGGGGTCCCGACCAAGTTAATCTTCACATTGTGGGGGAGGGAGGACCAACTAGAGATCTTGTAGTTTTATTGAAAAAATAAATCTACAAAGCTTCGTAAACTTGATGGAAAATTCTTAAAAATGGTTTATAATCATAGTCTGACGCAACAACAATGGAAATTCATAAATTCAATTTAACATTACTGCACATGGCGAAATACCATAGAAATATAACTTGGACCAAACTAGATGATGAGATTATTTATAGTCACCGCAGCAAGACGGGGCTTACAAACTAGAAAATCTTCATTTCGACGATGAACCCAATAAATGGTAAAGGTGTAGGGTTCGCAGCATAGAAAACAAAAAAATTTCTACGATGGGAACATCTATGTACCAAGATCTATCTACTAGATACAAGCAACGGGTGGATATACATCCATAGAATACATACTCTCGAAGATCAAATAGCATTAACGAGGTTGTACTCGTGTATGATGTAGACGAATGCTTGCCGATCTCAAGATCGTGATGAAGTCCGTCTGGTCCAGTCGGTCCAGCACGATCAAGTCCAGCACCTCAAAGCAGTGGTGCATCCGTGATCGCACACACGTACGGGTACCCCGACAACCTCCGCGCCCTCGCTCCAGCGAAGCAGCGGAAGCAACAAATCCTTCTAGAAAAAGCCACCGGGAACATGTATCTCGCTGATCCGAGACCATGGGGGAATTCTAAAGGGGGGAGAGAGATCCTTCGCGAGGAGGTGTGAGAGACAAGTGAGAAGGGGGGCTCCTTTTATAGGAGGAGGAGGGGCACCCAAGGGGTGGCCGCCGGCCATGGGGGGGGCTGCCCCCTCCCCTCCTTCATTCATGTGGGTGGACACTCCACTCACAAAATGCCCTTTAAATTTCCTCCACTCAAAAGTCCACTCAAATTCCCATTAAATTTCCACCAAATTTAATGCAAACTCTCATTAAATAAAACTCCTTTTAATTATTCAGAATTTTGTCAATTACTTTAATGACAAACATTCACATAAAACCCCTTGCTAGTATTTCATTTCACATGTAGAAACACTTTCTGCAATTTCACCCGAAAACCCGTTTCGGTATCTAGTGAAATAAATTCCTGCGCTTGTTATTCTTTTCCTGGCATATCATTTGCTCCGAATGGTGTCGGCATCCCTTAAGTGTGTCACCCTACGGTTCGCGAATAATGCGGACATGATCGATACCCCTCTCCGATCAATAATCAGCAGCGGGACCTGGAGATCCGTACTGACTCCCACACATTCAACGATGACTTCTGTGATCGTGTGAACCTTTTACGCTAGTATCTTAATCCCTTTATTTCACGATATATTACATGTCCGAGATTCGATCATCGGTATCTCCATACCTAGTTTGATCTCGTTGCCGACATGCACTCTTTTCTCGTTCCCGTGATATAACATTCTAGTGATCAAATCACTTGCTTGCAAGCTAATCAATGTGATATCACCGAGAGGGCCCAGAGCATATCTATCCGTTATCAGGATGAACAAATTCCACTCTCCAGCCATGGGTCTCAACATAACACTTTAGTAGTTCTAAAGCCATCTTTATAATCACCCAGTTACGGAGTGACGTTTGATGTCAACAAGAAACTCTTCCGGTGTTAGTGATTGACATGATCTCATGGTCTAAGGATTAGGATCACTTTGTAAGTTGTTATAGCAATATAAACTCAATGACTTTAATCGTAATGCTATACTTCGGATGAATGTTCATCACATCATTACACTAATGTTGTGACCTCGTTATTAACAACATCCAATGTCCATGATCAGGAAACTTTGATCATCATGTTAATCAACGAGCTAGTTTATAAGAGAGGCATAACTAGGAACTTCCTTTTTGTTTATTAAACACACATGTATTAACGTTTCCGTATTAATACAATTATAGAATGTAAAATAAATATTTATCATAAATAAGGAATACGATAATAACCACTTTATTATTGCCTCTCGGGCATATTCCCTTCAGTCTCCCACTTGCACTAGAGACAATAATCTAGTTTGAAAACTTTGCGTATTGAACACCTATGGCTTTCTGGTGTTCCAAATACGCAATTGCACGTGGTTAACATAATCTACGGATCTGACACTTTCAGGTCCGTGTGTATTTGCATGTCTTTGCGTCTTCACGCATCACTCATTCTCCAATGAGATGGCATTGTATAAATTTGGTCTTTTGGTGAGACCTTTAGTTCCTTGGGGTTAAAACACGTCGATACTATTGTCACACAATATATCTTTAGTGTTAGCCCGTTGTGAACCACACCTTAGTTTGATAACAAACTACTTGACACAAATTCCCTCCTTTGCTGCTACTATAGCAGTCATATACTTAGCCTTTTGTTGTAGTATTCGTCACAATGTCTTAACTTTGGAACTCTTCCAAATCCATCATGGAATCTCCTTTCCATTACATTGTGCCACCCATAGTTTAAATTGAGATAAACTTAATTTGTATCTTGTGACAAAACTAGTATCAATGTAACTCTTTACAATGAACTATTTGTAATTGTTTGTCACCTCTACAAAAATATATTCTTAGTTCTTACAAAAGATCATAAGAATATCCTTACTATCGTCCAATGATCATTTTATGATTCATTCTGATATATGCTCATAGCACTTAGAGCATAGGACATATCTGGATGTGTACATATCATGGTATAATTGATCAAAACATTCTCGTGATTTCACTCATCAAGTGTCAAAGCACTTGAATCTTGTTTCACTTATCAAGTGTCGATACACTTGAATCTTGATTCAATTCTTTTCCATGCGACAAGGACCGTTTCTTGTTGTTTCTATATTGAACTCCTTCAATATCTCATATATGTACGTTTGGCACAACCATATTAGCGTCATAGTCTATCCACTATAGACATTCACGCTAAATATTTGGGTTTTGCTTAAGTCTTTCATCGAAATGAAATTCTTAACCATTGTCAATAAAAGATACATCATTTCTAATCAACAAGATGTCATCCACAACATGTATTAGAAATATGTCTTAGCGCTCCCACTTAATTTCTTGCAAATGCAAGCATCTTCATCGTCTCCTGATGAAAACTCTTTTTCATCACGGTGAAGATTCCAACTCCGCGATGCTTACTTCAACCATTGAAGTTTGCATGCCCTTTTTAGCATCCTTTGAATTTAACAAAACCCTTTGGACCGTGTCATGTACACGTCCTAGGTAACCATTCTATTAGAAGAACTTTGTTTTGTTTATTCATCTACCATATACCAAATTATATGTAGTGGTTCCTACTTTAATCCGTCCAGACTAAATATCGCTATGAAAGATCAAATCTTGTCATAGTCAACTCCTTGAACATTGTCATAAAATACTTTACGACATGTCGACTATTTCATAGATGTGAAACATCCATGTCTGTTTCTTTATAGATCCAAATACGACCGATAGGTTTTTACACCTTTCCAGAGGGTATTCCAAGTTCAAAACTTGATTTCTCGTGTATGGAACTATCACGGATTTTATGGCTTCAAGCCATTTGACGGAGTCGGGGCCCATCATCGCTTCTTTGTATGTATTCGGTTCATCATTGTCAAACAATAATGATTTACTCTCAAATCTTAGCATTTGATTGTTTAACCGACCTACTTGGTTCAATAAGAATTTAGATCTCCGTGACCACAACCTTTGAGGCACATAAGCTATGAGCATTATGGCAGCCTTCGGAACGATTTCCGGCGCTGCGCAACTCAGCACATATAGCTAAGGTTCGTTAACCTTATCAAAGTTCTATTGTCCTCCCACTTAACTTTTACGAAAAATTCCTTCTCCAAGAAACTTCACGTTTCAAGCGACAAACCCTTTTGTCCTTGGTGTTATGAAGGAATAACCAATTGTTATTCGAAATAACCTACAAAGACATGCTCATCCGACTTCGGTTGTAAACATCTTACTTATGTTTAGCATACCAAAATTTAAGAAATGACAACTTGGGTTTTACCCCAAACCATACTTTCATGGTGTCATTTCAACGGATCAAGATGGAGCTCTTTTTTAGTGTAAAAGCGATAGTCTCTAAAGCTTTTAATCTTTTAAAACATAATGGCAGTTTTATAAATAACACCTTTGATCCAACCATGTCAAACAAGGTTTCATTACAAATATCAAACACTCCATACTCCTATGGTGTTTCGGGAGATGTAAATCTAGGTGTTTTGCTAAACTTGCAACTCAAATAAATCCCTTTATGATAAAATCATAATTCATTTATTTTCTTGTTACACTTGTAACTCAAATAAATCCCTTATGATAAAATCATAAACCATTTATTTTCTTGTCACAATGATTTTCACTTCATCTTGAAAGTCTTTGAACATTTTCAAATATTTCACACTTCTTTCTCATTAAGTGAATATTCACTCAAATTTCAGGAGAAAGTATATGAAGTTGAAACCCATCGCTTACGACTACACATAATGGACTATATACATCGATATGTATAAATTCCAATAATTTAGTCATTCGTTCTTCTTTGGCCTTTGAACGAAGTTTTAATTATCATGTGGAAAGTCTCACAAGCGTCACTTGATCAAATCAAAGACTCCAAAAATCCATGAATACGGAGATTCTTCATGTTTTCTTTCCAATATAATTTAAACAGCGATGTCACTTCGTAAGTGATCTTTTAATCATTTGTCTTGCGACATTTTAGCATTAGGTTTTATGGATGTGATTTCTCCAACTAGATTTGTAAATCATCCATCTTATATGGAATACGGTAATTATTTGAACAACCTTTGTTCTCATAATACCTAATTTAAATAAAAATTATTAAAACAAATCTTGAAGTCAAGCTTTGATGTCAACGAGAAATACAAACACCGGTTTGTTTGTTTTCGATGAACATCATCACATATTCTCTTGCTAGTTACTTAGGCCATTGTGGTTCATGAATTGCGTCGTTCCGTATGAAATTTCATACCAACCAATTCGGTATCCAATACCCAAGAACCACATTATTTAACAAGCAAAGAATACAACCATAACATGTATATCATCTATATACCTAAATTGGATATTTCCAATCTTTTCTTTTCTACCAAATATATTTTATAGATTCTCTTTCAGCATTTCCTTTTCCTTTTTAAAATAATCTATCAACATCAAAAGTGGTGCCATATGCATGACACATAGTACAAAGCGTGTATATTCAAATAATAATACCTTTGGTCTTGCACTTTGAAGTAGATCACCATCATCAAAATGATCGGTATTCTTTCAAAATCCATTCTTTAGTAATCTTTTAGTATAGTAAACACTTTACATACATATTCTATTCATCCTTATCATGATGACTTTCATGATCAAGCTAATGTAGCTTATAAGGAGAATCGTGAGTATAACATTACTTTCCAAAACCCTTTTGGATGATTAGGATGTCTAGCATCTCCAACCTTCGTAAATTCTCATCCAATATGAGAACATATATTATACTCTATCATATTGCAACCAAAATATTGTTTTAGATATCGTTATATCTGCCACACATGATGGTTTCTGAAACAATTCTTTCAGCTCCTAGATAATTTCGATATTTAAATCAAGAATCATGAAGGCAAACATGATACTTAAGATACTAACACTGGAATTGTTACTCTCGATTTAATACCAACTATTAAATTTCACGAAGTAAATAGAGTTTGCTGAAAGTTTGCAATAGGACTTTAAACTTTAGATTGACACTCAACACAATACGATACCAGTTCGTAAAGTAAATATCCAGAATTCTATAGTTCTATTATCTCAATTACAACTACGCATAAGGTGGTGAACGAATGACAATGACTATAACAAATTATGCAAATTCACTCTGATTTAATTTATGATAAATTGAGTTCTACTAATCCAAATTAGAAATAAACTCCCACTAAAAAACGACATCCCTCGTGTCTTTTTGGTGATTACATGAACCAAATCCACTACACCAAGTTCGATCATCACGTGAGTCGGTGTAGCTTCAAAGGCGAGCATCTATATGGTCATCATATCAAAAACATATGACTCATGCTTAACCTTTCGGTCCGTGTTCCGAGGCCATGTCTGTACATGCTAGGCTCGCCAAGTAAGAACCTTAGTATTCGCGTGTGTAACTGTCTTACACCCGAGATATGCCCGTGGATTCAAGTACACCCGATCATCTCGTGATGTCTTGAAGCGACGAAACATTGTCGGTGCATACTTAAGGAAGAACACATTCTTATCTTGATATCTAAATGAGGGATCATCTTATTATGCTAATAAAACGCCAAACAAGCAATATAAGATGCAATCAAAACATCACATGTTTATAAGTGAAATGATATGGTTCCCGCACTTGATCTCCATCATGTGCATCGTGGTATGATCTCTATCATACCTCTATGTGTAAGGCCAAGGTCTATGGAACCTACACGTTATGTGTATTGTAAGAGTATCATCTTATACTTCTACTTACAACATCACCATATCATAACACTAGCCCAGTAACAATCTAAACTAGACGCCTCTAATTTATCCATTGCAAGTTTTACGTGGCTTAGGGCTATCGAAGATAGAACCGTTCTTACCTACGAACATGAACCACAACGAGGATAACCAAATTGTTGACAACTCGTTGCAAATTAGATATTGACTATAGTAGGAGAGACAGACACCCGCTAGCCACTTATGCAAAACTAGTTGCATGTCAAGCGTGGAACAGGTCTCATGTGCGAGGACATGTAAAGTTTGTCCGGGCCGCTTCATCCCACTATGCCACCAATATCCAAAGTACAACTAAGAAGCAATAAAATGATCATAATCGCCCACATACTCATATGTGTACTACTCGTGCAAAGTATCTACGCATAGATCCGGCTCTGATACCACTGTAGGGTTCACAGCATAGAAAACAAAAAAATTTCTACGATAGGAACATCTATGTACCAAGATCTATCTACTAGATACAAGCAACGGGTGGATATAAATCCATAGAATACATACCCTCGAAGACCAAATAGCGTTAACGAGGTTGTACTCGTGTATGATGTAGACGAATGCTTGCCGATCTCAAGATCGTGATGAAGTCCGTCTGGTCCAGTCGGTCCAGCACGATCAAGTCCAGCACCTCAAAGCAGTGGTGCATCCGTGATCGCACACACGTACGGGTACCCCGACAACCTCCACGCCCTCGCTCCAGCGAAGCAGCGGAAGCAACAAATCCTTCCATAAAAAGCCACCGGGAACATGTATCTCGCTGATCCGAGACCATGGGGGAATTCTAAAGGAGGGAGAGAGATCCTTCGCGAGGAGGTGTGAGAGACAAGTGAGGAGGGGGGCTCCTTTTATAGGAGGAGGGGGGGCACCCAAGGGGTGGCCGCCGGCCATGGGGGGCTGCCCCCTCCCCTCCTTCATTCATGTGGGTGGACACTCCACTCATAAAATGCCCTTTAAATTTCCTCCACTCAAAAGTCCACTCAAATTCCCATTAAATTTCCACCAAATTTAATGCAAACTCTCATTAAATAAAACTCCTTCTATTTATTCAGAATTTTGTCAATTACTTTAATGACAAACATTCACATAAAACCCCTTGCTAGTATTTCATTTCACATGCAGAAACACTTTCTGCAATTTCACCCGAAAACCCGTTTCGGTATCTAGTGAAATAAATTCCTACGCTTGTTATTCTTTTCCTGGCATATCATTTGCTCTGAATGGTGTCGGCATCCCTTAAGTGTGTCACCCTACGGTTCGGGAATAATGCGGACATGATCGATACCCCTCTCCGATCAATAATCAGCAGCGGGACCTGGAGATCCGTACTGACTCCCACACATTCAACGATGACTTCTGTGATCGTGTGAACCTTTTACGCTAGTATCTTAATCCCTTTATTTCACGATATATTACATGTCCGAGATTCGATCATCGGTATCTCCATACCTAGTTTGATCTCGTTACCGACATGCACTCTTTTCTCGTTCCCGTGATATAACATTCTAGTGATCAAATCACTTGCTTGCAAGCTAATCAATGTGATATCACCGAGAGGGCGCAGAGCATATCTATCCGTCATCGGGATGAACAAATTCCACTCTCGATCCATGGGTCTCAACATAACACTTTAGTAGTTCTGAAGCCATCTTTATAATCACCCAGTTACGGAGTGACGTTTGATGTCAACAAGAAACTCTTCCGGTGTTAGTGATTGACATGATCTCATGGTCTAAGGATTAGGATCACTTTGTAAGTTGTTATAGCAATATAAACTCAATAAATTTGATCGTAATGCTATACTTCGGATGAATGTTCATCACATCATTACACTAATGTTGTGACCTCGTTATTAACAACATCCAATGTCCATGATCAGGAAACTTTGATCATCATGTTAATCAACGAGCTAGTTTATAAGAGAGGCATAACTAGGAACTTCCTTTTTGTTTATTAAACACACATGTATTAACGTTTTCGTATTAATACAATTATAGAATATAAAATAAACATTTATCATAAATAAGGAATACGATAATAACCACTTTATTATTGCCTCTCGGGAATATTCCCTTCAAAAGGAGGGGTACTAAACAGATGTGTTGACACATGAACCCCATGCTTTCACTTGATTTATTTTGTGCCGATAGTTAGCACATGCACAAGTTTGTTACAATATTAATGAGGACAAAAACAGTACAATGCTCAAATAACCTCAATCGAATGAGGCTGCTCATTTCTCTGAAGAGTGTACAAGAGATGCCCATTTAATGGAAGAGACCGCTTGCTTCAGTCCAAGACAATGTATCGCACGTCGCCTAACTTTTATTCTAATCCAATCTTTGTGATGCATGACATCGGCCATGAAGTAAGACATGTCCTCCGATCCCAGCCCCACTGTACTACTTGCAGCATGATGCACGTTGCCTGAGTAAACATAGCCATGATGACCACTTGATATGGTTGCTGAAGATGACAACCATACAAGTACATGATCATAATTCTACGAGAGCTATATATCTCTAGAGATGTACACTTATAACACTTCTATATGAGCACAACGATATGTGCGCTACAAAATTCAGATGTGTTTTAGCTGACTAAAGTCCTCGTAAAATATAGAAACAGAGCGACAATTTTAACATCATGAATTCTTCAAGAAAAAACTCGAGACACATGGGATTGGGATGCATCCGGAATTCCCAAATCGCTTTGTGATCTTGTTGCAGAGCACCAATGTAACTTTGAGATACTCATACCTGTCGAGCTAGCTGTGTATCCTGACAGCGAACTTGGCCAAGAGTGTCCTTCACCTGTGGCCCTGCAGGTGGACGAGTCCGCGGAAACAACACACTACCAGGGTATTCGGCAACCTGTCCAAGCAATGCAATGGGGATGTGTTGGAGTCCAGGATCTCGGAAGACATGAAGCTTTGGAGCATGGCAAGTGTTTGTGTTGGAGTGGTAGATCCAGGGAGAGTTGTGTAACAACACATGTGCTGGGGGTTAGCTGACCGGGCCGATTGTGGTCTATAGGTCAGTTCTTGTACAAAACATTCTACCTTGTATAACAATATGGTACACACTCTCGAAAAAGAGATACTCATACCTATTCTCCTACTCGTGTTTCACCTCAATACATTTGACGTCTCCACGGTCATAACCCGCCACATCTCGGACTATTAGCACAGCCGTCGCAAATGCACCACACTGTCGGTAGTCAATGCACCGCTGAATCCAAGAGACCCGACCTTCAGAATCACCTCGATCCAAGAGGCCAGGTGTAATCAATATCTTCTTGGTATTAGTCCTTATTATCAAAACAAAGTGGTCCGCACTGCAACATCTTGATCTGTGTTGCTGGCGCTTTGCGTATGGACAATTTTACAAAAACTGAAATATCTCTTGCCAAGGCAGTGAAATACCATAGGTTAGTAATACTTCGGTTTAAGAAAACCCAAGATGCTAAATAGGCGTGCTTCGGTCCCCCCCTCCCCTCCCCCTCCCCCTTAAACTTAAGCTGCATTGGGTGTTTTATTTTTTTGACCTGTCGAAACCTATATCGAAGCCATGTATATCTCCATATATGTGTATTCGGTCGAATTAGGTATAATCCACGTTTCGGTCGGCTGATCCCACCTCCCATTATCGCGATCTACGTCTTTGCATGTCATATTTTAATATTTTTGTTGCTGTTATATAACTTCCGATTTTTGCCTTCCGCAGGCACATAAGATGGAGTGCAGAGGAGACACACCGAACTGCAGCGGGCAAGTTACCAAGGTACTTTCAACATGCTGAACTAGATGAATGGCATCGACCATGAAGCAAGACCTCCTTCCCGGTCTCCCGGTCCCATTGTACTACATGTGGGTTGTAGCTAGATGTAGCAGGATGCGCCTGACCTGAACGAAGATAACCATGATGGCCACTTGATATGGTTGTTGCAGATGACAATCATATAAGTACATGATCATAATACTAGGGGAGCTGCTGGATACATATCCTGCGAGAGATGTACGCTTATATATGAGCACAACAAATACGTGCACTGTCAAATATAGATGTTTTTAGGTAACTATAAAGTTCTCGTAAAATATAGAAACGGAGAGGCAATTTTAACACCTGGATTATTGCTTCTAATTTTTTTGATACGTATAGGCTTGGGATACATCATGAACTCCCACAACACTTCCTGGTTGTCTTATATCACACCGAAGAACCTTCCACGTACTGGCACCTATTCTCCTCCTCGTGTCTACCGTCGATGCAGTTCACCTCTCCACGATCATATTCCTCCACATCGGACCATCACCACAACCATCCCATTCACCACTGCATGCACCACATTGTCGGTAGTCAGCGGTGCCCCGACGGATCCAAGAGACCTGACCCACGCCATCGCTTCGATCCCATGGATTGGTTTTTGGCATCACATCTTGGTCTGTACTTCAACATCTTGATCTGTGCTGTTGGCGTTCATGTAAAACATGTCGCGTATGGTGCGTAACACTGATCGAGCAGGTATTGCACCTAATTAACAGCTGCGTGTGTGAAGATTAAGAAGCAGAGTCATAGTAGGCTGATATGCACCAGTACCTATCACCAGGGCCGTCTCCAGAAATTTGGAGCCCCGGTGCGAATTCTAAATTGGGGCCTAATTTTTTGTACAATTATCATATAACTAATAGAGTGAATTTATATTATCACTTAGGCATATGCTAAAAGAGTAAATGTAACACTAAAGTTCATGATTTTTCCTATTTTACAAACAAAAAACTGAATTAAATGATGATAGCAATTTATAGGCTTGCCAAGAAAGCCGAATAAGATGAAGTTATAAGAGTTATTTAGGTTTTGACGATGATGATGAAATCGTGAGACGTGTGTTAGGATTTCCCTAAACAAAAGTAGATGACAACTTTTTATTCACCTATATTCGAGTTAATAACTTGAAGAATGACAAGGTAAAACACAATTTTCTTTGTCACGGAACCGATAAATTGATCAAGATTGGAAATTGGAATCGACCGACTTGAGTTGATTAATCATTAGAGAGATGGAGCAAGTATTAACCTGATCTGAGATTTGATTCGTTGAATCGCCTGGCACTGGCAGGCTCGGGGCATCAATCGTCTGCGTGTTCAATCCCAACTCTGTTTTTCTGACGCGATCTGGGTTCGTGTAGATGAAGGCCCGAGGCCGGATGGCCGATGCTGCATCGCTCGATCGGATCAGTTCTCGCTGTCTTGGAGTCCAGGAGTCTCACAAGTGCAAGCATAGAAAGATAAAACCGAGTTGCGGTGATTTGCATCTGATGCGGCCGTGATGTTGACTTGTTGTTGCGTGATTTGTGTCCGGTGCAGCCATGCAGTTATATTTTTCTTTCCAACATTGCCCTTGAGTAGTATTTTCTCTGTTTATTAAACCAAATCCTAGAGATACGTGACACTCTTCTTACTAATCAGGCTTAAAGCCTACTGACTAATCGAGATTTGGGGGCCCTAATTACCCGGGGGCCCTGTTCGGTTGCTCATGTCGATCACCCTCATCGACGGGCCTGCCTATCACCTTCAAGAGCTCTCTGCCTGCCTTTGAAAACAATGTTCGTCTCAAGTCTCATATAGAAAAATAATAAGCTGAGTGCAGTAATAAACTGAGCATGTTAATCACATTCTGCAATCACTAGACTATGAACTTGGCGATAGATTCTGTAATTGGACAAGTTTAAGATGGAGTGCAGAGGAGACACACTACCCAAGGTACTTTCAACAGTGAGCAACCTTGAAACGGCCACAGCTTCACTAGTACTCCAGTTGCTACTGGAATGCCCTGACTGGTCCCTGCATGTATCCACGCATGTCTGAATATAGTGCAGTAAAGCAAGTGGTTCCATTCACGTGCCCAGGATAATTAACAACGTCAACACAACAGAGGCATTTAATCTGCAGTTTTCTAAATATATTATAAGAGAGCATAACTTCCATCAGAGTCGACAGGCCTACAAAGCCAACAATCTAGTACATTACAGAAAGCTTGTTTCATCATCATGCAGCTAATGCACCGAACGTGCTTACAAAATAGATCATTGATAGCACAATTCATCCTGATCCATTTAGCGCGCTAAAGCTGAAACTTTGCCGTAGTACGGCACATAGAATAGACTGTGGTACAGCTCAGTGAACTTTCTTGGAACCTTTAGAAACTGCGACCCTTTTCCAAATGCTGACTGAGATGACCTTATTAGCTTTCTTGTCATCGAGGATGACTACCTCCCTCTCCATGTCAAAAGCAAGGATGTCATAATCGAAATACCAAAATCCTGCCCTATTGATCAACACGTCCCTCTCGGAGACATCGGTCATCCTTACACGATGCTTCACTACCCACTCGTCAGGGCTTTCCAGGCTCCAAATTCGTACTGCGCAGCCGTCCAGTTCTTGTTTCGCATAACATAATTTGCCTGATGACTGCGAAAGACATCCGTCCAAACAGTTAAACGTGTCTGTCCTAGTTGCAAATCCTGGCAGCTGAATGATCCGATGATTGAGCCATTGTGTACTTGTGTCTGGTGCGTTGAGGGCCAGAATTTTTTGGTCGCAAAAGTGCATCACGTACAGGACCCCATTTACGAAGAGTGACTCATTACAAAATGCATCTGCAGTTTCCCAAAGACAACTAGACCACGAGGAATCCTCCGAGAAAAATACCTCAACCTGCATTGTGGTTCCGGTCCCATTATTTGGAATCTGGAATTTGAAGACATAGAAGTGTTGAGACCATAATGGATGGAGCTGTGGAATGGTTTTGTTTTTGTTTTTTGCAAGGAGCCGTGGAGTGGTTTGCCTTGCCGTCGTGTCGGATTCAGCTTACAGTCGAGGGGGTGGAAATGGACCGCTGTTGCCTGTTGGGCCAGCACGGCGCACGACAAATAATCGTTCGAACTACTCGTTGTTTCTTTTTAAAATACCAGTACATCAGATGATTATGATCGCAGTTTCATTTGGCTCTGAAACTCCACCGATTCTCATCTCAAAAAAAAAAAAAACTCCACCCATTCGGATTATTAGTTCATTCTGTACAGAGCCGGACGTGGCCTGGCTCCATTATTAGTAAAACCACCATATTTGTAAATTTATCTTGATACCACTTTACAATTCTGGGGACTGAATTTCACCATATTTTCGTGGATTGTCTCAAAAAGCACTAAACCCGTATTGAACGTGAATTGATAGCCATTTTGACTTACCGATCCCACTATCACAGCCGATGTGGCACCGTGAAGATGGCCCTGATATGGACGTTAACACAACGTTGCACCGGGCCTCACCACTTACCGCGTGGATAAGGGGTCTTGTTTCCATTGACCCGATAGTCCCCTACCTCACTCGCCCGCCCTCGCTCCTGCATCGTTTGCTTGCCGTTGTTGCCGTCCTTGCTAGCCGCCGTCGTTCATTTGCGCCACCGCAGTCGTCATGCTCACCTGGCATGCCGGTTCTTCGTTGAGCAAGTCCATTTTAGAGGTAAGCTCCAGTGCCCCATTGTTCAATTTAGGGTTAGGGTTCATCACTATTTGGGATTTTATTTTATTTTTTTTGTCAATTTAACTCGACTAAAGTTGATTTATTTATTGATTGGGACATGAAAAACCTCAACTATGCTCTAGACGTAGTTATGACCCCAATTTCTTTGAGATATATGTGGGTTGCGAGGAGGTTTGTCACGTCCACAAACTTGAGCCATGCGAATGCTTTGAATTTGAAGGGATGGACACATGCAAGAAATTCTACCCGTGTCAACTGGGAAATGTAAGTGGTAATTTTCTTATAAAATATGCTGTAAATTTGTTTGATCAATTAGAGGCAGTAATGTATCTTAGCTGATATAATGTAGTTGGTATAAGATAACCTTATAAGTTAGTTAGTTTGTTTACTTAGTGACAAGTAAAAATATTGTCCAATTGATGACACCAGCTCTATGTGTGTCAAGTCGTTGGGACTCCATGTAGCAAGCATATTTTTGTCCGCAAGGACGACTCGATGATTTATATCTAACTCTCGAGGATCTAAGGTTACAATCTTCTTCTAGCCTCTTCCAGCAACCTACAAAACAAAGTTTTTATCATGTGCCCTCAACTCCACCGTGTGGTTGTCAAGTACAAGATTTCGTATTTTCAAATTGTAAACTAAAAAAGTAAAGTAATATATAACTAAAACATGAATGTAAAAGCAGTAAAGTAAAGTTTTTTTTTGGCCTTTTGTTTATGCTTGCAGAAAGTGAATATCGTGTAGTCACTACTGCCGTGGCCGAAACGTGTTGGTTGCGCCACTTGTTTCTTGAGCTTCATCGACCAATTGATAGGGCTGTTGTTATCTATTATGACAATATTTTTACAGTCTACATGTCCACAAATCCGATTCGACATCGCCGGACCAAACACATTGACATGGATATACACTTTGTTAGAGAGAAGGTTGCTCTTGGTGCATTAAGGCTCTTCATGTTCTTTCTAGTAGTCAGTTTGCGAATATATTTACTAAAGGTTTGCCGATAGTTATTTCTGGAGCTCCGATCCAGTCTTTACATTAGCGACAGAATGTCTCTAGGTTCAGACTGTGAGCGTGCGTTAGATAACAATACACTTTGGTTAAGGTTACAATGTGTAGATCAAACTGAACCGAGTTAGATTAACCTAGATTGATTTGCAACACAAGTTTGTAACCATGTATAAATACTGATCAAGGCGTGCAATTGCGGCCCAACTTTACAATCCTACAACTAGAGCAAGTCTAGACACAAAAGATACACACTGCTAAAAAAAATACTCCCTCTGATCCATAATAAGTGTCGCCCATCTAATACAAAGTCTGTAATAGCTTAATACAAAATGAGCAACACTTATTATGGATCGAAGAGAGTAATAAAAGCCACTCACACAATACAGGTTGGTAATTATTCGCTATCCATATATGTAGTGTACGGGATCGCGAAGGGTTGATTCTGTCGAAACACATCTCCTGCGTAGCCTTGTGGCATCAATTTATCCTGCACACAAAATGGTCATGTTAAAAACTCCTAGCAAAGAAAAACACTCTGCCGCGTATCACCAAGACGAGTGGTCTTGGTTTTCCATGGCAGCCACGTACGAGTCGCAGTTGAAGGTGGGCCAGGTCTCGTAAGGCGGCGGGGCATTGCACCTTCCCGGCAGCCCCGCAGCGCGGCTTCTGTACGGTCCGCCCTCGGCGCCGGTGCCGACGTACCCGAGGCAGGTGCAGATGGCGCGGCGGTCGGGAGTGGAGCGCGCCGTGGACGACACCAGCTTCTTGAGCCCCTCGCAGCACGCCGGCGGCACCACCCCGCCTGACTGCACGTACCCGAGGCACGGCATCAGCCTGTTGTACACCGTGGAGCACGAGAGCGCCGCGCTAGCGCCCCGCGGGGCCAGCACCACCACCGCCAAGACTAGCAGCGCCGGTGTGGCCGTGCGACCGCCTCGGATGGTCGCAGACGCCATAGTAGTGTCGCTTGATCGGCAAGGTGATGGATATATTAGTGTATCAGACAGGTGACTCAGGCAAGGTACGTGTAGAGAACACATATATATATAGTCGACGCCTGACGAAGTGACGAGGTAGGGTGGCGGCTGGAAAAATGGCGAGGTAGGGCGCGCATCCAAGAAACCTGTCAGTCTCGCCGTGTGTCGTCGGTGCAGCCCGACCTGCAGAATGGAAGCTACGACACAAATGCACGCAAGTACTTACTCCACCGATTCAAGGCACTGGAAAGTCTGAGACGCGTGAACAATAGTTCAGCATCGCCTGGTCTCCGGCAGCAATTCATGTTACCTATGCAGCCGATAAAGATAAAAATTGGAGAGACCTAGTCTAACAAATGTTTTGTTCTAAAGTCAGAAGCTAGTACCGATCAGCCTCCGTACACAGTGAAAATGACCCGTCACACATTGTGAATCGAACCTTCATCACCCAAGGTGTGCAATAGCTTAGGGGGCATAGGGTCAAATGGGCGGACGTCTGCGCCCCCAAGAGCTTACGGGGCATAGGTATCCTTGACTCGCGCCGCTTTAATGTGGCGTTGATGTTGAAGTGGGTCTGGCGCATTCTTAGAGACGACGGCGGGCTCTGGCTTCAGCTTATCAAAGCCAAGTATCTCCGGGGCCGTCCCCTTTTAGCTTGCGAGCGGAGGGAGGGCTCTCAGTTCTGGAGAGCCCTCCAGGAGATTAAGCATTTCATCGGGCTGGGCCTCTCCTTTGAGGTTGGTTGCGGACAGAGGATTCGATTTTGGCTTGATCCCTGGATGTTGCCGATCCCGTTGGGGTCCTTTACCCCAGCCTGTTTGCTATCTCCGCTTCCCCCGAGATCCTTGTGCAGGAGGCCTTCCTGGAGGGCCACTGGAACGTCTTGTTCCGGAGGCACCTTAGTGCGGCGGAGGACGCGGACCGCCTTCTACTGCTTCGCTCCCTCCCTGGGGCCTTATCTGAGGCCCCTGACTCGGCAGCGTGGCAACTGCACCCCTCTGGCGAGTTCACGGTGAACTCGGCCTATCGCGCCCTTTTCTAGGGCCCTGAGTTGGGTTGGACGGCTCCTCTGTGGAAGGCCCCCCTGCCGCTTAGTATCCGCATCTTCGTGTGGTAGCTACTACGGGACCGGCTTCCCTCGGGGGCGAAGGTGGCCAAGCGTAACGGCCCGGGCGATGGCTTGTGTCCCCTATGTAGGACCCTGGAGACCTGTGCCCATATTATGTTCTCATGTTCGGCGGCCCAGGCTCTTTGGTGCTTTGTCAGAGAGGCGCTAGGGCCTGCCTGGGGCGCGCAGGAACTTGGGGAGTTCCTGCAGTCCCAGGCTTACAGGGCCGGAGGAGGTCGCCGTCTCTTCTGGCCCGTGTTTGCAGTCATCTCGTGGTCTTTGTGGAACGTGCGGAATAAGATGGTGATTGAGAAGGTGTATCCTTCACGCGTGTCTGACCCTGTGTTTTCCTTTCTTGCCTTTCTCCAGCAGTGGTCTCCCCTGGTGAGGCAGCGTGATCGGGCGGCTTTCGACAGCTCGATGCGGGCCCTGAGGACGGCAGCGATCCCCCTATCTGCTCCGACTTCCCCGGCCCAGGCGTCCTGAGTCCTCCCGCATCCTCGTTGCGGTTTTTAGTTTTTGTTTGGGCGTGCTTGTGCTGTGGCCCCAGTGGTGATGTGTACACTTCTTTTCCTTTTCGTTTGGCCTTGGCCGTGGTGGATGCTTGCTGAACTTTGTACCTGGATGTTGCTTTATTTATAAAGCGGGGCAAAAGCCTGATTCGAGAGCTGTGCAATAGCCCTTCAAAACGCAAACGGTTACGAAACCGTGTATGAAGGGGCGATAGCCCTTCATCCTGTGTTAGAGAAACGCCTGGGCCGCTAGCCTAAGTCATGCCTAATCATGGTGAAAATTTGCAGCATCACCATAGTGACATCTATGAAACATTCTTCTTATAAAAAAAGATACACATTCAGAAAAGAGGAAAAGAAATAAAAAGACACCATATTTCCATGGTAAATAAGAAGATTATTGAGATGCTCATTGTCTACTTGCCTTGTCATTTTGGTTATGGGATAGATCATGTACCATGTGCAAGGGATATCCCGTTGACGGTTCTCTATGATATGCAAATACTTACAATGACAAGAACTTACAGGTGACTAAAGTTGAGTAGCATAAGGTGTGGCCCTCGTATTCAAGGGATGCCAACTTATACTTCGTCAAGCATATACTCCATTTTTGTTCACCTTAACCCTAGGTGTGGGTGGGCCTTGCCCCGCACCTAGGTAGGGTGTGGGGCCCCTGGCCACCTCCTCGGCCTCCCCCTTCGCCTATAAAAAGCTCCCGATGCAGAAACCCTAAGTACCCGATCAAATCTCTACGAAACCGTCTGTAGCCGCCGCCACCGTCGTCCCTAGATCGGGGGGGGGGGGGGTCTGAAGTTCTTCCTGGCACCCTGCCAGAGGGGAGATCATCCCGGAGG
Organism: Avena sativa; assembly: GCA_916181665.1. Classification (NCBI taxonomy): domain Eukaryota; kingdom Viridiplantae; phylum Streptophyta; class Magnoliopsida; order Poales; family Poaceae; genus Avena; species Avena sativa. Next base: position 332,304,679 of record OV702296.1, read on the forward strand.
CCTTCTCTCCGGTATGATGCGTGAGTAGTTCCACCTTGGACTATGGGTCCATGTAGTAGCTAGATGGTTGTATCTTCTTCTTGTGCTTTCATGTATAGATCTTGTGAGCTCCGTTCATGATCAAGATCTAATCTATTTATAATCATGCATGTTGTGTTTGCGGAGATCCGATGGATATTGAGGTTATTATGTTGGTTTGATTAATGGTTTTGTCTTTATAATTCTATCATGTCTGTGTTGTTTATGATCTTGCATGCTCTCCGTTGTTAGTAGCTATCTTGGCCAAGTAGTTACTAGTGACTCCAAGAGGGGGTATTTATGCTCGATAGTGGGTTCACGCTCAGTTCCTGTCAATTGATCTGCTGTAATTTGTTTACCCTTCATGTCATGTTGTTTATCCAAGGAGAGAACCTCTAGTGAACTATGGACCCCGGTCCAATCTTTACCATTGATACACCTTCCACTGTTACTTGTTTACTTGCTGCAAACCATTACCTTTCACACCATATGTTTAATCCTTTGTTACAGCAAACCGGTGAGCTTGACAACCTCACTGATTCGTTGGGGCAAAGTCTTGAGTTTGTGTTGTGCAGGTCTCCATGTTGCTAGCAACACCTGTGTGACGTTTCCTTCCTCCTACTGGTTCGATAACCTCGGTTTCTTACCGAGGGAAAACTTGCTGCTATGTTGCTTCACACCTTGCTCTTGGGGTTCCCAACGAAGCGCTCCTACATCAACTCAACGCTGCATCATAGCCCCCACGCCACCCGCCAGAAACTAGCAGGATCCGTCGCAAGACGACAAGACCACCTGGCCGACCATTTCGACGGAGAAGGAGGCCACCACCACCATGCCGGGGGCAGATGCCCCAAGCGCCCTAGTGTCATGGACAAGGCCCGGGTCGCCTGGGCGCCGGCGTCGAGGCCAACATACGGGACATATCGCAGCTAGGCCCAGATCCCCGCCGCCACCTGCTGCCATCTGGGCCGAGGATCACCGCTCGCTGCTCGCCGCAACACCACCGCCAAACCAGCCGGGACGTACGCCACCGCCTTTCCGCCAGATCGCGATCAGGGACGCCGCCGCCGCCACGCCCCCAATTCTTTGCCTGGTGACGATCCGGACGATGGCGGCGGGGAGGAGAGACCACAGGAGGGAGGGCTTGGCAGGGAGGGGAGGCCGCCCGGCGCGGCGGGTGCGGGAGGAGGAGGGATCAGGAGGGGTCGGGCGTTTTACCGGGGCTATAGCACCGAAATTCTACCCATGTCAACTAGGAAATGTAAATGGTAATTTTCTTTTAAAATATGCTGTAAATTTGTTTGATCAATTAGAGGCAATAATGTATCTTAGCAGATATAATGTAGTTGTTATAAGATAACCTTATTAGTTAGTTTGTTTACTTAGTGGCGAGTAAAAATATTGTCCAATGATGACACCGGCTCTATATGTGTCAAGTCGTTGGGACTCCAAGTACAGAGTAATGTAGAAAGCGTATTTTTCTCTACAAGGGTGTCTCCTTCTACCCTCTTCCAGCAACCTACTAAACAAAGTTTTTATCATGTACACCCAACTCCAAAGTGTGGTTTTCAAGTACAAGATTTCATATTAGAATTGTAAACTAAAAAAAGTAAGGTAATCTATAACTAAAACAGGAATGTAAAAGCAATAAAGTAAAGTTCTTTTGTGCTTTTATTTATGCTTGAAGAAAATGAATACCATGCAGTCACTACTGTCGTGGCTGAAACATGTTGGTTACACCACTTGTTGCTTGAGCTTCATCGACCACTCGACATGGCTACTGATGTCTATTTTGACAATATTTCTGCAATCAACATGTCCACAATTTCGATTCAACATCGTCGGACCAAACATATTGAGCTGGTTATACACTTTGTTAGAGAGAATGTTAGAGAGAAGGTTGCTCTTGGTGCATTAAAACTCTCCATGTTCCTTCCGGCAGTCAGTTTGCGGATATATTTACTAAAGGTTTGCCTGACATAGTTATTTCTGAAGTTTCGATCCAGTTTTCACATCAGCGATGGACTGTCTCCATATTCAGACTACGAGCGTGTGTTAGATAACAAAAATACACGTCGGTTAAGGTTACCATGTATAGATCAAACCGAACCTATCTAGATTAGCCTAGATTGGCTTGCAACACAAATTTGTAACCATGTATTAAACACCGATGAATACAATTGGTCGGGTCGGGTGCAATTGCATCCCGATTTTACAACAGGGGCGAAGCTCCCAGTAGGGCCTTGATTTTTGGCAAGAACCTTTAGATGCACATATTTTTTCTGAACATTTTGAGTGGTCATACGCTGAAAACGGACTTCGTATGAGAGAGCTATGCTTGTTTTAGTGAACACTGCGCAAAACTAATTCTGAAGCGAAATAAGGTGTTGGTATTGTCTAGTTTTAAACCAACTCTTTCTCTTTGCAACATCTAATTCTCAATCTAATAAAAACTAGACTCTAAACAATGTCCTAGATGGGGTATTTAAGGAGGACCCGAGAGTAATTTGGCCACCTTATGGCATGTGGCCAGAACCAACCCGAATTATATAATGGTTTATGTTTTATGTTTCTATTTTGGCTTTTATATATTATTGATATAAAATTCTAATTGACATTCTGATTCAATTGGAGAAATGATGGTTGAGATCCCTCCCGAAATGATATCACAATTCTAAGTATGGACGAATTGGTAACAAGAGTGAGAAGTCGTTAAAACCGAGAAGACACTAGGTCACTATTGATTATTTTGGAGTATGTACACTTTCTATTATTCTATAGAATCTATTACAACTAATTTTGGTTATTGCTTTGATGAGTTGTTTTTAGAGTTGTTTCAGAACTTCTTATCTTGACTCAAGTGACTCATTTTACAGTTTTAATGTGAATAAGATTTCTTAGCTTATGGAGATTTATCTTATTATGAGCATGAGCCTATATAAGATAACTTTAAGATATTCGTTATTTATATGCGGAGAATTAAAGACTTCGGAGATTATATTAATATTTGGATGATACATAATGTTTCATATCGTTTATCGTCTTGTTGAGTTGGCATTGCTTTTACTCGTAGCAACAACAATAGTTGAAAAGGTGTTGTCGATGGCAAAGATCATCAAGACTGAGTTTGATATTTACTTTTATTAGAGTTCGCCCTACCTCATATTTTTCCCGTCCTCCGCCACTGCTTTACAATCCTACAACTAGAACAAGTCTAGACACAAAAGATACATATTGCCAAAAAACAAAAGAAAAGGTAATAAAAGCCCTCACATAATACAGGTTGACAATTATTCGCAATCCATATATGTAGTGTACGGGTTCGTGAAGGGTAGATTCAGTCGAAACACATCCTCCGATAGCCTTGTGGCATCAATTTATCCTGCACACAAAAACGGTCATGTTAAAATCTCCTAGCAAACGGTCACTAGAGAAACACTCTGAAGCATATCACAAAACACGAGTGGTCTTGGTTTTCCATGGCAGCCAGTCAGCCACGTACGAGTCGCAGTTGAAGGTGGGCCAGGTCTCGTAAGGCGGCGGGGCATTGCACCTCCCCGGCAGCCCCGCGGCGCGGCTCCTGTACGGTCCGCCCTCGGCGCCGGCGCCGACGTACGCGAGGCAGGTGCAGATGGTGCGGCGGTCGGGAGTGGAGCGCGCCGTGGACGACACCAGCTTCTTGAGCCCCTCGCAGCACGCCGGCGGCACCACCCCGCCTGACTGCACGTACCCGAGGCACGGCATCAGCCTGTTGTACACCGTGGAGCACGAGAGCGCCGCGCCAGCGCCCGGCGGGGCCAGCACCACCACCGCCAAGACTAGCAGCGCCGCCGTGCGACCGTGCGACCGCCTCGGATGGTCGCAGACGCCATAGCAGTGTCGTCGCTTGATCGGCAAGTTGATGGACTACTGAATTATACTAGTGTATCACACAGGTGACTCAGGCAAGGTGTGGAGCACATATATATATAGTCGACGCCTGACGAAGCAGTGACGAGGTAGGGTGGCGGCTGGAAAAATGGCCTAGCGGGCACATCCAAGAATGGAAGATGCGACACACTTGCACGCAAGTACTTATCCACCGATTCAAGACACCGGAAGTCTGAGACGCATGAACAATAGTTCAGCGTCGCCTGGTCTCCGGCAGCAATTCATGTTACCTATGCAGCCGATCTTGCCAATGAAGGTAAAAATTGGAGAGACCTAGTCTAACAAATGTCTTGTTGTAAAGTCAGAAGATCGAGATGCATAAAAAATACACCGGTACCGATCGGCCTTCGTACACGGTGAAAATGACCCGTCACACATGGTGAATCGAGCAGTCGTCACCGAAGGTGTGCGTTAGCCCTTTAAAACGCAAACGGTTTACGAAACCGTGTGTGAAGGGGCATACGATTCCTAAAACCCAACCGTCTCCAAATCTTTTGGCCTTCACGTACACTATTTCACTATCTTTTGTTTGCGATTCAGAATAATCGCAAACGGCATGTTTTGTTTGTTCTGCTATTTTTGCAAATGTTTTAACTCATATAAACTAGCCGTATACTGACAGGCACAACTGTACATGTTTTCGTTTTGCAGATATATACCCAGCTTACGTAGCAACATATAATATATATCACTGATATTTGTTTGCATAATTCATACATCTAATATACATGCATTTCGACATGTATTCATTGCTAGCAATACAAATGAGAGAGATACTCATAGATAATCTAGTTTTCTTGGTTGCGTCTTTATCTTTGTCTTCGTGACGTGATGAAGCTCCTATGGGGTAATCTAGCCCTTGGTGTACCTTGTTTGTTTGAACATGAACTCCTCGCCGCTAAAGAATTAAATAAAGTTCTTGATCTCTCTGCTTGACGGTGGAAATGGACCACCACAAGGGGTGAATCGAATCGTCACGATCGAAGGGTGTGCGATAGCCAAGAACCGTTTCACGTCTTCCTCATCTCTCTCCTAGTTGACAAGGTGGCGACCACTTTGTCCAGATTTCTCCACTTACCGTTCCAGCGGCAGAAGGGGGACCCACTCCTCCATTCTGGTAGATAGGGTTAGGGCTTGTTTGCTGTGGTGTGTCATTGGGGTGGTGGGAGCGGCGTCTAGGCAAATAAATCCGTCGCAAATCTACTTCCACACCAGCGGCGACCTTCACGGCGATGTCCCGGAGTTGATGGCAACGTGTGCTGCTCGGTCCTTTAGATCAGAAGCTTGGTCTTCTCGACGTTCTTCAGATTTGGCGAGATCAGTTTCCCGGTGTGTCGCTGACGTTCGTTGTTATCCGCAACAGCGCTGTCAGCTGGGGCAAGGTGTATGGTTCCTATGGAGTGAGGATGTTGGTCTGGAGGTGGTGGATCTGTATTCCTCTCCGACTTCGTCCATGGGAGGTGGCGGATCTTGGTTCAAGCAAGCACGAGGACGTTCTCCGGCCAATGTGCCATATCGACATGTTCCTAGCTTCCTGCAGCAGGCCTATTCATCGACTCACAAAGCCTCGTTGGTGATGGTGCCTTTTTTGGATCTTGCAATGGTGGAGGTTCGGCGTCTCCTCTGGCATACGTCTCGGCGGTGCTGGATCTTGACGGTGGCCGCCGGCATCGATGGTTACGGGAAACTCTAGGGATTGTTTTGTATTTTTTGATCTCTTCCAATTTCATATGAAAAATCAATATAATCACTTTATCCCGGTATGTCTTTTAGTTTTCACGGGTGTTGCTTCTTGTAACTCAATTTTCGGTTAATGAAATATGTGGTTGCTCTAAAAAAAAGGTGTGTGATAGCCCTTTAAAGCACAAAGGTTAACAAAAACATGCGTGAAAGGGCACACGCTTCCTGAAAGTCAATTGTATGCGAATCTTTAGGTCTTCACATACGCTATTTCTATATTTTTATGTATGATTCTGGATAATCGCAAACCACATGTTTTGTTTTGTCATATGTGTTCTGCTCTGCTCTTTTCTCAAACATTATAATTTATATAAACCAGCCGTATGCTGATAGGTACTATTGTACACATTTTTAACTGCGAATCTATGCCTAGCTTATGCAGCAACACATAATATATATCACTGATATGTGTTTGCATAATTCATATATCTTATATACATGCATTTCGACATGGATTCGTTGCTAGCTTTAAAAATAAGATAGATACACATGTATAATCTAGTTGCATTTTTCTCTTTGTCTTAGTGGCGTGATGAGGCATCTAAGGGATACTATAGTCCTTGTTGTACCACCTTGGTTTCAACACGAACTCCTCGCCACCGAAGAATCAACTGAAGTTCTTGATTTCTCAAGAGACGTGCGGAAGAGTAAGATAACTTTCCATAACTCGGGTGCGAGGAGTTAATGTGACCTTCCTATGTAGCGTACCAAAATAGTATCCCTATTATACAAAAATAGTAATGTCAAATTGTAACTCCGGATGGCACCCGCCGGGTTCGGGGCCGGGTCCGGATCCGCCCCCTCCCCCCATACCCGCACCCGCTCCTCCTCGCCGCCCCCGTGACCCAGCCCCGTACCCACCGCCAGGTCTGATTTTCCTCCAGACTGGTGACCTAGCCGGGTACGTGGACCCGGCGGGTACCCGCGTGGCCAGCAACGAGTTCCGGCGGTGGTGGCGTGACGAGTTCTTGGCGGTGCTGCAGGAGAGAGGAGGGGCGGTGGAGGGAGAAGGACCGCGTGGCCGGCGACGAGTTAAGGCAGTGGCGTTGTGGTCTGAGAAGCAGTGGTGCTAGGATCTACGACAACGGTAGTGCTGGGATCTATAGCTGCGGCGCTGGTGGTCTGCCGAGAGGGAGGTTCATAGGGAGGGAGGCGAGCGGCGGTGCTGGTGGTCTGCCAGGAGGGAGGTTCAGAGGAAGGAAGGCGAGGGGCGGCGGCGATGGTGCGAGGCGGCGATGTCACTACGGTTTGCTGAGAGGAAGGGAGAAAGGCGAGGCAGTGGGCACGTCGCACGCGCCTGGTGTCGTGGTGTGATGGAGGCGGCGGGGTAGGAACTGGGGAGTGCGAGTGAGGATCGAGACGGGAACGTGGCCACGTGAGATTGGGGTTCCTAGGGTTTCCTAGTTTAGACACTTACATGTGGGCTCCATATGACATATACGGGTCTGCGGGTCTACGGGTATGGGTTTGACACCCCTAGACCCGCCCCCGCTAGACCCGACGGGTCTAGTTTTGTACCGCTAAGTAGCCCCATGGGTTTTTTCTTACCAAACTCTCCCTGTTTAAGGCGGGTACCCGTCGGGTTAGCGGGTATCGGGTACCCATTGCCATCCATAGATGTAACCATGGATATGGTATAACCAATCAACTTATACCACATAACAAATCATATAAAGTTGTGGCATACAAATACATGATGTAAATTATTCTAATAAATTGCATAGATCCGGTCAAAAGTACACAATGTCTAAAACATAGATCCAATCCATACACAGTTAAATATATCTAAAATTTATGTAGATTCGGTCGAAACACATACATAGTTAAATTATTTAAGCAAAGTCGTAGATCCGGTTGAACACTTCAAGATATTGGAGCAAATTCATCGATCCGATCGATAATGACTATAAAAATCAAAAAAATCACGGCCTAAGAATAATCAAACACATCCGTCCTTCCTAACTGCGCATATACGAACTATAAATAGAACTTTAGCAAACATGCTAATAACATATACCTTCTAGAGGGAGAACACATCTAGCGTTGGCTGGCGTTGAGGGCGAGGACGAGACAGGTTGACCATCAGCATCGGCAGCACCTTCGGCATTCGATCGTGAGGATTATACATCTACATGGCATAAAGTCCGCTGGTGAGGACATCAACATTGCAGCGTCAACTGCCTCTAGCGGCTAACTCTTACTTCCGTCTCGCCAACCAAGTGAGTTTCTGGGGAGAAGATGTGTAGTGTGTTCCTAAAGAGGTGAGGTGGCCGTCGAGTGGAGTGATCTTACTGCTGGTCCTGATATATACTATTTATTTGGTAGGATTATATTTGTTGGGCCCTAGTGGGCCATATACTCCCACACGGTTTATCATCCTATAATCATCTTCGATGGATCCTATCTCAAACGATTGTTTAGTTATCAATCTTTTGTCATTGGTAATTTCGCATACGGAAATTGTTGAGGTAGTCGTGTGCTAATATGCTTATCACAGACAACCTCGCATCCATTTGTGGTGTGCGTCTATAATTATCGAACACGCTTTCCTTTACTATGAACGTATCTTGGATCCCATTTGAGTTTTTGAATCAATACTCGATCTCACCATAAAGTCTGTCCCAAAACTAACCTAGAGTTACATAAGTGTGTGACCCTACGGGTTTTGGAATATGCATACATGATCGAGACTCCTCTCTGATCAATAATCATCAAAGAACCTGGATTCCCATAATAAATCTCACACATTCAACGAAGATCATTATCGATTGAACCACGTTGTCGAGGATTCCATTTTCCTTGTCTCGCAATACTTTACTTGCCCGAAATTTGATCGTTGATATCTCCATATCTAGTGCAATCCTTTTCTCAGCAATTACTATTTATTCATTCTATAACACACCATTTGTAACACACCATTCTTTGTGATCAAACTCATTGGTCGCGTGCTTGTAAGTGCTATAGAATGTGTGTTACCGAGTGTGTCCAGAGTATATCTATTGGTCACATAGATGGACAAGTCATTAATCTATGAGCTATCCTAGTAGAGGCTTGCTAGGAACTGAGTGTTGTTTATGAAATCACATAAGTATTATGTTTTCTGTTAATACACTTATAGCATAGAACATAAACATTTGTCATGAAATGGAAATATGATCAATAATAACAACTTTAGTATTGCCTCTGGGAAATATTTCCATCAATGGTCTTCCATGCACATATTTCACAGGCATCGCATCTACCTCCAATAGCCAGTCACCGCCAAGGGGACACAGGTGAAGTTACGTCCTGTCGGGACACTGTGAACCTACCAACCCAAGAAAACCTCGGTGGCCCGGCCCCTCCTAAGCACGATGGTGACACACTCGACAAAACTGGCAAGGACCAACTCCTGCCAAACTAGTCAACACCTAACCTTGACTGCACTTACCATGCCTAGATGGCCAGATGGCACAACCCGCTACATAGGCGAGCAATCTTGTCCAATGTCAAGCCGAAGCTTGTCGGAGGGGGATGCATAACCACCTCGGTGCCTACACATCCCGTCAGCTCCATCCCTTGGATTTGGCAGTGCCCCCACACCCGAGTAGGGATGGCTCGCTGGCCTAGATGCAAGCCGGTGGAGGAACCTATGGTGGAGAACCACACCCTCAACCTGGGGAGCGGACCAGGGGGACGAGGTCATCTACGATAAAAGGGTGGAGATGGAGCTTAGTGTCGCGCGCTCAGGAGGAGGGGTGGGGAGGTGGAAAGGGCGGAAGATCCCCGCCGCAGCTGCTGGCCGGCCGCAGCTGCCCGCGACAACGACAAGGGGAGGAGGCGGGTGGAATAGGGGGTGTCGCCGCCGCCGCAGGCTAGAGTTCTGGAGCAAATTGTTCAATTAGAAACAAAACCCTTCGTGTACATTCTCGATGTCTCGATTTGTTCTTCATAGTATTTTTTTATTTCTTTCTGCACATGATGGGTGCGGTCCATATTATTAATGAGTTGCTTCTCTTGTGTTTCTTGAAAATGGAGAAATAGGATTCCCGTTGAGACAATCCCAGGCGTAAATCCAGGAATTAGTCACACGGTGAAGTCCCTCACATAATACAGGTTTGATAGTTATTCCCTATCCATACTACTCCACATCTGCAGGGTAGTGTGTACTCCACATCTGCAGGTGAACGGTTGGTTCCTCGATCGCAACATATATGATTCAGTCGAATCACATCCTGCTGCGCGGCCTTGTGGCGTCAATTTATCCTGCACACGAAAACGGTCACGTTAAAACCTCATAGCAAAGAAAAATACTCTGACGCGTATCAGCAACACGAGTGGTGTTGGTATTCCATGGCAGCCACGTACAAGTCGCAGCTCCCGTTGGGCCCGGTCTTGTAAGGCAGTGGGGCTTTGCACCTTGCCGGCAGCCCCTCGGCGCGGCTGGCGTACGGCCCGCCCGCGGCGCCGGAGCCGATGTTCTTGAGGCAGCCGCAGATAGCGCGGCGGTCGGGAGCGGAGCGCGCCGCGGACACCACCTTCTTGATCCCCTGGCAGCACGCCGGCGGCACCGCCCCGCCTGACTGCACGTACCCGAGGCACGGCAGCAGCGTGGTGTACACCGTGGAGCAGGAGATCGCCGCGCTAGCGCCCCGTGGGGCCAGCACCAGCACCAGCACTAGCGCCGCCACGGCTAGCAGCGCCGTTCGACCGCCTCGGATGGTCACAGCAGATGCCATAGCAATGTCGCTTGACCGGCAAGTAGACGATGGGACTACTTAATTATATTAGTGTATCAGACAGGTGACTGAGGCAAGGGTGTGGAGCACATATATGTAGGTGACGCCTGACCAAAGGGACGAAGGTAGGGTTGCAACTGGAAAAATGGCCTAGCAGACCGACATGATGCAGAATGGAAGTTTCGACACACATATGCACGCAAATATTTTATCCACTGATTCAAGACACTGCAAGTCTGAGACGCATGAACAATAATCTAGCGAGTCGTTGTCACGACCAGTCTCGGCGGCAATCCATGCTACATATGCTGCTGCCGATCTTGCAAAAAAACGAAATGTTGGAGAGATTGTCCAACAAATGTTTTGTTGCAAAGTCAGAAGATTAAGACACATCAACAATAGTCTGACGTCGTTATCATGACCTGAGGCTGTCAGTCTCCGGCGGCATTCATGTTACATATGCTCCTACGATTTTCCAATAAACGAAACTGGAGATAACCTGTATAAGAGAAGATATTTTATTATTAAATACCTTGTCATTTCTACATAGCCATAGCGACCAGATAATGGGAAACGCTCGCACCCTAAGCTGAGTCATGTACTTAAAATCTATTTCATGTAGCCAATTGCCAAATATATTTGCAACGCTACATGGAGGACTTAGTCTAGAAGCTATGTGGATGAGTGACCATATAGACCTAGCGAATTTGTATTGGAAGAAGAGGTGCTTAATTGTCTCATCTCGTGGACAAAAAACACATTGTTTATTTTCTTGCCAATTCCTTTTAATAAGGTTATCCTTTGTTAATATTACACCCTGACAGAGATACCATGCGGATATTTTTGTCTTCAAAGGTATCCTCATGGACCATATTTTTTTGTTATTATCAACTGGCACAGAAGGCAGAATCAGGGCAATGTACATGGACTCCACTGAGAAATTTCCAGTCTCAAGTAAATTCCATTTGAACACATCAGGACCATCAGACATGTGCACCGTGGTTAATCGTTGAATTAGATCATTCCATGACGTAAGTCTAGGTCTGAATAATGTTCGTCTGAACGACACATTAGGAGGAGATGATGCCAGCACCGATGCGATGGTGTCCCCTTTATGTCGAATAATATTGTACAGAGCCGGGTATTGTTCTCAAAGAGTAGAATTACCTAGCCATTTGTCCTCCCAGAACCTTACCTTCGATTCATCCTTAATGGGAAACGTGCCGAATCTAAAAAAATGTTTCTTCGTGCTCATCAGCGCAGCACAAAAGTGCGAATCCCCTGGCTTCCATAGCACTTGAGATAACGCCTTCGAGCCAACGTATTTCCTCTGAAGGAGTTGTTGCCATATACCATCTTCAGAAAGTAGATTGAATAGCCACTTGCCTAGTAGAGCAGTATTTTGACCTCCAGGTCATGAATACCAAGTCCACCTTGGTCCTTTGGCCGATAAACCACACTTCATTTTTGTTGGAATTATGCCCTAGAGTCAATAATAAAGATGTTATTATTATAATTCTTGTTCATGATAAAGTTTATATTCCATGCTAGAATTGTATTAAGCGGAAACATTAATACTTGTGTGGTTTGTGAACAACACCGTGTCCCTAGTACGCCTCTATGGACTAGCTCATTGATTAATGATGGTTAAGGTTTCCTAACCATAGACATGAGTTGTCAATTGATAATGAGATCATATCATTGGGAGAATGATATGATGGACAGACCCAAACTAAGCGAAGCAATTAGATCGTGTCATCGTGTTCGTCTTTGCGAAGCTTTTCTTATGTCAAATATTGTATTCCTTAGACCATGAGATAATACAACTCCCTGGTATCGGAAGAAAGCTTTGAGGTCATCAAACGTCATCCTATGAGAGGGTGATCATAAAGGTGTCTCTCAGGTGATCGGAAAGTACCTGTTGGGTTGTATGTATCGAGATGGGATTTGTCCCTCCCAAGTTGGAGAGATATACTTCGGGCCCACTCGGTAATCGATATCAACACCGCTTGCAAGCATGTGGTTAAGGAGTTAATCACAAAGTGATATCGGATTACGGAACGAGTAAAGTACTTGCTGTGAACGAGATTGAACTAGGTATGACGGTACCGACGATCAAATCTCGGGCAAGTAAAATATCGCGAGACGAAAGGAATATATATATGGGATTGATTGAATCCTGGCATCGTGGTTCATCCGATATGATCATCGATGAATGTGTGGGAGTCAATATGGGTGCCCAGACCCCGCTGTTGATTATTGATAGAAGATCATGTCTGCATATTCTCGAACCCGCAGGGTCACACACTTAACGTGTCTCGACGCTAGGATAGATTGGATAATTGGTTTATGAGTTTTTGTTCGGAGTCTCGGATGGGATCCGGGACATCACGAGAGGTTCCGGAGTGGTCCGGAGAATAAGATTCATATAAGGCAGTGCAGTTTTTGGAGTTCGGAATTGTTCCGGGTTAATCGGTATTGTACCGGAAGCTTCTAGAACCTTCCGGAAGGGGACCAACGTGGCCCCACCTTCCGGGAGGGGGCATGGGCCTATGAGGGAGTGTCCTGGCCGCATTGGGCCAGGGGCACAAGGCCCCATAGGGCCCAGCCAGCCTAGAGGGGTTTAAACCCTGGATAGACCTTCTAGAAGAAGGAGAGTCCATGCCCCCCACTTCTCCCTCCCTTGGCCGCCGGCCCAAGGCTTGGAGGAGGGGCTAGGGCTGGCCGCCCCCCCCTCTATATAAAGAGGGCTGGGGCGCCACCTCCCTACACATCCCCTCCAACCCTAGCCGCCCTGCTGACCTTCCTCTCTCCCTCCCGACTGTTTGTAGGCGAAGCCCTGCTGCAGAAATTCTCCACCATATACACCACGCCGTCGTGTTGTAGATCCAATCTATCTCTCCACCATACTTGCTGGTGCGAGGAAGGAGGAGACGTCGAGGTGCTGCACGTGTGCATCTCACGGAGGCACCGCCACTTGTGGTGCTAGATCGGATCGGATCGCGAGGAGGAGAAGCGAGTACGACTACATCACCCACGTTCCGACGAACGTTCCGCTGTGCGAATCTTCAAGGGTATGAAGATCTAATCCAATCTCTCTTGTTGTTTGCATCTCCTAGATTAGATCTTGGCTTTCCCTCTGTTCGCATCCGTAGAAAATTTTGATTTACTATGCCGTGAAACCCTTCAGTGGTATCAGAGCTAGATCTATGCGTAGATGTGATTCACGAGTAGAACGCAACATGGTTGTTGCGGGCGTTGATGTTTTCTGTTGCAAGCCTCTTGTTTGTGTTCTTCTTATGACGCGGGATAGTGAGATTGAAGCGGTCCAGGCCAACCTTACGCGACGTCGTTCGCGAGACCGGCTCCACACTTGACGTGTGGCTTGTACCACACATGCGGCTGGTGGATGTCAGTTTCTCTCACTATAGTTGTCATGGGATTAACACCGGAGTTTGGCAACCATAATATCACCGCTGTGGCTTACCGTAGGTAAGAATCGTTCTTAGCATCTACTCCCATAAGCCACGTAAAACATGCAACAACAAAGTAGAGGCGTCTAACTTGTTTTTGCAGGGAGTGTTTTCTGTGATATGGTATGGCCCAAGATGTGATGTGTATATTGTATGCGATGATCATGTTTTGTAATGTTTCACGACTTGCATGTCGATGAGTACACAACCGGCAGGAGCCATATGGCTGTCTTTATAATTGTGTTTGACCTGCGAGTCAACTTCTTATACGCCATGTAATAGCTTTACTTTATCGCTAAGTAGTTAGCAATAGTTGTAGTTGCTATTCGTGATGGAGGCAATCATGGTGGAGTGATGGAGATCATGCCGGAACGCACAAGATGGAGATAATTGCGCGAAGATTGGCTATACCATGTCACATAAAGTTATATGCATGTGATGTTTATCCTTTTATGTATCTTATTATGCTTAGATCGCGACGGTAGCATTATAAGATGATTCCTCACTTAAAGATCAAGATAAAAACAGTGTTCTCCCCAAGTATGCACCGTTGCGAAAGTTCGTCGTGTCCAAGCATCACGTGATGATCGGGTGCTATAGACTCTACACTCACATACAACGGGTGCAAGCCAGTTTTGCACACGCGGAAATACTTGGGTCTAACTTGACGAGCCTAGCATGTACAGACATGGCCTCGGAACACAAGAACCGAAAGGTTAAGCATGAGTCATATGAATGATATGATCGACACTTCGTTGTCCACCATTGAAACCACATCTCTTCTCGTGATGATCGGATTAGGTGTGGTGAATTTGGATCATGTTCACTAAACAACTTGAGGGATGTTGAATTTAGTGGGAGTTCATCTAGTAATTTGATTAAGTTGAACTATTTATCATGAACATAGTCTAAGTTGTACTTGCAAATACTGTAGATCACATGGCCAAGTCCAACTTCAACTTCAACGTTTTTGCTGAGAAAGAAAAGCTTAGAAACAATGGGTCTAACTTCACCAACTGGTTCCGCAATCTGAGAATCATTCTCTCTGGCGGTCAAAAGGACTATGTCCTTGAGAAATCTCACACCCATGGCACTGAGGTGCTGATCATGTTTTACACGTGGAAGAGGTTTAGTCAATGGATCTGCGACATTCAGATCTGTATGTACTTTGCTAATCTTCAGATCTCCATCTGCTATATAATCTCGGATTATATGAAACTTGCGGTTGATATGCTTGGTCTTTGGATGATATCTTGGTTCCTTAGCGAGTGCTATGGCGCCAGTGTTGTCACACAATATCTCCAGTGGGTCCAATGCATTTGGAACCACGCCAACCTCAGTGATGAAGTTCCTGATCCAAACTCCTTCACTTGACGCTTCTGTAGCAGCCATGTATTCCGCTTCTACTGTAGATCCCGCGATCACGCTTTGCTTGCAGCTTCTCCAGCTCACAGCTCCTCCATTCAAAATATACACGTATCCTGTCTGAGATTTAGAATCATCCTTGTCGGTGTCAAAACTAGCGTCGACGTAACCTTTTACAACAAGCTGTTCATCACCCCCATAGACTAAGAACATTTTTTAGTCCTATTTAGGTACTTTAGGATGTTCTTCACGGCTGTCCAGTGTTTCACTCCTGGATCTCTTTGATATCTGCTCGTCAAACTAAGAGCATGGGACACATCCGGTCTAGTACACAGCATGGCATACATGATGGAACCTATGGCCGAGGCATAAGGCACTTTGCTCATAGCTTCCCTATCATTTACCGTAGCTGGACACTGAGCCTTGCTCAATATCTTACCTGACAACATAGGCACTGAACCTTTCTTTGCCTTATCCATTCTGAACCTTTTCAGAACTTTGTCTAGGTATGTACTCTGGCTTAAAGCTATGAGGCGTCTTTGTCTATCTCTATAGATTTTGATGCCCAATATATAAGCAGCTTCACCTAGGTCTTTCATTGAAAAACACTTGTTCAAATAACTCTTCACATCGTTAAGCATGTTAACGTCATTTCCAATAATCAATATGTCATCCACATATAGTACCAGAAATGTCACCGAGCTCCCAGTCACTTTCTTGTAGATGCAAGCTTCATAGCAATTTGGAACAAATCCAAAGCTCTTGATCACTTGATCAAAACGAAGGTTCCAACTCCGAGATGCTTGCTTCAGTCCATAAATGGAACGCTGAAGTTTGCATACTTTATCAGCATCCTTAGGATCGACAAAACCTTCGGGTTGCATCATATACAACTCTTCATCAATGTTGCCATTGAGGAACGCAGTCTTGACATCCATCTGCCATATTTCATAATCATGAAACGCAGCAATTGCTAATAAAATCCGAATGGACTTAAACATCGCTACGGGAGAGAAAGTCTCATCGTAGTCAACACCTTGAACTTGTCGAAAACCTTTTGCGACAAGCCGTGCTTTATAGACGGTAACATTACCATCCGCGTCCGTTTTCTTCTTGAAGATCCATTTGCACTCAACGGTCTTTCGGTCGCTAGGAGGGTCCACCAAAGTCCATACTTGGTTTTCGCTCATGGATCCCAATTCGGATTTCATGGCTTCTAGCCATTTCTCAGGGTCTGGGTTCATCATCGCTTCCTCATAGTTCGTAGGTTCACTGTCTTCTACTAACAAGACAGTCAAGACAGGGTTGCCGTACCACTCAGGAGGGGCACGCGACCTTGTCGACCTGCGACGTTCAGTAGCAGCATCGTCCGAAGCTTCATGATCCTTGTCATTAGCTTCCTCTATTGTTGG
This sequence comes from Avena sativa, assembly GCA_916181665.1. Classification (NCBI taxonomy): domain Eukaryota; kingdom Viridiplantae; phylum Streptophyta; class Magnoliopsida; order Poales; family Poaceae; genus Avena; species Avena sativa. Next base: position 332,321,335 of record OV702296.1, read on the forward strand.
TGCAGGCGGCACTGGAACAATTTCAGGTGCTGCGCTACTCTCCGATTCAAGAGAAGGTTCAATAACCTCGTCTAGCTCTACTTTCCTCCCACTCACTTCTTTCGAGAGAAACTCCTTCTCAAGAAAGGAACCGTTCTTTGCGACAAACACTTTGCCTTCGGTTCTGTGATAGAAGGTATACCCAATAGTTTCCTTAGGGTATCCTATGAAGACGCATTTCTCCGCTTTGGGTTCGAGCTTGTCCGGCATCAACTTCTTGACGTAAGCTTCGCATCCCCAAACTTTAAGAAACGACAACTTAGGTTTAGCACCAAACCATAGTTCATACGGTGTCGTCTCAACGGATTTAGATGGAGCCCTATTTAAAGTGAATGCAGCGGTTTCTAATGCATAACCCCAAAATGATAACGGCAAATCAGTAAGAGACATCATCGATCGGACCATATCTAATAGGGTTCGATTCTGGCGTTTAGACACACCATTGCGCTGTGGTGTTCCGGGTGGCGTGAGTTGTGAAACGATTCCATTTGCTTTAAGATGCGTGAGAAAATCATAACTCAAATACTCGCCCCCACGATCGGATCGTAGAAACTTGATCTTTTTGTTACGATGGTTCTCCACTTCATTCTGAAATTCTTTGAACTTTTCAAACGTTTCAGATTTATGTTTCATTAAATAGATATACCCATATCTACTTAAGTCATCGGTAAAAGTGAGAAAATAGCGATATCCACCGCGCGTCGAAACACTCATCGGTCCGCATACATCGGTATGTATGATTTCCAACAAGTCCGTTGCTCGCTCCATCATACCGGAGAACGGGGTTTTGATCATCTTGCCCATGAGGCATGGTTCGCATGTGTCAAATGATTCAAAATCAAGAGACTCCAAAAGTCCATCAGAATGGAGTTTCTTCATGCGCTTTACACCAATATGACCTAGACGACAGTGCCACAAATAAGTAGTATTATCACTATCTACTTTGCATCTCTTAGCCTCAATGTTATGGATGTGTGTTTCATCCCTTTCGAGATTTAGAAGAAATAAACCATTCACAAGAGGTGCATGACCATAAAAGATGTTACTCATATAAATAGAACAACCATTATTCTACGATTTAAATGAATAACCGTCTTGCAATAAACACGATCCAGAAATAATGTTCATGCTCAACGCAGGCACATAATAACATTTATTAAGGTTTAAAACTAATCCCGAAGGTAAAACTAAGGAGAGCGTGCCGACGGCCATCACATCAACTCTTGATCCGTTGCCAACGCGCATCGTCACCTCATCCCTTGCAAGCCGCCGTCTATTCCGTAGCTCCTGTTTCGAGTTACAAATATTAGCAACTGAACCGGTATCAAATACCCAGGCACTACAACGAGGGCTAGTAAGGAAAACATCAATAACATGTATATCAAATATACCTTTGATGGTGCCAGCCTTCTTGTCCGCTAAGTACTTTGGACAGTTGCGCTTCCAGTGACCCTTGTCCTTGCAATAGAAGCACTCAGTGTCCGGCTTAGGACCAGACTTGAGCTTCTTCTCAGCAGGGGCATTGCGCTTGCCGCCGCCCTTCTTGAAGGGCTTCTTTGCACCCTTACCTTTCTTAAAGGTGGGCTTGTTGACCATCAACACATGATTATCCTTTTTGATGTCCACTTCTGCGGCCTTCAGCTTTGCGAAGAGCTCGGTGATCGTATCAGTGGAACCAATCTGATTGTGAGTCACTACAAAACTTTTGTAGCTGGGAGGGAGTGATTGCAGAACCCTGTCAATCTTGAGCTCCTCTGGAATCGTGCATTCCAGTTGCTCAAGGCGTTGAGTGTAGCCCGTCATCTTAATGGCGTGCTCACTAACGGAACTCCCTTCCTCCATCTTGCAGTTAAAGAACTTCTCAGAGATCTCATATCTCTCAGAACGGGCCTGAGTCTGAAACATGGTTTTCAACTCTTCGAGAATCTCAAAGGGCCCGGGATAGTCTTCAAAATGATTTTGAAGTTCCGGTTCCATAGCAAACAACATGGTGCTCTTAATCACACCATAATCATCTTTACGCGACTGATAGACAACTTTCTCATCAGCCGGCGCAGTTGCAGCAGGGGGGTCACCTAACGCTTTCTCAAGGACATAGTCCTTTTGACCGCCAGATAGAATGATTCTCAGATTGCGGAACCAGTTGGTGAAGTTAGACCCATTGTTTCTAAGCTTTTCTTTCTCAGCAAAAACGTTGAAGTTGAAGTTGGACTTGGCCATGTGATCTACAGTATTTGCAAGTACAATTTAGACTATGTTCATGATAAATAGTTCAACTTAATCAAATTACTAGATGAACTCACACTAAATTCAACATCCCTCAAGTTGTTTAGTGAACACGATCCAAATTCACCACACCTAATCCGATCATCACGAGAAGAGATGTGGTTTCAATGGTGGACAACGAAGTGTCGATCATATCATTCATATGACTCATGCTTAACCTTTCGGTTCTTGTGTTCCGAGGCCATGTCTGTACATGCTAGGCTCGTCAAGCTAGACCCAAGTATTTCCGCGTGTGCAAAACTGGCTTGCACCCGTTGTATGTGAGCGTAGAGTCTATAGCACCCGATCATCACGTGATGCTTGGACACGACGAACTTTCGCAACGGTGCATACTTGGGGAGAACACAGTTCTTATCTTGATCTTTAAGTGAGGAATCATCTTATAATGCTACCGTCGCGATCTAAGCATAATAAGATACATAAAAGGATAAACATCACATGCATATAACTTTATGTGACATGGTATAGCCAATCTTCGCGCAATGATCTCCATCTTGTGCGTTCCGGCATGATCTCCATCACTCCACCATGATTGCCTCCACCACGAATAGCAACTACAACTATTGCTAACTACTTAGCGATAAAGTAAAGCTATTACATGGCGTATAAGAAGTTGACTCGCAGGTCATACACAATTATAAAGACAACCATATGGCTCCTGCCGGTTGTGTACTCATCGACATGCAAGTCGTGAAACATTACAAAACATGATCATCGCATACAATATACACATCACATCTTGGGCCATACCATATCACAGAAAACACTCCCTGCAAAAACAAGTTAGACGCCTCTACTTTGTTGTTGCATGTTTTACGTGGCTTATGGGAGTAGATGCTAAGAACGATTCTTACCTACGGAAAGCCACAACGGTGATATTATGGTTGCCAAACTCCGGTGTTAATCCCATGACAACTATAGTGAGAGAAACTGACATCCACCAGCCGCATGTGTGGAACAAGCCACACGTCAAGTGCGGAGCCGGTCTCGCGAACGACGTCGCGTAAGGTTGGCATGGACCGCTTCAATCTCACTATCCCGCGTCATAAGAAGAACACAAACAAGAGGCTTGCAACAGAAAACATCAACGCCCGCAACAACCATGTTGCGTTCTACTCGTGAATCACATCTACGCATAGATCTAGCTCTGATACCACTGAAGGGTTTCGCGGCATAGTAAATCAAAATTTTCTACGGATGCGAACAGAGGGAAAGCCAAGATCTAATCTAGGAGATGCAAACAACGAGAGAGATTGGATTAGATCTTCATACCCTTGAAGATTCGCACAGCGGAACGTTCATCAGAACGTGGGTGATGTAGTCGTACTCGCTTCTCCTCCTCGCGATCCGATCCGATCTAGCACCACAAGTGGCGGTGCCTCCGTGAGATGCACACGTGCAGCACCTCGACGTCTCCTCCTTCCTCGGACCAGCAAGTATGGTGGAGAGATGGATTGGATCTACAGCACGACGGCGTGGTGTATATGGTGGAGAATTTCTGCAGCAGGGCTTCGCCTACAAACAGTCGGGAGGGAGAGAGGAAGGCAGCAGGGCTACTAGGGCTTGGAGGGAGATGTGTGTGGGGGGGAAGGGGGCGCACCAGCCCTCTATATATAGAGGGGGTGGCGGCGGCCAGCCCTAGCCCCTCCTCCAAGCCTATCTCTAGTTTAAACGATTTAAACTCTCCCCTTATCTAGAAATTCTATCCCTAGATTTAAACGAGTTAAATCTATCTAGAATCGGCTGGGCCCTATGGGGCCTTGTGCCCCTGGCCCAATGCGGCCAGGACACTCCCTCATAGGCCCATGCCCCCTCCCGGAAGGTGGGACCACGTTGGCCCCCTTCCGGAAGGTTCTAGAAGCTTCCGGTACAATACCGATTAATCCGGAACAATTCCGAACTCCAAAAACTGCACTGCCTTATATGAATCTTATTCTCCGGACCATTCCGGAACCTCTCGTGATGTCCCGGATCCCATCCGAGACTCCGAACAAAAATTCATAAACCAAGTATCCAATCTATCCTAGCGTCGAGACACGTTAAGTGTGTGACCCTGCGGGTTCGAGAATATGCAGACATGATCTTCTATCAATAATCAACAGCGGGGTCTGGGCACCCATATTGACTCCCACACATTCATCGATGATCATATCGGATGAACCATGACGCCATGATTCAATCAATCCCATATATATATTCCCTTCGTCTCGCGATATTTTACTTGCCCGAGATTCGATCGTCGGTATCGTCATACCTAGTTCAATCTCGTTCACAGCAAGTACTTTACTCGTTCCGTAATCCGATATCACTTTGTGATTAACTCCTTAACCACATGCTTGCAAGCGGTGTTGATATCGATTACCGAGTGGGCCCGAAGTATATCTCTCCGACTTGGGAGGGACAAATCCCACCTCGATACATACAACCCAACAGATACTTTCCGATCACCTGAGAGACACCTTTATGATCACCCTCTCATAGGATGACGTTTGATGACCTCAAAGCTTTCTTCCGATACCAGGGAGTTGCATTATCTCATGGTCTAAGGAATACAATATTTGATATAAGAAAAGCTTCGCAAAGACGAACACGATGACACGATCTAATTGCTTCGCTTAGTTTGGGTCTATCCACCATATCATTCTCCCAATGATATGATCTCATTATCAATTGACAACTCATGTCTATGGTTAGGAAACCTTAACCATCATTGATCAATGAGCTAGTCCATAGAGACGTACTAGGGACACGGTGTTGTTCACAAACCACACAAGTAGTAATGTTTCCGCTTAATACAATTCTAGCATGGAATATAAACTTTATCATGAACAAGAATTATAATAATAACATCTTTATTATTGCCTCTAGGGCATAATTCCAACACGATATCCATCGCGCGTCGAAACACTCATCGGTCCGCATACATCGGTATGTATGATTTCCAACAAGTCCGTTGCTCGCTCCATCATACCGGAGAACGGGGTTTTGATCATCTTGCCATTGAGGCATGGTTCGCATGTGTCAAATGATTCAAAATCAAGAGACTCCAAAAGTCCATCAGAATGGAGTTTCTTCATGCGCTTTACACCAATATGACCTAGACGACAGTGCCACAAATAAGTAGTATTATCACTATCTACTTTGCATCTCTTAGCCTCAATGTTATGGATGTGTGTTTCATCCCTTTCGAGATTTAGAAGAAATAAACCATTCAAAAGGGGTGCATGACCATAAAAGATGTTACTCATATAAATAGAACAACCATTATTCTCCGATTTAAATGAATAACCATCTTGCAATAAACACGATCCAGAAATAATGTTCATGCTCAACGCAGGCACATAATAACATTTATTAAGGTTTAAAACTAATCCCGAAGGTAAAACTAAGGAGAGCGTGCCGACGGCCATCACATCAACTCTTGATCCGTTGCCAACGCGCATCGTCACCTCATCCCTCGCAAGCCGTCGTCTATTCCGTAGCTCCTGTTTCGAGTTACAAATATTAGCAACTGAACCAGTATCAAATACCCAGGCACTACAACGAGGGCTAGTAAGGAAAACATCAATAACATGTATATCAAATATACCTTTGATGGTGCCAGCCTTCTTGTCCGCTAAGTACTTCGGACAGTTGCGCTTCCAGTGACCCTTGTCCTTGCAATAGAAGCACTCAATGTCCGGCTTGGGACCAGACCTAAGTTTCTTCTCAGCAGGGGCATTGCGCTTGCCGCCGCCCTTCTTGAAGGGCTTCTTTGCACCTTTACCTTTCTTAAAGGAGGGCTTGTTGACCATCAACACATGATTATCCTTCTTGATGTCCACCTCCGCAGCCTTCAGCTTTGCGAAGAGCTCGGTGATCATATCAGTGGAACCAATCTGATTATGAGTCACTACAAAACTTTTGTAGCTGGGAGGGAGTGATTGCAGAACCCTGTCAATCTTGAGCTCCTCTGGAATCTTGCAGTCCAGTTGCTCAAGGCGTTGAGTGTAGCCCGACATCTTAATGGCGTGCTCACTAACGGAACTCCCTTCCTCCATCTTGCAGTTAAAGAACTTCTCAGAGATCTCATATCTCTCAGAACGGGCCTGAGTCTGAAACATGGTTTTCAGCTCCTCGAGAATCTCAAAGGGCCCGGGATAGTTTTCAAAACGATTTTGAAGTTCCGGTTCCATAGCAAACAACATGGTGCTCTTAATCACACCATAATCATCCTTGCGCGACTGATAGACAGATTTCTCATCAGCCGGCGCAGTTTCAGCAGGGGGGTTACCTAACGCTTTCTCAAGGACATAGTCCTTTTGACCGCCAGAGAGAATGATTCTCAGATTGCGGAACCAGTTGGTGAAGTTAGACCCATTGTTCTTAAGCTTTTCTTTCTCAGCAAAAACGTTGAAGTTGAAGTTGGACTTAGCCATGTGATCTACAGTATTTGCAAGTACAATTTAGACTATGTTCATGATAAATAGTTCAACTTAATCAAATTACTAGATGAACTCCCACTAAATTCAACATCCCTCAAGTTGTTTAGTGAACACGATCCAAATTCACCACACCTAATCCGATCTTCACGAGAAGAGATGTGGTTTCAATGGTGGACAACGAAGTGTCGATCATATCATTCATATGACTCATGCTTAACCTTTCGGTTCTTGTGTTCCGAGGCCATGTCTGTACATGCTAGGCTCGTTAAGCTAGACCCAAGTATTTCCGCGTGTGCAAAACTGGCTTGCACCCGTTGTATGTGAGCGTAGAGTCTATAGCACCCGATCATCACGTGATGCTTGGACACGACAAACTTTCGCAACGGTGCATACTTGGGGAGAACACAGTTTTATCTTGATCTTTAAGTGAGGAATCATCTTATAATGCTACCGTCGCGATCTAAGCATGATAAGATACATAAAAGGATAAACATCACATGCATATAACTTTATGTGACATGGTATAGCCAATCTTCGCGCAATGATCTCCATCTTGTGCGTTCCGGCATGATCTCCATCACTCCACCATGATTGCCTCCACCACGAATAGCAACTACAACTATTGCTAACTACTTAGCGATAAAGTAAAGCTATTACATGGCGTATAAGAAGTTGACTCGCAGGTCATACACAATTATAAAGACAACCATATGGCTCCTGCCGGTTGTGTACTCATCGACATGCAAGTCGTGAAACATTACAAAACATGATCATCGCATACAATATACACATCACATCTTGGGCCATACCATATCACAGAAAACACTCCCTGCAAAAACAAGTTAGACGCCTCTACTTTGTTGTTGCATGTTTTACGTGGCTTATGGGAGTAGATGCTAAGAACGATTCTTACCTACGGAAAGCCACAACGGTGATATTATGGTTGCCAAACTCCGGTGTTAATCCCATGACAACTATAGTGAGAGAAACTGACATCCACCAGCCGCATGTGTGGTACAAGCCACACGTCAAGTGCGGAGCCGGTCTCGCGAACAACGTCGCGTAAGGTTGGCCTGGACCGCTTCAATATCACTATCCCGCGTCATAAGAAGAACACAAACAAGAGGCTTGCAACAGAAAACATCAACGCCCGCAACAACCATGTTGCGTTCTACTCGTGAATCACATCTACGCATAGATCTAGCTCTGATACCACTGATGGGTTTCGCAGCATAGTAAATCAAAATTTTCTACGGAAGCGAATAGAGGGAAAGCCAAGATCTAATCTAGGAGATGCAATCAACGAGAGAGATTGGATTAGATCTTCATACCCTTGAAGATTCGCACAGCGGAACGTTCGTCGGAACGTGGGTGATGTAGTCGTACTCGCTGCTCCTCCTCGCGATCCGATCCGATCTAGCACCACAAGTGGCGGTGCCTCCGTGAGATGCACACGTGCAGCACCTCGACGTCTCCTCCTTCCTCGGACCAGCAAGTAGGGTGGAGAGATAGATTGGATCTACAACACGACGGCGTGGTGTATATGGTGGAGAATTTCTGCAGCAGGGCTTCGCCTACAAACAGTCGGGAGGGAGAGTGGAAGGCAGCAGGGCTACTAGGGCTTGGAGGAAGGTGTAGATAAGGGGGGAGGGGGCGCACCAGCCCTCTATATATAGAGGGGGGGTGCGGCCAGCCCTTGCCCATCCTCCAATCCTATCTCTAGTTTAAACGATTTAAACTCTCCCTTCTAGAAACCCTATCTTATCTCTAGTTTAAACGATTTAAACTCTCTAGGATCGGCTGGGCCCTATGGGGCCTTGTGCCCCTGGCCCAATGCGGCCAGGACACTCCCTCATAGGCCCATGCCCCCTCCCGGAAGGTGGGACCACGTTGGCCCCCTTCCAGAAGGTTCTAGAAGCTTCCGGTACAATACCAATTTAAACCGGAACAATTCCGAACTCCAAAAACTGCACTGCCTTATATGAATCTTATTCTCCGGACCATTCCGGAACCTCTCGTGATGTCCCGGATCCCATCCGAGACTCCGAACAAAAATTCATAAACCAAGTATCCAATCTATCCTAGCGTCGAGACACGTTAAGTGTGTGACCCTGCGGGTTCGAGAATATGCAGACATGATCTTCTATCAATAATCAACAGCGGGGTCTGGGCACCCATATTGACTCCCACACATTCATCGATGACCATATCGGATGAACCACGACGCAAGGATTCAATCAATCCCATATATATTCCCTTCGTCTCGCGATATTTTACTTGCCCGAGATTCGATCGTCGGTATCGTCATACCTAGTTCAATCTCGTTCACAGCAAGTACTTTACTCGTTCCGTAATCCGATATCACTTTGTGATTAACTCCTTAACCACATGCTTGCAAGCGGTGTTGATATCGATTACCGAGTGGGCCCGAAGTATATCTCTCCGACTTGGGAGGGACAAATCCCACCTCGATACATACAACCCAACAGATACTTTCCGATCACCTGAGAGACACCTTTATGATCACCCTCTCATAGGATGACGTTTGATGACCTCAAATCTTTCTTCCGATACCAGGGAGTTGCATTATCTCATGGTCTAAGGAATACAATATTTGACATAAGAAAAGCTTCGCAAAGACGAACACGATGACACGATCTAATTGCTTCGCTTAGTTTGGGTCTGTCCACCATATCATTCTCCCAATGATATGATCTCATTATCAATTGACAACTCATGTCTATGGTTAGGAAACCTTAACCATCATTGATCAATGAGCTAGTCCATAGAGGCGTACTAGGGACACGGTGTTGTTCACAAACCACACAAGTAGTAATGTTTCCGCTTAATACAATTCTAGCATGTAATATAAACTTTATCATGAACAAGAATTATAATAATAACATCTTTATTATTGCCTCTAGGGCATAATTCCAACACCTAGTACGCCTCTATGGACTAGCTCATTGATTAATGATGGTTAAGGTTTCCTAACCATAGACATGAGTTGTCAATTGATAATGAGATCATATCATTGGGAGAATGATATGATGGACAGACCCAAACTAAGCGAAGCAATTAGATCGTGTCATCGTGTTCGTCTTTGCGAAGCCTTTCTTATGTCAAATATTGTATTCCTTAGACCATGAGATAATACAACTCCCTGGTATCGGAAGAAAGCTTTGAGGTCATCAAACGTCATCCTATGAGAGGGTGATCATAAAGGTGTCTCTCAGGTGATCGGAAAGTACCTGTTGGGTTGTATGTATCGAGATGGGATTTGTCCCTCCCAAGTTGGAGAGATATACTTCGGGCCCACTCGGTAATCGATATCAACACCGCTTGCAAGCATGTGGTTAAGGAGTTAATCACAAAGTGATATCGGATTACGGAACGAGTAAAGTACTTGCTGTGAACGAGATTGAACTAGGTATGACGGTACCGGCGATCAAATCTCGGGCAAGTAAAATATCGCGAGACGAAGGGAATATATATATGGGATTGATTGAATCCTGGCATCGTGGTTCATCTGATATGATCATCGATGAATGTGTGGGAGTCAATATGGGTGCCCAGACCCCGCTGTTGATTATTGATAGAAGATCATGTCTGCATATTCTCGAACCCGCAGGGTCACACACTTAACGTGTCTCGACGCTAGGATAGATTGGATAATTGGTTTATGAGTTTTTGTTCGGAGTCTTGGATGGGATCCGGGACATCACGAGAGGTTCCGGAGTGGTCCGGAGAATAAGATTCATATAAGGCAGTGCAGTTTTTGGAGTTCGGAATTGTTCCGGGTTAATCGGTATTGTACCGGAAGCTTCTAGAACCTTCCGGAAGGGGACCAACGTGGCCCCACCTTCCGGGAGGGGGCTTGGGCCTATGAGGGAGTGTCCTGGCCGCATTAGGCCAGGGGCACAAGGCCCCATAGGGCCCAGCCGGCCTAGAGGGGTTTAAACCCTGGATAGACCTTCTAGAAGGAGGAGAGTCCATGCCCCCCACTTCTCCCTCCCTTGGCCGCCGGCCCAAGGCTTGGAGGAGGGGCTAGGGCTGGCCACCCCCCCCCCCTCTATATAAAGAGGGCTGGGGCGCCACCTCCCTACACATCCCCTCCAACCCTAGCCGCCCTGCTGACCTTCCTCTCTCCCTCCCGACTGTTTGTAGGCGAAGCCCTGCTGTAGAAATTCTCCACCATATACACCACGCCGTCGTGTTGTAGATCCAATCTATCTCTCCACCATACTTGCTGGTTCGAGGAAGGAGGAGACGTCGAGGTGCTGCACGTGTGCATCTCACGGAGGCACCGCCACTTGTGGTGCTAGATCGGATCGGATCGCGAGGAGGAGAAGCGAGTACGACTACATCACCCACGTTCCGACGAACGTTCCGCTGTGTGAATCTTCAAGGGTATGAAGATCTAATCCAATCTCTCTCATTGTTTGCATCTCCTAGATTAGATCTTGGCTTTCCCTCTGTTCGCATCCGTAGAAAATTTTGATTTACTATGCCGCGAAACCCTTCAATTTTGCCAACCGATATTTCTTTTTCTTACTATCTTCCTGCCAAAAGAATCTAGATCGGTAATAATCCAGTTTTTTTTAAGATTCCTCTAGGAAGCGAGAAAAAGGAAATCATATACAGTACCATATTGGTGAGTACTGAATCTATGAGTACCAGTCTCCTTCCTAGAGAAAGTAATTTGCCTTTCCAACTACTAAGCCTTTGTTGTAGTCTCTCCTCGACTAATCTCCATTCAACATTTGTGAGTCCCCGGTGGTGTATCGGGATTCCCAAATAGTTGATTGGAAATTGTCCGAGCTCACAGCCAAAAAGCTCAGCATAAGAGTGTGCCTTGTTTTGTGCTTCTCCAAAGCAAAATCATTCACTTTTATGGAAGTTAATTTTAAGACCGAATAATTGCTTGAATGCTGATAATATAAGTTTTAGATTCTTTGCTTTCTCTAGATCATGTTTCATAAAAAGAATTGTGTCGTTAGCAGAGAATAGATAAACCTCCATCAACAAGATGGGGAACTATACCTTCAACCAGCCATTGGACTTAGCACGTTCTATCAAGATTACCAACATATCTGGCACTATATTAAATAGCATGGGCGATAGAGGGTCACCTTGTCTCAACTTTTTCATGTCTAGAAATATGTGTCAATATCGTCATTGACTTTAATGGCGATACTACCTCCGGAGATGAAGCTATGTATGAGAGCCCGCCACTCTTGCAAAAACCTTTCATATGAAGAGTTTGTTGGAGAAAAGACCATTTGACTTTATTATAGGCCTTCTCAAAATCAATTTTAACAACACACCATTCAGTTTTTTCATGTGTTCGTGTACTGTCTCATGTAGGATTACTACACCATCTAAGATGTTTCTTTCTTGCATAAAAGCAGATTGCGAAGGACGGACTATGTGATCTGCGACAAAATTAAGCCAAATAGTTGCTACCTTCGTGAAGATTTTAAAGCTACGTTAAGAAGGCAGATAGGTCGAAATTGTTGAATCCGTACCGCCTCATTAACCTTAGGTAAAAGAATTATTTCACCAAAGTTTAAACGAAAAAGTTCTAGCTGACCAGCATAAAGACATGCAAAGAGTTTCAACAAGTCCGACTTGATAACTTCCCAAAAGTTTGAAAAAATTACAAAAAACCACCACAATTCGGGTCACTATAACAAAAAACTACCACAATTTAGATTCGTGACAAAAAACCACCACAATCATGATACAATTTCTGTTATAGTGGTGGTTTTTTTGCCCTAATTGTGGTGGTTTTTTGTGACGAATCTGAATTGTGGTGGTTTTCTGTTATAGTGACCCGGTGGTTTTTTGTAATTTCCTCCAAAAGTTTTATAAAACTCTGCTAAAAAGGCATCTGGACCCAGAACCTTGTTATGATCTATCTGGAAAACCATCTTTTTTATTTCCTCCTCTGTAAAAGAGTCATTTAGAAGATTGTTTTCCACAGGTGTAACCTGAGGGATATCTTCTGTCTGATTTTCGTCCATAGAGAAACACTTGAGAGAGACTTGGCCCAACAAATGTTTTGTTACAAAGTCAGAAGTTTGAGACGCATAAACAATAGTTTAGCATCGTTGTCACGACCTGCAGAGGCTGTCAGTCTCCGGCGGCAATTCCCCGCAATTCATGTTGTGACATATGCTCCTGCCGATCTTTAAAAAGACGAAACAGGAGAGACTTAGCCCAACGAGTGTTTTGCCACGACCTGAGGCAGTGAGGCTGTCAGTGTCGATGGCAATTCATGTTACACATGCTAACGTGTAGATACTTAGCCCAACAAATATTCTTGTTGCAAAGTCAAAAGTTCTTCGATGTTCCTCTCAAACTTAAGTTTGTATTGAGTGATTTTCTTTTGACAGTCAAAATCCAAATCCAGACCATGTATACCTTTATATAGATGTACTCGGTCGAACTGAGTATATTCCACGTCCCTACTGGCCTATCTCACCTTCCTTATCGCGATCTATGTCTTTGCATACCATCTTTTAAAATTTTGTTGTTGTTCTTATATACCTTTCACTTTTTAACTCTCGCGAGCACATGAGTATACGTGTATGATGAGTATATGTCTACATATATGGGCTTCAGGTGGGTTCCTACGGCCTTCGAATTAATCGGTATCGTGTTATCATGACCGCCACTATGTTCTGTTTGTCAAAGATTGAAGAGGAGGGAACATGGAATCAAAAGTAATAAACAAATAGTCCAGTGCCGCCCACCTGCAGCCTATTGAGATAAACAAAAAGAAAAGTTACAAAAGCGCCACCTAGAGGAAACGATTGTAGCCTGCGCTTGCTTCATGGAAAAACATACGACATGTCTCCACTTCCATGCCCTCCTCGTCCTCCTACTCGTGCACAACAGCCCTGCATCCATTGAGAACCTCACACGCTTGAGAGAGTTGGGCCTCTCACAGAACAATCTCACCGGTGAGTTGCAAAAAAAGGTTTTCCGGCTTCAGTGTTCCCTGCTTCGTATTATTTGGAATTTAATATTTGTTTACTTTTGCAGGAGCAATGCCCACATGGAGCAAAGGAGCATTTCTGAACCTAGAGACGTTGCAGTTAGGTAGAAACTCCCTATCAGGGCCAATCTCAGCCTTCCTCTTCTCGCTCCCTCGACTGGAATTCATATCGCTTACGATCGAACAATTTTGCCGGACCCCTCCAAAAATTCTCGGATCCTTCTCCGTCACTACCATCCATTTACTTAGGCTACAATGAGTTACGTGGATCACTGCCCAAGTCTTTCTTTAGCCTCATGGGTTTGCAGACCCTCGATCTATCCAGAAACGGTTTGAGCGGGACAGTGCAGCTTAGCTCATTCTGGAGGCTCACCAATCTAAGTAACCTCTTGTTGTCAGCTAATTCTCTCACAGTGGTAGTGGACGACGAGGAACATATTAGTTCATCTTTGTCTATCGCATCACTCCCTCTAATCAACTCTCTGGGTTTAGCCTGCTGCAACATGACCAAGATCCCTTCCCTACTGAAGTACGTCCTGGTCGGCGACATCGACATCGACCTCTGGTCGACGCACTTCCAGAGCTTGCAGATTATCGATCTTGCCTCCAACAACTTCTCTAGTAGTTTGCATCCAGGGTGGTTCGAGGGCCTGAAAGCAATGTCGGTTATTGGAGAGAAGGTTGACAAGCGACAAGACTTGGAGGACAACCTCTCGAGTAAGTTCTACCGAGACACGGTTGTGGTCACGTACAAGGGAACAACCATGACAATCAGCAAGATCATGACCGCCTTCACGGTTATCGACTTCTCCATGAACGACTTCACCGGAAGCATCCCGGAACCGATCGGGGAGCTTGCTTCGCTACGCGGGCTCAACATGTCGCACAATGTAGGGGTGGACACAAAGTTCGAGGCTCGAGGCTTGACTCGGTCTCAACAATGATGGGCGCGGCTCGGCTCGGCTCGAAGGTTGGACAAGCCAAGCCTAAACCCTGATACTCAGGCTCGAGGCTCGACAAGCCAGCTTAGTGAAGCTCGCAAGCCGGCTCGAAGGCTCGGTGAAATTAAAAAGTCGCCATGACCATCAGTTAAAATGAACAACAATTGAACATGAAGACATCCATAACATGGTATAAGTATGCACATGATTTCTTATTAACCAATCTGCACATTTCCTAAGATTTGAGTGCAAGTATAACTTGACCTGTGTCCAAAAGAACGTTTATGTTATAAAACAGAAATGCCCGTGAATAACAGTGACAGTCATCCTTTTATTTCAGTAACTTGGTTGACATGTTAGGTTCGCACATAGTGTCTAATACTTCTTCTTTCAACAATAGACAGGAAGTCCTAAAAAATAACTATTCACAACTATTAAAAAATTGATACTGCGCAGAGAAGTAGATTAGTTTTCTGCTACCCATATATTCAAACATGATATTGTAACCAATTATGTGTCAATCCAGATTTGAATTGTTCATACATCAGCGGCTCAGCGCATTAGTTTGGCTATCAGGGACAGAAAGTGTAGAGGTCGTCAGGTTATGTATCTCGACTGAACCTAAATGCTGCATAGGACTCGTATACTCAGGAAGCAAAGCACGGACGCACATCTACCCTCACAGACGCCATGGGTGTGGATTTCTTGAACATGTTCTTGTGCACATCCTTAGCCGTGGGGATTGGCAAGAGCCAAAGAGGAGCAGGCGAGCACCCCTACTCCCTTCTTTGCTTGAATGATTGCATGCAAAATCCTAAGGATTCCACCGCAGGCTTTAACTGTCCACGCGAGGCCTGAATTTACGCTTTTAGCCTCAAAATACCCAGTTGATCCTCTTTCTCAGCCTTATATACTGCAATGTCTGCTACTGCTTCAGCTACTTGTAGATTCTGTTGTGCAGATAACACACAAATTAACAAGTACCAGGCACTAAATGAAATTCCAGTCACCATTTCAAGACATTCCGTTACATATTAACCGGCGGCTGCATTGCACTTTTTGAAGAAGGGCTACCGTATGTCAGGATTATACTTTTCGTCTTTACAGTGGCCTCCTGCAAAAGCCCTCGGTGCTTCCTCCTGTAATGTCAACTTCTCTGTGTGAGAAGTGGAGGACCTAGCAAAGAGTTCATACCAAACACCAAGAAACTGGTTTACAATGCTGATAAAGTGTATATTGTTACTTCCGAACGGCATCATGGGTTTATTTGCAAATTTTATTCCTTCAGAAGCATGCCTTGGGTTCTTATCATAGTTTAAAAAACCGGATCGGTTCACTGGTTAAACCGGAAAAACTGAAACCAGAGACCTCGGTGGTTTATTAAGCGCACTGGACCAGTCCCGCCACTGAACCGTAAAAAACCGGCCGAACCGCGGTCCAACCACCGCTTTTAACTAATTAACCAGACACTGGTCTGACCGGTTCAGTTCTATGAACTTTAAAAAATAATTTGGCAGAGAAAGGGTTCGAACCTGACTTCTAGCACTGCGCACGAATAGTTGTGACCAACTAAATTGCAATTTGTTGTTTGTATATTGATGAGACAAATCCCTTTTTACTTTGTCCGTAGGCTAGAAATACATACAAAACATCACATCGTGTGAATTAAGAAAGCTACAAATTGGCTTTAGTTTAGCCATGTCATTGCCATTTGAGAGTATTCATAATTTGTGAGAACTATTATTCTTGCATATTCTAAGAAATAAAAACATCCATACTTTTGCACATATGCGTATTTATTTATTGCACCATTTATATTATATTATATCTTAAAAAACCAGACAGCGAACCACTGGTCTGACCAGTAAAAACCTGAACCGAAAGCCTCACCGGTTCGATCACTGGTCCGGTTTTTTAAAATATGGTTCTTACATCATAGTGTGGCCCCTAGTAGAAGAGATGTAACATGAGGTCTTCCCTTCCTTTCTAATACACGAAAACCATTCCTTATAATGTTCAAGGCACTATCATCCATGCCAGTTGCACTGTAGCCAGTGCGTGAATATACCACATTCCTGATCTGCTATACCTTCCAGTCATCAACGTTTCGAGATGGTTGGCCAAGACTTTATACCGCCCAGATAATGACAGTGCACACATCAAATGATTCTCAAGGTGAGGATCCCACTTTATTTCTCGGAGGGCTAGCTTTCTTGCAAATATGAGCAGTAACAAAATTGCTTCATCACCTGATAAGGGAACAATGAGGCAGATGTACTAAATAATTGAACTACTAAAGCATGGCAAGATTACAAGAGTTCCCACAGCTACCATAGAAAAAAAACATCAAGAAATGACCAAATCTAAAACAACACTCTGTGTCACACGTCCTTGTACCGGGAGCAAGTTCATGTCACTTGAGATGCTCTCAACAAAACAGGAATTTACTCGGCAATTTTCATAAAGTAGACTAGCACAATACCAGCATTGACATGAGAAAGTGAGAAGTACCAATTAGATGAACATAACACAAAGAGAAACTACTAATCCAGTACATACATAACAGCTGTTTTGGTAAAGCTAGTGCACAAAAGATGATTACACGTTACATCATTAATTTGGTAACGCATACAACAAGCTAACATTCATCTTGAGCCCTTCGAAGCACTGAAGCTGAAAACTTGATGTAGTATGGCACATAGTAGAAACCCAGACACGGTTCACTTTCATTCCAAATCTCCAAAACTTTTCCAGTACTGATGCTAAATAGGAGGACTTTTCCTTTGCGGGGATCAAATGAGAGGAGATCGTCAGCAATACGGTCAACAAGGATAACTAGCTCCCTCTCCAAGTCAAAAGCCAGTATGTCATAATCGAAATACCACGATCCGAAAGTATTAGCACGGAGCACTATATCTCTCCCAAGTACATTGTTAATACTTAGACGATGCTTCACCACCCAGCTATCAGAGCCATCCAAACTCCAGATCCGCATCACACGACCTTCCAATTCTTGTTGTGCAAAGCATAAGACCCCACATGACTGAAGAACACATCCATTCCAACAGCCAAACCCCTGATCTCGTCCAGATGGAAATCCTGGAAGCCGAATGGTCCTATCATGGAGCAACTGTGTGCATGTGTCAGGTGCATCCAGCGCCAAAAGATCATGCGACAATGTGTTCTGCACATACAGTACTCCATTTACGAAGACTGAACCACACCAACATGGATCGCCAGATTCCTAAAGACAACTAGACCATGTAGAATTCTCGGAGAAAAATACCTTCACTTCAAGTTGATACTCATCACCTGAGATAGTGGATCATAGTGGAACACATAAAAGTGTTGGGACCATAGTGGATCAAAACACAGCTTGAGGTGACTATGGGTGACGGTTGGTCCTGGTTGAGTATATGGAAGTGCCATCCACTCTTCAGTTGCCGGATTGCACACAATGGCGTTGGAAATTTCTGCATGTGTATTACCTCCACGATAAGAAAGAAGCAGGCCATTGCTGACATCCTTAATCTCCAAGGGATACTCAGAACATGGCACAAAGCTAAGTGTTGTGTCAATATCCCTATCACTTGAGGGAAATCTGGCAAGATGCATGGATGGCAGTGCCAAGATCACGTTTTTGGTACAAGAGACCAGAGGAAGTTCTTGGGAACTTCTGGCGGTAGTGTGGATCAGATGAGAAGGCTAGCCAGGACTTGCAGACACATTTCAAGCGGCAAAAGGACTTCAGCGGCAGCCGAGAGAGGACGTCCACCACCAGGTCATCCGATAGTACCGTTGTGGTCATCCCCTGTCGGGGCTCTGTATCTCCTTTTAGCATATCTGCATCAAAAGAAAAGGAAATAGAAACTGAGAAAAAATAAGGGACGCGTGTTAATGCTATTTGAGTTAAAAACTGTAGCTGCAGCAAACTTTCACACCCACAAATGCACACTTTTGTTTGTCCTCGTCGAAGCTTTATGGTTTACATCAGAATTAGCAAATGAATGGTCCTGAAAACATATATCATCAAGCCTTACGATTACAGATATTCTATACCAGAACAAGGACATACTACCGAGTACATGAAAGGACAGATTTTATATTCCTCGGTTGTCTAAACTGCATGGCTGATTTTTTACAAATATACCCCACTCCAATTTCTCATCGCCAAATCTACCCTCCCGTAAAATCTATTGTCAAATTTGCCCTGGCGGAAGGTAAAAAAAGAACCACGTAGCACATCCCGCCAATGCTACAGGCGGTTTCTTCATCCCGCCATGGAGAAAGGCCAAATGTACTTCCCGCCACAGGGACCGGCGTTTGGTTGCTGTTCACACATCGACGTTGGCGGAAGGCTCCCATGCGGTTGATCCCTGATATCGGCACCTGCCATCCTGACATGCGGTCGCTGTTTTTCTTTTGTCTTGAACTGGACTTAATTAGCTAATAATCTAGTATAGTATTGTGGATGTTTATTTAGTACGGTTGTGATTGCATGTGAAGCTAAGTTTACGCATGTGAAGCGACCGCGGGGCCACAATAATCACCTTCCAATCCGATGCCCGTCCCCCCTCCTTCAACCATCCCTGGGCGACTTCCTCTCCTTGGCCAGGGCTGCCGCTCCGCGGCCTCGCCGGCGGGGAGGGTCCCCAGCCAGGGCTGCCCTGGCGGCGCCCCAGCAGGGGTTCGGTGGGTTGGGGCGGGGGCTGCGTCGCCCCGCTGCTGGGCTGGCCGGCTGGACTGCCTGTGGGCCGCGGCCTGCGGGTGGTTTGGCCCAGTCGGCCCAGGGACGTGTGGCGGGCCCGTTGGAGATTCCCGGGGGTTGTCGGCCCCTTAGGCCCACCCCGGCCCAGGTGGAGGGGACCCCCTCACTTGCCCTAAACCGTCCGAGAGCCACCTGCTCTGTCTCCCCTTTCCCCGACCCTCCGCCGCCGCCTCTCCCTCTTCCCGTGCCCCCCCGAAGTCCGCCGGCGGCGCCGCGCTCGTCCTCCCCGCGTTGGTCCTTCCCCCCTCTGCGTCGCTCCCCTTCCCCCGTGCGTGACCGTCGACCGCCGCCCATGCGGGGCCAACACGGCGCCTACCGCCACCCCGCCCGCCGCTCGCCGCCGCTGGTGCGGGCCTCGGCCGACCGCCGCCCCTCTCGCTCACCCCCCACCCCCCGTGCCAGACGCCGCCTGGACGAGCCTCGCCGCTCGCCCCCGCGACCATCTGCGGCGGACAGTGACCAGGAGGCGCGCCTCCGGTCCGCGGCCTTGCAGTCTCGGGACGGGGAGGCTCAGGCCCGGCAGGGAGCTGGCCGCGCAGATGCTGGCCCTTGGCGCGAGGAGGCTCCCCCGGCCGCGCCCGCGAGCGTTGTGCCGATGCGCCGCGAGGTTGGGGTGGATGCGTCGGCGGCCCCTAAGAAGAAGAAGAAAAAGAGCAAGAAGAAGAAGGGCACGTCCTCGGCCGCCGCGGGCACTTCGGGGACCTCGGCTCCCGCCCCCGTCCCCGTGCCCGTGGCGCCTCGGGGGGTGGTAGCATGCCGGCGGCCGCCATCCCGCGGCCCAGGGAGACTCTGGAGTATTATGTTCACGGTGTCGACGGTGGCTTTTACTACATTGACCTGGGGGGTGTTCATATGACGGTCCCAGAGACTCTGGCGAGGGTGTCGATCCTGTGCCCCCTCTCTCGGTGGTGGTGACGGAGTCCCTTCTCCAGGAGGAGCTTAGCGCGGTGCTGCCGGGCCACGAGTGGCCGGTCCGCCGCATCTCTGACTCGGAGTTTGTGGTCTCCTTCCCCTCGGTGGCGGTCCTGCGCATGTGCGCCCTTGGCTCCTCCTTCACGCTCCCCATCCACCAGCTGAAGGTTGCCATCCAGCCCTCCTCGGTGGCCCAGGAGACGGTGGCCACCCTCTCGGAGGTCTGGGTTCGCCTCCATGGGGTCCCGTTTGAGGCTCGATCCGCGGAGGTGGTGGAGCTTATCTCTCAGGCTGTTGGCAAGCTGACGGAGGTGGACTTGGGGTCGCTGGCGGGTCACGGGGCGATCAGGATGCGCATTCTCTGTCCGACCGCCTCTGTGTTCCCTGTCTCGCTTCCCCGATTCTTCTTCGACCGCGTGGGCCGGGACCTCTTGGTGGATCTCGACGAGGAGATGGTTGCCCCGGGGGTCATCCCCCCCGCCCAACCTTCCTCCCCCAGCCGGTGACGATCCGGGGGCGGGACGCGGGACGGAGGACGACAGTGACTCGGGCTTCGACCCCGAGTCGCCTCTCACCACCGACACGTCGCCGCCTCCGCCGCTTCCCCCTCAGGGGGCCACTAGAGGAGGTTCGGCCCCCACGCTGACGGCGGGTCTTTCCGGTGGGGGTCCCTTCTTCCCCGGAAGGCGGCCCCTGTCTCTGAGCGCTTCGGCCAAGCTGGCTCCTGTGGACCTCCCTCTCGTCTCCATCGACCTCGACATCGCGCAGTACGGCTCCAACCTCCCCCGGGGCTCGTTGCCCCGCCCGTACCCCCCGGTCGCCCCCTCCCCCTTGGAGCTCGAGTCCTCGGGGAGTGAGGGGATGGTCGTGTGTGCCAGCCTGTCCCCGCGGTCCCCCGGGGTGGTGTGCTACACCCTCGCTCCGGACACCCCTGACCCGCTGGGACTCGCACCGGCCGCCGGTGATCCCGCCACTCCTGCGGCGGCGTCCAAGCTGCGCCGGTCCAGGGCCCCAGGCTGCCCCCTCCCCCCCTCCCGCCACAGTGTTCGTCTCGCAGACTCCCGGACAGGCTTGTCCGGGCCTGAGCCGACGGTGGCTGAGAGGGCCGCGCGTCGGGTGGCGGCGCGTGATGAGCTCTCAGGTACCTCCTCCGACCCATTAGTTCCTTCCCCTGTCCCGGGTCCCTTGGGTGTGCCTGGCTCTCCGTTCTGTGTGCTTTCAGAGGTCTCGCTTGCTCACCTGGGCGAGGTAGCCAATGACTGCGGGATTGTGTTCCGGGGTGAGAAGGGCTCGCGTCTCGAGCAGCTCGCGGCCATTAAGGCGAGGGAGGGGTATGCGGGGGCGATCGCTGCTGCCGGGGCGCGTGACGCCCGGGAGCGGGAACGCTCCCGGATCCTTACCGAGGACAGGCCCGTTGGGCCTGGCCCTAGTGGGGATCCCCCTCCTGCCCCTGATGTGCTGGAGATCACCCATGAGCTTACCCCCTCGGGTAGGCCACGTGGGAGACCTCCCAAGGCGGCTGAGGGTCCCCACTAAGGGGACCACCCCGGCCTGAGGGTCCTGATGGACATCCCTAGGGCCTTCCGGATGTTCATTTGGAACATCCGGGGGTTTGGGCACGAGGGTCGGTGTCGCCAAATCAAGGATTACATTCGCCAGGAGTCGCCGGATATTGTCGGCTTTCAGGAGAGGATTCGCCAAGATTTCACCATCGCCGAGTTGGAGGCCCTTAGCCGTGCAAGTTCTCCTGGTCCTGGCTCCCTGCTTCTGGCCACTCCGGGGGGTCCTCCTAGGGGTGAAGGAGGATACCTTTGAGATAGATGATATGGACCGCGGGGAATTTTTCGTGAGCATGGCCCTCACGCATAGGCAGACTCGCTTCAGATGGGAGGTGATTATTGTCTATGGCCCCGCGGACCATCGGAGGTCCACTGAGTTTTTGCTTGAGCTCAAGTCGAAGGTGGAACGGACTGATATCCCGGTGGTGATAGCCGGTGATTTCAATCTGATCCGCTCTGTACAAGACAAGAGCTCGGCGAACGTGGACCTCCCTAGGATGCGTATGTTTAACGACTGCATCGCTGATCTCGCCCTCCGCGAGATTGTGCGGGTAAGCGCTAGATATACGTGGACAAATAAGCAGCTCCAGCCCATCTGCAGTGTCCTCGATCCTGTCTTTGTTTCTGTTGAGTGGGAAGTTGCCTTCCCCCTATGTGCGCTGAAGGCGGTCACTAGGATTGGGTCTGATCATACCCCGCTCCTCTTCTCCTCCGGAGAGGGGCGCCCACCAAGACTGAACCGCTTCCACTTTGAGTCCTTTTGGCTACAGAAACAGGGTTTTGTGGAGGCGGTTCGGTCTAGGTGGCTAGTTGCGGTCTCCTTGACCCCTCGAGTTCACTGTGCTGTTGATATCTAGCACCATTGTGCCAAGGTATCTCGCCAGTTCATGAGGGGTTGGGGGGCTAACTTGGGGGCGGACCTCCGTGCCCAGAAGGCGGCCATTCTGGGGGAGATCCAGACCTTGGATCGGGAGGCTGACCTCCACGGCCTCTCGGCCGAGGCATGGTCCCATAGGTACTCCCTTGAGACCTCCATTATGGAGATCTACAAGGGAGAAGAGGCGTTCTGGCGACAGTGGAGCCACCAGAACTGGACGGTCCAAGGGGAATCAAAAACGGCCTACTTCCATGTCGTTGCGAATGGTAGGAGGAGGAAGTGCTCGATCCCCTGCCTCTGGGCGGGCAAGAACCTGTTGGAATCCCCACAGGCCCTCTCCGCCCATATTTATACCTTCTACCGGGACCTTTTCTCGGCGTCGCAGCCCTCGGGTCTCTCGCTTGCTCCGGACTTCTGGTCTGCTGACGCGCTGGTCTCCCAGGTGGAGAATGAGGACCTCACTCGTCCTTTTCTCCCGGAGGAGGTGTCGGCTGCCCTTAAGACCATGAAGGCTAGTTCGGCCCCGGGTCCTGATGGGCTGCCCGTGGGCTTCTTCCAGACTTTCTGGCCCCAGCTTCAGCCGGTGGTTCTCTAGATGTTCCAGGAGTTCTATGTAGGAACCCTGGTGATGTCTCGCCTGAACCTTGGCGTGATTACCCTGATCCCCAAAGTAGTGGGGGCCACGGACATCCGCCAATTCCGCCCGATCACCGTGATTAACGTTATCCAGCGCCTGTTTGCCAAGGTCTGTGCTCTCCGTCTCGCTCCGGTGTTGGAGCGGCTTACCCACCCACTTCAGTTCGCCTTCTTGAAGGGACGCCTCATTCACGACGATGTCCTGGACTTCCATGAAATTATTCATGAAGTCAAGGCTCAACGTCAATGAGGGGTGTTTCTCAAGCTGGACTTCCAGAAGGCCTATGACCGCTTGGACTGGGCCTTCTTGAGGTTGGTGCTGGAGAGGCGGGGTTTCGACGACCGTGTGGTCCGCTGGATTATGCAATTCGTGATGAGCGGGCAGACGGCGATCAACATCAATGGGGAGATTGGCCCATACTTTCGTCCATCCTGCGGGGTTAGGCAGGGGGATCCTATATCCCTCCTCCTGTTCAACGCGGCGGTGGACGCCCTGGCGGAGATTTTGGATAGGGCCAGAGTAGCTGGCCACATCTCGGGGTGGTGGGCCACCTAATCCCCGGGGGTGGAATCTCCCACCTCCAGTACGCGGATGACACCATGATCATGGTGCAGGGCTTGGACCTTGACATCATCAACTTGAAGTTTCTGCTCCTTTGCTTCGAATCCTTGTCCGGGCTGACGATCAACTTCGACAAGAGCGAGGTGATGATTCTGGGTTACACTGAGGAGGAGCGCCAGAGGATTGCTGACAACCTGAATTGTAAGCTGGCTGACTTCCCCATTACCTATCTAGGGATGCCCATACGGGAGACTAGAGTTCTGATCAGGGACTTGGCCCCCTTGGTCTCGAGGGTTCGCTCAAGAGCAGAACCTTGGAGAGCGCGCCTTACGACCAAGGGGAGCAAGTCCATACTGATTAACTCGTGTCTCTCGAGCCTGCCCATGTACCATATGGATCCGTACCTTCTTCCTGAAGGGACCCATGCCGACTTCGCCAAGGAGTTGTCTAGGTTCTTTTGGGCGGCAAGGGATGGCCATCAGAAATATCATATGGTCAAATGGGCAGATATTTGCGCCCCCAAATCTCTTGGGGGTTTGGGGATCCTCGACTCTCGGCGCTTTAATGTGGCGCTGATGCTGAAGTGGGTTTGGCGCATCCTTAGGGATGACGGTGGGCTCTGGTTGCAGCTTATCAAGGCCAAGTACCTCCGGGGTCGCCCCCTCTTGCCCTGTGAGCGGCGGGAGGGTTCTCAGTTCTGGAGAGCCATCCAGGAGATTAAACACTTCATTGGCTTGGGTGTGTCCTTTGTGGTGGGGGTGGCCATGGGGTGCGGTTTTGGCTCGACCCGTGGCTACTCCCAATCCCGCTGGGGGCCCAGTTCCCCGGTCTCTTCTCCATCTCTTCCTCTCCTGCGGCGCTGGTGGCGGAGGTCTTTAGTGACGGCCGCTGGAACATCCTGTTCCGTCGCTACCTCAGCGTGGCGTAAGCCGCGGACCTTCTGCAGCTCCGAGGCTCCCTCCCGGCGTCCTTAGCGACTTCCCCGTATTCGGCCACGTGGCAGCTGCAGCCTTCGGGTGAGTTCTCGGTGAGCTCGGCTTACCGGACCCTGTTCCAGGGCCCGGAGCTGACCTGGACCACCCCATTGTGGAAGGCCCCCCTTCCGCTTAGTATTCGTATCTTCGTGTGGCAGCTGCTTCGGGACAGGCTTCCTTCGGGGGTCGAGGTGGCCAAGCGCCATGGCCCGGGCAATGGCATGTGTCCCCTATGTGAGACTCCGGAGTCCTGTGCCCATATTATGTTCTCTTGTGTGGCTGCGCGTGCGCTTTGGTCCTTTGTCCAGGAGGCGTTGGGGCCTGCATGGCAGGCGCAGGAGCTCGGGGAGTTCCTGCAAACCCAGGCAAACAGGGCCGGAGGAGGGCGCCGCCTCTTCTGGCTCGTGTTTGCGGGCATCTCTTGGACCTTGTGGAATGCGCGTAATAAGATGGTGATTGAGAAGGTCTTCCCTTCCCACGTGACTGACCCTGTTTTTTCCTTTCTGATCTTCCTACAGCAGTGGTCTCCCCTGGTGCGGCAGCGTGACCGGGCGTCCTTCGACGACACTCTCCGGACCTTGAGGGCAGCGGCGCTCCCCCTCTCGGCCCCTGCATCGTTGGCTTCTTCGGTGGCATGAGTGCTCCCCCGGTCGCCTCGTCGTGCTATTTTACTTTTCCTTTGGGATTTCTTGTGTTGTGGCCCCAGCGGACCGTTGTACCCTTTTCTTTTTGCTTGGCTCCGGCCGGCTTGGTTGTTGTGTGAACCTTGTTTGTGGATGTTGCTTTATTTATAAAGCGGAGCGAAAGCCTATTTCGAGAGAGCCTTCCACCAGCGTCGATTGTGTGAACAGCGACCAACCGCCGGTCCTGTGGCGGAAACTACATTTGGCTTTCCTCCATGGCGGGACGAACAAACCGCCTGTAGCACTGGCGGGATGTGCTACGTGGCACTTTTTTTACCTTCCGCCAGGGTAAATTTGACAATAGCTTCAGTGGCAGGGTAGATTTGGCGATAGAAAATTACAGTAAGACATATTTGTAAAAAAATCCATTACCGTCTGTTGTTTTTCCAGCTACGATCTGCTGCCTCTAACAAATGAATCTAATCGAGGAAACGAGGGCCAGAACAAGGGACAAATTTTATATGCCCCGGTTGTCTAATAACCAGTCGTTTCTAAGTCAAAAGGGATCAACACATCATCAAATCAAACATAATAAATTTCAAATTTTCCATACCTAATTTTGTACAGGATCTATAATAATTTGTGTATGTAACAAACCCGTTTCCATGAAATGGTCGATTAAACAGTCAAGCAGCCGATACTAGAAGTCAGTCGTCTTCAGGCGGCCGGACCCCGTTGACCGGTTGACGTAATGCTCACTTCTTCCCTGGTGAATTCAATCGAGGAAACGATGGCCAGATCGAGCAAGCCTAGACCTACTTCCCCATTCTCGACCTAGGAGCGAAAATGTACCGAAGGGAGGACCAGAGGAACGAGCGCCGTACCTGGATCTGAAGGGCAGGATAGCCACCGTCCGCCGCCACGGCTGGAGCGTGGTGAGTGGAGCTGTGGAGAGTGGTGGCGGCTGTGTAGGGATGCAGTTTAGAGCATTTCCACTAGTTGGGCGAACTAAATCTGGACTAAACTTTGGCGGGACATACTTAGGCCGAAATCCCACTCGCGTACCCAGTCCGAGTTTACGGGACGCCTATTTTCGCTCAAATTCGTTCAGATTTTGTCATAGTTTGGCATACCATGAATACAGGACATTTTAAGGCCAAAGTTTGGCAAAATTTTAAACATAGTTTGGCGTATGTAAACATAGTTCGGCCTGCAGTGAAAATACAACATATTTCGGCCAAGTTCGGCCAGTTCATGTTCGGCATCTACGTGTTGCCCCTGCGTATCCATTGGTGCTCAACAAGATCATCCTGCAGCTGTTGATGCACCGCCGGATCTCGGATCTCCTGACGCATGGCGATGAATGCATCCCAGGTTGGAGGCACCTGATGATTAGGCTCGGCAAGAGGACCCTATCTGTAGGATGGTTCGTTCTACTCGAGCAAACTCAGTGGATCCTCAATGATCATGTTGTGCAAGACCACACAACAGTTTATCACTTTCCACATCTGATCTTTCGATCAGGTCATAGCAGGGAACCGAACAACTGCAAACCTCTGCTGAAGCACACTGAATGCCCGCTCCATGTCCTTCCTGCAAGCTTCATATTCCTTGGCAAAGTGAGAATGCTTGGGGAGCATTGGGTTTAAGATAGTCTTCATAAATGTTGGACATCTTGGATAGATGCCATCTGCTAGATAGTATTCCTTTGTTGTAGTGGTGGACCCTTAACAAGCTTGGAAAAGACAGTTGAGGAGTTAAGGATGTTGATGTCGTTGTTCGATCCTGCCATGCTAAAGAAGGAGTGCCAGATCCAAAGATCATGTGTAGCAACTGCCTCAAGTATCACAGTGCAACCTCCTTTGTGGCCTTTGTACAGTCCTTGCCATGCAAATGGACAGTTCTTCCACTCCCAATGCATGCAATCTATGCTTCCAAGTATACAGAAAATCCTCTACTTTCATTGACTGCGATGATTCGAGCAGTGTCTTCAGCAGTGGGTGATCTCAAGTAATGTTGCCCGAACACTACAATCACTGTCCTGCAGAACATGTACAAGCAATCGATGGCGGTGGACTCGGCCATGCGAAGATAGTCATCGGTACTGTTAGCCGGCGCTCCATATGCAAGCAACCTCATCGCCACGGTGAAATTCTGCAGTGAGGAAAACCCAACGAAGTCAATGCAGTCCTTCTTGCAAATGAAATAAGGGTCGAACTCCCGGATGGCATGCACGATCTTGAGGAAGACTTTCCGCTCATCCTGAAACAGCGGAGAAACACGTCCTCTCCATGGAGTGGCTGGTCAGCGAAGTAGTCGGCGTACAACAAGCAGTAGCCCTCTATCCTTTGCCTCGCCTTGCACTTCCGGCGACCCGACGCGTCGGCTTCGCCATTTGCAGGTACAGCTGGGCGAGCGAGGCGAGGATTTCCATGTGCTCTTCACCTTCGGCGACCTCGGCGCTCTCCTCCTTCAGCAGTACAGTGAGTATCTCCTTGTTGTCGGAGTCCATGGCGAGTATCTCCTCGTCGTTGGAGTCCATGGTCGAACCGGCCAAATGCCGAACACTTGGCGGGCGTGGTGGTGGGAGCACGCAGCGAAGCAGAGCTACAGCGAAGTTCGGACGGCGAAAGCGGCGGAACGGGCGACGAAGTGGGCGACAACTACGGCGAGCATATCTAGAGGCGTGGGCATGTCTCGGCGTGGAGGAGCTCCGTCGGCGAAGTCATGGCGACAGAGGCACTAGGAGCTCTTCGCCGCAGTCTGGGCGAGTGGAGTGGGTGGAAATGGGACTGTCTCGCCGATAAACCTGGCTTACGCCCATTTTCACTACGTCCGGCGTCCAAGGGCGTACCTGACATGGTTATACCCTACGGGTACGTGACCTCAGCATACCTGGTCTAGCCCAAGGAAGGCCCATGGCAGATGTACGCCGGCCCATGAAGATTTTCGGGTGGCCAAGGCCCATGACGCCTTCGGATCCTTGGAGAGCAAGACTAGCGTAGATAGGAAATTCAAAGGGGTAAAACCCAAGAACTTGTAACCGACTAGGTCTATGCCCGGGACCTGCCTGAGTCTATATAAAGGCTAGGAGGGCACGACCTAGATCTCTCGGCTCATACTTTCGCATACACACCTCCACGCCAGATCGAATTTGCGCACCCCTATAACCTTCGGTTCCGCCGTAATCAAGAGCAGACAAGCAAGAGTAGGGGTTTCCCTCCAGGGGCCTGAACCTGGGTAAACCTCGTGTCCCCGTGTTGCTTGTTTGCTAACCGTTTCGTGACCTCCAGCATCCCCATCTTCTCCAAAACCCAAGTCCATAACAATGGGCATTGATGAGATTAAACCTCGTCAATTGGCGCCGTCTGTGGGAACTGGGGACGCTGATTGTGTGGTCATGACGGTCCCAACCCGATCGATCTACAACTCTGCGGCGACGGAGAGTCACCTCCTCTTCGGCGCTTTCGACTTCACCGCCCACTCGCCGGCCACCATGAAAGATTTCGAGCCCGTAGGCGACGGACTCGAGATCCTATTCGGGAGCTTCTGCTTCCAGGTGGGTCAGACTGGTACCCTCCGCCTCCCTGAGCGGGTACCCCTGCCATCGATCAGGCCCGCTTCGTGGGCTTCACACCCTGTGCTACGCACATCGTCATCAATAGATGAGTTCTACGACAGCAGCAGCTGCAACTCCGATCTGTGCGATCCACCTTCGGATGAAGGGACCTACGGTTCCGGATCCGAAAGCTGCGACAGCAGCGGACCAATCTACGAGCGCTACCAATGCGCCGTAGTCATCCAGAGCGACGTGGAGCAGCAACCGCCTAACCCGCCGCCCAACTCGAACCCCAACCCGCAGGACAGAAACAGCGGGAACAGAAGAAGCCAATCCCCCCCCCCACCCGACGAGGAAAACAACGGCCACGTCATCCGCCTTAGCAAAGAAGGATAGGCCCAGGCACGCAGCGCCGTGGCATGCGACATAGTCCTGCCTGCAGACGCCTCACGTGAACTACTGATGGCATACCACTTCCTCCTCGTCGAGGAGCACAAGAAGCAAGTCAAGATGCAAGAAACACTTGACAAACGCAAGCAAGCAGCCTTTGAGTCCAGCGCGCGACGTGCTGTGCTCTCCGCCATGGCCCCTGGCTCTAGCACGAATGGCAACCAAGGAAACAAGCACCGCTCTCGGGTGGAGAACATGGATCCCAAGGAGCGTCGCGAGGTGACCCGAACTCTCCACACATCGTTCATGAAGATGGACGTCGACGGCAACGTCATCCCAAAAACACCGCAAGCTGCGATCATGGCAGCCACTGCGATCATGTCAGTACCCGGGAACCTGGGTACGGGGTGGGAAGCCCGGACCAAAGTTCGCCGAATCCGGACGAAAACAGGTTCCTAGGTACACGACTGGGACGATTTTCGGCATCCGGACCTAAATTCGGCGTCCGGATCGGCGTCCTAGGTAGACGAGTGGAGATGCTCTTACACCTTACCGTCGGAGGGGATGAAAAAATAGACCCTTGTTGGGCCGGGATGTATCGGTCTTTCTGGTTTCATTTTTCTTACTCCGTCTTAAATTTCATTTGAAGACGAAAAAAAGGAAAACAAAAACTGATGCTCCCGGCTAGCGCACAAAATGACCAAATCCAGCTGATTATTATCATCATTTCATAGTTTGAACACCCGTGATATAGTAGACACATATTTATACATCTGGTTGTCCATCGTTGTGGGTTATTATCCAGCTTTTGTTTTACCTTTTCCTTTATTTATTTTTAATAGTTCATAACTTTATTTATCTGAAATAACAGTTACATCTACTAGTAATAGGGGTACAATAGCATCTCGTGGATCATCAAGCCACACATGCACCGTATAACCTCTAGCTAACCTTTGCTAGTTCATGAGCCACACAATTGGCTTCACGATGGGAATGATCAACGATGATTTTTGGAAAATCCCTAGCTAAGGTAATACCAATCATTAAAAATGGCTGCTGCTGGACCGAAGAACCATCCTTTTCCTTTATTTTTGTACAAACAAGGTATGGCCCCGGTTCCGCTGCTGAAAAGGAAAGCCTAAAAAAAATTACAGTTTCATAAAGTGTCTTTAGTTCCCAAACACCAGTACTCTCTTTATTTAAAAATAAATAAAAACTATATTTTACAGTTACAAAAATATCTGAAAATAATTCTAGACATAATCAATGTTGTATCCCACAAGAATGAAAAATGGTGATGTCAAATTCTTTGTATTTTGACCTACACAAAAATAACAAATCTATAAACTTTGAAGATTTGAAAACATACTTGCACAGATCTACACTCTTGTTATTTTTATACAGCTCATAATACAAAATATTTGAAATTGATATTTCGCAAGTTTGTGGGATAAATCATGGGCTACATCCAGATTTTTTTACATGGGTAAATATGATCTTGAATTTTTTAAACTAACAAGAGCATTGGAGCTCGGGAGCCAAAAACCCACCCGTTTGTTCTTGCATGAAGTACTACAGGAAGATGACAAAACAGTACTAGTGATGAACAGAATCAAGACTATCCGAGCATACTTTCTCCGGGTAGTACATTGGAACTACAGCAACACAAACATGTATCAGAACATGTATATCCTCAGCAACACAAACATGTAGCAGAACAGTACCAGTTTAACTTTTCTTTTAATAAGAAAAGCAATATACCGTTATCCCAAGAACCAAAACAACTCCTGTATAACGCCCAAGAAACTGAAGCATGGCAAGATTACAAGAACTAATGCAACTTAGACAAACACATGTGTGAGCTTGTCCTTTTAATTACTTGCAGCAAAGTTTGTTACTGCAGATGTTCATGATATCACCAGGACTGATGAATTTTACTCTGCAGCTCAAGTAGGCAAGCATAAGTAAGACCACAGTTGACATACGGAAGGAAATGAGATAATTCATAGAGAAGCTAGCAATCCAGTACATAACGTAACAGCTAATATTTAGTACAGGAGATGCACAAAAGATGCTCACGTGTTACATCATTCATGGGACAGTGCATACAAGCAGCCCCTTAGCGCGCTAGAGCTGGAAACTTGCAGTAGTATGGCACGTAGTAGTAACCTAGAGGCCATTGGATGTCATCCCGAATCTTTGAGAGTTTTCCAGTACTCATGCTAAATGAGAAGACCTTATCAGCGATTCGGTCAACAAGGATAACTAGCTCCCTCTCCAAGTCAAAAGCCAGGATGTCATAATCGAAATACCAAAATCCTTCACTATCAGTGCGGAGTAACATGTCCCTCCCGAATACACCGTCCATACTTAGACGATGCTTCACCACCCATCTGTCAGAGCCTTCCAAACTCCAGATTCGCATCATGCAACCGTCCAATTCTTGCTGTGCATAGCATAAGACCCCAGATGACCCGCAAAGACACCCATCTGGACAATCAAACCTTTCTCGTTTGTTTGGAAATCCTGGCAGCTGAATTGTCCTGTCATTGATCAACTGTGAGCATGTGTCAGGTGCATCGAGAGCCAGAAGAGAATGCGCCCATACGTGCTGCACATACAACACTCCGTTTACAAAGACTGAAGCACCCGAAAATGCATCGTGAGTTTCATAAAGACAATGGGACCATGTGGAATCCTTGGAGAAAAATACCTTCACCTCAGCTTTGAACCCACCACTGGGGATAATGCTCCACTCAGAGTCGAACACATAAAAGTGTTGGGACCATAGTGGATCAAAACACAACCAGAGAAGACTACTCGTGACGGTCGGTCCAGGTTGAGTATGTGGAAGTGCCATCCACTCTTCAGTTGCCGGATTGCAGACAATGGCGTTGGAAATTTCTGCACGTGTCTTTTTACGATAAGAAAGAAGCAGGCCATTGCTGACATCGTTAATCTCCAAGGGATACTCAGAACATGGCACAAAGCTAAGTGTTGTGTCAATATCCCTATCACTCGAGGGAAGTCTGGCAAGATGGATAGCAGTGCCATGTTCACATTCTTGTCCTTGGTACAAGAGACCAGAGGGAGTTCTTGGGAGCTTCTGGCGGTAGTGTGGATCAGATGAGAAGGCAAACCAAGACCTGCAGACACATTTGAAGCGGCAAAAGGACTTCAGTGGCAGCCGGGACATGATGTCCACCACCAAGTCATCAGGTAGTACGGTTGTGGTCAGCCCCTGCCAGGATTCTGTATCTCCTTTGAGCATATCCATCAGATGAACTTATCTACATCGAAATAGAAGGAAACAGAGTATTATAAAACTCAGAAACTTAACGTCCATGCAAAACTACAAGTTGTCATACCCACAATTCAAACAGAGATCAACAATTAATAAAAGGTAACCACTATCTCCATGGTTGAAGCATCATACTCGAGAAGAATGTTTAGGAATCACAATGAAGTAGAACACATGGCTGCAATCTGAACTGAAATTTCACTTCACAAACTATGACTGCAAGTTTGTGTTGGTCTCCTAATATCAATGTTTTTGTGGTTTACATCAGAATTTACAAATGAACAAAGCATACATGAGTATGGGATTATGACCTATGCTGCACCGTCCAGAGATTCACCATTTGGTTGGCATGGGGATACTGGTACATATATAGTTATTCAAACAATAAAAATAGTACTATATTTTTTCATGATTAGTTCGCCACCCATTTCACAGTAAGCCAACAATAGTGAAAAAATAATACACGTGTTGCCAATTTGTGCAAGGAAACGAAATGTATTCTAGAAAGGGAGAAACAAAATGTACCTTCAGGATCTATGATTCACTGATGCTAGTGACTTGTCAGACGCAGGGAAATCTCTGAGACAAAAACTGCTAGCTCATGGGATAAACCAGGGCAAAGCAAGAAGACCATCTCATCCATCCGAACTCATCAGATCATATGCTCCAAACCGCTACTTCCTTTTGCAGAACGGAAGGGATAGACTGAGGAAAATGCGTCAGTTAACGCAGACTCGCCACCTAGGATGTGGGGAGTCCACGACGGCTGAACGGGCAGCGGCGAGAGCAAGATTGCATCTGCAAGGTGTAGAAGCTCGGTTCAGAAACAGCACGTGCACAAACAGGCAGATCGAGCCCGGATGAGAGGCGAGAACTCACAGTGTAATGGTTAATTCAGGCAGTCGGCGAGGCGGCGAGCACGCCGGGGAAGTTGCGGAAGCGGGCGGGCGTGCGCGACGGTGGGCTCCCTCGGTGATGCGGGAAGCAGCGGTCGCGCCGGAGATGGCCCTCGCCGGTGCGCTCCAGTAGCCAGGGAATGGCCTCGCCTCGCCGCTGCTTTTGGGAGACAGCGGCGACGATCTTGGACTGGGGCTGCAGAGCTGCTCGCCTTCGCTAGGGTAAGGAGTATATAAGGAGCAGAGCCTCGTATTGGACTGGGCCGAACCCCTCGAGCTGGATTGCTTCTGCGTTGGTTTGTTTTGCGATGGCTTTTAGAGCATCTCTACTCGCCTACTACCCACCACCGATCCGGACGCCGAATTTCAGTCCAGACGCCGAAAACTGGTCCAGTCGTGTATCCAAGGACCTGTTTTCGGTCGGATTTTGACCATTTTTTGTCCAGCCTATCCAGGCCGAACCCAGGTTTCCGGGTACGTCCTAGGAACGCCGAACTTAGCGATATCGGCAAAAAAAAACAAAGTGGCGCGTGGACCCGTCGAGTCAGCGACGGAAGCCGAGTCGTCATCCTCGGAACCATGCGGCGACCGCCGGGCAATAATTGCCAGTCGCGTCAGCCACGCGTCGCCGATTTACTGCGCCACCGTTGCCGCCTCGGCTCCCGCGACGGACCGGCGGTCACTAACTTCCCGCTGTTTCCACTTTTCCCGCCCTCGCCGCCCCCTCGGCCTTTATAAGCCGTACTCCTCGCCGGAGATCTTCACTCTCTCACGGCTCCCCCCGCCCACAAGCCCAACTCCGGCGAGCTCTCACCTTTCCCCTTCTCTCACCATGGGCGAGCGCTACCCCGGCGACGGCGCTGCGGCGAACGGCTTCGGCCGGCACACCCTCCAAACTTGGGAGGCGCGCATGTTGTACGAGGCGGGGTACATGGCGCCGCCGTACACGCGGATGCCTCCGGGGTGGACGCTGAGCGTCGGCGGCATCCCAATCCCGCCGGGGCCGACGCCGGAGGAGCTGCCGTACGATGTAC
Source organism: Avena sativa (assembly GCA_916181665.1). Lineage (NCBI taxonomy): Eukaryota > Viridiplantae > Streptophyta > Magnoliopsida > Poales > Poaceae > Avena > Avena sativa. Next base: position 332,356,119 of record OV702296.1, read on the forward strand.
AAGAGTACATCGCCGGCATGGACAACCCCGCCGAAGCGGTGAACGCCGACGACCTCGTCTACTGGGCGAACTTCTTCGAGGAGCGGCGCCAACAGGAGCTCGCCCGCCACGAGGGGCCGTCGAACGAGTCCCCGCCGGCGCGCAAAAAACTCGGCGGGGCGCCGGCGTTGGTGGAGCACACCAGGGCGGACGCTCGCCGTCGTGCTGGAGCACATCAACCGTGGGAACACTCCGCGGCTCGGTTTCCCGCGCAACCCGACGTCGGTGGCCAGGACGGGTCGGTGTGCTCTGGCGAACTGGGCGTCGAGGAGGATGGCGAGCATGAGGTTGTCCTCCTCCGCTTCGGCGTCCCACTCTTCCGGCAGCGCGCCGCTTCGCACATCGACGGCCGTGAAGCGCGAAGCTGTCTCGCCGGCGCGCTCACCGTCGCGGACACGCGCGGTATCGTCATCGGCGAGCCGTCTGCGCCCACGCCGCCAACAAGCCACCTGCGCCTACGCCGCCCCAAGACAGAAGGCTCAGCGCCGGCCAAGGACGCCGCCTTGAAGATGGCGCTGGAGAAGTCGCTCCACGAAGCGCCACCGCTTACGCCGACACTGCCGTTGGTCGAGCCCTCCTTGTCGGACATCCTGGAATGGTCCAGGAGGGACTGGGAGAAGGCGGAGCAGGCCGCACGGCGTCAGGCGCTGTCTGGGCGTGAGCTCGCCTACCAAGGCGCCCCGCTCTACGTCCTAGACGACGACGAGGAGGACGCAGGCCCGTCCTACCAGCCATGGAGGTACGGAGACCCTGGCCAGGGCAGCTCCCACCAGAACTAGCCGCCGAGCGACGACGGCGGCGAGGATGACGGCCGAGCCGATCCCCGCTACACGTCGTTCTATGGCAACTTCGGCATGTAGGACGGCGAAGGCACCGGCGGCGGCCTTTTTAAGTTTATTTATGTACTAGTTTCGTTTAAATTTGATGTAATCCGCCTATTTCGCCCAACTTAATGAAAATCGCCTAAATTTGATGAATTTTAGCCGAACTTGGGGACTCGGCCTGGGTATGCGGGTGGGAGAATGGGCGTACCCAGGCCGAAAACAAGTTCAGTCCGGCCGAAAAACGGACCAAATTTCGCCCTGGGTTCGCCCAACGAGTGGAGATGCTCTTACGCGTGGTTGTTAATCCGCAAGAATGCGTAAAGGCCAGATGATTTAAAAAAAAGCCATGGTAGTTTTGAACTTAGAGCAACTCTAACCGCCTGCTGAAAAATGCCTCGAGCGCGCGCGTTTTCTTCTCTAGGGACGCGATAAAATCGGCGCGCAAAAATAGAGCTTAAAATAGCTCCCAATCATACGCGCTAAAATGCAGCGCGGCGCCTGCACAAATAACTTTTCATAGCCCATACCACGTTAACAAAATCAAGCAAACCAAAATAAATAGAACAACGAATGGCTCTCAACAATCACCAAATGCTTGTTTCAAACAACCAAATTCAACAAAAAATTAGGACATAGTTCAAATACAAATGATAATTTCACATAACGCAAATTTGATTTAAACACACATGCTGACACATCATTTGTCAACATCGTGATAGTCATTGTCATTGCCATTTTCATTTTGTGCTTCTTCTCCTTAGGAGTATTGGTCGGTGGTGTTGGTGTTGTTGGCATGCGATGAATCTCCATATCCATCAACATTGATAGAACGTGATGGATTCACCAAGGAGGCCATGTCATAACCATCAACATTTATATTGAAGGTGATGGATTAACCAAGGAGGCCATAAATTCCTCCGGTGGTGCTCCCATGCCTCCCATGCTTCTGATCCCCATGCCACCATAGCCTCCAAAAGCCCCCGTTATTGCTCCCATGCCACCAAATGCACTTGGTGGTGCTCCCATGCCTCCAAAAGCCCCCGGTGTTGCTCCCATGCCTTTATAGCCTCCATAGCCACCCATGCCTCCAAATGCATTCACTCCTTCACTTTGGCCCTTCAAGTAGTTTGTCATCATTTTTCTTTTGGCCAACACTTCATCACGAGCAAGGTTTACGTACTCTCTTTTCCTTTCATCCATGTTGGACGTGTCAATGGTAAAGAGTCTCCTCTCTTCCTCCAGTAGGCGTGCTTGTTCGGCGGCGGCCACCTTCTTCTCCTCCAAAGCCAACTTCCTCTCCTCGGCCTTGATACATCGTAAACGTATCTATAGTTTTTGATGCTCCATGCTTGTTTTGTATTATTTATCTTATATTTTGTCTATACTTTGTGGCATTCTTATGCATTTTCTGGAACTAGCCTATTAACAAGATGCCATAGTGCATGTTTTCTGTTTTCTGCTGTTTTTTGTTTCAAAAAAATAGTAAAGAAATATTCTCGAAATTGGACGAAACAAAAGCCGAAGTTCCTATTTTTTCCAAAACAAGACGGAGTCCAAAGCATGGACGGAGGCGGGCACCGAGGCGGGCACGCCACCTGGTGGCGCGGCCAGGCTGGCCCGCGCCCAGGGGTGGTGTGGGACCCTCGATCCTCCACCGACCTCGCCCCTTCGCCTATATATTCCCCCCGATGAGAAAACCCTAGATACAAGATCAGAATTCCACAAAAAATTCCGCAGCACCGCCACCACCGAAGAGGAGATTCGGAGTATAGAAGTCTCTGTTCCGGCACTCTGCCGGACAGGGAATTGCCCCTGGAGCCATCTCCATCAACTCCACCGCCATCTCCATCGCCGTTGCTGACTCCCATGATGAGGAAGGAGTAGTTCTCCCTCGAGGCTAAGGGCTCTGCCGGTAGCTATGTGTTCATCTCTCTCTCTCTCTCTCTCTCTCTCTCTCTCTCTCTCTCTCTATGCGTGATCTTATTGTGATCATGAGCTTTGTAATCTAGTTGAATAAGTAGATCTACTTTGCTACTCAAGTGCTTTAATTTTTGTAATCTCTACTTATCCCCATGCGTGTGAAGTTGACAGTGTGCACACCGTGTGGCACTTAGGCTAAAGGTTACAAAAATACTTATCATGAGTTATAATTTGAGTTGGATGTCTCCATGAAATTGTGGTGTTCGTTGGAACCATCTAGCGCTCAATATGACAGTGTGGGGTTACCTAGATAGGGAATGCGAACTTTAAGGAGAGCTTTTGTAGCCCTACCGTGGATTGGAGTTATCCAACCAGAGAGTAGTTTAGAGTAGCATAATGAAGAGAAGATATTTATATGAGAGTGTCTACTAGTGAAAGTATGATCCCTAGGCCTTGTTTCTAAGTATTGAAACACCTTATACAACCAGTCCTGTTACATGTTTGCTTGCTCCCATTTTTATTTTAGATTGCAATTACCACTTATAATCATCCATATTACTTGTATTTCACTATCTCTTCGCCGAACTAGTGCACATATACACCTAAAAAGTGTATTGGGTGTGTTGGGGACACAAGAGACTTCTTGTATCTTGATTGCAGGGTTGCTTGAGAGGGATACCTTTGACATCTTCCTCCTTGAGTTCGATAAACCTTGGGTGATTCACTTAAGGGAAACTTGTTGTTGTTCTACAAACCTCAGCACTTGGAGGCCCAACATTGTCTACAAGAATAAAAGCGTGCGTAGACATCAAGCTCTTTTCTGGCGCCGTTGTCGGGGAGATAAGATAAAAGATACTCACATCCTCTAGCTACTAAGCTATCTTCTAGTACTGTTGCTGGTGTGTGAGTGCTCGAAGTTATTTCCTTTAGATTTTGCAATTATATATTTTTGCTTCTTGTTTTTATTTTCACTAGTTAGGCTTAATGGAAAACAATAAAAAAATTAGAGAGCTTTATAGTATTTCTCTTGAGTTAGGACATGAAGTGTTTGAAGAGAAAATTTAAAAACCTATGGAACTTTATTTGCATGCTAATACCAATCACTAGTAGAAAATGGACCTTTGGTCCAGAGCATTAGTCCCGGTTCTGGTACAAACCAGGACTAATGCCCTGGTCCCAACGGCTAGAAACGGCTGCAGGGCCCAGAAGACATTAGCCCCGGTTCGTATGGAAACTTTAGTCCTGGATCGTTTAACAAACCGGGGCTAAAGGGTCTGGCGCTGGAAAAGAGCAGATGCATGGACCTTTATCCCCGGTTTGTTTCTCAAACTAGGACTAAAATCCCCGACTATATCTTCTTCCCCTTCCCAGCCCGAGCCATTTCAAGCTCACACAAGCATCTCTCTCAAATTTCTCCCCTCAAGCTCGAGTTCTTCCCAATTTTTCTCAAGATTTGTGAAGATTTTTTGGCTCCACATCTATCAAGGGTCCTAAGAGGTTAGCAACTTCATCATTTCATATCTCATTGCTTGTTTTAGCTCATTTCATGCTCTAGAAATGGATAGATTTGTGTGGATTCTATCTCTATATATCTGGTTAATTTGGCACATATAGTTCTCGAAATTCATTTGATTCATCGAAGCACATAGATACATGAGTTCATCCTATGTACATATCTTGGTTTGACACGTTGTCTTGAAATCCAAACGGTTCACAGTGCATATCATGTCACCGTCGAGCAACAAAATATTCTTCTTTCTTCTACCTGTCGTCACAAAATCCGTTGGAACAAAAATAAGTACCAAAACTATGAAGGCACACATATATATAGTGGCGCCCTAGCATTTTAGTTAATCAGCAGCCAGTTAAGTAAGAAAGAACAAAAACATGAACACGCCAAGGAGCTACCAAATTAAATTAGGGAGTGCCTCTATGGCGTCCTCGAAGATGTCTGAGGACGAGGCATCCTAAGACATCTTCGAGAAGCTCTGCCATAGTGGTGTCCCTGCTCTCGCACACCATCTTTCAGTTCATATCTTTTCTAGCTAAATCAGTATGCTGGTGGAGTTAACTAATTTCACATATTAGGGAGTGCCTCTACGGCGAGCTCCTCTAAGATGTCTGAGGACGAGGTCCTAAGACATCTTCGAGAAGCTCCACCGTAGTGGTGTCCCTGGTCTCGCACACAATCTTCCTTGCAGTTGATAGTTCACAAGGAAGCCTATTTATAGATTAAGCAGCACAACATAGTGTCGACACTCACGACATAATGTCGACATTCACCCCTGTCATAGTGTCGCCACCCACTGAAACAGTGTCGCCACTCACTGGCATAGTGTCTCCACTCACGACATATAGTGTCGTCACCCACTTTTAGTCCCGATTGGAGTGTCCTTTAGTCCCGGTTGGAGACACCATTCGGGACTAAACGGGCTCAGGTCGGCCCCAGCCTGCCGCAACCCCTTTAGTCCCGGTTGGTGTGTCCAACCGGGACTAAAGATGTAGTAGAAATTTTTTAAATCGGTGTATAGTTGTTTGATGTATACGATGTGTTCTTTTATTTTTATACTAGTACTACTCTTAGCATCATGATTTTGTTTGATGAACTTATAAAATGCATATGAGACGGCAATGGATGTACGTTGACCGAATCTCTGACGAGTTCATTAAAGGCGTGCGTTCTTTTCTCGTTGTGGTAGAGGCAAACAAGCGGAATGGATTTATGTGTTGTCCATGTGGTGAGTGTCAGAATCAGAAGGAATACTCTTCCTCAAGAGTCCTTCATGGCCATTTGTTTCAGTTCGGTTTCATGTCTGGCTATAATTGTTGGACCAAGCACGGAGAAAAAGGGGTTATGATGGAAGACAACGAAGATGAAGAGAATGATGACAGCTATCCTATGTCCCCTGAATAAGGTGGTACTACAATGGAAGACAATGATGAAGAAGAAGCAGAAGAATGTGCATCATATGAGCCAGATGATGATCTTGGTAGGGCCATTGCTGATGCAAAGGGAGAATGTGATAGCAAAAGGGAGAGGTTGAAATTTGAGCAGATGTTAGAGGATCACAACAAATTGTTGTACCCGAATTGCGAAGATGGCCACAAAAATCTAGACAGCACACTGGAATTGCTGCAATGGAAGGCAGAGGTCGGTGTTCCTGATAAGGGATTTGAAAAGTTGTTGAAGATAATGAAGAAGCTGTTTCCAAAGGATAACGAACTGCCCGCCAGTACTTACGAAGAAAAGAAGGTTGTCTGCCCTCTAGGATTAGAGGTACAGAAGATACATGCATGCATTAATGATTGCGTCCTCTACCGCGGTGAGCAGTACGAGAATTTGGATGCATGCCCGGTATGCACTGCATTGCGGTATAAGATCCGACGAGATGACCCTGGTCATGTTGAGGGGGAGCACCCGAGGAAGAGGGTTCCCGCCAAGGTGATGTGGTATGCTCCTATAATACCACGGCTGAAACGTTTGTTCAGAAACGAAGAGCATGCCAAATTGTTGCGATGGCACAAAGAAGACCGTAAGAAAGACGAGATGTTGAGACACCCCGCTGATGGGTCGCAGTGGAAAAAATTGAGAGAAAGTACCCGGACTTTGTAGGTGACGCGAGAAACTTATGGTTTGGTCTAAGTACGGATGGCATGAATCCCTTTGGGGAGCAGAGCTGCAGTCATAGCACATGGTCTGTGACTTTGTGTATCTATAACCTTCCTCCTTGGTTGTGCATGAAGCGGGAGTCCATTATGATGCCAGTGCTCATCCAAGTCCCGAAGCAACCCAGCAACGAAATTGATGTGTACCTAAGGCCATTAGTTGAAGAACTTTTACAGCTGTGGCACGAACAAGGTGTACGTGTGTGGGATGAGCACAAACGTGAGGAATTTAACCTACAAGCATTGTTGTTCGTAACCATCAATGATTGGCCTGCTCTTAGTAACATTTCAGGATAGACAAACAAGGGATACAATGCATGCACACACACTATTTAGATGACACTGAAAGTATTTATTTGGATAAGTGCAAGAAGAATGTGTACCTAGGGAATCGTCGTTTTCTTCCTCCCACGCATTCCCTAAGAAGGAAAGGCAAGCATTTTAATGGTGAAGCAGATCACCGGAGTAAGCCCGTCCGTCGTACTGGTGATGTTGTATTTGATATGGTGAAGGATTTAAAGTAATCTTTGGAAAGGGTCCTGGCGGACAATCCGTTCCGAAGAACGCTGGCGGAAACGCACCCATGTGGAAGAAGAAATCTATATTTTGGGAGCTACCCTATTGAAAAGTCTTAGAGGTCCGCTCTGCAATCGACGTGATCCGCCTGACGAAGAATGTTTGTGTGATACTGCTAGGCTTCTTGGGCGTGTATGGAAAGAATAAAGATACACCAGAAGCACGGCAGGACCAACAACGTATGAAAGACCTAGAAGGCAGGCATCCAGAGCTGTTTCAAGGTACTGCCAGCTACGCTCTTACCAAGGAAGAGAAGGAAATCTTTTTTGAATGCCTTAGTATCAAGGTCCCTTCTGGCTTCTCGTCCAATATAAAGGGAAAAATAAATATGGCAGAGAAAAAATTCCAGAACCTGAAGTCTCATGACTGCCACGTTTATGACGCAGTTGCTTCCGGTTGCTTTGAGGGGGCTTCTGCCGGAAAATGTTAGAGTACCCATTGTGAAGCTATGTTCGTTCCTCAATGCAATTTCTCAGAAGGTAATCGATCCAGAAAGTCTACCAGGGTTATAGAAAGATGTGGTCTAGTGTCTTGTCAGCTTTGAGTTGGTGTTCCCACCATCCTTCTTCGACATAATGACGCACCTTCTAGTTCACCTAGTCGAAGAGGTTACCATTCTCGGTCCTGTATTTCTACACAATATGTTACCCTTTGAGAGATTCATGGGAGTCTTAGAGAAATATGTCCATAACCGTGCGAGGCCAGAAGGAAGCATCTCCAAGGACTATGGAACAGAGGAGGTCATTGAGTTTTGTGTTGACTTTATTCCTGACCTTAAGCCGATCGGTTTACCTGAATCACGGCATGAGGGGAGACTTAGTGGAAAAGGCACGCTAGGAAAGAAAGCAAAGATATGTATGGACGGACATTCTTTCACTAAAGCACACTATACAATTTTACAAAGTTCCACCTTGGTGGCTCCGTATATCGAGGTACACAAGAATATTGTACGCTCGAACTACTCGGGGTAGTCTGACAGGTTGATTAGATATGAACACATGAAGACTTTCGGCGGTTGGTTGAAGACACATCTCATGAATGACACCACTGTTGGAGATCAGTTGTACTTGTTGGCCAGGTCTCCATCTTCAACTATATTGACTTCCCAAGGGTACGAGATCAATGGGAATATATTTTACACGCACACCCAAGATAAAAAGAGCACCAACCAAAATAGTGGTGTCTGATTTGATGCAACGGACGAGAATGGGAAAAAGGACACATATTATGGTTACATAGAGGACATATGGGAACTTGACTATGGTCCTAATTTCAAGGACCCATTGTTTCGATGCAAATGGGTCAAGATGACAGGAGGTGGGGTAACGGTAGACCAACTGTACGGAATGACAACAATGGATCTCAATAATCTTGCGTACGGAGACGATCCATTCATCCTTGCCAATGATGTGGCTCAAGTTTTCTATGTGAAGGACATGTCTACTAGACCGAGAAAAAGGAAAGATAAGCAAAAGAATACAATATCATACGATGAGCCAAAGCGCCACATAGTTCTTTCAGGAAAAAGAAACATAGTGGGAGTTGAGGACAGGACATACATGTCAGATGATTATGACAAATTTCATGAAATTCCGCCATTCAAAGTGAAAACTGACCCAAGCATACCGCTAAATAAGGAAGATGGTCCATGGTTACGGACAAGAAGAGAACCAAAACACTAGATGTGGATGTTGGTGATATAATGTATTAAACCTTTTGTGAATCAATCCTATTTTTCATCGTCATCATCATTTATTAATATTAAAAATCGGGACAAACCGAGATAAACAGGAATTTCTGAGATTGTTGTAGGCAGGTACCAAAACACTAGACTAGGTAACACTTAGACATTTATTAATATTAAAACCGGGACAAACCGGGACTAGCTAACACTGAAGACTAAAGCCACCCCCTTTAGTCATAATCATGCCTAGTCCTATTGTACGTAGCTTCAAGGTCTTCTTCGTCATCGTCATCGTCACCTGCCACTCTGGAGATCCTTAGGCCGGCTTTATTGTGGTTCACCGGGGGCAGGTCATCACCCTCATACCTGGCGAGCTCCCTTTCCTGCCGGTTAGCAAAGAAGACATTCCAGGTGTTGTAGTTATCGGGATCCCACTAGGGATCCATCCGCTGCTCCGGCGTGATATCGTGGTAGAAGTGGTTCGTGATGGCCGCCTGTCGGGCGGAGCCTTGAGGCACAGGAGGGAAAAGAAGCCCTCCAGCGCTCAGCATCCAGCCGGCGGGCGGCCGGTATCCCGGCAGGCAAGGGTAGTTGGAGGCGAACAATGCCTCGGTCTCCTCGAGGGTCAGAATGGCCCAGTAGGCACTATCCATTATTGTGAGATAGGAAGGTGTGGATGTATGGATAGCCATGGCATGGTCGGCCTATATATAGATGGAAAGGGCGGGAAAACATGGCGGTAAACGGTGGGAAATGGCGGGAAATATATTTAGTCCCGGTTAGTGGCTATAACCGGGACTAAAAGCACCGTTCAAAGTAAAAGGGCAGGAAAACATGGCGGGAAGTGGTGGGATATGGCGGGAAATATCTTTAGTCCCGGTTAGTGGCTACAACAGGGACTAAAAGCACCGTTCAGAGGGAAAGGGCGGGAAAACATGGCGGGAAGCGTTTGGATATGGCGGGAAAACGGGCATGTTTGTGTGTTGAATCACGACATATTTTGTGATACGGTGCCCATATTGTGCATGCATGTGTATATTGGGATGGAGGACAATGTTGGAGGAGGAAGTTTTCCTTTTCGTCGCTCGGAAAAGCCATTTTCCATTTTCCGAGCGCAAAAAGGCGGGTCGTTTTGTGAAGCAGCCACCAAAATACAGTTACAGAATGCTACCATCGCATTTTTCTAAAATACTAGACCACCTTACATGAACTATATTCCAACCGGGAGATCTCAAACCTTTCTGTCCTTCCCGGGTGAAAAAGACAAATATCTGCCGAAGCGGTAGGAAGTGGATCCGGTTTGAACTACAGTTCATGATCTAACGTCCGTGATTTTTTGAAAAAAATCATTTTTAGACTCACAGTATGTTGTTTCTTCAGATATCCAATGCAAGTTCTAACATTCTCATCCCCTGTCTTCACGCACGCCGTTTTGACCTAAGATCGAAACGGCAAAAAATTCAAAACGAGCATAAAAAATTCAAAAAAGGTCCGAACAATTTAAATCTTGCGAGCAATTATTTTATTTACATCTTTATAACAGAGTAGATGTAAATTTTATTTCTGCAAATTTTGATATATAATAATTAATTTTCCTAAACCCTAATCCTTTTTTGTTTTTAAAAAGGTTTTAAAAAAGAACCTTTAGTCCCGGTTTGTAGTACAAACCGGGGCTAAAAGGGTGGGGGCTGCGCGCAAAATGCGGCGCGCCAAAAACCCTTTAGCCCGACGAGGTGGTACAACGTCGTGTCAGGGAGGAGGACGAGCACGTCCGACACTACATGTACATTTTAGAAGTCCGGGTCGCCAATACCTGGCAGCTTCTTGAGGCACCTTACCCGAGATATTCTCCGGTGATGGTTCCTACTCTTTGGGTGCACACATCCCGCGGCTCAGTAGCTGGGGCTCGACGTCTTCGCTGAGCTAGATGTGTAATAGGGTACCAACTTGTATTTGAGATATATTGTTGTTTAATTGGTACTTTATTGTTGTACTAGCTGGATTATTCGAGATGTATTGTTGTTTAATTGGTACTTTATCTTTCTTTATCGCATTGTTTAAGCTGGATTACTTTATCTTCCTTTATTTTATCGCATTAAGCAAAATGGTTTTATCTTTGTTCTGTATTAGTTAAGTTATGGACGGTAGAGATAACAAAGAGAACATCATGTACAACATGATAGATGAGGGTACATGAGGTTATCATTACGATGGAGCAGACGACGATGGAGATGATGATGGCTCCCAATACCTCAACTTGGATGAAGCCGACATAAGAGACGACTATGATGAATTTTTTGGTGGAGACGATGGTGAAACTGACGGTGGAGACACCATAGCAAAGACTGGCGAGGTATATAAAGCCTCTGCTGATCACGAGCTAGTATATGCATTAGTTGATTCATATATATATATATATATATATGTACTAACAACTATTTCTTCTCTTCGACCTCCGCATCGGGCAAATCTTCTGCAAGGAAACAAGGCCCGACCAAAAAGTTGTCCGATAGTGTGCGTTTCACTATTGATTTGGTGTCTGAGTTCGGCGAACCTTTGAAGCCGAAAGAGGCCGCAGGTGTATTTGTATACCAATGCAGAGCGATAGACAGGGACGCCATCCCGATCACCACTCAGAAGTGGAATAAGCCATGAAAGAAAAGTGCTCAAGTTGGAGAAACTTTTGTCGATGACAGAGCCAAAGAGTGTCTTTGGAATTCTCTCATGGCACACTTCTCTCTGCCTGAATTGGACACTCCTGAACTCAATGAGGCATTGAGGTTGTGAGTCAGAAAGTGGGCCCTTAAGAAGATGGGCGACAGTTCAAGGACTGGAAGAAAAGATTGTACAACAACTTTGCCAAGAAGGGGTTGACTCCGCCATTCACTGGTCCGCTGGAGAAGCAGCGGGATAACTGAGACCCATTTGTGACATACAAGGAATCAGAAGCATCTACGACCAAGTCATAAAAGAATAAGTTAAATGCGGCCAAAAAGAAATATCACCATACTATGGGGACATGTGGCTACAAGACGGCCGCGCCGAAGTGGGAAAAAACCGAGAAATAAATGCGTCAAAAAGGGGTCGCGCCAGCTACAAATCAGTGGCCCGTGAGGTCAAAAAATTGGCTCCTTGGGCATGGGGGGTCGTATGACACTGAAACCGGGGAGATTATTGTTACAAAGAAGGCCATTACTAAACCCAAAGATGAACTTGTTAAAGTGATACAACTGAGAAAAGATGAAAAGTTCATTCTCGACAGAGAGAACGATGAGCTGACATATGCCCTCGGGAATCCTGAAAAAGTCGGACGAACACAAGGCTTTGGCCCATTTGTTCCATGGAAGACAGGGTTTCCTGATGACATCGACACTTATAGAAGCCGATCCAGAAAAACGAACCGGCAGAAGGAGGAGGAGGCAGCGCGGTTGGAGGCGGTTGAAAAAAGGAACGAGGAATTTCAAGCCATGTTCAAGCTGCAGCAGGAGCAGATTAATGAACTTAGAGTACTGGCCCGACGGCAAGATCCTGCATTAGACAGTCTGGTGGGCCCATCTCAGCGGAGAAGCAGCGTGGCTTCCATGGAGGTACAAGCTAATAATCTAATGCTGATGGAGAATAATGCACCGGTGATAGATGATACGGCCGGTGCAACGATGGTTCGCTACCCCGTGGATGAAGTCGAGGCAAGGACAGCTTGTGAGCTACATGTCACAGTGAAGAGCATTTCTATGAAGGTGGCGCTCGGCTTTGCTTTACCTTGTCCATCGGAAGCGACCTACCATGGAAGTCAGATTCCAACTGGCTATGCTCGTGTCGGTGTGGATGAAGTTGAACCGACATGTCGATCACTTGAGCTTGACATCCCTGCAGGCAAAGGGGAGAAATCACTGGGAGAAGTGGAGGGTGGGATCATTCTTTGGAAAAAACAGCACATCGTGTTTCCAGGCTAGGCGCCAAGGCAATCTTCTCCTCCGAGAAGCAATCCATCACCTCCGAGGCCACCATCACCTCCGAGTCCACCGTCTCCACCAAGAAACAATAGTCCACCCCTTCCTGAGAGGGATCGCAGCGCGACTGCATCTCCATCTCCGGCGCCTCCGCCTCCGCCCACTGAATCAAAGGGAAGAAAGCGGAAGAATAACACCGCTACATCGAGGGAGACCCGACGCCAAAAACGACAAGATCCCCTCCCAAGAGTACCGCCGTCTCCTCCCAAGTTAGCTTATCATCGGACTGATGAGGAAAGCGCGGTGATCTCCCGGGCCGAAGTAAAGGCCCATTTTGCACCAAAACAACCCGAGCCACATGTGCAAGTTGATCCAAAAGTCAAGAAGCACTTAAAGGCATTCCTTGAGCAACCACCCCAACATGTGTTAAATAGGAAAGATGACTATACACGCTGTCTTACGAAGACACTAAAAGAGAAGTCATCAAGCAGTACTGCAAGCGGGAGAAAATCAAAAGAAGTTGCCCCTCGAAGCACTTCTAGCCGACGGAGATAATGTCGCCAAGGTACCAATAGCACGGAAATTTGTCTACGGGGAGCCTCTGGTCAGCGATGAGGTATTCGATGATCTGCCAACACATATGCGACTGTTGCATATCTGGTACTTGAAAGTCACAAAGTAAGGGCGACAATTTCTCGTATTTAAAGTTGGAGAGGAGTACTTCCGTCCAGACGATATCTCCATTGAACTTTGTGAACTATTTTAGTTATTCAACCTAGACGCTCTCGACAAGTTCCTCCTCGGCTGCTATTGTCTGTAAGTAATTAAGTCACTAACTCAGCTTTTTCAATTCATTTCCTATCGTTATCCTCACTATATCTCCTTCTGTATGCTATTATATATGCAGAATGAAGATTCAAGAATGTAGAAAAAAGCCAATCTACAACATTGGGTTCGTTGACCCAAACAGAGTTAATGGACATACGCTAATAAATAACCTCAAGGAAACGGAGGATAACTTGCTAATGTTTTTAATGGAGCAACATTACAAGACACAAATACTATTTCCTTACAACTATGGGTAAGAGTCTTACTGTCTTGTACACATTCAATTTTTGTTGACTAGATGTTAAGTGTATATAAACGTGCGCAGCTACCACTGGGTTCTTCTAAATATTAACGTTGACCGTGCAAAAGTGAAAATCTCGGACTCGTTAAAGAAGCCGATGGAAGACTACCGCAGCATAATTGATTGCCTCCAAAAGTAATTTCAATCATTATCGCACTATATCTGTATCCTTCATTCATTTTCTAAGATGTAAACTAATTAATAACTCATTCATTTCTTTTTTGCCGGACAGGGTTTGGAAAAAGTTCACGAAGGAGGTTCGGGGTGAATAGCGTGAGGAGCTTACTTTTCATACGGTCCCGGTAAGTAGTATGACATCGAGGGGACTAATTTATGTGGATATTATAATTATCATTCATACAATTATCATGTTTGATTATTATTTGATTGAATTATATTCTCGATCGAAAAGTGTGCGACGCAGCCACAGGAGACTAATTTATGTGGATATTACGTATGCGAGTTCATTCGTGGGTGTATGGAGCAGGCACAGACTTTCTTCGAGTATATAAATAATATATTCGCAATTTATTCTATACCATAGTTTTCGTTGAGTTCCATTCAAAATTATCTACTTCTTTATATATAGTTGGATGCGATGCGGGATAAGCTCCTACCACATGAACGTCTACTAGCAATTCAAGAGGAGTTGTCGGGATTTTTATTCAGAGACATCATAAACACAAAAGGAGAGTATAACATGGATAGATCTTCGTGTAATCGTGGATAGACACAAAAGGACAATATCCGTTGTAATGATCTTCGTGTAAATCAATTAGACGAGCTCTAGTCTCGGTTGTGTATATATTTATATGTCTTTATGTAATCATGAGAGAAATTATATTATATATGCATCAATGTATACAATATGTAGTAGTGTAGAATAATATGTATATGAAAACACAAAATAAAAAATAATCAAACACAAAAAAATAAAACCCTAAAACCCCACCTCCTGTCGCGGCAGCAGTTTGGTGCAAAACGCTGTCACGGTAGAACATGCGGACACGTGCCCCGAGGAGAGGGAGGGGAACGAGAACTCACCAAGTAATTTGGTCGATTCAGGCTGTTGGCGATGCGGCAAGCGGCGGGGATGCGAGAAGCAGCCGTTGCGCCGGAGAGGTGTCTCGCCGGGAATGGCCTTGCCGCTGCGACGTCCCAATTTTGGACCGAGGCCGGAGAGCTGCCTGCTCGTGGGCTAAGAAGCAGCGGGTCCTGTTGGGCTGGGCCGTGGTCCTCGCGTTCGATTGCTTCTGTAGCTCTGCCGGCCTTCCTGAAGCAAGAATCCTTCTCAGCAGGGTAGTTGTAAGAAAAAAATGACGAAGGAGCTCATTTTCCTATTATTTCTCTTTCCTTTTCCTCCCACCTTGAGGTTTTGTTTACCTCCGGTGTATTTCCACTCTATGGAGGGTTTGGGGATGGAAGGGGATTTGGTGAATCTCTTCATTTCATCCAATCCCCATGTTTCCCCGTATTTCATCATATATCCCCTCATTTCCCAACCCCCTTCTGGTTATTTTGTTTTTCAGGGATGGAAGGGGATAAGAGAGGATTGAGATCTCTAATAAAAAAAAAACTTTATACTCACAGCATGATAATGGACATAGTCATTCAAATAAAAATTCAATATTTGCAATAAATATATATACATTTCTATCAAACTTTGGATGACATGACAAAGAAAAACCGGAACATCAGCTCGATGTCATGCAAATATAAATATCTACGAGCACCAATCTTAGATAAATCCCACTAGTAAGACATCAAGTATTATGCTCATGTTAATGATAGGATCATTTCTAGCTCCTGTCAAATGATTTCATCAACTTCGACCTGTCATAAAGGCAACGGATACAAGTTAGGCCATGTTCACTTCATTTTGTAAGGCTAAAAGAATAGCTCAGAGTACTAACATCACTTCATAAACAGTGCATTATCCCACAAGCAAAATAATTACTTCCGAAAAAGCCTTGGGTATCTTCGGAAACACTCTCATAAGCATTCGGTATATTATATGTAAATGTTAGCATTCATACCTCAGTCCCAGATTCACTACTCAAAATAGAAGTGAATATTTGGACAAGTGTACAAAGAATGAACATGTACTTGAGGCTACATCAAATGAAATAGGAATGATGAACTGTGACTGATGCCTTGATACGTCAGAAACGTATCTATAATTTTTGATGCTTCATATTTGTTTAGTATCTACTTTGCTTTTCTTTGTCTACACTTTGAGGTGATTTTTACATGTTTTCTGGTACTAACCTATTAACAAGTTGCCACAGTGCCAGTTGTCTGTTTTCTGCTGTTTTTGGTTCCAGAAAGCTAGTAAAGGAAATATTCTCGGAATTAGACGGAACAAACGTCAAAGTCAATTACTTTCCGTAGAGAACAAAAAGTCCAGAGGGGAGACAGAGAGGCGTGCCAGGGCGGCCACACCCCCCTAGGCGCGGGTGGGCCCTGCCCCGCGCCTAGGCAGGGTGTGGGGCCCCTGGCCACCTCCTCGGCCTCCCCTTCGCCTATAAGAAGTATCAAATTGAAGTTTAGAAGTCGCAATCGCATACTCATCTCTATCTTCTCGGCCGCATAGGCAGTGGCTGCAACACAAATTTGCCTCTTGGTATTCATTTTGCTAATTTGGTATTCATTTTGCTAAAACAACCACTATTTTACCAAAAATCGTCGCTGCTTTGCCAAAATTTTAATTGTTTTGCTAGAATCTTTGGTATTCACTTGAATACCTAGGAATACCCCTAGCGTCGCCCCTGCACATAGGTTGAAACTCTATAGGTAAATTTAGCATTTCAGTTTAAATGGGTAGGATATGGGTATACCGATAGGTACAAGTCTATACCCATGTCCGTACTTGTGATTTAACAGATAGGGTATGGGTATTACCCATGAGTATAAAAGTGTTCTCATACCCTACTCATGCGGGTACAGTACCACGGGTACCTATATCCATGGGTTAAATTGACATCCTTAATGCAAGATCGCAATGCGAAATTGTTTAAATTGCGGGGATAATTAAAAATGGTACAATCCAATAACTTTTGAAGTTCTCGAAATATGCAGTATTCACTATACTTAGATCCATATATTTTTATTTTTGTGTAGCTCAGAATGCAAAGTATTTTAAACTAAAATTTTACACATTTGTAGGATACATCAGTGATCACATAAAAAAGAAATTACTATTCTTTAGAAGCTGTAAAAATAATTTCCTAATTTTATAAATAAAGAGATCGCTAGAAACTTGGGAGCCATGTTCACCAAAGCATTTCTCTTGATAGTAAGATAGTAAAAGCTTTGTAAAATAGCAACTGAACTGTATTGTACATAACAAATGGTATGAGGTCCTGCAATGTCAACTCTAATGGCTACACAACAGGTAAAATTAATGCTGTGGGGAGGAGATACTATAGAGCTCTCATGATGCACAACTGGTTCCATAAGAACATAAAAGTCAATTTTAAGTATATAACCAGCTACTGAACAATCAAGCTAAGAATTTAGGCTAATTCTTTAACATGTTAATTAAGCTACTCCCTCCGACCCATATCCGACCCATATTAGTTGATTCAAATTTGTCAATTTTGATGAATCTAGACATTATTTAGTATATAGGTTTATCCAAATTTTGACAAATTCAAGTCAATTAATATGGGTTGGAGGGAGTAATAGAAAAGAACATCAGAGATCCTAGTGGTAAAAACAGTTACAAGTAAAAAACTGAAAGAGCTCCAATTTCTTGTTCGTCCAAGCTACCATAATCCACTGCTTCAGACACGAAACATGCATGAGGTTCAGTGGCACGTGGCGAGGGAACCCACTCCAAAACAGAACTGAAAAAACTTCGCTTGGAAGATTATCATCGTCACTTAGTTGTCAAGTGAACAGAGCTAGCAGAGTGCTGAGTTGTTTCAAGTATAGCCTTCAAGCTACCGTGGCATTTGAATCATGGTGGAGCAAAGCAGCTCGCAATATCCAAAGGCATCATAGGCAAAAATAATCGAAGTGCTGAGTTATTTTCCATTATTTTTGTACTCCATCCTTTTAAGACGTCAGATTTATCAAAATTTAAATAAATCTAGACACTATTTAATATATAGATTTATCTAAAATTTGACAAATATGTGACAACTATTTTAATTCAGAGGGAGTACAAAACATGACATGTCATCGGCTCGCGGAAAAAGAAAGCCTAGAAAGTAAACATTTTATTTTACATGATGAAGTTTCCAGGTGCAATTGCAATAGTTATTACAATAAGATGATAAAACTGTACAATACTAAGAGCATCTCTAGCAAATACCGTACATTGGCATGTCGGCCATCTCGCAAATTTTTTTGCCGATATGCGGTAACGAGACCCAAAAGTGAATTTTTCACATACCGTAAAGCAGTCCGTACCGCAAATATTTTTGTCGTTTCCTACAAAACGGCTCATCTGACTCGCATATATTCGCGTATGCGGTAAACCGCATCCTCTTCCTCCCATTCCTCACGCGCAGAAACCCGCCCGAGCTCTCGTCGCCGACACCGATTCCGCCGCCGTCTGCCGCCTCCATTCAAATCGCTACTGCCCAGCGCCGCATCAACCCTCCCCGCACCCATGGCCGGCCAATCGTGCCGCAACGGGGCCGGCCATGGTGGCGCTTCTCCGCGCCGTGGAGGTAGCTTGAGCGGCCGAGCTCGCGCGCCACCGGTCTTCGCGGAGGAGGCTGCTAGCCGGCGCTCGAAAACCGCGCATGCACGCGGAGCTCTGACCCACAGCCGCGCTTCGTCGCCGGCTTGGGCCGGCTTCGGGCTTTTCGGCCCTGGCCGCAACGACGCGGAGGCGGGCGGCTCTGGCGCAGCCAAGCCGGCCCCGCGTGCCCCGCAGCGAGCTCCGCCGTCCCCGTCGCGTGTGGCCCATGTCGTCGCCGATTCCGACGACTTCGACGACGGCGCATCCACAAAGGACGACGACGTCCGTGAGGCGAAGTTTAATTCGCTCGGCTCCGATATGTGGGACTGTGCCAAGCACCGTCGCGTCGAGCGTGATGAGGAGCAACACGAGGTCCGCCGAGCGATGCACCGCTCCATGCGCGAGCACCAGGCGCGCCTCGGTGTCTTCGTTGTCGACTACTCCGACACCTTCGACAGCGAGTAGGCGCGGCGTTGCGGCAGCGAGCTCCGGTGAGTAGTTGCCGCCGATAAGGTTAGGTCGGCGCTAGGGTTTGCATCGATGCCGCAACGGCATCGATTTGATGTGTATATTTATGATCAAACTGTTTTTTTTTTCAAATTTATAGTATTTGATTCGGTTTCTGTTCTGCACAGATGAATTTGGTACCGTAAAAGTGGTGTGTGGTAAACTGCAAACCACTTTTGCGGTACAAGCCTTTAGGGTATCTGCTAGAGATGCTCTAAATAGGATCAAGAATAAATCCGCAAACGTCTGCCACTGTGCAAATTTAGTGTTTTTTCAAGAAAAGAACGTCCCACCATCCCAAGAGCAAAAGCAAAACTCTGCCTCACCCAGGTTCTTGTACTTGTAGCAAAGCTCATGATACTACAGATGTTCATGAGATCAACAAGAAATGAATTTACTCAGCAGTTCTCCTCAAGTAGGCTAGCACAAGTAAGACGAGAGTTGACAGGGGAAAATGAGAAGAACCAATTATATGAACATAACACATGTGGAGAAGCTAATAATCCAGTACATACATAACAGCTGTTTTGGTAGAGCTAATGCACAAAAGATGCTTACAGACGACATCATTCATTTTGTAATGCACACAACAAGCTAACAATCATCTTGAGCATTTAGAAGAACTGAAGGTGGAAATTTGCTGTAATATATAGTACATAGTAGCAACCCAGAAATAGTTCACTGTCATTCCAAATCTCCAAAAGTTTTCCAGTATTGATGCTAAATGGGAGGACTTTTCCTTTTCGGGGACCCAACGAGAGGACATCGTCAACAATGTGGTCAGCAAGGATAACTAGCTCCCTCTCCAAGTCAAAAGCTAGGATGTCATACTCAAAATACCACGATCCATCAATATCGGTACGGAGCATTATGCCCCTCCCAAGTACATTGTCAATACTTAGACGATGCTTCACCACCCACCTATCAGAGCCTTCCAAACTCCAATTGCTAACTGCTGAGACTAGTAAGCGTGCACGTGCAACGCACGTCTCATAATCTAAATTTAGAATATATATTTTAAATAATATTTCTATTAATTAACTATTTTGTTTTGCCAAGCAACTTAAATGGGACTCATGTCTAGTGATCCACACACATATGTCTACACATAAAATTCACGATCAGAAGGACACTTTAAAAAAATACTTCAAATCCATAATCACATGCATCAATGTATGCGATCTTTAATGCTTTGTTCCATGGCTAGGATATTATCTAGAGCTTCATTCCCGTTTTAATAAAATATATCAAAATTTGTCTCCTTAGTTCAATAACATCCTGCATCTACATTGTACTAACATTGTTATAAAAAAATCATGCACATGTATACATATCAGCAGGGTGCAAATACTCACGATAGGTATTGCAAAAATGTAGCGCTCCTTCATGCCATAAATGCTCCTTCGTCGTTTTTCATATTGGCGGACGGTAAATGGAGAAATGATCGCGAGGTAAGCTCAACTTCTGATGATGAGTTCAATGTTTTGAGTTTCTTAGGGAGTGTAAGCACAATCATACAATCCGTGGGATCAGTGTTGCTTTTAGGTTCTTCAAAGTCTCGGTTTCTTATATCGTCATCATTCAATTCTAAATCCACTATAATGACAGCTAATTTGCTATTAAAATATGCTATATGAGCCTATGCAATAGTAATTGGAGTTATTTTTTAAGTAACAATAAATCATACTCCAGAACCAAAATATATAGTGAATATATCGACTCAGAACTATATGATCAAATATCTCCAGAACCTACATGATTACAGAATTTTGATGATATAAATTCATATTTAATAAAAATAATTCTCAAAAATCATAATATTTATATTTTATAAAACCTTTAAAATCACATTTAATATAAACCGTGACCTTAAAAAGACAAACCAACCAATGACACGCTCGATCTACACAAAATAAGATTTGAGGTTTTGCAAGTCCATGCTGACTAAACTGAAGTGTGTGCCGCAGCGTTACTATCCGAGCACTGTGCAATCAATCTAAATAAAACAGTGTACAGTTAAAAAAAGTGTGCAATGACAACCGAATTGGATATGCCCCCCCCCCCCCCCCCCCGACAAGCCCACACTCTAGTCGAACACTTCACATGTCTCTCCGCTGTTCCCCATTCCCTGCCTCACCTTTGTGACTCTGTCCATATCCCATCCTCGACCGTCGGCTCCCGTCCTGTAGACCGCCATCCCCGACCAGAGGTGCCGGCGCAACTCTGCCGTCCAGATGCAGTCCTCCCAGACACGGCCACAGCCTCGCCAACTTCACCCTCCTCCGCCGCCGACCAATGAAGACCCTCATTCAAGGCCCACGACGACCATCCCAATGTCGCCATGGCCGCAGGCAAGCTCCGTGCCGACCAGCGCCGCTGGTTTGCCTGGTCATATCCCGCGACGACCACCTGTGGCCAGAATCCCCTTTCAACGCCTCCTATCCAGCCTTCCCTCCAGTGATTCGGTGTCGTGCAGGCTGATGATCCGGAAACGGATGGTGGTCAACAAGATAGGTATGCTTTCTACTGCTCTAAATTTATTAATTGGTTGACCGCGTGGCTTATGAAAAGAGTACGTCACCAATTTTGGGTTCTTTAGATTTCTGATACCTGTACTCCCGATATTTCTTTTCTTGGTGAAACTTGCAAAGCTCAAGTTCTGTTTGCAGGCTATAGTTGGCACAAGAGTCAGAGATGACAAAACTATAACGGGATCAATGCATATGTTCAGAAAAGGACTCGAGTTCTAAAACATAGGTGAATCCTTTCTTTCATGTAGATGTCCATTTTTGTTCCAATGTTACATGAGTGTGCAGCGACTGTTTGTATAAATGCTTAGAAAGGATAAAATCATCTAATGGATAGAATATGTATAGAAAAGAAATACAGTTCTGAATTTTAAAAAACCTTTGTTCATGTAGAAGTGTACACCATTCTATGTATATTTTGCCTCACTTAGTTTGATGTTTTCCTCTCTTGTGAGTGTTAATTGTGATCTGATATAAGATGTTATTACAATATAATTTACACCAATTTGTTGACTACGTCAATGCACCATCAAAATGAATGCACACTATCATAACCTTAATCTCATCTGAAGTTACAAAAATATAGAAATTGAGCCGCACCGGTGCTCCTCATACAGCTACTGATGGAAATATTAGTTGTTTGCAAGGGAATTAAATATCAAACATCTCAGATAATGTTTGGGAATACACATATACTTTATGCATATTTAAATATGTTTGGGAATACACATATTGATGATGTTTTTTGACTGGAGCATTTAGTTTTGATGCTTTTATAAGTAGTAGAGATGCATGAGCCTCTCATCTAAGATACTTCAGTTACTTCTGCACTATTGGTTGGTTGTTATGTGTGAGGATTTAACTAAATTGGTTATTTTGTTGATCTGATTTGCAGGCGTTGGACAAGATCAAATTCAAGAGCCTTACTGACAAGAGCAAGCTGGATGCTCAGCTAAAGCTGTTCATCCACAAGAGCAAGCAGGATGCTCAGCAAGCTGGATTTTCTCAAGGTCTAGTTCATCTTCATTGTTGTTTAATCTTCAGTTTAGGGTCTCTTCCTTATTATTGATAACTATTTGTTTCTAGTATGGCACTGTGAATTGATAAATGCACACGGAAATCTGATTAGGCTAGATCCAGAAGGTGAGTTTTGGTATGAAAATGTCATGTTACTCTATTGTTTATTTACCTGATATTTTCATGATTAGGCTAGCCCCAAGTTGATGTATGTTTACTTGAGCAATCTGTTACTAATGCAGAAAACTGGTAGATATATAAGTTTCTGTTCCGAGAACACTACTGGTGTCAGTTACAATGGAGGGTGTATATATGCAACATGGAAAATAATATAAACAGTTCGACACATGTTCTGCTAGCAAAAGAGAAACCTTGCTAGAAGCAATCCTAAATATCATGAATCAAACTAATAGAGGTTTTTCTGAACAGAGACATGGAATACACCAAAAATGACAACTGGATGTCTACATACACACAAATCAAGAGTAAAAGATGTCTACATACACACAGATCAAGAGTAAAAAATATGCTGATATTTGCATTGTAATGTGACTCCTTTTTATAACCTCGTCTGGTGTTATTATGACACGCTTACAAATAGCACTTATCAAGGTTTCAGGATCCCACTTGATATACAGTTCATGTAAAGATGAGGGCCATGACAACTGCTCTTTCCTAGAAACAGTACACCACATCACATGAGTATGCATATCATTAAATTTAAAAGAACTATATATGTGACATATAAAGATGAACACCACCATAATGAAAAGTTACAA
Organism: Avena sativa; assembly: GCA_916181665.1. Taxonomy (NCBI): domain Eukaryota; kingdom Viridiplantae; phylum Streptophyta; class Magnoliopsida; order Poales; family Poaceae; genus Avena; species Avena sativa. The sequence continues at coordinate 332,379,431 of OV702296.1, forward strand.
TATTTTAAATATTATAATGTTTTTGGTACTTCTCTTTTGTTGCCAAGCAATATGTATACTACTGTACTACTTTTAGCTATGCCAGATCAGTGCAGGGGAGGCAGGTATACAAGTATAGCTTGTAAAATGTACTGAAGGAAAGAATGAAACGAAGTCCTATAAGTCACATGTTGTTTAGGGCCTTGAATATTCTTTGTTGTTACAATTGTTATAATATCATGAGGGGATAGTTTTTATAATTCTTTGCTCTACATCTTATTTTTTTATTACATGCGAGAGGTCAGTTGTAGAATCTAATTTGCTGGGGTTGTTCATTTGAAAAGCTGTGTGATGTATGTGGTGTTTATTAACAAAGTAATATCTGGGCTGCTCATTTGAGAAGCTCTATTACTGTGACCGTGACCGTGAGTATGGCCATGGTAACGGGAAATATGTACCGTGTCATGTATGGGACAGTTTGAATAAAAAAAGTGTACTGAACATATCAATTTAGCAGAACATACATCAATTTTTAAGAACACATAATAGGTGATTTATTTGTACTATCAATCATTTGTGCTATGAAATTCTTTCAAGCCATTTGTGATACTTATGTTGGTGTTGCATCTTCATTACATAGTAATATTCCGATAATCATGCAAGCAATGGTTTGTTTCTGAAAGATTGTTTTCTCACCGTTTACAGGATGGTGAAGCCGGAGGAGGCGACAGAGAGGTGCCTGCAAACCCGAAGGTGCTGGCGAAGGCGATAGTAATGGTGGCGATGTCGGTGGCGGCAATGTCTTCGTCCAGAAGGGCGTCGATGGCAGCAGCGAGGAAGGCGGCGATGGCAACACCGATGGCGTTTCAAGGGCGGCGAGGGCGGTGTCCTGACGGAGGCGGAGGCAGTGGCAACCCAAGAGGCGTGGGTTTAGGAATACCAGATCGTGTGTGTGATAGGGAGAAGGCGGCAATGGCGGTGGCGGCAATGGCGGTGGCGGCGATGTCGTCGTCCAGGAGGGCGTCGATGGCAGCGGTGATGGCGTCGTCAAGTGCGGCGATGGAGCAGGAAGGCGTCAATGGCGTCGTCAAGGGCGGCGAGAGCATCTTCCTAGAAGGCGATGAAGGCGGAGGCGGTGGCGACCCAAGAGGCGTGGATTTAGGGATATCAGATCGTGGGTGTGAGCGTTTCCTTATTCTCTGGTATTTTTCTGAAGCGAAGGGGTACGGGATGGGCAGAGCACAGTCCGTCAAACCCAATTGCTACATGCACCCAAGCAGATGGTTAGCGTCCTGTAATCTGTTAGATAGAGTTTTGAATGTCTTATCGTTCGGTTGTAAGACATCCACGTATGTTTGTTTGGGTGTGCCTAGCGAAATTCTTGTTGGAGCCTTTATAAGTAGTATAGATATAGATATAGATATAGATATAGATAAGGCAGGGCCAGTCAGTTTAAACCGTGGCTTCCTTGTGCAGCACAGAGGCCGTAGCATGATCTTGGGGTGAGGGAAATGCCTGTTCACACGAGGAATCGCGAGCTAGGGTGAGGAGGGGATGGCGGAACGGATCGCTGTGAGATCGAGGATTCATCTGCACGGAGACGGAGCCACGGTACCGGGCCAGAAACAGCACTTGAGAGCGAACACGCGTCACGTGCCCCGAGGAGAGGGAGGGGAACGAGAACTCACCGAGCAATTTGCAGTCGGCGATGCGGCAAGCGGTGGGGGTTGGGGCTCGCTCGGTGATGCGAGAAGCAGCCATCGCGCCGGGAATGGCCTTGCCGCTGCGACGTCCCAAATCCTGCTCGCTAGGGCTGAGAAGCAGCGGGTCGTGTTGGGCTGGGCCGTGGCCCTCGCGTTCGATTGCTTCTGCAGCTCTGCCGGCCTTCCTGAAGCAATCCTTCTCAGCCGGGTAGTTGTAAGAAAAAAATTGACGAAGGAGCTCATTTTCCCATTCTTTCTCTTTACTTTTCCTCCCACCTTGAGAGTCGTCTCTCGACTCCGAGCTCTCTTGAGAGTCGCGACTCTTCTCCAGCGTTGCTGCCACCAAGGCAGGGGAAGATGGAGATGCTTGGCATGTACAACGTAGGAGTAGGGTGTTTGGCTCGATGTTGATGTTGGGCTTTATGCCCGTAGTTTGGGACGAGGTTTTCGATTTGTGCCGTCATTTCTAGTGCCAACTAGGGTTCCTACTCTCCTTTCTTCTGCTCTGGAGGTCGGAGCCGAGGAAAACATAGAGGGTCGTCGTCAATGTCAATAAAGTCATATGTGGCTACTGTTTGATCCAGGGTGTTCCTCAACAGTGGTTCGTCCTTCTAGTTGGCTGTGGAGGCGAGGGGAATGAGAATGATAGCGATGGATGCCGGAGGATCTGCATGGTGCTGGGGGTCTTCCATTCTGGCGTGTCGACCCACTGCCGAACATCGATAGGGCTCGCAAGCGTGCTCCCACAGTGGAAGATGATGGTGTTTGCTCTTTAGGCGGGCCCTCTTTGCAACAAGCGTTGTCACCTCCCGCTTATTTGCTCCATAGATCTGCTTCTCCTCTCGGCCGGCCTCGATGGCGAGGGGCGGGAGGGTGATGTTGTTGGTGCTGCGACTTTGTGGAGGTGGCGTTGGGGGGTCAGTGGAGCCCGTAACCTCGACCACAGTCCCCAAATCAACAATGAGGTCTCGTCGCCGCTATCTTCGGTAATGAAGATGGACATGCTACGCTCGAGTCTAAGGTTTGCTCGAGCTTTTTCTTTATCCTTTGTGGAGGATCTTTTTCGGTCTCGGCGTGGCACCACGCACCAGCTCTTCTCCAAGTGGTTCCATCCTCGGCGGAGGCAAGGGTTGCCGGCGTTTGGAGGTCAACTTCCCAGCGGTGACAACTAGGACTTGATCGGTGTTTTTACCCATTATTATCTGCGGAGTATTTTCTTTCATCTTTAGGATTTTGTGTATTCGTTATCCAACCACCGATAAAATATAACCTTTTCTCCCGTTAAAAAAAAAAGTGGGGTAGTTGTGAACGTGCGGCACGTCCTCGATGGGGCAGACAAGACACGAGCACGCGCGGGCCGTCCGTGGTGGTTGATGTACACGTCCAGACACGAGCAGGAGCCATCAGCCATGTCTTAATTCTCCCCGACGCCGCGCGCGGTGCACGGCAGCGTGGCCGGACAAGGGACAAAACACGCGCGCACGGCGCACCATCCGTGCACGTGCACGCGCCGGCGCCGCTCGGCTTCGCCCGGCTGGACGTGCCATTGCGCCGCGGCGCGCACGGCTCATATACTACCTTGGTGGGGGACGACATCTGCTGCTGCTTCTTCTTCTTCTTTTGGTGCGCGGAAACGCCGGTAACCGGCCTTTCCATATGGTTCTCCGCGCGTTCTTTTTCCCCGACCTCTGGCTGGATTAACCATCTCGTTCATCACAAAAAAAGATTTTCTGTAAAGTTCATCACGGTCCATGTTGGAGGGGTAGCGTGTTGGCCACCGGTCGGGTTGAACGAGTAAAAACGGGAGGGCTGGACTCGGGAGATGGCCAACGGGTGGGGCGTAAACGACCGAGGGGCAGGGCCACATGACACGAGCAGTGCGCCATCACGCCCCGCGTGCCGGTGTCCCACCCACCCCACCCGCTGCAGCATCACCGCAGAGACCGATGGAGCCCGATATCATGGATATGGCGCCGTCCTTTCCGGCTTCCCTCCCCATGCCGCAGAGTAGGCTCTAGGACTCCGCTGCGTCTCCTCCTCGAGACCCGGAAGCACACGCAGCAGCACGGCAGGCAGCAGAGCATCCAATGCGCCCGCCAGCCCGTCACGCGTGCTATACGGTTACACTTAGACCCGCGCGCGCGCGTACGTACTACTGTGCTGTATTGATACCGCCACTCGAGTACTAGTACCCAGTACCGGCGGCCGTCGCCATGTTTGTTACGACTCGATGCGTTTGACGTTACGTCGCCGTCGGCTGTGTACGTTCCCCTAACGTCATCTCTGTAGCACATGTAACATCTGATCTGAATGTCTGTTAAACATGGTTTCCTTACATTGCATGCCAATTCAACAAAAAAAATCACGCTCTCACACGATCATCCTTAGGGACACACTACACTAGATGGCAGCTACCACTATCGTTGAGCTAGCTAGTGGTGGTGTACAGAGCACAGTCTATGCTCAAATCCAGCTCCCGTCTCTTTGTTCCATCTTCCGTGTAGCCTATCAGCCTCTCCCTTGTGCCTGCATCACACATGTCTCTCCGCCACAACGTACACCGACATAACCGCTGCCTCCAATCCAAGAGCTTTGTGCGACCCTCAAGTCTTTCCCATCCCAGCTTGCAGCGTGCACCGCGAGTTGGGACACTATCCCTCCGAAACCCCGCTGATTCGAGTCATGTACGGGAGAAGACCGAAAAGTTTTTTAGGGGATGCTCCGTGCGACTATTGATTTCATCGGTGACTCCTTCACGGACGATGGCGACACCTTTCCCCACGTCGACCACCTATTCGATGGACATGGCTGACAACACCACCATAAGCGGTTCCTTTTTATGCACCGTCTTCAATCACACTCCCTCCGTCCGCAAATAAGTGTACTTCGAGCCTTGTCTCAAGTCAAAGATAATAAAGTTTGACTAACTTTATACGAAAACCTGTGCATTCCGCAATTGATCTCTCTATCCGCCCCTTCCAGCTTCGCTGCGTCGCCGCTGCTGCCAACCAATCACCGTCATGGATGTACCGTCCACCCATTCGTCCGACGCGGGGGGGTCGCACAACCTCGGTCCGTGTCTCCCAAGCTCCGGCTCCTCCATGATGTGTCAAAATCAAAACGTGATGTACACCATAGACGACGCTCTTGGTGGACGCTTCCTCCGGTCTAGTGCAGTCTTGCTGTTCACTCGCAAACCATAGGCTCTTATGGGCGGGGTGGTGAGTCGCCTTGTGTCATCCTAGAGCCGGCCTCCGGGAGTTCCTCAAGATGTTGACACGGCTTAGAAGCTCGGTGACATGGTTATACCCTACGGGTACATGACTTCAGCATACCTGGTCCAGCCCAAGGAAGGCCCACAGCAGACAAACGCTGGCACATGAAGATTTTCGGGTGGCCAAGGCCCGTGACGCCTTCAGATCCTTGGAGAGCAAGACTAGCGGAGATAGGAAATTCAAAGGGGTAAAACCCTAGAACTTGTAACCGACTAGGACTATGCCCGGGACCTGCCTAAGTCTATATAAAGGCCAGGAGGGCACGCCCTAGATCCCTTGACTCATACTCTCGCACACGCATCCACGCCAGATCGAATCTGCGCACCCTGTAACCTTCGGTTCCGCCGTAATCAAGAGCAGACAAGCAGGAGTAGGGTTTTCCCTCCGGGGGCCTGAACCTGGGTAAATCTCGTGTCCCCTGGTTGCTTGTCTGTTAACCGTGCCACGATCTCCAGCATCCCCATCTTCTCCAAAACCCAAGTCCATAACAATGGGCATTGACGAGATTAAACCTCGTCAATTGGCGCCGTCTGTGGGAATAGGGGCTGCTGATTGTGCGATCGTGACGGTCCCGACCCGATCGATCTACAACTCCACGGCGACGGAGAATCACCTCCTCTTCGGCGCTTTCGACTTCACCGCCCACTCGCCGGCCACCATGAAGGATTTCGAGCCCGTAGGCGACGGACTCGAAATTTTGTTCGGGAGTTTCTGCTTCCAGGTGGGACAAACTGGCACCCTCCGCCTCCCTGAACGGGTGCCCGTGCCGTCAATCAGGCCCGCCTCGTGGGCTCCACACCCCGTGCTACGCACGTCACCATCGACAGACGAGTTCTACAGCAGCAGCAGCAGCAGCTGCAACTCCGATCTGTGCGATCCACCTTCGGATGAAGGGACCTACGGTTCCGGATCCAAAAGCTGCGACAGCAGCCGACCAATCTGCGGGCGCTATCTGTGCGCCGCAGTCATCCAAACCAACGAGGAAACACCTAACCCGCCGCCCAACCGAAACGGCGAAAACGGCGAAAACAGAAGAAGCCAGTCCCCCCACCCAACGGGGAAAACAACGGCCACGTCATCCAACTTAGCAAAGAAGGATGGGTCCAGGCGCGCCGTGCCGTCGCCGGCGACATTGTCTTACCTGCAGACGCCTCGCGTGACCTACTGATGGCATACCACTACCTCCTCATCGAGGAGCACAAGAAACAAGTCAAGATGCAGGAGACGCTCGACAAACGCAAGCAAGCAGCCTCTGAGTCCAGCGCGCGACGAGCTGCGCTCTCCGCCATGGCACCCGGCTCTAGCACAAACGGAAACCAGGGAAACAAGACCGCTCGCGGGTGGAAAACATGGATCCCAAGGAACGGCGTGACGTGACCCGAACTCTCCACACATCGTTCATGGATATGGATGCCGACGGCAACATCATCCCGAAGACGCCACAAGCTGCGATCATGGCAGCCACTGCGTATCTCGTGGCTCACCCACCTCCGGAGGGGGACCCGAAAAGGGCCATGCACAGGTCCGCACTCACCGGACTAGGACTAATCGGAGCTGCGCTCCACGAAGACGCTCCTGCGGAGCCGAAGAAGAAAGCTCCGGCCAGGCGCGACCGGAGCCCCACCCCCTCATCCGAAGAGGAAGAAGAGCACGATCTTCCTCGAAGGAAGAAGAGCTCGCACCGCCATAAATGCGACTACGACGCCAGAGACAAGCTTACACAGCGCAAGATCGACAAAGCACGCGCCAAACGCGCATGCTCGTCTGAATCTGAGATGGATGAAGACGAAGGAGAACTCTGCGGGGCCCGATGCTTCAGCAGATCTGTTCGGCGAACACAGATGCCACGCAACTTCAAGCTTCCTTCGGATACTCCGAAGTTCAACGGCACGCAAGATCCAAAATCTTGGCTCAGTGACCATCTGTCATCCGTCAAGCTTCACGGAGGCAACAAAGAAACCGCCATGCAATGCCTTCAGCTGCACCTGACAGGCGCGGCGCGAGTCTGGCTCAGCAGCCTATCATCAGGATCCATCCGAAGCTGGGAGGAGCTTGCTTACAGCTTCATCCGAAATTTTAAAGGCACCAGCAAGAGGCCCGCCTCAATCGAAGAGTTGCGAGCCTGTACTCAGAGAACGGGTGAATCTATTCGCTCGTACATACTACGCTGGTCTACAACCAAGAACTCCGCAGCACACATCTCCGAAGAGAGGGCCATCGACGCCTTCAGGGACGGCGTCAAGCGCCAAGACTTCAAGGAGGAACTTGGGCGTGTAAAGCCCAAGACACTCGACCACCTCATGGAAATCGCCAACAGTTGGGCAGACGGCGAAGATTGCATCCAGCGAGCGCAATCAGATGAAGAGGACGACTACGGTCGAAGACGTGAACGCCGCAATAAGAGGAGATCACGCGTCTACGAGGACCGCGACGGACCCGACATGGTCGCGGCTGGCTACGCCGACCGCCGTAACGACAACAGCCGCAACAGCGGAGGATACCGCGGCAGAAACTTCCGCGACAACGGACGACCAACGCAGTCGTGGCAACACCGCGACCGCGACAACGGACCCTCAGCATTCGACAAACTTTCGGGTCCATGCACCATCCACTTCTACATCGACAAGCAGGATGGCAAAAAGAAAGCCAGCCACATGCTCAAGGACTGCCGCGAGTTCCAGAAACTCAGCGAAGGCATGGTGCAGATGAGGCAACAAGCCCCAATCCCTGCGTTTGGAAACGCACCTGCGCCAGGTGAAATAGCACACGGAGCTCCTCCACCGCCGCCTATTGGAGGCCCAAATCAACCAGTCGCACCAGCGCAAAATAATGCCGGGGTCGGATACCCCCCACCAAAGGGAGCACTAAATATGATCCAGAAGGGACGCCCCACAAACAGGGTGCAAAAGAAAATCACCCGACAAATCAACTTGGTCGTGCTAACTCCGCTTGCAATCCCTGAGTACCTCAGCGGATCGGAGTCCTGCATCACATTCACTCGTGCGGATCACCCATGCCAGATCCCTCGCCCAGGTCATGCTGCCCTGGTGCTGGAGGCGCAGATCGGAGGCTTCGAGATGAGTCGCGTCTTCATGGACGGCGGCAGCGGCATCAATCTAATGTTCGCAAGCACTCTAGCAGCTATGCGGATCCCACAATGCAGCCTGGAACAATCAGACACAATGTTCCACGGCATTGTCCCAGGAAAGGGCATATTCCCCTGGGCAAAATAGGGCTCGACGTCATCTTCGGGAAGCCGGACAACTTTCGGCAGGAGCGCCTAGAATTCGAATTGGTGGACTGGCTGTCGCAGTACCACGCCATCCTGGGGCGTGTAGCATTCGCAAGGTTCCTGGCCGTCCCACACTACGCATACCTACTACTCAAGATGCCAGGACCAAGGGGCGTCATCACAGTCCACGGGAGCTTCACCCGATCGGACCAATGCGACAGGGATTTCAACAAAATCTCCCAGTCTTTCGGCATGCAAGACGAGCTCGTAAGGCTCCGCGAGGTGACGGGCAATGGGCTACCCCCAGTCACAAGGCAGAACGCACCTGGCATGTCTTTCGACTCCACCGTCAACACCAAGAAAGTGCAAGTCCATCCGACGGATGCCTCCAAGACGGCGCTGATCGCCAATGACCTCAGCACCGCATAGGAAGGCGCGCTCGTCGAATTCCTCCATGAGCGCTGGGAAATCTTCGCCTGGTGTCCTGTGGACATGCCAGGAGTTCCCAGGGAATTCGCCGAGCACGCACTCAACGTCATTCCAGACACCAAGCCAGTCAAGCAGTCCATCCGAAGACTGTCGGAACCACGGGCCGAAGCTATCGGCAAGGAAATCAACAGATTACTCGCAGCAGACTTCATTCGGGAAATCAAGGAAAGCGAGTGGCTGGAAAACACGGTGATGGTCCCGAAGAAGGACACGGACATCTTGCGGATGTGCGTCGACTTCACGTCACTAAATAAGCATTGCCCAAAGGACCACTTCCCTCTTCCTCGGATCGATCAGATCATCGATTCGACTGCAGGTTGTGAGAAACTCTCCTTCCTCGACGCCTACTCAGGCTATAACCAGATTCAACTCAAGGTCGAAGATCAAGAGAAAACGGCGTTCATCACACCGTTCGGAGTATTCTGCTACAACATAATGCCCTTCGGGCTAAAGAACGCGGGTGCCACGTACCAGCGACGCATGCAGGCCTGCCTCAAGGACCAGATCGGTCGCAACGTCCAAGTCTATGTCGACGACATTGTAATAAAAACCAAGGAGGCAAGGACACTTATCGACGATCTTCGCGAGACGTTCGACAACCTTGATCGCTACAAGATCAAGCTCAATCCAGAAAAGTGCGCCTTCGGCGTCCCCTCGGGTCAGCTGCTCGGGTACTTCATCTCTCAACGAGGGATCGAGGCGAACCCGAAGAAAATCAAAGCCATCATGACGATAGAGAAGCCGAAAAACCTCAAAGGCGTCCAGCAGCTCGCAGGACGAGTAGCGGCGCTAAGCAGGTTCATCAGCCGTATGGGCGAGAAGGCCCTACCATTCTACCAGCTGCTGCGTAAAGCAGACAAGTTCGAGTGGACCCCAGAAGCCAATGACTCATTCGAAAGCCTCAAGCGGCTCCTCTCCACCTCGCCCGTTTTGGTCACGCCAAAGGAGCGCGATCCCCTGCTGCTGTACATAGCAGCCACACACCAGGTGGTCAGCACAGTACTCGTGGTCGAACGACCCGAAGAAGGCAAGACCCACGGGGTCCAGCGCCCAATTTACTACCTCAGCGAGGTTCTCACTCCAACAAAGCAGAGGTACCCTCACTACCAGAAGCTAGCCTACGGCGTGTTCATGACGGCTCGACGGTTGAGCCATTACTTCCAGGAGCACCAAGTGATGGTCGTCAACGAGGCACCCCTGAACAACATCCTGAATAATCCAGAGGCAACAGGACGGGTGGCCCTGTGGGGCATCGAACTATCACCCTTGGACATCGTATACGAGAAGCGACACGCAATCAAATCTCAAGTCCTTCCGGACTTCCTGGTGCATTGGATGGAGCTGCAGCTGCCAGACACCCCAGACATGTCGCAGTCCTGGACAATGCATTTCAACGGTTCGAAGCGCGAAGCCGGAGTAGGGGCATGGGTCATACTGACCTCCCCGCAAGGTGACAAGATGAAGTACGTTCTTCGGATGAAATTCAGAGCCTCCAACAACGAAGCCGAATACGAAGCCCTCATCCATGGCATGAGGATGGCAAAAATATGCGGCGCAACGCGCCTGGTCATCTACGGTGACTCCAACCTCGTCGTCCAGCAGACGATGAACGAGTGTGACGCACACGCCGAAAACATGATAGCGTACCGCGCGCTCTACAACGCACTCGAAGTAGAATTCGACGGCTGCGAACTTCGACACGTTGGAAGAGAGAGCAACGAGGAAGCCGATAGACTCGCCAACATCGGCTCCACTTGCGCAAAGGTACCACCAGGTGTGTTCCTCGAACAAATCTGCGTGCCATCCATCAAGCGAAAATTCCCCAAGGGATCACCCGAAGAAGCAGAACACTCGGGGGCTACGCTACCCGAAGGTCATGAAGGACCCGAAAAGTTGGATACCGAAGTTTCCATGGTCAACCTGATGCAGGTCATGGCAGTCGAAGAAACTTGGACGCGACCATACCTCAAATTCCTGATAAACGGAGAACTACCTGACAGCCCGACAGATGCCCGGCGCATATCTCGTCGGTCAAAAACCTTCACCATCATCAACGGCGAACTGTACAAACGCAACATCACGGGTGTACTACAACGATGCGTCACCATCGACGACGGCAAGGCCATACTCCAAGACATCCATGAGGACATCTGCGGCCACCACGCAGGCAGCCGCTCCCTTGTCGCCAAAGCTCTACGAGCAGGATTCTACTGGCCAACGGCCATGAGCGACGCAAAGAACATCGTCCGAAGATGCAACGGGTGCCAACGGTTCGCCGACAAACCGCACGCACCTGGGTCCGAACTTAGACCCATACCCATAGCTTGGCCTTTTGCTCAATGGGGCCTCGACATGATCGGCAAACTGCCAAAGTCCTCGAAAGGGGGACACGTCTTCCTCCTGGTCGCAGTCAACAAATTCACCAAGTGGATCGAGGCCATGCCAGTCACCAACCAGAAGGGCAAAACCGCCGTCAAATTCTTCGAATCCATTGTCTACAGGTTTGGCGTGCCGCACAGCATCATCACCGACAACGGATCGAACTTCATCTCTGAAGAATTCCAGGACTTCTGCGAAGGCCTCGGGATCAACATCACGTATGCCTCAGTGGCACACACGCAAACAAACGGGCAAGTGAAAAAGGCCAACGGCCTAATCGGCGCCGGCATCAAGAAGCGCCTCATGAGCTCACTCGAGCAAAAAGTTGGAAACTGGACGAAAAAGCTACCGTCTGTCCTGTGGAGCTTACGGACTACGCCAAACAGCTCCACTGGCTACACACCGTTCTTCATGGTGCACGGAGCTGAGGCCGTGCTACCAGCCGAAGTACGCCACCAGGCTCCACGAGTCGTCGCTTACAGCGAAGCCGAGTCTACGACTGCACTCGAAGACGTCGTCGACACACTCGACGAAGCGCGGGATATAGCAGCAGCTCGATCAGCGGTGTACCAGCAGAGTCTCCGCAACTATCACAGCCGCCGGCTGCGCCCAAGGTCCTTCGTCGAAGGAGACCTCGTCTTACGACTCAAGCAAAAGCGACCGAATAAATTCGAGTCACCATGGGAAGGACCCTACGTCATCACCGAAGTCATCCCAGGTGGCGCCTATCGCCTCAAGCACGTGGAGTCTGGGGTCGCATACTCCAACCCATGGAATATCTCGCACCTGCGACGATTCTACCCGTAACAACCTACCCCCTTTTACTTTCAATAAGGCTTTTAGCCAAGGCTACTCAGCCGAACCATGTACCTCCTCCATTTCGATATAAATAAAGCTAAGTGTCTCGCCCCCAAACTTCGGTTGACTATTTTTCTGCAACTTTATTACATGCTACAAACGCACTCGGGGGCTTCCCCCACCTCACGATTTCATCGACTGAGGACCAAGCGTGTACACCTGAGTAGCTGACCATGTCAGGCAAATGAAAAGGACACGTACTCAATCAAAGCACTGCGTGCTCACAAACAAGCAAACCTTTACAACAAAGGGCACAAAACGCCCAGCCGAAATATACAAATTTTACACGTATCTGTTTTATTTTCAGGTCCTACCTATTCTGAAGAATAAACTGAGCACGCTGCTCAAACAAATCTACAATCTGTTCGGCATACTGCCTTACAGCCGCGTAATGCGGACGCATGTTCCACTCGCCACCATCCGGTCGAAGAGGTGGCCAGCTGCCACAGCAGCCAAATCTACGTCAGGGCGGTGCACCCTCACAAGAGACAAGGCAGCCTTCACCCCTGCGACGAGCTGCTGCCGCACCAGCTCTTTGACATTGCTGGCACTCCGAAACTTCGACAGAAGACCTGCAAGGGTTGTCGGCATGGCATCCAAAGGAAACATGACGTGCAGCACCGAGGAAAGCGATGTCTGCACCTGACGGAGCACCCGCGAAACTTGATAAACACGATCCTGCACCGTCACCAGAACAATGGCGCGATCGCGATCCATCCAGAAGAAGCCGCCGGCCTCCATGTCCTGTTGAGTCAGGCAATTGACCCGAATAGCGACACGCTCTTTTTCTTCCCTCGGAGCAAGATTCGCACCTGCAACAACAGCACAAAACAAGAATAAGGCCATCAGGCTCACCCGAAGAACTGAGCTACAGCCTGAAACAAGGATCAACTTACATTGCAGCTGCTCGGACAGCCGACCCAGCTCCGCCATCAAGTACTCCTCTCTGGCTGCACCACGATCTGCCTTGGACTTCCAAACGTCGGCGCGACCACGTAACCCGAGCAATTCCCTCTCCAAACTGCGCACGCGATCTCGAAGGAAAGCAAGCTGCGAGGAATCATCCAACGACGGTCGCAATGGCTTTGCGGATGATGTGTCAACTGGGTCAGCACCCGAAGGAACCTATAGCAGCAGAAAAAAAGAAGGCGCACAGACATTCAGCCAAGGATAGAGCACAACTCGGAGGAATTCATTAAATATATAAGGCCACTACGTGGCACAAGGATGATATCCCTCAAGATATTTACAACAAAAGTAGACTACAAACTACCCTACGTCTACTATGCCTAAGGTGCAGGACACTGAGTCGTCTCAGAGCCAGACTGCCTAGCTTTGGCCTCGCCCTGTTGCCGCAATGCATACTCAGACAGCAAGTCAATGGGCTTGGGCCCATATCGTCTGCAGCGAGCGGAGTAGGCAGCGAAGGCTACCTCAGATCCATCCGCAGCCGTCGGCATCCGAGAGGTGATTTGGGGCAAGTCCAGCTCCGCTCCAGCCGCCAAGGCCATAGCCAGCCCGACGGAAGCGCCGATGCCCTTCTGCTTGCGCTTGTACGCCGCAGGCGCTTCGGCTGACAGAGCCTCTGCCAGAGCGTCCACATCATCAAGGGCTGCGCCCTTCGGAAAAAGCTCCTGGTAGAAGCGACCAAGGACCTCTTTCGCCTTGGCAAGGGAGTTGACGACGGTGCCGCAGCGGTCTTCGACCGCCACAGTGGCATCATCTAGAGCACTCCCGTGCTCCAGAGCACCGCGGTCGAACTCGATGCCTGCGGCATCTGAGACAAAAACGAAGAAAAGCATGAAGAAAGGCAGCATAGAAGAAGACCCGTCGAAAAATAAACAAGTACAAAAACTAGCACTCGCCCGAAACAGCCTTGGCAGCAGCCATGAGCTTCGCCGCCACCCCTCTTTCACGAGCAGCCGCAACGGTGGCCAGCTGCTCCTCACGATCTGCGGCCTCCTGCTGCAGACGCTCCTTCGCTTCGGCTGCCTTCGACAGCTCTAGCTCAAGGCGCTCTTTCGCGCCGACGGCGGTTTCGGCTTTCTGCTCCGATTGGCCAAGGCTCTTTTTAAGAGCGTCGACCTCACGGAGAGAGTCGTTATGCTCCTCTATGTTTAAGACAAGCAAGTGTCAAAAAACAGGACCAGGATAAACAAGAGAGGTATTAAAAGACAGACAGATACCTTGAAGCTGCCGAAGTTTCGCCTCCAGCGCCAGGCGCTCCCCCACCAGCCGCTTGGCCTCCTGTACAAAAGGCTGAAGAAAAAGGAAATAGCAGTAAGAAAAAGACTTGGGGGCTACGCCCAGCACAAAGGAGTAAAAGCAACATCAGCACACAAAGACACTCGGGGGCTTTTCCCCGTGACATAAAGCAGAAAACTTACATGCTCCGATGGCGACCCCGAAGCCCCGCGTGCGAAATTCTGAGGCGCAACCACCAGCACCTCCCGGACAGGAGGATCTGGAGCGGCACCACCCGAAGTCGCCACCGTCTGAGGAGGAGGCGACGCAATGTTCGACTCCCCCATCATCTCCCGCGCACCATCACTAGATTCGTGGGAGGATTGCCTGCATACAAACCAATCAGCACAAGTGCAAAAAATCATGAAGGGAAAAGGACAACAGTACAACAAGAAAACTTACGAGCCCAATGCGCTCAGGTCGAAGATAGGAGAAGCCCTTCGGGCCCTCTTCTCCTCTTTCTTCTCTTCCTTCTTCTCCTCCTTCTTTTCTTCCTTCTTCCGCTTTGCTGGCGGGTGCGGCGCAACAACCCGCACAGGAATGGCAGAAAGGAGAGAGGAAGAACCTCCATGACCATCACTATGACGCTCAAGGCCTAGAGGATTTCTGGGAGTCGGAGGAGTTGAGGCATCCGAAGACTCGCTGGAGCTCCGTGATCGCTTGCGCGTATGGTCCTCACTCGACTCGTCGGCATCCTCTGCCGGAGATCGCGCCGACGGCAGCTCGGACACGAAATCAACCACTTCATTATCCGGGGCATTCGGATACCTTTCGGGCAATGGTGGTACCATGCCCGACACTTTGAAACTCTACAAGATGAGAAGGAACTTTGTTAGCAAACAAAGGAAACAAATAAACACCCAACAAAAAAAGGGGAGCACTACGTGCACAAATCTACACCTTCGGCACGACCAACGTCGAAGAAAAGGGAGGAGTCAGCGACTTCCCCGGGATTTCTTCTCTGGCCTTGAACTTCAGCAGCACGCGAAGATCCTTGTCAAGATCCCCCTCGGAGATTTTCTCACTCGAAACCCTTGTCGGATCACGGCGCCCAGAATAAAGAAACATCGGGTGCGCCCTCGCTTGGAGAGGCTGCACCCGACGCTCAAGAAACATCCGGATGATGTCCACACCATTCACCTCCTTCTCAGGAATCAGTTGGAGATCCTCCACCCGACGGTAAAGGGCCTCTATCTCCGCCACCTCACCGTCTAAGATTTGGTTCTTCCAAGACCTTTTCTTCTCAATCTTTTGGAAGGGGTCAAAGGGAACAAGACCAAAATCTTGCCCGGGCAAAACGGAGTCGCGGATATAAAACCATCGCCTCCGCCAGTACTGGACAGATTCGGACATGGAAAAGGAAAATAATTGCAGATTGGGACTGAGGGAGATGATGAAACCCCCAATAGGATACACACCATCCGAACCAGACTGCCTCTTCACGGAATAAAGCTTCCGGAAGAGGCCAAAGTGCGGCTCAATGCCAAGCCAACACTCGCAAAATGTGATAAAGCACGCAATGTGGAGAAGAGAATTGAGAGACAAATGATGGAGTTGAACCCCATAGAAGAAGAGCAGTCCACGGAGGAAGTCGTGCACCGGAAAAGAAAACCCGCGCACCACGAAGGCAAGAAACATAACCCGGTACCCAGATGGGGGACGGGGGATTACCTCATTGCCGGGGAGTTTGACGGCCGTCGTATCTTGCAGGATCAGGCCCCGCTCGCGCAGTTTGCGGAGATCTCTCTCCCGCGTCTCTGATCGCCGCCAGCCACCATCGGTGACGCGAGCAGCGGCGGTGCCCTTCTTGCCTCCGACGGCGCTGGTCCCAACCGCAGATGAAGACTTCTTTGTTTTCCCCATGGCGCTACGGCGGTGGTGGCGATGTCAACGCAGAAAGAATGAAGGAAATGTGGAAGGAAATCTCAGCGCGCAGCAAGAATCGCTCAAGAACAAGGAGGCAGTGAACAGATGAACTGGTGCGGTGAAAACAAACCACGGTCTCCCCAATGATTATAACAGCGAAGACGACGCACGGCAGCCGTCCATCCAGAAGATCTAACGCCAACGGCAGATTTGGCCGTACACGTGTCAACATCACAACGAACCGTCGTTACCACGCCGTCCACTACGCGTGGAAATCGAGGAGACGCCGTAATTATCTCCACGCCCCGTGTGACGGGTCAATTCAAAGTCAGCAAGTGGGACCCATGTTCATCCAGTCAAGTCATCTCTGGCGTAGCAGACGCTTGAGGTCATCAATCGTCAGCACTGATGTCATCAAAAGCTATACTAGCACCAACTTCGGCTCCACAGCTAAGAGTACTCACTCGAATCTTCGATTCGACTAAATACTCGGGGGCTACTCCTATCAGGAGCGCTGGCCGCGCACCCGACAGACAAATTACTTCTCTGAGTCCTACGTCGAGTCTACGACTCCACTACGAACTCGGGGGCTACTCCCATAGGGAGGATGGATTTAAGCATCCGAAAATTTTCGAGTCCTGCGGACTTAACGACAGAAACAATGCTTGAACTAAAGTCTCCGTTCGAGTCTACGACTCGAACAGACACTTGGAGGCTACTCCCATAGGGAGCGCTGGTCGCGCACCCTATGAAATCTTCGACTGCGATCTTTCGGATCAGCACGCAAAAACTTTTTGGCAACTTTGCCCCAGCAAAACGACCAAGTGAGCGACAACCTCCTAGGCCACCCGAAGCACCTCCGAGGTGATAAATGTTCGGATGCTGCGTCTGCGACGCAAAGATAAGACCTGCAGATATCATCTGATGGTCTGGCAACGCACCTGACTGCGCTCTGCTAGTATAAATCCGTACTAGCAGGTACGATGAAAAATCCCGACAGACACGTTGGGTACACCAATTAAAATCACTGGAATTCCACTCCTGTAAGTCCTCCGCGGCCTGAGTCGAATTACGCCAGCATATGTTCCAGGTTCGGGTTGAGGGACTCGAACCTGAAGAAGATCGTGTCGTTTCATCCTAAGACAGTTAACTGACCCTGATCCGTCGGGTGAGTCAGGCACACGCATCAACAATCCCTACATACACACACATATACTATTAAAATATAGTTGCACCCGAAGGATGGAAGAGTGCTCAGCCGAATCTACGATTCGACTGATCACTCGGGGGCTACTGACATGGTTATACCCTACGGGTACATGACTTCAGCATACCTGGTCCAGCCCAAGGAAGGCCCACAGCAGACAAACGCTGGCCCATGAAGATTTTTGGGTGGCCAAGGCCCGTGACGCCTTCAGATCCTTGGAGAGCAAGACTAGCGAAGATAGGAAATTCAAAGGGATAAAACCCTAAAACTTGTAACCGATTAGGACTATGCCCGGGACCTGCCTAAGTCTATATAAAGGCCAGGAGGGCACGCCCTAGATCCCTCGACTCATACTCTCGCACACGCATCCACGCCAGATCGAATCTGCGCACCCTGTAACCTTCGGTTTCGCCGTAATCAAGAGCAGACAAGCAGGAGTAGGGTTTTCCCTGTGGGAGCCTAAACCTGGGTAAATCTCGTGTCCCCTGGTTGCTTGTCTGTTAACCGTGCCACGATCTTCAGCATTCCATCTTCTCCAAAACCCAAGTCCATAGCAATGGATATTGTAAACCTCGTTCACTCGGTGTGTCGTCTTCTTACCATTCTTTACGAGAAACGGTGCAAGGCCTATCCTTTTCATTCGGTCGGTGAGGGTCGTGTTGTAAACCGTAGGGCGTAGCAGCGGTGGCGTTGTGCCGGCCATTTTGGTTTCTTTTTCTATGAAACTAGTACTACATCTTTCATTGTGTGTTCTTAAAAAATAATCGTGATCGTCTTTCATGGTTGGGTCGGGTCAGTCAGTCTCTTCAAGAAAATCATCTTTACTGGCACGGTAGTACCCGCCATTGGTAGATATGGCAGCTATCGTTGGTCTCTAGGGTGTTAGCCTGCTACTGCTTTCGGTCATTTACTACGCTGGAGAGGACACTGTGCTGCTGCGCGGTAGCATGGGGACACTGTAGTAGCAGTCTGCAGAAACAAGCAATGCGCGGGAAAACTAGTGAAAAAACGCGGGAGTGTGGCCAGACGGCCAGTACAATCATTCTGATTCCTGCGCCTTCGCCACACTACACAAATGGTCAAATTACGGTCAATTGAGGTCCTTGTTTATCATCTTCCGGCCGTCCTACTTTTTAGGATTCTCAAGCTCGCCCCTCCCACCGAAGGATCTTCACAAGTGCCTACACTTCTTATCGACGAACACGCGTACTGTTCATCACAGCAAACTCCAGCAGTAGTCGTGAATCTGCAATATCCAAAGTAGCGGGGGTTCTCTGTGCACTTCTCCCACTATCTCCTCCACAAAAGCCGGTGCCACCCTCTGCTGCAGCTCCTGCAACCAAGCCAAAGCCAAAGCAGAGCACAGAGAGCTCTCCACTCTTTCTCAGTGAGCCTCCGTTAGCAATGGCGCTTCCGTGGGGTGTCCTGCTGCTGGCGCTGCTCTCCGTCTCGGCCTCCTCCGCCGTCGCCACGCTCGCCGTCACCGCTCCGCCTCCGGCCCCCGCCCATGCTCCTGTCCCGGCCGCTGCGCCTGCCCCTGTCCGCGCACCCCAGCCCCGTCCATCTCAGGACGCTGAAGGTAACCAACCACTCCTTGCAGCTTGTCTCACTATTGCTACCTTCGTTTTCCTGGTTTTACCTTTGGATCTGCTCTCATTCTTGCGAATGCTGCAAATGGGACTGCCGTGCAAGTGCAGCTCTCGGCAAGTTCCAATGCTGAATCTCGAACAAGAAAGAAGATAAACGGGGACCTGGTTTTGCTTGTAGCTCCATTTTTGTTTTAGACTTCTTTTGCTCCTGTAACCGCATTCTTCCAAGTCGTAGCACGCCACCTCCCGATGTGGAAAATATGCTGCGCGAGAGAGTTCATGTTTCAGATTTGGCATTTGTGTTCCTGGATTGTTCCAAAAATTGAGTTGTATTCTACAACAAAGATTAGGACAAACAGTAGATGCATCTATTTTTAATCTGGAGAGTTCGAGGAGTAGCAAAATGCAGAGACATTCCAGGCTCTCTGGCGCACGAATCGGTAAAAAAAATCACTCATGTTTTGCCTTTTGCGCGGTGACCCAGGGCTGCTCATCAACGGCAACTTCGAGACGGCCCCAAGGAAGGTGAACAAGACCCTCATCGTGGGCCGCCACTCGCTGCCGGGGTGGACGCTCCTCGGCCACGTCGAGTACGTCTCGGCCGGCCCGCAGCCGGGCGGCATGTTCTTCCCCGTGCCGCACGGCGTGCACGCGCTCCGCCTCGGCAGCCGCGCCTCCGCGTCCCAGAACGTCTCCGTGCGCCCCGGCACGCTCTACGCGCTCACCTTCGCCGCCACCCGCACCTGCGCCCAGGACGAGGCGCTCCGCGTCGCCGTGTCGCCCTCGCTCTCGGCGCCCGCCGACGTCGCCGTCCGCACGCTCTACAGCGCCGACACCGCGGATACCTGGGCCTGGGGCTTCCGCGCCTCCTCCCCCGTCGCGCAGGTCACCTTCAGCAACCCCGGCGTGCAGGAGGACGTCGCCTGCGGACCGCTCCTCGACGCCGTCGCCATCAAGGAGCTCCCCACGCCGTACCCCACCAAAGGTCAGAACAGATCCATCGATCCCTTTACGTAGATGCTCCTCTGATTTGATCCATCCATCCATGCCACTGACTACTGCTTGACGATGGCCGCAGACAACCTGATCAAGAACGACGGGTTCGAGATCGGCCCACAGGTGTTCAAGAACTCCAGCGTGGGCGTGCTGCTGCCGCCGAAGCAGAAGGACACCACCTCGCCGCTCCCCGGATGGATCATCGAGTCCCTCAAGGCCGTGCGCTACATCGACGCCGCGCACTTCTCTGTCCCGGCCGGGCAGTACGCGGTGGAGCTGGTGGCGGGGCGGGAGAGCGCCATCGCGCAGGTGATCCGCACCGTGCCCAACCGCGCATACAACCTGTCCTTCGTCGTCGGCGACGCCAAGAACGGCTGCCACGGCTCCATGCTGGTGGAGGCCTTCGCCGGGAACGTGACGCAGAAGGTGCCGTTCGAGTCCACAGGCAAGGGCGGGGTCAAGCCCACCAGCGTGAGGTTCGTCGCCGCGGGGGTCAGGACCAGGGTCACCTTCTACAGCTCCTTCTACCACACCAAGGTCAGCGACGGCGTCTCGCTCTGCGGCCCCGTGCTGGACCAGGTCAAGATCGTGCCACTCAAGCTCTAGTGATCCGACCGGGGTCTAATTAGATCGGAATCTCCAGAACAATGGTGGTGTCAGATTGATTTCGTATCGTTTCTGTAGTGGTAATTTCGGATTGGTGGACTGCTGAGTGCTCTGCATCTCTCTCTGATCGTGTACTAGCGTGGAACAACTAGCTGTGCCTATGCATGAACTGTAACTTGTCATCATGTTCTGCTGTGATGTGGTCAATTTGTGTCGGATTTGCATAAATACTGTTAACTGCAGTTGTATAACCCCGCGATATGTTTCAGTGTGCATCGACAGCATCGTGAACCACCTATTCCGGGGGGAGGACAAATCATAAAGTTTGGTTTCCAGATTCTACTTCATGTTCGCTGTTCAGCCTACGTAAAGCTATTTTAACTGGTTTTTAGTCAAACAGTTTGCTACTCCTACCATTGTACATCTGTCACTAATTTTTTTTGGTAAAGGGGAGTAGGACCCCACAGCCTCTGCATCATCTTTATTAAAAAGATTTATGGATTGGTCACACATGAATCAACTAGTGAAAAATAAAATGCATATGACAGGTGAACATCTTGTAGTCCACTCATATGTTGTTGCTAACATATGAATAACCTGGAATGTTTGCCCTGTACGGCTCACTTTCTTCTTTCCCTTCTCTCTCTTCTCTACAGTAGCTTGAGAGCTTTCTCGGCGGTGCCCGGCCAAACCGAAGTTGCCGTCGGAAGGCGATGGAGGGGCGGCGCCGGCTTAAGTAGTTTAGGTTTTAGTTTTGGTGTTGCCTTTGTGCAGTTTTGGAGTAGGGTTCTAGATCTCGTCGGCCGGATCTGAGACAGCTCGAGCAACCTTCCCGTCGGGGTGGGAAGCTGGAGGATCTCCGCAAATAAGCCGGCCCCGAGCTACTCCTTGGCGCCTTCGGGCGGCGCTGGGAGGTTGCTACTCTCCCTTCTCGTCGAAGCTCAGAGCCAAGATTGGGAATGGAGGCGTTGGCAGCTTGGAAGATAAGCCTGTTGTTCTTCTCTGCGTCTTCGTCAAGCTTCAGTGGCCCCAGATGCTCTCGGCCGGCCGTGGCGGCGAGGGAGAGCAAGCTTGGGCGCTGGCGCCTGGTGGTGATGCAGTGAAGTGGATCCCGAAGCTGCGTCTGGTGGAGTCCCCAAGCGAAGGCATGTCGCCGGAGCTATCTTTGGCCGGTGAGGCCACTCCACGTTCGGTGGTGACCGAGCTCCTGCTTGTTCCATGGCTGTGCTTGCGCGAGAGGGCGCACACTTGCCTACAGGGAAGATCTTCATCGACCTCAGAGCCGGATACACAGTCGGCGTCGCCCCCAAGTGGCTTGTTCCCCGGTGGTGGCGCTTACTCCGGTGTCTCGAGGTCTACCGGCGGCGAGATGGACCGTGGACTCGATTGCTTTTCTTATTTTCTTTCCAGGGTCCTGTTTGCAAACATGGAGGCCTTATCTTTATTTTTCTTGTTGTTTAGGGGCCTCTTTGTAATCTGTAATCGCCTGATTAATCCTAGCAGCTTCTAGGCCCTTCGTGGCCTTTTCCCGTTAAAAAAAACATATGAATAACCTGAAAAGATTGGAAGTTCTGGTCTTATGAAAAACAATATCATGCATCATCTTCAATTGACAAACATAGGGATGAAGTACCAATACGAATTCTAGCATATTAGAGTATCTATCAACTCCATTTAACCAATTTTCAAACATATCCATAATGTTGGCTGGAGGAGATGTATGGAAAATATACTATGTACCATATAATATTAGCAAAACGACATGAGGTAAAAGGTGTTCTAGCTTATGCCCCACAAAAACAACATTTTATATATCCAACCCAATTCTTTTTTTGAAAGATTATCTATGGTGAGAAAACTTTATTAGGAAGGAACCACATGCCCCTCTGTCTAGAAAATGATGTCACAAGTTTGTCTCAATTTGCATGTATCTATACAGTAACACTAAAACGCTTCTAGATACATGTGTCTAGACAAATTTGCGACATCCTTTTCCGAACCGAGGGGTATGTTTAATGGGATTTTTGAGGGTGCTGTAAGATAAGAACTTGTGATCCCAGGATTTAGGGACAACTTGTTTCTTTGATTGCACCATGGTTGTCTGATTCCATTATTATATGATTATAGTAAGAACAATTGGTTCTTACCAAGAAGTTTGAGTGGATGTTATTTTTTTTTTAAAAATGTTTGCACCTTTTGAGCATAGTGCAAACATTTCTTAGGGAAATTTCTATGTAAAATACAAATCAAGCAACCATCATAGAAAAGTATATAAGAACTAAATCCTCCAAAATTCATATGAGAGTCATCCGAATCCTGGAGACCCTTGGGAGTATACCTAGAATGGAGCCATGGACCATTGATTAATGTGCGGGCGAGTTGATGAACAATATTAGGGTGGACAATAGAGTGGCATAGATATTAGGAGGAATGTGGTTGTCGTCGCCTCACATAGGACGGGAGATATTAGGAGGAATGTGGTACTAAAACATATTCTGAACAATGAACACTCGATATCTCTACCAATGGTTTGACAAAAAAACATTGCTATGAAAACATCGGTCCTTGCTTTTTTAGCACACATGAAAGACAGAGACAAGGGAATTCTTTGATTTGATACCTGATGCTCTTGCAATACTGTAGGATAGAATACAATTAGTGAAAGGGAGTTTTTACAAAGGAGGTTGATGGAGGTGTTAAATGCTGCAATATGCAAAGCACAACATATTCTTGCTACATGGTTATATTGTTAGTGCACACAATCCTTAGTTTATCATGTGTGTGTTTCAATAAATGTTAGGACTTAAGATAAAAATAATAGAAGCGATTTTTCTTAATTGGAAATGATTTATAAAGAATGTAACAATATAAGAGAAAATTCAGGTGTCAAGTGGGAGATTTGACCATGATATATATTGGAATTCTTGAGGATGAAAAAATGATAAAAAAACCCTAGAAACATAGAACCTACACGTGGCTGCTAGCGAAGTTATGAGTTTTTCTTAGACCTGAAAAAATATAGTGGAATTCCTGCGCATGTAAAAATGATCGTAATAAGACCTGAAAAAATGTTGAGAATAAGATAAAACATATATGCGGCTGATAGCAAGGTAAAATGTTGGACAAGGAAGGTAATCTGGTTCTTATTCATTCTTGGATGACAAATTTGTACTTGTATATTATTGTGTGATGGGGACTTATATTAGCTTAAACAAATGTGAGAGGGGGCTTGTGATTAATCAAACTCTTTCAGAAAAATCTAGAATCCATAACAAATACTCCCTCCGTTTAAAAATATAAGATGTTTTAGGTTTGTGAAGGAGATGTATCTAGACACGTTTTAGTGTATAAGTTCAAACGAATCTAGACACTTTAGTGTCTAGATACATCTCATTTTTAAACCTAAAACATCTTATATTTCTAAACGGAGGGAGTAGTACATGACAAAAAGTGTTCATGTTAAGGGCGTGTTCGGCAATCAGCTGGCTTCCATGAACTCCATGGATCCAGCTTCTGAAACAATCTCCAACTTTCGAACCGGAGCAAAAGACGTTCGGCAAACTCCTTCCCGCTCGGCTGGGCTGTGGCCCAATTAAGCTGTGCCTGCTTGCTTTGGCGGCAGGACATATTCCAGTCCGATGGATGTTTCGTGTGGGTGGCCGATTTTGTTGAACCTGTTTGCCTAGCGTGACTTCTAGCTAATCGTTCTACCAATTTGGCATTGTATGATTGTTGTCAGCTGAACGTGACAGTGTATAGCTATACTTTTGTAGTTTACAGGAGCAAATGCAAATTGAACATAGCAAATAGTTAGGTACTATAAACACAATGATTAAACATACTTCCTCCGTTCCAAAATAAGTGACTTGGGTTTGTCTAAATTCACATATATCTAGACGTATTTTAATATATAAATGCATGCTAATCTAGATAAATTTAAGTCACTTATTTTCGGATGGAGAAAGTATTTACAATATAAATACATGCTAATCTAGATAAATATGGCGACTCTCGTTTATTGTGTGTTAACACTAAATTCTATACCATTGCAAAAAAAAAGAACGTAGATCATGGGGGAAAGACTAACTTTTGAAAGAACGGTGGCCTGGGAGATATGCCACTTAACACAAATTTTACCCATCTGCTGATCTTCGAGTACTGGAGGGACCAAGCTATGTGGCGGTATACCTTACAACCTCTCGTGCAATAACATCTTATATTACAACACCACAAGAGGGTACCGACGTCGTAATAACATCTTATATTAAGGTACCGAGACAAAAAAAATCTGACATTTGTTCTAAAATTGTTTCGACAAATCAATGTGATACTATACAATGGACTATGCATTACTGGTTTTCGACCATTAGCTCCTTCTATAGGCAGTCAATGATGAATGGATTAAATTTTCCGCGTAAATTCCTTTTGAAACTTAAAGTACCGACTGAAATTAATACATTCATATAATTGAGTACATGCAATAGTATCCTCATTAAAGATAATCTACTAAGCAGAGGATGGAAAGGATCAAAAGCTTATCAATCTTGTGGGAGAGATGAGTCAACTGCCCATCTCCTTCTACAATGCACAATAGCTAAACTGAACTGACATTTTCTTCAGTGTGCTTTTGGGCTCCTAGATATATATACCTTATAATATAAACGATCTGCTCCAAATCTAGTTGTGCTGGTTGAGGAAAAGAGACAAGCACTCAGGTAACTCTTGGCATTCCCTCCGTGTTCATGAAAAGGAAAAGCTTCCATATCGATGATGTTTCTGTATGAGGATCATGTCCTTTAGTAAAAGTTCCTGTTTTTTTGTTTAGCTGTTGAATCCTTTTATCAGTTTGTGGTTGGATAGAGTAACGAAAATCGGAGGGTAACCCTTTCGAAGAAGAAAATTGGACCTTAAACCAATCACAGTCACGGTTTCGGCCTAAGTCGAGCGGGTGGTGTTTCGGCCCGTTTGAACTGACGGCCGCCTCTTAAAACCCATCAGATAAAGGGGTGGACCTACTAATTTGAAGGCCCATGCTACCATGACCCAGCCCATTGCTCCGCGGCTCCGCCGCCGCACCCTCCCCTGAAAACCCTAGCTTTAACCTCCCATACTTTCTCCATATAAATGCCTCCTCTCGTCTAGCTCTCCCACTCTTCGCGCCGCCAGACCCAGCAAACCCTCATCTACCGCGCCCTTAGCCTCAACCCCCCATCCACACCAAACCATGGCGGAACGCGGCGGCGGTGAGCGCGGTGGCGAGCGCGGCGGGTTCGGCCGCGGCTTCGGGCGCGGGGACCGTGGCGGCCGTGGTGACCGTGGTGGGCGTCGCGGCGGCCGCCGTGGCCCTCGCCAGGAGGAGGAGAAGTGGGTGCCCGTTACCAAGCTCGGCCGCCTCGTGAAGGAGGGCAGGTTCACCAAGATGGAGGAGATCTACCTCCACTCGCTCCCCGTCAAGGAGCACCAGATCGTGGAGACGCTCTGCCCTGGGCTCAAGGACGAGGTGATGAAGATCACGCCCGTGCAGAAGCAGACCCGCGCCGGGCAGCGCACCCGCTTCAAGGCCTTCGTCGTCGTCGGCGACAGCAACGGCCACGTCGGCCTCGGCGTCAAGTGCGCCAAGGAGGTGGCCACCGCCATCCGCGGCGCCATCATCCTCGCCAAGCTCTCCATCGTGCCCGTCAGGAGGGGGTACTGGGGGAACAAGATCGGCCAGCCCCACACCGTGCCCTGCAAGGTCACCGGCAAGTGCGGGTCTGTCACCGTGCGCATGGTGCCAGCCCCCAGGGGTTCCGGTATCGTCGCCGCCCGCGTGCCCAAGAAGGTCCTGCAGTTTGCTGGTATTGAGGATGTCTTCACCTCGTCCCGTGGATCCACCAAGACCCTTGGCAACTTCGTCAAGGTATAAATTCCAATACCCTTATCCATATGATGAAAGGCTAATATTAAGCCGAATCTTCTATTTTTTTGGTAGTAATTACGTTTTGCAGCATACACAATTATACTTGTTAGATACTGGCTTGCATATTGCGAGGAATGGTTAATGCACTGTATGCTCAATCTTCTGTTTTGTTTTGGAAGTAATTACTGCGTCCAGCATAGCTTATACTTCTCAAGTAAAAGGTATCTTATTGTTTGACATGGATCAGCTGTCTTGTAAATGTGAAATTTCATTAGTTTAGATTAGAAGCATTTGGTCTAGACATTGTAGTGCTACTCCAGCTTAAGGTTGGTTACTAAGCTACTCCCGATGGCAAAGAGGATCCTCGTCGAGTGCTTTGCGCATTTGCTTGTTCTTCAATTAATCAATTGAAAATGTATGGTAACGTGTTTAACTCTTTAGGTTACTAGTTGTTCATGTCGTTGTTATGTAGATATAATACATTATGCATTATGGTGTGTTCTCAGATGATGATGCCAGAAATTTCTGGTTTGTAAAGTGACACATTATACTATGCCATGTTCTGTTTTATTTCTTGCTCCCATTGGTAAAAGCATGCCTATGTTTTACCATTGGTTTCAATTTCTGATTTGGTATCTCTAAACCTGATGATCCTTAGCCTTATGTGATTGAATGTATTGCTTGTCTGCACTGACTAGTTGCAAGTGTGGAGCTGATAACTCTTTTGTTTCCAGGCAACCTTTGACTGCTTGATGAAGACCTATGGATTCCTCACTCCTGACTTCTGGAGGGAGACCACATTCACCAAGGCGCCGTACCAGGAGTTCACCGACCTCTTGGCGAAGCCGACCAAGGCCCTTCTGCTTGATGCACCAGTTGAGAAGATAGATGCTTAGGGTGTCAACACCGTAAAGAGTGTTACTAGCTGGGAGTCGTCTAATGCACTTTGCTGCTTTATTATTATAGTTAAGAACCGCGTGTCATCTTTGAATTGTGCTGCCTCTGGATGTCTCTGTTTGCTGCTGTCAAGTTTTGGATTATGGTACAATGTTGCTCTTAAATCATATCAATGGATGCTACATAATTATGTTTTCTCTCCCTGCTATGTTGGTCTTGTTTCCTTTACCAATCTGTGCAAAATTCGTCCTGATTAGCTACCAGAGTAGCTGTATTTCATCAGTGCTGCTTAGATGGTACTCTTGCTGTACTGTTTGTGGCACTGACGAAGTTTGGTGTGCTTAGGATGTGCTTCATTTTCTGCAATGATCTGGTTTAATTTACTTTAGATATTGTGTTGTATCTTGGACTGAATGCTGTGTTTTAGGTACTGAAATGCTCAGCCTGCATTTCTTTTTGGGGTGGTTTGTAGTTTGCACCACTTTACATTTCTTTTTTGGGTTGGTTTGTAGAATCTCGAAAATCATTGTTTTATTGATGCACTCTAAAAGAGGTGGAGACAGATGATTCGCAGCTTGTTATTCAGGTGCTCAGCATCAGGGCGACACAAGATTGGACAAATTCCTTTTCTGTTGCTGACCAAATCTCAAAGCAGAGCAACTTAAACAAAAACCATCAAGCATCTCACTGGAATAACGCACAGCACGATTCATTTATACTTAATACATCCGCTAAAAGAAATTGCAGAATCATCACCTCACTACACTAAAATTTTCATTTATATGAATGCTTGATTGCGGGATCTCGCCTCATTTCAAGAACCACTGAATTTTTTTCATTTATACGAAATGCTACTCATCCATCATCCACAGGCAATGCAGGATCAACAAATCACTGCAAAGAACACAAAATGGAATATGCATTCATACGTGAAGCAAGCAGTAGCAACCACATAAGATATATGGATCTCAGAAGAGCAACATTCAGCAGTTACAACCAGTGTCACTTACAAAACTTGTTCAGCCATTGCGCCGAGCACTTCCAGCAGTTCCGAATCTTAGAACCGCGAGGCCAAAACGGACAGGAGTTCCTCCTGCCAGGAGAGCGGATCAAGGGAGCTGTATGTCTATCTATCTATCTATCTACGCGCAACATGAAGTGTAGGTCGTCCCGATCCTGAAGCAGGATACTGCAAGTACTCCCGCTCCTCTCTTTCTCTACGCTCCGTCCACTCCACATCCGGGTGTCGCAGCCTGTTGGCAGCTGAATTGGCAGAACAATTGAGGCAGTTAGGCAGCAGATCAATTTGAAGAGCTTTGGAAAAAAAAAACAGTAACAAGATCAACAAGACAAACCCTCAAGACAATATAATGTGCAGAAACTACTTTCACCAATAACAAAAAAAGTGCAGAAACTAAGGTTTCATGTACTACTGTAGGATACAACAATAATTTTGCTGCTACACTCCAACAGAAAATTAGTGTATCATCTTTACAGGGGCAAAATGAGATGACTGAACTGATTTGGTTTTGTAGATCACATAATTCCTGCTATTGGTGAACTGTGCGAAATGAACAGACTGGACAATTTGAATCAAGGACACTAGTGCACACAGATACGAATATGCGACCTATGACATGTTTTTTTCTAACAACCTTTCCAAGCATCTGTAAATGCACAATCAGAATAATACTTCAGTAATTAAGACAATACTCCAACTATCATGTCCATGCACCAAATAGTATCTACATCATTCTGCATAGCCAATTCCAAGAGTACCAATATGCTAGTTTCTCGCCAAAGAAGATCACAGGAAGCAGAACAACAATCTAAATCTCACAGTTGTGAAGAAATAAATTACTCTAACGATACCAACAAGGCAACAATACAGCTCATGAAAAAACCCTGAAAACAAGTTTATGTGCATAAACAGCTTCTACGTACAACTGCAGAATAGAACCTGAATTTTGTTCACAGGTTATCCAAGGCAAGCAAGAATAGGCTAAAATTAAACGGGTATCACTAACTTCTCTGTCAGGCTGAAAACGAGTTGAGTCAACTTGTTTGGATTTTTTTAGTTCAATAATTTCTAGGAGTTTTACTCGAAAAAGTACTATATCGAGGATCTGAATCAATGCACTAGTATGAAACCAACAATTTCCATATTAAGGTTGACTGCAATTAAACATGTTGTTTATAATAACCAGGCAGTCTCAGACCATTTTTTAGCATCTGCACACAGACTTAAAATCCACAAGGCACACGTAAATACCTATTAACTTGTTTCCATTCAACTATTTTTACTTATCTACAGGACTAGAATAGTTTCAGGCATGTCCCGGGTTCTAACAGATGCAGATTAATTAGCAACAGTTTCAGGCCACAACCATTTCAGTAAACTGATCGTCAGACTACAGCAGTTTCAGTCAACTGTTTTTTCAAGCACAAGCAGATTAACATCCCATTCCAAAACATCAAAACTACAAGCAACACCTGCTCATTGTGCAGAACAGATTCAACCAAGAGAGTACCAACATGTATTTCTTGGCAAATGGAGATCAGTAGGGAGTTGGGAACATGAGAGAGAGAGAGAGAGAGAGAGAGAGAGAGAGAGAGAGAGAGAGAGAGAGAGAGAGAGAGAGAGAGAGAGAGAGAGGCTCTCACCTGGTGTCCTGCTCAGGAAGACGACGACCTCGATGGTATTAAAGTTGTGGGGGTGACGGGGCAGGTTATCGACGAGTGGGGTCAGCCTCCCGTGGCGGCCCGCTCGGACGCACAGGATGAGGTCCATGAAGCGGTCGAGGAGGCCAAGGCGGCGGGCCAGCTCGTTCCTGAGGCGGTACACGGACCTCCCCTTGAAAGGGAACTCCGACCAGCCCCGCTCGGAGAAGTGCCCGTCGTGGCTCGCCCGCACGAACCGAATCCGCTGAAACGCTGACACCGCGTGCAGGTGCAAGACCACGGAGAGGTCTTCGGGGAAGTACTCCTGAAGGTGTGAGCCGCAAAGGACCATGGTTACGTTGAGGAGATAATGAAAGAAGCGCAGGGTAGTAGTAGCTAGAATTTCGTGATCGATCGAAGACGTAAATGCAATCAAGAATTGGAAATCCGGAGGCGGAAGCGCAGATTCGGCAAGAACAGAAGCACGAATTGCTGTCGGGCGAACGAAATTGACACATTGAGTAGTCTACCACACAGTTAAACTTGGAACGACATCCAAGAAGAAACAATTTCGGTCGCGCAATCCAAGAAACGAAAGCAATTCGAGGAGAAAGAATGGAGAAGAGAGCTCACCCTGACCGGCCGATTTGAAATGGCAGGTATGCCATTCCTGGGGGGGATGAGCTCGACGATCCAGTGCATCATGGTGCTGACGTCCTCGAAGACCCCCTCGACGGTGACGGCGTTGTTCCAGGCGAGGTACCTGCCGTTGGCGCGGAGGTAGCGGCCGCCGACGTGGCGGAGTATGAAGGCGCCCGGAAATCCGGCCCCGACGACCTGCCACATGAGGGCCTGCGACCCCAAGCGGTCGTAGTTGCGCTGCGCGACGCGGAAGCCGCGGCTGCCGCGCGGCGCCCGCCTGGATGTGGCGGCGAGGTAGCTGCCGTAGGCGGCGCTGTGGAGGAGCAGGTACATGCCTTCGTTGTCGTGGTAGATGTGCACCGCCCACGCCGCGTTCAGCGTCGCGCGGCGGCCGTGGAGGGAGACGCCCACCCCGTCGTCGTCGGCGTGGAGGTAGGCGCCGTGCACGCGGCTCCGCAGCCAGACGTGGTTCCTGTCGTTCCACAGCTCCATCGGTCGGTCGCTGCCGCCGGAGAGATCGGAGGCGGTGGTGCGGTGGGGTGATGGTTTCTTGGTTTCTTGGCGCTCGGGTGAGGCGAGGGGGAGAAGAGGGCGAGGCCGGCGCTCAGGCGCTGTCAGTTGAGACGGTTATACGGCCGGGCGCCAAGGCGGGGCATTTCAAGGTACCTGACACGGGAGGCCATCGCCTTGGGAACCAGTTGGGCTTGCGGGCCGTTTTCTCTGCCAAGCCCAACCGCGCGGCCTTCAGCTTCTCTAGTCCACAGCCACAGGCCCATAGGAGTTTCTTCTCCCCTGATCGATTCCCCATCGGACCTGCGGCGGCGGGGAAGCGGCACGACCGGGGCGGAGCCGGCAGCGCCGCTCCTTGCTCTGCAGCGACTTGCAGGCGCGGAGACGAACCTCTCGGCGGCGTCGCTCCCTCTCCTTGCCCTGCTCCAGCGTGCCAGGGCGGAGACGAAACGTCCGGCGGCATTGCTCCCTCTCCTTGCCCTGCCCCGGTCTGCCACACGTATGCCGCCACGCCGCCCGGCAGACGCGAGCCGACGGCGAGGGGCACCATCAGATCCAGCGAGACTGCTCCTCGCTGGTGTTCTCGCTCCCCGCTGCTCCTCGCTGGTGGCTTGCAAGTGTGATGTGCTGGCTGCTGCTGTGCGTGTGCTGAATGTGGCGCCACATAGTCTTGCTAGGAGTAGACTGGGACTCTCTTTCCTCCACGATGTATCGACAAAACACATTGTTCGGCACAGGTTGTTTGGACCTATTTATACACATGTCACACGTGTGACTATTTTTTCTAAATTTACATACACACCCTCCGTTTCAAAATATAAGATGTTTTGAAACGGAGGGAGTACTACATGCTCACAAACCAGTGAATTGCATGTTGCCGTTCGCGAGGTGATGGAAGGACGCTGCCTGATTTCCTCCATTTTGCATTCCCATGGGTGATGAAACCTCAACCCTCGAGTTGTCATCTCCTAAGTTTTTGATGTTGATTCCATGCCCCCACGCACTTTGGTGACATGAAGGTTATGAGTCATGTTATCGATCGACATGCATTCATTCTCATTCCTAGTCTTGATGACACAATCCCTAACTTGGGCATCTTTGTGACGGGTATATACTCGTCATGCGCAATAACTTGTTTCTCAATCGTAGCGACCTCCAATTTTTATAGATTTTGAATCCTAAAGTTTTTTTTTCAATGAGGAATTAAAGATTGTTTGATTCACGTGATTACAATTCTGAGAAATTAATCATCGCGAATTCTGTGCACTCTTTTGGACGAAATTCTCAAATCAAAATTCTTGGTGCAATTATTTCTTCCCTCGGTGTGGCAAACCATCTTTCATATTAATTCTTCCTAGTTTTGCAATCCTATAGGATTAGAGTGCACGACATATTAGTCTTGCATTTTTATTTATTCACGTGTTTTAGAAATCGGGCAAAACAAAACAGGCTTTCGAATGAGCATATCTCATTTATTACACTAGACATTTGTTATAGTGAAGGGCCATTGGTACGCCCCCCATCTACCTCGTTTAGAGCGGAAAGATATTTGGATAAAAATTCTACAACTGGAAAATGTAAAGACAATTTGTTGCCTTTATTCTATTTTATTGAGAAAAAGATAGAAGGTCTACCAATCAATTAGGTAGATGAAACAAGGCAGAACACCGCCAATCCTAACGGTTGGGTTCCATCCTAGGTTTCTAGGTTGTGACTCATGATAGAAGGCATATGCCTGCTAGGGGGGATCTCCTCCTGAAAGAGCACGTGTGTCCTTATGTATGATATTGGTAATTAATGTCAATTTTCACAGACTAATATTTGTCTTTAGTTATATTTGTAGAGATTTTTTACAAGTATTGCTTGAACCATGTGTTGGCCTCAAGGTTAAAAGAAGAGGAAGATACAAGATCGATCAAATCAAGTGCAAGAGTGGATTCAAGTGGATCAACAATAAAGAAGAAATAAACTGCAAGTTCAAGATAATCCATCTCAAAAAGATTATATGCTCGAAGCTTACCATCTTTATGGTGATCATGGATATGTGAAGACATGACCAAAGAAGAGGCTCTCCCATAGTGAGTATAGGGAGAAATTAGCAAGACTTTACCAAGCAATCACAATCAAAAAATGTGTTTCAACTCGAGGAGATAAATATCGTTATCATCTAGCTCAAGTGGAATGCGCAAGACAAATATATGATCTTGATAGATTTTCTATTTTACCGGTCTCATGTTGATAGTTGGGAGCCTGGGTTTTAGATAGTCACTACAAAATACCCCATTCCTCGCACTTTGTTGGGGCGACACACGCAAAAAGTACCTCGAAAAGTTGGTGAGCCGACAAATGAGCTATTGCGGTACCATTTTGTCGCACCGGCCATGTATACGTCGTGGCACACTCGATACCGACACATATTAGTGTCGTGCTAGGGGGCATGTAAGAGCGGCGTTTCTTAATGACGCTCTTCGTCAAAAGAGGTATTCCGTATTGCGCTGTATTTCTATGCATGTTCAGACACGTCTCGCTGACAGGAGTGACTCACCACTAGTGTGTTGTTTGTCTGGCCACTATTTATACACCGCCCACAGTACGCACTTATCCCCGAGATCCACCCACCACTCATCCTCTCCAAACCACCTCCAATCATATCTCGCTCACTCCCCCGACAATTAAATCTGTCCGGCCGAAGACAACGTAGGTGACACACCGTACCATAATGGATCCCATCGATAACGAACACGAGCATGATAACGACACCGTATGTTACCTTCATGAAAGGTTCATTTTATTCTAAGTTTGTTTTTCGATACGATGTCTCGATCATGTTGGGGTATGTTTCACGGTCTTAGGAAGGCAAGGTGCCGAGATGGATCGAGAGCGACAACTAGAACTACATAGATGAGAAGTGGCGTCACCGTTGCATACAAGGGCGTAGATACCATCCACATGTTCATGGGATTCCACTACAAATTCGTGAGGTGCACCTTCAAGGGGTGGGTTGATAAACCTCACACACATGAGCTTTATCGTGCGCTCAAGAAGATGTGGGCGCTGACCCGAGGAGAAAAACCAAAGTGTCGAATAAGGAGCTCGATAAGGCAATTAAATCGAGGTGCGCTTCTCTGGTCAATAAGCTACAACCGATTTGGGAATAGCTCGATGCCCTTGACCATTATTTTCTCGCTATTAATTGATGGAGTAATAATGACATGTAAGATGTATGTTTGTGTTCTTTGTTTCTTTGAACTTGTTTGCTTGCAGGTTTTTCTCTCCATCATCGTTGTAGTTTGGTTAAAATTTTCAAATAAATAATATAGTCTGGACTGTGTTAGTTATTTTGGAGTATACTCGTAAGTATTATAAATTTATTGCCAAATGCTCTTTAAGCAAATGCGGTCCATATAGCTGGACCACACTTGCTCAAATGGCCCATGCAATTGTCTATATAGAACATGGAACCCTAGCCCTCACTCCCCACTCCTC
Source organism: Avena sativa (assembly GCA_916181665.1). NCBI lineage: Eukaryota > Viridiplantae > Streptophyta > Magnoliopsida > Poales > Poaceae > Avena > Avena sativa. The sequence goes on from OV702296.1 coordinate 332,413,949, forward strand.
TCCCTCACGGCGCCGCACTCCCCACTCCTTACACCCTAGTGTCCCAGATCTCCACCAGTAGAACTAAACATACATCCCAACACTCACCTGGTTAATAACTTAGATCTCCATGATTAAAACCAATCATACATCTCACCACTCCCTTTCCAAGTTTTTAGACAAACTCCATACTTTTCCAACCGTTGGTCCACTAACGTTCTAGGTTTGTTTGTCAACCTTTCTATAAATCGCGTTTCAACTTGTTCCACAGATTTTTGCTTCTTTCACAGTTGTCTCCGAGTATGTTCTTTCTCTTGAATCGGTTCATCCTTTTTTTCCAGATCCGCCTCGTCAGCTTATCTAGCTCGCCGACACCGCCTAGATCCTAAGATGACGCTCGAAGATGGCATTCAAAGATGGCGCTCGAAGATGGATGGCACCCGAAGATCCTTCACACAGTCGGGATGCAAAAAACTACTGAATAGAGATATGATCATCATGGAGAAGACATAGCTAGGCTTTTTTTCTTTTTATATATTTTTGGATTAGGATGCTAAATAGAGAGAAGCTCAATAGGCTTCCTACTCTGAAAAATATAATTAGCACCTTGATCCGTATGAAAGGGATAATGATATCCTAACCGATCTTATTAGAAGTGGTTGTAGTGTAATGTGATGAGTTTTAATGCTAATGAAATATATTTTGTTGATTAAAAAAATGTTTAATACAATCTAAATCTAATGGAGAAGCTAATTTGTTACTCTTAATTGTCATTAAGAGTTATGTCGTTGAAAGTACGAACACGTGATGAGTGCGTGGAAGCTTCGTTGGAAGACCCCAGGAGAAAGGTATGATGAGCACAACAGTAAGTTTTTTCTCAGTAAGAAACCAAGGTTATCGAACCAGTAGGAGAAAGGAAACGACTCAAAGGTGTTTGCCATTGTTGCGGCGAGGGAGCTCGTCGACCAGGAGGCGAGGGACCACTGGGCCGCCGAGATGGACAAGGCCCTGGCGAACCGAGCGGTGGAGGACCATCGGTGGATCGTGGCCCGGCACGCAACCATCACCGCGAACGCGTCCAGCGGGCCATCTGGTCCGCTAGGGCGGCCATCGACGGGCCCGACGGCAGCGGCAACAATGGCCGCATCAATGGTGGTCAGTAGCATCCCCTATTTGGTTCAAACGGCCTTTGTAACCGACAAGGCTTAATCTAATGAATAGCTATTATTAAGCATTAATGTTTCACTTACATAGGTGGCTGACGGGCAGGACCCGCCCTCTATCTGCGCGCTTCCGAGCCGACGCAACTGTTGCCCATATTTGGAGTATGGATGGATCGAGCCAGACGCGTTTGTCCGGATAGGTCGGACCGCTGGACACCACGTACATCCCGCTTATTCGCGCGGACAAATTCGGACAAGTTCGGACGGACGGAATGGAGCGACGCAGATGCCCTTACCACATCACTCGAAGTGAGAAGAAACCTCAAATTGGGAGAGAGAACGCTTTACCATGTATACTTAGCCCAGTTCACTAGCCCAGTCAGTAAGATGGAGGAGCCCAACTGAGACCCGCACCAACCCCCGCCGACCCAACCAAAGCCCACATCTCCACTCTCGCATCTCCCATTCCAACACCACCACATCTCGTCGGTCTCCCCCCTCGGCGGTCCTCGTCGCCGGTTGCGCGATGGAGCAGCCCCGGCCGTCGCCGCCGACGACCCTCTCCGCGCAGGAGTGGGAGCACCTCCTCGACGACTTCTCCTCTCCGCCGCCCCGCCGCGACCGCTGGCTCCACCTCCCGCTCCTCGACCTCGCGCTCTCCTCCCTGCCCCGACGCGACCTCCCCTCCCACCTCAAGCCCCTCCTCCTTTCCCTCATCGACGACCACCTCCTCCCGCCCCCCGCCTCCCGCCTCTCTCTCCTCCTCGCCTCCCTCCTCTCCTTCCCCGCCGACCACCCGCTCCGCGACCACCTCCTCCTCACCGTCGTCTCCGCCTTTGCCTCCGCCCTCTCCGCGCCCCTCGCGTCCCCGGAGGAGGAGGCTCTGCCGCTGTCCGGCCTCGTAGACGCGCTGCTTGCAGCCGCCAACCGCCCCAACCACGCCACCGACCGCGCCGCGCGCGCCCTCGCCTGCGACGCGTTGCGGGCCCTCGACGAGGCCCTGCCGGGCCTCCTCGCCGACGTGCTCGGCCACGCCTACGCGCTCGCCTCCGCCGAGCGCTCCCCCGCCGCGCAGTCCTACATCCTCCTGCTCGCCTCCGCGGCCCGCGGCGCCGTCCGCCTGGGCAGGCTGGGATCTGCCGCCTCCATCCTGGCCGTCTCCGGCCCACCCACCCCGTTCTCCGTGCCTGCTCACCTCTTCTCCTCCACGCCACCTGCCTCCAAGCGCGCGCCCCCTTCGGAGCAGAACGTGAGGGAGATACGGAAGGTGCTGGCCCTGATCATGGAGCGGCCGCAGGTGCTGACCCCTGCGGCAGCCATGGAGGTTGCAGCGGTCGTTGCGGAGGTGGCGTCAGCCGTGCTGGAGTGGGCGCCGGCCATCGCGGCGCACGTCAAAGTGCAGTTTGGTGGGATGACATACTCGTCCAGCCCGATGCTGCTGCACTCGGTGCTCACGCTGTTCGTGCGGTTCCCTGACGCATTCGGGGCCGAGGATGAGCGCAAGGTGGCGCGCCGGCTTGCTCTGGCCGCCTGCGAGGCTCACCGGCCGCTCCTGGTGCGGTTGCTGGCGCTGCATTGGCTGCTTGGATGCAGTAGATTTAGACATTCAGTGCCTGGACTCGCTCGATGGTTTTACCCTGGAATGTTCGACCCCCTGGCGCTCAAGGCCAAGAAGCTGGATTGCCTTGGGTTTGCTGCTGCTAGCGTTGAAGGTGACAAGGTTGGAGGAGGCGGTTATGGCCAGCAGACAGCTAAGCTCATCGATGATGGCCTAGTCTGTGTTTCGGCCTTCAGGTGGCTCCCGGCATGGAGTACTGAGACGGGTGTTGCATTTCGAGCGCTGCACATGGTCTTGGTTGGCGCTGCCCCTCACAGCACCAATGCCACAGGTGGCTCCGGAGCTGGTGAGCTCCTGAATTCTACTACCTTCCACCATTTCCAGGTAGAAATTATGGAGAAAGTTAATGATAGGGCACCCACATCAACTTGCAAGGACCCTCATTCCATTCTATTGCAGTGAAATTTAGTGATTCCTAAGTTTTTGCGTCATTCTTTTTGCAGGCTATGTTGGTTGATATGGCGTCAGAACATCGGGGTTTAGTCCCGGTGGTTGCTGATTTCATCAACCGCCTGTTAGCATGCACCACACATCGGTGGGTGGGGGAACAGTTCTTTCGAACCATTGATGAGTCCCTGCTTCCGAGGCTTGAACCGAGCTACCAGCTCGCTTCTTACTACCCTCTTTTTGAGAAGATTGCACAGAATGAGGCAGTCCCTCAGCTCCGCCTAATCGAATTGCTCACCAAGCAGATGGTTTCTCTTGCCAAGAAGCATGACTCGGACACAGAACTGAAGTCCTGGTCTCAGGGGAGCAAGGTTCTGGGCATTTGTCGTATCATGCTGAAGCACCATCACAGCTCTCATATATTCCTTCCCCTCTCCAACCTACTCGTGCGCACCATCGAGTCATTCCCAGACCTAGAGATTAGGGACCATGCAAGGTATCTTCTTTTTATTAATCACACAAATAGAATTCTGACATTACTCAGTTTGTGTTATCTATTTCTTTATTGCCTTCTCACTGCTTCAAATGATTCATCCAGGATATGTTTGCGGATGTTGTCTTGCATTCCTGGCAAAAAACTGAGGAATCTCATGGAAATTGGAGAGCAGCCCACACCCTCACATCCGGGTTCCATGTTTGATGTCCCATCACCACATCCTGCTCAAGATCCTAAGAGCATGCCTAGTTTGGCATCATACATTCATCTTGAAAGAGTTGTGCCCTTGGTTGTGAAGCAGTCATGGGCCCTGACATTGCCTAATTTCAGTGTCCAGAGCAGAGCATCTGGCCACATTCTAAGTATACAGGATGTGACAGCCACTCCCCTGGAGCAAGAAAAACCACCACAACCTACCATCGAGAGAATTGGCTATACACAAGAAGCACTACGCGTGATGGATTCAAGGGGGGCTGAAACTTTGGAAATCCTTAGAAGGCACTTCTCATGCATTCCTGACTACCTGCACTCATCTGGTCTCAAAATCAAAATACATTGCACGTTCAGATTTGATTCAGAGCCGTTTATCAGTGCTTGGGGATCTGATTCAGCTGTTTCATGTCCTGAATGGGAAGACGAGGTGCCTGCCCTTTATGCAGTGACATTTAACTTCGCATCCAGTGCACAGTTTGGGAAGGTTCCCTCATGTCATGTGCCTTTTCTTTTGGGCGAGCCTCCAGGTTCCGGTGTGGACATTGTCCCTGTAGATAACTGCCACCAGAAAGAATCAAGTTACCACGCATCGGTATGGATAGAACTAGAGCCTCGAGAACCGTCACCTGGTCTTATTGATGTTGGCATCGCAGCAAACACCGAGAACTGCCAAGTCGTATCTGGTTCTCTTCAGCCCATTACAGTTGGCATTGAGGACATGTTTTTGAAGGCTTGTTTACCTCCTGATACTCCGAAAGATGGTATACCTGAATATTACCAGGACCTGTTTCGTGCTCTATGGGAGGCCTGTAACAATTCCTCTAACACAGGCCGTGAGACCTTCCCTTTGAGCGGAGGGAAAGGGTTAGCTGCAATTAGTGGAACCCGGTCTGTCAAGCTTCTTGAGGTGACTCCAAAGGTTTTGATTGAAGCTATTGAGAGATACCTTGCTCCCTTTGTTGTCAGTGTCGCTGGGCATTCACTCATCACCATTCTAAGGGGCAATGCAGTCATTAAGGACGTTGTATGGGAAGAAAGTGACTCAGATGGTACTGTTGGAGCTGATGCATTGGTTCCATACTCCATGGAAAACAATCTCCAGCTTCAGCACATTGATGATGACGAAATCGGGATCGGTGTGGCGAGGTATGCTCATCTAAGCAAGAGGGATATGGGTGTCGTGCGTGTTCTTATATTCCTGCCACCCAGGTATCACCTCCTCTTCTTAATGGAAGTAGGCTACTCCTCCACACTGGTCAGGATAAGAACAGATCACTGGCCATGCTTGGCATATGTTGATGAATATTTGGAAGCATTGCTTTAACAGGGAGGGGAGTTTTCAGTTTTGTACCTCATGTAAGATTAAAGAGCATACAGTGTGAGATTTTGTGTTTCTTTTCATTTTTCGGAGGCTTCTTTTTCCGTACTGTACCATGAGGGCTGGAGCATCATTCTTTTTTGCGGGTTCAGAAGTGTAATTTCCAGGGGAGAGGACAGTTTTGTTCATTGGCCATCATCAAGAATATGCGGTTGTTTATACCCTGATATTAAGTTCCCATCATACATTACTTCCACCAGCTATGTAAAACGGAGGTTTTCTTTCGTGTCGATTTGTGAAAAGAGCAACTTGTGGTAATCAATGTTAATTTGCAACAAAATTGTGAGTCTTCAGTATCCAAGCCTTATACATTATCAACAGATGTTTGATTTACTAGTTGATAGTTTAATAAACAAGGAGCAACTTCATATCAGCATGCTTCAGCCTTACACATTGTTTATTTCCGAGAAACCGAGCCTTATAAATTGTATTTAAGTACATGGTGTTTGAATGTTGGACAAAATGCTAAGAACAGTAGCATCGGTATTATTACTGGGATTGCATATCCTCCTGGTCCCTTTATTCTGGTGTTTGAGCTTGTGAAGTCCAAGATCATAAGACGCTTCTAGCTTGTGTAGTTAGCTAGGAGAGACTCGAAAGCTGAATTCTTGGCCTGTACTTCTTTCTATTTAATGGGCTGCGTACAGGGTATACAACCAGTCGGATTCTATGTCCAATAACTTCCTCATGCTTTCCAGTTGCACACCGAGTGCAACATTGTGCTGCAGACAGATCAATCAGAGTTTAAGTTTAAGGTACAACTGAACATTATCACCCTGTCATCTCCAGATTTTCTTAAACTTCTGAAGCTGTTTTTTGTTTGTTTGGAAAATTTACCAAGCTTTTATGTTTTTCTATGGAAAGGCAGGACGGCCGGATGCTAATGTCATTGTGAAAATAGTTAATGGTCCTTTTTAGCAGCAATATTTGGTACCGTGATTATCTTCTTCAACACATCTAAGGTTCACTAATCATAAATCATTTTTAGCATTTGTAGAAAAAAATCCTTAAGAACATCATAATGATCAGGTGGCAAGATATTAGTTTGATTATGAACAGCTGCAAGTAGTCGCTAAATATCAGTATGATCAGGCTGCCCAGAACGCTGCTTGCCATTAAGTTACGTAGAGCAGAGTGCTCTATTGTTTGGTGATATTGTCAATGCACCAGATTTATGACGCACTTTATATTCTGCATCAATGCAGCATACTTGTATGCTTAGTTTCTTCTTCTGTTGATAGGTCTATGTTGACCTTTTGAGAACAGGTTTATGATTGTGCACTTTATCCTTGTCCTGCTGTTATATTTGAAGCTTGTGACCCTGTTTGACCAAGTTGTCTTCATCTGAACTTTGTGTAGCTGATTTCTTGATTAATATTTTTCAAACGAAGTCAAGATTAAGTTTTCGCCACCAAAATACTTTCTTGAACCTGATTTAGTTGTTGGTTAAGATTGACTAATCTATGCTGTATGTATATATGATTCTAAAGGTGTTCTGTCAACTAGAATTGCATTCTTTGATATTTAGGTATCTCTTTGCTAAGCTATGCATGCAAACCCAAGAAGCTTCATTTTCTCAAGGTGTGTTGCTTTTTCTACAGTATCTTCATAAAACAGCAGCTGGTGCACTGTTGAATGTTGCTATTCTTGCAGTTCTCCTGCATAGTTCAAGACGGTGGTGCACCAGACAAACCCTACTTCCTCTCGCCCTGCCCCATCTTCACCCTGACAAACGCCGCTGCTCTGCCTCACTCATGTCTCCATCCCGTGCTCCTCCTGCGCCCTCCACACCTCCTCTCGTGCCCCTAGCCTCCCCTGTGTTGTACTACTATAGTTTTCCACTTTTTGTTGAGTTAGAATTGGTCGCTCTTTTCGCTAGTCGTTTTTATGAGAAAAGCAGATTTAAGCTAGGTGGCACGACTGCCTGTACCCTTGTGCACTTGTTGTTTATCAGTTCTTCAAAAGCTATCAAAGTATCTCAGTTGCCGGTGATGACATAACTGCTGTATCTCTCACTCACTACCATGTCGATTCTAATTTAAAATTATACATTTATGCTCCTAACATGGTAAGCGCCAGGCCACGTTGCCTGCTAGTGTTAATACTTGATGAAATATATGCAAGTTTTCTACACAATGTTTTCCTCAGGTTGGTTCAGGAGTTGGTCCGCTCTGTAAAAAGTTTGTGCTCTGGATATAAATATGGTTGATTGGTAATAAACTGTAGCTTATTTGTTGTCCAATTGATGTACTTGTTAATGTTTTTTATTTGACATTCTATTCTCAGGAGAGGAACTTCTTCATAACAACGTATTTTTTTGCTCAAACCACGAGACCAGCACCAGCAGCGAGAGATAACACTCAGAAGGTAATTAACGAAGTTGAATGTATTTTTCTTCCTTCATATCCATAGGACAAAAGGCTTTGTTGTTGTTGTTGTTGTTGAATGAATCTTTCTTCCCATAGAACTACCAATGATAACCAAATGCTTTGATGTATAGCAGTAGTACATGTTCATATTATGGTTCAAAGATGTAAAGACTTCAGTTTAGGTATTTGACTTCTGGGACATTATAGGCTCATATTCCTCTACTATCCATTTTTCTTTCTTCACATAGGCATGCATTAATGTTTGATCAGGTGGTTGTTTCTTGACTTCATGTGCATTAATTTGGGGTTGGTTTGTGACTTCATGTGCTTTATTTCCTGCTGTGGCAGTTTCTTACTGTCTGGGACAGATATTGTTGCATTGCCTGACTTATATGTATTTACTTCTTCAAGGCTTTAAGTCTGGTTAGCACAACATACATAGAAACTCTGATCATACATTGATGGTCATATTTGATATCTCTTAATCACTCACAGGATACAGATGCTCATATCCATGAATTTTAAGCTAACTAAAGAGTTTCAGATTCCAAGAAGAAGGATTCAAGGGTTCTGTGTGAAAAGTTGCAGGGCAGGGAAGCATCAACAGTAACCGCTATTTTTTTCTCCAGTTAGACAGTATTTATTCGCAGAGGCGATTAATTGCAGGCGACAACATGGATTTTATTTCCTTCTAGGTGCTCATTTGTGCAGGCCTTTCTCTTCAGGATTTGCTCACATCAAAGATTTATTTCCATTAATTTTAGTATAACTTATTAAGCAATTGCTGAAGGTAAATAACTATACATGACTTTCATATAATCGAGTACTTGCTCTATTTCCTGCATGCACATTGGCTGGAACTTCTGTACTGGACTGGTGAGAAATGTAGGTTCTCTCCTCAAGTTCAACACAGCATGTTTGGTCCCACTACCAACAATTCAGCCTCACATATAAGTTAATAACCACATGGTAAAAATCAATGTTCATGGAGCCAATGCCAAGCTGGTGAACACTGAAAAGAAAATCCATTCCGCTTTCATGTGTTGTAGCCTTGCAGGATGCGTTTTGATGTTCATGTGTGGTGTCTCTTTTATGAGAAAAATAAAAATAGTAGTAGACAGCAAGACATGTTTGTTGTTGCTCTATATAGTTCAGCAAAGAGGGTTTAGGAAATAGCTGGCTGTTGTGGTGTGGCTTTCACAGTTGGTTATTTGTTAGAAAAAGTTAAACCTATTTGTTCCTTGCAGCAGTCCTAGATTTGGGATTAGCTGGAAAGAACAATAGATAACTTGGGTTACATGACAACATAAAGGCTTCTGACCCATTTAAGAGAGGCGTAATTTGGATCTCTCTTAAATAACAATTTCTACCCTGAGAGTTAACTGCATAATCTACAAATCTTTTGAACGCACCAATGCATCCTTTTAGTAGATATTTGAACTTGAATATACCAAGGTCTTCTTTAAATTATAGTTGTTTTTATCAGGACCTATGTACAACCATTCTCATTATCTACTTTCATAAACGACTACAAGCTTCTGTCTTGGGCATCTCTGCAGTTTGGAAAAAGTGCTGCCCCTCTAAAGTTTCAATATTCCGAGGATGGAAAAAGTGCTGCCTATAACTCTCTAAATCTATCATTTAACTCTTTTGGTTTTGGATGATTTGTTCTAGGTTCTGGAGAATTTTTTTTTGGGAGTATATAGTCATGTATGGTCGTGCAGAGGTAGAACTAGTGTTAGATAGACTACTGATTACATGCCCATTTTCTCATCGGCTTGTTCATATACATATTTTATTGGTAGAAGAGCTTTAGTCAAGGTAAATGGGATCTTGGTGTTCTTGGTGCGTCTCCAATAACATTGGAAGTCATTTTATGATTTACACATGGACAAGCATTGAAGAGAAGCCATGTTTATACCCACTTACCTAACTTCCCTTCTTTTTAGGTATGTCCATCTGGTGTTTTGTATATTGAAAATTTATCATACTGAATCTGCCATCTTTGAAAACTTCACATATATTTTATTTTGAGCTGAACCTCACATATGTCAATGAGGCAATGTGGTTCCCAACGCCCACAATCCCCACCCTTGCACCTTCGCCTTCAAGGACATCAGTCTCTTCTGCATGTGGCTTCAGGTAAGACTCGATTGGTTGAGAGATATTTATACATTCGTGCAGCTCTACTAATATTGGTTGTCATAGCGGGCTTTATATGTGGTAAAAGGGTTTCTAAAATTGTGAACCTTTGTGCTACATTATAATGTTAGTTTGGGCTCTGTGAGCAAATTGATTCATGGATTGGACAGGTAGCTGAATGTCTTTTCCTTGTATCTACCAAGATGAGCTGCGGCTTCCAGTTTCCACGGTCAATTATGTGTATGCCTGTACAGAGAAGAGTTTGTTAATTTTGCAGCTGCCCTGCTCAACTCTCCGTCAACTGGCAAAAGGATTTCTTTTCCATGACAGGATGTCAAGATGATCCGAGGTAGCACGAGAAGGAACACATGAAGATGTCCATGCTAAAGCAAGAAGAAAATTCAAGCAGTGGGTGATTTAGAATTTGGGAAGAAGACGCGGAGTGGTGAAGACGACGACGGGGAATCTTGGATAAGAGTCGTGGTTGTCTCTCTCCCAGAAGCCAGAATGGTGCGTGGGTCTTTCTCTCCCTGGCGTGACAGCTTCCTGTCCGCACGATCGTAGGCACGAGAAATGTGGGCACGCTGTAACTTAGACCAGTGAGGGCTCATCGTACTGTGCATATGTATGGATGAATGTCAGGTAGCGTAAACTTCTGTCAACCGAACATGGACTTACTGTTAAGCTCTGTGTTTTGTAAAAAAAAGGACAAGTGAAATTGGAAACATAAACATACTTCTAACAAAAACCTGTATGGAATTAACAGGGACATTCATGTTTATAGTTAGGTTTTCATCAATTTGAGGTTATTTCTGTAACTACCACGCTGAGCACATTGAATGGTAGATGGCTTAACGTGAACTGAATTTTGAATGTTGCCACATCGCACATGGTATTGTTTTTATTTATTTTATATATAAATCTTGGATTATATAATTTTGTGCTAAAAATAAAATTAGAAAATGATTGTAGTGAACCACCTCATGGATTGCCAACCCCTTCTCCTTCCCGCCAAGTAAGGCTAGATATATAGTTTGGTCGTAACCTGAACCATTCATACGACTTGGACATGAGAGGTGGTGGGGGCATGCCCAGCCTAGACCTACGCAAGGGAGGCCTGTCCCGATAAGCCCGGCTCAAAGCCTGACTTCTGGGCCAGGTGGGCCTTTATTCTGTGCAGGAAGCCAGAAATGGGTGTAATTTTATCTTATTTATAAAAAATGTAATTTATATTTTTATATCATATAAATAAGTTATGTAATATTATAATGCAAATGCGCCTTTTGGGCTAGGCTCGGGCTTGACTTTTTAGGCCGAGCTTTGCCTAACTTGGTCCAACCCATGGTTTGTCTAGGTATAGGAGTTTATGGAATTCCAAACTCCCAAAAAAATTAACTCATACAATGTGTCTGCTACCTCCACTTTAAATGAACATCACATGATGGGCTTCTACACTTGAGGCCAACCTAGACTCTGCCAATAGCTATCATGATCTATCCCAAGTTGGTTCCGACCTCTTAAATATATGATCCTATAGGTTCATGAACATTTAGACATGACCAAGCAGCCCGAGTAGTCTTACTCGCCCACCAAGGACCCATCTTGGATCACAAATACTCCTACTTGCACCCAAGTACTTTTACTTGGTAAATAATTGGTAGCGGCCCCTGACAAGACATGCCATGTCCTAAGTGTTCATAAAAGTTAATTAAGACATATGTTTACAATGTTTTGTATGCACCATTCCATTTGACTTGCTACATATGGTCAAGCTCAAGGCAAGTATTTAGTTGCAATCCTTGTTGGGATAGCTCAACCTCTCTTCTCCATCACGTGTCTCGGATTTTTAAAAAAGATTAACACTTGACACTAGTCTGCATGGATATGCATTTCTGAATCTGATCACTCAAGATGTCAAAGATATCTCTTCATAAAGGAGAGGAAAATTTTACCTTGGTCGAGATATACCCAAAACCATCTTTACGACTCTACCTAGTCAAGGAATAGCATTTGGCTTCCCCTAAGTAGGTTGATTCACACCCGAGAACATGTTACAACTTACAACCTCAAGTAAAGGATATGTTTTATAAATTGTACCAGAGATAAACATGCCACATCTTGTTGTGTCTCAAAATGGGTCTATCGAAGGCATATTTCTAAGATGTTGGTCATCCCGAGACTCCTCTAGGGAATAGTTATAATAGTCCAGTCATCTCAATACCTTCCTTTGTGAAGCTATGCTAAAACTTGAGGTTATTATCGAAGTACAGTCAACTCTCTTGTCCTACCCTTCAAGGGGTCTCATAGGTTGGTAGTACCGACACAAGTGTATATAAGAAACATGTACTACCATTGTGCTTTAAGTTATTATTAGCGAGTCTTATATCAAAACTAACACACTACTCTTCGATGTTGGATGAGCTGAAAGTTATCTTTGCCATCTTGATACGTCACTATGCAATGTTAGCAGTGGCAGAGCCAACTGGTTATGGAGCCTGGGCAAGGTGTTGCCATGCAATAATGGCAGCTAGAGTTTGCATTAGAATACATCACCTATAAACTATTTGAATTTTCCGCTACCCATTAGGCTCCATACAACTTACAAAATCATAGAATTTTCTAGTTTTATGGAGGAGGATATTGTGATATCTAGTAGTACATTTAATTTAAGAACCTCTCACGGTAACAAGTCAGAATTAAACTTAAAGTGGCAACCATAGTTGCACTTTTAAATAATAATCAAATTGACAAATGAGAAACCACACTCATAGATACACTTCATTGAATGATGTTACATAAACCCTTACAAAAAAAATCTCTGACCTATGTATCCACAAATCTTATATAATTGATTCACCCCAAAGTGTACTACTATATGGTTAGCCAACATCTAGTTGCTTCCTTTGCAAGGAGATGGAACAACATTACCAGATTTTCTCCATTTTGCATTTTGGCAGGTGCTCTCGGGGTCACCATCGCCACCCTCTAATTTCAACTCGATGTTCTCCAGGGCAATGTCGGAGCACGGCGCATTCTGGCTGCAGCTCAGCTTGATGGCATCCTTGGAAGCGGTAGTCCCTCTGATGTTCTTGAAGACGATGTTGCTGATCTCCACCGCGGACGACTCTTGATCCTCGCATGGCTTGGCCGAGTCGCAGTAGTTCTGGTCAATGATGATCGGGTTCTGCACGTTGTCCATGACGATGTTCTGGAACACGATGTCCTTGGCGTACCCGCTCCCGCCCTGCCATGTCTTGATCCGGGCGCCGTTGGTGGTGCCGTATAGCTGCACCGAGTCGATGGTGACGCCGGAGACCTCGGCTCTGGAGTCGTCGTCTCCGAGGCTTCCGATGCTGATGCCGTGTCCCGGACCGCAGACGACCTTGGTGACATGGAGGTTGCGAGTGCCGTCCTCGATCGACATGCAGTCGTCCCCGGTCTTGATGGCGCAGTCCCTGACCTGCACATCTGTAGAGCGCGTGACGTGGATGCCGTCGGTGTTGGGGCTCGTGCCGGGCGCCGTGATGGAGAGGCGGCTCACTCGCACGTTGGCGCAGTCCTCGACGGATAGATGGATCTGCTGGCTGTTCAGGATTCTCAGGTTGTCCACCTTGAGATTGTCGCACTGGTGGAATGTCAGCGCCGTCGGAGCCTCCGTGCATGGTAAGGCCTCGTTGGTCTTGCACGAGTTCTTCCACCAGATCTCCCCGTTGCCGTCGATCGTGCCGCCGCCGGTCACGGTGAGGTCGGAGACTCCCTGGAACATGATCCAGTGGCGGATGTTGTCTTGGGTCCAGTCGGACCGGCTCGGAGGAGCCAGCAGCGTGCCTTTTACGTTGAAGGTGATGGAGGACTTGCATGGGCCGGAGAGGGTGACGGGCTTGAGCAGGTAGGTGTTGCCCTTGGGGACGAGGATGGATGACGCCGGGCGGGAAGAGGAGCACGCGGCGGTCCACGCCTTGGCCAGCGCCTGCGTGTCGTCGTGCTCCCCGTCGCCGCGGGCGCCGTAGTTGTCGAGGACGAAGACGTTGTTATCAGTAGTGGAGCTGGTCTCGTCGGCCGAGCTGGCGTTGAACAGGGATAACAAGAGCAGCACGAGCTTAGCAGTCGTGGCCGACGCCATTAATTTGGAATGCTGGAATGAACTTGAGAGGCGTTGTGATTTGCTTGGTGTTGGATGGGAGAGAAGAAGAGTTGGGTGATGAATCTCGATGAATGCAAAGAAGGGGCGCCGGCGAGGCGTATTTATAGGTGCGTGTGGTGTGTGTTGCTTGTGAATTGTGATGGATGGAGAGACTAGGCGATGCGGAGTTAGGCAGTTCGAATGTTGGATGCGTGTTAAATTTGGTGGAGCGCGTAGAGCTCGCTAGCTCCGGGTGAATCGATTGCATCACCATGCTGCAGCGTGTCCGATCTCAGGGGGTAAATGTGCCAAAATTGGGGCATAGCAAAGCTCCCACAATAACATCAGTGTGGAGCTACTGGTCCGAAGGCTCCCCGCTCCTGCGCTCGCTCCCCGCGAGCGACGCAGGGGCCCCCTCTCCCCGCCCTCCTCCTACCCCCCCCCCCCTTTTCCTCCTCTCCCCGCGCGGTGCCGACGGCGGCGGGATCTTCTCTACCCGTGCGTTCGGTGGGGCTGCGCGGGGTGGCCGGCCGGCGGCGGTGCAACCAGGGGATCCAGGAGCTTGTTCCTGTGGCACACGAAGGACATGGCGGTGGCATCCCTGGACGGTGACGAGCAGCAGCGGCAGGAGCGGCCTGCGCGGCGGCGGAGGGGACGACCGGCGATACGGCCCCAGATCTAGGCCACGCTTCGATCTGGGCCGGGCGGGCCTCGACCTGGGCCAGGCGGGCCTCGGTGGGGCAAGCGCTGGTGCTCCCTGGGCACCTCTCGTGGCTGGTGGCCTCCGCTGGTGGCTGTGTGTGCTTGCTTCTGGTGCTGCTTCTCCATCTCAGTCCGGTGGGTCGCGGCGGCGTTGTCTTAGTGCTGTCCAAAGGCGAGACCTTGGGTACCATGCGCGACGGGCTTGATCGGCGGCGGTGTCGCGTCGGCAACGATGTGGCCTGTCCCCGGGTGTTGTGGTCGGGTGCTTCTTTGCGGCGGTCTCGACCGGCCTATGAGGAGTGCGGCGGCGGTGACGCCGCTCATGGCTGCTGGCAGCCGAACATGGCGGACTCGGTCGGTGCTGGCGAGGGACGGTTCGACACAGAGCGGCAGGTGGACGGCGACAGCGGCTTGAGCGCAGCAGCGCGGCGGCGGGGCCGATAAGACCTCTTCATGGCCTGGCAGGCGGCCAGGCCGGAGCCGGTCCTACTCGACCTTGCTATTGCGTCCGGACAGCGAACACCTCAGGTGGTGGAGGGCGGATCCCCTCCCTTGGGCTGCTGTACAGCCTGATGGCTGCTGGCTATGGTGCTTCCCTACCTTGTCCAATCCGCCAGTCTTGCCGTGTGATGTTTGCCGGGATA
The DNA here is from genome assembly GCA_916181665.1 of Avena sativa. Lineage (NCBI taxonomy): Eukaryota > Viridiplantae > Streptophyta > Magnoliopsida > Poales > Poaceae > Avena > Avena sativa. The sequence goes on from OV702296.1 coordinate 332,429,163, forward strand.
TGAGCTCAAGTCCGTGGATGCCGGGGCGGCGGCCCCGGAAGGTGGACTGCGCGATCGGCTCTACGGCGAGCGACGTTGCGGTGGTGGTGGTTTCTCTCTTCGGTCATGTGGATGGCGTGGAGCGGACGGTGGGGGATCCTGGTGTTGGCGGTGCTCTGGCTCTGCCATCTCCCAGATCGCGGTTCGGAGACCTAACTCGGGGACAGTGGGCGGCTGAGTTCTCGGGCGCGGGGTGAGGATTTTTCCGGGCGAAAGCTCAGCGCTTCTGCGCCAATGGCGGCGGTGCCTGCGGGTATCGTAACCCTCTTGGGGGCGTCGTTGTGGCTATCCTCCCCGGCGCGGCGGCTCCGGGTGAAAACCCTTGACCTCACGGTCTCGACGGCGGCGGCGTTGTGCGTCGTTACCCTCTTGGGGGCGTCGTCGTGGAGCCTAGATACTCTCGGTTTTGTTTCTCTGTCTTCGGTGGCAAGTTTTGGTTTTTTCCGTGTTTTTCTTTTCTTTATTTCGATCTGCTTTGTAAGAGGTTCTTCTCACCACCTTGTATCGGTTCAGCCGTTGTGGCTTTATTTATAAAGCATGGCGAATAGCCTATTTCGAGGAATGTGCCAAAATTCGCAGGCTTCATGTTTGGCACGACAAAAATCCCGCTCGATCTCCCTCCCAGGTTGGTACCAAATCCAGCTCCATGTCCATTCTTCCCCATACCCCCTCTCTGTTTCACGTACGTGTTAACTTCTACTCCCTTCGTTTTAAAATATAAGATGTTCTAGATTTGTGAAAAAAATAAATCTAGACTTCTTTTTGTGTGTAGATTCACACCAAAGTTGAGTGAACCTATATATTAAAAGAATTCTAGATATATTTATTTCACAAAGCTAAAATATCTTATATTTTGAAACGGAGGGAGTACAACCAAGAATACACACGCCCTGATCATGATAGTTAGATGGTACTAGATCGATCGACGTAGCCATCGCCAATCATCGTCACCGACCTTCTTTAATTTCCATTGTTCGGTACTAACCACTTCTTCCAGGACACGAAAAGGCAGCAACTGATTAATCAAAAGGCTTAGGTATAGCGCCGTACACGTGCTGCCGTACTACGTTCGAGCCACCAGCAGAGGCTGTTGGTGCAATCGGCCAGCACGGGGCCATGCATGGCCTGCTAACTTAACCTGAATCTGAAGGTGACACGTCGCCAAGAACCGTTGCGCGTACTGTCCTCATGGAAGCAAAGCAAACGGATGAGCTCTCTGATATAGTACAGCGGCGGCTACTAATTGATCTACGTAAGTAGCTAGCGCCTCGTTAAGTGATCACTATTTTCTCCGGTAATTAATCGTTTGAAAACGTATAATCACCTCAGGGAAATTCAGCACGTGCTTCCTGCATGCGTCACAGCGTCAGTAATACAGCGTTTTGCCCAGCAGGGTATGCCTTCGGCTGGCAAGCGAGCCCCTGGAGTTCGGCGAAATACCAGGGACAGCCGGGGACTTTCCTTTCGGCGTGTGTAAGACAGTAAGACGTGTGGGATTTTATATACATCCGTGATCGTGCTAACGCACATTTCATATAAGCTCGTGATCATGCTTACGCACATCATTGCATGGATGCTTTGTTAGCACCGCACGACGATCATTTTCGACAACGCTAGACGTTTTCTGCCTCCTGGCCATGCCCGGGATCGAGGGAAGGAATGAGCCAAGTGTCGACACCCCTAGTGTTTAGGGGCGTAGTGTTGGTGGTATTTAACATGAAGAGATCGATCTAAAGCCTCAAGTCTCACACAACTTAGATTCACTAGTTGAAAAAAGCTGATTGATGGCGTTCAAGAAAAGGTATTAGCGGTGTTAAACCCACACACTACTAATCTTATGGCAACGGTAATCGATACCCGTGGTGGCGTGTGGCTGGAACGCTACCATTAAGTAGATTAGGAATGGCACATGGTGCGAAGGCCAGCAGTAAGAATTTTAATGATGATATTTCATGTTATTTGAATGTTTTACCCTGTCGCGGTAGCATTTCTGCGTACTTCCGTGCCGCGGCTTCAGGCAAGTGTATATATTACTAATATAGACAGTAAATTAATTAACTTTAAAACACAACAATATAAGTACAAAGTAATTCATAAAGTACTTGTACGCTCAACAATCTTAGAGGCACACACTACGACACAATCTGATTAACAAAGTTTTGGTGCAAGTGAGTCTTAACAGCGCTCAAAAGCTACTTCTTCGGAAGAAATGGGAGAACGCCCTGGTCATGTTGAACGACGGGTTGTCACCCTGTTGACGCATGCAAGCCATCACCTCATCCGGAGGATCTACACCACCGTAGAACACACCTTGTACGTAGATGACGTCTTTGTTGAGGATATTTGCAAGCTTCAATTGGATGCCATTGGATCAAATGTGGAAACATGGATAATGGTGCACCAGACCTGGACAATAGCTAAGGAAAATTTTGACAGAGAATTACAGTGGAGCCAAACACATAAACACATAAAGGCAGGAATATTGGTACCGCAAGCAAATTAGGAACATTGGTACTACAAGCAAAATTGGTACATAATTGAATTAAGAAACTACATAGAAGTAGTTCATCTCTAGCACCACATAGCACATATCCGATCCATTACCACTGAACCTGTTGGATTAATCAACATGACAACAATAACTACAATCACGTGAAACTCTAACATACTAGATGTATTAATCAATATGTGCAGTGGCAGTGCATACGCAATAACAACCATAGTATAGTAACAGATCGAATCTTGGTGTACATACTGATCGGTTGCCGATGTAGTCGCCGTTGGTGTAGAAGTTGCCGTAGCCTGTCGAAAAAGTCAGTGTTAAAGACGAGTTTCCCGTGGACCTAGAGATCGCCTAGGAAGACGCACCGTAATAACAAACTTAAGCAGTCGAGTGCCCTCTCCCGTATATGATCGCAAAGACGAGTGGTTCTGGAGACCTACTCTCCCGTCCACTGGTGCACGCCGGCAAGCGGCGCAAACAGAGAGGAGGCAAAGCCCTAGATTGGTTTTGCTATTGTGCATGGTGGAAGCCACGCAGGCGCTTATATAGAGCTGCTCGGAAAATTCCGTACAGGACACAACATGGACTAAACCCACGTCGCGCACATTCTGGTCGGTTGCAGATAGCCCACGATCGGGGAGCGACCCGAACCCACTAACTGTTGACACGTCTGTCAAATAGCAAAAATTTTCTTTAGCAGCAAAATAAAATTCGGCTCGGCGAGATTCCCGCGGTGCACGCACGTCGTGTCATGACGAGCATGTGAGCGAGCAGCGTCGTCGTCAGACGAGCGCGTATGTAGTTCTCTTATTGTCACTCACTTACAAAATGGTGCAACACTCCATCTTATAAATTGGCACAACTCTCCTTCAACTTTCCACGTGGAACTAAACTTTAGCTCCCATCGGTGGCGGAGCTAGCCCAGCATGTATGGGGGGGTCTAAAAAATCTTAATCCCTGGGGGAAAATGACTCAATTTTTTCTCTTATAAGTCCCTAAATATTTTTCTTCTTCAAAGAGTTTGGTGAAATATGGCATGCACTATCTCATGGTACCAGAAAAAAGGTACATCATCTCTACCTTTTTATTTTTGGCAGAGTTGTCAACTCTTTAGATGTGCAAATGTTTAGCTTACAAATTAGCTGCAAGTGGTTATTTTGTAGTTGATCCCAATATACCATTCATTCTCACAAGTATTTGTCATTGTCATCGCAGACTTACTTTTTCACCATGCCCCAGTTTACTCGATTGTGCTGTTGAGAATAGGGTGCACCTTTCCAGCAAGAATAAATATATGCTTACTTTCAAAAATTCAGTTATTTTCTTCTCCTGGTGTTTATGCAGCTGCCTATGTTGTATTTCTTGCATTGCTCCATGTTGGTTGTATTTATTTTTGGAAAACTAATAATAGGATGATTCTGGTACTTCCTGGGGTTTCCTTGAATTATAGTATTAATAGAAATATTTACAATTTCCGCTGATCCATATATTGGTAGGTGAATTATTGAAGTTATATTGGGTTTGGTAAATTTCCGTGTGTCACTTATTATCCTTCTGTGCTATCAGACTACCCTCTTCTGAACTGCCCTTTCCCCAGTTTACTCACTAATTGCGGTGACCCAGCATACCACTGCATGTTGTAGTATACTGTAGTCGTGGACATAACACTCACGGAGTACCATTCTACAAATATTACATCCTCAGAGTGGTACAAAAGAAACAAAGCGGGTCCACATCATACATTATCATTATTACAACCAGAATTACAAGACGACTTTGAGATCCTCCTAGGTCCATATAGGTATCCCGATGACTCAGGGCTAAGCTATAATAATTCTGAGAGCAAGATAAAGAAGCAAACTAAACTTTAAGGTTTATACGAGATTAAATATAAATAGGGAACAAAGATCTATGCTACTGGACTAGATCACTATATATATGCTATATCTACACTTCAGATACGTCGGTCTCCATTCCATAGATGTTTTCGTAATTGTTCCTTTCGACGCTTCCGGATACTTCTGGTTCTTCATAGCGGAATTCTTCTTGGTCTTCAATTGGATATAGTATTTCCTCTTCCTGACCATTATTGTCTTTAGAATCTAGCAAGGGTTAAAAAGATATGTTGAGTACGAGCGTACTCAGCAAGTTCACTAAAAAGGAGTGTTTGATGCACTATATCTACAACCACGGACCATAGGTCGTAGGCAATGCAAGTTTTAATAAATATTTCTTCAAAGGTTGCTTTTATTCTGAAAAGCTATGTTCGTCAGCCTTCACAGGTTTACCAGAACTTTCATGGAGTTCCTTTCCTGTAGCGTTCGCAGCTCCTTCCTGGAACAGGGAGTAACAAGTTACAGTTCTTACACTCTGCAGAGGTGCGTTACTTTACCCATGAGAGATCAAATCCTTGATGCACAACCGGGCGAATCTTTCCCATCCACACTTCCTATGGTGTGGGGCCTAGTAGATGATCCAAGCCAATCACTGTCCTTCTCCGCGACCCCACATACACCACAATTATTGTATGCCCAAACTCAAGGTAGACCTTTGAAGGGTTTCACAGCATAGTAAATCAAAAAAAAATTACGGATGCGAACGAGAAAGCCAAGATCTAATCTAGGAGATGCAATCAACGAGATAGATAGATGAGATCTTCATACCCTTGAAGAAATCGCACAGCGGAAATGTTCAACAGAACGTGGGTGATGTAGTCAAACTAGCCTTCTCCTCCTCGCGATCCGATCCAACGCCGCAAGTGACAGCGCCTCCGAGAGATGCATACGTACGGTGCCGCGACGTCTCCTCCTTCCTTGGTCCAGCAAGTGGGGTGGAGAAATAGATTGGATCTACAACACGACGGCGTGGTGCTTATGGTGGAGAATTTCTGCAGCAGGGCTTCGCCTACACGCAATCGGGAGAGAGAGAGGTGGAGGGCAGCAGTAGGACGGCTAGGGTTGGAGGAGTAGGGGGGAGGGGTGCGCCCCTGCCCACCTTATATAGGGGCCTGGCCGCCCCCCTTGGCCGCTCCTCCAAGCCCTAGGGCGGTGGCCCCAAGGGTTGGAGTGGGGGGCAAGTTTCCCCCTCCTTCTAGAAGATCTCCCCTAGGGTTTCTCCTAGGCTGGCTGGCTGGGCCTTTGGGGCCTTGTGCCCCTGGCCCAATGCGGCCAGGGCACTTCCCCTTAGGCCCATGCAGGCCCCCCGACAAGTGGTCCCATGTTGGTCCCACTCCGGAACCTTCTAGAACCTTCAGTACAATACCGAATACTCCGAAACAATTCCGAAATCCAAAAACTGCTTTCCCTTATATGAATCTTATTCTCCGGACCATTTCGGAACCTCTCGTGATGTCCTAGATCTCATCCGAGACTCCGAACAAAAACTCATTAACCAATTATCCATTCTATCCTAGCGTCGAAGCACGTTAAGTGTGTGACCCTACGGGTTCGAGAATATGCAGACATAATCTTCTATCAATAATCAACAGAGGGGTCTAGAAACCCATATTGACTCCCACATATTCATCGATGATCATATCGGATGAACCATGATGCCAGGATTCAATTAATCCCATATATGTATTCCCTTCGTCTCGCGATATTTTACTTGCCCGAGATTCGATCGTTGGTATCGGCATACCTAGTTCAATCTCGTTCATAGCAAGTACTTTACTCGTTCTGTAATCCGATATCACTTTGTGATTAACTCCTTAACCACATGCTTGCAAGCGGTGTTGATATCGATTACCGAGTGGGCCCGAAGTATATCTCTCCGACTCGGGAGGGACAAATTCCATCTCGATACATACAACCCAACAAGTACTTTCTGATCACCTGAGAGACACCTTTATGATCATCCTCACATAGGATGACGTTTGATGATCTCAAAGCTTTCTTCCGATACCAGGGAGTTGTATTATCTCATGGTCCAAGGAATACAATACATGACATAGGAAAAAGCTTCGCAAAGATGAACACGATGACACGATCTAATTGCTCTACTTAATTTGGGTCTGTCCATCATATCATTCTCATAATGACATGATCTCATTATTAATCGACAACTCATGTCTATGGCTAGGAAACCTTAACCATCATTAATCAATGAGCTAGTCCATAGAGGCGTACTAGGGACATGGTGTTGTTCATAGACCACACAAGTATCAAAGTTTTTGCTTAATACAATTCTAGCATGGAATATAAACTTTATCATGAACAAGAATTATAATAATAACATCTTTATTATTGCCTCTAGGGCATAATTCCAACAGTGTCCCACTTGCACTAGAGTCAATAATCTAGTTTACATCAGGCAACAATCTAACACCCATGGCATTAAGGTGCTGGTCATGTTTTGCTCGTGGAAGAGGTTTAGTCAACGGATCTGCGACATTCAGATCCGTATGTACTTTGCTAATATTCAGATCTCCATCTGCTATATAATCTTGAATTATATGAAAACGACGGTTGATGTGCTTGGTCTTTGGATGATATCTTGGTTCCTTAGCCAGTGCTATGGCGCCAGTGTTGTCGCACAATATCTCCAGTGGGTCCAAGGCACTTGGAACCACACCAAGCTCAGTGATGAAGTTTCTGATCCAAACTCCTTCACTTGACGCTTCTGAAGCAGCCATGTATTCCGCTTCTGTTGTAGATCTCGTGATCACGCTTTGCTTGCAGCTTCTCCAGCTCACAGCTCCTCCATTCAAAATATAAACGTATCCTGTCTGAGATTTAGAATCATCCGGGTCGGTGTCGAAACTAGCGTCGACGTAACCTTTTACGACGAGCTGCTCATCACCTCCATAGACCAAGAACATTTATTTAGTCCTATTTAAATACTTTAGTATGTTCTTTACGGCTGTCCATTGTTCCACTCCTGGATCACTTTGGTATCTGCTCGTCAAACTAAGAGCATTGGACACATCCGGTCTAGTACATAGCATGGCATACATGATAGAACCTATGGCCGAGGCATATGGCACTTTGCTCATAGTATCTCTATCGTTTATCGTAGCTGGACACTGAGCCTTGCTCAATATCTTACCTGACAACATGGGCAATGAACCTTTCTTTGCTTTATCCATTCTAAACCTTTTTAGAACTTTGTCTAGATATGTACTTTGGCTTAAAGCTATTAGCCGTCTTTGTCTATCTCTATAGATTTTGATGCCTAATATGTAAGTAGCTTCTCCTAGGTCTTTCATTGAAAAATATTTATTCAAATAACTCTTCACATCGTTAAGCATACGGATGTCATTTCCAATAATCAATATGTCATCCACATATAGTACTAAAAATGTCACCGAGCTCCCACTCACTTTCTTGTAGATACAAGCTTCGTAGCAATTTGGAACAAATCCAAAGCTCTTGATCACTTGATCAAAACGAAGGTTCCAACTACGAGATGCTTGTTTCAGGATTTAGATGGTGCCCTATTTAAAGTGAATGCAGCGGTTTCTAATGCATAACCCCAAAATGATAACGACAAATCTGTAAGATACATCATTGATCGCACCATATCTAATAGAGTTCAATTCCGGCGTTCAGACACACCATTGTGCTGTGGTGTTCCGGGTGGCGTGAGTTGCAAAACGATTCCGCTTGCTTTGAGATGCGTGAGAAAATCATAACTCAAATATTCACCTCCACGATCGGATCACAGAAATTTAATTTTCCTGTTACGATGGTTTTCCACTTCGTTCTGAAATTCTTTGAACTTTTCAAACGTTTTAGATTTATGTTTCATTAAATAGATATACCCATCGCTCCATTATTCCGGAGAACGGGATTTTGATCATCTTGCCCGTGAGGCACGGCTCGCACGTGTCAAATGATTCAAAATCAAGAGACTCCAAAAGTCCATCAGAATGGAGTTTCTTCATGCGTTTTACACCAATATGACCTAGACGGCAGTGCCACAAATAAGTTGGATTATCACTATCTACTTTGTATCTCTTAGCCTCAATGTTATGGATGTGCGTTTCATCGCTTTCGAGATTCAGAAGAAATAAACCATTCACAACAGGTGCATGACCATAAAAGATGTTATTCATATAAATAGAACAACCATTATTCTCCAATTTACATGAATAACCGTCTTGCAATAAACACAATCCAGATATGATGTTCATGCTCAACGCAGGCAGATAATAACATTTATTAAGGTTTAAAACTAATCCCGAAGGTAAAACTAAGGAGAGCGTGCCGACGGCCATCACATCAACTTTTGATCCATTGCCAACGCGCATCGTCACCTCATCCCTTGCTAGCCGCCGTCTATTTCGTAGCTCCTGTTTCGAGTTACAAATATTAGCAATTGAACCAGTATCATATACCCAGGCACTAGAACGAGCGCTAGTAAGGTAAACATCAATAACATGTATATCAAATATACCTTTAATGGTGCCAGACTTCTTGTCCGCTAAGTACTTGGGACAGTTGCGCTTCCAGTGACCCTTGTCCTTGCAATAGAAACACTCAGTGTCCGGCTTAGGTCCAGATTTGAGCTTCTTCTCAGCAGGAGCAATGCGCTTGCCGCTGCCTTTCTTGAAGGATTTCCTTGCACCCTTACCTTTCTTAAAGCTAGGGGCCTTGTTGACCATCAACACATGATTATCTTTCTTGATATCCACCTCCGCAGCTTTCAGCTTAGTGAAGAGCTCAGTGATCGTATCAGTGGGACCAATCTAATTGTGAGTAACTACAAAACCTTTGTAGCTAGGAGGGAGTGATTGCAGAACTCTGTCAATCTTGAGCTCTTCTGGAATCTTGCAGTCCAGTTGCTCAAGACGTTGAGTGTAGCCCGACATCTTAATGGAGTGCTCACTAACGGAACTCCCTTCCTCCATCTTGCAGTTAAAGAACTTCTCAGAGATCTCATATCTCTCAGAACGGGCCTGAGTCTAAAACATGGTTTTCAGTTCCTCAAGAATCTCAAAGGGCCCGGCAAACTCCTCAAAACGATTTTGAAGGTCCGGTTCCATAGCAAACAACATGGTACTCTTAATCACTCCATAATCATCTTTGCGCGACTGATAAACAGCTTTTTCATCAGCCGGCGCATCAATAGCAGGGGCGTCACCTAGCGCTTTCTCTAGTACATAGTCCTTTTGTCTGCCAGCGAGAATGATTCTCAGATTGCGGAACCAGTTGGTGAAGTTAGACCCATTGTTCTTAAGCTTTTCTTTCTCAGCAAAAACATTGAAGTTGAAGTTGGACTTAGCCATTTGTTCCACAAAATTTGCAAGTACAATTTAGACTATGTTCATGATAACTAGTTCAACTTAATCAAATTACTAGATGAACTCCCACTAAATTCAGCATCCCTCAAGTTGCTTAGTGAACATGATCCAAATTCACCACACCTAATCCGATCTTCACGAGAAGAGATGTGGTTTCAATGGTGGACAACAAAGTGTCGATCATATCATTCATATGACTCATGTTTAACCTTTCGGTTCGTGTGTTCCGAGGCCATGTCTGTACATGCTAGGCTCGTCAAGTCAAACCCAAGTATTTCCGCATGTGCAAAACTGGCTTGCACCCGTTGTATGTGAACGTAGAGTTTATAGCACCCGATCATCACGAGGTGCTTGAACACGATGAACTTTTGCAACGGTGCATACATGGGGAGAACACAATTTTATCTTGATCTTTAAGTGAGGAATCATCTTATAATGCTACCGTCGCGATCTAAGCATAATAAGATACATAAAAGGATAAACATCACATGCATATAATTTTATGTGACATGGTATAGCCAATCTCCGCGCAATGATCTCCATCTTGTGCGCGCCAGCATGATATCCATCACTCCACCATGATTGCCTCCACCACGAATAGCAACTACAACTATTGCTAACTACTAAGTGATAAAGCAAAGCTATTACATGGCGTATAAGAAGTTGACACACAAGTCATACACAGTTATAAAGACAACCATATGGCTCCTGCCGGTTGTGAACTCATCGACATGCAAGTCGTGAAATATTACAAAACACGATCATTGCATACATCATACACATCATGTCTTGGGCCATACCATATCACAAAACACTCCCTGCAAAAACAAGTTAGACGCCTCTACTTTGTTGTTGCATGTTTTACGTGGCTTATGGGAGTAACAAGCTAAGAACGATTCTTACCTACGAAAAGCCACAACGGTGATATTATGGTTGCTAACAGCCGGTGTAAATCCCACGACTACTATAGTGAGAGAAACTGGCATCCACCAGCCGCATGTGTGGAACAAGCCACACGTCAAGTGTGGAGCCGGTCTCGCGAACGAGGTCGCGTAAAGTTGGACTGGACCGCTTAGATCTCACTATGCCGCGTCATAAGAAATACACAACAAGAGGCTTGCAACAGAAAACATCAACGCCCGCAACAAGCATGTTGCGTTCTACTCGTGAAACACATCTACGCGTAGATCTAGCTCTGATACCACTGAAGGGTTTCGCAGCGTAGTAAATCAAAAAAATTCTACGGATGCGAACGAGAAAGCCAAGATCTAATCTAGGAGATGCAATCAACAAGAGAGATAGATGAGATCTTCATACCCTTGAAGAAATCGCACAGCGGAAACGTTCAACAGAACGTGGGTGATGTAGTCGAACTAGCCTTCTCCTCCTCGTGATCCGATCTGATCCAATGCCGCAAGTGACGACGCCTCTAAGAGATGCACACGTACGGTGCCGCGACGTATCCTCCTTCCTTGGTCCAGCAAGTGGGGTGGAGAAATAGATTGGATCTACAACACGACGGCGTGGTGCTTATGGTGGAGAATTTATGCAGCAGGGCTTCGCCTACACGCAGTCGGGAGAGAGAGAGGTGGAGGGCAGCAGTAGGACGGCTAGGGTTGGAGGAGTAGGGGGAGGGGTGCGCCCCTTCCCACCTTATATAGGGGGATGGCCGGCCCCCTTGGCCCCTCCTCCAAGCCCTAGGGCGGCGGCCCCAAGGGTTGGAGTGGGGGGCAAGTTTCCCCCCTCCTTCTAGAAGATCTCCCCTAGGGTTTCCCCTAGGATGGCCGGCTGGGCCTTTGGGGCCTTGTGCCCCTGGCACAATGCGGCCAGGGCACTTCCCCTTAGGCCCACGCAGGCCCCCGACAAGTGGGCCCACGTTGGTCCCACTCCGGAACCTTCTAGAACCTTCCAGTACAATACCGAATACTCCGAAACGATTCTGAAATCCAAAAACTGATTTCCCTTATATGAATCTTATTCTCCGGACCATTTCGGAACCTCTCGTGATGTCCTGGATCTCATCCGAGGCTCCAAACAAAAACTCATTAACCAATTATCCATCCTATCCTAGCGTCGAAGCACGTTAAGTGTGTGACCCTACGGGTTCGAGAATATGCAGACATGATCTTCTATCAATAATCAACAGAGGGGTCTGGAAACCCATATTGACTCCCACATATTCATCGATGATCATATCGGATGAACCATGATGCCAAGATTCAATTAATCCCATATATGTATTCCCTTCGTCTCGCGATATTTTACTTGCCCGAGATTCGATCGTTGGTATCGGCATACCTAGTTCAATCTCGTTCATAGCAAGTACTTTACTCGTTCTGTAATCCGATATCACTTTGTGATTAACTCCTTAACCACGTACTTGCAAGCGGTGTTGATATCGATTACCGAGTGGGCCCGAAGTATATCTCTCCGACTCAGGAGGGACAAATTCCTTCTCGATACATACAACCCAACAAGTACTTTCCGATCACCTGAGAGACACCTTTATGATCACCCTCACATAGGATGATGTTTCATGACCTCAAAGCTTTCTTCCGATACCAGGGAGTTGTATTATCTCATGGTCTAAGGAATACAATACATGACATAGGAAATGTAGGGGTTCGTAGCATGGAAAACAAAAAATTTCTATCGCATACAAACAAACAAGCCAAGATCTATCTACTAGATTGTAGCAACGAGTCGATGGAATAACTCACCCTCGAAGATTCCAAAGTGTTTAACGAGAGCAGATTCTCGTGGGTGATGTAGTCGTACTCTTTCCGATCTCAAGATCGCGTAGACGATCCTTCCGGCGCCATGTTCCAGCAGCGCCCCCGCAGTCGGTCACACGTTCGGTACTCGACGAAGACCTTCCTCTCCCTTGTTCCAGCAGGCAGTGGAGGTTGTAGCACTCTCCTCGCGATTCCGGCAGCACAACGGCGTGGTACCGGAAGTAGAGGGAAAATCCCGCAGGGCTTCGCCTTAAGCCGGTGCGAGTATGGTGGAGCTTATGAGAGAGGCTATTAGTGGTCTAGTAATTAGACACACCAATTAGAGGGCTCTAAACCAATTAGAAGGCTCTAAACCGAAATAGCTCTAAACCGGGGTTTAGATCTAGGGTTTAGTTTAGAGGATAGGAACTTGTGTGTACTAGGAGGGGCAGCCCTGCCCCTCCCTTTATAGGTGGGAGGGCCGGCGGCCAAGGGGAGGAGTCCCTCCCCAAGTCGGCCTTGGGAGGCGCGCCGGCCAAGGGGACTCCTCCCCCAAGTCGGCTTCCACTTCTCCTCCTTCTCCTCTTTCCGAAAACTGGCAGTTTGACTTTTCAAACTAGCCGTTTGACTTTTCAAATTAGGATTTGAATTAACCCTTTATTTCGGACAGCGAGAACACTTAGTACATGATGCAATCATTCCAACTTATAATGACACATTCATGTACCCTTCCCCTCTCCGAAGTGCCGGACATTCCGGGACCTTCTAGAATGTTCCCGATGAAAACACCGGAACCATTCCCCAACTCCGAAACGGGACTTTCCTTATATGAATCTTATTCTCCGGACCATTCCGGATCACCTCGTGATATCCCGGATCCCATCAGAGACTCCGAACAACATTCAGTCTCTTTCTCATAATACCATAACTACTCAAACAACGTCGAATCCTTAAGTGTGTCTCCCTACGGTTCGTGAATTATGCGGACATGATCGAGACACTTCTCCGAACAATAACCAATAGAGGAATCTGGAAATTCATATGGCTCCCACATATTTCTACGATTACATTGCGATCGAATGAACCACTTACATACGATACCAATTTCCCTTTGTCTCACGATATGTTACTTATCCGAGGTTATGATCGTCGGTATCTCTGCATACCTAGTTCAACCTCGTTACTGATAAGTACTCTTTTCTCGTTCCCGTGATATGTGATCCCTTGTGACCAAGTCACATGCTTGCAAGCTAATTGGATGACATTTCACCGAGAGGGCCCAGAGAATATCTATCCGTCATATGGATGGACAAATCCCACTCTTGATCCATGTGTTTCAACCAATACTTTCCGAACACTCAATGCCACTTTTATAGCCACCCTGTTACGGTGTGGTGTTTAATGACATCAAAGCATCCATCTGGTAAAGGTGATATGCATGATCTCATGGTCGAAGGAATTAGATAACTATGTATCAGAAAGCATATAGCAATTGAACTATTGAAATGACTTGATCTTTATGCTACGCTTATCTATAGGAGTATGTCCACCATATCATTCTCCTAACGATATGATCTTGTTGTTAACAACATCTCAATGTTCATGATAGGGAAACCACAATCATCTATTAACCAACAAGCTAGTATTATATAGAGGCTTTACTAGAGACTTCAAATTAAGTTTACAATTCACACAAGTATTAATGTTTCCTTGTTAATACTATTATAGCATGAATGCAAACATTTATCATAAACACAAAGATATAATAATAACTACATTTATTATTGCCTCTAGGGCATATCTCCAACAGTCTCCCACTTGCACTAGAGTCATCTAATCTAGATTACATGGTAATATACCGAACACCCATGGCAGTTTGGTGTTGGTCATGTTTTGCCCTCGGGAGAGGTTTTAGTCAACGGATCCGCCACATTCAGATCTGTGTGTACTTTGCAAATCTTTATATCCCCATCCTGGATATGTTCTCGAATAGCGTGAAAACGTAGCTTGATATGCTTCAGCTTCTTGTGTGACCTTGGTTCTTGCGCATTGGCTATGGCGCCCATGTTATCACAGTAGATAGACATTGGGTCCAGCGCACTAGGAACCACACCCAGCTCTGTAATGAACTCTTTCATCCATATCGCTTCTTGTGAAGCCTCCGAAGCAGCCATGTATTCCGATTCAGTTGAAGATCTCGCCACAACGCTTTGCTTTGCACTCCTCCAGCTAACTGCTGCACCATTCAAAATAAATATGTATCCAGATTGTGATTTAGAATCATCCGGATCGGTGTTCCAACTAGCATCGGTGTAACCATTAACAACGAGCTATTCATCACCTCCATAAGAAAGAACCATATCCTTAGTTCTTCTCAAGTACTTAAGGATGTTTTTGACCGCTGTCCAATGATCCACTCCTGGATCACTTTGATATCTGCTAGTTAAACTAACAGCATATGCAATGTCGGGTCTAGTACATAGCATGGCATACATTACAGATCCTATGGCTGATGCATAGGGAGTCTTACTCATCCTTTCTCTATCTTCTGCCGATGTCGGACTTTGAGGTTTACTCAAGGTCGTATTGGGCAACATGGGCAAGAACCCTTTCTTGCTTTCTTCCATTCCAAACCTCTTTAGAACTTTGTCCAAATATGTACTTTGTGACAATGATATTTGGCGTTTCGATCTATCTCTATAAATCTTTATGCCTAATATGTAAGCTGCTTCGCCAAGATCCTTCATTGAAAAACTATTATTCAAATATTCTTTGACACTATTAAGAAGGTCTACATCATTCCCAATCAATAATATGTCATCCACATATAGTATTAAGAACGCTACAGAGCTCCCACTCACTTTCTTGTAAATACAAGCTTCTCCATAAGTTTGTATAAAACCAAAACTTTTGATTACCTTATCAAAACGTTGATTCCAACTTCGGGATGCTTGCTTCAATCCATAGATGGACCGTTGAAGTTTGCATACCTTGTTAGCATCTTTAGGATCGACAAAACCTTTGGGTTGCATCATATACAACTCTTCATCAATGTCTCCATTGAGGAATGCTGTTTTGACATCCATCTGCCATATCTCATAATCGTAATATGCAGCGATTGCTAACATAATCCTCACAGACTTTAGCTTCGCTACTGGTGAGAAAGTCTCATCGTAGTCAACTCCTTGAATTTTTCGAAACCCTTTTGCGACAAGTCGAGCTTTATAGACAGTAACATTACCATCAGCATCTGTTTTCTTCTTGAAAATCCATTTGTTCTCGACGGCCTTCCGGCCATCCGGTAAGTCCACCAAAGTCCATACTTGGTTTTCGTACATGGATCCAATCTCGGATTTCATGGCTTCTTGCCATTTATTGGAATCTGGGCTCATCATCGCTTCCTCATATGTCTCGGGGTCATCGGTGTTGTCCACCAACATGACACTCATAACGGGATCATACCAATCTGGAGTGGTACGAGTTCTCGTTGACCTCCGAGGCTCTGTAGTAACTTCAACCGAAGTTTCATGATCACCATCATTAGCTTCCTCTCTTTTTGGTGCAGGCACCACAGGAACTTCTTCCGGTGCTGCGCTACTCGCAATTTCGAGAGAAGGTTCGACAACCTCGTCGAGTTCTACTTTCCTTCCAGTCACTTCTTTCGAGAGAAATTCCTTCTCTAGAAAGGATCCATTCTTAGCAACGAAGATTTTGCCTTCGGATCTATGATAGAAGGTATACCCAATAGTTTCCTTTGGGTATCCTATGAAGACGCATTTTTCCGCTTTGGGTTCAAGCTTGTCCGGCTGTAACTTCTTTACATAGGCTTCGCATCCCCAAACTTTAAGGAATGACAATTTAGGTTTCTTCCCAAACCATAATTCATACGGTGTCATTTCAACGGATTTAGACGGTGCCCTATTTAAAGTGAATGCGGCTGTTTCTAATGCATAACCCCAAAATGATAGCGGTAAATCTGTAAGTGACATCATAGAACGAACCATATCTAAGAGAGTTCGATTACGACGTTCAGACACACCATTACGCTGTGGTGTTCCTGGCGGTGTCAACTGTGAAAGTATTCCACATTTCTTCAAATGCTCGCCAAACTCGTAACTTAGATATTCACCTCCACGATCAGAACGTAGAAATTTAATCTTCTTGTTACGTTGATTCTCTACCTCACTTTGAAACTCCTTAAACTTCTCGAAAGTTTCGGACTTATGTTTCATGAAATAGATATACCCATATCTACTCAAGTCATCTGTGAAGGTAAGAACATAACGATAACCACTGCGCGATGCTACACTCATTGGACCACACACATCGGTATGTATGATTTCCAATAAGTCTGTAGCTCGCTCCATCATACCAGAAAATGGAGTCTTAGTCATTTTACCCATCAGACATGCTTCGCATCTTTCAAGTGATTCAAAATCAAGTGATTCAAGAAGTCCATCGGAATGGAGTTTCTTCATACGTTTCACTCCGATGTGACCAAGACGACAGTGCCACATATAGGTCGAATTATCGTTTGATTTCAAACGTTTAGCCTCAATGTTGTTGACATGTGTATTTCCACTATCGAGATTCAATAAGAATAGACCATCTATCAAAGGTGCATGTGCATAAAACATATTACTCATATAAATCGAACAACCATTATTCTCGGATTTAAACAAGTAACCGTCTCGCAATAAACAAGATCCCGATATAATGTTCATGCTCAACGCAGGCACCAAATAACAATTATTTAAGTATAAAACTAATCCCGATGGTAGATGAAGAGGTAGCGTGCCGACCGCGATCACATCAACCTTTGATCCGTTTCCCACGCGCATCGACACCTCGTTCTTTGCTAGCTTCCGTTTATTCTGCAGCTCCTGTTTCGAGTTACAAATATGAGCAACCGAACCAGTATCAAATACCCAGGCACTACTACGAATACTAGTGAGATACACATCAATAACATGTATATCAGATATACCTTTCTTCTTGATGTTGCCGTTCTTCAAATCCGCCAAGTACTTTGGGCAATTCCGCTTCCAGTGACCTTCTCCCTTGCAGTAAAAGCACTCAGTATCAGGCTTGGGTCCAGCCTTGGTCTTCTTCGTCGGCATGGTAACTTTCTTACCACCCTTCTTGAAGTGTCCCTTCTGCTTAGACTTGCCTTTCTTGAATTTGGTGGTCTTATTGACCATCAACACTTGGTGCTCTTTCTTGATCTCCACTTCTGCAGATTTTAACATAGCAAATAGTTCTGGCAACTCTTTGTTCATGTTCTGCATGTTGTAGTTCATCACAAAGTTCTTGTAACTTGGTGGTAGTGATTGGAGGATGCGGTAAACCCCCAAAGTATTAGGAATCACTATACCCAAGCTTTGAAGTTTATTTGCATGCCCAGACATCTTAAGCACATGCTCACTGACGGAGCTGCCCTCTTCCATCTTGCAGTTAAAGAACTTTTCAGAAGCTTCATAACTTTCAATTGCCGCATGAGTCTCAAAAATTAATTTGAGATCCTCGACAATATCATATGGGTCTGACTCTTCAAACCTTTTCTGAAGCTCCGATTCTAAACCATACAAGATAGCACACTGAACTATGGAGTACTGATTCTTCCGAGCAAGGTAAACATTCTTTACTTCATCGGTAGCATCAGCTGCAGGTGGGTCACCTAGCGGTGCATCCAGCACATAGGTCAAATTACCAGCTGTGAGGACAATCCTCAAATTGCGGAACCAATCCGCGAAGTTGCTTCCATTGTTTTTCAACTTTTCTTTCTCTAGGAACGCATTAAAATTGATGGTAGGGGCTGCCATTGATCTACAACATATTTGCAATAGTTTAGACTAAGTTTATGACAAATTGAGTTCAAATTAATTAATGAAATTAAACTAGGTGAACTCCCACTCAAAACAACATCCCTCACATTGTTTTAGTGATCACATGAACCAAATCCACTACATCAACTCCGATCATCACGAGAGTTGATATAGTTTCAATGGCGAACAATCGACATGTTCATCATATCTACTATATGATTCATGCTTTACCTTTCGGTGATCCGTGTTCCTGAGGCCATGTCTGTACATGCTAGGCTCGTCAAGATCAAACCTTAGCTACCGCATAAGCAAATCTGGCTTGCTTACGTTGTATTCACCCGCGGAATCAAAGACACCCGATCATCACGTGGTGCTTCGAAGCAACAAGCTTTGGCAACGGTGCATACTAAGGGTGAACACTTTAGAACTTGAAATTTATGTGCATGAGGGATCATCTTATAATGCTACCGTCGTCTACTAAGCAATACAAGATGCATAAAGGATTAACATCACATGCAATTCATAATATGTGATATGATATGGCCTTTCTTCTTTGTGCTTCCGATCTCCATCTTCAAGCACGAACATGATCTCCATCATCACCGGCATAGCATCAAGGTCAATGACGCTTCTTCATGGTTGTCGTCCACCAGCTTCAACTATTACAACTATTTTGAATAGACACGCAGGTCTTAACAGAATTTAAAGACAACCATATGGCTCCTGCCGGTTGCCAACTTACAATAAGGAACATTGCATACATCAAATATAATCACAATCATGGCCATATCACATCACTGCACACCCCTGCAAAACAAAGTTAGACGCTTCTACTTTCTTTGCATATTTTACGTGGTTTGGGGCTTTCAATAAGTGTCGTTCTAACCTACGAACAAGAACCACAACATTGATACTAGCATTGTTGATTACCCGTTGTAAATTGGATCTTTACTATGCTAGGAGAAACAGGCACCCGCAAAGCCACTTATGCAATACGAGTTGCATGTCAAGCGTGGAGCAAGTCTCATGAACGATGTCATGTAAGGTTAGCCCGGGCCGCTTCATCCCAACATACCGCAAGATGCAAAGTACACGCAAAGCAATCTACAATAAAAGCATCAACGCCCACAATGACCATTGTGTTCTACTCGTGCAACAGATCTACATATAGACACGGCTCTGATACCACTGTAGGGGTTCGTAGCATGGAAAACAAAAATTTTCTATCGCATACAAACAAACAAGCCAAGATCTATCTACTAGATTGTAGCAACGAGTCGATGGAATAACTCACCCTCGAAGATTCCAAAGTGTTTAACGAGAGCAGATTCTCGTGGGTGATGTAGTCGTACTCTTTCCGATCTCAAGATCGCGTAGACGATCCTTCCGGCGCCACGTTCCAGCAGCGCCCCCGTAGTCGGTCACACGTTCGGTACTCGATGAAGACCTTCCTCTCCCTTGTTCCAGCAGGCAGCGGAGGTTGTAGCACTCTCCTCGCGATTCCGGCAGCACAACGGCGTGGTACCGGAAGTAGAGGGAAAATCCCGCAGGGCTTCGCCTTAAGCCGGTGCGAGTATGGTGGAGCTTATGAGAGAGGCTATTAGTGGTCTAGTAATTAGACACACCAATTAGAGGGCTCTAAACCAATTAGAAGGCTCTAAACCGAAATAGCTCTAAACCGGGGTTTAGATCTAGGGTTTAGTTTAGAGGATAGGAACTTGTGTGTACTAGGAGGGGCAGCCCTGCCCCTCCCTTTATAGGTGGGAGGGCCGGCGGCCAAGGGGAGGAGTCCCTCCCCAAGTCGGCCTTGGGAGGCGCGCCGGCCAAGGGGACTCCTCCCCCAAGTCGGCTTCCACTTCTCCTCCTTCTCCTCTTTCCGAAAACTGGCAGTTTGACTTTTCAAACTAGCCGTTTGACTTTTCAAATTAGGATTTGAATTAACCCTTTATTTCGGACAGCGAGAACACTTAGTACATGATGCAATCATTCCAACTTATAATGACACATTCATGTACCCTTCCCCTCTCCGGAGTGCCGGACATTCCGGGACCTTCTAGAATGTTCCCGATGAAAACACCGGAACCATTCCCCAACTCCGAAACGGGACTTTCCTTATATGAATCTTATTCTCCGGACCATTCCAGATCACCTCGTGATATCCCGGATCCCATCAGAGACTCCGAACAACATTCGGTCTCTTTCTCATAATACCATAACTACTCAAACAACGTCGAATCCTTAAGTGTGTCTCCCTACGGTTCGTGAATTATGCGGACATGATCGAGACACTTCTCCGAACAATAACCAATAGAGGAATCTGGAAATTCATATGGCTCCCACATATTTCTACGATTACATTGCGATCGAATGAACCACTTACATACGATACCAATTTCCCTTTGTCTCACGATATGTTACTTATCCGAGGTTATGATCGTCGGTATCTCTGCATACCTAGTTCAACCTCGTTACTGATAAGTACTCTTTTCTCGTTCCCGTGATATGTGATCCCTTGTGACCAAGTCACATGCTTGCAAGCTAATTGGATGACATTTCACCGAGAGGGCCCAGAGAATATCTATCCGTCATATGGATGGACAAATCCCACTCTTGATCCATGTGTTTCAACCAATACTTTCCGAACACTCAATGCCACTTTTATAGCCACCCTGTTACGGTGTGGTGTTTGATGACATCAAAGCATCCATCTGGTAAAGGTGATATGCATGATCTCATGGTCGAAGGAATTAGATAACTATGTATCAGAAAGCATATAGCAATTGAACTATTGAAATGACTTGATCTTTATGCTACGCTTATCTATAGGAGTATGTCCACCATATCATTCTCCTAACGATATGATCTTGTTGTTAACAACATCTCAATGTTCATGATAGGGAAACCACAATCATCTATTAACCAACAAGCTAGTATTATATAGAGGCTTTACTAGGGACTTCAAATTAAGTTTACAATTCACACAAGTATTAATGTTTCCTTGTTAATACTATTATAGCATGAATGCAAACATTTATCATAAACACAAAGATATAATAATAACTACATTTATTATTGCCTCTAGGGCATATCTCCAACAGGAAAAAGCTTCGCAAAGATGAACACGATGACATGATCTAATTGCTCTGCTTAATTTGGGTCTGTCCATCATATCATTCTCCTAATGACATGATCTCATTATTAATCGACAACTCATGTCTATGGCTAGGAAACCTTAACCATCATTAATCAATGAGTTAGTCCATAGAGGCGTATTAGGGACACGGTGTTGTTCATAAACCACACAAGTATCAAAGTTTTCGCTTAATACAATTCTAGCATGGAATATAAACTTTATCATGAACAAGAATTATAATAATAACATCTTTATTATTGCCTCTAGGGCATATTTCCAACAACCTTTCCCCGTATAAAACGGCTATACCTTAGTTGGATACACATAACAACCATTAACACTAGTAATCTGTCTTTTGTAAGCCCAGATCCCCGGTAGACCTTTCCCCGTATAAAACGGCTATACCCACGATCTACAACTCACAAATGCCTAGAACAGTGTCCAATGCATGCGAAAGGGATCCGATCTAGCTGACTTCTCCGTCCCATTCCAAATCTCATGGTTAACGTGTAATATACGGCGCGAGAATCACTGGCGATATTGGTTATTAAGTCCTAGATGATACATTCCTGTGCAGTGGTATTCCAACTGCCAAATTTAATAGACTAGCTGATCACCCTGGATCAATAACTAATAGTTCACTTTAATTATGAAAATAGGGTTTTCGACCTTTTTGAAATGCAGGTGATGAAAATACTGGATTTGCAAAATACTTTACAGAAAATAATCAAAGGACATGAGCAAGTGTGAACTTGCCTTGATATAGCGGAGTATTGTAGTCGAATGTCTCGAATTGACCCTGGACTTCGGGTTCTACAAAAATATCATCATTGCCCGGTAAGGACAATGTTTAAAGAAGCAATATGCTATTATGCATAAGTAATGAGATGCATAATGCAAAATCCCAAGTAATTCTTCAATTATTACCAATGAGATATATTTAAATGATTTATTTAAGATTTGCTTTAGTTTGAGTTTACTTCGTAAGGAAGATAAATATATAAAATATGAAGAGTAAAGTACAATTATAATATAATTCTATGGTTCCATGATATTATGTAATTATTACTAAGTTCATGTTTTAAGTTGTGATGGCTTTAAAGAAATGGTATAGTGTTTCTTTTGAAGTGGCAAAAAGAATAACATTTGAAGAAAATATTATTTATGTTAAGTTATTCAACTTTGAAGATAAATAAGATTAAAGCTATGGTGTTGTAATAAGGTTTAATTGATTTGAGTTATTATATACCTAGCTTAAGATATCTTAGACCAAAGTAAACTATAAAAATGTAATTGAACTTGAGATATAGCATTTGTAGCATTATTAATTAGAGTTTTTCATAAGAATAATTAAAGATGAAATCTTATGGTTATGGAACTTTGTTTTAAAGATTTAAATTTAGCATGTGTAATACTTATAGACCATACTTTGAGATTTTTCTTTATAAATAAAAATAGATGGATTTTATTATAATTTATTTAGTGAACTTCAAGTTTGATAAATATGATTATTTATGAATTGTTAATGATTTGTAAAGAATAACTTTGTAAATCCTTGACTTATAGTTAGTTAATGATTTTAAAAGGATATTATAAAGTTAATTGTTTACACCTAGATTTTATATGAATTAATAATTATGGTTAGACTAGGTAGATTCAAAAGATTTTGTTTTGAATAAGATCATTTCTTGCTTAGAAAATAATATTAAACAATTAACAAAACAATTATCTTATTTCAATAACTTCGATAATTCAAGTTATATGATATAAGAACTTTAGAATGTTTTTATAATAATATATTTAGTACCTTTCTAGTAAATATACTTGCTTAACTTCTTAAAAATTAATTTTATTTATTTTTAAACATTATCTTTATTATTATTATAATTTTTATGAAATTCCTTAATTATTTAATGTCTTTAAATATTTTTTTAAAATTTTATTAGTAAAATTTTAAGTTAGTATTTTTGTGAGATAAGAGACTTATTTTTATTTATAAAAGTGATTTTTATTTATTTTTAGAAATTTTCCTAAATTTATTATTTTTCATTTAGATTTTTAAGGGTGTTAATATTTATTTTGATTTTTATTAAACTTAAATAAATATGATTATATATTTTTATTAAGTGAATATTATTTTAATAAATACTTGGATGTATTAAACATATTTTTAGGATTTTTCTACATTTTTATAGAGCTTAAAATAGTTAGAGGGTATTTTGAATAATTTCCATTTTTGTTATTATATAAATTGGACCTAGTTCTTGGGCCCAACTAGCCCAATACCCATCCCAGACCACCTAATACTAAGCCCAGCCCAACACCCTTTTGGCTACACTCCTGGACCCGGTCGACTGAGTCGGTTAGACCTGATCCATTGGATACCCTCTTCTCTCTCTCGTGACCTCCTTCTTCTCCACGACGGCGATGACCCGACGCCTTTGCTGTTCGATTCCGGTGAGCTCCGCTGTTCCCAGCTGACAGCGCTGTGGTTGCCGACACAGTCAACGACGCAGCTTCGACTGGTCCAATTTGATTCGCCGCTCGAGCCCTCCCCTGGTCATACTATCTCCTCTTAGGTGGCTAGGGTTTGTGGCTCTTTGGCGGTGCTTTGCTCCGGTGCCTCTCTAGTTGATCTGCTGGTGTTTTTGCGGTGGGGTGATGTCCAACACTGCCATGTTTTGCCTTTGGCTGCATTGATTGCGGCCTAGGCGCGGGTTGCAGCGCCTCTAGGTGCTCCCCGTGCCGCCGCCCTGGCTGCCATCACCTCTGTGTTGACACCATCTGCTTCCTCTTCTTGGGGACAATCTGTTCTCTATCTTCCCCTTCTTTCGGTATGAATGCTAACTAGTGTTCCCCCTCTATAATCCTGTTAATGGCCCTCTAGAATCTGCCCAACAATGTTGTTGAGCAAACGTTCCTCGGCAGGATTCATACATAACACCTTCTGAAACTCCATTAGTCAGATTATATGTTGTTAGTTTCATTGGAGCTCATACTATACTCATGCAATAGATGGTATTTCTTCTAAATTGGTTACATAAGAAATGCTTGGATTCCACCATGTCTAAATTGAATTCAGCGAGCTCTTTGTGCATTTAAATGGATTGATATTCGAGTCTAAAGTACTGAAGCTTTGCTTTAGTGGGTAGTTCCTGGAATCTACTATATCTGCATGTTGTCTTAAATGACTATCCCCTAAATAGAATGAATGTCATGGGTGACTATGGATTTGTATCCATAGATGATTCCTAGTATTATTCCTAGGAAAATGATTCGTTCTTTCATTTGAGATGATTCCTAGTGGCCAACACTAAGGAAATGATTTGGGTTTCAGGTATAATTGCATGTGAACTAGTGGATGATTTGGTTAATGTGAATGTGGTTTCTGCTAATATGGTCCTGCTATTGTGATGCCTCCTTGGAGTGTACACAATAGCCTGATCATTCCTAGCATTATCAGTTGTCATTTATTTGGCTAAGTTGGATGAGATTCATAAGATAAGCCATGGAAAGAAAATTATTTCTATCTCTTCCCATGTTATTTAAATTGAGGCTTTAAGTTTGTAAGATTAAGCATTGAATAAAGATGCTTTGTTTGGGATCTTAAGAAAGAAATGAGCTTCCTGTCATTTGTACAGTGAAGAAATTTATGGATCTGATTCCTAGAACATTTACTAGGAAAATGTTTTGTGTTGTTTGATTTGCCATTGTTGCTAGAGACAAAAATTCTGTAATATGGCTATGCTGTTGTGGAACCTCCTTTAGAGTGAGCACAACAGCATAGATCATTTACATGATCTTTTATATTTTTATTTAACAGAATATTGGTCTATGTCCTGGCCAATGATGTGGTTCTGAGGCCAGATGTATAATAAGAACAAATACTTGTTGGCTTTTTAACAGCTCTGAGATGAAATTAGTGTAGCACTTCTACACTATACTGAGAGCTTCCTATTACCCTAAATCCATCTTGGGAAAAGATAATAGGGAATCCATTGACATTAAACATTTTGGCTGTCTTAGAGGGGAATAGCAACCCGATGTTGAGCAGTATATGCTGATGCTTGGTATGTCTTCACTTGAGCTTGAGTAGCTCTTCCTGATGCTGTGATTTTGATCTTGTTGACCTTCTCTTCCCTGATCTGCTACTAGCCTCCTTCTTGATATTCTCCTCCTCCTTATCTTGTTTGATCCTGACCTACATCTGGATGGCTCATTGGAGCAACCAGATTGTTAGGAGTACATGATTGAACTAGGTTGCTAGTGAGGTGGTTTGAGCTGTGTGTTATTGTAAACATCTAATAAGAACATATGATGTTCTTTGTGGTTCTCTAGAGCTAGTGGAGGAACTATGGATGGTGGTGTGTGTGGGATGAATATGCTAGTAGCCCTACTACGGCTGGTGCCTTTTTGCTTATCTACTTCCTGTGTTAGCTGTGGTGTTGACAACACAGCAGCTGCATGTGATGTGTGTGCTGCTTGTATGCTTGCTGTGATGTTATGGATCAGATCAAGTTAAAATATCTTGATATTTGCTGATGGTTCTACTCTTTGACTTTTACCTTTTACTAAATTGGTGAAATTTGCCCCTATTTGCCTATGTCAATGATGCTGTGCTGAGACAGATTTGAAATAAGAACAGATACTATTTCATTTGGTGAAACTTGCCCCATTTTAATATGCTCAATGATGTGACAAAACAATGCATCACACTGTTACTACTGAGAGCACCCTAATAAACACTAACCCCTTTCTTTTTTGTATTATTATTTTTATTTGTTTGCAGGTACCAAGAAAAGTACAGGAATATCAACACTAGATAGGAATTTAGTTTTAGGTGTTTTATTTTTATCCAATTTTTGTAATTTCCTTTTGTGTCAAGAATTAATGTAAAGTCATTGTAATCCATTGGTTTATCTTATTATTGTAACCTTTCTTATTATTCCTTTATTGTAAAAGAATAATGTAATATATATTCTTCTAATAAAGAATTCTTCTATTTGTTTAGTTATTGTAATTCACTTTCCAATTTCTTATTCTCTTATTTGTTTCATTGTAATATTCCTTTATTCTTTTATTGTAAAAGAACATTGTAATGTGTGATTTTAATAATCTTTATACTTTTATTTATAATACTTGTATTTGTACTATTGTGAATAATTATTTATAAGTCAAATTTCTTCCCTCATATCTCTAGAAAACAATAGAGGTCATGTCAAAATTCATCTCACTCCCCTTCTGATGTCACTAAACCTAATTCATCGGAGTGAGAATTCTGATCACTCTAGTCTTTTAATTTGGCAAAAAATTTACCCGGATTTTCAGATGCATGCATGCAGATGCACAAAATCCTAAATCTACCCTTCGTTTAGTTCTAATTGCTGGGATATTACAGACTTCTCCCCTTAAATTAAACTTCGTCCCGAAGTTTGTGGTTTCTTGTTCAAGAAGGTTTTCCGATAGTCTCGTCCTGAGTTTTCTTCTTTCCTCCCAGTTTCTTGTCATACCAAAGTAATGTTTTTAATAAACTCAACACTCCTTGAGTTTACTCTCAACCTTGATTCGGTGATTGTTAATGCCTAATGCTAATTTATACTTACTCCCGAAGCTTCATGAGATTACTTTTAACCCTGAACAACTTGATTGACGAAGGACTACTGATACTGAACATACCTATTTTTTGAGCATTATGACAGTAGAATCCCAGTGGGACCTACCGCCTCTCGATCTGTATTAATAAAACCTCAATAAAGGGGCAGAAGAGTTTACAACAGTTTACAGGTGTAATCTAGTATCAGCAGCCATAGGCAAGTAAAAAGAAAGTAAATTATAGAGAGGCTAGAACAGCTGATAAGACAGGGTATAAAGAGTCCTTTGTTCTGTACACCAGTAATCCAAAGTCGGTTTTGAACCTATTCTTCCAGGATAGAACTTCAGGTATAATACCATTGAAATATAAATTATTTCTTTCTTTCCAGATACTCCATGCTGCATACATAAAAATTTCCAAGAACATTGGTCCGTTATCTCTTTTCTTAGATTCAGCAATGATGTCCAAACGATCCCCAAGTTGAACCCAAGTAATATTTAGCAATGACCATCAGCTCCTACTAAAACTGCAGTGAAAGAAAAGATGTTCCACTGTTTCCTCCATATTATCTTGGCAGAGAATACAATTATATCCTGAGTTAAGAATTTGTTGTTTCCTTTTCAGCAAGTTTCTAGTGTTTAATCTGTCAGAAAACAACAACCAACAAAAGAATTTGATCTTTGGGATTGATCTTGATTTCCATATCCATTTAAATGCTTCATGCACAATTATGTTCCTGAAACAGAAGTTATAGTAGAACTTAGCTTTGTACTCCTTGCCCCAGGTGTAATTCCATGAGTCTATTCTGTGATTCCCAAAATCCAGATCAGAAGCAAGCTGTTGAAGATCTCTGACCTCCTGTTTAGCCTCTGGGGAAAGAGGTAAGTGAAAGCTTTGTGACAGATGTGTGGTATGTAGAAATTCTTGTACAGACACATCCTCCTTCAAACAAAAAGAAAAAGCTCTGGGAAACATTGTTGAAGCTGTCTCATTAAGCCAGTTGTCTTTCCAAAATAGCATAGTGGTACCATTGCCAATCTCACATCGAGAAATTCCTCTATAAATTGGTGAGAGCTTACAGACATCCTTCCACCAAAAAGATCCACATGGGTCCACTGCATGTGGAATTTTGTTCAGATAATAAGCATTCCACACCAAACCAACCCAGGGTATATCTTCCTTATTATAGAACTTGTGTAAAAATTTTAGAAGAAGTGCCTCATTCTGAATTTTTAAATTTAGAACTCCAACACCACCCTTATCTTTTGGTCTACAAACTTTGTGCCAAGCAATCAGGGAACTGCATTTTTCTCCTTCCTCAGTTTTCTTGTTCCAAAGACAGTGTTTCTGATTTTTTTCTATGTGTTCCATTATCTTGGATGGTATATGTATAGAGCACATAGAAAACATAGCAATGGATGACAGTAAGGAGTTTATAACAGTTACTCTTCCACTATAAGTCATCATCAAGAAAGAGGCAAACATTTTCCTTTCTATTCTGTCAACAAGAGGCATCATTTCAATTATAGTGGGTTTGGTTGTACCAACAGGTAGCCCCAGATAAGTGAATGGCATTTTCCCCAGAGAACATCCAAAAGAATTAGCTAATCTCTAAACAGAATCACTAGCTAAATTAATAGGTATCATCATTGACTTGGTGAAATTGATATTAAGACCAGTGGATAAAGCATAATCCTCCAGAATTTTTTTCATAGCACTAAGTTGAATGGGACAGGCAGGAAGTATAATTAGAGTATCATCTGCATATTGCACAACAGGGTAATCCATCTCAAAGTTCGCAAAGAAAGGGGCTCTTAAGATATCATCTCTGAAGGCTTTATTAATTGCTGATTGAAGCAGATCTGCAGCTAGTACAAAAATCAATGGTGATAAGGGATCACCCTGTCTAACTCCCCTAAGACAATTAAATTGCCTACCAGGTGTGCCATTCAACAAAACAGATGATTTACCAGAGTCAAATAGTAGTGATATCCAAGATAACCATCTTTTATCAAAGCCCATTTGTTTCATTATCTTCAGCATGGCACTATGCTCAATGGTATCAAAAGCTTTAGGAAAGTCCAATTTTAACAGAACAATTTCTTTCCTAGAGGATTCACACTGAAACAGGTACTCAAAGGCCCATGCAAGGCAATCCTGAATATTCCTGCCCTTAATAAAACCATACTGATTTTTGTGAACAATCTTCAGGACAATTTTCTGCAATCTGTTGGCTAAAAGCTTAGTAATAATCTTAAGGCAACAATTCAGCAAAGTGATGGGTCTGTAATCATTTACAGACAGTGGAACAGCCACCTTAGGAATGAGAGTAATGAAGCCCATGTTGATACTCTCAAGGTCCAATTTTCCTTCATAAAACTCGAAACATAATTGATATATATCATGTTTAACAATTTGCTAGCAACTTTTAAGAAACTGTCCATTGAACCCATCTGGCCCTGGTGCCTTATCAATAGGCATAGATTTGATGATCTCATCAATTTCATTAGTAGTAAATGGAGCAGAAAGTTCCTTAAGGCCAGGAATAGGTTGAATCAAATGATCAAGGTTAAATCTCATTTGAGGATTATTCTTTGTGCCCAGTCTTGCCTTAAAGGTGTCAAAAATAATTTTTTCTTTACCAGAATGATCAGTCACCTCTGTCCCATCAGGTAAATTTAGATGATATATTGAGTTTCTTCTATACCTCTCAGTAGCAAAAGCTTGAAAAAAAATTAGAGTTCTCATCACCAAAATTTTCTGAATTGTACTCCTCGAGTAACCATCTTGTTGAGACATTCAGATCTCCTATGTCCTTCCAGACCACACCTATAGCACACCTTTCCGTTCTTCCTACAATCCCTCCTTATATGACCTGATGCTCCACACTTACCACACATGATTTCTTTCCTTCTTTTTGATGCCTCATACTTTGATGTACCACTTGTGGATATGAATCTAGGTATGAAACTTAAGTTTGATGTTGACTTAGTAAATTGAAACTTCTTCGGTGCCCTTTTAGCTCTCTTCTTGGCCACTTTCTTCCTCTCTTCCAATAGCATCCTGTAATCATCCTCAAAAGTAATGGCTACATCAACCAGCTCTTGGACAAATCTTGTTGTAGCCCCTCGTATTTTCATTTTCATATAAGGGTTTAGTCCTTCCAAGAACCTTTTCTTGCGCTTCTCCTCCGTATTTACCTCATCAACTTCATAATGAGATAATTGACTAAACTTGCTAATATATTTCATCACGGTTTCATCATTTTGCCGTAAGTCCATGAATTCTCTCCTCTTAAATTCCATAATGCTCTCTAGAACATGATACTCACGAAACTTCCAGTTGAATTCTTCCCAGGTGAATATCTCTTCTGGTGTGTGCATAGCTAATTGATTCTCCCACCAATTTGCGGAAGATCCGGTTATAAGAAATGTTGCATATCCTAACTTCTCCACATCATTGCATCCTACTGTTTTAAGTTTCCTTTCTGTATCTATCAGCCAATCCTCTGCATCCATAGGTTCTGATGTAGATGCAAAAGGAATTGGTTTGGCGTTTTGGAAATCAGAAATACTTACTTTGATATCTCTGTTTTCCTCTCCGGGTCCTATTCGTTTGAGTATTTCCTACATGAACTTATTCTGGTACTCTTGCATCATTTGCATGTAATGCATGAAATTCTCCTCTGTCAACGGACGAGTTGATGGTCCAGTTACAATTACATTAATATTACTTTCCCTCTGCTCAGCTTCTTGTTCCACATGTTGTCCTTCAAACCCAGCTTCTACTCCCGTATCCATACCCTCTCTATTGTTGTTACATAAAGCGATTACTCATACTTACATCATGCATATGTTTTCTGAGTTCAACTCTATGCACAGTGCTAGTCACACAAGGAAATCAAGAACCAAATCCAAATAACAACCAAACCTATACCATGTATTATACATGGTTTTTTATAATCTAATACAAGCAATACTTACAACTACGGTTTGACTCTCACTTGGTACATTACTTTTATACTACAAAGACTTGCTTGCTCATATGGGCATGCTCCTACTTCTTAAGTCATGCCTCTCAAACACTACGACGCACATTACTGGTTATGTACATTATTTAAGCCCTTTACTTCCATGGATTGTCTCTTCTTACTTTTCTCCCTCTTTCTAGTACTTCCTGGAATTCCGTCTATGATGACGTGAAGTCCGACAACTATCTTCTGGAGTATATAAACATCTAGAGGGCGTGCAATCTTGATTAGAAGTACTTAGAATGAGTTTAGCCATTGAAAAATGACTAGAAAATACGTGATCTTCCATGGAATTCTCATGTCCACCTTCGAATGCACTATCAAAGCAAGATGTATTCTCTGCTTTTTCCTTGACTTAGTTATACATATAGATGTAATAACCGTCAGTGCCTTCTTCCAGGTCAATAGGATTGGTACTACCCCCATATGGATCATAGGTTCCATGCTAACATAACTGGTTTCTACTCCTTTATTAGGATCATAGGGTATAGGATCCTCCCTGGTTCTAGTGTAAGATTCTACTCCCCATCCATCGGGATTCCAAACTGGAATACTTGGATTGGATGTTTCCTAAGTTTCCTGTTTGGTTTTATACTTGTACATGGTCTACATGTTTCTAAAGCCCATTCTAATAATAGGTATAGGTTTCATACTATGGTCCCTCAAACTAATTCTCTTCATATACCTCTCTTGAGAAGAGTGTTCTAAAATGACTAGCTTCTCTATATAACTCCTTGTTGCATTATAGTTATTTAGTAGGATCAACATACTCCTCAAGTTGTATCCAACTCCTGGACTAGAACCTAATGTCTGTCATGATAGGTCTTGAGTAATGTCCTTCTATGACCTATGTATTCGGCAGCTCAAGTGGATTCAGTCTACACAATTGCAGTATGATCCAACTTATGTTCCGAATTTATAGAATCTTGAGGTATAGTAGTAAGATTACTACCTACCAATTTCCTTGGATTCTTATTTTTGAAGCCTAATTATTGCTTCTAGAACTGCTATTTGATACGCCGCCGCCATACATCACCTCTTCCCAGCTGACATTACTTCTCTTATCCCCAACTCTTTTGGTAAGATAAGCACTACACGGGACTTAACTAACACTTTCCTGTAATGGAAACTATAAACCTTGACGAAAAGTCGAGATTTGTAACTCTTCCATAGAAGTTGTCTCAAAGGGTCTGTCTAATCACCTACATAATCCTATATATCACTTGAACATCACTTGGACATTCCGGTTTGGGTACCGAGATGTCATTCCTCACTGTAGATAATAGATTATAATTGTCCTACTAGATTATAACTTATTATTATTACCCAAATTGCATCATAATAAAGAATTATCGCACTAGAAACATGACAATGTAATTCTCAAGTGAATACTCATCATATTTCTAGAGAACTCTTTACCGTTGATGCATACTTCCTACAAGTTCTACCCATTTAATAGGTTTCCAACCTAAGGTCAAAGCTTTTGCTCTGATACCAGCTGCGGTGACCCAGCATACCACTTCATGTTGTAGTATACTATAGTCGTGGACATAACACTCACGGAGTACCATTCCGCAAATATTACATCCTAAGAGTGGTACAACAGAAACAAAGCGGGTCCACATCATACATTATCATTATTACAACTAGAATTACAATACGACTTTGAGATCCTCCTAGGTCCATATAGGTATCCCGATGACTCAGGGCTAAGCTATAATAATTCTGAGAGCAAGATAAAGAAGCAAACTAAACTTTAAGGTTTATACGAGATTTAATATAAATAGGGAACAAACATCTATGCTACTGGACTAGATCACTATATATATGCTACATCTACACTTCAGATACGTCGGTCTCCATTCCATAGATGTTTTCGTAATTGTTCCGTTCGACGCTTCCAGATACTTCTAGTTCTTCATAGCGGAATTCTTCTTGGTCTTCAATTGGATATAGTATTTCCTTTTCCTGACCGTTATTATCTTTAGAATATAGCAAGGGTTAAGAAGATACGTTGAGTACGAGCATACTCAGCAAGTTCACTAAAAAGGAGTGTTTGATGCACTATATCTACAGCCACGGACCATAGGTCATAGGAAATGCAAGTTTTAATAAATATTACTTCAAAGGTTGCTTTTATTCTGAAACTCTATGTCCGTCAGCCTTCACAGGTTTACCAGAACTTTCATGGAGTTCCTTTCCTGCAGCGTTCGCAGCTCCTTCCCGGAACAGGGAGTAACAAGTTATAGTTCTTACACTCTGCAGAGGTGCGTTACTTTACCCATGAGAGATCAAATCCTTGATGCACAACCGGGCGAATCTTTCCCGTCCGCACTTCCTATGGTCTGGGGCCCAGTAGATGATCCAAGCCAATCACTGTCCTTCTCCGCGACCCCGCATACACCACAATTATTGTATGCCCAAACTCAAGGTAGACCTTTTCCCGTATAAAACGGCTATACCTTAGTTGGATACACATATCAACCATTAACACTAGTAATCTGTCTTTTGTAAGCCCAGATCCACGGTAGACCTTTCCCCGTATAAAACGACTATACCCACGATCTACAACTCACAAATGCCCAGAACAGTGTCCAATGCATGCGAAAGGGAGCCGATCCAGCTAACTTCTCCGTCCCATTCCAAATCTCATGGTTAACGCGTAATATACGGCGCGAGAATCACTGGCGACATTGGTTGTTAAGTCCTAGATGATACATTCCTGTGCAGTGGTATTCCAACTGCCAGATTTAATAGATTAGATGATCACCCTGGATCAGTAACTAATAGTTCACTTTAGTTATGAAAATAGGGTTTTCGACCTTTTTGAAATGCAGGTGATGACAATACTGGATTTTCAAAATACTTTACAGAAAATAATCAAAGGACATGAGCAAGTGTGAACTTGCCTTGATATAGCGGAGTATTGTAGTCGAATGTCTCGACTTGACCCTGGACTTCGGGTTCTACAAAAATATCATCATTGCCCAGTAAGAATAATGTTTAAAGAAGCAATATGTTGTTATGCATAAGTAATGAGATGCATAATGCAAAATCCCAAGTAATTCTTCAATTATTACCAATGAGATATATCTAATGATTTATTTAAGATTTGCTTTAGTTTGAGTTTACTTCGTAAGGAAGATAAATATATAAAATATGAAGAGTAAAGTATAATTATAATATAATTCTATGGTTCCATGATATTATGTAATTATTACTAAGTTCATGTTTTAAGTTGTGATGGCTTTAAAGAAATGGTATAGTGTTTCTTTTGAAGTGGCAAAAAGAATAACATTTGAAGAAAATATTATTTATGTTAAGTTATTCGACTTTGAATATAAATAAGATTAAAGCTATGGTGTTGTAATAAGGTTTAATTGATTTGAGTTATTATATACCTAGCTTAAGATATCTTAGACCAAAGTAAACTATAAAAATGTAATTGAACTTGAGATATAGCATTTGTAGCATTATTAATTAGAGTTTTTCATAAGCATAATTAAAGATGAAATCTTATGGTTATGGAACTTTGTTTTAAAGATTTAAATTTAGCATGTGTAATACTTATAGACCATACTTTGAGATTTTTCTTTATAAATAAAAATAGATGGATTTTATTATAATTTATTTAGTGAACTTCAAGTTTGTGATTATTTATGAATTGTTAATGATTTGTAAAGAATAACTTTGTAAATCCTTGACTTATAGTTAGTTAAAGATTTTAAAAGGATATTATAAAGTTAATTGTTTACACCTAGATTTTATATGAATTTATAATTATGGTTAGACTAGGTAGATTCAAAAG
Organism: Avena sativa; assembly: GCA_916181665.1. Taxonomy (NCBI): domain Eukaryota; kingdom Viridiplantae; phylum Streptophyta; class Magnoliopsida; order Poales; family Poaceae; genus Avena; species Avena sativa. Next base: position 332,464,051 of record OV702296.1, read on the forward strand.
ATTTTGTTTTGAATAAGATCATTTCTTGCTTAGAAAATAATATTAAACAATTAACAAAACAATTATCTTATTTCAATAACTTAGATAATTCAAGTTATATGATATAAGAACTTTAGAATGTTTTTATAATAATATATTTAGTACCTTTCTAGTAAATATACTTGCTTAACTTCTTTAAAATTAATTTTATTTATTTTTAAACATTATCTTTATTATTATAATTTTTATGAAATTTGTTAATTATTTAATGTCTTTAAATATTTTTTTAAAATTTTATTAGTAAAATTTTAAGTTAGTATTTTTGTGATATAAGAGACTTATTTTTATTTATAAAAGTGATTTTTATTTATTTTTAGGAATTTTCCTAAATTTATTATTTTTCATTTAGATTTTTAAGGGTGTTAATATTTATTTGCATTTTATTAAACTTAAATAAATATGATTATATTTTTTTATTAAGTGAATATTATTTTAATAAATACTTGGATGTATTAAAATATTTTTAGGATTTTTTTACATTTTTCTAGAGCTTAAAATGGTTAGAGGGTATTGTGAATAATTTCCATTTTTGTTATTATATAAATTGGACCTAGTTCTTGGGCCCAACTAGCCCAATACCCAGCCCAGACCACCTAATACTAAGCCCAACCCAACACCCTTTTGGCTACACTCTTGGACCCGGTCGACCGAGTCAGTCAGACCTGATCCATTGGATCCCCTCTTCTCTCTCTCTCGTGACATCCTTCTTCTCCAAGACGGCGATGACCCGCCGCCTTTGCTGTTCGATTCCGGTGAGCTCCGACATTCCCAACCGAAAACGCTGTGGTTGCCGACATAGTCGACGACGCAGCTTCGACTGGTCCAATTTGATTCGCCGCTCGAGCCCTCCCCTGGTCATACTATCTCCTCTTAGGTGGCTAGGGTTTGTGGCTCTTTGGCGGTGCTTTGCTCCGGTGCCTCTCTAGTTGATCTGCTGGTGTTTTGCGGTGGGGTGATGTCCAACACTGCCATGTTTCTCCTTTGGCTATATTGATTGCGGCCAAGGCGCGGGTTGCAGCGCCTCTAGGTGCTCCCCGTGCCGCCACCCTGGCTGCCATCACCTCTGTGTTGCCACCATCTGCTTCCTCTTCTTGGGGACAATCGGGTAAGTTTTTCTCTATCTTCCCCTTCTTTCGGTATGAATGCTAACTAGGGTTCCCCCTCTGTAATCCTGTTAATGGCCCTCTAGAATATGCCCAACAATGTTGTTGAGCAAACCTTCCTCAGCAGGATTCATACATAACACCTTCTGAAACTCCATTAGTCAGATTATATGTTGTTAGTTTAACTGGAGATCATACTATACTCATGCAATAGATGGTCTTTCTTCTAAATTGGTTACATAAGAAATGCTTGGATTCCACCATGTCTAAATTGAATTCAGTGAGCTCTTTGTGCATTTAAATGGATTGATATTCGAGTCTAAAGTACTGAAGCTTTGCTTTAGTGGGTAGTTCCTGGAATCTACTATATCTGCATGTTGGCTTAAATGACTATCCCCTAAATAGAATGAATGTCATGGGTGACTATGGATTTGTATCCATATATGATTCCTAGTATTATTCCTAGGAAAATGATTTGTTCTTTTATTTGAGATGATTCCTAGTGGCCAACACTAAGGAAATGATTTGGTTTTCAGGTATAATTGCATGTGAACCAGTGGATGATTTGGTTAATGTGAATGTGGTTTCTGCTAATATGGTCCTGCTATTGTGATGCCTCCTTGGAGTGTACACAATAGCCTGATCATTCCTAGCATTATCAATTGTCATTTATTTGGCTAAGTTGGATGAGATTCATAAGATAAGCCATGGAAAGAAAATTATTTCTGTCTCTTCCCATGTTATTTAAATTGAGGCTTTAAGTTTGTAAGATTAAGCATGGAATAAATATGCTTTGTTTGGGATCTTAAGAAATAAATGAGCTTCCTGTCATTTGTACAGTGAAGAAATTTATGGATCTGATTCCTAGAACATTTACTAGGAAAATGTTTTGTGTTGTTTGATTTGCCATTGTTGCTAGAGAGAAAAATTCTGTAATATGGCTATGCTGTTGTGGAACCTCCTTGAGAGTGATCACAACAACATAGATCATTTACTTGATCTGTTATATTTTTATTTAACAGAATATTGGTCTATTTCCTGGCCAATGATGTGGTTCTGAGGCCAGATGTATAATAAGAACAAATACTTGTTGGCTTTTTAACAGCTCTGGGATGAAATTAGTATAGCACTTCTACACTATACTGAGAGCTTCCTATTACCCTAAATCCATCTTGGGAAAAGATAATAGGGAATCCATTGACATTAAACATTTTGGTTGTCTTAGAGGGAAATAGCAACCTGATGTTGAGCAGTATATGCTGATGCTTGGTATGTCTTCACTTGAGCTTGAGTAGCTCTTCCTGATGCTGTGATTTTGATCTTGTTGACCTTCTCTTCCCTGATCTGCTACTAGCCTCCTTCTTGATATTCTCCTCCTCCTTATCTTGTTTGATCCTGACCTACATCTGGATGGCTCATTGGAGCAACCAGATTGTTAGGAGTACATGATTGAACTAGGTAGCTAGTGAGGTGGTTTGAGCTGTGTGTTATCGGAAACATCTAATAAGAACATATGATGTTCTTTGTGGTGCTCTAGAGCTAGTGGAGGAACTATGGCTGGTGGTGTGTGTGGGATGAATATGCTAGTAGCCCTGCTACGGCAGGTGCCTTTTTGCTTATCTACTTCCTGTGTTAGCTGTGGTGTTGACAACACAGCAACTGCATGTGATGTGTGTGCTGCCTGTATGCTTGCTGTGATGTTATGGATCAGATCAAGTTAAAATATCTTGATATTTGCTGATGGTTCTACTCTTTGACTTTTACCTTTTACTAAATTGGTGAAATTTGCCCCTATTTGCCTATGTCAATGATGCTGTGCTGAGACAGATTTGAAATAAGAACAGATACTATTTCATTTGGTGAAACTTGCCCCATTTTAATATGCTCAATGATGTGACAAAACAGTGCATCACACTGTTACTACTGAGAGCACCCTAATAAACACTAACCCCTTTCTTTTTTGTATTATTATTTTTATTTGTTTGCAGGTACCAAGAAAAGTACAGGAATATCAACACTAGATAGGAATTTAGTTTTAGGTGTTTTCTTTTTATACAATTTTTGTAATTTTCTTTTGTGTCAAGAATTAATGTAAAGTCATTGTAATCCATTGGTTTATCTTATTATTGTAACCTTTCTTATTATTCCTTTATTGTAAAAGAATAATGTAATATATATTCTTCTAATAAAGAATTCTTCTATTTGTTTAGTTATTGTAATTCATTTTCCAATTTCTTATTCTCTTATTTGTTTCATTGTAATATTCCTTTATTCTTTTATTGTAAAAGAACATTGTAATGTGGGATTTTAATAATCTTTATACTTTTATTTATAATACTTGTATTTGTACTATTGTGAATAATTATTTATAAGTCAAATTTCTTCCCTCATATCTCCAGAAAACAATAGAGGTCATGTCAAAATTCATCTCACTCCCCTTGTGATGTCACTAAACCTAATTCATCGGAGTGAGAATTCTGATCACTCTAGTCTTTTAATTTGGCAAAAAAATTATCCGGATTTTCAGATGCATGCATGCAGATACACAAAATCCTAAATCCACCCTTCGTTTAGTCCTAAATGCTGGGATGTTACACTAATCAACTTCAGTTAACATATCATCTTTGTTTTTTCGCTTTCTTGCCTTTAGCAGTGCAACCTGATAGTGGAACTGAGCTATAAAACAGGTTGAGATTTTTATAAGGGAAGTACCATAAGTTGGAACGTAAGCTATTTTTTATTGAATGCCTTTTATGGAATAGTTTGCCCAGTGACTAGGGTGTGACAGACAGGTTGTGCGCGGCAGGCCACAACCCAAATATGTCGTTAGTTTATTTAGAAGTTTGCTTTTCCTGCTATTCTCTCTTTCTCTAAATATATTGCCTTTGCTTCATTCACTCGCACCTTACATTTATATTTCATTTTTCTGCTTCTAATCATGTGCATAGATTCTACTATGTTTGGCTTTTGTGCTACAACAAGATTAATGGTTGACTGCATTCTATATCCTTTAAGCCAATTTTATCTATCCTTATTCTCCATGTGTTGGTTTGTATTGAAGACAAACCAATTTTCAAATTTCAATCTCTTTGATATTTTTTAGAACCTTGATAACATGGTCAGTTCGTCAGCTGGTTGGCATCAGTTGCTATGTGCTTAAGTGTGTTAGATTGATTTCATGATGATATAGTGAAATTGCAATGTAGCACATTGTGGCTTTTCAGATGTTTCTACGAGTTTATCGGGAATGCCATCCTCGTCTGTAGATCTATTTTGGTGATATTTTGGTTTAATCCTTATTGGGTCACCCTTCTTAGTTAATTAATGTTTATCTATATGGTGCAATGGCAAGTTCTCGGAGAATAAATAGTACAGTTCTTCTTTGGGTGCGGTTGACAGTTTCAATCTGATAGTGAAGTTTTTAATCTACTTGTAATCCATAAGAGAGTGAAACTTATATATGTTAACTAGCATGTGTACTTTACTTATAGTACTTGCAGGTTTCTATGCTACGTTATCACTAGCATTTTCTTACGTTTCTCTCTCTTGTGCTACCATTCAGTTACTTACAGGACCAATAAGTGATGAACTTTGCAAATAGTGTTTATCACAGAATAGCAAGAATTCAGCAATTTTCCATCACAAAAAAAGATATTCAGAAATTTGTTCAAAGCAATTGGTTATGCTCTAGTTGTGGCCAGGAGATTTTTATCCATGCTCTGTCTCATTGGAGATCAATATACTGTCAGTTGCAACCTTCCAGGTTGGTGCTTGATTGACTATACTCATCGATGGAGTTTGGTTTCATTAGGGCATATTGGAATAGTAGGAAAATATATATGGATGACCGATGGCTATAGCAAGGTTGATAAGTTATTTTGCCCATTTCTTTTATCCTTTTGCTCAAGCTGTAACAAAATGTTAATAATTAGGCTAGATGTAGAGCGCTTGATGCATTTCAAAATCTGTTTACCAGTCTGATCGTTTCAATTATGTAATGTTGGTTTAATGCACTTCAAAGTCTATTGTTAACAGTCACATGCATAAATTTGTCAAATTTACACCATCTGTTGCCATTTTTATGTTTGCTTATTGGTGGACTTCTATTTAAATAAATGCTTTATATATAGTTTTGCTAACCGTTGCTTATATACCGTTTTTCATCCTATTTTTATTAGCGACATATACAATAATAAAATGGTGCGAGAGCCACGGGTCGTGCGCAAAGACGCACCCCTAAATCTAGTTCTTTCTCAGAACGATATTGTATAAAAGGAGATATTGTTGAGCGAGAGACTGCTCTCCTACCCAAACATATTCGTAGCAAGACTTACTCATTCATTTAACAAGCTAATTAATTAATCACATTATACACTTTCGCAGCATCTTCACCAAAAGACCGAACATTCCCAACCATACTCTGCGCTAGGTCACATATATATACACACATGCATATCTGACTCGATTGTACATGCACAAGTTGCACAACGCTCCCTCTACCTATTAACAATTCACTAAAAGAGGCTTGATGAGCTAATTAAGTTTAGCAGCCGAGATTACAGGAGGAGATGGAATGGTTCGTCAGCCGATCTTCTCGGTGTTGGTGTCGTCGGTGGGCCAGATGACGGTCTCAATGAGCCGCTCCCGCATCAGCTCCAGGTTCTCGTCCGAGATCTTGTCGTACATCCGAGCGTGGTCGCACTTCTGTTCGTGGATGATTGAAACGGAACCAAATCAAATTCCGAATGTTTTTTGAATTTAAAATATTAGGCATTGTTTGAGTAAATAAACCGGTCCTGTAGCTCAGTCGGTCAGAGCGACGGTCTTATATGCCGCCGGTCGTGGGTTCAAGCCCCACCGGGACCATTAATTTTTTTTATTATGTTTTTGCCTTTTTTTGGGGGGTCGCCCAGCAGGATGGCAAATTAGTGGGCTGTACTATGTATTTACCTTGATCCATTTGCCGTACAGATGAAGCCTGGTTATCATCACTCGCTCGGCAAGCTCCTGCCTCTCCTGCAAGTGACAAGCGAGAGGGGAAACCGATTTTCATGCTGTGAGGAAATATCAGTAACAAGATGCATGAATGCTATCTTAATGGTTGTGCAAGCTGCATCAGTTAAGCAGTCTCTGAATTTATCTTAATTGCTTACCTTTACAAGAGCACGGAGGAAGAACTTGCCGTCAGTAGGCTTGTTTACAGCAACAAAGCTGTCAGGGACACAGTAATTCAGTTACAATACAATCTTTTTAAAAGAAGAAATTGGTTTGCTATATGTATGTGTAGTGTATATCTCTGTCTTACTTGTAGAACCAGCGGTAGCTGGGCGGGTTCATCTCGTAGAGCTGGGTCATCACCGTCCTCACGGCTCTGTAGGTGAAGTAGTTCATCAGTTGCTGCACAACACAACCATGAACAGGAAACAAAGCACCATTATTTATCCATCCATCTCAAGCAAGAAATATACAGTATATGCAGTAGTAAACAGAAACTAGCCGTGAACATGCACTAAACGAAAACAACATCATCCGAATCTTAATTTCATCCGGGAATTACAGTATAGGAGACGACAAGTAGAGGTTAACAGAATTAGTTACCAGGTCGACGTCGCTGTAGTCGTCCTCGTACACGCCCCCCAGGTTGCAGACGATGGCGAGACTGCCTCTCCTGGCACGGCACTGCCTGAGCCTGACTGAGCACGTCGCGGGCCGGCGAGACCTCCTCCTGGAGTCCCCGACGTAAATCCCAGCCCCTGACCGAGACGCAGCGGTGACGCGCCTCCTCCCTAGCCCGACGTCCACGGCGCCAACCGCCGGCATCACCTGAACTCCAGCCATGGTGCTAGCTCTCTACAAGGCAACAGAAACCAAACGACAGAAGCAGCTTTCTTGATGGAATCGAGGTAAGCAGTTCAGCTTCGCCTCGGCCGGGCCGGGCTGTGCTGTATATAGTAGTCCTAAGCAACGGGGAATTCCAAGTGGCAGGAGGAGGAAGAAGAAGAGGCGGGGTTGAACTGCTGTTCCTCCTCGATCGCCTACTCTTCTTCTCCTGGGTCGGGTCTTGGCTGGCTTGGCCGCGACGCGCACCAACCAAATTTTCTGAGGCCCAGGGCGCTTCGCGGCCGGGGAAATTCCGTGGCCTGCCGTAGCCGGAGAAACTTGAAATCCTCGTGCGAGACCCCGCGTGTCACTGCCTACGCAATCACTGAGTACGTGGACCACGCAGGTGTGAGGCTGCTCGTGTCCTGGGGATTCTGTGAATCTGAAACCGAGATCTTTTTTTCCGCTCAAGGAATCTGGAACCAAAAGTTGGGCACGCACGTACGGCAGGTCGTGAGGTTCGGAGCAGGGCCACGGGCGTACGTACGTGCTGGCTCTCGGTTCCCGTCCGGGTACATCGTACTGCATGCTAAGTTGCTAACGTGTTTCCTAGCTCGTCTGTATCCTGGTCTTACCAAGTGTTGCACACGGTATGCACATCTTGGGGTACTTGGCAGGTTCCAAACAGGAAGGAACCGGTACGTGACAGAGCTGTTAGGTGGGTCGCACGGCCGTTTTCCATACCGGGCGAGAAAAAATAAAGGGGCATTACTACGCGTTTCCTGGGGATTTGTGTTTTTTATTCCGAGTCCCAGCCAACCACGTGCCCTCTTTTTTGAGTTAAAATCTCGCTTTTGTTACCAGTTTTCGCTATAAATAGTCCCGCTTTTGCTACAACGTAGCAGAAAACGGTTCGGCAAAAAAAAATAGAAAAACAGACTGGACCTCGCCGGAGACTTCGCCGAAGTCCTCGCCGGCGACCGTGTAGCAAAAAAGTTGTGCTAATGTAGCAAACCCGACCTCACCGGAGACTCGCTGGATGTATTCGTCGGTAGACCTCGCCGGAGACCGTGTAGCAAAAACTTTACGTTATTGTAGCAAAATCGCAAAACTGTGGTAGCAAAAAAAAATGATAATATAGCAAAAAACCGAGCGCCGCATGTAGCAAGGCCGGCCATGGTCCGTAGCAAAGCTTGGCACCGCACGTAGCAAGGCCATCCATGGTCGGTAGCAAAAAGCTTGGCGCCGCATGTAGCAAGGCCGGGCACCGTCGGTAGCGAAGCTGAGCGCCACATGGTCGCAAACCAAATCTGACACCCCCAAATCAAGGCACCACGGCATAAAAAAGACAAGAAAAAGAAAAGTAAAGAGAAAGGGCAAATCTGCTGCCATGAGAGAGAGCAAGAACCCATAGACCAAATCGAGCAAATGGTAGCGACACAGGACCCGGAAAACGAACCCCGAAGAACCAGGGCAGATCAGGCGCCGCCCGCAGGAAAAACGCATCCAACCAGAAACGAAGCAAGCCAAGAACGAGCAACATAGTAAGGGGAGGGGAAGCGGGGCACGGGGCAGGGGAGGAAGAAGCCCGCGTGGGCGCGTACCCGGAGCGCAGCGGGGAAGGAGGACGCGGCTGCGGCAATGGCAAGAACAGCGGGGAAGAAGAGGGATGAGCGTAGTCGGTGGCGGTGTTTGTGTGGCTCAGGATCCCTCTCTCTGCAAAGCCCCATCGTTTTCATCCAACAGCCCAGCACCCGGGGGACGCGAGCGCGCGATCCCCCGGGGGAGTAGTATCATTTTCCAAAAATAAACCCGGTTGAAGACTCGCATATCGGGCCAAGCTCATATCGGATCTTAAAGCATCAAAATCATGGCCCGCTAGAAATGCCAAAATCGGGCGTTTTTGCAGGGACGGGCCCTGGAGCCAAAAGCGGGCACGTCGCTGCACGCGGGTGGAAGGGCAGGAGACTGCGCGCCATAAATCCCCCCACCGCTTGCTCACCTCTCTCTCTCTCTCCCCCATTCACAACCGCCCTTTCCTCCCGTCTCACCATCGACGGTTCCTCTCCCGAAAGATCGAATACCACCGCGAGGGCAGCAGACGGAGGTAGATTTAGGCAACTACTGAGATTTTCATGGCCGGAGCAGATTTGCTAGTGCGACTCCGGCTTCTTATTCTTCCTCGGCAAACCCGAAGTTCGAGTCCTGCAGCAATGGCGGTGAGGCCTCGAACCACCAACTCTCTAAGGTTTTAGTAGCTCAGATCTATATGTTACCGACGCATTCTCCGAGTATGAGTGACATGCACGGTAGATTTGTACCTATTTGTCCTAGTTTTGGTTGATTTGATGTGTTAGGGTCTTTTCTTTGCTTGTTGTGCCTTCGTAAGCACAAGATCTATCGGTGCATTGGTTCCATCTATGCTTGTTAGTGGCTAGATTATGGCAGATGTTGTGATTAGGGTTCCTCCGATTGGTAAAATTGGGGAAATTAGTGGCTAGATTGCACTGTTCATCTTCTTGTTCTTAGGCCAATGATTAAAACTGTCACCAAATGACACCAGGGGTGAATCTGTACTACCTGCAATCGTTCATAACAAACTATGTTGTGTATTGTACTAGGTAGTACAGAGTCCTCTCCCTGGTGTTTGTGTGCACGTCATATGTAAGGCATTGATTACTTTGCACATCCTCTTCATGTTCTTCTTCTTCGGCCGATGATTATTTTGCATTATGTGGCCACGATCCCAATAGGTTGCTTCATAGCATGCCTGTTATGATTGATCTTGGACACACAATGTCTAATATGAGGCACAATTTTTGTGACTGCCGATGATTACATACGCACTGCAAGCTAGTGGAAGCGATGATCCTTTTGAACCTGGTTCTGTCATCTATTCAAGGTTATGGAACTTGGTTCGGTAGGATCATCGTTTTATATTGTCAATGCTCTGTACTATGAGGCAATTATTGTTTATTCTATGAACGCAGCTTGTGATGACACCTAGTATAATACGTTCATAGAGCTGGTGCTATAGGAACCGGATGGTATACACAACAAAATTTCCTGTGCACATCCTCTGGTTCCCTGTAGCACCAGCTCTATCTTGTTTATGCTAGTTATTCTGAAGCTGAGCATCGATTTGGTCATCTTTTGCTTCATTGGACGATGATTAGTAAGTAGCACAATGACATGAAAGGGGATCCTCTTCGTGAACAAATTTGTGTGCTAACCAAATTCATTGTTCATTTCTGTTGCTCATGAGGAGAATCCCTTTGCCTCTGTGCCATTGCATATGAGGCCATGTGTTATGTTCATTGTTCATGTCTGATCACATGTGTTATGTTCATTGTTCATGTCTGATCACATGTGTTGATTCTTGTTGTAGTGCTTGAAGACGTTGATCGGAGGTGCTCTCGTCACTAATGGAGGAGCATGCTCCAGAGATGCTGCTAAGGGTAGTGCCTCCAAGAGGGGGAACGATGGTGGTGAGGGCACCGACAGCAAGAGGCTGAGGGGCATGTCTCTCAAGATAGGGAACTTCCACGAGCAGGTAGGTCCAACCCATTTTTCCAAGGTGATCTAGGCACCTGGGTTAGACCTGCTGCCAATCCCATATGGATTCAGGCCTTTCCTCGGCAATGTGCCGAGGATGATCATGCTAAAGACAAACATCGGATGCAGCTCGATGATGAAGCCCCGGGATGTCAGCGGCAGGACTTGCCTTGACCAGGGGTGGGCTAGCTTTGCCATTGCACACCAGGTCAAGATCGGGTACTTCTTGACCTTCAAGATGCTGAAGGGTGACATGTTCAAGGTCACCATCTTCGACTACACCATAAATGAAGTCATGAAGAAGTGCCCGCAACATGATCTAGCCCTTTCCATGACCGACCTCTGATATTTGATGCGTACTTTGTTGTCTGACTTTGAGTGTTGTGAACTTATGTCGTGTTGTTACTACTATGTTTATGTACGTTGGTGTGTGCTTGCTGTGGTTAAGACTTACTTGTGATGTGTGGTAAGCTCACCATATGGGGAAGAGGTTATCAGAGCACATGAGATAGCTAAAACCAAACACGCGGATACAACACACCAAACAACAGGGCCTCAATTCTTCCCAAGTACTAAATAGTGTCAATGCGGGGAACCAAATAAGGGGGAGAATTTGGCCCAGAGTATGATCCCGGCGTGAAGTACCCGCGTGTGCAAGTTACATGCGTCAGGAAAAACTCGTACCGGAACCAAACACACCCTAGGGCTAGGTTGCCCGCATTCCTTCCGAAACAAGCTAGCTGAGTAGCTGCATACATGCGTGAGCGGGGCTGTGCGGTGCTGATACCTTCGATTTGGATTACGGATATAGTATAGCTCTTTTTCCCTAGTATACCTAGGTTATCGAATCCTCAGGAAGCAGAAGGCGTAGTAAAGTTACTTTAACGGACCTTCGGAAGTTTTAGAATTCTTTTTGTGTTTTACTGGACCAAGAGTTTGTGATCTTTTGTTGTTGTCAATGATGGAGAGAGAGGGCCTAGGGCTTTCGGTTTCACCTGTAGCTGTGCAAAACATCTGATGGGAATAAAAGATAATGATAAAGTATGCATGTAATTGTTCGAGCAAGATAATTATATGTGGGAAGTGCATCCATAATTGCTATTGCCTCCGCAGCCGCTTATAGCAATAACCTATTAGTCTCATCCATAGTAGAAAGAGAACTAATGATATGCATAGTAATGTCACCATTAATCCCAAGTAAATCCCTCACATACTACTGTACTACCCTTTATGTCACTAGGGTTCCCATCCTGCAGATTAGTCATTACTCACACTCCCTATACCTGGATCAATTTTTGGGGTCTTGGGTACCTGACAAGTCCTTAGATTAAGGCAAGAGAGGGTATAATCATCATCATGTCATACAAACTAATACATGATCCCATCTATGATAAATAACATGCATAAACTACATGGCTAGGCTAAAGCCCTTAGCCCAAGGAGGATTACTCACACATAGAGATGAAATCAATAATCATAAACATTGTAATGGAAATCATGAGATTGATAGTAATAGTCTTACAATGTCACCAATTGGAGATGAGATCTACTATTACAAGTGATGTAATATGGCTATGATGGAGGAGAAGGGTTGTGATATTGGATCTAGATCTATTCCTTCGGCGGCTCTTCGGTGTTGTGTTCTGTAGGGCACAGGGTGTTTTTCTTGTCGCCCGAGGCCTCTTTATATAGGGGTCCTTTCACAAAAGTTGTTCTGTTTGACCTAGCGGAGTCGATGGAAACTATACGGCCAAAATTTTATTCCCGCCGTATAGTTGGTCGTTAAGCCTTCTGGATCCTTTCCATGACTCCTGGTTTCTTTGAGTTGTTGGAAATCTCGTATCTTTGACTTTAATGTTGTGATTCCCATCATCAAACGTTATTATCTATGCAAATAAAAATAGAAATACAGGATTGCATACTCCTTTGATCATTAGGCATTAGTGGCAGGATTTAGAGAGACATTTCATCAAAATTATGAATAATATCTAGTTTAAATGTGGACGTGGATGGCTATATTTCACAGCCATCAGGTGCCCCATGTTAGGGTTAGAAAGTTCTACTTAGACTTAGGTGTATCTTCGTCCTTGGGGCGGAGTAGCTCGGGCTTTAACCGAGTCTCACACATATAGTGGGCAAAACTACAATGTCTAGCTAACATATATGGGCCTCACATATTAGACAGGTCTCACACATGTGGACCTCCCGCGCTGCTACCGTCCCGAACCCCAGGTGACCATCGACTTTGACATCGCCTATTATGGATCCAACCTCGACTTTGCTCAGACGACCGGGGGGGAGGGGATCCCCCAGTCTCTCTGTCGTCCCCATAGGAGACTTCTGGGAGTATGGTGATGGCAATAATCGTGCCACTTTTCATTGGGACTCCAAGTGTAGAGTGTTGTAGAAATCTTCTTTTCCCCACAAGGGTGAATCGATGGTTTTTATCGAACTCTCGTGGAATTGGTTATAGAAGTATATTTGTCTTATCCTCTTCAAGCAACCTGTAAATCAAATAATTTGTCTTGTGTTCCCAACTCCACCAAGTGGTTGTCAAGCACAAGGTTTTGTATTAGTAATATGAAATAAAATATAAATAAACTAAATAATGTAAAGTAATGCAAACTAGATGATATGGTAGATAGTAGAGTTGTTTTTGGGTTTTATGAGTGATTACAAGTAGGGAAAGTATTTTTGTATTTTCGAAATTATAAATTACAGAAAATATAAAAGGTAGTAGATATAATGGAAAGGTGTTTCTTATGATTAAAATCATACCGGGTTTCATTTGTCTACTCTCTTTTTAAGTTATAGTAATCACAAAACAATTCATCAATAATAAATATGCATGGAACTTCTATATGTGTTTGATAAGTATTCATATGGGCATCACGTTCTAACATAGAGATGAAATACATCTCTCTTATACTCCTCAAGAAAGGGAAACTCCATGCAATCTTGAATTAAGAACAAATTAGAGTATAGCTTTGAGTAATATAAAATGATGTTTGAAATACAAATATGCTACCTTGATCTAACAAGATTACCACACTATCACATGATTTCACTTTATCCTTAGTGAGGCAGCAAAAGAAAGATAAAAACCAAAGTAGATCTTGAATATTGTTTGTCACAATTCAACCACTACCACCATGCTACCCCATCTAATACACACTTCTCCCCATACAAGTTCTTGCATACAAGTTAGATTAAAACAAGCAATTAAGAACGGGGTACATTATATGTATCTATCAATACATCTTACACAAAATAGATTCCAATCTCAAATCATAGAACAAAGACCCACCACATAGAAATTACATATATGACCATAATCATGTAGGGCAGCTCATATGGTACTAGATCTATGAAGAACAAGAGAGAAATAGATCAAGCTACTGCCACAAACCCATAGCCCTATGGAGGACTACTCCCTCTTCATCATGGTGATGATGTTGGAGATGTTGGAGAGGGAGGAGATCTCCCCAGAGGTGGATCCGGTGGAGTTTACCCCTCCAATCTTCGCTGGATCTGACTCTGTTTGGTGGTGTTTTTGTTTATGGTATACTCTATCTCGAGGACTCTTCGGGGGATCCTTATATAGGGATTTTTAGGTCAAGAGAACTCCATGGGCAAAAGAATCAAGGCAATCGGATGGCCACGGATGGAAAGAGCATGGGTGGCACGCCCACCTGGGCTAGGCGCGCCACACATGCTCTTTTGGGCCTCCTAGCCCTGCACGTGAGGTTCCTATGCTCCAGATGCTTCTCGTGGATAAATATTGGCATTACCGAAAGTTCAGGTCCATTTGACTTCGTATAGGTCCTGAAACATCAAAAGCATAGAAAACAGGGTTTTTCTACCCTAATGGGTTATAGCCAAAATAAAGAGGATCATTGGTAAATCCCCAAAAATCAATGTAAAACATGTATATGACATTATATATGATGCAAATATGTGGGAAAACATGTTAAGAAACTACAAAGTTCATGTATGAATTTTACATGCATCATATGGGCATGGAGGTTTGCACCCACCCTTCCCCGAGGTCTCTGGGGGTGGTATGCTACACATTGGCACCCAACACGCCTGACCCTGGTGCCCTGGTGTCAGACTCGGTTGAATCTGACGCCCCCGTGGATGGCACCAAGCTGCGCCACACCAGGGCCCCGCACTAGACACCATCACAACGTCCGCCTTGCTGGCACCATGATTGGTCTGACAGGCCTGGAGTAGGCGATGGCGGAGTGAGCGATGCAGCGTGTGACTGCTTGCGACGAGTTCCCAGGTACCCCCAGTTCCTCCCCGTTCAGCCCCTGACCCTTGTTCTACTATTTTGTCTGGTTCCATGTTCTCGGTGTTGTTTTCAGTTCCGCTCGCACATCTGGGCGAGGTTGCGTCTGGATGTGGGATTGTCTTCTATGGTGATAAGGGTACCCATGTTTTGGAGATTTCTGCCATTAAGGCGTGGGAGGGGTATGAGAGAGCGATCGCTATGGCCCGTGTGTGTGATGCACGGGAGCGGGAGCGTTCCCTGGCTCTTGTAGGGCTCTCTGAGCTGGGATCTAGCAGGAACCAACTTCCTGCGCCTAATGATAGGGCGGGAGCCCACATGCCCCCCCTATGAGGAGGCCACATGGGATACACGAAAGAAAACTCGAAACGCTAATACCCTGGTCGTGCCCGTTATGCCACCAATATGGGGACCCACCCCAAACTGATTATTCTCAATGAACATCCTATGAGCCATTCAAGCGTCCATTTGGAACATTAGGGGGTTCGGGCACGACGGTCACCGTTGTTAGATAAAGGAGTACCTACAACAGGAAGAGCTGAATATTGTCGGCTTCCAAGTAACGATTCACTAGGATTTCTCCATTGCTATGATAGAAGGGTTGAGATGCCACAAGTTCATTTGGTCCTGGCTGCTTGCCAATGGCAACTCAGGAGGAATCCTCCTCGGCGTGAAGAAGGATACCTTTGAGGTAGATGATATGGACCATGAGGAATTCTTCGTGAGCATGGCACTGACCCAAATAAAATATCACCTTAAATGGGAGGTAATCATTGTCTATGGCCCCACAGACCATTGGAGGTCTGCTGACTTCCTGCTCGAGCACAAGTCTAAGGTGGAATGGACTGATATCCCGGTTATTGTAGATGGGGACTTCAATATTATCTGTTCCGCCGATGACAAGAGCTAAGCAAATGTGCACCTCCCTAGGATGTGTGTTTTAACGACTGAATCACTGATGACTCACAAGTATAGGGGGTGTATCGTAGTACTTTGATAAATAGGAGTGTCGATCCCAACGAGGAGCAGAAGGTGCTGAACAGTGGTATGGAGCAGGAAATCCATGTGAATACTTAGCAAATGGATTTTTAGTGATTTTCCGATAAGGCAACAAAACAAGGAACAAGTAACAAAGACAACGAACAAACGGAGCAAGTGGCCCAATCCTTTCTTAGCAAAGGACAAGCCGGTGGAAATACTTATAAGGACCAAACGTTCTCGACGACACATGGGAATTATGTCAAGTGCTTTCGCTTCATATAGCCGAGTACTCTTCTCTGGTGTTGTAAGTGTTGTGTGGGTGAACCTGTGCTAATGTACCGACCGTACTTGGACTAATACATACTTGTGATTAAACCCCCTGCAAACATCCGTAACTATAGGAAAGTAATTAAGATATAAATCTAACCACAACCTTAAACTCTGAGATCCTACGCTCCCTTGTGCAAAGGTGTCCTAACGGGGGTTCAGGTTTCTGTCACTCCGGCAACCCCATAATTAGTAGCCAAATACACAATGCATTCCCCTAGGCCAATAAATGATGAAGTATCATGTAGTTGACGTTCACGTGACACCACTAGAATAATAGCACCACAACTTAAATACTAAACCATTGAATAATAACTCATCACAGATTCACTACTAACAACATGACTTCTCCCATGTCCTCAAGAACTAAACGAACTACTCACGAGACATCATATGGATCAAGATCAAAGATGATATGATAATGGATAACAATCTGAACATAAACAATAATCCAATGGTTCCACTCACAAGCATCAACTACAATAGTAATAAACACCGGGAAAGTTTCCCCTAAGAACTAAGCAATATCCAACATAATTGTTACAACGAGACGGAGTGGTGATGATGGTGCTGGTGGAGATGATGGTGTGGATGATGATGATGATCCCGATGAAGCCTAGCTTGATGATGGTGTTGATGGTGACGGTCTCCCCTCTCCGGGAAGGAATACCCCAGCAGAAATCTGCCTGCCGGAGAGATCTTTCTCTCTCAATGTTTTCCACCCCCCAGAGGCGGCGGAAATCTATCTGTGGTCACTCCCCTAGGCTTAGGGTTCCGTAAAGAGGCTATTTTTTTTGTTTTTTTTTGGAAAGAGGCAAACAAAACCAAGAAAAATAAACAAAGCAAACTAAAAACAAAGTAAAGAGAAAGGAAGTGAAGGACTCTCTTAGTGAAGACGTCCTTAGCCTCCTCGGCAACGGCGCCAGAAAATAGCTTGATGGCACCCACCACTTGTCATGGGACGCTTCGTTGGAAACCCCAAGAGCAAGGTATGAAGCAGCACGGCAGCAAGTTTCCCTCAGTAAGAAACCGAGGTTATCGAACCAGTAGGAGGAAGGAAACGTCACACAGGTGTTGCAAGCAACAGGGAGACCTGCACAACACAAACTCAAGACTTTGCCCTAACGAGTCAGTGAGGTTGTCAAGCTCACCGGTTTGCTGTAACAAAGGATTAAATGTATGGTGTGGAAGGTAATGGTTTGTAGCAAGTAAACAAGTAACAGTGGAAGATGTATCAATGGTAAAGATTGGACCGGGGTCCATAGTTCACTAGAGATGCTCTCCTTAGATAAACAATATGGCATGAAGGGTAAACAAATTACAGCAGGGCAATTGATAGGAACTGAGCAATGCATAACAATGCAATTACTAGTCAGAAAGATTCTATGAGATTCAATTGGGCAATACAACAAGATACATAGACCGCCATCCAACTGCATCTATGACTAGAAGTCTACCTTCAGGTTATCATCCGAACCCCCTCCAGTATTAAGTTGCAAGCAACAGACAACTGCTTTAAGCAAAGTGTGTAAGGTAAACAGTCCACATGTTCCATGAACAAGAGACCGTTGTTTTCTCCCTAGTAGCAACATCACATCTACAACAGAAGAGATTATTGTCACTTCCCTTGGAAACTAGAGGCATGAACCCACTATCGATCATAAATACCCCCTCTTGGAGTCACTAGCAACTACTTGGCCAAGATAGCTACTAACAACGGAGAGCATGCAAGATCACAAACAACACAGACATGATAGAATCATAAATACAAAACCATTAATCAAACCAACATAATAATCTCAATATCTATCGGATCCCCGCAAACACAACATGCATGATTACAAATAGATTATATCTTGATCATGAACGGAGCTCACAAGATCTATACATGAAAGCACAAAGGAGGAGATACAACCATCTAGCTACTACATGGACCCATAGTCCAAGGTGGAACTACTCACGCATCATACCGGAGAGAAGGCCTCTGGGATGATCTCCCCTCCGTTAGGGTGCCGGGAAGAACTTCAGATCCCCCCGATCTAGGGACGATGGTGGCGGCGGCTACAGACGGTTTCATGGAGATTTGATTGGGTGCTTAGTGTTTATGCATCGGGGGCTTCTTATAGGCGAAGGGGGAGGCCGAGGTGGCGGCCAGGGTCCCTACACCCCTCCTAGGCACGGGGTAGGGCCCACCCGCACCTAGGGGTGGTCTGGGCGCCCTAGCCCGCCTCTCCGGCTCCTCTCTAGACTTCTTGTTCCCCATGGAATGTAATCGACTTTGACGTTTGTCCCGTCCAATTCCGAGAATATTTCTTTACTAGCTTTTCTGAAACCAAAAACAGCAGAAAACATGCAACTGGCACTGTGGAAACTTGTTAATAGGTTAGTACCATAAAACATGTAAAAAGAACCTCAAAGTGTAGACAAAGCAAAGCAAAGTAGATACTAACAAGCATGGAACATCAAAAATTATAGATACGTTTCCGACGTATCAAGCATCAACTATAATAGTAATCAACACCGAGAAAGTTTTCCCTAAGAACTAAAGCAATATCCAACACAATTGTTACAACGGGACGGAGTGGTGATGATTGTGCTGGTGGAGATGATGGTGTGGATGATGATGATGATCCCGATGGAGCCTAGCTTGATGATGGCGACGGTCTCCCCTCTCCAGGAAGGAATTCCCTCGGCAGAAATCTGTCTGCCAGAGAGATCTTTCTCTCTCGGTGTTTTCCGCCCCCAGAGGCGATGGAAATCTATCCGTGGTCGCTCCCCTAGGCTTAGGGAAGATATAGGCGAAGGGGTGGAGTCAGAGGCCAGGCAGGTGGGCCACACCTATCCTAGGTGCGGGGTTAGGTGGGCCCGCGCCTAGGGGGTGTGGGCCCTCCTGCGGCCCCTCTTCACTCCTCCTTCTGGCTTCCTTCGTCTTTTGGGAAAATAATATGTTTCCATATTTTTCTGGTATTTTTCTGATCTTCGTGAAATTTCATCGAAACGCCCTCTTTTCCATCAGAATCCAAACTCCGGAAGTCCATCCTCCAGGAATCATCCAACATGCATAAACAGATGAAAAGCCATAAGTAATACCTCATAATAAGACAAATATCAATGAACAGAGGTAAATTATGATATAGAAAGGTGATGTAAATTGGGCATATTAATCACCGATCTCGCTCTTTGAGAGATCGTGCGGATGGGCGCGATATATACGTGGACCAACAAGCAACTCGGTCCTTTTTGCAGTGTGTTAGACCATGTTTTGTGTATGTGGAGTGGGAATTAGCCTTCATGTTGTGTTCCCTACGGGCGGTCACCGGGCTAGGGTCTGACCATACCCTCCTCCTCCTCTCATCGGGAGGAGGCGTGCCACCTCACCTGAATCACTTCCACTTCGATCGAGACCTTTTGGCTTCAGAAGCCTGGATTCGTGGAGGTTGTTCCTGCGAAGTGGCTAGAGGTTGTGCCCCCCTCGTGTGTACAACGCGGTTGACGTGTCGCTTCACTATGCCAAACTCTCACGATAGTTCATGCGAGGATGGGGAAAACTTAGGGGTTGACCTGCGAGGTCAGAAGGCGACACTATTCCAGGAGACCCAGACACTTGACCAGGAGGCCGATCAAGTCGGTCTCTCAGCTGATGCATGGTCTCATACATACTCCCTTGAGACCTCCATTATGGATATCTATAAGGGAGAAGATGCGTTCTAGCGGCAGACGGACTCGCCAGAATTGGACCCTTTAGGGGGGATCAAACACGACCTATTTCCATGCCATTGCTAATGTTAGGAGGAGAAAGTGCTTGTCTCCCTGCCTCTGGGAGGGGGACTCCCTTTTGGAGGCCCCGAAGGATATCTCATCCCATATTTATACCTTCTATAAAGCGTTACTCTTGGCCACACCACGATCTGGGCTCTTGTTGGCTCCGAACTTCTTCTGAGGAGTCAATAGTTACTCCCACTGAGAATGCAGAGCTCACACTCCCTTTCTTCCTGGAGGAGGTAGCCGCTGCGATTAAGTCCATGAAGACCAACTTGTCCCTAGGGCCAGATGGTCTTCTGGTCGTCTTCTTTCAGACCTTCTGGGAGCCGCTTCAGTCGGTCATCATGAAGATGTTCGAGAGTTCTACACTAGGACTCTTGTGATTTCTAGACTGAACTTTGGGGTGATTGCCCTGATCCCCAAAGTAGTGGGGCCATGGATATCCGTCAATTTAGACCGATTACGGTGTTCAACGCTATCCATCGTATATTTGCAAAGGTCTGTGCATCCAGGCTCCGATACCACTTTGTTGGGGGGGGGGGGATATACACAAGCCCCACTACTTGCGGTGAACTTCGAGGATAGCTTCAATCAACAGATATGCAGTGGAAATAAAACAACGAGCACATGCACATGTGACACAAGGATTTACATGGAAAACCTTCTCAAGGTGAGGAAAAAAATCACGGATGTGGACCAACCGGTCCACGCGAGCTTCACTATGAGCAACCTGGATATATAGTCTTTTCTAGAACATCTAGAGATATATAATACACTCAGCATGTTATCAACCGACAACTACAACAATAACCAATTGAAAAAAAATTACAACAAAGCAGAGTATCTCAATTTCTGTCCTCTTCGTTAATTGGAAAAGTGCTCTTAAACCACGGATCCAAATCTGCACCAAACTTGGTAGACAAGCTGGCATACGAGTTCCCAACATACACGCCAAATTTCAGATCAATCGGATATCGTTTTCCTGCCCAAACTGTTCGTCTACCAAAACTGCTCTATGGTGAAACTGCAATAGTCCAAACTGAACAAACCACTTTCAAATCTGATGTTATACTGACCCAAATATCAGAACAGCTAACCAGATTGAAGTATTCAAAGTAAGGAACAAACTCACCAAGTTTGAAGCCAATCCAAACAAGTTTGAGCCTCCAAACACCAGTTTGAAGACATACCGGTCAGATTTCAAAAGTCTGGACATAAATCACTCGTCCTTCTTCTTCCTCTCTTCTCACTAGGTTGTGGTGTTCTTATCTGTTCTCTCACCCTCTCACACAGCAGCCAAGATGGCTAGCTTCCAAGATGGCTAGCTTGCTCAGCTCACACTCTCATAGAGTGTCTCACACACAGCCACCAAGGGTGGCTAGGATTTTCTTTTCTACCTCTCTACCAAGGAGCATCTCAGTCGTTGGATACGAACCTTAATCAATGGTTAAAACGTGTTGGATTTTTACGGGCTAATGTTGAACTAACAACACACCTCCATGTGAAGGGATATGCCCAACACATTGTCCACACAATATATATATTTTTGGTAGAAACCCCAAAATAAACTACACCGATGTATTAATGGTACGACTCGCCCTTCTGGATTTCTGTACAAGCTTAATGCATTCTAAAAAGAACTAGCTAGTCGGTTTTAAATGCACTTTAGTTTTTGCCTTTGCAAGGTAGTGGAAAAACGTTTCCTGATTTTCTCCATTCTGCATTCTGACAAGTGCTCTCTGTGTCACCGCTGCCACCCTCCAGCTTCAGGTTGATGTTCTCTAAGGCAATGTCAGAACACGGGAGATCCTTGCTGCAGCTCAACTTGATGGCATCCTTGGAAACGGTAGTCCCTCTAATGTTCCTGAACACCACGTTGCTCACTTCTACGGCCGATGTCTGATTCTTGCACGGCTTGGCAGAGTCGCAGTAGTTCTGGTCGATGATAATTGGGTTCTGCACGCTGTCCATGACCATGTTCTGGAACACGATATCCTTCGCATACCCGCTTCCTCCCTGCCATGTCTTGATCCGGGCTCCATTGGTGGTGCCATACAACCGCACGGTGTCGATGTAGATCCGGGAGACCTCTGCTCTGGAGTTGTCGTCTCCTAAGCTTCCGACGCTGATGCCGTGTCCTGGACCGCAGACGACTCTGCTGACATGGAGATTATGGGTTCCGCTCTCGATGGAAATGCAGTCATCTCCGGTCTTGATTAGACAGTCCCTAACCTGCACATCTTTGCTGTGGGTGATGTGGATGCCGTCGGTGTTGGGGCTCGTGCCGGGCGCCGTGATCGACAGGCCGGCCAGCTGCACGTCGCGGCAATCCTCGACAGACAGATGGATCTGCTGGCTGTTTACGATGTTCAGGTTCTCCACCTTGAGATTGCTGCAGAGACGAAGCGTCAGTGCCGTCGGCGCCCCCTTGCAGGGGAAAGCCTTGTTGGCCTTGCACGACTTCTTCCACCAGATCTTGCCTCTGCCGTTGATGGTGCCGCCGCCGGTGACGGTGAGGCCGGCGACGCGCTGGAGGACGATCCAGTGCCGCCTGTTTTTGTCGCTCCACGCCGACCTGCTCCGGGGAGCGACCAGCGTGCCCTGCACCATGAAGACGACGCTGGATCTGCACGGGCCGGAGAGGGTGACGGGCTTGAGCCGGTAGGTGTTGCCCCTGGGAACGAGCAGCACGGCCGGCCGCGGAGAGGAGCACGCCGCCTTCCACGCCCTGCCCAGCGCCTTCGTGTCGTGGTGCTTCCTGTCGCCATGGGCGCCGTAGTTGTCGATGTCGAACACGACGGAGCTGCCGCTGCTAGGCGCGCCAGCTGAGCTCTCCAGTGAGGTGCCGGTCAGTTGGAGTTGGACTGAGCTGCTGGCGGCATTGCAGACGGACAGCGAGAGCATCACAAGCAGGGGAGACCAGAGGAGCTTCGTCCTGGTGCGCGCCATTTATTTGGAGCGAGAGAGATATCGAAGGATCCTATAAGAATTAAACGTAGTGGCTTGCTTGGTGTTCGGTGGGAAGGGAAGAGGGAGTCGTCGTACGAGAAGTGACGAGTTGATGAAGATCAAGGGGCGCTGGCGAGGCGTTTTTATAGCGAGGTGCGCGCTGTGTTGCTTGTAGGCTCCTGGAGTTTGGCAGTTGGATAAATGCGTGTTAACTTGATGGAGCACGAAGTGCTAGCTAGATCCAGATAGATAAATGGATTGCATCACCATGCTGCGTGCCAGATGCACAGGTCAGGGCAGGAGCTAAACGTGCAAATGTTGGCAGAATTGCATGCTTCCCACGACAAAAATCCTCCAAGTATCTCGCGCCATGCATGCCCATGCGTACGTTGGCACCGCTAACGTTTTCATCGCTAGTTTTTTCAAATGCATGCCACCACCATATGAGTACAGATAGTACTGACTTATTAGCTTCAGCACTTGCACTTGCATTGAGCGAGAGGTCGATCGCCGCCACAGCGTACGGTGTGAGTTACTAACCAGCCGCTCACCTTCTTAATAACTTGTTTAACTTGTATCGTCGGGTACTAGATTAATGGCTTCTTCCAACACACGAAAAGTGGCCCTAACAAATTCATGATCATTGTTACTACTACCTGCTGCCGCACCGCGCTGTGCCGCGCGCCAACAGCGCTTGTGAGTGTCTGCGTGCTGACGCACAAGGAAGGCGGAGGGAGGGGGCGCACTAATAATGCATGCAAACTAATCTGGGAGGATTCCAAAAAATCTCATATAGTCAACGAAAGAATGTCAGAAAACTGATTTTTCAGAGCGATGGCGTGACGTAAGCGAACTGCAGGACCATATCCTATGTCACCGGCAAATAGGGGCGAAGCTTCAGCCCGGCCCGCCCAGCTGCCCAGGCTTGCGAAAAAGCATTTTCAAAGTTAACTTTGTGTAAGTAGTTCTATCTATTTTTTTCTTTTTCTTTGAGATTGGTGCATTTGTCTAAATTTTTTTTAGTCCGTCCATGGGTGACGTAATGCTGACATCACTAATTAAAATAGACTGAATCACTATTAAAACATTGAAACACACATTATTGAAACATTGAAACAGGCTGTGAACAGTACACACAAATGTCTTATAAGTTTTAAAAGTTTCAAAAATGAAATATTGAAACAATCTGTGAACAATACAAAAATATTTCATAAGTTTAATAAGTTTTAAAAAATGTTTAGGTTTTTCTGGACCGTGACGTCACGCGCTGATATCATGCTGACGTCAGCACTACTTCACATGAAGTTAACCTTAGAAAATCCTTATTCCCCGGGCTTGGCTATGTCTGGAAGGCGTGCAAAACATCGCTCCGTTCAATGTTAAATCGTGATTAGTCTTTATTTTGAGCGGACAAATTATGATTAGCGTTTTTAGAGAAACAAATCGTGATTAGCTGGCTGCTTGTCCGGGCTGGAGTGAAAAAATAAGTACAGTACATTGATTACCAAAAAGTTAAGCCCACGAGAAAACTGGCCCAATACTCCTTAGCCTATCCACGTCCACACAGAATTAGTAACGAGACATGAGGCCACTCGATCGTTTCGTCCATGACTAGTTCCACCGTTTATCTGTTCGTCTCCTCCTACAGGCCTACCGCGGCTGCAGCAATGTGGTGACGTCGATGTGGGCACAGGCAAGGGCAGGATTGTACACAGACGGCGACACATTGTTTGAAGACTAGCTGCAGGTCAGGACCGCGACCAATGGCGTCCGCAGCAGCATTACTAATCCTCTTAGTTCAAACTAATCTACAATTTGGGGAAACAAAGGTTTGTTCATCCGGTAGATCATTTTCCCACCTCAAATCTTAGAAAGGCAAATCACTTAAAATATTTTATGTTGTTGATCACTGTACCAAATCTCAATTTCAGAAGAGGAATGATGTGCTCATAGACCAAGTCTCCTATTTTATTTGTGAGCATTTGGATATGTTAAATTTTACTACTTAATAGTTTGGAATGAAACACGATATTTGAAATCACTTAATAGTTTGGCACCGTACATTCTTAACGGTATCATATTTAGTTTCAGATGGATATCACGTTTCCAAACTCTTAAGAATGTACGGTTCTCAGTTTAGTATTTATGTTTAATTTACATATATCCAGATATGCCATTGCGATTCTCGTCTTTTGCTTAGCTTATGGTTTGCCCTGGCTCCGATTCCTTTCTGGCTCCGTCACTGTCGGCAAAGTCTATGCGGCGATTGAGACATCTCGATACGATTTCTGGCGAACTCTCTCTCTCTCTCTCTCTCTCTCTCTCTCTCTCTCTCTCTCCGCGTCCTGGCCGGTGGCCTATGGAAAGGGCCCAAGGCTCTGTGTGCTCTCTGTGCTGATAACCCCCAAAGTGTGAGGGATCGTTGTAACACCTCTCGATGTGAAAGTATGGGGTATTGAACCATAGGAGCAAAAAGGTATTTATTCTCGCTAACTAGAGTGTTCAATTAGTTATCTATGTACTAAACAGTTTTAAATAACAAATACAGTTGATTAAATGCAAGGAAATAAAATGCAACAAATCAGTAATGTAAAAGTGTCTCAATCCTCCAATATGAAAGAGGACAAGACAAAAAAAATTACTCTGTGAGAACAATGGAGCTGAATTCACTCAATGCCCTCTCTCTCCAACAATTGTGGTGTGATCGTGTGATAAAGTACAGACAATAATCATACTTTCATGGCTAACATTTATGGGTGATCATGTTATGGATGATAAAGTACACATAATTTTCACGCTTTCATGGCTACGCTTATAGCGGTAAAACGTATATCTAAAAAGAAAGTACCCATATGTGTGATGTTGTACTCGTGCCATTTCTGTCACTTGGTCACATCGTGTAGTAAAAGACGTGGTGCTACCTGTCACATAGCGATACTGTTTCTGCCACTCGGCTATACCCTCTACTACTCGGCTGCCCCTCTGCGCGTGTGGGGCCTCATCCAGAGACGGTGGGACGGAGCCTTGGTTGGGGCGACGGAGAAGAGGGCCATCTTCCATGTCGACGACGGTGTGGGTGACATGGCTATACCCTGCGGGTACACGATCTTAGCATACCTAGTCCAGCCCAAGGAAGGCCCACGAGAACATGCGCCAGCCCATGAAGACTTTCGGGTGGCAGGGGCCCATGACGCCTTCGGATCCTTGGAGAACAAGACTAGAGTAGATAGAATATTCAAAGGGGCGACCCTAAAATCTGTAACCGACTCGATCTGTGCCTGGGACCTGCCTATCTCTATATAAAGACTAGGAGGGCACGACGAGGAGGGCACTTCGCATACCACCGCATACACACCTCCACGCCAGATTGCATCTGCGCACCCCTGTAACTTTTGGTTTCGCCATAATCAAGAGCACACAAGCAGGAGTAGGGTTTTCCCTCCAGGGGCCTGAACCTGGGTAAACCTTGTGTCCCCATGTTGCTTGTTTGCTAACCGTTCCGCGATCTCCAGCATGCCCATCTTCTCCAAAACCCAAGCTGATAACAATGGGCATTGACGAGATTAAACCTCGTCAATTGGCGCCGTCTGTGGGAACTGGGGACGCTTATTGTGCGATCGTGACGGTCCCAACCAAAGCGATCTACAACTCCGTAGCGACAGAGAGTCATCTCCTCTTCGGAGATTTCGACTTCACCGCCCACTCGCCAGCCATCCTGAAGGACTTCGAGCCCGTTGGCGACGGGCTCGAGGTCCTGTTCGGGAGCTTCTGCTTCCAGGTGGGACAGACCGGTACTCTCCGTATCCCAGAGCCTGCTTCGTGGGCTCGACACCCTGTGCTACGCACATCACCATCAACAGATGAGTCCTATGACAGCAGCAGCTGCAACTCAGATCTGTGCGATCCACCATCGGAGGAAGGGACCTACGGTTCCAGATCCGAAAGCTGCGGCAACAGCGATCCAATCTACGAGCGCTACCAATGCGCCGCAGTCATCCAGAGTGACGTGGATCAGGAGCACAACCCGCCACCCAACCCGCAGGGTAGAAACGGTGAGAACAGGAGAAACCAGTCCCCCCTCCCCCCGCCCAACGAGGATGACACCGATCCCAATCGGATCATCCACCTCAGCGATGAAGGATGGGCCCAAGCACGCGAAGCCGTGGCAGGCAACAAGATCCTGCCCGTGGGTGCCTCACGGGACCTACTGATGGCATACCACCTGCTCCTAGTCGAAGAGCACAAGAAGCAGTTGAAGATGCAAGAGGTGCTTGACAAACGCAAGCAAGCAGTCTTGGAATCCAGTGCGCGGCGAGCTGCGCTCTCCGCCATGGGCGGCTCCAGCTCGCACGGCAACCATGGCAACAAGCACCGTTCTCGCACGGAGAACATGGATCCCAAGGCACGCCGCGAGGTGACTCGGACCCTCAACACGTCCTTCATGGAGATGGATGCCGATGGCAACGTCATCCCGAAGACACCGCAAGATACGATCATGACAGCCACCACATACCTCGCGTCCCATCCACCTGCGGTGGGGGACCCGAAAAGGGCCATGCACAAGTCCACGCTTATCGGACTCGGACTCATTGGAGCTGCGCTCCACGGAGAAGCTCCTGCGGAGCCAAAGAAGAAGGTTGCGGTCAGATTCAACCGCAGCCCCACGCCTTCATCGGAGGATGAAGAGCATGACCTACCTCGAAGGCTAAAGAGCTCGCGCCACCGCAGCCGCGACTACGACGCTCGAAGCGAGCTCACCCAGCACAAGATCGACAAAGCGCGCGCTAAGCGCGTATGCTCGTTCGAATCCGAGGAGGAGGACGACGAAGGTGAACTCTGCGGAGTCCGATGCTTCAGCAGATCCGTTTGGCGGACACGGATGCCGTGGAACTTCAAGATTCCTTCGGACACTCCGAAGTTCGACGGCACACAGGACCCAAGGCGTGGCTCAGCGACCACCTGTCGTCCGTCAAACTACACGGCGGAAACAAGGACACCGCCCTACAATGCCTTCAGCTGCAGCTGACAGGCGCAACCTAGATCTGGCTCAGCAGCCTATCCTCGGGATCCATCCGAAGCTAGGAGGAACCGGCGTACAGTTTCATCCGAAACTTCAAAGGCACCAGCAAAAGGCCAGCCTCGATCGAGGAGCTGCGGGCCTGCACCCAACGAACGGGCGAATCCATTTGCTCGTACGTATTACGTTGGTCCAACACCAAGAACTCCGCGGCGCACATCTCTGAGGAGAGAGCAATCGACGCCTTCAAGGATGGCGTCAAGCGCCAGGACTTCAAGGAAGAACTTGGGCGCGTCAAGCCCAAGACACTCGACCACGTCATGGACATCGCCAACAGGTGGGCAGATGGCGAGGACTCCATCCACCAAGCGCACTCTGAGGAGGAAGATGACTACGGCCGGCGACGTGAACGCCGTAGCAAGAGATGATCGCGCGTCTACGAGGATCGCGATGGAACCGACATGGTCGAGACTGGCTACGCCGACCGCCACAACGACGTCAACCGCAGCAGCGGCGGATACCGCGGAAGCAACTTCCACGACGGAGGACGCCCAACGCAATCATGGCAACGTCGCGGCCGCGACGACAGACCCTCAGCATACGACAAACTGTCGGGTCCATGCACCATCCACTTCTACATAGATAAGTAGGATGGTAAAAAGAAGGCAAGCCACATGCTCAAGGACTGCCGTGAGTTCTAGAAACTCAGCGAGAGCATGTCTCAGATGAGGCAAAAAGCCCCGAACCCTGGGTACGAGAACGCACCCGCACCAGGTGAGATCGCACACGGAGCTCCTCCACCACCACCTGCGTGACCTTCGAACCACCCAATTGCACCTGCGCAGAATAACGGTGGACATGGGTACCCCGCACCGAAGGATCACTGATGATCCAAGAAGGGCGCCCAACAAACAGGGTGCAAAAGAAGATCACCTGTCAGATCAATCTAGCTGTAACTGCTCCACCCGCCATCCCTGAGTACCTCAGCGGATCGGAGTCCTACATCACGTTCAACCGTTCGGATCACCCTTTCCAGGTCTCTCGCCCAGGTCATGCTGCCCTAGTGCTTGAGGCACAGATCAGAGGGTTCGACATGAGCCGCGTCTTCATGGACGGCAGCAACGGCATCAATCTGATGTTCGCCAGTACCTTAGCAGCAATGCGGATCCCGCTGTGCAGCCTGGAACAATCCTATACAACGTTCCACGGCATCGTCCTAGGGAAGGGCGTATTCCCCCTAGAAAAGATATGGCTCGATGTCATCTTCGGCAAGCCCGATAACTTCCAGTGCGAGCGACTCGAGTTCGAAGTGGTGGACTGGCCATCACAATACCATGCCATCCTCGGGCGTGTGGCATTCGCACGATTCCTGGCAGTACCGCAATACGCGTACTTGCTACTTAAGATGCCAGGACCAAAGGGCGTCATCACGGTCCACGGGAGCTTCACCCGATCGGACCACTGCGACAGGGACTTCAACAGAATCTCCCAGTCATTCGGCATGCAGGAAGAGCTCCTAAGGCTCCGAGAGGTGATAGACAACGGGGCACCCCCAGTCGCAAGACAGAACGCACCAGACATGTCCTTCGAATCCACCGTCAAGACAAAGAAGGTGCAGGTCCACCCGACGGACACCTCCAAGACGGTGCTGATCGCCAACGACCTTAGCCCCGCATAGGAAAGCGCGCTCGTCGAATTCCTCTGTGAGCACTGGGAAATCTTCGCCTGGTGTCCTGCGGACATGCCAGGAGTTCCCAGGGAATTCGCCGAGCACGCACTCAATGTCTTTCCAGACGCCAAGCCCGTCAAACAGTCCATCTGACGACTGTCCGAACCATGGGCCGAAGTAATCGGAGTCAAAGTCAACAGACTACTCGACGCAAACTTCATCAGGGAGATCAAGGAGAGCGAGTGGCTCGCCAACACCGTGATGGTCCCCAAAAAGGACACGAACATCCTGCGGATGTGCGTGGACTTCACATCGCTGAACAAGCACTGCCCGGAGGATCACTTCCGTCTCCCTTGGATCGATTAGATCATCGAATCGACTGCAGGATGCGAGAAGCTCTCCTTCCTCGACGCCTACTCAGGCTACAACCAGATTTGACTGAAGGTCAAAGATTAGGAGAAAACGGCGTTCATCACGCTGTTTGGAGTGTTCTGCTACAATACAATGCCCTTCGGGCTGAAGAACGCAGGCGCCACATACCAACGGTGCATGCAGGCATGCCTGAAGGACCAGATCGGCCGCAACATCCAAGTCTATGTCGACGATGACATGGTTATACCCTACGGGTACGTAACTTCAGCATACCTGGTCTAGCCCAAGGAAGGCCCACGGCAAATATACGCCAGCCCATGAAGATTTTCGGGTGGCCCAGGCCCATGACGCCTTCGGATCCTTGAAGAACAAGACTAGAGTTTCAATACAACTTGTAACCTACTCGTATCGGTACCCGAGACCTAGCCTCCCCATATATAAAGGCTAGGAGGGTCCAACGAGGAGGACACCCAACAACGATTACACCCTGCGATTACGACATACACACCTCCACGCCAGATCGAATCTGCGCACCCTGTAACTTTCGGTTCCGCCGCAATAAAAGAGCAGACAAGCAGGAGTAGGGTTTTCCCTCCAGGGGCCTGAACCTGGGTAAATCTCGTGTCCCCTGGTTGCTTGTCTGTTAACCGTGCCACGATCTCCAGCATCCCCATCTTCTCCAAAACCCAAGTCCATAACAATGGTCATTGACGAGATCAAACCTCGTCAATTGGCGCCGTCTGTGGGAACTGGGGCTGCTGATTGTGCGGTCGTGACGGTTCCGACCCGATCGATCTACAACTCCGCGGCGACGGAGAATCACCTCCTCTTCGGCGCTTTCGACTTCACCTCCCACTCGCCGGATACCATGAAGGATTTCGAGCCCGTAGGCGACGGACTCGAAATTCTGTTCGGGAGCTTCTGCTTCCAGGTGGGACAAACTGGCACCCTCCGCCTCCCTGAGCGGGTGCCCGTGCCGTCAATCAGGCCCGCTTCGTGGGCTCCACACCCCGTGCTACGCACGTCACCATCAACAGATGAGTTCTACAGCAGCAGCAGCTGCAACTCCGATCTGTGCGATCCACCTTCGAATGAAGGGACCTACGGTTCCGGATCCGAAAGCTGCGGCAACAGCCAACCAATCTGCAGGCGCTATCTGTGCGCCGCAATCATCCAAACCGACGAAGACACGCCTAACCCGCCGCCCAACCCCAACCCGCAGGGCGGAAACGGCGAAAACGGGGAAAACAGGGGCCACCTCATCCAACTTAGCAAAGAAGGATGGGCCGAAGCACGCCGCGCCGTCGCAGGCGAAATAGTCCTACCTCTGGACTCCCCACGTGATCTGCTGATGGCATACGACTACCTCCTCATCGAGGAGCACAAGAAGCAAGTCAAGATGCAGGAGACGCTCGATAAGCGCAAGAAAGCAGCCTCTGAGTCCAGTGCGCGACGAGCTGCGCTCTCCGACATGGGACCTGGCTCTAGCACAAACGGAAATCAGGGAAACAAGCACCACTCTCGGGTGGAAAACATGGACCCGAAGGAGCGGCGTGACGTGACCCGAACCCTCCACACATCGTTCATGGATATGGACGCCGACGGCAACATCACCCCGAAGACGCCACAAGCCGCGATCATGGCAGCCACTGCGTATCTTGCGGCTCACCCACCTCCGGAGGGGGATCCGAAAAGGGCCATGCATAGGTCCGCACTCACCGGATTAGGACTAATCGGAGCTGCGCTCCACGAAGACGCTCCTACGGAGCCGAAAAAGAAAGCTCCGGCCAGGCGCGACCGGAGCCCCACTCCCTCATCCGAAGATGAAGAAGAACACGATCTTTCTCGAAGGAAGAAGAGTTCGAACCGCCATAAGCACGACTACGACGCCAGAGACAAGCTTACACAGCGCAAGATCGACAAAGCACGCGCCAAACACGCATGCTCATCCGAATCTGAGATGGATGAAGACGAAGGAGAACTCTGCGGGGCTCGATGCTTCAGCAGATCCGTCCGGCGAACACAGATGCCACGCAACTTCAAGCTTCCTTCGGATACTCCGAAGTTCAACGGCACGCAAGATCCAAAGTCCTGGCTCAGCGACCATCTGTCATCCGTCAAGCTTCACGGAGGCAACAAAGAAACCGCCATGCAATGCCTGCAGCTGCAGCTGACAGGCGCGGCGCGGGTCTGGCTCAGCAGCCTATCATCAGGATCCATCCGAAGCTGGGAGGAGCTCGCTTATAGCTTCATCCAAAACTTCAAAGGCACCAGCAAAAGGCCCGCCTCAATCGAAGAGCTGCGAGCCTGCACTCAGAGAACGGGTGAATCTATTCGCTCGTACATACTATGCTGGTCTACGACCAAGAACTCCGCAGCACACATCTCCGAAGAGCGGGCCATCGACGCCTTCAGGAACGGCGTCAAACGCCCAGACTTCAAGGAGAAACTCGGACGCGTAAAGCCCAAGACACTCGACCAACTCATGGAAATCGCCAACAGTTGGGCAGACGGCGAAGATTGCATCCAGCGGGCGCAATCAGATGAAGAGGACGACTACGGCCGAAGACGCGAACGCCACAGCAAGAGGAGACCGCGCGTCTACGAGGACCGCGACGGACCCGACATGGTCGCAGCCGGCTACGCCGACCGCCGTAATGACATCAGCCGCAACAGCGGAGGATACCGCAGCGGAAACTTCCACGACAATGGACGACCAACGCAGTCGTGGCAACGCCGCGACCGCGACAACGGACCCTCAGCATTCGACAAACTTTCGGGTCCATGCACCATCCACTTCTACATCGACAAACAAGATGGCAAAAAGAAAGCTAGCCACATGCTCAAGGACTGCCGCGAGTTCCAGAAACTCAGCGAAGGCATGATGCAGATGAGGCAACAAGGTCCCATCCCTGCGTTCGGAAACGCGCCTGCACCAGGTGAAATAGCACACGGAGCTCCTCCACCACCGCCTATTGGAGGCCCACATCAACCAGTCGCACCAGCGCAAAACAACGCCGGGGTCGCTTACCCTCCACCAAAAGGAGCACTCAATATGATACAGAAGGGACGTCCCACAAACAGGGTGCAGAAGAAAATCACCCGACAAATCAACATGGCCGTGACAACTCCGCCTGCAATCCCTGAGTACCTCAGCGGATCGGAGTCCTGCATCACATTCACCCGCGCGGATCACCCTTGCCAGATCCCTCGCCCAGGTCATGCTGCCCTGGTGCTGGAGGCGCAGATCGGAGGCTTCGAGATGAGTCGCGTCTTCATGGATGGCGGCAGCGGCATCAACCTAATATTCGCAAGCACTCTAGCAGCTATGCGGATCCCGCAATGCAGCCTGGAACAATCAGACACAACGTTCCACGGCATTGTCCCAGGGAAGGGCATCTTCCCCCTGGGCAAAATAGGGCTCGACGTCATCTTCGGGACACCGGACAACTTTTGGCAGGAGCGCCTAGAATTCGAAGTGGTGGACTGGCCGTCGCAATACCACGCCATCCTGGGACGCGTAGCATTCGCAAGGTTCCTGGCCGTCCCACACTACGCATACCTACTACTCAAGATGCCAGGACCAAGGGGCGTCATCACAGTCCACGGGAGCTTCACCCGATCGGACCAATGCGACAGGGATTTCAGCAAAATCTCCTAGTCCTTCGGCATGCAAGACGAGCTTGTAAGGCTCCACGAAGCGGCAGACAATGGGCTACCCCCAGTCACCAAGCAGAACGCACCTGACATGTCCTTCGACTCCACCGTCAACACCAAGAAAGTGCAGGTCCATCCAACGGATGCCTCCAAAACGGCGCTAATCGCCAACGACCTCAACACCGCATAGGAAAGCGCGCTCGTCGAATTCCTCCGTGAGCGCTGGGAAATCTTCGCCTGGTGTCCTGCGGACATGCCAGGAGTTCCCAGAAAATTCGCCGAGCACGCACTCAATGTCTTCCCAGACACCAAGCCAGTCAAACAGTCTATCCGAAGACTGTCGGAGCCACGAGCCGAAGCTATCGGCAAAGAGATCAACAGATTACTCGCAGCAGACTTCATCCGGGAAATCAAGGAAAGCGAGTGGCTGGCAAACACAGTGATGGTCCCGAAGAAGGACATGGACATCCTGCGGATGTGCGTAGACTTCACGTCACTGAACAAACACTGCCCTAAGGACCACTTCCCTCTCCCTCGGATCGACCAGATCATCGATTCGACTGCAGGTTGTGAGAAACTCTCCTTCCTCGACGCCTACTCAGGCTATAACCAGATTCGACTCAAGGTCGAAGATCAAGAGAAAACGGCGTTCATCACACCGTTCGGAGTGTACTGCTACAACACAATGCCCTTCGGGCTAAAGAACGCGGGTGCCACGTACCAGCGATGCATGCAGGCCTGCCTCAAGGACCAGATCGGTCGCAACGTCCAAGTCTATGTCGACGACATAGTCATCAAAACCAAGGAGGCAAGAACACTTATCAACGATCTCCGCGAGACGTTCGACAACCTTGATCGCTACAGGATCAAGATCAATCCAGAAAAGTGCGCCTTCGGCGTCCCCTCAGGTCAGCTGCTCGGATACTTCATCTCTCAACGAGGGATCAAAGCGAACCCGAAGAAAATCAAAGCTATCATAACAATGGAGAAGCCGAAAAACCTCAAGGGCGTTCAGCAGCTCGCAGGGCGAGTAGCGGCACTAAGCAGGTTCATCAGCCGCATGGGCGAGAAGGCCCTACCATTTTACCAACTGCTGCGCAAAGCAGAGAAGTTCGAGTGGACACCAGAAGCCAACGACGCATTCGAAAACCTCAAGCGGATCCTCTCCACCTCGCCCGTTTTGGTCACGCCAAAAGAGCGCGAGCCCCTGTTGCTGTACATAGCAGCCACACACCAGGTGGTCAGCACAGTACTTGTGGTCGAACGACCCGAAGAAGGCAAGACCCATGGGGTACAACGCCCAATTTACTACCTCAGCGAGGTTGTCACTCCAACAAAACAGCGGTACCCGCACTACCAGAAGCTGGCCTACGGCGTATTCATGACGGCTCGACGACTGAGCCACTACTTCCAGGAGTATCAGGTGATGGTCGTCAACGAGGCACCCCTAAACAGCATCCTGAACAATCCAGAGGCCACAGGACGCGTGGCCCTGTGGGGCATCGAACTATCACCACTGGACATCATCTACGAGAAGCGACACGCAATCAAATCTCAAGTCCTTCCGGACTTCCTGGTGCACTGGATGGAGCTGCAGCTGCCTGACACCCCAGACATGTCGCAGTCCTGGACAATGCATTTTGACGGCTCCAAACGCGAAGCCGGAGCAGGGGCAGGAGTCATACTGACCTCCCCGCAAGGTGACAAGATGAAGTACGTCCTTCGGATGAAATTCAGAGCCTCCAACAACGAGGCCGAATACGAGGCCCTCATTCATGGCATGCGGATGGCAAAAATATGCGGCGCAACGCGCCTGGTCATCTACGATGACTCCAACCTTGTCGTCCAGCAGACGATGAATGAGTGAGACGCACACGCCGAAAACATGATCGTGTACCGCGCACTATACAACGCACTCGAAGGAGAATTCGACGGCTGCGAACTTCGGCACGTCGGAAGAGAGAGCAACGAGGAGGCCGATAGACTCGCCAACATCGGCTCCACTTGTGCAAAAGTACCACCAGGTGTGTTCCTCGAACAGATCTGCGTGCCATCCATCAAGCGGAAATTCCCCAAGGGATCACCCGAAGAAGCAGAACACTCGGGGGCTACGCTACCCGAAGGTCAGGAAGGACCCGAAAAGTTGGATACCGAAGTCGCCATGGTCAACCTGATGCAGGTCATGGCAGTCGAAGAAACCTGGACACGTCCATACCTCCAGTTCCTGCTAAACAGAAACTTACCAGACAACCCGACAGATGCCCGGCGCATATCTCGTCGGTCAAAAGCCTTCACCATCATCAACGGCGAACTATACAAACGCAGCATTACAGGCGTCCTACAACGGTGCGTCACCATCAGCGATGGCAAGACCATACTCCAAGATATCCACGAGGGCATCTGCGGCCACCACGCAGGCAGTCGCTCCCTTGTCGCCAAAGCTCTACGAGCAGGATTCTATTGGCCAACGGCCATGAGCGACGCAAAGGACATCGTCCGAAGATGCAACGGGTGCCAACGGTTCGCCGACAAACCGCACACACCTGGGTCCGAACTTCGACCCATACCCATAGCTTGGCCTTTTGCTCAATGGGGCCTTGACATGATCGGCAAACTGCCAAAATCCTCGAAGGGAGGACACGTCTTCCTCTTGGTCGTAGTCGACAAATTCACCAAGTGGATCGAAGCCATGCCAGTCACCAACCAGAAGGGCAAAACCGCCGTCAAATTCTTCGAATCCATTGTCTACAGGTTCGGCGTACCGCACAGCATCATCACCGACAACGGATCAAACTTCATCTCCGAAGAATTCCAGGACTTCTGCGAAGGCCTCGGGATCAATATCACGTATGCCTCAGTGGCACACCCGCAAACAAACGGGCAAGTGGAAAAGGCCAACGGTCTAATTGGCGCTGGCATCAAGAAGCGCCTCATGAGCTCACTCGAGCACAAAGCTGGCAACTGGACGAAAGAGCTCCCGTCTGTCCTGTGGAGCTTACGAACTACGCCAAACAGCTCCACCGGCTACACACCGTTCTTCATGGTACATGGAGCTGAGGCTGTGCTACCAGCCGAAGTACGTCACCAGGCTCCACGAGTCGTCGCTTACAGCGAAGCCGAATCCACGGCTGCACTCGAAGACGCCGTCGACACACTCGACGAAGCACGGGATATAGCAGCAGCTAGATCCGCGGTGTACCAGCAAAGTCTCCGCAACTATCACAGCCGCCGGCTGCGCCCCAGGTCCTTCGTCGAAGGAGACCTCGTCTTGCGTCTCAAGCAAAAGCGACCGAACAAACTCGACTTGCCATGGGAAGGACCCTATGTCATCACCGAAGTCATCCCAGGTGGCGCCTATCGCCTCAAGCACGTGGAGTCTGGAGTCGCATACTCCAACCCATGGAACATCTCGCACCTGCGACGATTCTACCCATAGCAATGGGCAATGTACCCCTTTTACTTTCAATAAGGTTTACGGCCAAGGCTACTCAGCCGAACCATGTACCTCCTCCATCACAATACAAATAAATCTAAGTGCCTCAAACCTTCGATTCACTATTTCCTGCATATATACTATATACTACAAAACGCGCTCGGGGGCTCCCCTCACCTCACGATTTCATCGACTGAGGACAAAGCGTGCTCGGGGGCTCCCCCCACCTCACGATTTCATCGACTGAGGACAACACGTGTACACCTGAGTAGCTGACCACGTCAGGCTAACGAAAAGGGCACGTACTAAATCAAAGCACTGCGTGCTCGCTTACAAGCGAACCTTTACAACAAAGGGCACATACACGCCCAGCCGCAATATACAAATTTTACATCTATCTGTTTATTTTCAGGTTCTACCTATTCTGCAGAATAGCCTGAGCACGCTGCTCAAACAAATCTACAATCTGTTCGGCATACTGCCTTACAGCCGCGTAATGCGGATGCATATTCCACTCGCCACCATCTGGCCGAGGAGGTGGCCCAGTCGCTACAGCAGCCAAATCTACATCAGGGCGATGCACCCTCACAAGAGACAAGGCAGCCTTCACCCCTGCGACAAGCTGCTGCCGCACCAGCTCCTTGACATTGCTGGCACTCCGAAACTTCGCCAGAAGACCTGCAAGGGTCGTCGGCGCGCCATCCAACGGAAACATGACGTGCAACGCCGAGGACAGCGATGTCTGCACCGGGCGGAGCACCCGCGAAACCTGGAAGACGCGATCCTGCACCGTCGCCAGAACCATGGCACGATCGCGATCCATCCAAAAGAAGCCACCGGCTTCCATGTCCTGTTGAGTCAAACAATTGACTCGAACAGCAATGCGCTCCTTTTCTTCCTTCGGAGCGAGATTCGCACCTGCGACAACAGCACAGAACAAGAGTAAGGCCAGCAGGCTCACCCGAAGAACTAAGCTACGACCCGAAAGAAGGATCAACTTACACTGCAGCTGCTCGGACAGCCGACCCAGCTCCGCCATCAAGTATTCCTCTCTGGCTGCACTACGGTCTGCTTTGGACTTCCAAACGTCAGCACGACCGCGTAGCCCAAGCAAATCCCTCTCCAAGCTGCGCACGCGATCCCGCAGAAAAGCGAGCTACGAGGAATCATCCAACGATGCTCGCAAGGGCCTTTCAGATGAAGTACCAACTGGGTCAACACCCGAAGGAACCTAAAGCAGAAGAAAAAGCAGGCACACAGACACTCAGCCAAAGATAAAGCCCATCTCGGAGGAATTCATTAAATCAGGCCACTGCGTGGCTCAAGAATGGTGCTACAAAAGATATTTACAGCAAAAGTAAACCACATACTACCCTACATCTCCTATGCCTAAGGCGTAGGACACCGAGTCGCCTCAGAGCCAGACTGCCTAGCTTTGGCCTCGCCCTGCTGCCGCAGCGCGTACTCAGACAACAAGTCAATGAGCTTGGGCCCATATCGTCTGCAGCGAGCGGAGTAAGCAGCGAAGGCTACCTCTGATCCATCCGCAGCCGTCGGCATCCGAGAAGTGATCTGGGGCAAGTCCAGCTCCGCCCCAGCCGCCATGGCCATCGCCAGCCCGACGGACACGCTGATGCCCTTCTGCTTGCGCTTGTACGCTGCAGGCGCTTCGGCTGACAGAGCCTCTGCCAGAGCACCCACATCTTCAAGGGCTGCGCCCTTCGGGAAGAGCTCCTGGTAGAAGCGACCAAGGACCTCCTTTGCCTTGGCAAGGGAGTTGACGACGGTGCTGCAGCGGTCCTCGACCGCCACAGTGGCATCATCCAGAGCACTCCCGTGCTCCAGAGCACCACGGTCAAACTCGATGCCTGCGGCATCTGAGACAAAACAGAAGAAAACATGAAGAAAAGCAACATAGAAGAGGACCCGAAGAAAAAGAAGCAAGTACAAAAGCTAGCACTCACCCGAAATAGCCTTGGCAGCAGCCATGAGCTTCTCCGCTACTCCTACCTCACGACCTACGGCTTCCTGCTGCAGACGCTCTTTCGCTTCGGCTGCCTTTGACAGCTCCAGCTCAAGGCGCTCTTTCGCCTCAGCGGCAGCTTCGGCCTTCTGCTCCAATTGGCCAAGGCTCTTCTTCAGAGCATCAACCTCACGAAGAGAATAATTATGCTCCTCTGCATTCACAACAAGCCAGTGTCAACAAACAGGACAAGGATAAACAAAAAAGTACTACAAGGCAGACGAATACCTTGCAGCTGCTGCAGTTTCACCTCCAGCGTCAGGTGCTCCTCCACCAGCCGCTTGGCCTCTCGGACACAAGGCTGCAGGAAAAAGCAATAGCAGTAAGAGCATGACTTGGGGGCTCCACCCAAAACAAAGAAGCAAACACAACATCAGCACACGAAGACGCCCGGGGGCTCCCCCCGTGACATGAAGCAGAAAAACTTACGTGCTCCGAAGGCGAACCCGCAGGCCCGCCTGCGAAATTCTGAGGCGCAACCACCAGCCTCTCCTGCACAAGAGGAACTGGTGCAGCACCACCCGAAGTCGCCACCGTCTGCGGAGGCGGCGACGCAATGTTTGACTCCCCCATCATCTCGCGCGCTCCATCACTAGAGTCGTCGGAGGATTGCCTACATACGAATCAATCAACACAGGCGCAAAAATAACAAGTGAGCAAAAGACAACAGTGACAACAAGCACACTTACGAGCCCAACGCGCTTAGGTCAAAGATAGGAGAAGCCCTCCGGGCCCTCTTCTCCTCCTTCTTCTCTTCCTTCTTCCGCTTTGCTGGCGGGTGCGGAGCAACAGCTCGCACAGGAACGGCAGGAATAGGAGAAGACGAACCCCCCTGAACATCATCATGACGCTCAAGACCCCGAGGATTCCTGGGAGTCGGAGGAGTCGAGGCATCCGAAGACTTGCTCGAGCTCCGTGATCGCTTACTCGAATGGTCTTCACTCGATTCGTCGGCATCCTCCGCCGGAGATCGCGCCGAAGGAAGCTCGGACATGGAATCCACCACTTCATTATCCGGGGCATTCGGATACCTTTCGGGCAATGGTGGCGCCATGCCTGGCACTTTGAAGCTCTACAAGATGAGAAGAAACTTTGTTAGCAAACAAAGGACACAAGTACACAACTGACGTGCGCAAATCTACACCTTTGGCATGGCCAACGTCGACGAAAAGGGAGGAGTCAGCGACTTCCCCGGGATTTTTTCGTCGGCCTTGAACTTCAACAGCATGCGAAGATCCTTGTCAAGGTCCACCTCGGAGACCTTCTCACTCGAAACCCTCGTCGGATCACGGCGCCCAGAGTACAGGAACATCGGGTGCGCTCTAGCCTGGAGCGGCTGCACCCGACGCTCAAGAAACACCCGGATAATGTCGACACCATTCACCTCCTTCTCAGGAATCAACTGGAGCTCCTCCACCCGACGGTACAAGGCCTCTATCTCCGCCACCTCACCGTCTAAGATCTGATTTTTCCAGGACCTCTTCTTCACAATTAACTGGGAGGGGTCAAAAGGAACGAGACCAAAATCTTGCCCAGGCAGCACGGAGTCACGGATGTAGAACCATTTCCTCCGCCAGTACTGGACAGATTCGGACATGGAGAAGGAAAAGAATTGGACATCGGGACTAAGAGAGATGATGAAACCCCCAATGGGATACACACCATCCGAACCAGACTGCCTCCTCATGGAATACAGCTTCCGGAAGAGGCCAAAGTGCGGCTCAATGCCAAGCCAACACTCACAAAGCGTGATAAAACACGCAATGTGGAGAAGGGAGTTGAGAGACAGATGATGGAGTT
This sequence comes from Avena sativa, assembly GCA_916181665.1. Taxonomy (NCBI): domain Eukaryota; kingdom Viridiplantae; phylum Streptophyta; class Magnoliopsida; order Poales; family Poaceae; genus Avena; species Avena sativa. The sequence continues at coordinate 332,504,852 of OV702296.1, forward strand.
GAACCCCATAGAAAAAGAGCAGTCCACGAAGGAAGTCATGGACTGGATACGCAAACCCACGCAAAACGAAGGCGACAAACATAACCCGATACCCAGATGGGGGACGGGGGATTACCTCACTACCGGGGAGTCTCACGGCCGTCGTGTCCTGCGGAATCAGACTCCGCTCGCGCAGCTTGCGGAGATCGCTCTCCCGCGTCTCTGATCGCCGCCAGCCACCATCGGTGACACGAGCAGCGGCGGCGCTGGTTCCCACTGCAGGCGAAGACTTCTTTGGCTTCCCCATGGCGCTACGGCGGTGGTGTCGTTGCCAACGACGAAGACAAAGGAAATGTGAAAGGAACTCTCAGCACGCAGCAAGAATCGCTCGAGCGCAAGGAGGCAGTAAAACGCAAGAACTGGTGCGGTGAAAACAAACCACGATTTCACCATGGATTATAACAGCAAAGACAACGTACGCTGGCCGTCCATCGAGAAGACCTAACGCCAACGGCAGATCTGGCCGTACACGTGTCAGCACCAAAACGAACCGTCGTTCCCACGACGTCCACTACGCGCGGAAATCGAGGAAACGACGTAATCATCTCCACGCCGCGCGTGACCAGTCAATTCAAAGTCAGGAAGTGGGACCCACGCATCGTCCAGTCAAGTCATCTCTGGCGCAGCAGACGCTTGAGGTCATTGATCATCAGCACTGACGTCATCAACAGCTATACTAGCAATAACTTCGGCTCCACAACTAAAAGTACTCACTCGAATCTACGATTCGACTAAATACTTGGGGGCTACTCCTATCAGGAGCGCTGGTCGCGCACCCGATGTACTTCCGGGTCAGCGGTACGCCCACGAGATTTTCCTACTACCGTTGCATGATACAAGACTCGAGTCTCTGCCCGAGTCTACGACTCCGCCAGACACTCGGGGGCTACTCCAAACTGGAGCGATGGCCGTTCACACACAAGAGCTTCGAGTCCTACGTCGAGTCCACGACCCCACTACGGACTCGGGGGCTACTCCCATAGGGATGAAGGATTCAAGCATCCGAAAAATTTGTGTCCAACGGACCTGAAGCTGAACAACGGCTGAATTAAAGTCTCTGCTCGAGTCTACGACTCGAACAGACACTCGGGGGCTACTCCCATAGGGAGCGCTGGTCGCGCACCCTATAGTCCATTGTGTTGACTACGTCCATGATGTCGATTCCTTTACAACAGCCGAACAAATTCGGCTGACCCGATGAACTTCCGGGTGAAGTGCTTCGCACTCGATACAACTTTCGACTCCGACATCCAAATACAAGGTTCCAGACAACTAAGTCTCCACCCGAATCTACGTTTCGGATGGACACTCGGGGGCTACTCCCATAGGGAGCGCTGGCCGCGCACCCTATGAAATCTTCGACTGCGATCTTCCGGATCCGCATGCAAAAACTTTTCGGCAACTCTGCTCCAATTAATGCTAAGTGAGTAACATCCTCCTTGGCCACCCGAAACACCTCCGCGGTGATAAACATTCGGATGCTGCGTCTGCGACGCAAAGATAAGACCTACAGATATCATCTGATGGCCTGACAACGCACCTGACTGCGCTCTGCTAGTATGAATCCGTACCAGCAGGTACGATGAAAAATCCCGACGGACGTGTTGGGTACATCATTTAAAATCACTGGAATTCCACTCCTGTAAGTCCTCCGCGGCCTGAGTCGAATTATGCCAGCATATGTTCCGGGTTCGAGTCGAGGGACTCGCACCTGAAGAAGATCGTGTTGTTTTGTCCTAAGACGATTAACTGACCCTGATCCGTCGGGTGAGTCAGGCACACGCATCAACAATCCCTACACATTCTCTTGAAAGACAGAGTTACACCCGAAGGATTGAAGAGTCCTCAGTCGAATCTACGATTCGACTGAACACTCGGGGGCTACTGACATGGTTATACCCTACGGGTACGTAACTTCAGCATACCTGGTCCAGCCCAAGGAAGGCCCACGGCAAATATACGCCAGCCCATGAAGATTTTCGGGTGGCCCAGGCCCATGACGCCTTCGAATCCTTGAAGAACAAGACTAGAGTTTCAATACAACTTGTAACCTACTCGTATCGGTACCTAAGACCTAGCCTCTCCATATATAAAGGCTAGGAGGGTCCAACGAGGAGGACACCCAACAACGATTACACCCTGCGATTACGACATACACACCTCCACGCCAGATCGAATCTGCGCACCCTGTAACTTTCGGTTTCGCCGCAATAAAAGAGCAGACAAGCAGGAGTAGGGTTTTCCCTCCAGGGGCCTGAACCTGGGTAAATCTCGTGTCCCCTGGTTGCTTGTCTGTTAACCGTGCCACGATCTCCAGCATCCCCATCTTCTCCAAAACCCAAGTCCATAACAATGGGCATTGACGAGATCAAACCTCGTCAGACGATATAGTAATCAAAACAAGGGAGGCCAAGACACTCATCGACGATCTCCGTGAGACGTTCGACAACCTTGATCGATACAAGATCAAGTTAAACCTAGAAAAATGCGCCTTCGGCGTCCCATCTGGTCAGCTACTAGGCTACTTCATCTCCCAGCGGGGAATCGAAGCGAACCCGAAGAAAATCCGGGCCATAATGGCCATGGAGAAGCCGAAGAACCTCAAGGGGGTCCAGGAACTTGCTGGGCAAATCACGGAGTTGAGAAGGTTCATCAGCCGCATGGGCGAAAAAGTCCTGTCGTTCTATCAGCTGCTATGCAAGGCAGACAAATTCGAGTGGACGCCCGAAGCGGACGACGCATTCGAAGATCTAAAGCGGATGCTCTCTACCTCGCCCGTCTTGGTCACGCCAAAGGAGGGCGAACCTCTACTGCTATACATAGCAGCTACACACCAGGTGGTAAGCACCGTGCTTATGGTCGAAAGACCCGAAGATGGCAAGACCCACGGGGTCCAACGCCCAGTCTACCACCTCGTCAGTGGGGCATCCCTATGTTTTGCCTAGGAGGGGCGCCGGAGGTCTGGAAGGCCTGGAGGGGCAGCGATCTGCCGGTGCCTGGCAGTGGTCGAGTACGAGCTCGCTGGAAGGTAGGGGTCTGGTGGTGAATCTGGGGAGAGACAGGATAGGCAGCGGAGCAGGATGGGTGGTGTGCGAGTGGGAGTGGGGATGGGGATGGGGCCACGGACTCTCTGTCGCAGGTCAGTCCACCAGTTTAGCAGAGCAGCAGAAACACAGACGACAACGTGCAGAGCAAAAAGGTTGTGAGGCAATTTCCTTGTTGATATATTTCGGGTAGCTATGAAAAATGCAAAAATTAGTTGGGCTTCTTCCATGGAACACGGATCTCCAGGCAACGTGTGGTGTAAGATGCTTCCTTCGTAGGATACGGGCATACCATGTGTTTTGTCTATATATATACACCACACCCTATATAAAAACACACTACAACTCTGCTGCAAGATTTTATATATTGTCCATCTCACACCATGTCATCTACCTACACTTGGTGATGTCGAACACCTCATAACATGTGCAAACAAGGAATTAGTATGATAACTCATGACTCAAAGTAATCAAATCAATGTATTAGATATCATAATATATCTATAGATTATATATATACACCACACTCTATATAAAAACACACTACAACTCTGCTGCAAGATTTTATATATTGTCCATCTCACACCATGTCATCTACCTACACTTGGTGATGTCGAACACCTCATAACATGTGCAAACAAGGAATTAGTATGATAACTCATGACTCAAAGTAATCAAATCAATGTATTAGATATCATAATATATCTCTAGATTATGACAAACTATAAATGCGCAACCTAACAGTAAATGTATAATATGTATCATCTCATACCACAACATCCACCATAGAAATTACATAGATAGTTCTGTAATCATGTAGGGAAGCTCATACGGACTACATCAATGATCATACATAGAGAAATTGGATTAAGTTACCACCATAAAAACCATGGTCTTGGGGTGGACTACTCCCCCCTCTTGTTGGAAATCAACATGGAGGTTTTGGTGAAGGAGGATAGGCAGTCGAAGTGTTTCGAGTTACATTCTTCTATTTTCTATACAAATGGACAACAATTAGTTTGTTAAGTTTAAAACATTGGTTCTTTATTCTTCTTCGCAATGTACTAAATTTCTTCTTACATGTTTATTCTTTTCATATTTTTATTTATGGGTCGTAGTACGCGTCCCCCGGGGGATAATTCCCCAAAATCCCTAGGGTCCTCCTGCTAACACGTGTCCTTCAAAAATGCCCAAAATCCCGCTTTTGCTACAAACATACCCGTTTTTGCTACATGTTGCAGAAAAAGGTTCGGTTTAGAAAAAAGAACAGACAAACCCGACCTCGCCGGAGAGTTCGCCGGAGACCTTGTAGCAAAAATAATGTTCTAATGTAGCAAAAACGACTTCACCGGAGACTCGCCAGAGATTTTCGCCGGAGACTTCACCAGAGACCTCGCCAGAGAGTCTGTAGCAAAAATTTATGCTGATGTAGAAGATCCCACCTCGCCGGAGACTCGCCGGTAAACCTCGCTGAAGACCGTATAACAAAAACTTTACGCTATTATAGCAAAATCAAAAAACAAATATAGCGAAAAATTTGTATTAGTGTAGCGAAAACCAACTTCGCTAGACAAACGCCGGAGAGATCGCCTGAGATAGTAACACCATGCGCCCATGGTAGCAAACACAGGTAGCAACATAGTAAACCCAATGTAGCAAAGTTGTATGCCGTCGGTAGCAACAACCTACACCCATGGTAGCAAAAGCCACCCGTCATCGGTAGCAACATCGTGCGCCTAAGGTAGCAAAGCCTTGCGTCGTTTGTAGCAACACCTGTGGATAACTCGGCCGAAGCAAGGCCATGGCCGGAGGTAAGCCCCAACGTCCTTGATGCCGGCCTGCAGTGACATGCACCGATGGTCGCCAACAGAGGAGGCGAGTTGGAGCCCGCGGTGACCTCCCATGGCTCTCGCATGAATGGCACAATATATGCTGGCCTGCAACGACGTGCGTCGATGGTCACCAGCAAGGAGGAGAATCGGAGCCTGCCGGTGACCTCCCTGGCTCTCGCATGGAGGGCACTAGAGATGTCCATGGCTGCGGGGCGATGAGGTATGGGTGGCGGCACCAGCAGCTGTGGATGCGGAGACGGGAGGGCTGGCGGCGGAGATCCAGCGGCCTCTCGGTCCGGCGGCGGGGACTAGCTCAGGTGGCGGTGCCCCTTTCCATCAATCTGGAGAAGATAAGAAAAGGTGGGGGAAGAGAAACCGAAAGAAACATGCAGAGGCAGGTGGTGGGCCTACATACAATAAGTGCAATGCAGAGTAGGCTCGGTCGTGAGCGACCCGGGGATCGATCCCTGGGGTAACGGTATCATTTTCCTATTTTTATCCTAGAATAAAAAACATTATCAAAGTTTTATCGCATTTATATTAAACAAATAGTCCATCAATTTTCTTTGAAAACTATATGACTTGAGTTATTTCAGGCTTCGCGTATTTTACTCACAGCTAGATCTACTTACAGTTTAAGTTTGCACACAAGAAAAAAATAAGAAAAGATGTCCAGCTTTTGCCTTTCTACACATTTTATTCGTTGTCACAAAACATTTTCTCAGGCATGTCCGTGTGCATCATTTTTCCTGTTAGACCGGCCCTATGGACCCCATGTGTCAGAAATGCTAGCGATGGTTGCCAAAAACATGATTTAGGTTGTGAGTGCTTGGATACCCTAGAAGTTTGGTTAAGTGATATTTTTTGTGGTTTTCTACAACCACCATACAAGTTGTTGTGATTCGTTGATCTTTAATTATTCGTAGATAAGAGGATTGTGTATGTAATTAATCTACAAGTTGTTGAAAAAATAAAAAATTCTGTGGCGTTTCTAAAACCTTGGGTTAAAATCTTACTTGCCAAAGTAACTTAATTTATAACCAATAAACAAAAAACTGAACTAACATTTCATCTTTTTACAGAAAGACTTAGAGGTTTACATAGTTATTTGAAATTATAAGTGACTGAGATTTTAAGTTTTTCCGACAAGTGAGATTTAGAAAATGTGTATGATATCTAGCAGAAGAAAGGATCAAACTTATTAAACTTAACCAAATATACAAAAGAAAATAACAACAACTTTTTTGATAAAGGAAATATATTAATATCGCAAAGATAGCAATTACACCCAACCTTTGCACCAACAAGATGTCTAAAGACACCAGGGATGCACACATCTAAGAACAAAATAAAAAATAAAAAATAAAACAAAAACCCGACCCAATGTTCAACCACTCGCAATGGAAGCACTCTAACCACCACTGGATACAACACCCGTACTACAAACAAGGAGCTCCAAAGCAACGCCTCCAAGAAGGAAATAAGCACAAGCGTTGTCATCGCCCGAGAAGATCTTGGGTTTTCACCTTGGAGCAAATCCTAGTTCCAAAACAATGTCTTCAACAAGGCCATTGTCAGGTGCAACCAATGAAGGCCAGACTTTGGGTTTTCACCCTGAAAATTGAGGCTCATTACTCGAGAGCACCACCAAGATTATAGTCCACCTGTGTTTCAACCCCCTCTTACCAAGGCTAATGCTGTAAGTCTCCAAACACCCGACAACACAGGATGAACCTGTGCTGCGAAGTCTTCATCACAGCACAAATACTTCTCCACCATTACAAACCTCTGACCCGACTTTCTCCACTTCTGTTAGTTTCATGGAATCTAAAGTAGACATGTCCATGGATTGACAAGACAACGAAGCTTAACACCACACCCTCGTAAGGCCTCACTGGCAGAAATTAAGGGCGTGCGCGACCGGATCACCGATCTAAAAATCCATTGACATCATACACCAAACTGCAGAAAAATCGGAAAGGAGGGCCGGGACCCGTCGATATCAAGGGAGCCTTCATGAATCAGATATGCGGCTTGGTGCTCGAAGAAACACAGAGGCAAACCACCTTTAGTCAGATCAAGCCGGCTGTCCCCATGCCACCAGCCTGCTGCATAGGAGACGACGATTCAGCACTGACCGACGTCGAAACAAGGAGAAGCAACCGACCTGAGGGGCCGAGGGGCCGCCGCTGGCATAGCCCTGCTACTTCCATCTTCAACAGTGTCACGTCAACACTTGGGGCGGCCGCCGCTGGACCAGATTGGCTCTCAGTATGACTCGCGTCATCGAAGTTAGCACGACAAAGCAACGCACCGGAGGCCGCCGGGAGATCTCGTCCACGCTGCCCTAGCCTAGCGCCGCTGACGCCATCCTCACCTCCGCCTTCGGCGGGTTGGGCACCGCCGCCACTGCTGGCAGCAGCAGCCAGGAAGGGCACGAGGGGTGTGTGGAGGCTAGGGTTTTTGGGTTCCTCCGGAGTCGCCTGAGCGGAGGCGACCCAAGAGGAATTTTCCGTCGGGAGGAGCCTAGTAGCCAAAATAACGATAACTATGATAGTGGATAAACGCATTACAAAAATATATTTTACGATGGATTTATTGATATACGATGGAGTAGTATATTAGTTTTGTAAATGCATACTTGATTATGATTTCTTCTGACTTTTGACTAAAATTGTATGTCGTATATTAATTTGTGGATGGAGGGAATAGCACGTTGCTCGAGATCAGGTGACGTGTCAGTTAGTGAGCTGGCCAATCACTAGGGCCAAGCGTACGGAGCATACTCGTGGGCGGGCCCAGTGCGTCAGAGTGCGTGCGTGCGGCAGTAATTAGCGAGGATCCCTTGATCAATCCACCACTTTTCGTGTGGAAGAAGCAGCCGCGATAGAATTTGAGGAAGCGATCGTTGCGTCCGTTGAAGTTTTTTGTGGATTAATGGCGTGCAAAACAAATTCTATCACTTAATTACTTGTTCTTGCGGGCTTAGTATTCACTACTAGTGGGTGGTCAAACACATAACGTATACGCGCCAACGCAACAAAAGAGTGAGAGAGCAAGAGACACGCAGGCACGTATGGAGTTTTGGATATATACGCGTACCTGGGAAGATCCAGATTTGTCTCGTGCTCTCCCTGCCAATATCTTCCAGGCACGTCGTACATTTTTTTTACATCCAGCAGCATGGGTAAAATCATGTACCCAACCCGTTAAGAACACAATCTCATCACCCAGAAATCATCTATTTCTTGCAACGCATGAGCACTTCTGTCCACAAAATCTTGGAGGTGGAACATTGAGGTGTCTTGCTATGTTATCATGTTTTTGTCATAATTTATATTTGAGTTGTCGTTGCTGTTCAACTGTTAATATTTATGTACGTGGCTAAAATTCTTGTTGTGATTTTTTATGTTTGCATGTTCATACGCACTTGAATGCATATTACGCTAACACATATTGATCTTAGTATTGCGACTTGTTTACCTTTGTAGGAACGACATGTAAGATGAGAGGAACCGCGTCAATTCGATGTTCTCCGCAGAAGAAAATTGGTCTCATTGGGCCTGCATCTTTTAGCTACCATTTTATAAACCTGATGTATATATTGTGTCTAGGACATGGCCCAAAATGTTTCGTCTACTTAGTTACATGTAGTTTCAGAGAAAATTAGATGGTAATTAAAATTGCTTGTTCTTGTTTTAATATATTGGAGGACAAGCGTGTTACAACTGTGAAATATGTAAACCAATTGCTATTTCTTTGGCAGGGAAATTCTAAAAAAAAAGAATATTTGGTTGTGATGTGGTAAAGGAGTGTTGGCTGGGAATCAGTACTCTGCCCGATTGTATGTTCGTAAAAGGTAGTTTTCTACGCTAAAGGAAAGTTAGTCGTAAAATTAGCGCTGTCAAACTGTTTGTCGGCAAAACATATGTTGGCTGGGGCAAAAATGTATGTCGGCAAAGAAATATTGGTCGGGAAAACTTCTGCAGTGTGGTGATAGCCTGTCGGTCGGCAAAGAAATATTGGTCGGAAAGGGCTTTGGCGACTGAACTTACAGTGACAGACAATGTCTGTCGGCAAAACTTATTCCCAACCAACTTTCTATCAGAAAAAGCGGTTTTCCCAACTAACGTGTCTCTCAGGGATTCTATGATGTGGTGTGGTGGTGGAGTATATTTCAAGTTACTCCATCCGTTTCATAAAACAAGGCATATACATTTTAATAAAAATCAGTTTCTTGTAAGTTCAACCAAATTAATATTAACAAATTCACCATAGAATATATCTTATATTGTATTTGTTCAATAATATTATACTTTAGAGAGAAGTCACCTGGGACTCTGTGGCTAGCATCATAGTTGGTGAGCTAGGCAACTCAGATTCAATTCGATCCTCAGTTTCTTTTATATAGTAGTAGTGTCTAGTTTCTTCTAGACACACTTTCATTTTTTTCAATATTATATTGTAGATGTGTATACCCTTTTCTATAAAATTGGTCAAACTTATAATTAGATGTTGACTTTTGACTAAGAAATGGACGTCTTGTCTCATGTAACGGAGGGCATCTAAGCGTAGAAGCATGCATGTCCAGGATATCCATCAATTGTTTTTTTTCTTGCAGGGTTAGGAGATGCGCTAGTACGTGGCCATATACACACATGCGTACGCGCCAACGCAACAAAAGGAGCGAGAGTCGAAGAAACACGTAGCACGTTTGGAGTTTTGGATGGACATATCCGCCGCGTACCTGGGGAGATCGATCGTGTGTGCATAGCGTGTGACCCTTAGAAATCTTTCACGCCCGCCCATTATCTCCTTTGCCGATAGATATACTATACGTATTTTCCACGCACGTCGTAGAAATTTTTGCATGCGGCAGCATGGGTGACGACTCACGAGCGTTTGCAGCTTTGCACACTCCACTACACATGCACACACGCCTTAACTCCCGCCAAAGTTTGCTTCTCTCCCTCACAAGCAACTCGATCCAAATCCACATGCAAGCAGGCCTATAAATACTGCTCGCCGGCTACCCGTTCTTCTTCATCTCCTCCCCTACACTTGTCTTCAACCAGACACCAGGCAACAAAATCAGGCCACGTACAACCAAGTCCAGCCCCGACACTTGTGGTTTAGCAAGCTGCTTTTGCGTTTCAACCTCCTGCAAATGGCGTTGAGTCTGGGAGTACCTAAGCTCCTCATTTTGTCCATGGCGGCTCTCGTGATGCTCTTGCCGTGCAGTGCTACAGCCACCGCGAGCAATGCCAACCAGGCTCAGCAGAACGTGTTCGTCCTCGACAACTACGGCGCCCGCGGCGACGGGCAGCGCGACGACACGCAGGCGCTGGCCAAGGCGTGGAACGCGGCGTGCTCCTCGTCACGGCCATCCGTGCTGCTCGTTCCCAACGGGAAGAGCTACCTGCTCAAGGCCATCACCCTATCCGGCCCATGCAAATCCAGCGTCGTCTTCATGGTGAAGGGCACGCTGGTGGCTCCTCCGAGCAGGTCCGCATGGAGCGAGGACAACAGAAGCCATTGGATCATGATCCAAGGCGTCACCGGCCTCACTGTCACCGGTGGCGGCACGATCAACGGCAATGGCGACATCTGGTGGAAGAACTCGTGCAAGACCAACAAGGCTCTTCCGTGCACATCGGCTCCCACGGCGCTGACGTTTCACCTCTGCAACAATCTCAAGGTCCAGAACCTGAAAATTATGAACAGCCAACAGATGCATCTGTCTGTTGAGGATTGCACCGACGCGCAGTTGGCCCGCCTGTCCATCACGGCGCCCGGCACAAGCCCCAACACCGACGGCATCCACGTCACCCGGAGCAAAAATGTCCAAGTTACAGATTGTGTCGTCAAGACCGGAGATGATTGCATGTCGATCGAGGACGGAACTCACAACCTTCATGTCACCAAGGTTGTGTGCGGTCCGGGCCATGGGATCAGCATCGGAAGCTTGGGAGACGACAACTCGAGAGCCGAGGTTTCCGGTATTATAGTCGACTCGGTACAGTTATATGGAACCACCAATGGTGCTCGGATCAAGACATGGCAGGGAGGAAGTGGGTATGCAAAGGATATCACGTTCCAGAACATTATCATGGACAACGTGCAAAACCCAATCATCATTGACCAGAACTACTGCGACTCGGCTAAGCCATGCAAGAAACAGGAATCAGCAGTGCAGATTAGCAACGTAGTTTTCAAGAACATTAGAGGGACAACTATATCCAAGGATGCTATCAAGCTTACCTGCAGCAATGAGGCATCGTGCTCAGATATTGTCCTGGAGAACATCGATCTGACAATGCAGGATGGCAAGGGTGACGTTCAGAGCACCTGTCAGAACGCAAACTGGCGGAAAGCTGGAACCGTAATTCCACAGCCCTGTGAAGCCAAGAACTAGGAAGGGTAATCGGCAGCCTTTTTGTAACATGTATAAATGATGTATAGAATGTACACAAAACAGCTAGGTTGCTCTGGTGCGCTCTGGTCCTCCGGGGCCTTCCGTCGACTACAACAAGCATTATTACGACAAGTTTTGTCCGGCTCCGGCGATGGAGGGGCGAGGACGGCGCCGCGCCTTCGACTCGTGCTAGTGTATGTAGTCGTCGCTAGGTGGTTCAATGACCTACTTGTAATTTTTATTACTTTTGGGCTCTTTTATACCGATGTTGATGATTATTAATACATTGATGAAATTCACACAAAAAAAGAACAGCTAGTTATACTTGTACATACAAAATGCAACCCCTCTTTCTACGTACTAAAAGAAGTCTAAATACATTATTTTCTTCACAAATCTAAAACATCTTATATTTTGAAATGGAGTGAGTAGAAAATTTCAATATAATGTGTGTAATAGGGTATTTGTAAAAAATGTTTCAAGTAATTCTAAATTATTTCATATTTATGAAGAACATTTAACCTTTGCACCAACCCGACTGAGTAGAAGGGGGAAAAGATTAGTCACTCATAGTCGTCGGGGAATATTTCTCGAAGAAAACCGCCCGTCCTCCGCGTCGCTCCCGCGAGCGACGGGAGGGCCCCCTGCCGCCGTCGCCCCAGGGCCACTCTCCTGCTCCCTCCGCCTCGCCGCCGCCAGACGGCACCGCCGGGCAAAGCCCAGGCGCTGGCGGCGGCGTGGCCCTCCTTCCCCCTCGCGCGGAGGCAGCGGCGCGGGCCGTGGCTGTCGCGGAGGGCGGCGTGCTCTGCGAGGGGCGTGTCGGCGCGGCCTCCGGCGGCGTGGTGGCCTCGCCCGGCGTCTTGGGTCCTCCGGCGGGCGGCGGCGCGTTCTCTGGGGCTCGGGACGGCCTCGGGCAGCGCTGCACTCGGCGAGGCTTGGGGCGGCAGAGGCCCTGCCTCGGCTGGGGGCGGGACGGCGCGGCGGCGCGGCTGTGGGCGGCGGGGCGGCGGGGCAGCGCGTCGCAGCAGCGGCAGGCGGAGCTCGGGGCGGGTGTGGCCATGGCGGCCCAGATCGGGCCCGTTTGGGCCCGGATCTGGGTTAGGCGGGCCGACTGGCTTTGTTTTGTCTGATCTGCAGATCTGGGCGGGTAAAGTGGAAGGGCTCCGCGGTATCTTCGGCCGGCCTGTTGCAGCGTGGTTGCAGACTTTGCGGGCTTGTCGGGGCCCGGCCGGACCACCATGGGACTGGTATGCCTCCGTGGAGGTTTTACGGGCCCGCAGGGCCCGGCCGGACCTATGGAGGTCTAGTTTGTCTGCAACCGTGTCCGGTCGACTACCGCCTCCGACGGTGGAGGTAGTTCCCTCCCGCGCGGTCGTGGTCCTGTGGACCCTGCTTCATTTCTACCTGTGCTGCGATGCTGCAGACCCTGCAACGGCTTGCTCGGTGAGACGATGATGGCGGAGTCGGGACCGGAGTGGCGCATGCTCGTGGGCGACAAGTTTGGTGGTGGCGAGGCCTCGCCCTCGCGGGTCTCCTGTGCCTCGGCTCGTCCGGGGGTTGTGGATAGGGTCCTCGGGAGAAATCCTTGTCGGCTCGACCGACACCGACATGGTGCCGCCTGTGGGTGGCATCTTCCTTCCTGGAGGGCGTTGTGGCTTCCCTACTTTCACTCCCCTCTGTGTGCCAGGGGAAACCCTAGGGCCAGTCTCTGGTCCGGGCAGCAGCGGTCGCTTCCCCTCTTGAGGGTGCTGCTTGGTGCTTGTCGAGTCGGGGCTAGGAGCGGGGTGGGCATTCTTCGGGGGGGCGCAGCGGTTGCGGTCTTCCTCGTCTAGTTGATCCGTCTCCTTTCTTTTCTGTTTTTCTTTCCTTGTGTTAGCTCGGGCGTGTGGATGCTACTGTCCCAGCATTTTGTATCGTGTGGTGTCCTTTGGGCGTTGTGCTGTCTGGCCCGGCAGCGGTCTCACCTATGTGCTTTATTTATAAAGCGGGGCGAAAGCCTATTTCGAGAGAGCCCGACTGAGTATCTTGGTTTTATGCCACCGGAGTATGTTTACGAAATATATGTAACGGGACTATATATAAGACCGGAAACTTCAGCTTACTCAATTTTAAGTCATCGACTATGTAAGACCTAAAGTTGACAATGCAGCCCTCCCTAGCCAAGGGATCGATTTTAAGCTTCTTCCGGAGGAATGTGCATGTGTGTGTGCTGAACTGCTGATGGTGGTGGTGGAGTGTGGTGGGGGGAGGCGGGTGGTCTGGTAAAACCTCCTGACTCCTGAGAAAGTAAACTGGCTCAAAGAGGCTATCTCCAAACAAACCGGGAGATTCACATTTTTTGGCAGGTTTGGTGGCAACCAAACAAATTCTTCTACTTCCTATTCTTTGTTATCAACGGTACGGTGTCTCGGAGATATGGATCTAGGATGATAAGTGGCTAGGTAAATACCACCCTCTAGGACTAACAGCAAGTTCTATAACAAAATACTCGTCAGAAAAGTGATACTATCACTATGTTGGTGGTAAAATGCCACCTAATATGGCATTGAGGCGAGATTGAGTTGGGTTCCGCGTTGTGGCATTGAATGCCTTTCAAGGGCAGTTGCAATGGTCAAATTATCGCAAAAAGGGTGAATTCCGATGGAATCTACACGTAAGTGGCAAATTCTCGGTGGATGCCATGTACGTAGCACTAACACATTTAGTTGTTCCATTTTACAATAACAAACGACTTTGGAAAATAGAGATACCCCACAAAACTAAAATATTTATGTGGTACCTTCGCAAAGTTGTCATCCTCAGGGCATGTTTAATGATAGCCTCTTCAATAGACGTTTAAATAATCGGTTACTTCCTAGAGATAAGCGCGGGCGGTCTTGTGGGTGTATTTTTCATACAAAACACAAGTGACTCACTCTTAATTTTGCATCAACGCTTAGGAAACGGCTGGGAACAAGGCTAAACCGACGGGATTTATTTCCTAGCATCCGGACATAAGCGCCCCGTAGTACGTGTCCTCACCAACGATTACTTTGCAATGTGTAACTTGCGACGAAGCACAAAGTGTTGTTTTTGTCACGTTATTTTATTTTGATGCAAGTTTTTTGTTCTGTATGGTCAATCATTCATTTTGCTACGAATTTGTATATGCATCCTAGTGTTATAAATATTATGGCGAGTTGTCGCGAGGCATTGATTTGGAGGTGTAGAATCCCAATTCAGGTTGGGACGTTATTCTTGATTTGATCTCTATGGCTATGTAGCAATGATATGATTTTAACAATAAAAAATCATCTTCATTAAGTTATTTACCTATATACCACTAACTCTTTTGTTCTCTACTCTTTAGGTAGAAAAACACCGCAAGCTGCTTATGGAGGTGGATGTCTTTATACCACATGGTTCATGTTATAGTCTCAAGGATCGACCAATCCACGCCCATGAAGAACTTCCGAAATGTGATCTAGGGTTTCAGAGCCCTCGTTGGCGAAGACACCAGTCCACCCTACCTCCGACGGCCCTATGAGCTATGGAAGTGTGGCTGGGCCCTCGCCGGTAGGAGGAATTCTATTCCCATTTAGGTAACTTCATTATCTTGGTTGGGGTGGCGAGGTGACAACGACACCCATAGTCTTCTCTCCGTTATATTCCTACCCATGCGGTGCGCCTAGCGATAGCGGAGGGATCATGAAGGTGTGCTTTTAGCGGATCTCTTGGGATCCAACCGACGTTGGTCTCCGGCGGATCTGCTTTAATTTGGTTAGTGATTGTGTTTGGTGTTGCGGCATGTACATTGTGATCTACGTTACTGGTCAACGACAATGGTTGCAGTTGTGGTGCGTTGGTCCTTTGGGAATGTAGCACAATGAATTTATGACAATCTACTGCAACAAGGTCCGCCAGACACAGTGAGGGAGGAGCGGCAGCGGCGATACACCTTTGGCTCGCTTCAGTGTTTGCAGTTGTTGTTAGTTGGTCCAAGGACCACATTGTTATTTTTGTTACCTCTAAGGATCTTTGTAGTCCCTCCCTTCCCAAACTAATTTATTCAACTTTATCTAAATACTCATGTATCTAGACACGTTTTGGGACGGAGGGAATAGTATTTTTCATTGTTATTACTTTCTCCATTCGAAAGTAATCATCATAGATTTGTTTAGATAGATAGTTCTTTACCAAGGGAGGGAGTAATAATAGATAAAAGTCAGGTCCCTAGATAAAAGGACATCTCCATTAAAAAAAAGTGATGGATGCGGGACCAGTGCGTCAGACCGCATATGTATGTGGTAGTAATCATTTCTAAGTACACATTCGTCCCGTTTATAAATAAAGCCACACTGGGCAGAATAGATACAAAGTGATGAGGAATCCTTTTACACAGCAGATTAAAGATAAAAACAAAAAGATACAAGAAAAACCCTGACTTGCCACCGTGGACACCAAAACAAGATCGATGAATCGGAGCTCCATGCCGCCGCCCCCAAGAAGGTAACAACACAACGTGTCGGTGGCGGCGAGATCAAATGACGAAAGGCTTTCGCCCGAGTTCATATGTGGAGAAGGTGCCCACACCTACGCCCCCAAGAGGGTAACGACACCCGCAGGCGTCGCCGCTGATGGAGCCGGAGCACTGGGCTTTCGCCCGAAAAAACCCTCGAAACCACATCCACTATATGGATTGTCAACTATCCCCAAGTCGGGCCTTCAAAACACGATCTGGGAGCCGCCTTTGCCGAAGCTGTTGGAGATATGCCCTAGAGGCAATAATAAATGTAGTTATTATTATATCTTTGTGTTTATGATAAATGTTTACATTCATGCTATAATAGTATTAACAAGGAAACATTAATACTTGTGTGATTTGTAAACTTATTTTGAAGTCCCTAGTAAAGCCTCTGTATAATACTAGCTTGTTGGTTAATAAATGATTGTGGTTTCCCTATCATGAACATTGAGATGTTATTAACAACAAGATCATATCGTTAGGAGAATGATATGGTGGACATACTCCTATAGATAAGCGTAGCATAAAGATCAAGTCATTTTAATAGTTCAATTGCTATATGCTTTCTGATACATAGTTATCTAATTCCTTCGACCATGAGATCATGCATATCACCTTTACCGGATGGATGCTTTGATGTCATCAAACACCACACCATAACAGGGTGGCTATAAAGGTGGCATTGAGTGTTCGGAAAGTATTGGTTGAAACACATGGATCAAGAGTGGGATTTGTCCATCCATATGACGGATAGATATACTCTGGGCCCTCTCGGTGAAATGTCATCCAATTAGCTTGCAAGCATGTGACTGGCTCACAAGGGATCACATATCACGGGAACGAGAAAAGAGTACTTATCAGTAACGAGGTTGAACTAGGTATGCAGAGATACCGACGATCATAACCTCGGATAAGTAAACTATCGTGAGACAAAGGGAAATTGATATCGTATGTAAGTGGTTCATTCGATCGCAAAGTAATCGTAGAAATATGTGGGAGCCATATAAATTTCCATATTCCTCTATTGGTTATTGTTCGGAGAAGTGTCTCGATCATGTCTGCATAATTCACGAACCGTAGGGAGACACACTTAAGGATTCGACGTTGTTTGAGTAGTTATGGAATGAGGAGAAAGAGACCGAATGTTGTTTGGAGTCTCGAATGAGATTCGGGATGTCACGAGGAGATCCGGAATGGTCCGGAGAATAAGATTCATATAAGGAAAGTCCCGTTTCGGAGTTGGGGAATGGTTCCGGTGTTTTCATCGGGAACATTCTAGAAGGTCCCGGAATGTCCGGCACTCCGGGGGGGGGAAGGGTACATGAATGTGTCATTGTAAGTTGGAATGATTGCATCATGTACTAGGTGTCTTTGCTGTCCAAAATAAAGGGTTTATTTAAATCCTAAATTGAAAAGTCAAACGGCTTGTTTGAAAGTCAAACGGCAAGTTTTGGAAAGTGGAAAGAGGAGGAGAAGAGGAAACCGAGTTGGGGAGGGAGTCCTCCTCCCCAAGCCGGCGCCCCACCCAAGCCGAGTTGGGGAGGGACTCCCCTCCCTCCCCTTGGCTGCCGGCCCTCCCACCTATAAAGGGAGGGGCAGGGCTGCCCCTCCTAGTACACAAGTTTCTATCCTCTAAATCTAAACCCTAGCCACAGCCTCCGGTTTAGAGCCGTTTTGGTTTAGAGCTTCTAATTGCCCTAGCCTTCGGTTTAGAGCCTTCTAATTGGTGTGTCTAAACCCTAGACCACTAAAGCTCTCTCATACTCCACCATACTCGCTCCGGCTTAAGGCGAAGCCCTGCGAGATCTCCCCTCTACTTCCGGTACCACGCCGTTGTGCTGCCGAAATCGCGAGGAGAGTGCTACAACCTCCGCTGCCTGCTGGAACAAGGGAGAGGAAGGTCTTCGTCGAGTACCGAACGTGTGACCGACTGCGGGAGTGCTGCCGGAATGCAGCGCCGGAAGGATCGTCTACGCGATCTTGAGATCGGAAAGAGTACGACTACATCACCCACGAGAATCTGCTCTCGTTAACCGCTTTGGAATCTTCGAGGGTGAGTTCCTCTATCGACTCGTTGCTACAATCTAGTAGATAGATCTTGGCTTGTTTGTTTGTATGCGGTAGAAATTTTTTGTTTTCCATGCTACGAAACCCTACAGTGGTATCAGAGCCGTGTCTATATGTAGATCTGTTGCACGAGTAGAACACAATGGTCATTGTGGGCGTTGATGCTTTTATTGTCGATTGCTTCTTGTGTACTTTGTATCTTGCGGGATGTTGGGATGAAGCGGCCCGGGCTAACCTTACATGACATCGTTCATGAGACTTGCTCCACGCTTGACATGCAACTCGTACTGCATAAGTGGCTTTGCGGGTGCCTGTTTCTCCTAGCATAGTGGAGATCCAATTTACAACGGGTGATTAACAATACTAGTATCAATGTTGTGGTTCTTGTTCGTAAGTTAGAACGACACTTATTGAAAGCCCCAAACCACGTAAAAATATGCAAAGAAAGTAGAGGCGTCTAACTTTGTTTTGCAGGGGTGTGCAGTGATGTGATATGGCCATGATTGTGACTATATTTGATGTATGCAATGTTCCTTATTGTAAGTTGGCAACCGGCAGGAGCCATATGGTTGTCTTTAATTTCTGTTAAGACCCGCGTGTCTATTCAAAGTAGTTGTAATAGTTGAAGCCGGTGGACGACAACCATGGAGAAGCGTCATTGACCTTGATGCAATGCCGGTGATGATGGAGATCATGTTCGTGCTTGGAGATGGAGATCGGAAGCACAAAGAAGAAAGGCCATATCATATCACATATTATTAATTGCATGTGATGTTAATCCTTTATGCATCTTGTATTGCTTAGTAGACGACGGTAGCATTATAAGATGATCCCTCATGCACATAAATTTCAAGTTCTATAGTGTTCACCCTTAGTATGCACCGTTGCCAAAGCTTGCTGTTTCGAAGCACCACGTGATGATCGGGTGTGTTAGATTCCGCGGGTGAATACAACGTAAGCAAGCCAGATTTGCTTATGCGGTAGCTAAGGTTTGATCTTGACGAGCCTAGCATGTACAGACATGGCCTCAGGAACACGGATCACCGAAAGGTAAAGCATGAATCATATAGCAGATATGATGAACATGTCGATTGTTCGCCATTGAAACTATATCAACTCTCGTGATGATCGGTTTTGATATGGTGGATTTGGTTTGTGTGATCACTAAAACAATGTGAGGGATGTTGTTTTGAGTGGGAGTTCACCTAGATTAAACTTTATTATTAATTTGAACTCAATTTGTCATAAACTTAGTCTAAACTATTGCAAATATGTTGTAGATCAATGGCAGCCCCTACCATCAATTTTAATGCGTTCCTAGAGAAAGAAAAGTTGAAAAACAATGGAAGCAACTTCGCGGATTGGTTCCGCAATTTGAGGATTGTCCTCACAGCTGGTAATTTGACCTATGTGCTGGATGCACCGCTAGGTGACCCACCTGCAGCTGATGCTACCGATGAAGTATAGAATGTTTACCTTGCTCAGAAGAATCAGTACTCCATAGTTCAGTGTGCTATCTTGTATGGTTTAGAATCGGAGCTTCAGAAAAGGTTTGAAAATTCAGACCCACATGACATTGTCCGTTATCTCAAATTGATCTTTGAGACTCACGCGGCAATTGAGAGTTATGAGGCTTCTGAAAAGTTCTTTAACTGCAAGATGGAAGAGGGCAGCTCCGTCAGTGAGCATGTGCTTAAGATGTCTGGGCACGCAAACAAACTTCAAAGCTTGGGTATAGTGATTCCTAATGCTTTGGGGATTTACCGTGTCCTCCAATCACTACCACCAAGTTGCAAGAACTTTGTGATGAACTACAACATGCAGAACATGAACAAGCAGTTGCCAGAACTGTTTGCTATGTTAAAGTCTGCAGAAGTGGAGATCAAGAAAGAGAACCAAGTGTTGTTGGTCAATAAGACCACCAAATTCAAGAAAGGCAAGTCTAAGCAGAAGGGACACTTCAAGAAGGGTGGTAAGAAAGTTACCACGCCGACGAAGAGGACCAAGGCTGGACCCAAGCCTGATACTAAGTGCTTTTACTGCAAAGGAGAGGGTCACTGGAAGCGGAATTGCCCAAAGTACTTGGCGGATTTGAAGAACGGCAACATCAAGAAGAAAGATATATATATGATATACATGTTATTGATGTGTATCTCACTAGTATTCGTAGTAGTGCCTGGGTATTTGATACTGGTTCGGTTGCTCATATTTGTAACTCGAAACAGGAACTGCAGAATAAACGGAAGCTAGTGAAGAACGAGGTGACGATGTGCGTGGGAAACGGATCAAAGGTTGATGTGATCGCGGTCGGCACGCTACCCCTTCATCTACCATCGGGATTAGTTTTATACTTAAATAATTGTTATTTGGTGCCTGCGTTGAGCATGAACATTATATCGGGATCTTGTTTATTGCGAGACGGTTACTTGTTTAAATCCGAGAATAATGGTTATTCGATTTATATGAGTAATATGTTTTATGCACATGCACCTTTGATAGATGGTCTATTCTTGTTGAATCTCGATAGTAGAAATACACATATTAATAACATTGAAGCTAAACGTTTGAAATCAAGCGATAACTCGACCTATATGTGGCACTGTCGTCTTGGTCACATTGGAGTGAAGCGTATGAAGAAACTCCATTCCGATGGGCTTCTTGAATCACTTGAAAGATGCGAAGCATGTCTGATGGGTAAAATGACTAAGACTCCATTTTCTGGTATGATGGAGCGAGCTACGGACTTATTGGAAATCATACATACCGATGTGTGTGGTCCAATGAGTGTAGCATCGCGCGGTGGTTATCGTTATGTTCTTACCTTCACGGATGACTTGAGTAGATATGGGTATATCTATTTCATGAAACATAAGTCCGAAACTTTCGAGAAGTTTAAGGAATTTCAAAGTGAGGTAGAGAATCAACGTAACAAGAGGATTAAATTTCTACGTTCTGATCGTGGAGGTGAATATCTAAGTTACGAGTTTGGCGAGCATTTGAAGAAATGCGGAATACTTTCGCAGTTGACACCGCCGGGAACACCACAGCGTAATGGTGTGTCCGAACGTCGTAATCGAACTCTCTTAGATATGGTTCGTTCTATGATGTCACTTACAGATTTACCGCTATCATTTTGGGGTTATGCATTAAAAACAGCCGCATTCACTTTAAATAGGGCACCGTCTAAATCCGTTGAAACGACACCGTATGAATTATGGTTTGGGAAGAAACCTAAATTGTCGTTCCTTAAAGTTTGGGGATGCGAAGCCTATATAAAGAAGTTACAGCCGGACAAGCTTGAACCCAAAGCGGAAAAATGCGTCTTCATAGGATACCCGAAGGAAACTATTGGGTATACTTTCTATCATAGATCCGAAGGCAAAATCTTCGTTGCCAAGAATGGATCCTTTCTAGAGAAGGAATTTCTCTCGAAAGAAGTGACTGGAAGGAAAGTAGAACTCGATGAGGTTGTCGAACCTTCTCTCGAAATTGCGAGTAGCGCAGCGCCGGAAGAAGTTCCTGTGGTGCCTGCACCAATTAGAGAGGAAGCTAATGATGATGATCATGAAACTTCGGTCGAAGTTGCTACAGAGCCTCGCAGGTCAACGAGAACTCGTACCACTCCAGATTGGTATGATCCCGTTATGAGTGTCATGTTGGTGGACAACACCAATGACCCTGAGACATATGAGGAAGCAATGATGAGCCCAGATTCCAATAAATGACAAGAATCCATGAAATCCGAGATTGGATCCATGTACGAAAACCAAGTATGGACTTTGGTGGACTTACCGGATGGCCGGAAGGCTGTCGAGAACAAATGGATCTTCAAGAAGAAAACAGATGCTGATGGTAATGTTACTGTCTATAAAGCTCGACTTGTCGCAAAAGGGTTTCGACAAATTCAAGGAGTTGACTACGATGAGACTTTCTCACCAGTAGCGAAGCTAAAGTCTGTGAGGATTATGTTAGCAATCGCTGCATATTACGATTATGAGATATGGCAGATGGATGTCAAAACAGCATTCCTCAATGGTGACATTAATGAAGAGTTGTATATGATGCAACCCAAAGGTTTTGTCGATCCTAAAGATGCTAACAAGGTATGCAAACTTCAACGGTCCATCTATGGATTGAAGCAAGCATCCCGAAGTTGGAATCAACGTTTTGATAAGGTAATCAAAAGTTTTGGATTTATACAAACTTATGGAGAAGCTTGTATTTACAAGAAAGTGAGTGGGAGCTCTGTAGCATTCTTAATACTATATGTGGATGACATATTGTTGATTGGGAATGATGTAGACCTTCTTAATAGTGTCAAAGAGTATTTGAATAATAGTTTTTCAATGAAGGATCTTGGTGAAGCAGCTTACATATTAGGCATAAAGATTTATAGAGATAGATCAAAACGCCAAATATCATTGTCACAAAGTACATATTTGGACAAAGTTCTAAAGAGGTTTGGAATGGAAGATAGCAAGAAAGGGTTCTTGCCCATGTTGCCCAATACGACCTTGAGTAAAACTCAGAGTCCGACATCGGCAGAAGATAGAGAAAGGATGAGTAAGACTCCCTATGCCTCAGCCATAGGATCTCTAATGTATGCCATGCTATGTACTAGACCTGACATTGCATATGCTGTTAGTTTGACTAGCAGATATCAAAGTGATCCAGGAGTGGATCATTGGACAGCGGTCAAAAACATCCTTAAGTACTTGAGAAGAACTAAGGATATGGTTCTTTCTTATGGAGGTGATGAACAGCTCGTTGTTAATGGTTACACCGATGCTAGTTGGAACACCGATCCAGATGATTCTAAATCACAATCTGGATACGTATTTATTTTAAATGGTGCAGCAGTTAGCTGGAGGAGTGCAAAGCAAAGCGTTGTGGCGAGATCTTCAACTGAATCGGAATACATGGCTGCTTCGGAGGCTTCACAAGAAGCGATATGGATGAAAGAGTTCATTACAGAGCTGGGTGTGGTTCCTAGTGCGCTGGACCCAATGTCTATCTACTGTGATAACATGGGTGCCATAGCCAATGCGCAAGAACCAAGGTCACACAAGAAGCTGAAGCACATCAAGCTACGTTTTCACGCTATTCGAGAACATATCCAAGATGGGGATATAAAGATTTGCAAAGTACACACAAATCTGAATGTGGCGGATCCGTTGACTAAACCTCTCCCGAGGGCAAAACATGACCAACACCAAACTGCCATGGGTGTTCGGTATATTACCATGTAATCTAGATTAGATGACTCTAGTGCAAGTGGGAGACTGTTGGAGATATGCCCTAGAGGCAATAATAAATGTAGTTATTATTATATCTTTGTGTTTATGATAAATGTTTACATTCATGCTATAATAGTATTAACAAGGAAACATTAATACTTGTGTGATTTGTAAACTTATTTTGAAGTCCCTAGTAAAGCCTCTGTATAATACTAGCTTGTTGGTTAATAGATGATTGTGGTTTCTCTATCATAAACATTGAGATGTTATTAACAACAAGATCATATTGTTAGGAGAATGATATGGTGGACATACTCCTATAGATAAGCGTAGCATAAAGATCAAGTCATTTTAATAGTTCAATTGCTATATGCTTTCTGATACATAGTTATCTAATTCCTTCGACCATGAGATCATGCATATCACCTTTACCAGATGGATGCTTTGATGTCATCAAACACCACACCGTAACAGGGTGGCTATAAAGGTGGCATTGAGTGTTCGGAAAGTATTGGTTGAAACACATGGATCAAGAGTGGGATTTGTCCATCCATATGACGGATAGATATACTCTGGGCCCTCTCGGTGAAATGTCATCCAATTAGCTTGCAAGCATGTGACTGGCTCACAAGGGATCACATATCACGGGAACGAGAAAAGAGTACTTATCAGTAACGAGGTTGAATTAGGTATGCAGAGATACCGACGATCATAACCTCGGATAAGTAAACTATCGTGAGACAAAGGGAAATTGATATCGTATGTAAGTGGTTCATTCGATCGCAAAGTAATCGTAGAAATATGTGGGATCCATATGAATTTCCAGATTCCTCTATTGGTTATTGTTCGGAGAAGTGTCTCGATCATGTCTGCATAATTCACGAACCGTAGGAAGACACACTTAAGGATTCGACGTTGTTTGAGTAGTTATGGAATGATGAGAAAGAGACCGAATGTTGTTCGGAGTCTCGAATGAGATTCGGGATGTCACGAGGAGATCCGGAATGGTCCGGAGAATAAGATTCATATAAGGAAAGTCCCGTTTCGGAGTTGGGGAATGGTTCCGGTGTTTTCATCGGGAACATTCTAGAAGGTCCCGGAATGTCCGGCACTCCGGGGGGGAAGGGTACATGAATGTGTCATTGTAAGTTGGAATGATTGCATCATGTACTAGGTGTCTTTGCTGTCCAAAATAAAGGGTTTATTTAAATCCTAAATTGAAAAGTCAAACGGCTTGTTTGAAAGTCAAACGGCAAGTTTTGGAAAGTGGAAAGAGGAGGAGAAGAGGAAACCGAGTTGGGGAGGGAGTCCTCCTCCCCAAGCCGGCGCCCCACCCAAGCCGAGTTGGGGAGGGACTCCCCTCCCTCCCCTTGGCTGCCGGCCCTCCCACCTATAAAGGGAGGGGCAGGGCTGCCCCTCCTAGTACACAAGTTTCTATCCTCTAAATCTAAACCCTAGCCACAGCCTCCGGTTTAGAGCCGTTTTGGTTTAGAGCTTCTAATTGCCCTAGCCTTCGGTTTAGAGCCTTCTAATTGGTGTGTCTAAACCCTAGACCACTAAAGCTCTCTCATACTCCACCATACTCGCTCCGGCTTAAGGCGAAGCCCTGCGAGATCTCCTCTCTACTTCCGGTACCACGCCGTTGTGCTGCCGAAATCGCGAGGAGAGTGCTACAACCTCCGCTGCCTGCTGGAACAAGGGAGAGGAAGGTCTTCGTCGAGTACCGAACGTGTGACCGACTGCGGGAGTGCTGCCGGAACGCAGCGCCGGAAGGATCGTCTACGCGATCTTGAGATCGGAAAGAGTACGACTACATCACCCACGAGAATCTGCTCTCGTTAACCGCTTTGGAATCTTCGAGGGTGAGTTCCTCTATCGACTCCTTGCTACAATCTAGTAGATAGATCTTGGCTTGTTTGTTTGTATGCGGTAGAAAAATTTTGTTTTCCATGCTACGAAACCCTATAGAAGCGACATGGACACTAAGATCTCCCGCCACCAGCTCCTCGCCATCCTCATGACCAAAGGGCAAGGTCATCACCACCGCCACATCGCTTGCCGAAACGCCAGTGCGGTCCACCTTCCGGGGCCGCCGCCCCGGCACCCAAGATCTCGCACAACCCGCGGGGTAGATACCAGCACGACATCTCCTTCGGAACAAGCGAGCAAGGGTAGCCTAGACAAACAGCTCCTGGACAGATCGGAATGACAAGCCCCTCAAGTCAACTCCGCAACTCGGAGAGCTGCCAGGCGGTCACCGGATCTAGGCCCATCGGCCCGGATCCAGCACCTCGGTCACACAAGGACCAAGGGGTGGGCTCCTAGGCTTGCTAGGAGCCCATGAAACCATCTGGATAGCAGGGCCCGCCCAACCCTAATCAGGACCGAATGAGCTCAGATCTGGCCAGCTCCGCCTGGTACGTCCGGCCACCTTCCGGACCACCCCTGCATCACCGACTCGGAGAGGATGTGTTGCCGCCTCCGAGATCTGCAGGGATAGGCTTCAGGCCCCTGCCGCCGCCACGGGCCGCAGCAGCCGCCAGAACCACTCCCCGCCGCCGCCTCTAGATGCAAGAAGTCGCCCCCGACGCCGCTCGCCGGCCGCCACCATGTCGGGCCGCCGAGCTGCACCACGCATCCAGGATCTCACCGCCTCGTGAGGATCACCTCACGCCGGGGAAAGGAAGGCCACCGCTGCAGGAACCACCCGGGCTTTGCCCAGCGGCTCACGCCGACGGCAGCGGGAGGGGAGGAGTGGTGGGGAGGGGTGGGTCAGGGTAGGTTCGCCCGCTTCGTCGCCCTCGAGGAGGACGAGCGAAGCGTTCTTTTCGGTGTCTTTGCTCGTGACACTTGGGCATTCTGATCCACAAAACCAACCGTCATGCGGCAGTAATCATGGACGAGCTGTTCGCGTTGTTGATTAATTCACCACCTTCCGTGTGCCGATAGAAATTGAAGAAGCCACCACTGATGTCCATTATTGAGCTATCGTCGATTAATCGCGTGCCAAGCTAGTCATTAAGTACTGCAAACGTAAAAGCATACGCATGTCCATTTGATGACATATGGGGAGCCACTAGAATTTGGCCAGATAGCCCACGTACTTCTTCAGACTTACGCGCCAACGCAACAAAGGAGTGAGAGAAGGAGAAACATGCACGCACGCACGCGTGGAGAGGTTTGGGATACGTGACTCGGTTGATCGAGATTTCTGTCGTGCAAGACCTGAAAGTCTGAGAGATCTGGCATGCTTATCTCCTTGCCAATTGGCCTCGATTGCACGCACCTCGTTGAATTTTCTGGACGAGCGCAGCATGGGTGACTGGTATCACGAGCGTTTGCAGCCCTGCACACTCCACAACACGGAGGCGTGTTTGTTATTCGGGCCGAAATTTTACGTTTTTCCCACTTATCTTGTATGGGGAAATTGTCCAGTTTATTTGATTGTCTGTTTTTTCGTTTTCCTACTAAGAGAGCCATGTGGCCACTTTGTTTGGTTTCTTAGATTGGCCTCAAAAAAGTTGCACGTTTGAGAGTCTGTATCCGGCCATTACCTCACATGGCAAAATGGTAAGCTTACCAACTAGTCATGAGGGTTTAAGGTCTTACATGATTGTTCACATGAATCATAGCAACTGGTAGTACACAATCTACATGATTAGACCGATGATGATAATGTCTTTGATCATATTTACACCCTCTATAGGTGGAAACTACTTATGTGGACAAACTTGTTGATGAACTGATGACGGTGGAGTGAAATTGATGTTCATATCTTGCGATGATTGTGCCGTTTATGAATGCTCTGCTAAGAACTTAGAGTATGCTTTTTGTACTTGCTCTAGAGTCTTAAACCCCTTATGGAGGTTGTGTTGGTAATCTGTCACTTGTTGGCTGCACTCCTCCCATGTTTTGTATATTCCTGGCTGCTTGCTGTAGTAGACCATATACCAGTTGTATTTCTATGAGACACTAGTAATGTGCCCGTTCGTTGCTTAGAAAAAACAAAAATATATTTAAAAAGTGTTAAAATATGACTAAAGAATTATATTTTGTAAACGTATGTTGATTTTAATCAATCTGAATTTCCCAACCTCGGCACTCTGAATATTATATTTGAACTGTGCATCAACATTTTTGTATGTGCGCGTCTCTAGAAGTTCAGAGTATGTCGGTGTCTCCGTGGGAGTTTAGAGGTATGGGCGATGACATGAGTGGGAGTTCTGAGGTATGGATAATGACATGAATGGGAGTTCCGAGGTATGGATGATGACATGTTGAGCAACTATGGTATTCATCACCAAGGACGGGCTTAACCTCTTGCCACTTTTAATCACATCTATCACAAATTATTTCCTCTATTATGCATGTAGTTCCTCGCTTTCTCGCCTAATTTATTTGGTATCCTTCTCCATTATACATCGGCTCAACCAATAATTTTAAACACATTTACACGAAAAATCATATTTATTCCTAAACTCAACAGCCAAACACAATAGAATAAAGTAGTGGCCCAAAAACAAAAGCTAACGCTTACATGTACATGCATGTGTAGGTTATTGGTCTTCGAGTACTTAAAATTTTGCACAATATGCTTTAATTCTTTCGCAATAAAATAAATTGAGTGTAGATACACTATGGACTAATTTCAGTATAAGAAATTATTTTGGTGTATAGATATATTGTCATATAAATGAA
Organism: Avena sativa; assembly: GCA_916181665.1. Classification (NCBI taxonomy): domain Eukaryota; kingdom Viridiplantae; phylum Streptophyta; class Magnoliopsida; order Poales; family Poaceae; genus Avena; species Avena sativa. The sequence continues at coordinate 332,532,688 of OV702296.1, forward strand.
ATATAACTTGTCTGATGAATATATAAAGACTACACTTATTCAGGAGTACAACCGAGCTCACACCTCTAATAAATACTTGTTACAAAACAAATTAAAAAATGACCTAGGGCGATACAAACCTCCCTCGAGATGCATATATTTGAACATAGTATATATGTTCCTAACATCTTAGTGTCCAAGAAGCTCACGGTTTCAGTTTAGAAGATCATATAGCCCATTGGAGCGATGAAGTTTCTTAGGCAATCTCATGACCACAGAATACCACAACAACACAACCAACTTATAAAAAATTGATAGAAAGATGTGTATCGGTGATCTTTTACAAGTAACATCATCTTAGGATGATCCCTTTAAGAAGACAAAACTCTACAAGTGATGCACCGTTAGCCACTCATTCTTGAACCATCTCCCTGAAACTCCACATGCAATCTTGATTTCTCTCGTGAACTCCACACTTGCATGAATAGAAATCAAATCTCCTAAAGTACGGAAACTTCATTGTAGCCGACCTCATACTACAATGACAGTTAGGCTTCGAGAATCATATGAAAGAAAACATAAATCATGACAAACATCATATCCCTCATTTTACAACATGAATGTCACCATCATAAGCTATAGAAGGAAAAGAGGTCTCAACATTTTAGGATGCCAAAAACATTCCAAATATTTTGGAGGAAACCGAGATGGAAAAGAAAGAACTTCATGCTAAACATGAGAGAAAAATATACCAACAATCGACATGGTGATGATTGCAAAGTACATAAGCCTGCTTGATTTGATATGCAATACCTGGATTCAAAGAGCAAATAATCAGCCATTAGAAGCCATGCTTCAGTTATCGCGAGACATATTTCTAAAATCACACTAACTCACTAAGCAACTCTCTTATAATATTGCAAGTGTACAGCATGCAAATGCCCTTGTATAAAAGAATTCTCATTTCAACAACATATAAATAATTGAGATATCCATTACATCGTTCTTGAGATCCACCATTTCAATGATTTGGATGGTTTATAAAGGACGAGGTGAAAATATAGAAGTACCAAAAAAGATGCTAGTGTGCGTAATGCAAGACATGTTTAGATTATTTTAGCTCCACTGAGTGTTGCAGTCCTGATCACCTAATAGATGAGATTGAAGTGTAACCCTTTTAGCATCAATAGTAAGTAGTCACCATGTAGAAAAAGACCCATCTAATCCTCCAGAATTTACCTACACACTTTGCAATGTAAGCCGTACATTTAGAACACGATTCATGAATGATAAGTAACAAGTAAACTTCCAAAGTTTTGGCCAAATTCATAGAGGGATTTGAAGTGGAGTCCATCTCAGGGGATCTTCCAAGGGAGTATGCGATAAGGGTAGTACTGAACAGATTGGTTGCAGCAAGAAAAACTTAAGTTGGATGGTCTCCAGAAGAATTTTTGACGATGTAAAAGGCGAGAGAGATAGGGCGTCTCATATGAAAATGAGCTGCATGACCAAACGAAAGAGCACTAATACCTCTAAGTGACTTAGGTTTTCCTAGATTCGAATGTATCTAGATGCATTTTAGTGTATAGATACCTGCGAATCTAGACTTATTACTCCCTTTGATCAATAATAAGTGTTGGAGGGAGTACATGACTTGATTGTCAAGATCAGTTCAGGTTTCTAGCATTCATCACAATCTACTATCAATTTGAATTGATTGATGTCGAGTCCAATTACATCTCAAGCCACAGGAGATCATCATGGCGCTGGAGTCATGCAAATAAACAGTATTAGAAGGAAGCATGATTCAAGCACATATACATATCACTGTATTCTAGTGAGTAATCGAAGACTAAAAGGTAGCTACGGGTCCACTATCTTCAATAACATTGGAGCATATATATATCACTACATTCTAGTAAGTAATCAAATATCAAAAGGTAACTATGACACTGTATACAAGAACATCCAGGATGCTAAAGAAGTGCGGAGTTGAAATATTAGAATCGGAAAATCAAAGATGCAAGTGTACATGAGAGGGAAAGTAAACATGAGTTAGGCGAGACACGACTTCTTGACTAACCTTCGAAAGAAATTCATCTACGAGCAGCGACAGTTGCTAAAAACATCTTGTCGGCCATCGAGGAGAAGACATCATGTCGGCCATCGAAACTCCAGGTTCAGGTTTGGACATGGCCTTCGTGGCGGCAGCTCCGTCTCTGGTTTTGTACACATTCCCATTTCCTCTAGTTTTGCCTAGACCTTCCATACTTGGTAAGATCAAACTTTTTTAAAAAATAGCAGCTAAATTAGATATGGGTCTAGAAAATTGATAATGACGTAGAATATTATGAATTGAAACAAAAAAACTCACCAAATTGCTTTATCAATGATAACACTGAGATTATACTTTTGCTTCACCATGACAGTGCAGGCAATCAAAAATCTCACATACCTGTAGTTACATGGTAGTTAATTGGATAACCCTCAACCAGAAATCCATCCACAAGCGTACGCAATATTCGAGGCGTCCATTTCATGAGAAATGGAGAAATGGAGAATAGAGATCCAACATTTTATTTGTTAATATATGTCGTGCCAGGCTTGGAAAAATGGAAGCACGTCGGAGTGAACTAAGGCAAGAACTTGGGAAAACAAATCCATCTACAAGAACTTGGAAAAATAAATCCTGAAATCTTGCATAAATCCATGCACATATTCCTTGACACCATCCAGAACATGCAAGAACGTATTGACCATAAATTCTTTGTACCTAAAAAAACTCATGTGTGGAGTTTTAGTAAAACAACAGAGGTATGCCTGGAAATATCTAGCACTTGATACCTGGATATCTAGCAAACACAAAGGTATGCTAGGTTTTTAAGCCGTCTGTCTTAGGACACTTGGGGTGATGCTTAAGGCGCATTGGCAACGTCTTGGAAATTTGCCCTCTTTAGGCACTTAGGCATCAGAGTGGGGGTACAACGTCTTACCGCCTTAAAAACCATGAGGATATGTCTAATAGAAGGAATCATATAACCAGAATCTGAAGAGGACACTTTTAGATTATCGAAGGAGAAAAAACACTTTGTAGCAGGAACAGTTGTATGGTAGTATGATCGGATCTGCCTGGTATTAGACAAGATATGGGCAGGCGGCATGCAAATCCAAGCAGATAACGTACTTTTATTAACTAAAGGAAATCATAATAATAATTTCAGTTTAAATTTATTAAGATGAATTAAAGGGGAGGCAGAGGCAGTTGTGTGCAACCTATAAGGTTGTTAAGATACAACAGTAAACTACAAAAAAAGGACAAAAATTCTACTAAACACTCTTCGACAAGGCCTTCAGGTCCAACACGTCAACACAATTTTTAGTTTAGAAAGTTCAAAAACGAAAATGTAGTTTAGCCAACATAATAAATAAATCGGGAACAATACCACGTGGTTATTAGGAATCATCTCTTCTTGATGCTTACACCTACACCCTGAAGAAAAGCGACCAAATCCGAGCCTCCATACTCGAAAGTTCATTATACAGCCTTCATACTCGAAAAAACATGGACACACACGCAGTGTTGCATGACCGTGCTGTTACTCAATCAAAAAGAGTATATTGACCGCATGCATATCATGGGCGTGTTCCAGAGAAATTATAAGGAGGGAGACGGAACACGAAACGATTTGGAAGAGGGTAATAAATTCTAAGTATGCCTTACACACCGGAATGGATGGAGTAGTTAAAATAAAGAAAGTTCTGACTTCAGACATGCTATTCTCAGACATTCAGTTAAAAAATGCTACTGTACAAAAGTTTGAGGTAGCTAGTACACACTTGAGGATTATTGGGATTTCTCAAAACCACTAATATCAGGACCCTGATAGAAGATTCAACAGTCAGAGACATGATAAAATGGACAAAATTTTACACGGGAAAAAACATTTTGTTTATTCAAATGGTTCGACATCTGCAACTAACATGAGAAATGAAGCTGAGTTACCTCCATTGTGTTGCAGTTACTCATCATATCTTCTGAAAGCCATTGCCCCTGGCTGTACACATGAACAAAATATCACCAATGCTAGCTATATATTTACAATATTGCCACCCATATGTATGAACTGGGACAAGCTCCTTCATTGATTATCATATCATAATGCACATCGTCTCCTGGAACGGTATCATGATGAAAACCAAATTAAGGATCATCGTAATCTAATAGTGTGTGATCATGAAGTACTTGAAAAGCTGCTATCTAGAATGTAACATGTAAAATGATATCCCCAAAAGTAAATCCATTAAGACTAACAACGGATATATGTTTGATGTTGTTCAACACCTAATAGTTGTCAAAACTGGAATTCTCTTATATTGAACAATATAGCAAAATCCACAGAATTTACGGCAAATTTGCTCCTGCAACGATTGAATTATTGGAAAACGATAAATTGTACCTTCTTTACACATTTTATCAAGCGGCTGGTCTCCATCAACTAAGTAAAAACGTCTTGGACTGCTGGACTAAGGATTTGCTCCTGGACAAACGGAGAGAGATCTGACGAGCTCAGGGCGCACAGAGTAGTCAGCGTACATTCCTTGTGTCTGGTCAAAAATTCAGATAAAAACATTCAGATCAATGTAAAAGTTTCTCAAAAATAATTAATACCAATTCTAAGCCATCTTCAGCTGCAACATCGCTGGCATAGACAACCTGCATGGGGCTCTCACATGCTCCAGTGACATCAATGTCTCTGGATCAATCCAGAACTTTTGTCCCCCCTGGTCGTAGCAACATGTGTGAGCGGTCCTCCTAGGTGAAGTAAAGCTAAAAACTTAAACAGGACCAACTCAAATGCCAACAAGAACACATAATACGTGCATAGTTAACCTGTTTGTCAATGGAATTAGTCGCATGCATAGTTCATTGTTTGAAAAGCCCTATGCAATTTTGCCTTTAGTGTGGCACTATCAAGAACTGTTTGATTATCCATTCCCTACACTAAGGCTCCAAAATTTCACGAAGAATGTAAAAATTTAAGAGGGCATGAAACATGAAAACTTTAAATCAATGGGGCTCAATGGATGCAGGCAAAGTTCTTGTGGAGGCCAACACCAGCCTTGGTTTCCCCTGATTCAGATACTGAAATTTATCTTTCAGATAAGTCTGAAGAAACTAAGCAGCCTGACAACACAAAGAAAATAAGAGAAAAGATGGAAGCCTATGAAACCATGAAAAAACTCAAAATAAAATGGAATTAAGAGAAAGTACTAATAAGTAATCTATCAAATGGTACCGGTGTAGGTGGATGGCTCCTCCAACTCGATGCCGGACACCGGGAAGCTGTGTCGTATACGAAGAAGTCCATGGCGCTGCGTGGGGCGTCCACTACCGAGGTTGGAGGTGTCGCTGCAGGATGATGGGGAGTGGAAGGGAGCGAATGGTGATGGAGCGTCGGCGTGAATGCGGTGCCCTCCCTCATGCTTCCTCATGTCCACCCTTAATCTGCAGCACCCCAACACCTCCGTCATGGTTTCCGCCGACGGTTCCCACCCAAACTCCAACATGGGCAAGGAGGGTTAGGAGGGGCCGGTGCGGTGACTCCGTCACCATGACGATCTTGACCAGTGATGTGGCGGCGTCAAATAGGGTGAGAAGGTCGGGCGATTTGGATCTCGGTCATGGGGAAGTTGTGCGGGAAGAGAGAGGGAGGGATCGAGCGGAGAGCGTGCCCGGGTATGCGTTGGGCTTGGCCCACTTGGACGCGTGAGGCGTGTGGGGCAATGCACGAGGAAAGATGGACGAAGTGGGACGAAGTATCGGCGACTACGGAACCTGATTTCTTTTTAGGTAGTAGACATAACACATGTAAGGATCACAACTAAAGCAGACAGATCAATTTCACAAACAGCACAAGGCAATAAATATAAACTAGTTAAGCATGCATGATCATACGGACACAAGTATCAGCAGTTTCAACCTACCAAGTTAGTGTGATCCAACCGATCACCGCCAACACCTATGGTGTCATCCTACCACCACATCAAAAGAGGTGAAATTCTACCACCACATAAGTTCTTCATCATGTGAGGGGTTAGTATATACCATCTCACAGTAAACAGGCATAAGTTTTCATCAAGTCCATAGCTACTTCAAAATATACAACTTCTTATTCATCATGCATGCACTACCGCCACCATATCCATGATCACGGAGCAAGCACTACATGTAGTAGTAGTGATTAGCCAGGAAGGTCCTGAGCCAAAGATCCATGTGGTCATTTGTCATCTGAACAAAGTCGTTGCCCATAGCCCTATTGTCGAAGAGGTGGTTGAGTGCCACCATCAGAGCCTCAGGGCTGTAGCCTTTGGCGGCCATGACGGCGTCGTAGAGAGCTAATTTGAAATGTTCCATAAATGTGCAAAATCTCAAAAGTAGTTAATGATATATCCCATAAATGTGCGAAATCTCAATTTGAAATGTTCTATATTCTGTGCTATACAAAAATGGCAAAGTTCAGATTTTATTTTGAAATCAATATACTCGAACCTATAGTTTTGTCATTTTGTGTAGCTCAAAATACACATTATTTCCAGTTGATGTTTTGCACGTTTTTTTGTATACATCACTGGCTACCCTGATTTATTTTTCAAAGTTTTTTGGAACTCGAAAATATGATTTTCATTTTTTTAAGGGATCATGGAGCCCATGTGCACCAAATCTCCACTTTTAATTTAGCTAAATACAAAGACTTGAAGCTTCTCCCATGTGAAGTACATCAATAAGGAGAATTTCCATTATATATGCTTTTTAGCCAACTAGAAAGCATGTGCCTTTCCGAGTTCAGTCGCTTTATATTTGGAAGATATCAAGAAGAGAAGGGTTTAAAAGACGAAACCGGATTTTTGGGTTGTAGGGAAGATAAGAAAGATATCTTCAAGCTGGAAGAGCATGTTGTAAGGTGCAAACCATGTCTTGCTCTGCGATCTGGTGCCTCTCTTATTTTAGTGGCTCTATGTTTAGCATGTACCTTTTTTTATTGGTTTCCATGAAGGTACTTCTTATTGTCTTCTTTACATATCTTTATCAGTGTATACCTTGATATGAAACAACATGGACAAATGTTTCTTTGTACATGTTGCTTGCGGAGGCCAAGGAGTCAAAAGCATTGGTTCAGAGGAAATTATTCATATAAGCTCAGATCATGTTATAATATCCTTCAAAATATCGTGTAAAAGAATGGGAAGGACGTGCTCCTCATCTTTAATGTCAATTGTAATGCATTGAGTATGTGTGGTACTAGTACTGTTGTTACAACCAAATAAATATTCTTTTTCGTGTGTGAGGAGAAACTTTAATTGCCTCCACATTATCGATGATGTATATCCAACGGACGCAGCAACCCGCGTCAGTCCTTCTAGTAATGGGGTATAGGGGATAAGGTAGACCTCCCTCTTAATTATTTTTTTGCGAATTGAAATATATATTACTCAAGGAGCCAGGTTACATTCATCGCGACATAGTGCCGGGATAGGGGATAAGGTAGACCTCCCTCTTAATTAACGTGGCGCTTGTGCAGCAACAATGCTCCTGGTTTTCAAAAAGTCTAAAAATTGTATTTTTGAGTTAAAATACACAATTCTTTCTCCACATAAATCAAATTTGTAGATGTATATAGCAAACAAAACTCTTACTTTTTGCCGAATATTTTCTTTTTTCCCGTTACCCATATGTATTTTTTACAAAATTTGTGCCGCCCATGTTGGATGCGTATACCTACTTGTACAAATACAAAAATAATCGAGACTTAGAGATGCCGTTTTGAAAAGAAAAAAAATATCAAAAAACCAGCTCGCTACAATACAGACTTTTCCGTTTTTTCTCAATAAATAAATAAAGAAAAAGAAAAACAATACAGCCTATTCTCGTCCGGGCTTGCGCGGTGACTCGTTGACTTCAGTTTGCGCCGTGGTATCCTCAGCCCTCTCATTTCCGGCCAGACAACGCAGTACCCACCCTCACTTGGTCCAGCATGTAGATCTAGCCACCTAGCAAGGAGGAGACGAAGACTGACACCCGACGGCGCGCGCGGAGGAAAGGAACGGGAGAGCTATGGAGGCCGCCATAATCGGCGCGTTGCTGAAGTGTACTCTGCCTAAGGTCCTCAAAGTGCTCGGCGGAAGCAGGGATGTCGGGTCCATCAAGTCCGAGCTCGAGTACATCGAGGCTGCCATCAAGGATCACCGCAAGAAGACCGGCAAGGACACCAGCCACCTGCGGGCGGCCTGGATCGACGACCTCAGGCTCTTCGCGTTCGACATCGAAGACTGCGTGGACCGCTTCCTACTTCAGTGCATGCCGGAGGACGGAGAGGCAGGCCTGCTCCGGCGCTCCGCTCGCGCCGCGAAGAATACGGTTTTCACGCGCACGTGGTTCTCCCTCAAGATTCGCAAGCTCAAGACCAGATCGGAGGAGATACACCGGCGGCTGAGGCGCTATCTCGATGAGGAGATACCCGACGGCGCGGCATCGATCCCCACCGCAGGGGCGCCGCCGGCCTCCTCTGCCCACGCACGGTGCGGTGCTCCGGCGGCGGTGGGGATGGACGAGC